>OY770263.1:128723362-130050722 GCA_963669355.1 Chorisops tibialis
TTAAACAAGTGTATGAAAATGTTGTGAGAACCGATACCTTAAAACCCTATTCGTAGATAATCCTTACAAGGGCGGATCATCAAGTCTTAATAGCACAACATCAAGGTGGAGCTGGCTCTTACTACTAGTAGCGCTAACAACATCGACAACAGCCACAACGCTGGTGCGAACACCAACAGTCGAGTTTCTCAACGCCACAAGCAGACTAGAAACAAAAAATTACGTTAAAAGACGGCATAACTCAACTCGAACTGAAAAAACAACAATAAATGAAATTTCGCTTCACCAATTTACAATAAATTGCAATCAAACATGTACGAATCTCAACACAAATATCTAGAACATCGAATTAATCTTAGTATATGTGTCAATTTTTATGTTATTTCTTCTTATCTTTAATTTGTACATTTATATTTTTATTTCAGTATAAATAATTTTTATTGTACAAAGAAAAGCACTGAATCAAAACAAAAATTATTATAAAAATTATTAAAAAAAAATTGTAATAGAAAATTAAAGAAAAATAAAACAAAATCAATTTAATTAATTATTTTCTCCAATTACCTAAGTACCATAATGCATTATAAATACATTCATAACGGAAAACAAAACTATATCAATTAAACAAACATCAAAAAAAAAATAAACTTTTCTACTGAAAATTTATTTAATAATAATGATTTTATGAATGTAAACGAAAATAAAATGAAAACATTTAAATAACTGCTTTTATATATAAATATATTTAAAATATTTTATTCAATGTTAATAATAAAAAAACCGAAATAGTTAATAATATTTTTTTTAAATAAATTATGAAACAGTGCAAAGAATGCGTAATTAAAAAACAATCGAATTCGAGAGAATAAATTTTCAAAATATCGTGCTCAAGAAATCGATGGATTAGTCTAATTTATAAAATAATTATAAGGATTATAAAAAAATATTAAATATTTAGGTTATTATGCAATTTGTATTATTAAGAACGGTGTTAGGTTTTTACTATTATTATTGTAGAATTGTAAGGAAAGGTGGAAACTATAAAAAATAGGTTAAACTAAAATCATCATTTTTCGAAAAATTTCATATCGCATTTTTTAGACGAGATGAAATTTTATTGAAAATTCAAATAGCTCATAATAATTAGTAACAAAATATTGTAATAAAGAAATTTATTGACTTTTGCTTTTCGTTGAGTGTTTAGTTATTCCCAAAAACATTTTTTTTTTTCAATGTCGATTTCTTGAATGTCTAGCAATTATATTGCGTTCTTAAGTTTATTTTTATTATTTAATTTGAAAAAGGTGCTAAGCTTTATTCAAATTGTGATACTCGTAATCTTATTTGAAATTCAAGCCAAAGATCGTATTTCCAGTTCGTAGTCTTTATTAGTGCATCTCCCGCTGATAGGAGCCTTTGTGAGTGCTTATCAAATAAAAACTAAATTATAAGAATATCACAAAAATAAAAACTTCAATGAATTCAAGCTACTTGTACGATCAGTGAAGCCATTATTACCAAACTCAATCCAAGTAATTTTATTTTTCAGTAAAATATGTTTTGCCGTCCGAGAAAATAAGAGTCAAACTGATTTATGTTATAGTAGAATAACAATTTAAATTGTGTAAGATAAGTTATTCCTATCATTGGATAAGATACATTGTTCGTATAAGACTAGAAAAGTTTTGATGTGAAGGCGAGTTTTTGTGGCAAAATTGCACTTTAAGCATATTTTTTATTGCAAGATAGCAGCTTGCTGACAACTTATGCAAACGATTTACTGGGTCTCGGTACCAGGCAATAAGGTTGCTAAGCTTTTTATGCCAAAACAAATTTGGTTAAAAGAACTTCTGAATACTTGCAATTAGACAGAAATCAGACTAGACACTTGGCGGGTGTCCTAACTAAAAAATGTCACATGAGGAAACATTTTCATAGAATTGGACTCTCACAGAACAATCTCTGCAGAATGTACAATGAGGAGGAGGAAAAACGAGTGCATATTTTCTACCACTGGTAAACAAAAGACTCCAAAAGACCTACGTTAATTTTTGACAATTCCTCTACGTCATACCTTAAGCTTTATCAAGAGTACAAGATTCGATGAGAAAATCTGAAATCATATACCGGGGACATCACAATAGGCCGACTGTGTCCGTTCTGATAGAAAAAACCAAACGTTCACTACCGTGTAATCTAATCTATTCTATGCGAATAAGTTCAACAAAACCGGAGTATATATTTTTTAATTTATGTGAATATGAAGATTCAAATAAAATTTCTATTCATAATAGATTTGCGGATGGAGCTGGACACCGTTGTACGTAGGCCACCAATGGGCCCATTGTATGCCTCCATATTTGTATCATGTGGACCTACATATCATTTAGCCTGCCTGCTCTACCGGTGAAGATAATGCGGTTCATCGGTTCAAGGGACCCGAAATCATTCAGCTTCACAAAGAAGTAATCTCCGAGAATTTGTTTTCGGATTATTCGGTGGCATGGCCAATGGCAGAGGAAATGCTTCACGGTCTCATCATCCTCACCGCAGCCTCTGCAAATATCATCGATTGTAAAACGAAGCCTTCGAGCGTGTTTTCTAAGAAGACAGTGGTCCATGACTATAAGCACTAGTGTCCATAGGGAATTTCTGTCGAGCCTCAATATTTTTATTGATTTCCCTCTATCGAATCCACCCCATACCATCTTCGTGGTGTTACACGAGTCGTTTTGTAACCATTTGATATTTTTCCTTTCCCACACATAGCTGGCGTAGATTGTCTTAATGACTCTCAAGGCAATGTCTACATTGTCTGTTTCCTCAACGACAGCAGCAGATCGGATCCTGACTAGCCTGTCCGTCATTTCGTTCCCAAATATATCTCGATGACCCGGAACCCAACAAAGTCGCAAAGTATAGATTTTCCCCAATTCTTCCAGCATGTATGTCCATAAAATGGTACAAGCATGGTGAGCATATTGGGAAGGACTGAGGTCAGCGATGTTTACGGTGGCTCTTATAAGAAAAGCTATCAGTCTTTCAAAAGTTTTAAAAAGAAAGTTGTCCGACTTATTGACCTGTAGTCCTTCGGCTGAGTATGACTGCTTTTAATTTCCTTCGGTTTGAAAACCACCTTCACCACTTTCCATATCTTTGAAAAAGACAGGTCTTGAAAAGGTTAATCAGCCTTACAGCGATTCTATTCAGACTATGCTGAAGCATTGCAAGAATTATTCTATGTGGTCCCGCGGACTTAAATAGTTTTAAAGTGTTTATTGCTCATTTTTTTTCCTTGGTTACTAGTTCATCCATTATGCGTGGTAAACATTAAACATACTGACGCTCCATCCAATGATCTCACTACTCACCCACGACTTTTAGATGAGCGCCAAGTAGCCCCTACCCCGACGTAAATGAGCCTACAAACTCGCTGTCGCCGATGCACTGTGATGGAGGTTTATCTGCACTACTTTGGCCACCGCCTTCTTCTCAGGGTAAAGTGGTTTCACTACAGTCCAAAGTGGACTAAGCCCTCTATCTTCCTAATGGCTAGTGCTGAACTTCGGTCTATAGCGATTTCCACTTTAACATCCTTCTCGGACTGCGTCATCTGACGGATCTTCTAGCTTTTCGCATTGAGATCGCTCTGATTCATGATCCCCCTCAGGAATCGCGATGACTCAAACGATCTTTCACCGTAACACTAGCGTTGATCAGGCGGGGTACATTGACCTTATAGACTACGACCAGCCATGCGATGTCATAAGGCGGCTTCATTCCACTTACTGCTTCTGTGAGGAGTCACTGGACCATGCACCCAATCGCTCGAATCGAACCTGATTTTGGTAGCACTTCCTAACATATGTGTTTGTGGCCTCCTCCTCAATAACGAACTGATTTTCTTCAGCGATTTTTCTCTTGGTATCTGCCAAGTTTACGAGCGCCATCTTAAGACTATCTGCAGCCACGTCACTGAAAGGCTGAGCTACGGGTTTGGTTGTCTCCGCAGCAAGGATCTCTGCACTGTCGCCCAGTCGCTCCTTTCGTTTAGCGCTTACCCATTCAAATTACGATAGACTAACTGCCTTTAGGTCACGTGGGTGCTTTGCGGTTACTGTCTTCTTTGGTTTCCGCTTTGACTCGCCTGAGCCGGAAGGATCATTTAGCGTCGGTGCAGAATCAGCGCTTACTACACTTGAAGAGGAAGTGTCACTAGTAACAGCTTTGGCCTCCTCTCTTCTGTGCAGTCTTGGCCTATCCCATTGTCGAATTCAGACGCACCGTTAAATCGCCATTTTTTAGTGGTACCGCATAGCACACACTTCCCCGGCGTTTTCAAAACTCTAGAATAAACGACATTTTGAATCAAATATTAATCGCCATTTTCGACTCCATCTCTTCCCACTTCACCGGAACCGCGTTTTGGTACAAGAAGACAGTCCCGCCTCGAATCACTTAAATCAATCTAACTATGTTGATAAATCTAATTGACTATTATATGTATGAGTATAAAAGAAATTGCAAGAATATCGACAAACACTGTTTGGAGATTTTTTCGAAACTTCAATAAATCACTTTAAGGTTCGTTTGAGTAAAAAAATGCAAAACTCATAGCTAAATTTCTTCCGCAATTCCTATTTAACCGTATTTATCAACATCATACAAGAAATGAATAATTAAAAGTTATTAATCACATACAAATATGTGCATAAAAAATTTAAAATAATAAACTGTGAAATTATATTTTTTAATGAAATTATTTAAAATATTTCTATCATCAGAATAATTAAGTACGTGCCAAGTTATAATGTTCTGAACTATAAATTATTTTTTTCTGCACGAAAACATGCCTATTTCAATATCAATGAAATGTTGCTTGTTAAAAGTACTTTATTATCATACTACGATTCTTAAAAAAAAAAGTTTTATTTATCAAATTGACATGATAGGAAAAAATATATAATTATGTTTATTGAAGTGAAACACTAATTATCATATGCTTTTTATGTCGGCCATTTTTATATCACACAATGGTAGGAAGAAACACTAATACAGTGAATAGTTTTTAATTTTACAATACATTTTATTCTATAACTTCCACACAGACATCAATAAGAATTTGAAGACATGTCTCCTTCCATTGGGAAAATCGAATTTTAAAAAATATTCACTTTTGACCGAATGTGTTTCACCGGTAGAAAACATTTAGCCGGCTAGTGGATTTTCTATCAAATAAAATAAAAAAAAAAATAAACAGAAACCCAATCATGCGATATGAGAATGAGAATGAATTTAACAAACTGGGAAAAAATTCATCTCAACTTCTTCAGAACGCTCAATAGTTGTAAGTGAAAAATGGGATTGGCTGATGTAGAGGGGATGATAAAGTGGGTGAGATGAAGTCAACTAATATGGCTGCAGTGGCACTGCCAATTCATAGAATGAATCGAAAAATTGCCATTATTTTTAAATCAAGTTGTACAATTTAATTGCATTACTAACATCTATACTGCATATAATTAGAAGCAGAGTAGAGTAATTTGTATGGGCCGAATGAATCCCATTATATTGAAACTACTCGCTATTGATTTTTTATTGTTTTCCCATAATAATTTATCAAATTTTTCAGAACCCTAGAATAAAAAAAATAATAAAAAACTTACTTTGGAGCAAAAAAACATATTTCATGAACTAGCCATGAGACGAAAAAAATTCAAAAATATAACCTATACCCTCAAATCGAGCAACGGCAAAAATTCCAATTTATTCAATTTATTCCATTATTTATATATTATAACTTTGCCTACTTTCAACCAAAATATCACTGCTTACCAGTGGCGTGGCGTCCATTGAAGCAAGGGAAGGATTCCTTCCTTTATATTTTGGTCTTATGTTTTGTCTAAATGTAGTAAATTTAATTTACACCGAACTTATGAAATGGTAAGAAAATGCAAAGTGGATATTATTTACATTCACAGGTCAGTTTTTTTATTATTTTTGAGCTAAAAGCTTTAAGGAAATCCGTGTGGAACACGCGCCAGAAAGCAATTCAAAACTGCATGTACGAAACCCTTGGGACATTCGTAACAACATTTTTGGACGCAGCAAGGGTACGTTCAACTTCAATAGTAAACTTTGGAAGCAATGCGAAACTAGCTCCCAGGCGTCCATAACTAGTCCATTGTAGTTCTGCCAGGGTCGGCCCTAGGCTTCCAAGCGACCCAGTCACAATGATACCAGATCATGATTACTCTATTTGTTGTTGGCATTAGTGTCCTTTCGAAGAACTCCAATGGGTGGTCCGAAACAGATTCTTAAATGAACTGCAGAAGGGATTTAATAAAATTTTCCATTGTATGTATCGATCGAAAGAAAATATACTAAAGGCGTTTCGTGTGATGTTTCCGGAATAGCTGTAATGCCAATTTTTCGCAAATTCATAATTTGAGTCGCCGGTGCTGAGTACTATTAAAGTACAAAAATTTCTTTATTAGCCAAGAAATGAACAGAAACCGTCTAGTGCGATTTCTGCTTCTATCAAGAATACTGATATGAATGAATGAACTGGAAATGGATTTGAAAAATGACACAATTAACTTGATTCGAGTTATACATATGAGTTCACCCTAGAAATGTGAACAATAGTTCTTGTCGCCTGGTTTGAATCAAAACGAGTCCAAAAATGTTCTATGAATGGTTAAATCTTAACTCATAATTTCCCATTCCAACTACCAAAACGTTTCAATTCATTTAAATCATAACCAATGAAAATCTCAATCATGTCGTCTCAAAACTATAACAAGGCTATGAGGTAATAGGATGTTCCGATGACCTTGTTATTATCATTAAACGCAAATATGATGTAACTTTGTCGGAAAGGTTACAATCTGCCTTGGAAGTGTTAATGAACTGGTGTCAGTCTAAGAAATTGAACATCAACCCAGGTAACAGGTTTTCACATGAGGTCAAGTATCTAGGTGTGATACTTGATAACCAACTCAACTGGAACAAACATATGGAATGGACTCATTCCAAAGCACTAAAGGCGTTTTTGGTCTGGAAAAGCTTATTTCGCAGAAGATTGGGATCACAGCCCAAGATGATTTACTGGCGCTACAGAACAATCATCCTTCCAATGTCACATACGGATCAACAGTCTGGGGGACTAAAATATTACAACAAAAAGCGCAGCTTATAATACAAAAAATTCAAAGACTTTGTATCGCAAGTGCAATGAAAACCTGCCCTACTGTGGTAATGGAAATATTCCTAAACATCACTCCGATACATCTCCAAATAAAAAAGTAGGCTATCAAAGAGGGGTTACGCATATAGAGGGATAGCAAGTACAAGTTGGGGGATCTTAGATGTCATCTCCAAATCTTAAAAAATCCAAGAATGGAGGTTCTAACTTCTCGGTTTCATCCAACAAACACGGATCGAAGCTTGCTTGGGACTGCCTTCAAATTCTAATCATGCTTGAAAAAAAGGAACAAAGTAACATTAATGTTGGTCCCAGGAGATATGAAAGTTAAGGGAAATGAAGAGGCAGACCGCCTCGCAAAAAATGACATTGGACCCAAGCCATTCTGTGGAAAACCAAAGGCATGCTTCAACCTTAGTGAGAGTGGATTGAACAATAGCATAGACTCTACTGGAATAGACTTTCACATGCCGCCTCTCTATCAAAGACTCAGAAAGGACAGAGCATGTCCTATGTCACTGCGAGGCAGTAGCAAGGAAAAAGGTTTTCTTACAACTGATGAGCTAGCCAACATGGCTCCCTTAGGCATACTTAGATTAGCCAAAGCTATCGAGTTATGGTAGGGTAAAGGGACAATAAACGCACAATAGGCCAAAAAGGTCGCGGTGATCTCACGCGTTCCCTAAATAAAATAACAGGTTACACATTTCATCTTTAAAAATCTAAATGTGGAAGAAGGCACAGTGTCGAAGAGCCTTAAGAGTAGAAGTATATGACCAATGAAAAAGAATAAAAAGATCTGAGATTTGTCGAGAGAAAAGAAGTAAAAATTAAATACATAAGCACAGTCAGAGTCATTAATAAGTGTCATAAGCACATATAAGAGAAATAATAAATTATCGATTTTTTAATATTTCATTTTTACCAAACTTTAATTATGTTAATATTAAACAAATTCGTATTTACATTAATTAAAAAATAACTAACCTGTAATGCTTATTTAAAAGAGATTATTTCTCTAAATCTGATTTTACCATAAACTAATACCGAGTAATTATGCTTGTGAGAATTGGAAACTTGTATTTCATAAATATCCAAAATAAAATTTCCAAAAATGTTTCGCTAGCTATGCAGTGAAAACCCCCATTTATGCCACACCTTTGTATTTCTGATAAGTAACACAGCTGATTTTGACATTTAAGTATGGTACGGGAAGGAGTGAAACATTTCCAATGGGAAATGACATTTAAGCACAATGAGAGATGTTTTCTCTGAGAAAAAATAAATAAATTTCAATCGTGTTTATTTACGGATCAATATATCCATAGTTTTCAAGGAAAGATATGACCGTCACGTCCTAATTCGAAATTCCGTAACACTAAAATATTCTCATTCCAATGAATCGGTTAAGACCTCCTGTATGTGGATAGAACCGAAACAGTTCCTTCCACAAGGCGGGATCCCGAGCATTTGCCTTTAGTTGTTGCCAAGAGCTTGTTTCAAGATGCTTTACGCTGGTTTCCTCAACGTGTAACCGTGCCACTGCTACTTGCACCTTTGAATGTCAATAAATATCTCTGTCCAGTTGTTATCTGATCAAAATGCAAAATGATCTAAAATGCGTCGTTAGTTCACGGAAGATTGAAATTTATTGCTATGCTTAACGACCACTTTCCATGTTGTTCAACTGTATTATAGCACAGATTTCACGCATTACGTCTTAACCTCAATAAAGGTGCAAGGATGCCGAGTGCCTGACGAGCTTTACTTATGCGATCATCTATTCTGTCCATGCTGACAGGTAGCGGAAATCCTGCACCTGATCCAAATTTAGTCCATTATGGGGCCATGTGTCACAAATGGCGATTTTCTTCGAAAATAACCTATTTTCGAACGAATATTCCTTATTAATGGCACAAGATACTGAAACCTTATATTTTTCATTTCAATCTATACATATAAATATAATTGTAGTGTCTGTCTGTTATTTGTTTATAAATGGCTTTATTTTAGCAATAACTAAGCAGAAACACACGTTTTTAAAAATTTTCTCTGTCTGTCTGTCTGTCTTTCCGGTTGTCACGCAAAAACGGCTAAACCGATTGTAATGAAACTTTCACAGTTTATTAGATGCACATCAAGAAATAATCTGCGTGTGGTCTTATTTCAATACCACCACGCCTTCCACCCCTCCCATACAAAATGACTCATTTTCAAAAATGTGTAATAATCAAATTTTCTTCAAAACCATTGGAGGAAATCATTTGAAATTTACAACATACTATTTTCATCAGAAATGTGATCTACGGTATACAAATTATTTGAATCCCTCTACTCCTTCCACCACCTCCCATACAAACTGCACTTTTTCATGAAAGGCTATTCACCAATTTTGCCAGTACGTGTAACGTTCATCGAGCTTAAACGTAGTACTTTATCTTTAATTTGCATTATTATTAATATCGGGGAAAAAATTAACCGAGTAGCTTTACTCCTTCTACCCCTTCCCATACAATATGACACATTTCCACGACTTTACTTAAACTCGATTTTCTTGAAAACTGTAAATGTTACTGATCTGAAATTTAAAATATGTCAATTGCAAATTAATTATAGTTGCTTCTCAGAAAATCACTTAAAATCCCTCACTCCTTCGACCACCTCCCATACAAACTGCACTTTTTCATGAAATATTCTAAACCAAAATTCTCAGTACATATAACTAACCCCCCGAACATACAATGTGACACAATTGAACGACTTTACAAAAATTAGATTTTCTTGAAAAGCGTGAATGATGCAGATCTAAAATTTAAAATATATCAATTGAATAATGATTATAGTTGTTTCTCAAAAATTCACTTAAAACCCCCTACTCCTTCCACCACCTCCCATAAAAACTGCACTTTTTCATGAAATATTCTAAGCTAATTTTCCCAATACATAGAACTTTCATCGAGCTAAAGTTCTGTACTCAATCCTTAATTAGCATTATTAATATCGGGAAAAAATTAACCGAGCAGCTTCACTCCTTCTACCCCCTCCCATACAATGTGACACAATTCTACGACTTTACAAAAATTCGATTTTCTTGAAAAGCGTGAATGATACTGACCTGAAATTTAAAATATATCAATTGGATGATGATTATAGTTGTTTTTCGAAATATCACCAAAAACCCCCCTTTTCTTCTACCACCTCCCATACAAATTGCACAATTTCACTAAAACGAATGCACTAATTTTTGAAGCTTAATTTTCGTACAAAATATTTTTATAGCTACTCATAATATCACAAAATTTCATAATATCACAAAAATTTCGATTTCATCTATGGTATCGTACGATTGAGTTCTACGCACAATCGTAGTCCTGTTACGTTTTCAAGCTGAATGTTATTTTATTTTGTCTTTTTTTTTAATTAACACAAGCTAAAATTATTCACATGTCCTTCAATACGTACAAATATGATCTCAAATCACGGGATTGATCTGATCACGAGTCTGTCCCATACAAATGAGTTTCATTCTTAATAATTTATGGTTATGATTCCAACAAAATACAAAACATTGTGTTCAAAGAGCTATTAAAGTAAGCAGATAATATATCCCACATAAGGTATTACTAACTACATTCTCAAAAATTGCTTATTATTGCGATTTTTATGCGGACGAAGTCTCGGGCGTTTGCTAGTTTTTAATAAATTTACTACGGTTTGTGTTGAATAAATTTGAAAAATTTTGTTTCGGAAATGAAATATAACCACAAATTCGCTTATAGTTTTTAAAATCTGTGAAATATATCCATTTTCAGCCAAATTTATTACCTAAATTTCAAAAGATGATATTTACTTTTTGTTGCTATAATAGAACAAGGTCTCGTACAGGTTTTGTGTTGGAGAAGTTTTAAAATTTTTTATAAGTAACTGTATTAAATGAAATAAGACATTCTATTCTGAATTTTTTCATATTTTTGTGGTGCTAATTTTCTATATATGTAATATATTTTTCTTTTTTGGCATTGTAAAGTTTGAAAAGTTTTTAGCCTTGCGAAAAAAATCGGATACAAATTCAAGTAATGACTTTATGACCATTTTAAGGTACATCAAATTTTCATAGTCTATTTTTTTCAATCAGGTCTTGGCCATCGAGCTAATCGGGTCGCTCTTTTTCAACTAATTTATCACTACTAGAACTATTTTAAGCTATTCGCATAATTGTTCAAATCGAAATTATCTCATCTTCAATGAAAACGACTTTTTGGGGCTCAAGCTACCTTAAGGACAATCGATGTGCTTGTGCTCGAGCACATTTACTTGTTTTACGAACATTTTTTTTAGTTCATTTGAAATGTATTGAACGGACATTTGACTCTAACTCCGAATGATTATGCACAACCAAATATACATCATCACCATAATCAAGGTGATTTAAGATTTAAACAGTCTTCACTGAAGGCCTTTACCTTCCCCACCATCCAGCGCAGCCTTGAAGATGTCATTTATTACAACCAGAGATAGAACTGGCGTAGGTCTCCACTAAAGAATAAGCAGTGTAAACCTTACTTCTGACTTTGCCTTTCTATATCCCTTTCTGTACCACCGCCAAAATTTGTATATTTTTTTGGCGATTTCATTAATTGCGTACAAAAAAGCGCGCACTGACTGTTAGCATAATTCACAACTATGGGTATTATCATACATAAACAATACGTTATCGTGCAAATTTTTCCAATACGAAATTCACTTATGTGTTGGACCCATCCAGCCGATCACCAGTCAAAAATGGGCGCTGCGATCGTTGTAGAGCGCCAAGGTGAAACTAAATGTAGTTTAAGTATTGTATGTATATATATAGGAAGTCTGAGCTGACGGTAATATGCAACCTTGTTTGATACCCGTTCACACAGAATAACTCTAGAAGAGCTCTTCTTTATGTAAAATGCGACCTTTTGAATCTTCGTAGGATTCTTTAACTATAGTTATTATCTTAACTGGAATACCTCTCTCTGCCTGATCAGCTCATTTTAATTTGACTCACTCCACAGCGCCGGAATGATGTTAAAAACAAATCATGGCAATATCGTCAAAAACGAAATGATGACCATTGAAATTAACATTTGCAGCCGAGTTGCAATAATCAGCTAAACTCACTGAATATCTTAATTAAAGTTACGCACCCAAATAACACAGATACGTGAAACGCATACATTTCAACTGCCCACTTTGGCAGGCTGCCCAAACTCTTTGAAGGTGCCTTGTTCATACTTCTTTATACATACCTATATCTAACTCTAGGACAAAACCCACAAAATTATAATAAAAAAAAATTCCTTCTCTCAAACCAAAATGAATTTCATCTGTAACACCATCATCATCAATGGCGCGACAGCCCAAATCGGGCCCTGGCCTCCTGAAGTCGTCGCCTCCAATCGTCTCGATCCAAAGACCGCGTCCTCGAGCTGCTAATTTTTAGAATGGCTTTGCTGTCTCCATCAACCGAGTCTTCCCATCGCTTGCGTAGTTTGCCTACTGGCCGGTTACCACTCGCTTTGCCTTTAAGAGCACGTTTGGGGATTCTTCTGTCTTTAATTCGCTCTACATGGCCAACCCACTGCAGTTTACGTAACTTGATGAACGTTGAAGCTTCTGGCTCGTCGTAGAGTTGATACAACTCATGGTTGTATCTTATTCGCCATTCCGTTCCTTCCTTCACAGGTCCCAAAATTCTTCGGAGGACCTTTCTTTCGAATGCGTTAACTGCTTTTTCAGAAGTTCGCGTTAATGTCCACGTCTCGCTGCCATAACAGAGCACAGGTCGTATAATAGTTTTATAAATCCGCAGCTTATTGTTCCTGTGCACTTTCTTGGATTTCATTATTGGAAGTACCGAATAATACGTCTTATTTGCTAGTATTATCCGTCGTTTGATTTCGTCTGTTTCATTACCGTCCTTTGCTAGATTAGCCCTGAGATATATGAAGTTGTCCACACTCTCCAAATTATATTCCGCAATTGTTATGTTTTGTCTGATTGGCGTTCTCCTTCTTGTTTGCGTCATTACTTTTGTTTTGCTTTCATTAATGCGCAACCCGACTTCTTTTGCGGCGGAGTCAAGATTGACAAATACCTCCTTAGCACTAGGGAAGGATCTTGCTAGAATGTTAATGTCGTCAGCGTATGCTACTAGTTGGGTGGACTTGAATAGTAGTGTCCCGTTGGTGTCGACTGGAATTTTTCGGACGACATACTCTAGTGCCAAGTTGAAAAGCATAGGGGCTAGACCATCTCCCTGCTTTAAACCACATTCCGTTCGAAAGCTGGTTGTGGAATCGGTTTGTATTCTCACTTGGGATTCAGTGTTCGTCATTGTGAGTCTTGTTAGTCGGACTAGTTTTGGAGGAATTCCAAAGTCAAGCATGATTTGGTACAGTACGCTCCTGTCGATACTGTCGTATGCTTGTTTAAAATCTACGAAGATTTGGTGCACGTCTGTGTTATATTCCCAGCATTTCTCAAGCACCTGTTTCACCAAGAATATCTGGTCTGTTGTAGATCGTCCGGTTCTGAATCCGCCTTGGTATTCGCCAATTATTTGATTAGTATAGGGCTTAAGACGACGTTCAATAATTTTTGTCAGTAGTTTATAGGACGTACACAACAATGACATACCTCTGTAGTTCTCACAGCAGAGTTTGTCTCCTTTCTTGTAAATTGGACATATAATGCTTTTTCGCCAGTCGTCGGGTATGATTTCCTCTGTCCAAATTTTGCATATCATGTTATGCAGTATTTCAGGGACACAGTTTCCACCGTTTTTCAGAAGCTCAACTGGTATCTCGTCAATTCCCGGTGCTTTGTTTCGTTTTTGGTCACATAGGGCTGCTTTGATTTCAGCAAGCGTGGGTGGTATCGATGATGGTTCATCTTTGTCAGTTGAGTCTTCAATTGAAATGTTGTCTGATGATGTTGCCCTCCACGTCTTTGCAGAGACTGGTTTTTGGCTTATATCCCTTTTTTAAGTCTTTTACTATTGCGTATGCGTCCCGCGTTTTATTTTTTCTTATGTCGTCCATTTTTTGTATTTTGTCATTATGGTACTTCCTTTGTTTTCGTCTGCAGGTCTTTTTCGCATATCGCCTAAGCTCGTCATATCTTTCTTTTTTGGCTCGTGTTGGTCGTTCAGTAAAAAATTTTGTAAGCTTCGTTCTTTCTATCTATTGTGTCGCGACATTCTTGGACGAACCAATTATTATTTTTTCGCCGTGCTTGATACCCTAATACCTCTTCCGCAGAGGATTTGATGCCGTCTCGTATTTTCATCCACGCATTCTCCACTGGCATATTTTGGACATTTTCATATATTGGTGTCAGGTGTTTATTACATGCTAACATGTAAGCCTGCGCCACCGTTTCGTCGTTAAGCTTGTCGACATTGAATTTGAGAGCTCTACTCGTTTTCGAATATCCACGACAAGCTATTTTGCATCGATACTTAGCTCTGACTAGATAGTGATCAGAGTCACAATTCGCACCGCGGAGAGTTCGTACATCAAGTATGCTGGAAGCAGCCCGTTTCTCAATTAGAACGTGGTCTATTTGGTTGAAGGTGTGACCATCTGGTGATGCCCACGTTCGTTTGTGAATATCGCGATGTGGGAAGCATGTAGAGCTTACTATTTTTTTTTTTTTTTTACAGAATGACCTGTGTTATAGGCAATTTCGGCCTTTATGTGCAATGCACAAACACAGTCATGGAGGGAAGGAACGGGATTGGGAAGGTTGGGGAAGGGGAGTGAGAACGACCGTAACGCGTGGTGAAGCTGGTATATTGCTCAGTTGTACTGGCTGTTTACTGACAAATATTTGCAGATGTTATGGGGGACTGAATGATAGAAAGCGAACAGAAACCATCTACTGAGTATCTAGGCCTTCTTGAAGTGGAACTGTTTCACTTTTACACCGTTTCCCCATTTTATTGCGAATAATTTTTTTTCACCAGTAGCAACTGAAAAATTTGCGCTTAAAAAAAATCCCGTCTGGAGTGGGAATCGAACCCACGACCTATTGACTGAGAAGCAAGCACGCTGACCACTACGCCACGGAAGCCTCATGATATTTTTGCTGCTTGCGAAATCAATAAGACGTTGGCCATTGTCGTTGGTTATGTCATAGAGACTGTGCCCTCCTGTTGTTCCTCTATGAGCCTCCTCTTTTCCGACTTTTGCATTAAAATCCCCTAAGACAGTTTTTAGGACATTCTAGGGCAGTGAATCATAGGTTGTCTCTAGGGTGGCATAAAATTCGTCTTTAGTTATATCGTCCTTGTCTTCTGTTGGTGCGTGAACGTTGATCAACCAAGTGTTGAAAAAATTAGTCCTTATTCGGATTGCACCGAATCTTTCATCTGTAACACATTTTCAGCAAAATGGTACTAATTGAAAGCCATTATATACGAAAAAAACCCGTAATTTTCATTAAAATCACATAAAATACAACTCATATTTTTACTTAACACTGTTTTATGCAAATAAAATCCAATAAACGGAAGAGCACGTTACAACCCCCACATATACTGGCACAATATAATACATATTCGATTTTCAGCCCAATCTCTCTCTCTCACGCGCGCTTTTGGCATCCGCGAATAAACGAGTTTTTAACAGCGAATTGATTTTATTTTAAATTTTCCGTATCGTGAAAATTCAATTATTTAAATTTTCTGAAACACGACGATGAAAAAAATAAAGCAATATTTTGTAATTAAAAGTTTCAATCATATAATTTCACATTATTTATTAACGGGTAGACTTATGTATGGAATAAAAACCATCATAATAGTTTATCGTCAAATGAATTTCCAATTAAAAAATTATGTATGTACATTTAACAACAATGAATATTTATTTCGTGAATTATAAATGACCTGTCATAAATTCATGCATCAAAATTTTATAAAAATACGTACCAAAAGTAAAATAAAATGGGAATGTTTAATATATATTTTCCATAAGGCGATTTACAGGCAAATTTTATTTTAAATTTTGAGTAAATCCCAGGATTTCAAAAAAAAATTGAAAAGAGTTATATTAATAAGAAAAAGTAAACGATTACTGCCATTTTGATAATTAAAGAACTAAATATGAATCTAAAAAATAAACTAAACAAATAAAAACTACATGGAATTCAACTGACTGTTAAATGCGAAACTAAATGGAAATTTTATTAGAACTATAAATTAGAAAAATAATTGTGTAGATATCCCAATTGTAAATCGAAATAAGGTTAGTTTCAATTCTCACTGACCAAAATGGAAATAAATAAAAAATCCCAAGTTGCTAATCCTAAGCTCTAATAAAATTAATGTTTTATTTTCAGTGTTAGTGCCAAAAATAGCAATGTATGTTATTATATGACAATAAAATCGTTTTATTTTTTATTTGTCCAATTTAAAAATTCATATTATTTCCAACGATCCGGCACATCTTTCTTAGAACACCTCTAAGATCATTTTCCTCTTCTTATTATAAAATCGAATTCAATGTTTGTTTTTATTTCACAAATTCATTTAAATATAATAACGAAAATCTTATACGGTCTTCCAAATTAAATTATTTTTCATGAAAATAAAAATTATAGAAATGCCAAAATATTTCGAATTTAAAAATTTTAAAATAAAAAAAAAAAACACCCAAACCAATATATATTATGTATACTCATTTCTTATAAATATTCACTAAATTATGAAATTCGTCGGTGTAAATTTCTGTCCGGTAGACATTACAAAATAACACATTCATGTTTTCTCTGTAAATAAAATTCAATGCATAAACTAAAAACAAAATCGATAGGTAAAAAATGAATGAATTCATCAAATATTAGTAAATAAAACATTCCATTGCATGTTAAATTAAATAGCAGGAAACAGAAACATAACAAATTATATCATGATAGAATTCAGTTAGATAAATCATAAAAAAAGGAATATCATAAAATATTACATCTCTCAGATTACCTAAGCAAAATAAAAACGACAAACAAACAAACCAAACAAAACAAAAATTTAAGCAAACAATTTGTAAATATTTAAAATAACTAGAATAATATTTAATAAAAATTATGATATGGAAAGATGGAATGAAAAAGTAAAATTGCAAGAAAACTGTTTGAAAAAAAAAATTCCCAAAGTGTTTTAAATAATTTTTATTTTTTTAAAATAACGATGCCATTATCCTGATACAGTGTAGGGCATTGGTCAGTATAGAAATGCTAAACTATGAATTTTATATGTACATTGATCGCAATAACTAACTTGGTGTAAGAAATCGTTTTTATACTCTAGATGGAATCTGATTATACTCTAGATGGAATCTGAGAGTATTATAAGTTTGCTCTAAGGTTTGTAACGCCAAGAAATAAGGCTCGGAGAAAAAATTATGAATACAGAAATTAATATTATCACTCAAAAATCTCAAAACCGGGTGTCCGTCCGTCCGTCCGTCCGGCCGTCCGTCCGTCCGTCTGTCCGTCCGTTCGCTCTCCAGCTTGAGAACGCGTTGAGCTAGAAAGTTCAAATTTCGTACACATCGTTTTTGACAAAAAAGTAAGGTCAAGTTCGTTAACGGGCCAAATCGCTCCACCCCTTCTACCCCCTCCCATACAAAATGACACAAATGAGCAATTTGACAATAAACGGATTTGCTCAAAAAGTATAAAAGCTATTGGCCTGAAATTTGGAATATATTACTTTTATGATAATATAAATCTACCGTATAAAAATTATGCGTGTCCTCCCCTTCCTTCTACCACCTCCCATACAAACTGTACTTGTCATGAATTACTCTAAGCCAATTCACTCAGTGCGTATAAAATTTAGCAAGCTGAATTTCTGCACTTAATATTTATTTAAAATTGTTAGTAAGGGTAAAAAAAATTAGACGATTAGCTCCACCCCTTCTACCCCCTCCCATACAAAATGACACAATTTCCCAATTCGGCTATAAATGAATTTGCTCGAAAAGTATGAAAGCTATTAGTCTGAATTTCGGGATATATTACTTTCATAATGATTTCAATATACAGTATAAAAATTATTTGCGTCCTCCCTCTCCTTCCAAACCCTCCCATACAAACTACACTTTTTCATGAAATGCTCTAATCCGATTTTCTCAGAACATATAACATTTATCGAGCTCACATTTTGTAATAAATACTTATTTAGCATTATCACTAAGATCAGAGAAAATTAATTGATTAGCTTTACTGCTTCTACCCCCTCCCATACAATATGACACAGTTTCACAACTTCACAAAAAATCTATTTTCTTCAAAAGTATGAATTTTACTAGTCTTAAATTTAAGAAATGTCAATTTTATAATATTCTTAGTTATTTCTGAAAAAATCAATAAAATCCCCCCACTCTTTCTACCACCTCCCATACAAACTGCACATTTCCACTATATCTAACACACTAATTTTCTCAGCTCCTATTCAATTTTTGGAGTAAGCATTTTGTATAAAACATTTTTTATAGCTACTTTAGCATGATGGGGAAAAAATTAGTTCAATGCTATCACCCCTTCTAACACTCCCCATACAAAATTTCTTGGGATCAGAAAAAAATCTATTTCATCTAGAGTAACGTAAGATTGCGCTTTACGCGCAATCGTAGTCCTATTATGTTTTTTTTTAGAAATAGTTCTTTTAATTTCAAAACGAAGCGCACTGACATTTGAAAAAGTTGAAAAAAAAACAGTATCTTGACACCATTTTTTTTTTTAATATTGAATTCGCTTTGAAATGCTCGATTCAAATTAACTAAATTATCCTTTACGCATTTCATACTCTACCGACAGGCCTGTAAGTGGATTTTCATAGAAATAAGTGTTAAAATTTTGGAATTTATGATAAAGAGAACAAAACGTAATTAAAAAAAAAATTTCAACATGTCAAAAGACATGATTAAACTTTCTGAGAAATTGCACCAAAATCGAAGTAAAGAACTTCTCAAGCCGATTACACAGGCCGACAAAAAACAAATTTCTGTTTGCTGCAGGATAGACAGTAACTTTTTTAGGGTAAATCGGGCACGCTGTGTGTTCATAGAATTTAGTTAACGTGTCGTATAAGAGCTAGGGTGTAGCCTAGTGGGTAGCGTGTTGGTCTATAATGGAAGGTCGTGAGTTCAAATCCCGGTCGACGCATAATTCCAGCATACTCCCTGCTTGAATATACTTTGGTCACCTCAATCTACGAAAAATGAAAAATTCGTAGATAAGAGGGTTGTAGAAAGGTCTAACAACCCTTTCACAATAAATAATAAAAAATGTTAAGGAACCTGAAGGTCAGGAGGCCAAGGTCCGTTTTGGGCTGTAGTGGCATTGTAGTAGTAGTAGCAGTCGTATAAGAGCCAGGAGTGGAACTACCGATTTTGATACGCGCAGTTGAATTTAGTAACATTTCGTCAATTTTTAACCAATTACCTTGAAATTTTAATATAATAAAGAAATATTTCTTTAGTACTCTTAAGAGATCCTTTAAGGAATTTGTGTTAGCGACATATGCTACGAATTGCGTATATTTGAAGCCTAGGAATTTTGAGGTGATTTACTCCACTGTGGCCCGTCAAGAGGCCGATCAAAGACAACAAATATCTAGTGCTCATCGATGTTAAATTCTTCTTCTACAATGGCGCAACAACCCAAATCGGACCTTGGCCTCCTGACATCCAGGTTCCTTAACATTTTTCATTACTTATTGTGGAAGGGTTGTTAGCCCTTCGCACAACCCTCTTTCTACGAAATTTTCATTTTCGTAGATTGAGGTGACCAAGGTATATCCAAGTAGGCACCGTGCTGGAATTATATATTGCGTCGACCGGGATTTGAACTCACGACCTTCGCATTACAAGACCGACACGCTACCCAGTAGGCTACACCCTAGCTTTTCAATCAATGTTATATTCCCAGCCTTTTTTTCCAGTACTTGTTTAACTGAGAATATTTGGACCGTGGTCGACTATTCAGTTCTAAGTCCACCTATTCACCAGCAAATATCCCTAGATAATTTTCGCAGCAGTTTGTCACCTTTTTTGTACAATAAATTGACCATGTGATATTTCTGTGCCGATTAGAGTTACTGTGTACGAACGGCCCTCTTCTGCTCGCCTCGAAATTGGTTATCGAACTTTTATTCGAGTGATATTTCAAAAATCAACATGATTAAAATTTGCGACTTCACTAAAAAATGACTTGAAACTTAATTCTCGAGGATCTAAATTTACACTTCTCTTAAAAATCCTGCAAAAATCAAGATCGATCACATAGAATAAGGTATAAATAAACTTTCTCCCCCATTATTTATTGTGGAAGGGTTGTTTGCCATTCGCACAACCCTCTATCTACGAATTTTCGATTTGTGTAGGTTGAGGTGACCTAGGTATACCGAAGCAGGCATTTTGCTAGAATTATATGTCGGTTGAGATTTGAAAGTTTCCCGTTCAGTCGTTGAACTTGTAGTCCAAACGCAATATGAGAGGGAACATCTTATACTCTAATCTTCAGGAAAACTAATCTGTGTAAGAACTGCTATGCCAGTGTCGCCGGCTTTCAGAAGCTCAGCTGGAATTTGATAAGTGCCCTACGTTTTGTTCTTTGTATGGTTTCTCAGGGTCATTTTTACTTCTTCAAGTGTGGGAGGACTCAAAGAGGATCCTTTCCCAGCTGTTACATCAGTTTGAGAATTACCTTAGCCATGATTTTCGATACGGCAGTAAGTAGACATATACCCCGCCAATTGCCACAATCTTGAAGGTCGCCCTTCTTTGGAATCTTCACAATGACACTCTCCTTCCATTCACTCCTCAGTAAAGAGTGAAAGGAGTATATCGGCAGTTATTTCCGGGTCCGCTTTAAAGAGTTCGGTTGGTATTCCGTCTATACCTCGGGCTTTCCTTCCCGTCATTGGCCGAATGGCGGAAATTATCTCTTCCCTATCTGGGAGATCGTCCCTAATAGAGGATCGTTGCGGTTGGATGTTTGATAGGTGTTCTGTTTCTGGAATATCTTCCTCTGACAAGATGTTTTAAATATCAGAGAAGTATTCCTTCCATCGTCGCAACTGGTGTTCACTCATATCAAAGAGAGTTCCGTTGTCATCTCTCACCAGATGGTTGGCGGTGAAATTCCTGTTCGTCAACTGTTTCGTGATTTAAAATAGTGAACCCATATCCCCAAGGTAAGCCGCAGATTCTGCCTTGTTGGCCAGATCTTCAATAACCTTTCTTTAGTTGCGTTTAACAGCCTTTTTAAGCTGTATATGAGCATCGCGGTCGGGTGCTCGTTGGCTGACATTTGGTTGAGAGATGATTGCCAATTTGACTTTTTTCCGATCGCCAACCTTGCCCCATGTATCTTGCGACATCCAGGGTTTCTCCACGCTTTGCACATATCTCACAGATTCTTCGGCACTAGTTAGAAATGTGTTTCTGGTTGCCTCCCAATTGGCATCCAGTCTGCCCATTTCATATTCGCCGAATGTGAATGACTTTCGCGGAGAATGGTGATGTACTCGCGATTTTTATTGGGGTTTCTGAGTTTATCTACGTAAGGCTTGCGCTTCATTTGAAGAATTTGTGGTCGTCGGATGGCTGCTGTGCATAATCTCAAGCATGCAACCATGAAGTGGTGATCGCTCCCCACGTCAGCTTCACGCTTCACTCGCACATCGAAAAGACATATTCACTATCGGCGACTTATAACCAAATGGTCGATCTGGTTCTGAGTAACACCATCAGGAGAAACCCAAGAATGTTTTACAAGAGTCACCAATGTGTGGAAAAAGGGTCCCTCCGGTGACCATTTGCCGAGTACTACAAAACTCCACAAGTAATCCACCGTTTTCGGGTCTCTTAATCCAAGGTCGTGACGCGTCGACCCATGGCTGGTATTTGCCAAACCAAATTATGAAATTTTTATTTATTGTCAAATAACATTCCGTTTCTAATGAATTAACGACTTCGATATTTCAAAAGCAACGCCTTATAAATCTTATGCAAACCAAAACACTTCTACTTCTACAATGGACCTACAGCCCAAATCGAGCTTTGGTCTGACTTGTTAGACCTTCGCACAACCCTCTATCTACGAATTTTTCATTTTCGTAGTTTTAGGTGACCAAGGTATACCCAAATCCGTATACTGGAATTATATGTCGACCGGGATTTGAACTCACGACCTCCGCATTGTAAACCAATACGTGACCCACTAGGCTACACCTTAATTAACCAAAACACATATCAACCTTTTCGTATTCCAAAGCAACAATAACGTTTTCTACTATTGAAATAAGTATTTTAAAATAAAGAATTAAAAGGTTGCTTTTGATTTACAAAAGTTTTTTAAACATGAATTTGATTTTGAAATCTAATATAATGTTAAATCATTTGAAACGCTACAAACTACTGCCATTTTTGAAATAGATAATGTCGTTACCAATACAGCCCAAGAGTGCATCCATTAGTTTTATAATGTAATCGTTCTCTTATATAACTCATAGTAACGGTTAACGAAAATTTCATAAATTCCAAGCCTTACAAATACTGATGCTGTCCTAGTTCTCTTATATAACTCATAATAAGGGCTAACGAAACTTTCATTAATCTAAACCTTGCAAATATTGATGCTGTCCATTCTCGGTATAAAGCTTTTATGTAATCCTTAACCGTTTAATTCTCTTATAAAACCAAATTAAATATTATGAAAATCTTCAACTTCGTATCCTTTAATGGAGCTATAGCAGTGGACTCCTGACCTTTAGGTTTCTTAATATTTGTTTTTGAGGTACAACAAATTGAACTTTATCATTTATTTTAGAAACTTGTAAAATATCATTTATTTCAAAAGTTAAATTAATTTCAAGTAATCTTTGACCGCTATTTTTATGCAAATCCCATACTCTTTCACGTTTCGACCCTCTCCTCCACATAGGCAGATGTCATCGAGAACGATTTTCCCAGAACCCTTAGAGCTCTCTTTTATAGGCATACAACTAGTACAAATACTGATGCGCCAATTCTTTATAGTTCTAATAATTTTACTTCTAAATGGAAAGTTCTGCTACTGAGTTTATATGATTCGAAAAGGTTTTTGTAGCACGAAAAAGGTTGAGAAGCACTGCACGATATAATTTACATAACATTTATATCAATTCTCCAATTTAAACAAAAATTCCATGGAAATCAACAAAAATTTGTACCATGAAATTTATGAATAACATTTAATTTAGTGCTTTTTTTGAATCGAATCTTTTAGACTCTACAAGTTTTGAGAAAGGTAAATAAAAAATAATAATTTTAGATATTTAGATAATTAATTATTATCATAGCGTAAGATTTCCTTTACATATATATATTTTCTAAAACACCCCTTACTTATCTATAGATTTTAGAAAATCCTTTTATTTCGTTCAAATTCAATTTATCTGAACTGTAGTCTAATTGACAAAAGTTGATTTTATAAAATTTCTTTTCATATTCATTCTATGTGTTCATAATTTTTAGTTTTTTTTAAATGTTTCAAATTTCTAGAAAATACAATTTTGTTAAGAAAAAAATACATATATAGAAATATACAATTCCCTATTGAATTTACGATTTATCGTATCAAAATAATAATTCTTTGTATATAATAATTATTTGAATATTATTTATTTTATATTCAGTTATTAATATTGTATATTATTTATGTTTCATTATTTATTATTAAATATTTTAATGTAAATATGAACAAATTCGGTCAAAATATTAAGGTAATAAATTTATTATATATAATTTTAATTTTAATTTTCTTTGTTGAATTTATTTCGCACAATTATTTTATTTTTTTTATTTATACGTAATAGCAAAAAAATGTGAAATTATAAATTCTATACAAATTATGCTTATTGGGCAGTTTTTAAAACGAAATGATTGGCTTATAAGTATATATCTATATATAATACATTTTGTAATATTTTTTGATTATTTTCTCCACTATCTCTTTTTGTTTGTGCCTTGTATTATAACCTAAGATTCGTACAGGTTGTTATTTGGGAACTGTTAATCTATGCTTTGTTCTCTTTTTTTTGTGATATTTTTGTTTTGAAGGATTTTATTTATTCAAAAATATTGTTTTTGAAATATTTTCGAATGCATGATTTTTTTTCTGAACACGCTTTTTGTTTCTTTCTTTTATTTATGATATTTACAATGAGAATTATATGGAAATGGATTTTCGAATTGATCACACCTAGATTCTGATCTTTTGCCAATAACTTACTAATACTTTTTGTTGCACTTTATTTAAATTTTATGAAAAATATTTGTTCTATTACAATTTTAAATAATAAAAAATGGATTTACAATTTATTGTTCAATTTAATAAAATAAATGAAATAGTTTACTTCAAATAATTGTCTGAGCCAAAATTTTGCTCTTGCAATAATAATCAATAACAATAAGCTTTATTATATTATTAAATAATTTGAATAATGAAAAAAATAATAATTTAAGTAGAATAGATAAGCTCATTATGATATCTCGAAGTGTTTTTTCGTGCTAAGTGACTGCGAAACTGGAAGATGTGCACCAGTGAATGGGCTTGGTCTGGTTTGGTTGGATACAAAACAGCACAGGGCAGTTAATACGACTGCGGAAACCATTTGGATTAACTTCGGTATTTATTCAATAAGTCTCTTTCAGTCATTTAGACCTGTCTAATATTTTCATCATTTCGTGAATGTCGACATTTGGTTGAACTAATGTAATCAATTTAATGGTTATCTAAATGATAGCTCTGGCTTAGACAGAAGTCAAAGTCTAGGTTAATTTAGCGCACATGTAGCTAAAGTTTCAACCACTTTCTGTTTCTAACAAAATCGGTTCCTTAGCATTTTTCATTATTTAATGTGGAAAAGTTGTTAGCCCTTCGTACAACCCGCTATCTACGAATTTTTAATTTTCGTATATTGAGGAGGCTGCGTGGCGGAATTATAAGTCAATAGAGATTTTAACCCTCGACCTTCGCATTGTATACCAATACGCTACCCACTAGGCTTCACCTTAGATACCACTTAGAAACCAACCCGGATTTCTTTATTGTATACCTTAAGGCAATGCGAGCTGCTCAAAAACGACATCCATCATCAAGATACAACACACTTCTTCCATACAGTGTCAATTGCAAAGCTGGTAATTTTCAGAGACATTACTTGGGCTATTTTATCTTCCTGATTTGAGATTGGACCAAAATCATATCCAAAACTTTGCCAATGATTGAAAGAAGTACAACCCGACATTATTCTTGATCGTCTCCAGCAATTTCAATAGCGCGGCGACGTCAGCAACGGGAAACAAGATCTCGGAATCACTGGTTTAACACAAGTTACTACACTCTCGCTAATTACAAATGGCTTCACTGATATAATCCTAATACCATTATATAAGAGGGGATAATAATTTTCTACATTAATATTTAAAAAATATATAATTTGAAAAAGAAATAAGCCATAGATGTTACAGACCCGTAACCATGCAACAATAAGTCTCATGATTATCAAAGGTGCGACAGCCCAAATCGGTCCCTGGCCTCGTCGTCTCCAATCGTCCCAATCCAAAGAGCGCGTCCTCCGGCTGCTAATTTTAGAATCGCTTTGCTGTGTTCATCAACGAAGTCTTCCCATCGCTTACGTGGTTTGCCTACTGGCTGGTTACCACTGCCCATAGCCGGTCCCAAGCCGGTTGAGAAAGGAGCAGGGAGCATGGAGTTAACCTGAATGGCCAGTAACACCAGTGCGTATCAGGAAGTAGGCAAAAAGTATGACATAGTTGGACTCGCAGCATAGCTGGGAGAACTCTAACAAGTCATATTTAGCTAAAAACTCCCACACTTTTTCTACCAGGGTGTGATAAATAAGTAGGACCGTTCCGCCGGGTCGGGGATTGAGCGAGGCGCCACAACGCATCACCGGAAAAAAACACTAGCCAGAAACCTAAAGAACAGCCTTAGAAAGGATGGACTCAACGGCAACTGCCCCGCAATATATCTTATACTCTTTGTTAATAATTACTAGTATCACTTATGGTCGAAATTCGACCAATTGTGTGTCAAATAACGAAACTCATACTTTCAATATGAATTCGATTTAATATTTAAATATCGAAAATTTTAATGAACAATAAAATGCTAAATCCAATTTTCTCATTATACTAAAAAACTTTGATTCACCACAAAATCATATCAGCTTAAAAAAAAAAAAAAAAACAAACCTTTATCCGTCCGCTCCAATAACACCTAAAATACAATAATTTTGCGAATAATTCAAAAATACTAAAATTCGTGCTCTCTATCTCGCTACTATCATTTTCAATTCAATTATTGAAAATGTGGTTCGGATGGAATTTTTTTTTTTTTGGGTTCTTCATTTTCTTTCTGTTTCCTCGACCGTGTGGAATTCGGCAACAAAAACTAAACAGGACTCGATGTTGTGGTACGAAGCGATAAACGAGTCCTGTCATCGGCGACCATTGTTGGTATTGCAATAGGTGGAGTCCTTCTATTACTAGTTATCATCGATTTCCTATGCTGTTTAACTGTTCGAATGGGTGTCCTGGCTACGATGTGCCGGAAAGCGAAACGCTCACCATCGGATATTGATGAGGAGAAGCTGGGCAGGTGAGTTACAAATTTCCATTTTTATTTTTTATTCTCTATAAATATTATGCTTCATTAAAATGTTTATTAAAATAATAAAATTTGTGATTGTTTTTCTAATTAAAATCATATTGTTTTTTTTTTTTTTTTTTGGTTTACCAATGGCATTTCTATTGAATTATATTATTATTATGTATTTATCATTGGATTTTGTTTTGAATTCATTTATTTAATTGACGATGGTTTTATAAATATGGATTTTAATATCAGATACAATTTTAAATTTAATTATATTTATTGTAGTCGGTGATTGGGTATGTGAGCAAATATGAAATGTTTTTCCGTAATTATCAATAACGAAAAGTATCGAACTTTGGAGAATTATACGTGAGAAAAATGTAGTTCAGCTTTGGAAAGACCGAAAAGACAATGTACAAAATGAATTTGCTCGAAACCGGCATACAGTCATCTAAAAATCTTGTTTTAATAAAGTATTATAATAATATACCTTATCTTATGAAGTAGTAAACATGATTACGGAAAATGCTTTACTATTTGCTCACATGCCTTTTTTTCTTAATCAAAAAATTATTTATTTCCAAATTATATACTATATGAAAAACTTTTTAACTAGGTGGTATTTGCCAGGGTGGCTGAGAGATAGGTTTACGACGTATTGTCTTGGACGGCTCTTACAAGTATGAACCTACACTTCTCATCACGACCTTAAAAAGCAAGGAGGCAAAGGGCGCAAGAGCTTAGTTCAGTATATTATCAAGAAGAGCATTCAGTTGGCACGAATCACTCTACCCAGTTTGTCGTTTTATAATGATCTTCATAGAAGTCGTGAAGATCAAAACAAATTTTTTGTGCTAATTACTTTATTATTCTAATAATAAAGTATTGGGAATTTTTTTCGCGTTTCATGCCTAAATTAGCCTAAAAATGCAAAAACAAAATTCGTCCCGCTGTACGCCGTACATATGGACTCATATCTCCGCGACTGGGTAAGTGAGCTCCATTATCTATTTTTGTGGAGTGTCAGGTGGAAGGGGGAGGCGGGGAAGGGAAAGAGTCAAAAACTTCACTTGCTAATATCTCCACCACGAATGCAGATACGAAGCTGAAAATCAGCAGAGGTATGAAGAGGATTATGATACAAACTTTAAAAATAATTTAATTTTTTTATCCATTGTCTTCAGAAAAAGGGGAGCTAAGAACAAATTGTTGGCCGAATTTTTTTTTTTCTTCAAATGATTATAACTTCGAAATTGCTAATCTCAAAAAATAGAGATCCATCAGAATCAGCACAAAAAGCCTAATTATTGTAAGAGGGAGGGTCAGGGGCGGTGCAAAGAAAAACATTTAAAAATGAATATCTCGACTGTCTTAATGTAAGCTATGTAATTGAAACTTGAAACGTATACTAAGCGTTACTAGCGAAATATGAAAAAAATATGACATGTGGATATAATAGTAGTGGGGGAAAATGGAGAGCATTTCAAAAATGGCGCACTTTCCAAAACTACAAATCATTATATCTCAAAATTGGGTACAGATATCAAATTAAAAATTTGTCAGATTGTAGAACTATATAGTCTTTAATTTTGATAAAAAATTGAAGTTGGGAGGTGTAAGGGTAAGTAATTTTATTAGGGCTCTGGTAAAAGATACAAAGTTTAAATTTTGCACGTTGATACACCTATTTGATATACATAGAAAAAACATAATAATTTGTTCCAAAATTGTTATACACCGAAATGGGGGTCTAACGTACACAAGGTGTTTCATGTACAATGAAAAAAATACATAAACTGAAAATTTTTGAATGAAATTTTGTGATAGAAAGTTGAAAATTTGCGAAATGCATTTAAAAAAAATCTCTAAAAGTTTGAAATATAAACTGTTAGAATAAAGCTTCTACCACCTCAAATCAATTATCACCTAACTATTAAAAGTTATCAATTTGAAATGTTGCATAAAAACTTACAAAAATAGTTGAAATGAAATTGCGTTAAAAGTTTTGAAATCGCGCTTGTCCTTCTACCCCCTCCCATACAAAAGTATGATTTCGACCAATTTCATTAAATCAACTAATAACCAACAAATTAAAAGCTACGAACGTGAAATTTTGTACGAGTTCACTACAAGAGAAAGGAAATTAAATTGCGTCTCAAATTTTATGATTCCCCTACCTCCTCTACCCCTCCCATAAAAATGTTTGATTTCGTGAATATAAAATGCACCGAATTTTCTGAAAATTCTATGCAATTTCGTCTATGAAACTGTCATTCTATACAGAGAATGTTGGACGTGATTCAAGCAATCAATTAAAAAACTATTAACATCCACCCACTCTTACTATCACCCCTCACCCCTCCCCTCATAAAAACTCAAACTGGCATAAATAAACGAAAGAAATATTGATTATATGTACTGGAACTTTTGAACGTTTCCGCAAAGTGTTAAATTGACAACTACTCTGCCCAAGAACACCCTTTCACTTAGACTTCTCTAACCACTCTAACCTGCATATTGACTTTCCACGCATCCGCAACTTATTCCAAGAATAATAAGGTTTTGCCTAATTATATATTGCCTTGCAAATACCTTAAATAGTTTCGAAGAAAAATCATTTTCTTGAATTTTCGAAATTTTATGAAATTTGTATGAGATGGGGCAAAAGGCGGGAGATGTGGCCCGATCATAAACTTAAATTTGCTTTTTACTAAAATTGATAAAAAACAAATTTCAACACGACTGCTCAGCGCGTTCGAAAGTTATGTTGTACATAGACGGACAGACAGACGGTTTTTGAGCAACAAAAAATATTTCTGTACCTTTGGCGGCTCTGCGAGCATTATTTTTTAGTATAAACGGTAAGGCAAACACTACAGCTTAAAAATGCATAAAAGTTTAAGAGATTAACTGGTCCTTCAAAACTTCTACCCAGTCCCATACAAGAGTATTATTTCGACCATTTTTTAAGAAATCAATTATCAGAAATACATGAAAAGCTATGATCTCGAAATTCGCACAAACGCTTTTGAGCATATTTGAAACAAAAATGTATCAAAAGTTTTGAAATCTCCCTTGCTCTTCTGCCCCACCCGTACAAAAGTATCATTTCGACCAATTTCAATAAAACAACTTATAGTCAACAAATTAAAAGCTCCGCACTTAAAGCTATGTACGAACACCTTTAAAAACAAAAACGAAATAAAACTACATCAAAAATTTTACGATTCCCTCACCCCCTCTGCCCACCCATACGATTGTATAGTTTCATGCCCACCGAATTTCATAGAAATTATATTAAACTTTATCTATGAAACTGACATTCTAGACAAAGAATTTTGGACATAATTCATGCAATCCATTAAGAACACCCATTCTCTACATAGTGAAAATCGCGGTTAAGGGTTAAAAAATTGACAACAGTTATGCCCTAGGACCTTAATTTACTTAGTCTTCCCTATCCATCCTAACACAAATGTTAACTTTTCGCGCATCCTCAACTTGTCCCAAGTAAGTTCAACCGACATGATATATGTATGTAGATATTTTATATTCTATATGAAATCTGAGAGTGTTATATGTTTGCCGCAAAGTTTATAACGCTAAAAAATAATGCTCGGAGGAAAATATGAATGCTTCCGAAGTTCTTATTATCATTCAAAAAATTTCAAAACTGGATGTCCGTCCGTACGATCTCTAGCTTGAGAACGCGTTGAGCTAGGAAGTTCAAATTTTGTACACGCCGTTTTTGACGAAAAAGTAAGGTCAAGTTCGTGAACGGGCCAAATCAGTTCATATAATGACACACAATTTCACAACCTAATAAAAAAATCAATTCATAAATCACGTTTAACGCAGATCTGATTTAGACAAACATTTGCTAAATGCTCAAATGTGCTGAATTCATTTGAAAGAATTGTAAGTAGTAGATACGGTTAACAAAATCAAAATCACTCAGCTCATTTAAATCACAAAATTGACATGCAATGTGAACTTGCTATGAGATAATAGCCTACAGTTAGTCTACAAATCGAAAGTCGTGTATTCAAATCCTGGTCGACGTATAATTCCAGCTCACAGCTTGCATATGTATATCTGAGCTACCTCAATCTGAGAAAATGAAAAAATTCGAAGGCAGCCCTTGAACAATAACGAAACAAATTTTAAGAAACCTGAAGATCAGGAGGCCAAAGCCCGATATGAGCTGTAGTACCATTGAACAAGAAGATGTGATAAGTACATCGTACTGTCACAGTAAGGTTCTTAGCATTAGACTAATATTCCTAAATTATGCAACATTGGTTTGCTAGAACCTTCGAAAGTGTACTGCAAAGAAACCGCTCCACGGCGATGTAAACCTATCTATAAGACTCTAGTATTTTACATTTCATCTATTTAAAAACCACTTTTACGGCTTTAGACAGAAAATTTCAGTTCAGATTTATATACAAACCAACATTCAATTCTGCCTTCATTCTAAGCCCTACGTGCAATTAAAATGTTCTAAAATATATTTTTTTCCAAAATCAAACCGAAAAAATTAAGTATCTTATAAGTTGTTTTTTTTTTTTTTTGTTCAAGCCTATTTTGGATTTTTCTTTTAATTCAAAATTCAATATTTACACATTTAATGTTTGCACATATGAATAAAAGTAAAATTACTATAATTTCCTAATTTCAAACTGTCTAAATAAAATTATTTATTTAATTATTATGATGTTCATTTATTTAAACTACACAAATACAAAACATGCTAACAATTTAATACAATTCGAATAAATATACGAAAAAAAACACAATTCATAATATAGTCTTTACGGCTGGCGTTTCCCGCTACCTTATTGCAGTGGTCAGCTAGTTAAGGAGCCTCCACCATCGCCACTACCATTACCGCCACCAATTAAAATCGGTGGTTCACCAATGGCATCACCTTTGTAAGAGTCTAATTTTCATTCCCTAACATTTTTATGTTGCATGTATGTGTCTTTTTGCGGCTTTTGCATGATAATTTAAAATGTAGATCTTAGCGTTTAAAATATATATTTTTTATTTATTTATTTATTTTGAGGAGCGTTAGGGACATGTGAACAGTTGTAGCTTGTGTTAATCAAAAAATAAAAGCCCAGATAAAATAACACTAAGCTTAAAAACATAACAGGACTACGATTGTACGTAAAGCCCAATCGTACGATACTATAGCTGAAATTGAAATTTTTTTGATCTTAAGAAATTGTGTATAGGGAGTGATAGAAGGGGTGACAGCATTGATCTAATTTGTTTTACATCACGCTAGAGTAGCTATAAAATTGTTTTGAATAGATACTGAGAAAATTATTGCACTATTTTCAGTGAAATTGTGCAGTTTGTATGGGAGGTGGTAGAAGGAGTAGGGGTTTTAGTGATTTTTTGAGAAACAACTATATCATGCAATTGATATATTTTAAATATCAGATCAGAAACTTTCATGCTTTTCAAGAAAATCGAATTTTGTAAAAAAAATTAAATTGTGTTGCATTGTATGAGAGGGAGTAGAAGGGTTTATTTATTCCCGATATTAATTATAATACTAATTAAGGATTTAGTACAAAATTTGAGCTCGTTAAATGTTATACGTTCGGAGCAAATTGGTTTACAATATTTCATGGAAAAGTGTAGTTTGTATGGGAGCTGGTGGAAAGAGTGGGGGGAATTCAAATAATTTGTTTACTATAGATCACATTTATGGTAAGAATAATATATTCTAAATTTCAAATTATTCACTCCTATGGTTTGCATGAAAATTTGATTGTTATATATTTCTGTACGGGAGGGATTAGAAGGCGTGGGGGTATTGAAATAAGACCACACGCAGATAACATCTCGAAGCATACCTCATAAACGTGGAAGTTTCATTACAATCGGTACAGCCGTTTTCGCGTGAAAGCCGGACAGACAGACAGAGGGAGAAAAATTTTAAAACGTATGTTTCTGCTTAATTATTGCTAAAATAATATTTATATAGTTATTTATAAACAAATAATAATTATGTTTACATGTATGCATTTTTCTTTTCTCTAATTTTCAATGAAATACTATACAAGAGTAGCTTTGTCGTTTGATTTGTTTAAATGAAAATGTTTTCTTAAAAATTTTAGATTCCTCAAAATTACAATTACTATGATTATATTTTAAATCGTTTTCGGTTTATAAATTAAATCTTTGTATCTAAATATTTAATCCAATCAATTTCTGATATAACATAAACACAGTACATATATGGAAATATGTATTTATAGTAAAATACTTGTAGTAACAGTATTATAGTAGAGTAGAAAATTATTTTAAATTTTTCAATTATTTCAATATTTTTATAAACAATAATTCTATTCAATATTCTAACTTTTTGTTATTTTCACGTTATAGGGAAGAAAAACAGCCCTTACATACCCCTACCGGAAGCATTAAAAAGAACTCTTCTGTCGAATTTGACGGACGAATGGTTCATTCGCGAAGTGGTGATATAATTGGTAAAAATTCGGCTGTGTAAATTAAATCGTTCTTTAAAAGCATAATTAAATTTAAGTGAAAAAAAACGATATTTAAAGAAGAAACGAGTTTATTATAAATATTAATTCTATGAAATCAAAAAATAGAATAAGCAAAATGACGCGAGAAAACGTGTAACATTGGGATTAGTTAACGTAAATATGAAAACCAAATGCAAAAAGAAATGTAGTCGGTTTTAAAAGACTAAAATTCAATTAAAGCTCAATACCGAATTTGGAATAATAGCTAAAAATGGAGTTTGAAAAGTATCTATATAAGGAAACAAATGAGTTATGGCGAACCAAAACAAAAATTATAAAACAAATGCAGCAGTAGGCATAGTATATATAAAAAAATAATATAGCTTTTTTAATAAATTGTATATGTCATTGTGGCTTAAATCGATATTATAATAAGCTAGTAAGTTTTTTTATATACATAATATATAAATATCATTGAAGTATATAACCCTGCATTATATTATACATGTTCCATAACATTTAATTCAGTAGTTTATTTCCTTTACTATTGCAAATGAGTCATTCGAATTACAAAAAAAGATTTAGAAAATATTAATGAATATTTTTTTTAATCGTGCGCAGATTATAGTTAATTATTATTAATTTCATATTATTTTAAAATTATCATTTTTTATTTGTTTTACGTGTTAAGTACCACAATTATTGTGTCAGATTGTATTATGAGATGCCAAAAAACGAGATATTACCTATTAAAAAAATTTAGATACCCGCATTCAATGTAAGATAAAACCTAAAAAATTGCTTTTTATTTAGTTTAAGAATAAAAAAAAATATTTCGAAAATAATATAAGAAAAATTAAATATTATTTTGGCTAACATGAACAAATTACTTATATAAATTTAAAACTATATTGTAATACTGCTACTAGTTTATATCAAAGGTTCCCGAACTTCCCATTTGAAGGTTCATTGGTATTAAAATCGAAAAACTAAGTAAATTTTAAGTTTAAAAAGAAAAAATATTTGTAAATATTTTCATTTCAATTTAAAACATTTGCCAATTAATCAAAGAGGACACAGTGAACCAGCGTAATCGGGAACGATAAATATCATTTTTGAATCGTAAATTTTAGTCAATTGTGAAAATGTAAATAGAAAGTTTCACTCTTCAAAATATAATAACCATAATGTGACCAATTTTGCTGACATTTTCTGCAGGTAAATTTCCAATATTTTATTGTAGTATTTATTTAAATAAATTTTTGCTCGCAGATAATAGAATTTTCAGTAAAATTACTTACATAACTATGTGATTCCAAATTGTAAAACAATTTATCATATTATGTAGTCTCTAAAACATGGTTTTATGGAAGGCAAATAATTTATAATTTTCTTATGGAAGTCAGTCTAGCTACCGCATAATTTTTTTAAAAAGTACAGGTTTTTCAAAATATTAATTTGCACAGAAATGGAAAACACTTGGAAAGAATGTCACTTAATACCAAATTAAGGTTAGAATTCGCTGAAAATTTCAGACTAAAATATTTTTTATAATAACTTGAAAACAGTATTGTAACTCGATGGCAAAGTTATTATTTTACACTAAGAGCGCAATAGCAACTACATTAAAAGGTTATACAGCCCCAAGCAATTTAAGAGCAACGTTCACCACCACTTCAAACTCTTCCCTCCTAGGTTTCCCTATTAATGTTCCTATATCTAACATACTTGTTTACTTTATCCATGTCGACTTAACTGTGCACCCAGCATCAAATGGGGTTTATTTCGATGGTCACGAATAAAAGAAAATAAAAAAAAAAATTATCAGCCTTAACTGTATGAAAAATTTGCCGTCATAGCTCTTAATCCACTTTACCCAATTGTATTTCGAGTGAAGGGTTCAATGAAAAATTTATTGCCCTAATTTATAAATTAGATCTTATCGATTATTAGCAATTATTTATTTATACATAGATTTGATTGGTGAAGCAATACCTACCCTGCCTCATCTGACGAGCCGCCACTGATCAAAGTGCTTACAAAATAAAAATTGTCCAGTCAATCAAAAAACTCCTATATACATATTTCGTCGCAAAATATGCCTGTTTAGAAGATGCTGTCAAAATTTAGAATTAAAACAATAAAAATGCGAGTATTTTATCATTAGAATAAAAAACTTTAGCAATTAGTTGCAAAATTGTGTTTCGAGACCACTTGCAGTTCATTCTTATGATCCTAACTTATTCATCAAAATAAAACTGATTAATCAACTGACTGACAAAATTGTATCCGAAATATGATTTTTTTTTCGCTTTATGATGTAGAGATGAATAGCTATACACGATCTCATTAATTTTCGTTAAAAATGACTGCATCTATACAAAAACTCGTAAATGATCTCAACGCTCTGCTCCACGAGTTTACCTGTAATTCCCATCCTTAAGTTGCCGTCTTGTGCTTCAAAGTAACTTATAAACTGTCAATGTTGTTAAATTGGTCAAGCTCTAGGTTGTCATGTCTCTACTCTTGAGTAGATTTTTCCCATAAGCTTGTGGCAGAAAATTTTCAAACTCTGTTCTACAATCTTTCTTATTTTACACATTATATATTTCGCCACCTGATAATTACGTTTCAAGCCTGGAGCATTAAAAATAACGAGTGTCAGGTTATTTCAAATCGTTATGGCCAAATTCGACTTCCGACAATAATTCGAAGCTAGAGTGGTTCCTATGTTGTGCGTCCTAAAAACAAATAAAATTGTAATTCAATGCACCCACATAGCCAAAATATGTCTAAAATTTACGATAAAAAAGTTAAAATATTTAAAGCGGGAATCGTTTAAACAATATTTTAGATAGTTACGAGTATTAAAAAAACATGACGACTTCAGGCTATTATTATGCAACTTTAAACAAACGTACATAAAAACCAAGAACTCATAAATAATTAAAAAAAAAAATTATGATAAATAATAAGTGCAAAGATGCGTCAAACTCTTTAGAATTGTTGATTGAATAGTACTGATTTCATTGATTTTATTAACTTTATTTCTTGAAATATAATATCATTATAAATTAATGCAGTCATAATTTGTACGATCGCTGTCACATTTTTTCAATAAAAAAACTTTTTTTTTGCCATATTGCTGTAAGATATTTTTTGTATTTCATCAAATTTCTCTACCTCTAAGTATCTCTCTAATAAATTTTTCTTTAAATAATATTTGTATTTAATTTTAAAATTCATCCATGAAATTAATACAAAATTTGAAGCTTGAAATTTTTGAATTATACATTAAAAAAATCATTATAAAAAAATATTGTTTACAATTTTTTTAGTTGATTTTAAAAGTTTTTTCGTTTAGTTTTAGTATATTTTTTTTCCTATTATGTACTTATATAAAAAATGTTAAATTCGATTTTATTAGATTAATTCCAACATGTTTTTTTTCATTTTCTTGATAAGAAATTTAAAAGAAGAAAATTGCTTCAAATAAAAAATCAATAAGAAAAAAATTAACATGTTAAATAAAAATAATAAAAAGCATATTCATTTATACAAACATTTATACATACATACATACTTGACCAAAGTAAATTAAACAAAAATATAATTTATATAAAATGGTGAGTTTGATTTCGACAAGATTTTTAAAATGTTCTAGCAAACGGGTTGGGTCAGTTTTATTTTTGCAAAGTTTTAAAATGTTTGAGGAAATTAAGGTCGACGGGAGATCTCTTGATCTATTTGGCAGAACGATAGATCGCATGCATTTAGAAATATGCGGACGTCTCGCACTTGACATTTCAAAGGCTTCTGACAAAGTTTGGCATGAATGTCTCTGAGTTAATGCTACGCTTCGTCAATAGATTGTGAGTTTTCTCTGTAAACGCACTTTACGAGTAGTATCAGATGGCGTTACTCCTTTCTCCTTCCCAGTTGATTGCGGCGTCCCTCAAGGCTATATCTTATCACCAACACTTTTCTTACTCTTCTTGAACGGATTTCTGTCATTTACTGTCTCTCCAATCCAAAGTTTTGCAAATGACAGTACTTTAGACAACACCCATGAATTTAACTCTGCTGCATAATCAAATAAATTGCTAACAAGTCGGGTGCAACTTTATTATTCTTGGGACAAGTTGAGGACTCATGGAAAGTAAAGTGGCTAGGGAAGACTAAATTAAAGGGGGTTCTAGGGCAGGGCTGTTGTTAATTTAAAACTTCATTGCGAATACGATCTATAGCTCCAGTACATATAACAATATTTCATTCGTTGGTTTGGTGAATGTTTTCACAGTGCATTTTGAATTAAAAGAAAAGATTTCCGGATTCTACACTGTTACGCTTTATTATTCGTGACGTTTCGGTCTCTGCTGAGCCCTTTATCAAACTGATCGACAATTACAAAAGACAATTATTATATAGACAAGGGGGTTAATTGAGTGTGGGAAGGATAATTAAGGTTAATTAATTAGTATCAGGTAGTTAAATTAGTTAAGGATTTTTGGGTACGAATTTTGTTCTTACCAAATTTTAACGCAGGTAGCCAAACTGCTGATAACTTGTATCCGGTGTCTCGGTTGAAGTTCTGTGGATGTTTCGAAATTTCTATGGCTTCTCGTACTATTCGTTGATAATATTTATTTGTCCTGGCCAGAATTTGCACATTGTCGAAATCGATTGTATGGTCCTCTGTAGTTGCATGTTCCGCGATCGCTGATGACTGTATCTGGTTTTTCCGTGTGCATCGTTGGTGCTCCTTGATCCTTGTTTGGACTGTGCGTCCCGTTTCTCCTATATATACTTTATCGCAAGAGCCGCATGGTACTTTGTATACTCCTTCAGTCTCCAATGGTTTTTTGTCCTTCTGGTTTCCTAAAATTCCTCGGATAGTAGTCGGGGTAGTGAATGTTGTCTTGATGTTCGATTTTCGAAGAATTTTTCCTATCTTATCCGTCGTGCCCTGGATGTAAGGTAGTTTTACCCATCGTTTGTCAGCATTTCCTTCTTCAGTGTCTTCTCGTTCTGTTGTCCTTGGATGCTTCGGTTTCCACGCGAGCGAAATTAACAAGGCGTGGAAACCGAAGCATCCAAGGACAACAGAACGAGAAGACACTGAAGAAGGAAATGCTGACAAACGATGGGTAAAACTACCTTACATCCAGGGCACGACGGATAAGATAGGAAAAATTCTTCGAAAATCGAACATCTAGACAACATTCACTACCCCGACTACTATCCGAGGAATTTTAGGAAACCAGAAGGATAAAAAACCATTGGAGACTGAAGGAGTATACAAAGTACCATGCGGCTCTTGCGATAAAGTATATATAGGAGAAACGGGACGCACAGTCCAAACAAGGATCAAGGAGCACCAACGATGCACACGGAAAAACCAGATACAGTCATCAGCGATCGCGGAACATGCAACTACAGAGGACCATACAATCGATTTCGGCAATGTGCAAATTCTGGCCAGGACAAATAAATATTATCAACGAATAGTACGAGAAGCCATAGAAATTTCGAAACATCCACAGAACTTCAACCGAGACACCGGATACAAGTTATCAGCAGTTTGGCTACCTGCGTTAAAATTTGGTAAGAACAAAATTCGTACCCAAAAATCCTTAACTAATTTAACTACCTGATACTAATTAATTAACCTTAATTATCCTTCCCACACTCAATTAACCCCCTTGTCTATATAATAATTGTCTTTTGTAATTGTCGATCAGTTTGATAAAGGGCTCAGCAGAGACCGAAACGTCACGAATAATAAAGCGTAACAGTGTAGAATCCGGAAATCTTTTCTTTTAAATATTTCATTCGTTTATTTATGCAAGTTTGGGTTTGTATGAGAGGGGGGTGATAGTAAGGATGCATGGATGTTTATAATTTTGAATTCATTGCTTGAATCACGTACAATATTCTCTGTGTAGAATGTCAGTTTCATAGACGAACTTGCAAGGAATTTTCATAAAATTCGATGTATTTTACATTCACGAAATCAAACATTTGTATGGGTAGGGGAATCGTAAAATTTGTGATGTAGTTTTGTTTCACTTTTCTTGTAAGGTTCTCGTACAATATTTCAAGTCCATAGCTTTTAATTTGCTGGTTATTAGTTGATTTATTGAAATTGATCGAAATCATACTTTTATGTGGGAAGGGGTAGAAGGGCAAGCGCAATCTCAAAACTTTTGATGCAGTTTCGTTACAACTATTTTTAAAAGTTGTTGTGCAATTTCAAATTGATAGCTTTTAATAGTTAGATGATAATTGAATTCTTAAAAATTGTCGAAAAATTAATTAAAAATTAATTAAAACAAATTAATTAGTTTTGTATGGGAGGGAGTAGGAGTTTTTAAGGTATTCGAGCAGTTAATATTTCATATTTTTAGAGATTTTTTGAAATGCATTTCGCAAATTTTCAAGTTTTTACATTGAAATTTCATTCAAAAACTTTCATTGCACATGGAACACCTTGTGCACGTTAGACCCCCATCTCCCCTTTGGCGCATGATAATTGTGGAACAAATTATTATTTTTCTCTGTGTATATCAAATAGATGAATCCACATGAAAAATTTAAAGTTTGTATCTTTCACCGGAACCCGAAAAAATCGCTCAAAATTTTCAGCATTTTTGCTTACACCTCCCTCACCTTACACCCCCCAACTTAAATTAATTTTTTAATAAAATTAGAAACTGTGTAGTTCTACAATCTTTCAATTTGATGAGACATAACTGTTTTAAATTTTGAAAATTGCACCATTTTTGAAATGTTCCCCATTTCCCTCCACTACTATTATGTTCAAATGTAATATTTTTCTCATATTTCGCTAGTATAACTATATGTTCCAAATTTCAGTTACATAGCTTAAGAGACAGTCGAGATATTCCTTTTTAAGTGTTTTTCTTTCCACTCCTCTAAGCCTCACCTTTACAATAATCAGACTCCCTCTAAGTCAATTCTGGTGTATCTGTATGTCATATTAATGGTCTCAAAATATGAACGTTTTAAGTAATTTTGAAGATATAATCATTTAAAAAAAAAATTCTGCCGACAATTTGTTTTTACCCTCCCCTTTTCGGACCCAAATGGATATAAAAATTGAATTATTTTTAAAGTTTCCAGCTTCCTAGCTACAACCAGATATTCGAATTGTTAGTTTTCGTTTTTAGCGTCCTTACAACGTCCCACAACCATCTATAATCGACGCAAAAATTAACTTTCTATCTTGAAGGGTTTGAGAGTTAATATGCGCTGAGCGTACACGTACGGCGTACAGACAAATGGATTTGATTTTTTTACATTTTTAGGCTATTTTAGTTATAAAACGTTAAAAACCAGAATTTCAGGGTAGCAAATTTATTTTTCCAATATAATACTCGGTTCGCTAAACTCTGATGACCGAATGGTAGTAAGCGTCACAGAGCGTAATCGTGATCTGGAACACGACGTAGCATAAATTCTGTGAAAAGCCTACTGTAAATAACGTCAACAGCTCTGCTCCTGAATCCTAGCTCCACCTCCTCACGGTGGCCACCGAGTGATTTGTTCAAAACAACAGACGGAGAAGGCTGAAGGCGAGTGTTCCACGCCTCTAATCGGAACTGCCATCCAGACTGGCCCTGAAAAAACTCGTGTGTCCAGGAACCCGGATTACAGCCTCAGATTGAACGGACGAAACGGCAACGGAAAATGAACTATTCTTTTGGATCTTGGAATATGCGTACACTACTTCGAACGGGTGCACTGCGGGAACTTCTTCAGGCGATGTCTCGTAACAACATCAGCATCCTTGCTCTCCAAGAAACGAAATAGCTCGGAAGCGAAGTTAACGATTGCAGATCTCACACGATTTTTAACAGCGGGAAAAAGCAAGGTAGCAGAGAATTCAGTGTCGCCATTGTGGTAGATTATGCGTTCAAACAACTCGTAACAAAATTTATACCGATCAAGGAACGAATCTGCTTAATCCGCTTCAAGTTGAAGTTCTTCAGCGTTTAGTTTATCAACTGCCATGCTCCTACAGAGGAGGAAGATGATGTCATTAAAGACGAATTCTATGCCCGGCTTGACAATGAACTTAATATTCTTATAGGAGACTTCAACGTTAAAATTGTCAACGAACTGCTTCATAGAGGCGTAGCAGGAGGGCATAGCCTCCATAATGAAACGAACGGCAATGGACAAAGACTTATTGACTTCGCCAGCAGTAAGGACCTAGTCATAAGCTCCACCTGCTTCCTGCATAAAAATATTCAAAAAATTACGTGGGCACACCTTCAATCAAATTGACCACGTTCTCATCGAAAAAATGGCTGCCTCCATCATTCTAAATGTCAGGAGACTATGTGGCGCGAACTGTGATTCGGATCATTTTCTTGTTCGAGCTAAATACCGCTGTCGCATAGCTAACAAGGGCCACACTAAAAGCAGCTGGGCTCCGAAGCTCAATGTGCAAAAACTGAAGGACGACACATCGAAAGTGGAATATATGACCACAATCAAAGCACATATTGAGGCATTACCTCAGGCTGAGGAAAGTTTTGACCAAATGTGGCAGAACATTAAGAATAGTATTCAGCGCGCAGCTGAATACACATCACTATGAAAAACAAAGCCTATCGACTGTTTCTCGAAAGACAAACACGAGCTAGATAGGAAAACTATCAGCGGCTCAGGCGAGACCCCAAGAAGATCTGCAGACGAAAACAACGGAAAAACATAACAGAATTATGATTGGGCTTAAAGCCCAATCATATGATACTCTAGATGAGATGGAAATGACTTTAATATACAGGCAAATATGTCATCTCAAATTCTTTCGAATAGTGAGAAGAGACTTTGCTTGGGAGGTGGTAGAAGTAGAGAGGGAGGTTTGTATTTCTCCTACGTGACACCGAAAGTGGCGTGTAAAATGTTTCGTGCTGAATTTAAAATTTTTAGTTTTCATTATTTTTAAAGAAATTGGACATAGTTTTCCAGAAATTGTGGCATTTGTATGGGAGGTGGCAGAGGAAGTGGAACGTTTTAGATGATTTTGAAACTGCTTATCATCACCCTTATTACTATGCTTTGATTCAATTTCAAAGTCTACAGCTCTCATATATGTATTCGAAGGAGAATAATACAGATATTTATATGGGAGGGGGTAGAAGGAGGGAAGCTGAGCTGACTATTTTTTCCAGCATTTATTGCAACTATTAAAAAACAAATTCTGGCAAAATTTTAAGTTTGTAATTTTTCTAGTTTTAATGGAAATCGATATCATGCATTTAACAAAAATTATGCATTTGTATGGGAGGGGGTAGAAGGAGTGTAAGGATGAAAAAAAATTTTTTTCGTGTTATTGATATTTCTATTTGTATACTTTATGCGAAATATCAAATTGGTAACTTTAACAGTTTCGAAGAAAAATAATTTAATTTAAATTTCAAAATTTCGTGAAATTTGTATGGGAGGGGGTAGAAGGAGTGAAGTGAAGTTGATAATTTTTTCAATGCTGATTGGAATTCTAATAAAATTAATTCTGGCAAAAATTCGTTTTTATAACTTTACTAGTTTCGATGAAAATCGAAAAACTTCTTTTTTCAAAATTATGCATTTGTATGGGAGGGGGTAGAAGGAGTGATGAGATCGAATCAATATTCAGTCATATTAATGGTATCTATATCATAATACTTGAACCCAAATTTCAAATCGATAGCTTAAATAGTTTCTAAGAAAAATCAATTTCTGAAAATTTCGAAATTTCGTGAAATTTGCATGGGAGGGGGTAGAAGGAGTGGGGGGATGTGGCCCGTTCACGAACTTAAAGTTTCTTTTTTGCTAAAAATGACACACAACAAATTTCAGCACGATAGCTCAAAGCGTTCGAGAGTTATGCTGTAGACAGACGGACAGACGGACAGACAGCAACTCGGAATCTAAGTTTTTGAGCGACAACAAATATTTTTGTACCCTTGGCGGCTCTGTGCGAGCATTATTTCTTAGCGTTACAAACGGTAAGGCAAACACAATATACTCTCAGATTTCATCTAGAGTATAATAAAAACTGACGAAATTTTATCACTGGACGAAAACCTGAAGAAAAATGACGTGTGAGCGGCATGTAATACCGTGAAACAAATGACACAAGGTTACAGACCGCAAACTACCCTCTGTAAGGACGAAGAAGGCAACATCATAAGCGACGCTACCGAAATCAATGCACGATGAGTTCAGTACTTCCGAACATTGTTAAATATAACATTACCGACTGAACCGTTTATAATTCCGGACGGTCCAGATGGAGATCAACTGCCCATTGTTCCACCCTATGATGAAGTAGAGACAGCCCTACATAATTTAAGATCGAATAAAGCGCCCTGAATTGACGGAATCCCTGCAGAGGTCTTGAAAGAAGGCGGAACAGAGCTTACCAGTCGAATATTTAAATTAATTGCTAAAATCTGGACAACTGAAAAATTACCCGACGACTGGCGGAAAAGTATTATATGTCCTGTATACAAAAAGGGTGACCGTCTGCGGTGCGAAAATTACAGAGAAATTTCATTGTTCATCATCGGAGAATATCAAGGTGGCTTCAGATCCGGACGATCGACAACGGACCAGTTATTCTCAGTAAAACAGGTCCTAGCAAAATGCTGGGAATATGATATTAATGTGCACCAACTATTCGTTGATTTTTGTCAAGCATACGATAGTGTCGACCGTAATGTGTTGTACAAAATAACGATTGAACTAGGTGTCCCACCGGAACTAGTTCGGTTAATAACAGCCACGACGGAAAACAATGATTGCTAAGTAAAAACTCAAAACGAGTTGACTCACAGCTTTCTAATGGAGTCAGGTCTCAAACAAGGAGATGATTTCGCCCCCATGCTCTTAAACTTGGTGCTCGAGTATGTCGTCAGGAAGGCAATTTCAGTAGCCTCGGTGGACACCAGAGGTATGCTACTTGTAAAATCCGGTGGCGTACGCAGACGACGTGGATATTCTGGCCCGATCAATACTTTGTATTAAGGAGGTATTCCAGGAGTTGGAGTCGGCAGCAGGTGTAGTAGGGCTCAGGGTCAATGAAGCGAAAACTTAATACATGACCCAGACACAAAGGACTGTCTCAGTGAGGCAGAACATTACTATGGGCGATTACAATTTCGAGCAGGTGGATGAATTCATATACCTGGGAGTCCTTCTCACAAAGGACGGCAATGAGTAACATGAAATTCAAAGAAGAATCACGACAGCTAACAAAGAGTTTTATGTGGTCCTCCCCGTAATTAAATCAAGGAAGGTCCATCGAAACAATAAGCTACGCATCTATAACATATTAATTCGTCCTGTGACCACAGGGGAAGCCACGAAACCGATGGGAGGACTCAGTCTACGCAGATTGCATATCGCTTCTCGATTTTTCAAACTCGAGGAGGTGCATCCGGGAGGCCAAGCCTCGATATGGGCTATAGCGCCATTGCATCATCATCTTCAAACTCTGATCTTAACTTAATGCTGGAATAGGGCAGGAAAAATTGAGTACAGTTGAACGCTTCGAAAACATAAGCCTGTCATCTATTCCTAAAACGAGATCTTTCAGTTTTATCTCACAGTGTAGCCTTTCGCGGCGTAGAACTGTTGTGTGTTCGATGCCTAGGAGTGTTTATTTCGATACCGAAATATCGAAATAAGCCATAGGTAGATTAAGGTTCGCGATTGAAGTGGGCTGTGAACCACCAATGTCCATCTCAGCGTCAGCTGTGGAGCGACGCCGCATCTAACTTCGGGAGTCTTAGAGAGTTTGTTGCCTCGAAACTGACGTGAAACCCATGACCTCTAACAACAAAAATGAGCTTTGGAGCTCATGGCGTTGTCTTACCCATGAACTAATTTGCAGCACAAAATAAGGACTTCTTCTGATCGCGATGTTGACCCGATCAGATGCCTCGACAATGGGGATGGATAGCGTGTCACCTTACCTTGGTTTCGCGTCGGAAAAGTTTCTCTTCTTTTGAGCCGCTCCACGAATCGACCCAATTTTTGGTTTCTTCTTAAGAATGAAGTGCTGCACAACCAGGCCATGCGATCTGAATGGGTGGTAGTCGGAAGGAGCAATGTCTAAAGAATGCTGTGGGTGAGGGTTTCGCAACGTGAGCAACATGTGGCCGAGCGTTGTCCTGCAACAAAATCATTTTGTCGTGTACACTGTGGCTGTTTCACCATCAATACTCGGATCAAACGCATCTATAGTCGATAGTGATCTTCCATGATGGTTTCACTTGGTTTCAATAGCACATGATATAAAAAAATGTTCTCTATTGCACCGCCATGCCGGTCCTCGGCGCCAAAATTACCGCTCTTGAAGCGTTCAAACCACTCACGATACGTTCTTTTACCACTAGCACCCTCACCTCAAGTTTCAACAATCATTCAATGCACCTCAGCCGCTGATTTTTTGAATGGAAGGCAAAAAGCAAAACTTTCCGCAAATAACGCTTATTTGGCTCAAATTTCGCGCACAAAAAAGTAGATGACGTCGATAAAACTTCATAAATCTAATGATGAAGGGTTGTTGGCAGATCCCTAAGTTGACCATGTCACGTTTTTGATTCACTATTGTTGATCAGCATTTACTATTGGGAAACGGCCGGTTTCAATTTGTACTCTCGATATGTATTGATATACATATACAGTGGCAACACATGTGGAAATTCGACATTAAATACTTGTAAAATCCTTAAAAATACATTAATCGGTTTGAAATTTTTGCAGTTGAATTCTTTATTAATATTTATATGAAACAAATAATAAACAGAAGTATAACTTATAAGCTCAGTCTAGGTTTTAAAACAAATAATCGAAATGGGCAATGTATCCACTTTTGCACGTTCATGAAAAAGAAGCTAAAAAAAAATTTTTAATATTTAGTCCAGAGACCTTTGGCTTTAATAACGGCAAGCATACGCATGCTCTCCACTAATTATACTCTAGATGAAATCTGAGAGTATTATAAGTTTGCCACAAAGTTTGTAACGCTAAGAAATAAGGCTCGGAGAAAAAAATGAATTATACAGAAGTTCATAAAATCACTCAAAAATCTCAAAACCGGATGTCCGTCCGTCCGTCCGTCCGTCCGTCTGTCCGTTCGTGTCCTCTCTAGCTTGAGAACGCGTTTAGCTAGAAAGTTCAAATTTTGTACACGTCGTTTTTAACAAAACAGTAAGGTCAAGTTCGTGAACGGGCCAAATCGCTCCACCTCTTCTACTCCCTCCCATACAAAATGACACTACTACGCTCGAAAACTATAAAAGCCATTAGTCTGATTTTGAATATATTACTTTTATGAAGATTTCAGTCTACCGTAAAAAAATTATAAGTGTCCTCCTCTTCCTTCCACCACCTCCCATACAAACTGCACTTTTTCATGCAATACTCTAAGCCATTTTACTCAGTGTATATAAAATTTATCAAGCTCAAATTTAGCCCTAAATATTTATTTAGAATTATTAGTAAGACCAAAAAAAATTAGACCATTAGCTTCACCCCTTCTACCCCCTCCCATACAATTCTACAATAAACGGCTTTTCTCGAAAAGTATAAATGCTATTGATCTGAAATTTGGAATATATTACTTGTATAATAATTTCAATCTGCTGTACAAAAATTATATAAGTCTTCCCTTTCCTTCTACCACCTCCCATACAAACTGTACTTTTTCATGAAATACTCTAAACAAATTTACTCAGTACGTATGAAATTGATGGAGCTGAAATTTTGCATTAAACATTTATTTAGAATTATTCGTAAGACCAAAAAACAATTATTCGACAAGTTTCACTCCTTCTACCCCCTCCCATACAATTTGACACAATTCAACAAAATTACAAAAAGTCGATTTGCCAGAAAAGTATGAATGCAACTGATCTGCTATGCCAAATAAATTATGTTTACAGTTATTTCTAAGACATTTATTAGTAACTCCACCGTCCTTATACCACCTCCTATACAAAGTGCACAATTTCACTAAATCCAATACACTAAGTTCCTCAGTACCTATTAAATTTTTGAATCCTAAATTTGGTATAAAACATTTTGATAGCAACCCTATCGTGATGTGAAAAAATTAGTTCAATGCTGTCACCCCCTATACCACTTCCCCTACAAAATTTCCTTAAATAAAAAATTTTTTCGTTCATTTAGATTATCGCACGATTGGGCTTTAGGCGCAATGGTAGTCCTGTTATGTTTTTTCAATTAGTTCGTGTGGAATATTACTCCACTCCGTCTGAACTCGACACCAAAGCTCATCCAAACTCTTCGGTGCGGTATCGTACCGTGCTAGTCGTTTTTTCAGCAAAGACCATAAATTTTCAATCGGGTTAAGGTCTGGGCTTTGAATTTTTTTAAAACGTTGCCTGATGAGCCGGTTATGAGGCGCTCCATAGCTCGACCATCTCTATTAGTTAGCAATCGTGGTCGCGATTTGTTAATTTCAGGTACACTAGCATTGCGTCTCTTTTTTACTTGAAGCACGGTGGCAAATACCCAGCGATTTAGCTATTTTACGTGCTGACCTTTTTTTTCGTCATTTCCACAATTTGATTTTCTAAGTATTCCGGTATTTTCTTCATTTTTGCTTCAAAATTGAAATACTCACAGAAAAAGTAAAAACGCGTGACTGATTAAATCGAACTTTTATGCTTTGCCGCGTGAAACACTATTTCGCACAACGTTAACACTCCAATTGCTGTGAATCCCGTTTTTACGTTTTGTTTCGATTCACAGATCAGTGTTGCAACGTAGAAGAAACGAAACGTGCAAAAGGGGATACATTGCCTATTTCGATTATTTGTTTTAAAACCTAGACTGAGCTTATAACTTATAATTTTGTTTATTATTTTAACATAAATATTAATAAAGAATTCAACTGCAAAAATTTCAAATCGATTAATGTATTTTTAAGGATTTCACAAGTATTCTAAGTCAAATTTGATTAACATGTATCCACATGTGCTTACCACTGTATGTACATATATACATCTATTTGTTTTGTGAATTGTTATTCGGTTTACGAAAATTGAACACCGTAATCCTTAACCCCCGTTCCTTGGTTTTGGAACAAAATTTTAAAATGAATTAAATTAAAAATCCTCTAGATCGCAGGATGTAATTTATAAATCATTCGAATATTGATCGAAAAACAAAAATATAAGAATATAAAAAAGTTATAGTTATCTGATATTTGACGTTGACAGTTAGTACAGCCGGGTGAATTCCTTGTAGTTGTAATTTGTTGTTGTAGAGTGTGATTTCACTGATGTAATTTTAATTCGTTGCTGGATCTGGAATTCGTTGTTGTGGATTTTGAAAATTTGATGAGGTAATTTCGCTTTGTTGCTATAGCTGGAATTCGTTGCTGTAGATTTTGAAAATTCGATGACTTAATTTCACTTCTTTGTTATTCGAGGGAAGGTCAAAAATTTCGTGGATTGGCAGAAAAGAAGGTACAATTGAATAAGCTATTATTATTCCTTTTCAATAATTTATCCCTTAAGCCTAATACATTTATCACGTCTCTCACAAAGTTTATTAATTCCTTTTATGAAAATGTTTTATCAAGGCCTTCAATATTTTTTTTTTTTAAATGCATAAATTTTATTAGTTTATCATTATAACAATATTGAATAAATTCTTGCACTACTTCCCCTTTTAAGAATTAATCTTGTGATAGGGGTGAGGAGTCGTTAACTACTATACAGTTTATTCTCTTAATATGTGATGTACTATAATTTAGATTTTCAATTCACAATATAAATATAAATTTCACCTTAATATGATATGCTATGTACTTAAATTCAAAAAATAATACACAAGAATTCCTAGTAATTACAAGGTATGAAGCTCTACATACCTTCAAGTCAAAAGAGAGTCCGGCCGTCGTAGGACGGCTAACAGAGAGCGTTATAATGCATCAATAAATACCTGCAAATCTACCCTTGAACGTGTTAAATTTGATCATGACCAAAAACTTCGGCGGAAGATCCTTCAGTGTCCAAAAGGCTCAAGATCTTTCTGGTCTTTTGTCAAAACGGTCAACAATAATTTCATCTCTTCATCAACACCACCACTCGTTGATGGCGACCGTACTGTTATTGATCCGGTTGAGAAAGCGAACCTATTGGCAGTAAATTTCGCGAGAAATTCTACACTACCATTTTCAAACCAAACCCTTCCTATTGTAACACCATCACCATCGCTGCCTCCGCTACATTTCCGCACACGTCTCATTTTCAGGATCTTGCAGAAGCTCAATGTTCACAAGTCCGCTGGTCCTGATGGCATTCCGCCTATTACCCTTAAAATGTGTGCCTCCTCTCTGGCTAAGCCCCTTCGCAATCTTTTTCATCTATCTTACTCTTCTGGGTGCCTTCCACTATTGTGGAAAGTCGCGAATGTTCAGCCAATTCCCAAGAAAGGAAGCAAAGCGGACCCCGCTAACTACCCCCCGATACCATTACTTCAGTGCTCTCGAAAGTGATGGAAACTACTGTCAATCGCAAAATCGTTCACTATGTTGAGGTTAAACAGCTTATCCACGATCGCCAATACGATTTCCGTTCTGGAAGGTCAACGGGAGACCTTGGTATACCTGACGGAATGTTGGAACTCTTGCTTGCACAAATACGGCGAAGGTCAAGTTTTTGCTCTTGACATTGCAAAAGCTTTTGACAGAGTTTGGCATGATTGTCTCCTTGTTAAGCTAACGGCCATTGGCCTCGATGCTACCCTCATTCGATGGATTGAGAGTTTCCTGTCCGAACGCACTATACGAGTCGTATTAGATGGCGTTACTTCTTTTTCTTTTCCAACTAATTCTGGTGTCCCTCAGGGTTCTGTCCTATCGTCTAATCTGTTCTTAGTATTTATCAGCGACCTTTTGTCTTCTACTCTCAATCCGATCCATAGTTTTGCAGATGACAGTACTTTAGATAACACCTTTGAATTTAACTCTGCTGTGGATTCCCACAAGCAATCTGTTGCTTCCAAATGCAGGGAATTATTCGGTTCGTTGAACTCCGACCTCGACTTAATCCTGGAATGGGACAGGAAAAATAGAGTAGAGTTCAACGCTGCTAAAACACAGGCCTGTCATCTTTCCCTTAAACGTGATGTTCTAGCGTCATCGTCTAATTTAGCCTTTAATGGCGTACCAATTTGCTCTGTAAATGAATTTATCATATTAGGCGTAAAATTAAATAACCATCTTGATTGGAGCGAACATAAAGGGTTATCCAATAATAGGTGTTATTTTGAATAGCCCGCTATTTCGGTAGATGTCACTTTTGAAGCTGTCATTTTTTGACATTTGACAAGTAGAAACTACGCCATTAATAAAAATGGATACACGCTTCAACAACGCATTGAAATTATTAAAATTCATTATAAAAATGGTGAAAATTTAGACGAGACGGTTCGTAAAACTAAAACATTTTTGGGTCGTCGTCAAGCACCTCGTCGGACCGCAATACAGAAATTGGTGAAAAAATTCGAGCTGTTGGGACAAGTTAGTGATGTGAAGAATAAAACCCGTGCACGTCGCTCAAGAACAACTAAGAATATTGTTGCTGTAGCCCAAAGTGTTGAAGAAAACCCAGGTTTGTCCATTCCTCGTCGTTCTTTGGAATTGGGCATTCCACAAACGTCATTACACTGTATTTTGCATAAAGGCTTGGGTCTTAAGGCTTATAAATTTCAGTTAACACAAGAAATCAAGCCGTCCGATCATCAACAACGCCGTGTCTTTGCTGATTGGGTCCTTGAAATGCATGAAAATGATCCGGAATTCAAAAAAAAATCATCTTGACAGATGAGGCCCATTTCCACCTCGGTGGCTACGTCAACAAGCAAAACTGTCGCATCTGGGGCTCGGAAAACCCAAGAGTTATTGTTGAAAAGCCTCTCCATCCTCAACGTGTGACTGTTTGGTGCGGTTTATGGTTCGGCGGGGTCATTGGACCTTACTTTTTCGAAAATGAGGCTGGAGCAACAAGTTACGGTGAATGGATTGCGCTATCGAGAGATGATTAATGATTTTTTATGGCCGGAATTGGATGATTTTGATCTGGACAACGTTTACTTTCAACAAGACGGCGCTACGTGCCACACAAGCACCGAAACCATTGATCTTTTACGGGAGAAGTTTCCGGACCGCGTTATCTCTCGAAGAGGTGATCGCAATTGCCACCGAGATCTTGTGATTTAACACCTTGCGACTTCTTGCTTTGGGGCTACGTGAAAGATAAGGTCTACGCCAACAACCCAGCGTCGATTGAAGACCTCAAAGATAGAATTCGTGAGACTATCGAGGACATAGGGCAGCCACTTTGCGATTTGGTTATGAAAAATTTCATGGAAAGGATACGGTCCTGTAAGCGTGGTCGTGGTAGCCATTTGGCTGATGTTGTTTTCCATTATTAACGGCATACCTTCCTCTTTACAATGAAATAAACATCCGATCATTTATCTCAAAAAATGTAATTTTTCTTTGAATATCAAAAAAACACCTCTTATTGGATAACCCTTTATCTTTGATGTTGCCCTTGATACCTCCAAACGCCTAGGTATTCTTCGCAAATGTAAAAAATATTTTACGCCTCACGACTTAACTACCATCTACAAGGCTTACATTCGACCTCGCATTTATGGGCTGGGGCATCCAAAACACACCTTGCGCTGTTCGATCGAATCTAAAAACATGCGTTCCGACTAATTGATACGTAAGGAGCCTCTGGGGACCCATTCCGCATGCAGAATTAATGAGGCTCCTCCAGGTCTGGACAGCACTTTTGCCGGCCACTCAGGAGCTTGGGGTGGGAAATTCGACCTGGAGTCGCACTCATCCTAGAGGGTGCTGTCGCAGTATGATGTGTGTGCTCTAATGCATCGCCGGTGATTTTGGCCCGGGGCTCCGTATATGGCCACCTAGGCTATACGAGGCCCCAGGGCAGTAAGACAAGGTCAAAGGGGCGTAAATTGACGGAATCGAGCCCTTCCAGGCATAACGAGCACCGAGGCCACATTTGGGCGACTTAGCACTTCATATTTCTTTCAGCCATTAATCTTTTCCTAAAAAAAAATATAATTGATCGATAACGTTTACTTACTCCGTCCGTATCAGCACCTATATCTTACAGAGTGAGAGTATTTAGAAACACGTTAATAGAAAAAAAAAGAAGAAAAAAAAAAGAAACTTTGTCTTTATCTTAAAGTTTATCTTAAGGTTTATTTTAGTGCGTCTGATCCCTAATATAATTTCACTAAGAAAAAGAAAAAAATCGTTGGGTACCTTTATGATGTCCTTCCTTTTTTATGTTCTTGTCGCTCGTATGCTGGATGCTGCCTTCTTTCGAATGGTTGCCGACTCGCCGATACTGAATCACTTCACCATTTATTGTTAGGTCTTGTTTGGTTTAAAGCACTGATCTTTACTCGTTATTGTTTTATTATTTTAGTTAGTTTTCACTGTTTTTCACATATTTTTTTTTTTTTTATTTATGTTCACTCTTAATTTTTATTTTTTTTTTTATCAAAAAAAAAAATAATCCATAAGTCCACTTTTTCTGCAGTGTCGAAGAAGAGAAAAAAAAAAAAAACCAACGACTTTCAGAATCTATAGAAGCAAAAAACAAAATCCCGCCAAAAGCCTAAAGCCATCAAAACCAAAAAGCCCCGATTCTTTTTCTGCACTCGCGTTTTATATCATCTCAACGGTTTCTTTCATTGCTATTTCGTGCGCGCGAAATGGTGACCGTCAGCACAAATTGTTATTAATTATTTTGTTTTTGAAGCACTAGATGTCGGTGTTTTATGGTTAATATTATTATTATTTTTCGTTATTATAAAAAAATACAATATTTTATAAAATAAATGGAAGTTGAAAGAAAAGAAAACAATGACAATAGTCCAGATACGGATGGAGGAATAAAAAAAAATCCATGCAACGAAATGAAAATAGTTAAAGAAGACAAGAATTAATACCAAGGAAAAATGAAGTGCTATTTAAAAAAAAAATGATCAAAATTAAAAAAAAAAAACATTTAAAAAAATTCAATTGCGCCTTTCGTATCATAATTGGAGACGACACCATTACGGTTTCTATTGACTCCCTCGGACATCGTAGGAACGTTGGAGCACTCAGCATCTACTATCACTACTTTCATGGTAAATGTAGTGCGGAACTTAAATCACTCATTCCTTCACTTTTCATTTTTCCCCGAAATAGTCGTCAAGCTAAACGCACACACGAGTTTACCGTCAACCCTATTCCTACTCGTACAGTGAAATATAGACAGTCATTCATTTCCCGAACGTGCAGACTTTGGAACGCATTGCCTTCTAGCATATTTCCAAGCAATTATAACCTTCAGCGCTTCAAAAATAATGTCCATCGCCATTTCCGTGTCTCTCCCCCAAAATTCCCATAACACTACCAAATTTCATCCTCTACCTATACCGACATAACTGTGTAATGCATTAAAGGGTGACCCAGTAAGTTATAATCGGTGCCAGAAAAAAAAAAAAATTTAACAAATTCATAGAGCCAACATTACAAATAATAAATTTTTAAAATTTCATCTATACATGTTATTTGTTATTTGTTTAGAAATGTCAATAAGTTAGTTTTGTGCTTTATTTTAGCAATTGTGCCTGATTGCTCCATGCCTGGCTCTGCTTAACTTCTTGGGTCAAACGTAAAAAAACACTGCACTGGAGCATCATCAACTTCACTGACTTTATCATCACTTGCATCTATTCCATGTACATCAGTGTCATATGCTTCAACGGTAAACAAGCAGCTGTTGTGCCTTCGATCAATTCTGTTGACATACCAATTGCGGAAACTATCCAAACAACTGAAGAATAGACGACTGTTCGCACCAATCGGAGTTCGAGGAAAAAAGTAGTCGGCAGTGGAATGTCTGATGACTTTAAAATTGTTATTGCACACAAATGGATTCATCTTTCCCGATTTGAAATCTCAACAACAGAAAAGTCAATATTGAGCTATATTGCAAGCAAACTAGATGTTAACGAAGAAGACATCCGATGTGTAAAATTATTCAAAAAATGCTGACTTAAATGCGCTACGATTTATTAATTTTAAGGTAGGCTTGCCTCCGACTGCTATTAGTAAATGTCAGATCTTCATCGAAGTAACCCTTCATCAACATAAGTTCATCGTGGGCTGTGTTTACTTTCCTCCTCTTTCACCAGTTGAAATCTACACCAGCCACTGCCAACATGGGAAGAACATCACTTACAGCTTTCCAAGTTCCAATATCATTATTGGTGGAGATTACAATTTGCCTCTACTGGATTGGACATCCGCTATTTGGACTGCACCTGACACAAGTTCACCTGGCAACACGGTCATCGACATCTTTTGTTTTTAGGATTTTAATCAAAGCAATAGTATTGTTATAGATCTGGCAACCACGCACTATTGATCTTTCCCGAATATGCCAGAACAGTCCCCCAATATGTAAAAAGCCATAATCAAAGATCTAGAACCTTCCAGTATAGTCTAGACATACACCGACGGAACGGTTTACTCCAAAATGTAGGCAATTAAAGATCTAGAACTTTCCCGAATAGTCTAGACACACACACCCAACGACACCTGGCGGAAGCTTCGAGAATTGGGGAAAAATGGTATAAAAGCACGAAGCTGTCAGACGGGAGGTAGTCATTCAGCGACATCTGTGGAAGAACGCGAACTGGTGCAAGAACGCGATAGAACAATATCGGTGGTGCCATATAGTGCGAATTAAGTTAAAGTGCGAATTAAGTCAAAGTGCGAATAAATAAATTATCACTTATTTTTAAACGAATTGTGTTTTACTTGAAATCCCGGCGAACCCCTAGCTCGCAACAGTATACTAAATGCTAAAGGAAAACTTCTGGACTTGGTCTTTTCAAATCTCGTAACAACGGTCGTTGTTCATTGTTCAAGTTTCGCGTTACTACCTCTGGATGCTATGTACCATCCTGCGCTCAATATTGTAATTTCTTTTAACTCATGTAACGTTCCCATTCAGCAATTTACTTCCTACAATTTCAAAAACGCCAATTATAATGTTATTTGTCAGCAGCTCTCATTAATCAATTGGTCGCATTTATTTGACGGCCTCGAACTAAGTAAATGACGCTTTTACTCGGTTTTATAACGTAATCTACTCTTTAATTGATAAATATATTCCACTTTAGGTAATATCAGGCTCAACTTATCGTCGCTGGTTCGGACCTGAACTCAAGCGTTTAATCATTATTAAAAAAGCAGCTCACGTTAGATTTAAGGAAGCAGGTTCTAGGACTGATTACCTCGAATTCTCTCGCCTTCGTTCTTTATGTAAAGCCAAAAAGCAACAGTACTATACTGATTACGTTCAATCTGTTGAAACTAATATTTCATCCAACATCAAGGCCTTTTGGAATCATATTAACTCTCTTAGATCGGATAATATATTACCGACCTGCATGCACCTTACTGATAACATAGCTTCCGATCCGTTAGAAATTGTTAGTTTGTTCGCAGCTTTCTTCTCTAGTGTATACTCCGATACAACTTATGCGGCTACTACTACGAGTGCCCCAATTACAGGAACTTGTCCTAATTCTTGCCTTGGTCTTTCTTCTTTGTCCATTGATTTCGCTGATGTTGCATCGATGCTCAATGGCCTTAACCCGAACAAAGGTATAGGTCCTGATAGTGTTCCCCCTTTGGTCATATGGAAATGTCGAGATTTTCTGACTCTACCTCTTACTATTCTTTTTAACCTCTCTCTCCATACAGGTAGGTTCCTATTTGTGTAAGTCCTCTTTTCTGGTACCTATTCACAAGTCTGGCGACAAAAGTAACATTGCAAATTATAGACCGATCTCCATCCAGTCTGCTGCAGCTAAAATTTTCGATAAAATTGTTTCTAAAAAGCTTACTCCGATAATTAGCGGCTTTCAAAAAGGTAAGTTAACATTAACCTCTTACCTTATGTTGATAAGATTACCAATGCAGTGGAGTGCAACCTTCAACTACACGCAGTTTACACCGACTTCTCTAAGGCATTTGATAAAGTCAATCATCGGCTTCTAATTTCCAAATTAAATTACTATGGAATTTCCGGTACGTTGCTTTCATGGTTTAGTGATTACCTACAGAATCGCATTTCCTCTGTCAATTTAAAAACTGCTAAGTCTACTTCATTCACAGTAATGTCTGGTGTACCCCAGTGCTCTCATCCCTTCTATATCTAATATTTATCAATGATATTTCTTCTATATTCCATGATGTCGATCATCAATTATTCGCAGACGACTTAAAAATCTTTAAAACTGTTAGAACAGTCCAGGACTGTGCTACCCTGCAAACTAACATCGACGCACTGTTCTACTGGTGCTTGTCTAACCATCTTTCGCTCAACATTCCGAAATGTTCGTACATAATTTTCAGCAGATCACGTACCCGCCTCAATTACAACTACTGCATTAATAACCAACCATTGCTAGAGAACCAGGTCATCAAAGATTTGGGCATTATGTTGGACTCGTCCTTAACTTTTGTACCCCACTTGAGTAAAATATGCAATTTCGCTCGAAGAATGCTAAGATTCATTATTCGGAATAGTCTGGATTTCACGAATATTTTTTACATAAAAATGCTCTATTGCTCCTTAGTCCGTCCTCACCTTGAGTACTTATCTGAGCTATGGAATCCATGCTTCCTAATTCACTCCAAAAATATTAAAGCGGTTCAGCATAAATTTCTTCGTTATATCGGCTTTAAGCTTCATATTCGAATGGAGGACATCTACTATGACTCCATGCTCTTTCTTTTCGTCGTGTGCAGTCCGATCTTATCGTCTTATATAGAGTTTTGAATCGTTTTTTGGATTGCCCACTTTTACTTGAGGGCTTAAACTTTAGAGTTCCAAGTCACTCTTCCCGCTCAACGGATTTATTTTATATCGGTCGTCATTTTACCCGCTATGGACAAAACGGTCCCACAGCAAGACTAACAACTTTCTGACTCATTAGATTTTTTCAATACTAGTGTTGTAAATGCGTAATACACACATCTTATATTTATTATTTAATTTTATATCTCCTTAGATTTTATATTATTTGTTATTTAATGTTTAGTTTTATTGTTTACTAGCAAACGCCCGCGACTTCGTCCGCGTAAAAATCGCATTAATAAGCAGAATGTAGTTAGTAATACATTATATGGGATATATAATCCGCTTACTTTAATGGCTCTTTGAACACAATGTTTTGTATTTTGTTGGAGTCAGAACCATAAATTATTAAGAATGATAGCATGATACTCGCATTTGTATGGGAGAGGCTCGTGATCAAATCAAACCCGTGATTCGAAATCATATGTATACGTGTTAAGGACATGTGAATAGTTGTAGCATGTGTTAATTGAAAAAAGTCCAAATAAAATGACATTAAGCTTAAAAACTTAACAGGACTTCGATTGTGCGTAAAGCCCCATTATATGATACTACCGATGAAATCGAAATTTTTGTAACCTTAAGAATTTTTGTGTGGGGAGTGATAGAAGGGATGACAGTACTAAATTAATTTTTTTCACATCATGCTAGAGTAGCTATAAAAATATTTTGCACCAAATTTAAGCTTGAAAAACTGAATAGGTAACTTGAGAAACTTAGTGCATTGGATTTAGTGAAATTGTGAAATTTGTATGGGAGGTGGTAGAAGGAGTGGGGGGTTTTTGGTAATTTTTCTAGATACAACTTTCATCACCATGCAATTGATATCTTTTAAATTTCAGATCAGTTAGATTCACACTTTTCAAGAAAATCGAGTTTTTGCAAAGTCGTGAAATTGTGTCATATTGTAAGGGAGGGGGTAGAAGGAGTGGAGCTAATCGGTTAATTTTTCCCGATAATAATAATAATACTAATTAGGGATTCATTAGAAAATTTTAGCTCGATCAAAGTTATACGTGCTGAGAAAATTGGTTTAGAGTATTTCATGAAAAAGTGCAGTTTGTATGGGAGGTGGTAGAAGGAGTGGAGGGTTTTTGGTAATTTCTCTAGAAACAACTATAATCACCATGCAATTGATGTGTTTTAAATTTTAGATCAGTTAGATTCACACTTTTCAAGAAAATCGAGTTTTTGCAAAGTCGTGGAATTGTGCCACATTGTATGGGAGGGGGTAGAAGGAGTAAAGCTAATCCGTTAATTTTTTCCGATAATAATAATTATGCTAATTAAAGATTTGGTACAAAATTTTAGCTCGATCAAAGCTATACGTACTGAGAAAATTGGTTTAGAATATTTCATGAAAAAGTGCAGTTTGTATAGGAGGTGGTGCAAGGAGAGGAGGGTTTTTAATTATTTTTTGAGAAGCAACTACAATTATCATTGAATTGATATATTTTATTTTTCAGAACAGTAACATTCACACTTTTCAAGAAAATCGAATTTTCGCAAAGTCGTGGATTTGTGTCAGATTGTATGGGAGGGGTAGAAGGAGTAAGCCTAATTGGTTAGTTTTTCCTGACATTAAGAACAATGGTAATTAAGGATTTAATACAAAATCTTAGCTCGATCAAAGTTATACGTACTGAGAAAATTGGAGTATAGTATTTCATGAAAAAGTTTAGTTTGTATGGGAGGTAGTGGAAGGAGTTGGGGGATTCAAACTATTTATATACTTGAAGATTGCATTTATAATAGAAATAATATATTTTTTTATTTCAAATTAATAGCTTTAATAGTTTCCATGAAAATTTGATTATTATAAGTTTTTGAAAATTAGTCACTTTGAAAGGGAAAAGGCGTGAGGGGAGAAAAATAACACCTAAAGTAGATTACTCCCAGAGGCAGACCTAATAATCTGTGAAAGTTTCATTGCAATCGGTCCAGCCGTTTTTGCGTGAAAGCCGGAAAGACAGACAGACAGACAGAGAAAATTTTTAAAAACGTTCGATTTTGCTTAGTTATTGCTAAAATGAAGCAAAAAACTTATTTATAGCCATTTATAAACAAATCACAGACAGACACTACAATTATATTTATATAGAAGATTCCAGTATTGCTAAATATTCTTTTCCATGTACATAATCCGTATTAGTTTAAGGGCTTGTTCCGTACATATATAAATAAATAAATAACTAAGCAGAAACACACGTTTTTAAAATTCTTCTCTGTCTGTCTGTCCGGCTTTCACGCAAAAACGTCTGAACCGATTGTAATGAAACTTTCACAGTTTATTAGGTACCGCGACTTTGTCCGCGGAAGAATCGCAAAGTAAGCAATTTTTGAGAATGGAGTAATATGTACATTATGTAAAATATATAATCTGTTTAGATTAATGACTCTTTAAACACAATGGTTTGTATTTTGTTGGAATCAGAACCATAAATTATTAAGAATGAAACCACGATACTCGCATATGTATGGGACAGGCACGTGATCAAATCAATCCTGAGATTTGAGATCATGTAAGTATGGAAGAGCTTTAAGGGCATGTGAATAGTTGTAGCTTGTGTTAATTAAAAAAAAAGACCACATAAAATAACGTTAAGCTTAAATCCATAACAGGACTACGAATGTGCGTAGAGCCCAATCATACGATACTATAGATGAAATCGAAATTCTTGTGATGTTAAGAAATTTTGTATGGGGAGTGGTAGAAAGTTTGACAGTACTGAACTAATTTATTTCATATCATGCTAGAGTAGCTATAAAAATGTTTTGTACCAAATTTAAGCTTGAAAAATTGAATAGGTACTGAGAAACTTAGTGCATTGGATTTAATGAAATTGTGCACTTTGTATGGGAGGTGGTAGAAGGAGTTGGGGGTTTTTGGTGATTTTTCGAAAAACAACTATAATCATAATGAAATTGATATATTTTAAATATTAGATCAGTAACGTTTACGCTTTTGAAGAAAATCGAATTTTTGAAAAGTTGTGGAATTGTGTCACATTGTATGGGAGGGAGTAGAAGGAGTAAAGGTAATCGGTTAATTTTTTCCTGATATTAATAATAAGGATTTGGTACAAAATTTTAGCTCGATGAAAGTTATACATATTGAAAATAAACTGCCAACAAGTCGGGCGAAACTTTATTATTCTTGGGACGAGTTGCGCATGAGTGGAAAGTCAATATGCAGGTTAGAGTGGTTAGGGAAGACTAAGCGAAAGTGACTTTTTGGGCAGGGCCGTTGTCAATATAACAATATTTCATTCGTTTCTGCAAGTTTGGGTTCTTATGAGGGGAGGACAAGGGGTAATATAAAGGCGGGTGGCTGTTAATACCTTTTTAATTGATTGCATGAATCATGTCCAACACTCTCTGTATAGAATGTGTTTCATAGACGAAGTTGCATAGAATTTTCATAAAATTCGCTGTATTTTACATTGACGAAACCGAACATTTGTATGGGAGGGGGTAGAGTGGGTAAGGGAATCATAAAACTTGTGATGCAGTTTTATTTCTCTTGCAAGGTGCTTGTACAAAATTCCAAGTGCATAGCTTTAATTTGTTGGTTATTAGTTGATTTAATGAAATTGGTACAAATCATACTTTTGTATGGGAGGGGGTAGAAAAGCAAGAGCGATTTCAAGACTTTTGACGCAATTTTGTTTCAACTATTTTTAAAAGTTTTTGTTCAAAAATTTCAAATTGGTAGCTTTTAAAAGTTAGGTTATAATTGATTTCTTAATTATGGTCGAAATCATACTTTTGTATGGGAGGGGGTAGAGCCCTAAAAAAATCACTCAAAATTTTCGACATTTTTGCTTACCACCTCCCTCCCCTTACACCGCCCAACTTAAAATTAGCGACTATATAGCTCTACAATCTGACAAATTTTCGATTTCATATTTGTACTTAATTTTGAGATATAACGATTTGTAATTTTGAAAAGTGCGCCACTCTCTAAACTAATTCCGTTGGAGCTATATGCCACCTTAATGGTCCCAAAATATGAATTTTTACAATAAATAATTTCGAAGATATAATCATTTGAAAAACTAATTCGGCCGACAATTTGTTCTTAGCCCCCCTTTTCGGACGCCAATGGATAAAAAAATTAAATTATTTATAAAGTTTGTCCCACAACCCTCTCTATATCTCTACTGATTTTCAACGTCCTATCTGCATTCGTGGTGGTGATATTAGCAAGTGTAGTTTTTGACTCTTTCCCTCCCCCCGCCTTCCCCTTCCACCTAACACCCCCAAAAATTAGAAACTAGAGCTCACTTACCCAATCAACAATTCACCCAAAAATTAACATTCTACCTTTAACGGTCTCGGAGATATGACACCATATACACAGATTTTTTTTTTGCATTTTTAGGCTAATTTAGTCATTAAACGCGAAAAAACAAAATTTCATGGTAGAAAATTTTTTTTTTCTGTGTCGATCACAATACTTTATTATTAAAATAATAAAGTAAAATTGCTTTAAATTAGATTTTAACTGGTTTGTAGATTCTTGAAGATCATACGGTAGCTCATTGTAGATCGAGATTGCCCTTTTTAATACTGAATTGAACCCGTACGGATGGCAGATGGATAGATTTTGACAGCTCGGCGCGTATTGTTTAGATGTTTGTCGGAGTAGTAGATGAATACTATGGTTTGGTTTGGTTTTAAGATGCTTAATTTCATGAATTTCAGCAGAAGATGGGTGATGTTAATAGTTTTTCTATTAATTGCTTCAATTACGTCCAATATTCTCGGCATAGAATGTAAGTTTCATTGACGAAGTTGCATAGAATTTGTATGGGTAGAGGAAGTAAGGGAAATGTAAAATTTGTGATGCAGTCTTATTTAATTTCTCTTGGAAGGTACTCGTACAAAATTTCAAGTTCGTAGCTTTTAATTTGTTGGTTAGCAGTTGTTTTATTGAAATTGGTCAAAATCATACTTTTGTATGGGAGGGGGTAGAACGGCAAGTGTGATCTCAAAAATGTTGACGCAGTTCCATTTCAACTATTTTCAAAAGATTTTGTGCAAAGTTTCAAATTGATATCTTTTACTAGTTAAGTGATAATTAATTTCTTAAAAATAGTCGAAAAAATAATTTTGTATGGGAGGGGGTAGAAGCTTTCAAGGTATTTGGCCAGTTAATATTTCATTTTTTTAAAAAAAATTTTTAAATGCATTTCGCAAATTTTCAAGTTTCTACCTTAAAATTTCATTCAAAAATTTTCAGTTTAGGTATTTTTTTTCATTGCACATGAAACACCTAGTGCACATTAGACCAGGGGGGTCGGTGCGTAACAATTGTAGAATTTTTATTATTTTTTCTGTATGTATAATAAATAGATGTATCCACATGGAAAATTTAAACTTTGTATCTTTTACCAGAGCCCTTAAAAAATCACTCAAAGTTTTCGACATTTTTGGTTACCACCTCCCTCCCCTTACACCTCGACGCAAAATTTTTACCAAATTTAAAATTTATGTAGTTCTACAATTTGACAAAATTTGAATTTGACATCTGCACTCAGTTTTGAAATATAACGATTTCAAATTTTGGAAAGTGCACCATTTTTGAAATGTTGATATATATTTTGTCCAAATGTTATATTTTTCTCATATTTCTCTACTTTATTTTTAGCTTAATAAATAGGCGAGATATTGATTTTTAAGTGTTTTTCTTTGCTCCCCCTGCCCTCCCTCTTATAATAATTAACTTCTATCTAAACTGATTCTAGTGGATCTGTATGCCACCTTAATGGTCTCAAAATATCAAAATTGTATGGTAAGTAATTTCGAAGATATAATCATTTGAAAAAAAAAATTCGACCGACAATTGGTTTTTAGCCCCCCCTCCCCCTTTTTGCACCCCAATGGATAAAAAAATTACATTATTTTTAGAAATTGTCTCATAAACCCGTTTATATGTATGTTTATTTTTAGCTTCCTAGCTGTAACCATGGTTGAGATATTTGAATTCGTATTTTTCGGTTTAAGCGCTCCCCCCGCCTCCCCCTGAACCCGTACACCCCCCAAAATGGCTATCCGCCTGAGATCCGCAACTATCTACAATCCCCCAAAAATGAAATTTCTATCTTGAAGGGTTTGTGAGTTAATGTGCGCTGAGCGTACGGCGGACGGTGTACAGACAGATGGATTTTTTTTTTGCATTTTTGGGTTATTTTAGTCATGAAACGCGAAAAAACAAAATTTCAGGGTAGCAAATTTTGTTTTCTTCAAGTCGATCACAATACTTTATAAACTACTACAATCATCATGCAGTTGATAAAATTTAAATTTCAGATCAGTAACATTCACACTTTCCAAGAAAATCGAATTTTTGAAAAGTCGTGGAATCGTGTCACTTTGTACGGGAAGGAGTGAAGCTAATCGATTAAATTTTTCCCGATATTTATAATGATACTGTTGCGAGCTAGGGGTTCGCCGGGATTTCAAGTAAAACACAATTCGGTTAAAAATAAGTGATAATTTATTTATTCGCACTTTAACTTAATTCGCACTATATGGCACTACCGCCGATATCGCTTTCTTGCACCGGTTCGCGTCTTACATAACTGTCGCTGAGTAACTGCCTCTCGTACTTTTATACCATTTTCCCCAATTCTCGAACCTTCCGTGGTGTATTCGTCGGGTATGTGTCTCAACTATACTGGAAGGTTCTAGATCTTTGATTATGGCTTTTTACATATTGGGGGACTGTTCTACATAATTCTGGCATATTCGGGAAAGACCAAATTGCTTGGTTGCCAGATCTATAACAATATTGTTATGGATCTGGCCACCACGCAATATGAACTTTCTCTACTTAAAAGAAAGTTCTCGAATAATCTTCTAGTATCGTTATAGATCTGGCAATGATCTCTCTCAAATCTGCCAGAACTATATAGAATATTCTTCCAACATGTAGAGGGCCATAGTAAAAGCTTCTAGTAACTTCTCGAAAACACAACCAATGACACCCGACGCCATCTAGTAACTTCTAGAATAGTCCAGACCCAGCAGAAAAACATACACCAGAGAAGGTTCGAGAATTGGATAAATCAAGTATAAATAGCCAGAGCTCTACGACAAGGAGTTAGTCACTCATCGACAGTTTTATGGAAAACACCTATCGGTGTAAGTAAGCGAAAGCGATAGATCGGCGGTGTTACCGTGTTGTGCGAATTAAGTTTGTAGAGCGAATTAAGTGAAGTGATCGGGAAATTGTGTAAAAGTGCAATAAATAAATTATCCTTATATCTTAAAACGAATTGTGTTTTACTTGAAATCGGTGAACCTCTAGCTCGCAACAATTGGTGTCAGAAGTAGGATTTCAAGGATAAATTCGGGTTAAAAATCGCGAGTGAAATTAAAATTCTCGAACGGATAATTTTGTGAGAGCGAAAAAGTGAAACTAAAATTCTCGAACGGACAGTGAGAATTTTCTGAAATCGAATATTCTCGAGTGCTCTAGTGAACATTGACTTTAATTGGCGAAGTAAAATCGCGGAACTAAAATTCTCGAATGGACAGTGAGAATTTTGTGAATTCGAATCGCGGAAATAATCGGTAGTGAAAATGCCGCGTTATCTAAAGGACTTAAAATTAACGGAGCTGAAGGAAGAGCTCAGTAGACGCGGATTATCTACGACAGGGAGCAAGTCTGAACTTGTCAGCCGTATGATCGAGACACTCCAGGCTGAGGGTGAGGATGCAGATAGTTTTGAGTTCCAAATCAAAGAAACTCGTGCTGAGGAATGTTCCGGTACATCGGATGCACTAACAAAGTTAATGCAACAAATGATGAACAAATTAGATCAACAATCAGTGGACATTAAACAAGAATCAGCTGTGACAACGGACATTAATCAGAAATTAGAGCAACAATCAGCTGTGACAACGGACATTAATCAGAAATTAGAGCAACAATCAGCTATGACAACGGACATTAATCAGAAACTAGAGAAACTAGACCAGACTTCAAAGGACCTTAACCAAAAATTGGAGCTGCAAAATAATAAAATAGACACCATGGGTAAGGCCATAGAAGAAAACGTTGAGAAGAAACTTCGAATCTTCGAAGAACAAATTACGGAAAAGACATCCGGAATGCAGAAGAAGTCGAACGCCTAAAAAGAGACTTCGATAACGTGAAGGCGACTGGCGTCATCAAGACAGAACATGTTGCGCACAAGGGTCTCAAGGCTCCAATCTTCGATGGACAAACACCGTGGGCTATTTATAAGACCCAATTTGAGGCCGCCGCAAGAAACAACCATTGGAATGATCTGGAACGGGGAACAGCTCTTATATTGGCGCTAAGAGGTCCACCAGCAGAGGTTCTTCAAACGATTCCGCAGGAGCAACAACAAGATTTTTCAACGTTAGTCCAGACACTGGATCTTCATTATGGCAGTGACCACATGCGAGAGATCTACAAAACGCAACTGTACAACCGAACTCAAAAGAATGGTGAAACACTTCAAGAGCTGGCACGCGATATTGAACGACTCACACTATTATCGCTGCCTAATGCGCAAACAGAGCAACGAAACGATACAGCTGTTTTCGCATTTAACAATGCTGTACAGGACAGAGAGCTGCAACAAGCGTTAAAACTGGCAGGTAAGAAAACGATTGGCGAAGCCTTAGTATATGGGCTGACGTTCGAAGCTGCCAAGCAAAGCTCGCGGAGTAACTATCGAGTTCGAGAAATAGTAGAAGAATGTGTGTGCCAGAAAGCCGAGTACACCAAGCGGAGCGAAGGATCTGGTGCTCCCCGATGCTGGAATTGTGGACAGGCAGGACACTTAAGACGCGACTGCCGCAAACCCAGAAAAGCGATCAACTATTGTTCCGGCTGCGCTGCTAAACAAAGAGGAGGGAGGGGCGAACCGTCACGAGAGCACGCTTCGCCTAATGACAGTCCGGGAAACGAGTAAAAGCCAACTTCATGGGGCAGAAGTTGGCTGGTAGAATCGACGCCCCCGGAACCATCATCGCAGTTTCTCGACTACATCGTTGTGAAAACGACTTATGCATGAATGGTCGAGTCGGCAAATTAAACTGCATTATAACAGTCGACACAGGCGCAACACGGTCAGTGCTAAGATCGGACCTCGTAGACCGTACTTGGCTTCACAACACCAGGAAGTACGCGCTTCGCACTGCTACAGGGGAAACTACAACGGTCCATGGAGAAATAGCTCGTGACATACAGCTTGGGGATTTGACCTTCTCGCATGTATTCGTGGTAGCTGACATTACCGATGAGTGTATCCTTGGAATGGATTTTCTGAAACCACACTGTATCCAGCTGGACTTAGGACAACGGATAATGAAGTGGCGGAATATCGAAATCCCAATGGAAATAACATCCTCCAACACAACAAAGCTGCGAGTTGTATTGTGCGAAGATGCGGATATACCGAAGTCATCTGAGAATGTTATCTGGGCAGAGCTCGATGGTGATCCCGGGAACCACCGATTCTACCTCATAGAACCGGAAACGACACCTGCATTAAGAAGTCTGATACTAGGAAAAACGCTCGTAAAAAGGAATGAGAAGATGATGGTACCAATAAGAGTCCTCAATGTTTCGGACAGCATTACCAGCGTAAAGAAAGGAGATGTAATTGGCAGCTGTGAACCAATATCAGCGGTGACGAGTATCAACAAGGCAGATCCACATGACGTACCCTCTAAAAATAAGCCAAGAAGGAGGGACAACGTAACATCAATACTTCTTCAGTCAAGCAACCTTAGAGGGGAACAACACAAGCAAGCAGTAGATCTTATCAAAGGATTCAGCGACGTCTTTTCCACCGGTGATGACGACTATGGCAGAACAAACTTAGTGAAACATCGCATAGATACGGGAAGTGCTACACCGATACGTCAACCTCCAAGAAGAGTACCATTAGCGAAACAAGGAGAAGTCAATTCAATGGTCAAAATTATGGAGCATCAGGGAATCATCGAAGAATCAAAGAGCCCGTAGATATCGCCAGTAGTGCTGGTAAAGAAGAAGGACGGCAGTACCCGTTTTTGTGTGGACTACAGGCGACTGAATGATGTTACGAAAAAGGATAGCTATCCACTACCAAGAATCGACGATATCATGGACACCCTGACTGATGCTAAATGGTTCTCGACGTTGGATCTGAAAAGTGGTTACTGGCAAGTGGAGATAGATGAAAAAGATAGAGAGAAAACAGCATTCTCTGTCGGCAGTGGACTGTGGCAATTCATCATAATGCCATTTGGCTTGTGCAATGCTCCAGCTACGTTTGAAAGACTAATGGAATTCGTTTTGCGTGGCCTGAGTTGGAAAACTTGTCTCGTTTACCTGGATGATGTGATCGTTATCGGCAGAACATTCAAGGAACATCTGAAAAATCTACAGGAAGTCTTCCAGCGACTGCGAGCGGCAAAATTAAAGCTGAGTCCGAAAAAGTGCACTTTGTTTAGTGCAGAAGTCAAGTACTTGGGTCACATCGTTTCAGCTGATGGCGTAAAGACAGATCCGGAGAATATACTGGCGGTGAAAAATTGGCCTACTCCGAGTGATAAACACCAGTTGCGCAGCTTCCTAGGCTTAGCGACATATTACCGACGATTTGTGAAAGACTTTGCTAACACGGCGAAATGTCTGCATCAGTTAACAGAAAAAGGGAAGCCATTTACATGGAGTCAACAGTGCCAGGAAGCATTCGAGAGAATAAAAGACCAACTCTGCGACTCCCCAGTTCTGGCGTATCCAAAACCAGGCCATGGTTTCATCATAGACACTGACGCCAGCAATGTCGGTATCAGAGCAGTACTATCACAAGAGATCAATGGGCAGGAGAGAGTGCTATCTTACTACAGCCGAGTACTCTCAAAATCAGAAAGGAACTATTGCGTAACTCGCCGAGAGCTACTAGCTACATAGTAGAAGCAACAAAACATTTTCACAAATATCTCTATGGTCAAAAGTTCCTTCTTCGAACGGATCACGCATCGCTTAAATGGCTACTTCAGTTTAAGAACCCCGAAGGCCAAGTAGCCAGATGGATCGAAAGGCTCGAATCCTACGATTTCGAGATTGTTCATCAAAGAGGAAGAATCCACGGTAATGCCGATGCGCTTTCACGTCGTCCTTGTCCACCGAACTGCAAGCATTGTCACCGTGTAGAAGGAAAAGAGGCCGGAGAAACCATTCAGAGGATAACGACCGAACCAAAGACTGGATGGAATCAGCAAGAACTGGAAGACGCCCAACGTAAGGATCCAGATATTTCACCGATCATGGCATGGAAGGACGAAATGAAACGGCCTGACTGGAAAGACATCTCGCAATTCAGCGAAACCTTAAAGTGTTATTGGGCACAATGGAACTCCCTTCACCTAGACGGTGGATTATTAAAACGGAAATGGGAGGACGCTGACGGAAAGTCGTATCTCATGCAAACCATCGTCCCGCATTGTAAAATCGAGGAGGTTTTGAAGGAATATCATGGAGGTACCTCTGGTGGGCATTTGGGTGTAAATAGAACCTTGGCAAAGATACGAGAAAGGTTCTATTGGATCCATCTCCGAGATGATGTCGGAAATTGGTGCCGTAAATGTACTACGTGTGCATCAAGTCAGGGCCCACACCGCAGATCCATGGGAGAAATGCAACAATACAACGTGGGAGTCCCATTTGTGAGAATTGCTGTGGATATTGCTGGACCATTTCCGGAATCAGAAAATGGTAATCGCTTCATTCTAGTGGTCATTGATTATTTCAGCAAGTGGCCTGAAGCCTACGCAATTCCAAACCAAGAAGTAGTAACCGTCGCCGAACAAATTGTTACCAACTGGGTGAGCAGATTTGGAGCTCCACGTGAACTACACTCCGATCAAGGGCGCAATTTTGAATCTCAAATATTCAAACACGTGTGCCAAATGCTGGGAATAAACAAAACCAGGACAACTCCATTACATCCACAGTCCGATGGAATGGTGGAACGTTTCAATAGGACATTGAACTCAAACCTATCCAAACTCGTCAGCGAGAGGCAACAGGACTGGGATCAGCACATCCCTCTATTTTTAATGGCCTACAGATCATCGGTGCATTCAACAACAGGAGAAACCCCGTCCCGAGTCATTTTCGGAAGGAATATTCGAGTCCCTGCGGAATTAATGTTTGGAGTGCCACCAGACCAACCAACGAATGCCAAAGATTACGTCTCGGATCTTCGATGTCGACTAAACACAATGTATAACCTGGTCAGAGATAAAATTGATTTGGCGACCGACCGACCGAAGACGAGGTATGATCAACGGGCGAATTCATCAGGATTCCAAGAGGGTGATTTAGTTTGTCTATACAATCCCAAACGACAGAAGGGCAGATCGCCGAAACTACAGCGCAACTGGGAAGGCCCTTACCAGATCATCAACCGGTTAAACGATGTCGTCTATCGGATTCAATTACATCAAAAACCCCGTACAAAAATGAAAGTGGTACATCTCGACCGACTAACAAAGTACCACGGTGCCATTGCGGAAGTGAACGACTCTGTTCGGGACGAACAGGGACTAAGGAGAGGGTAATGTTATGGATCTGGCCACCACGCAATATGAACTTTCTCTACTTAAAAGAAAGTTCTCGAATAATCTTCTAGTATCGTTATAGATCTGGCAATGATCTCTCTCAAATCTGCCAGAACTATATAGAATATTCTTCCAACATGTAGAGGGCCATAGTAAAAGCTTCTAGTAACTTCTCGAAGACACAACCAATGACACCCGACGCCATCTAGTAACTTCTAGAATAGTCCAGACCCAGCAGAAAAACATACACCAAAGAAGGTTCGAGAATTGGATAAATCAAGTATAAATAGCCAGAGCTCTACGACAAGGAGTTAGTCACTCATCGACAGTTTTATGGAAAACACCTATCGGTGTAAGTAAGCGAAAGCGATAGATCGGCGGTGTTACCGTGTTGTGCGAATTAAGTTTGTAGAGCGAATTAAGTGAAGTGATCGGGAAATTGTGTAAAAGTGCAATAAATAAATTATCCTTATATCGGCTTGCGAAGTAGACCCACCTCCCCGCGGTGCAAGCTGGGTAACGCTAAGAGGTCTACAGATGGGGGGGAACCCGTCGGTGGCAGTTGCATTGAGTTCATTTACCCTTGGAGTCAGCTTATGGCCCTTGGAACTTATTGCAATATATTGCACCGGCTCCGAAACCCATCCTGGATAGGGAAAGACAATGTCCGAACCTATCCTGACAGTAGGAAATGTGCCCGAAAGATGAAGCTGTATAGCCCGAAAGATGAAACTGGCTCGATACGACCGACAGGGGGCGCGAAGAGTAGATGTCCGGTATAGCCGGCATTGCTTAGTAGCAAACCTTGGAGGTACGGTCGAGCCACAATGGATAGGGGGGACCAAGTCGGCAGCTTTCTGTCGGCTCCGAAACCTATCCATGGGGGGGAATCCGTCGGTGGTAGTTGCCTTGAGTCCTACGACTTATTGCAATATATTACACCGGCTCCGCAACCCATCGCTTGCCGAACGGATACCAGTTGGTTGCTTGGCCCTGCGAGGTGTCGCTGAGGTCCCAAGGAAGTAAAATCCGAGCATATCAGTATGATGTAAAGCGAATGGGCAGTGAATGGAAGAATAAATGAGTGTGTATGAAAATCGGCGGCTCTAAAATGTGTAAAACAGTGTGCATGATGCGAGGACAGTAACGACTGGAAGGCCCGAAGCGGCATCCTCGTGGGGCCCTGCCGCCATACTGGCTGAAGTTCTGCAACAACTGGTGCAAAAACCGATGCAGAGGAAATTATTGAAGAATATTGCCGAATTTGAGATCTGTGCGGGGGGACAAGGTCGATGCTGGCGTGAGCCTGCACGCATTGCGTCTTCTTTGAATCCCAACACAGATAACCATGTGCAAAGGTGAGCCAATAAGAGGTAACAAATGACGAACTGAAGAATGGGTGTACTTAGGCCGCGATGTTCGAAGTCAAAGTTATTAAATCACGAGCACGAATAGTTGTAAATTGAGGCAGCCAAAGAAACTAGTTGCGAAACGCCGAGGCATAGTAGCAAGGTTACTGAGGACTGGCAAAGTTGAAAATAGTATGAGCCCGTACAACTGATGAAAACATCCGAAGTTGAATAAGTCGGCATACTGAAGCTAATAAATGTGCAATGGATAGGGGGGACCAAGTCGGCAGCTTGCTGTCGGCTCCGAAACCTATCCAACCGGGGGGGAGCAAGTCAACGTCTGGTGTATTAAACCTTCTTTTAAGAGGGTTTACTACACTGTATTCGTTGGCTCCGAAACCCGACAACTGTGGGACGAGTCGATGTCTTGTATATTGAACTTAGTTCAATCATACTATTGGCATCGGCCCGATCCTGCAATGATAGGAGGATTAAGTTGGGGGACCGTCAGCTCCGTAACCCATTTAGGTGGGGGGGATAAAGTTGAACGGTCCGTCAACTCCGACTATCATACTCAAGTAGGGGGGATCAAGTCGATGTTGTATATTAAATTGAGCAATCAATTTAATCATACTAGATCATCGGCTCCGAAACCTACAACGCAGGGAAGAAAGTGCTGGTTGAAAGCTGAAAGGTGATTCCAGTAACTACTTCTGGGGCCGGCCGTCCCCACGTACCCGAGGAGTGCTCTGATCATAGTGCAGGGATCTATGCTTCAGGGTGTAAGCCTTACCAGTGGTAAACTGGTACCACGGGAGCCGGGGAGCCCATGGAAGGTTACTTCCACCCCCGGCGATGGTTGAGGATGTCTTTAACACAAGTCTTCGACATACACGTGGTGGCAGTGGTGCCCACATCGCGGGCAGAGCATTCCAAAGCTCGGCGTAAGGTTGCGTGATTTATATTAACAACCTGTTGCCATGAACGACAGATTGGCAGAGAGTTAGATAGATCTCGCTTCAAGCAATAAGATTACTCACCCTGCTAAAAGTATAAACTGCTACCTTCGGGGGCGTTAATGATTGTCGTCTTAAACAATCCGCGTTGCCAAAGACAACTGTGTGGCAATTCCACCAAGTGAGTTACGCACCACAAGAAACAAGATTGACACTCATATCCTTATATCTTAAAACGAATTGTGTTTTACTTGAAATCGGCGAACCTCTAGCTCGCAACAATATATTAGTTAAGAGCCATGAATATGCAAGCTAAACAGAAACAAGAACTAAATATTCCCTAAGGACTTTATGTATGTATATTAGATACGAAAATGGAAATTTTTTCAAAAGATTTGGTAAAATAGGGCTAAAATTCCTTGAACTCCGGAAGACAAAACGGTTATATAAATTAGGGTAAGTAGTAACGCAAGATAGATAATTTGCAAAATGGAAAAATGGAAACATAAATCATGCAAATAAAATAAACAATTAACCATAAAAAAAAAAGAATTTCTTCCTTTATCACAATACAAGAACTACAGATTTCTACTGTTAAAACACACTACAATGTACTAATAATTAAGCGCACTACTCTTTTGAATCAAATCGAATAGTTAAAATTATACTTTTACTTTTATTACAAATTACACAGCGCATTTTTATGAAAATATGTATTTGAAAGTAAGAATTTCTAAGAACCGAATTGACAATTCTCTTCTAAAAATTCAATAGCCCCATCTCTTAATGCTAGGCGAAATCTTAAAGAAGTCAGAAAAATGGCGTTGCGCCATCTGGTGACACATGGCATGACACGCATTTTGGTCCACGTAAATGTGTTCAAATTCCTGTTAAGACCCCCTATAGGGGCATAGGACAGAAACAACTCTCTTCCACAAGGCGCGATCCTGAGCATCGGCTTTAAGCTGTTGCCAGGACTTGTTTATTCCTCTGGCCTCCTGCTCAACTGCTCGCTTCCATGTGTTACATGGTCGACCAACCCGACGTCTTCCTTGAGGGTTATAATCCAGAGCCTGTTTTGCGATGTTTTGCTCTGGTTTCCTCAAAGTATGACCGATCCACTGCCACTTTCGCCGTTGAATCTCAATACCTATTTTAGTCTGGCGAGTTGTACTCCCAAAGTTCGTCGTTGGAGATCACTTCTGGCCAGAATATTCCTAAAATGCGTCGGAGGCATTGGTTTACGAAAGTCTGTAGTTTCTTGGTAAGTCGAACGGTCACTTTCCACGTAGTACAACCATATAACAACACGGATTTGACGCATGCGTCAAAAACTCGCAGCTTCGTGCGAAGGGAGATCTCTCTTAACCTCCAGAAAGGGGAAAGGATACCGAAGGCCTGACGAGCTTTATTTAGCCGAGCCTCAACATCCTTTTCGGCTCCGCCGTCCATGCTGACAATGCTTCCGAGATAGCAAAAATCTTGCACCTCTTCCACATCCTGTCCATTAAGAACAATCGGTGTGCTTGCGTTCGAACCCATGTGCATGTACTTGGTTTTACGCACATTTATTTTCAGTCCCGCCTCTTTGCATTTAGAATGCAACGAGCGAACATTTGACTCTAAGTCCGAACGGGTATGTGCAAGCAAACACACGTCATCAGCATAATCAAGGTGACTTAAGATGTTAAATAGTCTCCATTGAAGACCTTTACCTTCCCCACCTTCCAGTGCAGCTTTCAAGATGTCATTTATTACCACCAGAAACAGGGCTGGTGATAATATGCAGCCTTGTCTGACACCCGTTCGCACAGGAAAGCTCTCGGACAGCTCTCCTCTATGCAAGACGCGACACCTTGCATCTTCGTAGGATTCTTTAATCATAGCTATGACCTTATTTGGAATACCTCTCCTACGCAAAGCATTCCATATGTAATATGTAAATGTGTTAGTGAACCAAAATTTACCATGTATGAAGTTGGCTTAACCTTGTATACAGGGTGTTTGGTACTCCGTACATAACCTTGTAAGGGGTTATTCCTGGATATATTTCGAGCAAAAAATTGTTCTACGGAGATGGCCAATTTTCAATATCCACGGAGATACAGGGTGATCAAGAAAAGTCCTTCGGACCTGTACCCTCACTCATTCAAAACGCTATATCTTGAAAACCAATAATCGCATTTTGTTATAGCTTGTTTTTTAGGGAATCAAATTATCTTTCATTTAGTGTAATAGTCCGTATTGTACCTGTACCCAATCCTGAGGTATTTCCTTCAGACCACAAATTTTTGATACTTTGACCCTCAAAATTCTGTGATCAATGTAGTTTTTCTCAAGAAAACGCATTATAAAAATGTCATTTTAATGTTGTTTTTTTATGTGCCATATTATTGCCTACAAAAGATGCACACATACTTATGACTTAGGTTTTCCCGTTTTCCAGGTAATAAGCGAAAATACATATGGCTTAAAAATAAAATATGCCATAAACCAACCCTCGTTCTAAAAAAACTACCTGAAATGTTGTTAAACTGAAATATTCTTTGTGTCCTTTAATTACTATTTAAATTATCAATGAATGTCCTTTAGGTAGTATTAAAATTATCGAGAAAATGAATTAAATTAAAATGAGTTTCAACACAACTAGGTGCAGCACTTTGCCCTTTTTAATGGGTTACCTAACGAAATGAAAAGCCTATAAAAGCAAACCATACTTCATATTTTTATCAGTTTTAGTTAAATTTGTAAAAGAACAAGGTGTCACTAAAATTTAGAAAAGAATTTCGAAATGCCTGAGTTCACGAACGAAGAATATGCAGACATAATTTTCCTCTATGGAGAGTGTCAGGGAAATGAGCAAGCGGCGCGATCTTTGTATCATCACAGATTTCCCAATCGTCGAATACCTTACCCGAGAGTATTCCAAGACGTTTACAGAAGGATTAGGGAAACAGGCAGTGTTAGGACAAGCAGAGTGAATGCAAATCCTGCGCCGGTAATCGCTGTTTCAATTGATCAACGAATCCTAGCTGCAGTTCAAAATGATCCATCAACTAGTATACGACGCTTGGCATTGCGGTTTAACGTCTCTACGTGGAAAGTTTGGAGTGTCCTGAAAGCAGAACGTTTGCATCCCTACCACACACACCAGTGCAGGAGCTGTTACCCATTGATTTGCCCAAAAGGATGGAGTTTTGCAATTGGCTCCTTGAACGACAAATAAGTGACGAGAATTTTATCAGCAACATTCTTTGGACGGATGAGTCCCAATTCACCAGGGACGGTATCACAAACTTCCACAACTTACACACATGGGCTGAGAGCAATCCACATACAAGAAGAGAGGCATCATTTCAGCACAGATTCAGTGTCAATTTATGGGCAGGTGTGATTGGCAACGATTTTATTGGTCCTATTAGGCTTCCGCCTACCTTAAATAGTTCCAATTACTTGCATTTTTTGACAAATGATCTACAGGAGTTATTGGATGATATGCCACTGCAACGATTGGCTTCCATGTTTTACCAACACGATGGTGCTCCAGCTCATTACGGCCGACAAATCAGAAATTGGTTAAATTCCAATTATAGCAATCGCTGGATCGGAAGAAATGGACCGATACACTGGCCTGCAAGATCTCCTGATTTAACTATTATGGATTTCTTTGTATGGGGACGGATGAAGGACCTTGTCTACGCAACGGAAGTAGTAACGTTGCAGGATCTAAACACCAGAATCGATGCGGCAGCAACGGAAGTAAGGCAGCAGTTGAGGAGTATGAACACAAAGAGAACACTGGCAAAACGAGCTTTAGCGTGCATTCAAAATGAAGGGAGCCATTTTGAACATTTATTGTAATTACGGAAATTTGAAATAAACCATAAAAACCATTCTTAAGCTCTTTTAGTTCAAGCGGAGAGTGTTGATCAACCTATTCTTGCTTTTTGACAAAAGTGCTACATTATTGGAATGATAATTTCTTCTAAACTATAAGACTTATGCAATGCAAGTGTATGCATCTTTTGTAGGCAATAATATGGCACATAAGAAAACAACATTAAAATGACATTTTTATAATGGGTTTTTTAGAGAAAAACTACATTGATCCTAGAATTTTGAGGGTCAAAGTGTCAAAAATTTGTGTTCTGAAGCAAATATCTCAGAATTGGATACAGTTACAATGCGGACTATTACAGCAAATGAAAGGTAATTTGATTCTCTAAAAAACATGCTATAACACTTTGAATTGTGATTATTAGTTTTCAAGATATAGCGTTTTGAGTGAGTGAGGGTATAGGTCCGAAGGACTTTTCTTGATCACCCTGTATCTCCGTGGATATTGAAAATTGACCATCTCCGTAAACAATTTTTTGCTCAAAATATATCCAGGAATAACCCCTTACAAGGTTATGCACGGAGTACCAAACACCCTGTATACTCTTTTTTAAGTTGGTGGCTGTCTCTTTGCTCTGGCAGTAGTGGTGTGCCGTGTGAACTGTATACACACAGGAGATACGCACGCGCACGTAGCGAAACGCGCGAACGCATACAACGAAGCGGGCGGCGACATTGCTGGCAAAGAAGTTTGACTGAAAACCTTAAACGAAACGATTAGTTAAAACATCAATGGTATTGGAAATAAGCATGCAAACCTTAATTGAACGGCTTTTCCAGATCCCACAGTATAGTGAGTATAGTTCAGTATAGATACTGAACTCATCAATCAATATCGAATATTGATGCAATTAACGAGAACATTGATAAAAATAGGTACACAATACCAGAAAATTGGTTTTGAACATCCAGACATCAACTTACAGTAGTATTGCGATACCCACAAATCCCAATTTGTGGGGGTAATACAATTTACTATTATGAAAACACACCACGTAATATTAATACCTTTTATTTTATAATCATGTTTGTCTTGCATCTTTAAATTACAACTCAAATTCCATCCTAAATTTTTTACCGTGGCAGGCCATAATGTTTCCTGCTGCAACATTTGTCATTTAGACATATTTTCGCTGAGATTTTTTTTTGAGTAATTTATTTGGCATATGGAATAAAGAAATTGTAGAGAACATCGAAATCTTGTGGATTTGTTTCGCGCGTTGTTGTCCTTAAACCATTCGAGCCAAAAATTGAATTTACTATATCTTGCAGTTCACGGATACTGCAACGGTCAATTCGGGACACCGACATCAACGGATAATTGAGAACTTCCATAGTTCGGTTCTGAAAAAGATTGATTTAATAATTTTATAGAAATGTGTTTCAACTAATTTACTTTTTTCACTTTAGTGAGTGAAATTTTCTTCTAGAAACGGAAAAATATGTCACAGCGGGCTGCTTATCATAAACGACTCTTCCAGATCCCACATCGTCGCATTTTTCTTTACCTGGAGTAAATTTCTCCTCCCGTTGACATTTGTAGGGTTTTAAGTTACGTAAATTTTTTTCCCCGCCGTTTTGTGGGACGCAAAAGTTACGTAAATTTTTTTCCCCGCCGTTACGTAAATTTCTCCTCCGGACTTTGAGCTCAGTGGCAAGAGCGCTCGCTTCGCATGTGAGAGGCACAGGGTTCAAACCCTGGGCATCTCCACTGTTCTTTTTTTTTTTAATTAGATTTTTTTTTGTATAGAACTAATGTGATAAGATTCCCAAACCGTCTACTTTCCTGAGTTGGCGAGATGCAATTTGCCGATTTGATTCTCCTGTTCTATATTCCAAATATAAACGTCCAAAAAAAATTAAATTGAAATTAAATTTTCGTCTGGCGAAAATTTACTACCGGATGACAGTTGCCAGGTTATTTGATGGAATAAGAATGTTATTTGGTGTGAGTGGGACACAAACCTTTTGTTGTTTGGTGTGAGTGGGACACAAACCTTTTGTTGTTTGGACACAAATTTTTTGTTATTTGGTTTGAGTGGGACACAAACCTTTTGTTGTTTGGTGTGAGTGGGACACAAAACTTTTGTTGTTTGGTGTGAGTAGTGAAAAGTGACAGTTTCATATGGCGAACTTCCGATTTTGCACACTTTTCAAATAACTGACGTAAAACAAAACAACTCTTCTTCTTCTTTTTTTGTTTACGGAGAACTCCCTAACACTCAAGACCCTTCAGTTAAATAATTCGTTATGTTTAGTCGAAGCTGATCGTTTTCGGGTAGACAGCCTGAAAGTCGTTGAAAGAAATCGGGAGAAATGGCAAACCAAACTAACACCTTTTTACCTTTTATGTACTGTACAACCAACAATAAGTGAAGAAATTTCACCTTGCTTGCAGCCATTTCACCTCGCTTGCAGCCATTTCAACACACAAATAATATTACAATGTCAGTGTCAAAATTCTTATTAACGTAAGGAATTTTTTTCATATCTTTTTCACTAATTTTTAAGTTTAATTGGCGCCCGATCGACTGAATTTTCCGTCGAATCGATCGTTTATATTGTCCGCGAAATCCCTGACACAATTTCGGCGTTTGATTAGTTGGGGTTTGCTGTAAATGGAAGATTTGTGGCGCGCGGTCGTACTTCGTCGGGAAAACGTCAAAATTTTAATTCGGTGAAAAAAAATTTCCGGACTCGGACAATGCCGTACCGAAGAATATCATCTTGCAGTTTTTTTTTGCAGTAAAAAATAGTCTCACTGAGAGCCAAAATAATCCGTTCTTCCGGTCGTAATGGCCGAAATAAGACTTCGCGGACGTCAAGTCGCTTTTATAGGGCTTGTCCTCGTAGTTATCCTGTTGTTCATCGCCACATCAAACAGAAATTGCCATTTGCCAGATTACCTCCAGAGTTTCGCTCGCAATCAAAGTCTTCCGACAATTTATGCCATCACACCGACATACTATCGGCCCGTACAAAAGGCAGAGTTGACACGGTAGGTCATCATTTCCATAATTCTTCTAATTAAGGTCGTTCAATTATTCACGGTAAACAATACGAAAAAAAACAGGCTGTCCCACGTTGTCATGCTCGTGCCTAATTTGCACTGGATAATTATCGAAGACGCAGACCGTACTTCCAGCCTGGTTACAAACCTACTTCGCCGCGCTGGCCTCGCCGGACGCTCAACTCAACTGTCAGCCAAGACTCCAACCGACTTCAAGCTGAAGAACAAGGATCCGAATTGGCTACGTCCTCGCGGATGTCAACAACGCAATGCTGGTGAGTTTAATTTGAATAGTTTTTTTATAACAAGAGTTCATACAATCTCGGCATTGCGCCAGATTTTACCTAAACCAGGTATTAGTACCACAGGATGAAGATCCTTAAATAGATTACCTGCATGGGCTTAGCCTGATACCTTTTTTAGTTTTTGTGAAACTGCTGTCTAAACAAGTCAACTTTTAATAAATTTCAAGAATGGATAAAAACGAATTTCGTGTGTTGATTGCACCATCAATTGCAATGATTTACAAGTGGTTTTCAGAATTCAAGCGTGGTCGTATGAGCACAGAGACCATACAAAATCCAGGTCGTCCAAATGAGGTCACCATGCCAGAAATGATCGCCAAAATCCATGATATCGTGCTAGGAGATCGTCTAGTAAAATTGCTAATATAGCTAAGGCAGTAAGCATCTCATTTGAACGTGTTTGAAATATTTTGAAAAATCATTAGACATGCGGAAGCTATCCGCAAGATGGGTGCCGCATTTGCTCACAATCGACCAAAAACGCAATCATGTGAAAACTTCACAGCACAATTTGTAACTGTTTCAACGTGATTCAAATGATTTGCTTCATCGATTCATAACTGTTGATGAAACATGGACTCACTACTACACATCAGAAACCAAACAACTGTCAAAACAATGGATGGAATCCGGTTCAAGCGCACCGAAGAAGGCAAAAACCGTTCCATCGGCTGGAAAGGTTGTGGCGATAGTTTTTTGGAATTCCAAAGGAATAATTTTCACCGACTACTTGGAGAAAGGAAAAACAATAATGGAAGCATATTATACTCAGTTATTGGATCGACTGAATGCTGCAATCAAGGAAAAACGGCCGCATTTAGCGAAAAAAAAGTGTTGTTTCAACACGAACACGCTCCAGCTCACACGTCTGCTGTTGCAGTGGCAAAATTGTTGGCTTACTGGAAAGAGATTCACCACGAATAATGATATCATCAATGAAACCAACGCATATTTTGAAGGGTTAGAGAAATCTTATTATTTGGAAGGGATCCAAAAATTGGAAAAACGCTGGACTAAGTTCGAGCTAAAAGGGGACTATGTTGAAAAATAAAATAAATTTTTGCCGAAGAAATTTTGTTTTCTTCATTTTTACACGTCATTATCGTCCTCGTATATGTATGTGTCGGACATAAATTCTTCTTCGTTTACACTAGTTACGATTTCTGTCCGACATAAATAAACCAATGATGGAAAAACTAGCGAAAATTACTGGAATGAAAATTGAGAACCGATCGCTCGCAGGAAGCGATCGCTCGCAGGAAGCGATCGCTCGCAGGAACCGATCACTCGCGGGATCCGATCGCTCGCGGGAACCGATCGCTCGCAGGAATTGAGGTTGACATATTTACATTAGTTGAATAACTAAAGAAATGTGTCATTTGGCTTCTTAGCACACCAGAAAAGTAGTGTTTTTATCATTTAGGTACATGCCTGTAAAATTTCAACGAAATTGACCACGTTGTAGCTCCTGCGAAAAGGCTACCTTAATTTGAACTGAAAATAAACAATGAAAAAAATGTGTTAAGAGGCAACGTTTCCAAGTGGCCAGAAGTGTAGCAGTTGCACCACTCGTTTTTTTTAATGGGGTTTCGCCTGTAGCCATAATCCCCGACATATAAACATTCAGCTCGGGGACTTTATTTTAACATTGTTTTTCTCGAAATTTGGAGTTATAGCAGCAATTTAACTTACAAACATAACACAAAATTATCGGGCAATAAGTGTCAGATGTAAACGTACCTTAACGTGTATCTTTCGCGCATAAATAAACCGCTTCTTTGTCTCTATCTAAAGATTGGATTTAGACGGTAGCATTAATTCCCATTGACTCATTAATATATTCGGTACCTATGGATCTCATCACAAATTTTAATGTTTATTGGTTTTTTCAATATTTTATTTTAGTGTTAGATCAAATAATATATTTCACTTTTGAATTACTTTACCTTTATTTTCATGACTCTTGCTTTTGCGTATTTTGTTTTACATGTTAATTTTACCTATTGTGAAACCTGTCATGTCTAAAAATCAGGAGGGCTGTGTGAAAATTTTCGAAACACTTTTTTGATAGATAACTTTATTTTTTCAGGCCTCGAATGGATTCGAGCGCACTCCACCAAGGACGACCGCGGAGTTGTATTTTTCATGGACGACGACAACACGTACAGCATTGAACTGTTCCACGAGATGACGTTAATCGAGCCAGGTCGTGTTGGTGTGTGGCCGGTGGGTCTGGTCGGTGGATTGATGGTCGAGAAACCTTTACTCGACGAACAGAACAAAGTAGTCGGATTCAATGCAGCCTGGCGGCCGGAACGGCCGTTTCCTGTTGACATGGCCGGTTTCGCAATCAGCCTGGATCTCTTTCATAAGCGACCCGAAGCGATGTTTTCGTACGAAGTCGAACGGGGCTATCAAGAAAGTGAAATCTTACGGCATGTTACGATCGTGAATGAGCTTCAGCCTATGGCAAATTTATGCCGCGATGTTCTCGTCTGGCATACGAGAGCGGAAAACACGAAACTGACCGAAGAGGCGAAACTGCGGAAAGTCGGAAAGCCGTCTGATCATGGACTAGAAGTCTAGCATGTTTTCGAGCTTGTAATTCAACTTTTTTATTACAATTTCTCTAAAATCCTAGCAAAAAACTGTGATTCAGGAACTCTGGTGGCATCGCGTGAATCTCAAGAGCTGGCACTAAAACGGATAGCATATGTGTGGGTAAACTTTTTCAATATGGGATTTTTATAAGATTATAAAACATATTTAGATAAATAAAAAAACTTTGTAAATAAATTTTTTTCTCTTTTCCAATCTGAGACGTTAAAATGGAGCTATACGCAACTGCTAGTGTCCGGAAAGAGTTCTGCCGAGTCTCAAAATTTTAATTGATTTCCCTATCAGAGCCACTCCATAGCATATTCGTGGTGAGTGGCAGATCCGTGGAGGTAGTGGGCAACGTGCTTGCTTCACAGTCAATAGGCCGTGGGTTCGATTCCCACTCCAGACAGATTTTTTTAAGCACGAATTTTCAGTTGCTACTGGCGATGAAAAATTCGAAATAGAATGGGCAAACGGTATAAAAGTGAAACAGTTCCACTTCAAGAAGGGCTATGTATATACTCAGTAGTGGTTTTTCTGTTCACTTTCTTATCATTCAGTCCCAATAACATCTGCAAATATTTGTCAGTAGCAGTCAGTACAACTGAAAAATATACCAGCTTCTCCACTCGTTACAGTCGTTCTCAATCCCCTTCCCCTATCTTCCCAATCCCATTCCTTCCCTCCATGACTGTGTTTGTGCATTGCATATAAAGGCCGAAATTGCCAAGAACACGGGCACAACTTTATTATTCTTGGGACAAGTTGAGGATGCGTGGAAAGTCAATATGCAGGTTAGACTGTTAGGGAAGACTAAATGAAAGGTGATGCTTGGGCAGGGCTCTTGTCAATTTAACACTTGATTGCGGATAAATCAATAGCTCCAGTACATATAATCAATATTTCATTCGTTTATTTATGCAAGTTTGGGTTTTTATGAGGAGAGATGTGAGGGGTGATTGTAAGGCTGAGTTCATGTTAATAATTTTTTAATTGATTGCTTGAATCACGTCAATATTCTCTGTGTAGAATGTTAGTTTCAAAGACGAAGTTGTATAAGATTTTCATGAAATTCGGTGTATTTTACATTCACGAAACCAAAAATTTGTATGGTAGAGGACATAAGGGAATCGAAAAATTTGTCATGCAGTTTTATTTTGTTTCTCTTTTAAGGTGCTTGTACAAAATTTCAAGTTCGTAGCTTTTAGTTTGTTGGTTATTTGTTGATTTAATGAAATTGGTCGAAATCATACTTTTGTATGGGAGGGGGTAGAAGGGCAAGCGTGATCTCAAAACTTTCAACGTAATTTCATTTCAATTATTTTTGTAAGTTTTTATGCAACGTTTCAAATTGATAGCTTTCAATAGGTGATAATTGATTTCTTAAAAATGGTCATGAAAATAATTTTGTAATATTTAGGGGTAGAAGCTTTGAAGGTATTCGACCAGTTAATATTTTATACTTTTAGGGATTTTTCAAATGCATTTTGCAAGTTTGCGCCTTAAAATTCTATTCAAAAATTTTCTGTTTTTTTCATTTCACATGAAATAACTTATTAACATTGGACCAGGTGGGTCGGTACATAACAATTGTGGAACAAATTATTTTTGTACATTGTGACAAAAAAGTGCCGATAAATAAAATTACTCCGGGGAATGATATTTCGAAATTTTTTTTTTGATAAACAGGTAAGACTGTCCTTAATTATTATCCCAAAAATTAGCGAGCGCGTTCGCTAGATTTCGGTTGATAATTTGACCATGAAACGTGACCTTGCTTTAATCTTCCCAATAAAGCCGAATTTTTTTAGAAAAAAGTACCGTGAACAGATCACTTTGGACATGCTTGATCGTGCGAATTCCGATTCCACATTCATGGACCGTATCCCAACTGGTGGTGATGAGACGTGGGTCTATGAGGTAGACATGCAAACCAGTTAACAGTTGTCGGAATAGATGTAAAAAATGAGACCAGACCGAAAAAACCACGCCAAAGCTGCTCAAAAATCAAGACGATGCTCATTGTTTTTTCAGATATTCAAGTTTCGATCCATCATGTATTCGTTCCGGAGGGACAGACGGTCTATAAAGACCTCCCTCATTTTTTACCAAAATTAAGGGCTATGTAGTTCTACAACTTGACGAATTTTCGATTTGATATCTGTACTCAGATTTGAGATACGATGATGTATATCGGTTTGAAATTTTGGAAATCGCACCATTTTTCAAATGCTCTCCATTTCTCCCCACTACTGCTATGACCAAATTTTATATTTTTCTTGTATTCCGCTAGTATAGCTTAATAAATATATTTTAATGATTTAGTTTAAGAGATAGTTGAGACATTCATTTTTAAGTGTTTTTCATTGCACTACCCCGGCCCTCCCCTTTACAATAATTAGCCTCCCTCTAAGCTGGTTCTGGTGGATCTGTATGCCACCTTAATGGTCTCTAAATGTGATTTTTTTATGGTAAGTAATTTCAAAGATATAATCATTTAAAAATAAAATTCGGCCGACAATTTGTTTTTTCGGACCCCAATGGATAAAAAAATTAAATTATATTTAAAGTTTGTGCCAAAAACCCCTTTATGTATAGGTTGGGTCATCCATTGGTTTCTTTTTAAATCATAGGTTATTTTACAATGAAAACTGTTTCCCGCTCGAAATCTTTACAGAAAGCCAGTATCATACCTCCGCGGAACGAAATGAGTCGCTTTACACTTGAACAACGTTGGAAAATATTGAAAACTTATTTCCAAAGTGAGTGAGGTGTAGCCCAAACAGTACGTTTTTTGGCGTTTGGCGATGTCAATTGGCCGCCTCGGATTTGACCTCTTTGGACTTTTTTTCTGGGGAACCGTGAAGGACCGATGTTATGCCAACAATCCAGAAACACGATTCAAGCACTTAAGGCCAATATCATCCAAGCAATCCGTGAGCTACAGCCCGAAACCATCGACATGGTCTTGGAAAATTGGAGTGACAGAATGCGCTACTGCGAAGCCAGCCAAGGCAACCACTTGAACGAAGTTGTGTTCCATCATTAATGGGAATGTTTGCTCTTACTAAAGATGCCACAATACATGGAAAAAATTTAATTTTGTTCATTTTATTGTATTTTTAAAAAGAAACTTGTATTTGGCCCACCCTATTTATGTTGTTTTTCAGCTTCCTAGCTAAAACCATGATTGAGATAATCGCGGTGGCTTAGAGAACTTTGAAATGTACGGATTTCATTCGATACGAAAAAATAAAGTAATGCCAAAATTGACAGCCAAGCACAAAGAGGCCAGGCTACAATCCGCAAGAAATAATGTCGACACAAATTGGAATCGGGTAAGTAAAAAAAATCGATGCAAAAAACTACAATTCAATAGACATCTTTCATTTTAAGATTGTATTCTCAGGCGAGAAGAAGTGGAATCTCGACGGGATATTATCGTGATATCCGTCAAAAGCCATTAAATTTTGCGAAGAGGAATTTTGGTGGCGGTAATGTGATGACCTGGGCCGCGTTTTGTGCTGAAAGATGTTTAGAAATCCAGATCGTTTCCTCTCGAATGAAAAGTGCAAACTACATCGAAGTTTTGAAAAGAAGATAGCTTGAGTCTTGGAACTGTTCATTTAATTAATAAGTTAATAATTTTAATTGCATTTTCTAAGGAATTGTATGTTGTAGAGCCCAGGATGCTGGTGGTATATATTGCAGTGTCGTCTGCGAATAAGGACATCTCACAGTTTTCAGGACGAGGAAAATCCTAAGTAAAAACAAGATACAGCAGTGGAGCTAGAACTGAGCCTTGAGGGACCCCTTCTCTTATTTCATAGTTTGACGAAAGATAATTGTTGACGGCTATTTGAAAAGTTCAGTGTTCCAAATAACGCTGTATTAATTTTATAATATAAACAGGAAAATTACATTCCATAAGCTTGAATAATAGACCCTTGTGCCAAACTTTGTCAAAGGCTTTTTCTATGTCAAGTGACACTAAGCCCATTGAATGCCTTGAACTAAAGGCTTTCTGAATGGCATTTTTAATGCGCACCAGCTGGTGTGAAGTTGAATAATGTCTTCGAAATCCGAATTGTTCGTCCGGTAGTATATTTTTCCCCTCTAGAAACTGTAAAAGTCGCTGTTTCAAGAGTCTTTCGAATATTTTAACTACATTGCTTAGCAAGCTAATAGGTCTATAGCTGCTTGCTATGTTAGGCGGCTTTTTAGGTTTTAACACAGGTATAATTTTGGCTGATTTCCAGCTACTGGGATGATGGTTGAGTTTAATACATGCATTAAAAATATACATCAGAAATAGTATACCTTTTCTGGGAAGATGTTTCAAGCAGATGTTGGGAATGTTATCAGTTCCCGATGATTTCTTCGCTTTGATGGACTTTAAGACATCTTTTAGTTCTCTCTTGACAAAAATATTTTGTAAGTCGAAAATACAGGGTAGTTTTTCAAGTTCTGCAATTGCATTCTCAACAACACTTTCTGTAACTGCATCACTTAGATCATTATTCAGACAAAAGTTTCAAAAGAGTTTGCCATTTTGCAACTCAACCTTTCCTTCTTTGGTAATATATATTTCGTCCTTATTTTTGAGCGGTGGAATTGGGTTAGTTTTATTTTTCAAGACTTTCACGATATTCCAGAAAGGCTTTGATGCTTTTTGCATCTGAGATAGTGATATATTCCACTGAAAATTTCTGAATGTAATGATCATGTCCTGTATGATGGAGCTTATATCTTTCCACTTCTGCTAAGATGCGAAATCCCTGTTCCTTTGCCAACGTCGTCTATAAGAATTTCTGGTGCGTATCAGAGATTTCAAATCTAGCGGAAAGGGTACGCTTATGTATGTGATTCGGCAAAGAAGTTTTTGGCACACTGCGATTGATGGCAAAGTAAATAATATCTTCGAATGGGACAAAAGGCTATCCACTGTACATTTAGAATTTATGGACTGCAGCGCAAGATTTACAAGATTTAATTTATCGTTCATAACGTTATGGAACATAACCCAATTTGCTTTTTTATAGCTATAGAAGAAGTTGCTTTCGTTAGACATTGGAGTAGACGATAGCTTGAAAATTACCGGTAGGTGATCAGACATGATATCATTAAGCACAGTCATTTCGGAAAATAAATAGGGCTTATTACATAGAACTATATCCAAGATCGAAGAATTTTTTCAATTATCCAAGGGAACGTAAGTTGGATCATCTGAGAACAACAAGGACATTGGAGTGGAGATAATTGTTAAGTATACTGCTCCACTTATTACTTCTAGTACAGCCCCAAGAATGGTGTTTGCAATTTAAGTCACCCCCTATTAGAAAGTCTCCATGAAGCCTGCATAGTTTTTGCATATCAGATCTGAACCATGCTTCTTTATTAGTACCATTATTGGAATTTCCACCGGGAAAGTAAGCTGAAATTATGTTGAAACTACAGCCTGATGTAAGTTCAATTTCTATCCCTATAGTTTCTATAATTTTAATATTTAGTGATTTAATAACTTTGTGTTTTATAGATTTACGAATTATAAGAGCTACTCCACCCACTCTAGAATGCATTCGATCTCTACTGTGTGTAAAATAATTATTATTATTAAATGAAGCATTACTCTTTAACCCTGTATTAATATCCATGCCCCAACGGAAGACAAAGACGATTTCTACAGCATCCTAGAATCAACATTCGACTCCCTTTCGTCGAACGATATTAAAAAAGTATTAGGTGATTTTAACGCGAAAGTGGTTAAAGAAGAAACTTACATAGAGACAATTGAAAGGCACCATCATCATCATCAAAATCGGGCCCTGGCCTCCTGTAGTCGTCGCCTCCAATTGTCTAGATCCAAAGACCGCGTCCTCCAGCTGCTAATTATACTCTAGATGAAATCTGAGAGTATTATAAGTTTGCCACAAAGTTTGTAACGCCAAGAAATAAGACTCGGAGAAAAAAATGAATGATACAGAAGTTCATATAATCACTCAAAAATCTCAAAACCGGATGTCCGTCCGTCCGTCTGTCCGTCCGTGTCCTCTCTAGCTTGAGAACGCGTTGATCTAGAAAGTTCAAATTTTGTATACGTCGTTTTTAACAAAAAAGTAAGGTCAAGTTCGTGAACGGGCCAAATCGCTCCACCCCTTCTACCCCCTCCCATACAAAATGACACAATTGCGCAATTTCACAATAAACGGGCTTGCTCGAAAAGTATAAAAGCTATTGCCCTGAAATTTGGAATATATTACTTTTATGATAATATCAATCTACCGTAAAAAAATTATCCGTGTCCTCCCCCTCCTTCTACCACCTCCCATACAAACTACACTTTTTCATGAAATGCTCTAACTCGATTTTCTCAGAACATATAACATTTATCAAGCTCATATTTTGTAATAAATACTTAATTAGCATTTTCACTAAGATCAGAAAAAAATATTTGATAAGCTTCACTGCTTCTGGATCATGGGCTTATCACCCGTGATCTTAAGACCTAAATGATACGAGAAACGGATACATCGCCTCGGATACGGACTGATTCTACGGTAACGACTTTTGGCATTCGAAAACGGACTATGATTGGCTTCTGGAACGTTCGAACATTGAATGACGGGGGAAGAGCTGGGGTTACTCGGTCCTTGCACCGCCAATCAGTGATCGACCGTGAAATGGAGCACTATAACATCCAAATCTTGGGCTTGAGCGAGGTCAGGTGGACAGGATCAGGAGAAGAACGAACCCCTAGCGGAAACACTATTCTGTACATTGGCCCTGAAAATGAAGCCAGAAATGGCGTGGCGTTCGTCCTTACGCCGAGAGCGAGAAACAGTCTCATTAGCTGGGAACCAATCTCGGATAGGATTATCGTCGTCAGGCTCAGGACAAGTGTCAGAAACGTCACAATTCTGCAGTGCTACGCACCAACTAATACCGCAACATCTGGTGACAAAGAGGAGTTTTATAGCCAACTGAGTGCCACCTTCGAACGTGTTCCAAGAGGTGATATTATTATCATCTCGGGAGATATGAACGCCCAGGTTGGATCAGACAACACTGGACTAGAACACGTCATGGGGAGGCATGGTGACCCTTGGGTCGACCCTTCACGACCTTGGATTAAGAGACCCGAAAACGGCGAATTATTTGTGGAGTTCTGTAGTACTCGGCAAATGGTCATCGGAGGGACCCTTTTTCCACACAAGAGTCATCATAAAACATCTTGGGTTTCCCCTGACGGTGTTACTCAGAACCAGATCGACCATTTGGCTATAAGTCGCCGATGGAGAAGATGTCTCCTCGATGTGCGAGCGAAACGTGGAGCTGACGTGGGGAGCGATCACCACTTGATGGTTGCCTGCTTGAGATTGTGTACAGCAGCTATCCGACGACCACAAATTCTTCAAATGAAGCGCAAGCTTAATGTGGATAAACTCAGAGATCCCAACAAAAAACTCGAATACACCACCATTCTACGCGAAAAGTCATCCACATTGGGTGAACATGAAATGCGCACACTGGACGCCAATTGGGAGGCAACCAGAAACACTTTTCTAACTAGTGCTGAAGAATCTGTGGGATATGCGCAAAGCGGTGAGAAACCCTGGATGTCGCAAGACACATGGGACAAGGTTGACAATCGGAAAAAAGCCAAATTGGCAATCATCTCTCAACCCGATGTCAACCAACGAACGCCCGGCTTGAGGCAGAACTACCGCGATGCTCATATACAGCTTAAAAAGGCTGTTAGACGCGACAAGAGAAAGGCCATTGAAGATCTGGCAAACAAGGCAGAATCTGCGGCTTACCTTGGGGATATGGGTTCACTATTTAAAATCATGAAACAGTTGACGAACAGGAATTTCACCGCCAACCACCTGGTGAGAGATGTCAACGGAACTCTCCTTAATATGAGTGAACACCAGTTGCGACGATGGAAGGAATACTTCTCTGATATTTTAAATATCTTGTCAGATGAAGATATTCCGGAAACAGAACAACTTCCAAACATCCAACCGCAACAATCCTCTATTAGGGACGATCCCCCAGATAAGGAAGAGATAGTTTCCGCCATTCGGTCAATGGCGGGAAGGAAAGCTCCAGGTATAGACGGACTACCAACCGAACTCCTCAAAGCGGACCCGGAAATAACAGCCGATATACTCCTCCCACTCTTCACTAAGGTGTGGAATGATGGAAGATATCCGACTGAATGGAAGGAGGGCGTCATTGTGAAAATTCCGAAGAAGGGCGACCTTCGGGATTGTGGCAATTGGCGTGGTATATGTCTACTTACTGCCGTATCAAAAATTATGGCTAAGGTAATTCTCAATAGGATTAGTGATGTCGTCGAGAGCACTCTCGAAGTTTATCAGGCTGGATTCCGTAAAGGGTCGTCTTGTACCGACCACACAAATACCCTACGGATAATATTAGAGCAGTCAGCCGAAATGGGTTCGCCACTACATCTCATGTTTGTGGACTTCGAGAAGGCTTTCGACAGCGTTAAGCGAGATTACATATGGAATGCTTTGCGTAGGAGAGGTATTCCAGATAAGGTCATAGCTATGATTAAAGAATCCTACGAAGATGCAAGGTGTCGCGTCTTGCATAGAGGAGAGCTGTCCGAGAGCTTTCCTGTGCGAACGGGTGTCAGACAAGGCTGCATATTATCACCAGCCCTGTTTCTGGTGGTAATAAATGACATCTTGAAAGCTGCACTGGAAGGTGGGGAAGGTAAAGGTCTTCAATGGAGACTATTTAACATCTTAAGTCACCTTGATTATGCTGATGACGTGTGTTTGCTTGCACATACCCGTTCGGACTTAGAGTCAAATGTTCGCTCGTTGCATTCTAAATGCAAAGAGGCGGGACTGAAAATAAATGTGCGTAAAACCAAGTACATGCACATGGGTTCGAACGCAAGCACACCGATTGTTCTTAATGGACAGGATGTGGAAGAGGTGCAAGATTTTTGCTATCTCGGAAGCATTGTCAGCATGGACGGCGGAGCCGAAAAGGATGTTGAGGCTCGGCTAAATAAAGCTCGTCAGGCCTTCGGTATCCTTTCCCCTTTCTGGAGGTTAAGAGAGATCTCCCTTCGCACGAAGCTGCGAGTTTTTGACGCATGCGTCAAATCCGTGTTGTTATATGGTTGTACTACGTGGAAAGTGACCGTTCGACTTACCAAGAAACTACAGACTTTCGTAAACCAATGCCTCCGACGCATTTTAGGAATATTCTGGCCAGAAGTGATCTCCAACGACGAACTTTGGAGTACAACTCGCCAGACTAAAATAGGTATTGAGATTCAACGGCGAAAGTGGCAGTGGATCGGTCATACTTTGAGGAAACCAGAGCAAAACATCGCAAAACAGGCTCTGGATTATAACCCTCAAGGAAGACGTCGGGTTGGTCGACCATGTAACACATGGAAGCGAGCAGTTGAGCAGGAGGCCAGAGGAATAAACAAGTCCTGGCAACAGCTTAAAGCCGATGCGCAGGATCGCGCCTTGTGGAAGAGAGTTGTTTCTGTCCTATGCCCCTATAGGGGGTCTTAACAGGAATTTGAATTTGATGATTCACTGCTTCTACCCCCTCCCATACAATATGACACAGTTTCACAACTTCACAAAAAATCGACTTTCTTGAAAAGTATGAATGGTACTAGTCTGAAATTTCAGGGATATCAATTTTATAATATTCCTAGTTATTTCTGAAAAAATCACTAAAATCCCCCCACTTACTACCACCTCCCATACAAACTGCACATTTTCACTAAATTTAACTCACTAATTTTTTCAGTTCCCATTCAATTTTTGGAGTAAGCATTTCGCTTAAAACATTTTTATAGCTACTTTAGCATGATGGGGAAAAAATTAGTTCAATGCTATCATCCCTTCTAACACTCCCCATACAAAATTTCTTGGGATCACAAAAAATTCTATTTCTTCTAGAGTATCGTAAGATTGCGCTTTACGCGCAATCGTAGCCCTCTTATGTTTTTTAATATGGCTTTGCTGTATTCATCAACCGAGTCTTCCCATCGCTTGCGTGGTTTGCCTACTGGCCGGTTACCACTCGCTTTGCCCTTAAGAGCACGTTTGGGGATTCTTCTGTCTTCCATTCGCTCTACATGGCCAACCCACTGCAGTTTACGTAGCTTGATACGAAATGAATTCAGAATTTAATTAAGGTCCCCCGGGTCGGGATAGCACTTCCTGCCGGCTGCTCAGGAACTTGGGCGTGGGGGAATTTGACCTGGAAGACTCTCATTCTAGAGGGTCGATGTGTGCTCTAACGTCTAAGCGAACGATGTCGCAGGTTAGTGTGGGGAGGACGTGATGGGAGTCCCTCCGCACATGATGGGGGCGAGGCCCCCCCACTAATCACACTAGCACTTCATTGCGTATTATTCCACTTATCAGATAAAAAAAAGGAACAACTGATACAGGGACATTCGGGCCCAAAATTTACTGTACACAAACTTTACACTAAGAAAAAAAATTATGTAATTTATGATTCAAATTAATTTTATTAAGGAGAAAAAAAAATCCCTAATACAACGAAAGCTGCAATGGTTATTATTATATATAAATTTTTTTTTAAGGTTCCTGTTGATTCGTTGCGCTCTTTTTCCCTTTTCTTTTTCTTGACTCGCCGTCTCCGCCTTACTACATACGTTTCGATGCACTTGCTGATTTTGCTCCCTTTTTTTTCTATGGTTAATAACTCACTAAGTTTATCACTGTTGTTAACTATGATGCAAAGTGTATGTCTTCACTTTATTTAACTATTACTTTTTTTTTATTTAAGTATTTTAGTTTTTATGATCTTTTGATCAGAATTCTTTTGATCTTTTTATCAGAATTCTTTTTTCTTATTTCACGTTTCACTTTCGTTTTTCCAATTTCACCTCCTCACCCACAAGGCAAAGTTCACCCAAAAAGCCAAAAAAAGCCCATTCTCCATCCTTGGAGCCGCTTTTATATCATTTTTTCAACCGTTTTTCTTTTTCTCTCGAGTTTGGCGCAAGCACTTTTTAATTGTTCGCAGCATCATCACACGCGGCGTGGTGGTAGTTTGATAGAATTAATATTTAGCGTGTATTCACAATATATTACTATTTATACATTAATTCAATAAAATTTCCATAACATAATTAAGAAAAAAAACAGAATTTTAAGCACAAATGTGTGTATTTAGTAGATATTTTGAAGCATAAAGAAAACAAAGGGAAGTAGACCAACACACAATGAAGTGTTTTGCGAAAACTAAATATGAGGAAAACTAAAGCAATAAAAAAATTGAAGAATTATTCTTTTCCATTTAATTCAGTAACCGAAAGAAAAATACAAAAAAAAATTAGTGAAAAAAAAACTCAAGAAAGCGTATTTCGTATCAAGCTTAATAAACGTTGAAGCTTCTGGCTCGTCGTAGAGTTGATACAACTCATGGTTGTATCTTATTCGCCTTTCCGTTCCTTCCTTCACAGGTCCCAAAATTCTTCGGAGGACCTTTCTTTCGATTGCGTTAACTGCTTTTTCGGAAGTTCGCGTTAATGTCCATGTCTCGCTGTCATAACAGAGCACAGGTCGCATAATAGTTTTATAAATCCGCAGCTTATTGTTTCTGTGCACTTTCTTGGATCTCATCATTGGAAGTACCGAATAATACATCTTATTTGCAAGTATTATCTGTCGTTTGTTTTCGTCTGTTTCATTACCGTCCTTTGTTAGATTAGCCCCAAGATATATGAAATTGTCCACACTCTCCAAATTATATTCCGCAATTGTTATGTTTTGTCTGATTGGCGTTTTCCTTCTTGTTTGCATCATTACTTTTGTTTTGCTTTCGTTAATGCGCAACCCGACTTCTTTTGTGGCGGAGTCAAGATTTAAAAATACCTCCTTAGCACTAGGGAAGGATCTTACTAGGATGTTAATGTCGTCAGCGTATGCTACTAGTTGGGTGGACTTGAATAGAGATACTCGATACACACTAACACTTCTGTCCTAATAGAGTTTGGACAATGCATGCACAGCGATCGCGCGGGAAATTTCGCCCGAAATTTGAATTTTCTCAATTTTTTTTCTTTTATGAAGTAAACACAATCAAATTGAATTGTTATTTATGAAATTCATATTTATTTTCGGTTTTAATGAGAATTCTATTCAAAAATTTGTAGTTTAACGCAATTTTTCGCTCGTGTCCGTATATTTAAAATCGGTCAAACTCAAGTTTGGCTGATTTCCGTATTTCTTATGTTGCCTTCTTGTGCTTCTAAACGCAGTCTTAATTGTTGGTATTAGAGCATCGTCCAAACTCTATTAGGACTGAAGTGTTAGTGTGTATCGAGTATCTCTAGACTTGAATAGTAGTACCCCGTTGGTGGCGACCGGGATTTTTCGGACGACATACTCTAGTGCCAAGTTGAAAAGCATGGGGGCTAGACTATTTCCCTGCTTTAAACCACATTCCGTTCGAAAGATGGTTGTGGAATCGGTTTGAATTCTCACTTGGGACTCAGTGTTCATTATCGTGAGTCTTGTTAGTCGGACTAGTTTTGGGGAAATTCCAAAGTCAAGCATGATTTGGTACAGTACGCTCCTGTCGATACTGTCGTATGCTTGTTTAAAATCTACGAAGATATGGTGCACGTCTGTGTTATGTGTTCCCAGCATTTCTCAAGCACCTGTTTCACCGAGAATATCTGGTCTGTTGTAGATCGTCCGGTTCTGAATCCACCTTGGTATTCGCCAATTATTTCATTGGTATAGGGCTTAAGACGACGTTCAATTATTTTAGTCAGTATTTTATAGGACGTACACAACAATGATTTTCCTCTGTAATTCTCACAGCAGAGTTTGTCTCCTTTCTTGTAAATTTTATTTTATTTTTTATTTTGTCTCAAATCGTCGTCCTTTTTTTGTATCTTGTCATTATAGTACTTCCTTTGTTTTCGCCTGCAGATCTTTTTCGTATATCGCCTAAGCTCGTCATATCTATAGTTTTTGGCTCGTGTTGGTCGTTCAGTAAAAATTTTGTAAGCCTCGTTTTTACTGTCTATTGCATCGCAGCATTCTTGGTAGAACCAATCATTATTTTTTCGCCGTGCTTGATATCCTAACACCTCTTCTGCGGAGGATTTGATGCCGTCTTGTATTTTCATCCACACATTCTCCACTGGCATATTTTGGATGTTTTTATATATTGGTGTCAGATGTTTATTACATGCTGACATGTAAGCCTCCGCCACCGTTTCGTCTTTAAGCTTGTCGACATTGAATTTGCGAGCTCTGCTCGTTTTTGAATGTCCCTCCTGTTGTTCCTCTATGAGCCTCCTCCTTTCCGACTTTTGCATTAAAATCCCCTAAAATAATTATTAAGTCATACGAGGGCAGCGAATCATAAGTTGTAGGGTGGCATAAAATTCGTCTTTAGTTATATCGCCTTGTCTTCAGTTGGTGCGTGGGCGTTGATCAACCAAGTGGCCAAGTGCCAATTGCAAGACACAGTCTCGATGATATTAGTAACGACAACGGCCAAAGACTGACGAATTTTGCCAGCAGCAAAAATCTTATTGTAAGCTCGACATGCTTTCCGCATCGTGACATTCATAAGAGAATGTGGGCATCACCCGACGGACGAACAGTCAATCAAATAGACCACATTTTAATAGAGAAAAGGACGGCCTCCTGCATTCTCGACGTGCGTATATGTCACGGCGCTAATTGCGACACAGATCACTATTTGGTAAAGATCAAGTTCCGATGTTGAATCGCAAACCGAGAACACCCAAAAGCACAACTGGTTCCTAAATTCGACATAGGAAAACTCAAGGATCAGAAAGTAGTTGCGAAGTACGTATCAGCCTTAGAGATGCACTTCGCGCCAATACTGAACAACAACGCCAGCATGCCAATAGAAGAAATGTGGCAAAATATCAAAGATGGCATTACATCTGTCGCAGAGGAAGTGATAGGACAACAACCCCGGCGCAAAAGAAATGACTGGTTCGACAACGAATGCCAAGATGCCTTAGGCCGAATAAACCAGGCTTACAAAATATTAACAGACCGGCCGACACGAGCCAAACGGGACAAATATAATGATCTTAGACGATTTGCAAACAAAATATGCAGACAAAAAAAAGGAAGTACAATAGTGAAGAAATTAAAAACATGGAGGAACACTTTAAATTACACAACACAAGAGCCGCGTATTCCCTTGTCAAAAGAATGAAAGAGGATACCAACCGAAGACGACCCTCTGTAATTTTTGTATGTAACATGTATGAGGTGGCAGAGAAAGTGGGAGATTTTAGATGATTTGAATCTGCTTATCAACATCTTAATCATATTGCTCTGTTACTCATATGTTCGAAGGAGAAATACTTTTCTTGAATTTTCAATACAAAAATTTGTACGAGAGGTGGTAGAAGGAGTGAAGTGAAGGCGATATTTTTCTTAGCATTTATTGCAATTATTAAGGGACAAATTTTAGCAAAATTTTAAGTTTCTACTTCTTCTAGTTTTAATGAAAATTGTGCATTTGTATGGGAGGGGGTAGAAGAAGTATTAAATTTTCAAGCTGATAGCTTCGACGGTATTGGAGAAAAAAATTTATATGAAATTCTGAAATTTGCATGGGAGGGGGTAGAAGGAGTGGGGCGAAATTGATAGTTTTTCCAAAATTGGTTGCAATTGTAATAAATTAATTATGACAAAAATTGGTTCTTCTTGCTTTGCTAGTTGTAATGCAAACCGAATAAATGCATTTTTGAAAATTGTGCATTTATTTGTATGGGGGATGGTAGAAGGAGTAAGGGAATCACGTCAATATTTTTTGACGGTAATGATGTCTATATCATTAAACTCTGACCTAATTTTCAAGTCAACAGCTCAAATGGTTTCGGAGAAAAATTCAATTTCATTAAATTTCGAAATTTCATAAAATTTGTTTGGGAGGGGGTAGAAGGGTTGGTTGGTGGGATGTGGCCCGTTCACGAACTTAAAGTTACTTTTTTGCTAAAAATGACATATAACAATTTTCAGTATGATAGGTCAAAGCGTTCGAAAGTTATGTTGTAGAAAGACTGACAGACAGTCACTCGGAATCAAGGTTTTTGAGCGACAAAAAAAATTTCTGTACCCTTGGCGACTCTGTGCGAGCATTATTTCTTAGCGTTATAAACGGTAAGGCAAACGCAATATACTCTCAGATTTCATCTAGAGTATAATTATGACGCAAACTAGGAAAAAGACGCCAATCAGACAAAATATTACGGTAAGAGATTATAACCTAGAAAACATAGACAACTTCATATACCTAGGGACGAACCTTTCGAAGGATGGAAGCAAACCCATCGAAATCAAAAGAAGGATAATGATGCCAAACAAGACATATTATTCGGTACTTCCAATAATCAAAAACAAGAACGTGCACAGGAAAACAAAACTTAAGCTATATAAAACCATCATAAGACCTGTGCTATGCTATGGCAGCGAAACGTGGATTTTAACTCAGGCGTCCGAAAATCTACTTAACGCCTTTGAAAGAAACCTTCTCATAAGAATCCTCGGACCTGTGAGGGAAAACTCGATCTGGAGAATACGATAAAATAGAGAATTGTATGCCATCTTCGACAATCCAGAAAAATCAACCCTCATAAAATTTAAGAAGTTACAATGGGTTGGTCATGTGGAGCGTATGGATGACGGAAGAACTCGCAAACGCACTCTAAAAGGGAAAGTCAACGGACAAAGACCGGTCGGAAAAGCACGGAAGCGCTGGGAGGATTCAATTGACGCAGACAGCAAATCACTGCTAAGATTTTCTAACTGGAGGACGCGGTCACTGAACCGAGATGGATGGAGGCAAAGTATTCAGGAGGCCAAAGCCCGATTTGGGCTGTAGCGCCATCGTAAGTAAGTAAGTATGTATCAGATATTGAAGCGATATCAATTTTTTTTTCGTAACATAAATTCAAAGAATTCTATTTTCCTTTTCACAATACTTTGGGCATTCCAAATTAATATGTTTAAGCAATCATCATTATTACCTATTATATAAATACTTAATAGCTAATTCCGTTATGATTCTGAATTGTTTTTTTTTTAATTACATATTGCTAGGTTGCTAAGAACTTCGTCCAGAAGTTTATGTATTTCTCCCGCAGAGAAGAGATTTCGATTTCCCAGTAGTTCATTTGAAGTCCAAGCTTGATGTAGCACTTATGAATTGCCAAATTGTTGTTGTTGCTGAGCTGGACTCGGTTTTTGATTCACCGGCCTTAGTGGTGGAAACATTTCATTATTAAAAACGAAATGGGATTTGTCGCCTATATTTCGTCTACTCCTCGTATTCGAATTTTGATCGCGCTTATTGGGACCGTTTTTGTTTGTTTTGGATTTCATCTCCCTATTTTTTTTCTTGTTCTCACATTTTGGATCATTAGCTAGATGGTTAAGGCCGCAGTTTGCGCATTTGATTTGGTCGTTTAGGTCGGCTGAGCATTCTGACTTGTCATGCTGCAGATTATGCACTTAGGCATTAAATAGCAGTGTGATGACCCGTGGCCAAAACACTGGCAGTTTCAGCATTGCGTAGGTCCAGGTTGTTTGCGTGTTGTACAATGGTGTGCATAATAGCTTTAGTCTTTTTAAACTCAGACAGCTTAATTGAACCGGGGGTAGAATACAATAAATAAGCCGCCTGCTCATTATACCTTTTAGAGTTTAAGTTAAATTTTTTCAGGTTCACACATTCAATACCGTGGTTCTTTGCTATGTGTTTCCTAAGATCATTGCAGCCCATGTCATGTAAACCAGTGAGCACTATTTTAATTGGTCGCTTATCGAACCTTTCGTGCGTGTAGAAGCCAACATTTTTAGATATGTATAAGGAAGCTATAAAGTATGTAGTTCATAATTCTCGATCGTATCCACATTGCTTTTTTTTCCCGTAGACATATGTATGGGCGAGTGCGACTGAGATTCAATGTATTTTGCATCAGATCGCCTGAAATTCGGGTATGGATGACTTAGGCATTCGCATAGGCGACAATGGAATAACTAGCAGCGTTTAGTTGCAAGGGGATAAAATTCACAGCTAACAGAAAAAGTAAAGGTAACCAAACCCCTCCTTGTAATGTCCCTCTACCCACTTGTTTCGTCCTAGAATTGTTGCCCAATATTTCAGCAAATCATGTTTTTTTTCATTCGGTGAGCATTGAATTGCATAAACGCGGCAACTCGATCTAGGAAATGTAAGTTAAGCCAACTTACTGTGTAGTTTTGTTCAATGTCGACCGAAATTATGGTATTTTCAGAAAGGATCTATAGCAAAATTCCGTCGTTTCACTTTCAATGGTATGTATTAGCAAGCCGGTGAATGCGCTATTTATCGGAACTTCGCCTGAATGGGAAATGGCTCTGTACACAGTTTGCTTTGAACTGCGTCCCGACAAGGACTGCCCGTGTCAGCAGAGGTTCAAAGTGCAACAAATAATACACCTCAATATACATAGGTGTCAAATTATTTATTGTAACCATATGATCTAGTGCTCACGTGTTTGCAATAATAGAATTATTTATTGTGAACACGTGATTTCTCCAGCGCCGAAAAATTACGCGTTCTACCGCAAGCCAATCCCATAGGTCTTCTCGTAACCTGATTCTACCTTTTCCTAGCGCCGAGATGTTATTAGATCAGATGTCATAATAACTTGGGATCGAGATGTATAATGGATGCATCAATTGGTAGAAGTATTAACCGGTAGATGTATCAAATGATGGATGATCAAACTGGTAGATGTATCAAATGATGGATGATCGATCATACGGGCACATTGTGTGTGGTGGATTTCAAGAGTAAGTAGACCGGGTGGTTGCGATATTGAGCAATTCGGACGGTTGTGGTTGCAGTATTTCCCCCTAATGAGAAGAAAATACGTACATCGTGGTATTTTCTGGAGTTGAGTATCGCGTTGATTTTTGAACTCGGATCGTCAAGCGAGGAGAGAATCGGTTTACAATAGTATTACATTGTTTTGGCAGTGCCTACTTATTTTTAGGAAGGTGCCTTACATTGATTGACACATTTTACAAAATTCTTAAGGGTAAGTATAGGAATCGCTTTAATTTGCGAACTTACACGTATAGATATCGCGGCAAACGGTTAATTGGAAGCGGATTTCCAGAAATATAACATCTATTTAGTATTTGCTGTAGTAAAAATAAGTATATTTGTTTTATTATACCCAATTTATTATTGAAATTAGTTTTAATTTCAATTTTCAAAAATTGACATTGGTTACTATGAACAACTGACGTCCTCCATCAGCACGATATTGGAGCTTTCTGGATCGATTTTCTGTTTTTGAATCACTTCCATTTGTTGTTGTTGTTCGGTGGGCGTTGTAAATTTCGCAACACGACGAATATGCGATTTCATGTCTATACCGTGTACGTTACGCTTATACTGAGTCAAGTGATATCCTTGTATGAAACCGTCGCCGCAAATGTCACACTTAAAACGCTCCCCTGTGTGTAGCACATAGGTGCATATATTATTGAACGAACCGTAAGCTTCCACAAAAGCAAAGTAATCTCCATTCCAAAGACTTTACAATGTTTTATACTACCGTATGCAATGCTGTTTCCATAGACCGTCCTTTCCCGTAGAAAATGCAGAACAAGAAACACAGTAGTGAAAATGACAGCACGAAACAAATAAGTAAACACGACACGTACTGCAAAAGTCAAATAATGGAAAGCTGAAATTTACAAGTAAAAACGATATTGCACGAAACATCTACCTCTCGACCTAAATCATTCGGAATTACACAATATACTATGAAACAAAACAGGACAAAAAATAAAACCGGTCAAAGATTTTGTTAAATAATTTACTCAGAACACCGACTCAATCTACATCTTCAGGTCGTGCCGGATGTAATAGGGGTATCATCGACTGTTTTAATTCGTCCCTTGATAAAGCTTTCCTCATATCTAAAAAAAAGCTTTCAGATTCATTAAATTTTTGATTATTTGTTGAATTACCATAAGCATCTTCGTCGGGATCGCCTGAGTAGTATTCTAAAACTGTCCGATAGACGATGTATCCCAGGTTCGTGTACATATTTATCGCCACCTTGTTACTCACGCGAACGAAAAGATCGACGAAATATGCTCGTTTCCTGCAAGAAATGGGGGAAGCTTCAAAATAAACATAACAGGGCTACGATTGCGCGTAAAGCGCAATCTTACGATACTCTAATGAAATAGAATTTTTTGTGATCCCAAGAAATTTCGCATGGGAAGTGTTAGAAGGGATGATAGCATTGAACTAATTTTTCCCCATCATGCTAAAGTAGCTATAAAAATGTTTTATAAGAAATGCTTACTCCAAAAATTGAATGGGAACTGAAAAAATTAGTGAGTTAGATTTAGTGAAAATGTGCAGTTTGTATGGGAGGTGGTAGAAAGAGTGGGGCGATTTTAGTGGTTTTTTCAGAAATAACTAGGAATATTGTAAAATTGATATCCCTGAAATTTCAGACTAGTGCCATTTATACTTTTCAAGAAAATCGGTTTTTTGTGAAGTTGTGAAACTGTATCATATTGTATGGGAGGGGGTAGAAGCAGTGAAGCTAATCAAATATTTTTTTCTGATCTTAGTGCTAATACTAATTAAGTATTTATTACAAAATATGAGCTCAATAAATGTTATATGTTCTGAGAAAATCGTCTTAGAGCATTTCATGAAAAAGTGTAGTATGTATGGGAGGGGGTGGAAGGAGAGGGAGGAAGCAAATAATTTTGCTATTGTAGATTAAAATTATAATGAAAATAACATATCCGAAAATTCAGACTAATAGCTTTTATACTTTTCGAGTAAATCCGTTTATTGTCAAATTGCGAAATTGTGTCATTTTGTAGCTAGGGTATAGCCTAGTAGGTAGTGTGTTGGTCTTGTAATGCGAAGGTCGTGAGTTCAAATCCCGGTCGGCGCAGTATATGATTCCGGCACATTACCTGCTTGGATATACCTTGGTCACCTCAATCTAAGAAAATTAAAAATTCGTAGAAAGAGGGTTGTGCGAAGGGCTAACAACCCTTCCACAATAAGTAATGAAAAATGTTAAGGGACCTGAATATCAAGAGGCCAAGGTCCGATTGGACTGTAGCGCCATTGTAGATGAGATGGAGATGTCTGTATGGGAAGGGGTAGAAGGGGTGAAGTTAATAGTCTAAATTTTTTTGGGCTTACTAGCAATTTCAAATAAATGTTTGGTGCACAATTTCAACTCGTTAAATTGTATACGCACTGAGTAAATTGGCTTAGAGTAATTCATGACAAGTACAGTTTGTATGGGAGGTGGTAGGAGGGGGAGGATACGCATAATTTGTGTACAGTAGATTGATATTATCATAAAAGTAACATATTCCAAAGTTCAGGCCAAGAGCTTTTATACTTTTCGTGCAAATCCGTTTATTGTCAAATTGCGCAATTGTGTCATTTTGTATGGGAGGGGGTAGAAGGGGTGGAGCGATTTGGCCCGTTCAAGAACTTGACCTTACTTTTTTGTCAAAAACGACGTGCACAAAATTTTAACTATCTAGCTCAACGCGTTCTCAAGCTAGAGCGCGCACAGACGGACGGACGGACGGGCAGACGGACGGACGGACATCCCGTTTTGAGATTTTTGAGTGATAATATTAACTTCTGTATCATTCATTTTTTCTCCGAGCCTTATTTCTTGGCGTTATAAACTTTAGAGCAAACTTATAATACTCTCAGATTTCATCTAGAGTATAAAAACGAAGAATAGCTCTAATCGTACATACTTTTCGGAAACATCTTCTAAGAAGTTCATCAACAGCGCAGCAAGACCTAATCGCCGATAATCCGGTGATACAGTCAAAGCGGTAACGTGTCCGTGCCAATTTTCGCGATGTCCTTCCGCTTTGCCCATTACTACAAAAACAGGCATTAGATATCTCTAGTGGAAGATACGGCTTAGTCTCTACTTACTATACCCCATTATCTCGCCACTTGGAGATTCTGCCACTTGAAAGTATTCTGGCCAGTGCGCCAAATACTGCATGTAAAAGGCTAGTCCGTAAGTCTCTGTAAGCGGGTCCAAATTGCTATGAACAAATGGAAGGTTTATCTAAATTGAAGTAATTTGAAAGTAATTAAAATGAAGACAGTTACACATTATTAAACTTGAACATGTCATCGCAAGTAAAAGGTCGAAGAGTCGTCATTTTTATTTGCTGCACTGCCGAAAGTTCAACACACAAATTACGCCAGCATCAATAACAATTCAATATAACCACAACTGCCAAGCATCATAAATGTCAAAGCACTCCAAAGTGAAAGCCATGTAACTCAATCCGAAGTTCGTTGGTTGCATGGTTTTGGGGCGCGAAAACTTTGAATATTTTTGCGTTTTCTTAATTACTTGGAAATAAGAGCCGTACCGACTGTTAATATCATTTACAGTTATGGGAAATTAGTATAAATAAACAAATCATTAGCGATGTGTACATTTTTTCACTTTCACTTTCCTTCTTCTACAATAGCGCTACAGCCCAAATCGGACCTTGGCCTCCTGATATTCAGGTCCCTTAACATTTTTATATTACTTATTGTGGAAGGGTTGTTAGCCCTTCGCACAACCCTATTTCTACGAATTTTTCGTTTTCATAGATTGAGGTGACCAAGGTGTATCCAAGCAGGCAATGTGCTGGAATTATATATTGCGTCGACCAGGATTTGAACTCACGACCTTCGCATTATAAGACCAACACGCTACCTACTAGGCTACACCCTAGCTTCTGCATGGGATTCAACTAGCCGAATATCAGCTGATCACTAGAGATACTCAATACACTTCTGTCCTAAAAGAGTTTGGACAATGGACAAATTTTCACAATGTCTTAAACGCTTAGCAGATTTTTAGCACATATATAACATTGTTAAAAAACCACCAAACTTAAGTTTCTAAATATGTACTGATGTGTATGTACAAATATGTGTAACTTGTATTGTTTTGACGCTTATTCGGCATGTACAGCTGATTACTTGGCGCCAAGTGGAGGAGATCACAATAAGAAATTCAGTTTCATTGGATTTATCTTCTAGTTAATATAAATTTCTATCTTTTCAAAATTTGCGGAACGAAAAAGAAGGAAGTCTAATTGCAATTTCATCAACATCGCATCAGGTACAGGTTATTGAATTATGAAATTTTGTTGTTGCTAATTTTTAAGATGGCTTTCATCATCATCAATGGCGCGACAGCCCAAATCGGGCCCTGGCCTCCTGAAGTCGTCGCCTCCAATCGTCTCGATCCAAAGACCGCGTCCTCCAGCTGCTAATTTTTAGAATGGCTTTGCTGTCTTCATCAACCGAGTCTTCCCATCGCTTGCGTGGTTTGCCTACTGGCCGGTTACCACTCGCTTTGCCTTTAAGAGCACGTTTGGGGATTCTTCTGTCTTCCATTCGCTCTACATGGCCAGCCCACTGCAGTTTACGTAACTTGATGAACGTTGAAGCTTCTGGCTCGTCGTAGAGTTGATACAACTCATGGTTGTATCTTATTCGCCATTCCGTTCCTACCTTCACAGGTCCCAAAATTCTTCGGAGGACCTTTCTTTCGAATGCGTTAACTGCTTTTTCGGAAGTTCGAGTTAATGTCCACGTCTCGCTGCCATAACAGAGCACAGGTCGTATAATAGTTTTATAAATCCGCAGCTTATTGTTCCTGTGCACTTTCTTGGATTTCATTATTGGAAGTACCGAATAATACGTCTTATTTGCTAGTATTATCCGTCGTTTGATTTCGTCTGTTTCATTACCGTCCTTTGCTAGATTAGCCCCAAGATATATGAAGTTGTCCACACTCTCCAAATTATATTCCGCAATTGTTATGTTTTGTCTGATTGGCGTTCTCCTTCTTGTTTGCGTCATTACTTTTGTTTTGCTTTCATTAATGCGCAACCCGACTTCTTTTGCGGCGGAGTCAAGATTGACAAATACCTCCTTAGCACTAGGGAAGGATCTTGCTAGAATGTTAATGTCGTCAGCGTATGCTACTAGTTGGGTGGACTTGAATAGTAGTGTCCCGTTGGTGTCGACTGGGATTTTTCGGACGACATACTCTAGTGCCAAGTTGAAAAGCATAGGAGCTAGACCATCTCCCTGTTTTAAACCACATTCCGTTCGAAAGCTGGTTGTGGAATCGGTTTGTATTCTCACTTGGGATTCAGTGTTCGTCATTGTGAGTCTTGTTAGTCGGACTAGTTTTGGAGGAATTCCAAAGTCAAGCATGATTTGGTACAGTACGCTCCTGTCGATACTGTCGTATGCTTGTTTAAAATCTACGAATATTTGGTGCACGTCTGTGTTATATTCCCAGCATTTCTCAAGCACCTGCTTCACCGAGAATATCTGGTCTGTTGTAGATCGTCCGGTTCTGAATCCGCCTTGGTATTCGCCAATTATTTGATTAGTATAGGGCTTAAGACGACGTTCAATAATTTTTGTCAGTATTTTATAGGACGTACACAACAATGATATACCTCTGTAGTTCTCACAGCAGAGTTTGTCTCCTTTCTTGTAAATTGGACATATAATGCTTTTTCGCCAGTCGTCGGGTATGATTTCCTCTGTCCAAATTTTGCATATCATGCTGTGCAGTATTTCAGCGACACAGTTTCCACCGTTTTTCAGAAGTTCAACTGGTATTTCGTCAATTCCCGGCGCTTTGTTTCGTTTTTGGTCACATAGGGCTGCTTTGATTTCAGGAAGCGTGGGTGGTGTCGATGATGGTTCATCTTCGTCAGTTGAGGCTTGAATTGAAATGTTGTCTGTCGTTATAGGTGCTACTGGTATGGGATTCAAAAGATGTTCGAAGTATGAAGCCCATCTCCTTTTGATTTCTTCTGTGTCGCTGATGATATTGCCTTAAGATGGCTTTGCTATCTTTATTATTCTGGCCCATCGTTTAATTGATACAACTCATGGTTGTATGTTATTCGCCATTCCATTCCTTCCTTCTCAGGACCCAAATTTCTTCGGAAGACCTTTCTTTCGAATGCGTTAGCTGCTTTTCTGGAAGTTCACGTAAATGACGACGTCACGCTGCCATAACAGAGCGCAGGCCGTCTATTATTTTTATATATTCGGAGCTTATTGTTCCTGTGCATTTTCTTGGATTTTGTTATTGAAAGTACCAAATTTGCTAGCATCATCCGTCAATTGATTTCGTCCGTGTCATTGCCGTCCTTTGCTTGATTAGCCCCAAGATATATGAAGTTGTCCACACACTGCTGTCGTTAATGCGCAACCCGACTTCTTTTGCTGCGGAGTCAAAATTTACAAATACGCAAACTTTCGTGAACCAATGCCTCCGTCGCATTTTAAGTATATTTTGGTCAGCAGTCATGTCCAACGACGATTTTTGGGGTACAAGGGGACTGACTGAAATAGAAACTGAGATTCAAAGATCGGTCAGACTTCGAGGAAACCAAAGCGAAACGTCGCCAAACTAGCTCTGAAGCGAGGAGATGAGCAGGAGGCGAGAAGAAAAAACAAGTCCTGGCGATAACTAATGACCGATGCTCAAGATCGCTTATTGTGGAAGGGAACTGTTTCTGTATTATACCCCTATGAGGGTCTTAAGAGGAAATTGATTTATAGATCATCTTCTTCATTTAAACCACATTCCGTTCGAAAGCTGGTTGCGGAATCGGTTTGTATTCTCACTTGAGACTCAGCGTTTATTTATTTATTTAACTTCTTGAACAAAAAGATTACAATTTCAATTAAACAAAAGCGGAAAATAAAAGAATAGCAAAGAAAAAAATTTAAACATGAAGATGATAGTTTTTACTCTATTTTTAAGCAAAGTAAAAGAAGTGGCTAAAAAACCAAGTTGGAGTCGATCATGGTTCCTTTGCATTTTTAGCATCGGAGAGTGATGGTATATGTCGAGAGAGGCTCGAGGAGGAGAGAAGATATGTGAATTCCTGGTTGAGACTATTCCTGGACTAAAATTTTGGTCGTCACAGAGGTGGGAGGATGAAACCAGCAAGTCTGTATACCTTATTAGTAAGCTCGGAAAATATTTGACGATTTTAAGTTTGCGGTCAAAGACCACTCCTAGATCCTTTATTGTGATTACTGCCGTAAGAATGGTTCCACTAGTAAAGTATAAGAGAGCAGAGGAGGTAGCTAGCCTCATACGAGTACTCTATAGCAAAACACTTCTCAATGTTCAAAAGATATCATTGTTTGAACAGCATCCGTAAGGTAAGAATTGAACTAGCTCAGGAGAGAGCCAGCGACACCGTACCTTTCCAGTTTTGAAATGGGAATTTTGCAATTAACAGTTTCGAAATCTTTCAAAAAATCGATATATTTGACTTGGACAGTATTATAATGGTCTAAGGACTGAGCAACGAAATTAGTGAGTTCACATAAATTTGTGGAAGTAGATCTACCTTTTGTGAATCCATGTTGGGCTGCTCATATCAAATGATAAAATTTCTCCCAGATTGTATTATGAACTAATCTTTCGAAAAGCTTTCCAAAGAAGCTTAGAGCGGAAATCGGGCGATAATTGGAGACATCGATATCTCTTTTCTTTAAAATGGTTACTACGTTAGCTAACTACCAACAAGCAGGAAACGAGCCTTCTTCGAGTGACTTATTGAACAAGAGAGATAGTGACACCGAGAGCTCCGCAAAAAGATTAGGGATCACATCATGTCCGCAACCAATTTTTGAATCTAGAGGATTGATGATTGAGATAATGTCCCTCTTACTAATGAATATCTCAGTGATAAAATCCTGGAGTGAGATAAAAAAAGTCATAAGACAGACACACAGCGGAAAAGTATTTGGAGAAAAGTTCACACATTTCTTATGGAGAGGTAGTGGCAGTATCACTAAACTTAAGTGATGAACGAAAAAATTGTTTATTTCCACGCTTTCTAACATGAGACCAAACGGTTTGGTCTCATTGCGTGGTAGTGCCGCCTGTAGCTCAGACTTACATACAGAGAAAGCCTTATTGGTCTCCGATTCGACCCGAAAAGTTATGGCAATCAGATAAAAGGGAAGAACGCTTATACTTTTTATGCAAGCGTGTTTCTTACGAATAGCACGAATAATCGAATGGTTAAACCAATCGTCGAGTATGTTTTCTTCTGTCCAAATTTTGCATATCATGTTGTGTATCATATCACGTTGTGGACGCTACTGCATAGAACTATTTCAATTTCGTCACTTAGGTTCAACGCGACCGTCTTGTACCACTCCTTAGTACGAGATACTCAGTAAATCGTGAGCGACTAAATATTACAACTGTCAGTCGAAGTTGGTGGAAACTTTCAATTCGTCCGGGCTTAGTTAAACGCGATAAATAATTTTTTGCCTTTCGGAAAGCTTGGACTGATAAACTGGTTGTGTTTTTGCAATATTTATTTTCTTGCAGTTCAAGTTATTGTGTTTATACTGAGAACCTCCCCGAGAAAAATAATGGAATAGCCGTTTTAAAAGCTCAAAAATGAGATTTTAAAACGCAATTTTCCTCATTTTTCAGATGAAAAAAAAACCAAGTGCGCTCTAAAATCACTTAATCTATCGGTTTTACACATAATAAATTAGTAAAATTCGTTTTTGTGCATTTAAAAATTGTCCGCGATACGCTACTTTTTTTCCGAAATTTCGCCTGCTGTCAATTTTTTTTTTCAACCCCACAATAAAACTTTGTGATTAAGTAGAAAATTGGAATAAATTTATGATACGAATGAATGAATTGCATCGGTGGTAAACGCCGAGGGTATTAGAAGGTTGCGACAATGCAAAATCTCGAGAAGACGGCGAAAAAAACACGGTAAAAAATGGCTTCCGGCGATAGAATTGATTCAATTGAACTCGAATCAACAGTCACAAATGAGCGCAACTCGCACTTCCGATGACAGTAGTAATTACTCGTTAATTTTCTTTTTAATGCTCAAATTGCTCGCTGGCTTAGTCTTACTTCAGATTTGGCGGGGTAATTTTCGAGCTAATTTTTTTTTTTTGCTTTTTCGCCCCGCAATTTGGAGTGGTTATGAAGCTACCCTTCACTGCGTACTAATTTTTAGGGGATTAGGGCTCTAGGCGAAACCCCATGAAAAAACGATGTCGCAATTACCTCCGGGGTCACTGGAAAATGTTGCATTTTTTTGTTTTTATGTTTTTGATCATTGGAAAGTTAAAACATTCAGTTTGTTTACGTTATAAACATTCCTCATTGACATTTCTCAATGTAATTTTTTCCTGTTGATAGCGAGTTAGTCGATTCTAGGTGAAATGTAATTAATATTGGTAAAATGAAGAAGTGTACTTGAAATGTGTTAGTAGATCAAAATTTACCAAGCGTTCTTATATGAAGTTGGATCAGCATGGGTTGCGGCATAAAGAAGAGATTTGAACTCACGATCTTCGCATTCCAAGACCAACACACTACCTACTAGGCTATACCCTAGCTGTGTGTTAGTAGACCAAAATTACCCAAGTGTTCTTATATGAAGTTGGCCCAGCATGGGTTGGAGTCATAAGGAAAATTCGCTCGCTGTTGTATGGAGCAGACATGACAGTATTAAAGATAGTTAAGCTCTCTAAGATACTTTATTAATAGTGCTCGACGTGTAATTATAACACGTTGATATCGGTGCAATAGATTTTTAATTCAAAATTACGCAGCCAACGTCAAATCACGATTTCTCGCATCGAAGAGAATCTATCATTTCTATTGTGCAGAGTTCCCCAGTTTCATACTGAAGTATTTCAGTTTTACGAAAAAATATGCGTAATATTTCCGTGCTTAATTTGATTTAATTATGCTTTTGTGTTGTTTGCGGTGTGTTTTTACGACAAGATTGCACAAAAATTATACAGGTGGTCTTATGAAATAGAAAAATCGAAGACGTCATATCTACTAGAGTCAAACAAGATGGCTGTTACGTCAGTTGTGTCCGACTTGAGCTGTAGAAAGCTTTGACCCTACACAAATTCTGAAAAGGTGAGTTTGAAGTATCTACCAAAGAGTATAGTTACTCCATGGAACACTAAAGACGCTTTTCCATAGTTGTTTCCAAAGGTGAAGTCCGATATTTGAAGCGAAATTTAAAAAAAGTGTCGACATTTTTTTGTACTCTCTTAACATCATGAATAGCTCTTCAAATCATATCATACTTAACTAACAAGTCACAAACAAAAATTTTGAAGCAACAACTTATCTCAGGGGCATGAAATTTGCAAAAGAAATCATTAAACTTACCACTACACGAATGGTCAAATGGTTCACCGCGGAAAACGTTCAAATGGTAAAACGTTCTCAAAATCTTCATTTTAGTCGCGTAGATTGATGGAAATTACAATAATTCCTTGCACCAAATATCAAAGTCTGGAGAACAACCATGAACTATTGACCTTTTTTTAAAATACTGTGGGTTATTTAGCAATTTTGACAAATTTCAATTTTTATATTCGTCCGTATGTTTCGAAGCGTGGGTGAATTGTGTAAGGCGAATTCGCAGGTGTCGATTGTGACATATCTACCATACTCTACTTCTTGCATGGAATTACTCTAGCAAAGAGTACAGTTACTCTATGGAGAAGGACGAACAAGACACCTGGTAATAGAGTACGGTCAAGCTGAAAACCAGCCTTTCCGTTAAACTAAAAAGCGCCCACATATTTCCCAGCATGCGATAAATAAGCAAATGTGATTGCAAAGCGTTCATTAGTACGTGAAACCTACCACATTAAATTTGCATCACTTAAAAAATGCAAATTAAAGATATTTGCGAAATAAAATCACTAAAAAGTTAGATGGACACGTTGCACGCATACTACGTATGAAAATAAAAAGCGCCCAATCTGACAGGTTGACCTAACTCTTTCAAATGCCGTTGTGGTGCGCTCGTCTCATATTATACAGTTTTTCATAATGAACAGGACTTAAAATCAGCTACTGTAAATCTACTTACAGTAGCAGGCGATTTTGAATCCTGGCTTTCAAAAAATATAAATAAAATAAAAAAGGGGCTTGTAAAAAATTTTTGACAGAAACATTCAAAAATATTATTTTATAGAAATAAATAGTTGTATTTGAATAATTGTTGTTAAATTAATAAATTTAATAGTTGCATATAACTAATTATTGCCAAAAAAATAAATAAATTGTTAAAAGATTAAATAATTTTTAAATTGTTAATTCAAAGGGTTGAAGTTTTAACGCGAAACCCTAAATTGGTGACTCCGACAACAGCCAATAATCAATTTTATGGTGAACAAAAGAAGCAGCGAGCAGAATCCTTTGTAACAACAACGTAAAAGCCAGTAACTGCAGCAGCAAGAGCAATAACAGCGAAAAAATAATAACAACATCAACGCCAGCAACTACAGCAGCAACATCAACAGCAACAGCAGCAACAGCAAGAGCAGCAAGATTAACAAAAGAAACACAACAACAACAGGGAAATCGGAAACAGCAACAGCAGCAAGATTAACAACAGCAAATCAGCAACAACAGCATCAGCACCAACATTCATTCAGCAGCAACAGTAATATTAATTTCAACAGTAACAGCAATAATAAAAACAACAACAACAGCAAAAAGATTCTTAAAGGAAATTTAACAAGTATTAGGGTTATTTTTTTTTTTTTCAAAATAACATTTTAATTTATAACACGATATTTTTTTTAGAAAAAAAAAAGAAAAAATGTGAATCGCCTGTTTTAATGAGAATGGCGCAACGAGCGCTACACACCCACCTCATGATCAACAAGGTTCGGTCAATCCTTTCGAGGAGAATTTTTCGGCAAATATCGCGGCTGTTGATATCCAAAAAATTTGCAAGTGCAACGACCAAGTTTACCCATATTATGAGCATGTTAAATCGGGAAGAGTTTGAACGCATCAGCGATATTATTGAAAATATTTCTGATGAGACGCCCTATCCTGATTTAAAAGCGAAAATGCTTCCTCGTTTTGGTAAAATGGAGGACTACAAGTTCCATAAATTATTCAACAATATGAAGCTTGGAGATCGCAAACCTAGTTTACTCTTAGCATACATGAAATCTTTGGCAGGCGATACGGTCGGAAGGATGCTTCTAAAAAAACTGTGGCTGCAAAAATTGCGTAAAAACGTACAGACAATTTTTGTAGTCGCAGACGTGACTCTGGAAAAATTGAGTGTCCTTGCTGACAAAACTATGGAAACAGAGTCCAATTCAAACATAGCAGCAACTTCTAATGGTGTACCTAAAGTACATGTACATTGTCAACTATACTCAACCATCAAACATTACAGAAGTGCGTCGTTACCTCGGAATGATTAACTTCTATCGACGTTTCATTCCTCATACAGCCCAAGCACACAGCATTCTAGATCGCTTTACAATGGAAAGTAAAAAGAAAAATGACACGACCAAATTGAAATGGACTTGAGAGTCAATAATTGCCTTTGAATGCTGTAAAAGTCAACTATCTCAGTCAGCTACTCCAGCATTCCCTACGTTACTGTAGAAGCGTTTGATACTGCGTTAGGAACTTCTTTACAGCAACATGTTGCTAATAGCTAGCAACCGTTAGCCTTCTTTTCAAGAAAGCTTTCTTCAGCTCAGAAGAAATACAGCGCGTACGATAGCAGCTTATGTAGCAATTAAACATTTTCGATTTATGCTGGAAGGCAGAAATTTCATTTTGTTTACAGACAAAGCTTTCTACATCTTAAGCTAGGCAGAACTGACGTAGTGGCCATCTTGAATGACTCCAGTGGGTGTGACGTCAAGGATTTTTCCATTTCAAAAGACCACCTGTATTAATTTTGTAAGAACTTGTAGTAAAAACACGTTTTACCGGAAACAACACAAAAGCATAATTAAAACAAATTAAGCACGGAAATATTACGCGAGTGTATACTTTTTACACACAGCTTTCGAATAATGTGTTCATCATCATCAATCATCAATGGCGCGACAGCCCAAATCGGGCCCTGGCGTCCTGAAGTCGTTGCCTCCATCCAAAGACCGCGTCCTCCAGTTGCTAATTTTTAAAATGGCTGTGCTGTCTTCATCAACCGAATCTTCCCATCGCTTGCGGGGTTTGGTTACTGCCCAGTTACCACTCGCTTTGCCTATAAGAGCACGTTTGGGAATTCTTATGTCTTCCATTCGCTCTACATGGCCAGCCCACTGCAGTTTACGTAGCTTGATGAACGTTGAAGCTTCTGGCTCGTGGTAGAGTTGATACAACTCATGGTTGTATCTTATTCGCCATTCCGTTCCTTCCTTCACAGGTTCCAAAATTGTTCGGAGGACATTTCTTTCGAATGCGTTAACAGCTTTTTCGGAAGATCGCGTTAATGTCCACGTCTCGCTGCCATAACAGAGCACAGGTCGTATAAGAGTTTTATATATCCGCAGCTTATTGTTCCTCTGCACTTTCTTGGATTTCTTATTGGAAGTACCGAATAATACGTCTTATTTGCTAGTATTATCCGTCGTTTGTTTTCGTCTGTTTCATTACCGTCCTTTGCTAGATCATCCCCAAGATATATGAAGTTGTCCACACTCTCCAAATTATATTCCGCAATTGTTATGTTTTGTCTGATTGGCGTTGTCCTTCTTGTTTGCGTCATTACTTTTGTTTTGTTTTCGTTAATGCGCAACCCGACTTCTTTTGTGGCGGAGTCAAGTTTGACAAATACCTCCTTAGTACTAGGGAAGGATCTTGCTAAGATGTTAATGTCGTCAGCGTTTGCTACTAGTTATGTGGACTTGAATAGTAGTGTCCCGTTGGTGTCGACTGGGATTTTTCGAACGAAATACTCTAGTGCAAAGTTGAAAAGCATGAGGGATAGACCATCTCTCTGCCTTAAACTACATTCCGATCGAAAGCTGGTTGTGGAATCGGCTTGTATTCTCACTCAATATTCACAAGTCCCCTGGCCCTGATGGCATTCCCCCATTACCCTTAAAATGTGCTCCTCTTCTCTGGCTAAACCACTTCGCAATCTTTTCCATCTATCTTACTCTTCCGGATGCTTTCCACAATTGTGGAAAGAAAGGAAACAAAGCGAACCCCGCTAACTACCGCCCAATAGCCATTACTTCAGTGCTCTCGAAAGTAATGGAAACTGCAGTCAATCGCAAAATCGTTCATTATCTCGAGGATAAACAGCTTACCCACGATCGCCAATACGGTTTCCTTTCTGGAAGGTCAACGGGAGATCTTTTGATCTATCTGACGGAATATTGGAACTCCTGCTTGCACAAATACGGCGAAGATCAAGTTCTTGCACTTGATATTGCAGAAGCTTTTGACAGAGGTACGAATGTCTTCATGTTAAGCTCAAGGCCATTGGCTTCCCTTATTCAATGGATTGAGAGTTTCTTGTCCAATCGCACTATACGAGTCGTATTAGATGGCGTTACTTCCTCCTCCTTCCCAATCAACTCCGGTGTCCCTCAGGGTTCTGTCTTATTGCCCACTCTTTTCTTGGTATTTATTAATGACCTTTTGCTTTCTACTCTCAATCCAATCCATTCAAGCAATCTTTTGCTTCCAAACGCAGAGAGTTATTCGGTTCGCTGAACACCGATCTCGCCTTAATCCTGGAATGGGGCAGAAAAAATAGAGTAAAGCTCAACGCCGCCAAAACATAGACCCGTCATCTTTCTCTTAAACGTAATGTTCGAGAAGCATCGTCTAATTTAGCCTTTAATGGCGTACCTCTTTGCTCTTCAGACTTTGGAATGCATTGCCAGCTAACGTTTTCCCAAGTTGGTATAACCTCCAGTCCTTGAAAAATAATCTTCACCGTCATTTCCGTCTCTCTCCACCCTAATTTCCATAGTACACCCAAATTTTATCCACTTCCTTTACCGAATTAATTGTGCAATGTATTAAAGGGGTGACCCCTTAAATAAAACTCGGTGCCTTAAAAAAAAAAAAAAAACTTGGGATTCAGTGTTCGTCATTGTGAATCTTGTTAGTCGGACTAGTTTTGCGGGAAATCCAAGGTCAAGCATGATTTGGTGTAGTACGCTCTTGTCGATACTGTTGTATGCTTGTTTAAAATTTACGAAAATTTGGTGTACGTCTGTGTTATACTCCCAGCGTTTCTCAAGCACCTGTTTCACCGAGAATATCTGGTCTGTTGTAGATCGTCCGGTTCTGAATCTACCTTGCTATTCGCCAATTATTTCATTAGTAGGGCTTCAGACGACGTTCACTTATTTTTGTCAGTATTTTATATGACGTACACAACAATGATATACCTCTGTAATTCTCACAGCAGAGTTTATCTCATTTCTTGTAAATTGGACATATAATGCTTTTTCGCCAATCGTCGGGTATGATTTCTTTTGTGCAAATTTTGCATATCATGTTGTGCAGTATTTCAGCGACATAGTTTCCACCGTTTTTTAACTGGTATTTCGTCAATTCCCGGCGCTTTGTTTCGTTTTTGGTCACATAGGGCTGCTTTGATTTCAGCAAGCGCGGGTAGTGTCGATGATGGTTCATCTTCGTCTGTTGAGGCTTCAATTGAAATGTTGTCTGTTGTGATCGGTGCTAATGGGGTGGGATTCAAAAGATGTTCAAAGTATGAAGCCCTTCTCCTTTTGATTTCTTGTGCGTCGCTGATAATGTTGCCCTCTGCGTCTTTGCAGAGACTGGTTTTTGGTTTATATCCCTTTTTTAAGTCTTTTACTATTGCGTATGCGTTCCACGTTTTATTTTGTCTCATATTGTCGTCCATTTTTTGTATCTTGTCATTATAGAACTTCCCTTGTTTTGGCCTGCAGGTCTTTTTCGCATATCGCCAAAGCTCGTCATATCTATAGTTTTTGGCTCGTGTTGGTCGTTCAGTAAAAATTTTGTAAGCCTCGTTCTTTCTGTCTATTGCATCGCGTCATTCTTGGTCGAACCAATCATTATTTTTTCGCCGTACTTGATATCCTGACACCTCTTCTGCAGAGGATTTGATGCCGCCTCGTATTTTCATCCACACATTCTCCACTGGCATATATTGGATGTTTTTATAAATTGGTGTCAGGTGTTTATTACGTGCTGACATGTAAACCTCCGCCACCGTTTTGTCTTTAAGCTTGTCGACGTTCGTTTGTGAATATCACGATATGGGAAGCACGTAGAACTTACAATGATATTTTTGCTGCTTGCGAAATCAATAAGACGTTGGCCATTGTCGTAGGTTATGTCGTGAAGACTGTGCCCTCCTGTTGTTCCTCTATGAGCTTCCTCCTTTCCAACTTTTGCATTAAAATCCCCTAAGACAATTTTTAGGTCATTCGAGGGCAGTGAATCATAAGTTATCTCTATGCAGCACTGACTACCGTAGACTTTTGTCTATTCAATTTTTTGTTTTTATGAATTTCTCTTTAAGTTTGATATGAAAAGTTCTTGTTTTTGTTTTTTTTATAAATATATTAACGTTACTGAAAAAATGTGCATCAATGGATTTTTGATTAAAGCTTCCAATTAACTAGAACCTCAATATAAAGTGCTGCCGTAGACTTTTGCCCACCACTGTATGTTTATACTCTAGATGGAATCTGAGACTATTATAAGTTTGCTCTAAAGTTTGTAACGCCAAGAAATAATTATCGCACAGAGTCGCAAAGGGTATAATCAAAAATCAATCTCGGCCGAAATTTGGATCTTAGTTTGCTTTTTAAATATTTGAAATTCTTTTACTCCCTCCACCCTCTTCCATGCAATGTTGCCCTGGTAAATCAAAAATCTTCGCCTTCAACATGTGTACGGTTTTGACAGTTTCATTGATTCCTTTCCCCCTAATTCGACCCTGACGAAATTAAACATCATCTACTTTTTTTTGTTCGCGCGGATGACAGTTAACTTTTTTGTACATGGTTGAGGTTTTTTTCTCGGAAGAATTTTCTTTTTGGACGAACATTTTGCGGTGTTTTTGCAAAAGCACTTGCGATTGTGTAGTGTCGAGGAAAACGTGAGTGCTGTGCGTGAATTTCCCATCTGTAAGTTGCATTTCATTGAATATTTGTTGAATGAGTTCTTTGATGATGGCGGGCGACCGCGACGATGGCCCTGTTTACGGTCTTTGTTTTTCTAGAAGGCGTTGCATTTTGCGACGTCGAAGCTCTTATAAGTCCCTTCGGGCGACGCAACAAATCAGAATTGATTGTTTTTGTGTTTAGGGAGCATTGCAGATTTAGTTTTTGTGAGATTTTGCCGTTTTTAGGGGGTTTATTAAGCGTGCTTTCTAACCCCACTTTTAATGAATCTTATTGGGAGTTTGTGCAAGGGTATAAATGGCAAAACGTAAATGTCAAAAAGTTCAAATACAGCCTACAGCCCCACTGTTTTGCAGACCTTCAGCTTAGTTCGCATATCGCAGAACCGTAGTTCGCATATCGCAGAACCGTAGTTTTTGTGTTACGAACCGCATATTTATTTCTGCCGTAACCATTTCTAGTTTCGACCTGACTTGCCTTTTGCCGAATCCAAATTTTTTCGAATCTGTTCGTCCTGAACCTTTGGAAGAGCTGCTGTGTGTTTTCCTATAAAGCATCAAGATTCGTGGATATTTTCTTTGAAAAATAATAAAAAATTATCTTTCAAGCTGTCACTCAAAATGTTCGCCGCCTTTCCCCGCTCTTTTTGTCGAGTTTGTGCATCTGGTAATGCCTTCAAGTCCTTTACGATAATGAGCAAGAATAGGACCGCGTATTTTATGCCCGTAAATGAAGTTTTGCTGTCGTGTTTTTATGTAGAGAGTGTACGAGTAGGTGTGTGAACTCGGAACTTGTTTTTGAAAAGTGCTGCCATTGGTTTTGATTTTCGGTTGAAAATAAATAAAAGATCCAATGGTGTATACGTTGTGACAAAATAGTAAAATTAGTCTGGGAAATGATATTTTAAATTTTTTTTTGTAAACTGGTAGGACTGTCCTTAGTTATTATACCAACAATTAGCGCGGCCTGTTAATCAGTTTGTTTATAGCAGCTGGTTGAATGTAACCTTAGTCGTCCACGGCGATTTTTGTTTTATGTCCTCGATCGTGTAAGACAGAATTTAAAAATATCACACCACTTGGTCCTTTTTTTTATTACTATTATTTATTATTTATATAAATTGTAATTTAGGTACCACCGGGCTCGAGTTTCTGCCGCGAATCTGTAAATAATAAAAAGCAAGGGTGAGCAATTTGGTACGCTAGTACTGCAGTCTTTAAGCTAATACTACACACAAATTATAACGGAGTCGTTTATTCCTTACGGGGACGAGCGTGCAATGGATGACAAGGGAAAGTACCGCACGAGTTATCCCGCCCCGACCAACCGTCATCACCAAGCCGAGCGTACAATGATACAAGGGGAAATAACGCGCAATGTGTCTGCCCCGTTCTTGATGGTCATGTGAATTTTCATAGTGTTACTAAAAATCTGGGGACGAGCGTGCAATGGCATCAAGGAAAATAACGCACGAGATAACCTGCCCCGAATCCGTGAATATCAAGCCGAGCGTGCAATGACACAAGGGAAAATGTGCAATGTGTCTGCCCCGTTCTTGATATCCTTACAAATTGTCAAGCGTGCAATGGCGTTAGGGGAATACACGCACACACAAAACGCCTTCTTCGTACAATTCGAAACCTCTGTGACACACTTTTGCACCACAGTATTGAGGGGAAATAACGAAACCTCAATAAAGAAAGGAGTCAATATTATTACTCGATTATCAAGCAAAGATCTTAACCAAATGTAACTAAAAATACCGAGACACCGAATCAATACTCAGAATACGCCGAGTATTTCACGAACACGTAATGACGCATGATTTACTTAATTTAAAAATTCAATTATATAACTGAGGGAAAACAAGAGAATATAACATGCAATAACTAGCTACCCAAATAAACTCAGTGAATACTCACCCCCAATGCTACTCCCGATGTACATGCTAAACATCGCGATCGGTAAAATCGACATGTCCTACAAACACATTCAAAACATCATTCACATGTAATTTCTTATATATTTCACACTTCAGTTATTTAATCTTTTCATAACCATTCTCATAAACCCATTTATACTTAAGGATCAACGGGAAAATCCAAAACATTCCATCCTTTAAAAACAATCTTTCGCGTCTCATTTATATTCTGTTCTATAACCTACCGTCATAAAACCAGTCATACGTAAGGATCTTCGGGGAAAACCCAAGAACATACTGTTCCAATTAAGCAAAGACTTACAATCGACTGAAAACGGGTTCGACCGAGCAGTAATTTCAGTTTCGAGGATAGGGAAAATTCACACGGGGCGAAATCAGATTTCGCACGATCAAGCATGTCCAAAGTGACCTGCTCACGGTCCTTTTTTTTAAAGAAAATTCAGCTTTATTGGAACGAGTCGAGCAAGGACGCGTTTCATGTCCTAAGTATCCATCAAAATCAAACGAACGGACTTGCAAGAGCTGTCGAGCTCTCCTGCTATCTCCCTAATACCGGCATGACGATTTTCAAGCACCATTTCCTTCCCTTTTTGAATGTTTTCGTCAGTTAAAGAGTCCTACCTACTTACCAAAAAAAAATTTTTTTTTCAAATATTATTTCCCAGACTCATTTTAATTACAACGTACCCTTACTTTTTTGTCACGATTTAATTTTTAATTTAATTTAATTTATTAGCCATTGAACAAAACAAACATTTCAATTACACAATAGCTAGGGAGGTTAAAAGGAAGAAAAGTGAAAAATGATAACAACAATACATTACAAAAAATAAAAACAAATAAAAATTTCCAAAAAACTAAAAGTATCGAAACAAAAAGTATTCACCAAAAATTAATGAAAAAATAAATTTTTAAGTTTTTCTTTAAAAGCGTTAAAAGAAATGCTCAAAGGACCAAGCTGTAAATTGTCGTGATTGCGCTGAAGTCTTACTGCAGGAGAGTAGAAATAAGCCGCAAGTAAAGCGCGTGGAAGATAAAAAATATTCAAACAAAGCGTATTAACATTATCAACTCTAAAAGTAAGATCATCTACGAAATTAGTCATGACCAAACCATTTACAACCTTGTAAAGAAAGCATTCCTCAATATAACTTCTGCGAACGTATAAAGGATGAAGATGAAGCTCGGAAAGCCTAGAGGAATAGTCAGCGTACGGTTTTTTAAAACGAAAAAATAAAGATCGCGTGAACTTACGTTGGACCGATTCAATAGCGAGAGAATGACACATATGGTGAGGATTCCAAACAACAGAACAGTATTCTAAAATACTTCGAACTAGAGACGTAAACAGCAGAACAGCAGTACTAGCACGAGAGAAGGTTGAAGACAATCGAAGGACAAAACCAGAGAGACGGTAAGCTTGGTTGTTTATCTGCTCGTAATGAGCTGTAAAATTCAGTTTACCATCGAATGTCACACCAAGATCCTTCATTATCGACACTTCCGATAGTCTAGTTCCATCAATATTATAAGAAAGCTCAGGAAGTACAAGTTTAAGTGAGTATAACATAGCGCAGCATTTATCAATGTTTAAATCTAAGTCATTTAACTAACACCACACATGAAGATTAGCAAGGTCAGATTGTAAAATATTGCGGTCTATGGGGGAATTAATCACACGAAAAATTTTGAGGTCATCAGCATAAAGGAGACAAGAAGAAGACAAAAACTGGGGCATGTCATTTATAAAAAAAAGAAACAAAAGAGGACTGAGATTTGACCCCTGAGGAACACCAGACGTGGACGAAAATACAGAAGAAGTATGACCCTTAAAAGAAACACGCATACTACGATTAGATAAGTAGGAAGATATCCAGTCGAGTAACTTGCCTGAAATCCCATATAGTTCAAGTTTTTCAATTAGAATAATGTGATTAACAGTGTCCAAAGCCTTTGCAAAGTCAGTGTAAACAGTGTGAACAGACTGACGGAGCTCGAAAGATCTAGCAATGAAGTTTGTGAACTCGCAAAGATTTGTAGTTGTAGACCTTCTTCTAACGAAGCCATGCTGATAGAACGATATGAGGTGATCTAGATTGTCGCTAATAGCATTGTGCACAAGCCGTTCAAAAATTTTGCTAAAACAAGTAAGCATAGAAACGGCGATAATTTAAGACGTCCTCCGAGTCACCTTTTTCGAAGATAGGTATTACATTAGCAAGTTTCCAAACGTCAGGAAAAACACCCACCCTTAAGGACTTATTGAAGATAATCGAAAGGGGAAAAGAAATTTCAACAGCTAATGATTTTACGAAAAAATTAGGAATGCCATCACAACCACCGTTTGTTTTAGGATCTAAGGAGCCAATAACATTTAAAACATGAATTGAAGATACAAAAATAGAACTAATGGAACTATGACTGGAAACATTAAAAGTATAATCAAGTTTAGTGCCCGAGTTCTTAAACACAGAAGCAAAATATTCAGCAAAAAGGTTGCATATAGCTTGGCTATCGGTGGTTACAGTATTATGATATCTAAGAGCACATTGAGGTTCCTGAGTTTTTTTGCATCTTTTAACATGAGCCCAGAAGGGTTTCGTTTCATTTCGAGCTAAACTAGAATCCAGTGAAGAAACATAAAAAGAGAAGGCAGACCTGATACACTTCCTTACAATGGAACGCTGGTTAGAAAATTTTTCGTAGTCAGATTGTAGCTGTGAACGAATAAATTTCCTGTGTAAGCAGTTTTTTAGACGTAGGCTCCTGATAACTTCAGGAGTGAACCAAACAGGATAGCTTTTTGAAGAAAAGTGCTTGCGAGGTACATGATTCTGAATGAAGTCGTTAATGTAATCATACAAAATTGATGTCGAAGCGTTTACAGAAAATCCAGAGAACACCTCCACCCAATTAATATCACCCATCAAGCGACTGATTTCCGAATAATTTCCCCTTAGGAAATTGAGCTTAGATGTCGGAGAAGCAACAGTACTGTTTCGCCTACAGATGTTGATCCGTATTCTCAAAGGCGGGTGATAAGGGTCGGGAGGAACTAAACCAGAGGTCGAGATAACGCTCACATCAGGTTAAGTGATATTAGAAAATACCAGGTCCAATAATGTATCTCTATAATTTCTGATGAAATTATGCTGAGAAACGCTACAAAGGCTCATGAAGGAGGAAATGCAGGAGGAGAATGAGTTTTGAGTATATACATATGTATATACTATGGTCAGAACCACAGTACACACATAGTAGGATAACTCAGCTAAAAATACGACCCAGCTCCGAAAATTGCCGAAAACACACTCGTGTTTCATCTCCGATACGTGTGCTTCTTCTCTCTCGAGCTTACAGTGAACATTTAATCTGATCTTTCCATTTCATTCTCGCAAAGATTTTTTTTTATTAGACAAGAGAGACAAGAATATATCGAAAACATTGAGCGGAAGAGAATCGTCGACTACCCGCCGATCATGACCCGCGCACCCGCCGTGCTAGTTGAATACGACGTGAGCAAAAGTTGTAAGAACGCCATGTACGAGAATTAGAGATAAGAAGTGTCGCGGACTCGGCGGGACACGTAGCTCTCTTTATTTTCAGAGGTAAAGACGTCAATTTTCAGAGGTAGCACGTGACAAACATGTTAACCCAGGCAATATACTAAGTTATCTTACTCGGTATATTGTACTCTGGTCAGAACCACAGTTTAATTATACGTGAAACAGTTCGCAAACTTGAGAGAACTTCTCGAATCGAACACACTAATTTGCGTGCAATTTTCACGCACACATGCGAACAATCTACGTGTAAAGATAAGCTTAGTAATCAGCTGTTCATGAATTTGAGAGGTATGATATGAAAAATTCATACCTCTCAAATTCATACTGTGAAAAATTTTTTGATCTATGGGCAATATGTTGCTATGGCAAGTTTTCGTACTCAGTTTTCTTTCGCTCTGGTCAAAACCGGACTGTTATTTTTTTATTGGGATCTAACGTATTTTTTATTTTATTGTTATTTTTGTTAGGAATTTATATTTTTTATTTTTGAAATAAACGTACAGTGCTGGAAAAAACATTTGCAACGAAATGTTTTGTCCAACTAAAAGTGTGACTCAATTGACATTTTTATTTTTCTGAGAGTTGAAAATTATTATTTGTTGTAGATTTTGTGTTTAGTATATTACGGGAAATTATTCTATTAAAAAATTGTTAAGTTCAATTCAAAATAAAGAAAGTTTCGAGCAAAACAGTTTGTTTCTGACTTCGGTTGCAAATTTTTTTCCCAGCACTGTGTATGATTATTACTCAAATTACACAAGTTTTTAACTTTGTCGTACCGTCCGTCGTCTTCGAATTACGAAATGACCAACTACTGATGTCGATCACTGTGTTTTATCTTTTGTACAAACCCCCTTGTTTCCCTCTGCTGTCCTTTATATTTGAAATCAAATGGAATAATTCGAAATCGCTCTAAGCTCGTAGCACTGGAATTGTAGCTCAACTTGCGTTAGTTGGAGAGAGAGGCCCTTTGTTCGGTGCCTTCCCACCCATTCCAATAAAATTGTTTGAATTAAAATCTTGCCCAGTTCTTAAATTTGGCAACACTACGCGAAATGTTTTCGTAAAAACCCGCCTGTTAAGGAGTGTGTGTATCTCTCGCTCTCTCGATTCGATGCATGTGTGTGTGCCTTGAATTTTTCGTTACAATTCGAGAGAATCTTTGACGCGCTGCCTGCTGCCATGAAGTCGCTCACCGTGTCGAGCAAGCTAAAAATTCTTTTTTCCCATTTAATTTTGGTGTTTACGCGCTTAACGGGACTTTTTGGAAAGTGTCGTCGACTCACGCCAGCCCCAACGCGCCCATCCTTTTCGTAACTCTTGCAATTTCTGTGTCCGGCGTTTAGTTTGCATCCAAAGGAAACGATGGCAAAGGAAAAAACCTTAAATTATTTTTTTTTCGTTCCGAAGCTGGCGTAGAAATTGCCCCGAAAATTTTCAAAGCAACGCGCTAGTGGTGTGAGTGAACCGACAGACGAGCTGTGTGTGGATTTGTGTTACTCTGCGTAGTGTGCGGTGCGAAGAAAAGCGGGTCCGTCATATCGTCTTGCGCGCCGCTCGTCCCTTGTACCCCTATTTGTCGTGCTTACGCTCAACACAACTGCAGACCCGCAGTCGACGTCGATGGCTGATTTTCCCGTTCGCGTTTGGTGCTGCGCTGCGACTTCTTTTCCATTTGAAATCATTTTTTTCCCGATTCATCGCGCCCGAGTGTTTTTAAATTTCTTGGCGCGCGCGATTATCGCGCGCAAGGCTATCCGATTGGAAAGCGATTCTTGTGATTGTTTTCTTCCTCTCGAAATGTTGAAGTTTCTGTGCAAAGTTTTCCGCGAGGATTGAATCGAAAAAGTCGTGGAAAAATTCTTTGAAAGGAATTTTTACAGTGGAACTGTGCTGTTTGTGTTTGTGTGCCCCCAATACAACGCTACCGCGATGTTTGTTTGACTTCTTACGAAAAAATAAAATAAAATCACACGTCCCGCGGTCGCAACCGAGGGAATCGAGAATTTGTCATGTACGTGGATTCAACGGAATAAATTAAAAAAAAAACATAATTTGAGGTCAGTCCTAATTCTATTTTACACGAAATAAATGTAAAATGTTTAACCCCTGGCCCGTTATTTTAGTCATGAACTGTCTTTCCCTCAACGCTTTTCTACTCTCATATTCTAGGATAAGGAAATTAATTCTCGAATTAGGCCGACCTGTATGTTCATTTATCGCCCCAACAACCGACTTTAATTGAGCATTCCACTATCACATCTCGTTACGGCCAGAATAAACGTCACCGTCCCAACTCAGTACAGCGATCCGATCGCTCTAATTGTTCGCGAAACAGTGAATCTCTTGCGGGCAAGTACTCGTCGCCGGCGAAGGTCTAGAACGCAAAGATCCCCGTGAGCTTGCTAATTTGCAAGCAGCGATTCCTTCGTTCGCGCTCGCTTCGCACAGGAAGCTTATCATCAATGCTGTGGTCCACCCGTTACAATTTTACTTCCAGGCTAGAAGTTGTTTCATCGTCGCCAGCTGAACTTGAACTGGGCGCATTATGTTTTGGTGGTGTTCCTGTCGCAGTAATCTCAACTAGCAGTACTCTACCGCTATTCGGTGCTGCAGCCGATCACTTTTCGATTGGATTTTGCAATGAAAAGCGATCCCCGATTACAAGCACGCCTCCGCCAGAGTATTTTGGTTTTCAATGAATCGTGCCGGCGCGATATCTACGGTATGCGGAGCTAGCTGGTCCCGGCGTTGCATTTTTATCGCAATAGCGCAACAGTTTGTCGGGCTCGATGATCTCTTATGTAAGTTTCGTAGCTTTTTTCATTGATAGATTAGAAAAAAAAACGATTCGTTTAATGCGATGATGCAACGTGCTTGCACCAGATCCACGAGTTATCGCAATGGCTGCGTAGCTTTTGGCGGTATTTTCGATATGTCCGAATCTGCCGGAACTGAGTATGCTAAATAATCTCATTAGGACAATGAAATTTTCTTAATCGAATGGGTTACTACGTTCCGATGAGCTTTCATCTGATTCTTCGTCAATTCAACCAGTGATTCAGGTTTAATTTCTATATTAACCTTCATCCCACCCTTGTGTAGAAAATTACACAAATTTTAATTTTTTTTTTTTCAAGAACCGATACATGCAAGCTAACGGGATTTCGTGACTATTTCTACCATCATTCTAAGCAAAAAAACAAATTTCGCGGTTAAAATAATATTCTTATTTAGCTATAATTTCAAAAGTTACGTTGTCTACCCTTGTGTGTAGATCTCTGCACATACAGTATTGGAAAAAACTAAAGCTCCCCTTTGCGAAATATCAGTTATCCTCTGATATTATCAAGAAAACTTGATGAAAAAAATTTGTTCTTAGTTTTTATTTACATGTGTATTATAAAAAACATAACAATGACAATTCAGTCTTTTCAACAACAAAAAATAAAACAAAAATATTTCTCAGTACTCAAAAGTTGCCTGGACAAAACTAAAGCACCCTCTAGCTGACGATCAGAATTTATACCAAATGTTGGGTAGTTTTAGTATTTCGTCGCCAGTCCTTTATTTATAATAACAGCAGCACATCTTTTTGGCATAGAATATATTATATTAGTTATCAATGAACTCTTCAGGAATATTTTCCCACGCTGTCTTAATAGCTTCGAAAAGTAACGGTTTTCCCTGTTGATCCTCCTTTTAGCAATTTCCCACATGTTCTCAATCGGATTGAGATCAGGAGATTGCGCAGGCCAATCCAAAACCTCTATCTTATTTGTTTGTAGCCAAGCCTTGCACAGCTTAGAGGTATGCTTAGGATCATTGTCCTAGTGAAATCTCCATTTTAGTGGCATCTCCTCTTCAGCGTACGGCAGCATTATGTTTTGTATAATGTCAACGTATACGAAACGATCCATAATACCATCAATTCGATGAATTGGTCCAATACCTTGTCCAGAAAAGCAACCCCAGACTAGGACATTACCTCCTCCATGTTTGGTTGTTGGGATGCAGTACTTAGGGTTAAATCTTTGACCTTATGGTCGTCGTACATGTTTTATTCCATCAGAATAATTTAAATTAAATTTCGATTCGTCGGAAAATAATACAGTTCTCCACTTTTGAATAGTCCAGTCTAAATGGTCCTTGGCAAACTTTAACCTGGCCCTCCTGTTCTTTTCTGAGATGAAAGGCTTTTTTGCTGGCCGGTAAGCCGGCAAACCAGCCTCTTCAGCTCTTCTCCTAATTGTCCTTGCAAATACTGGTAACTTCAAATCAATTTTAATATGATTGGAAGAGACCGTAGGTTCAACTGCAATTCTTTTAATACCCGTCAGCCCATATTTTTTGATTAGTCGCGATATACATAATTGACCGATTTATCGAATATCTTTTACTAATATTATGTCGAGATAATCCACTTTTATAATCAAATATAATTTTATGTTTAATTTCACTACTGTACGTGTTTCTTGCCATTTTTAGTCTCTTAATGTCTTAACACAAAGAACAGAATGCGCACCACTATTCACGACAGAAATTTTGCACAAATGCTGAAGTAATGATGAAATTTTAATGATTCATATCAGACAAATGCATTTCTGATGCAATAACTATTTCCTACTAACTGTTCGGCAGTAGCGGTACGAAAAAAGTGAGTATAGAAGAGGGGTGCTTTAGTTTTGTCCAGGCAACTTTTGAGCACTGAGAAATATTTTTGTTGTTGAAAAGACTGACAATTCAGTCTTTTGTTATGTTTTTTTTATAATACACATGTAAATAAATAATAAAAACTAAGAACAACTTTTTTTCATCAAGTTTTCCTGATAATATCAGACGATAACTGATATTTCGCAAAGGGGTGCTTTAGTTTTGTCCAATACTGTATGAACTTTTAATGTGCTTGAAGATCTGAGTTGCTTGATCGTGTGTGAATATTGATAGCCTGAAGAGCCAAAACAAACAAAAAATCATGCCTTCTTATGTACGAACCATCATTTACACCATTTAGCACCAACTATTAACGTAGGTTCGCAAGAGTTCATGCCGGTGTAAACATAAGCAAGAGATCTTCAATATCTGTGCTAAGATATCTAAAAAAATAAATGTACTATTTTGCAGAGCACAATACATAACTCTATAGAAACTGGATCCAGCGAAAAAAAGTTGCCGTCGATTATAACAAAACGAAAGGTTTTCTCAAACACATTACGCCATAGCACAGTGTGACATTTTCGCATTCTAGCGGGATTTAATTCCTAGCTTCAGAACGCGTTAAGCTAGATAGTTCAAATTTTGTACACGTCATTTTTGACAAAAAAGGAAGGTGAAGCTCGTGATCGGGTCAATCCACCACTTCTCCTCCCATACAAAATGACACAATTTGGAATTTGATAATAAACGGATTTGCTCGAAAAGTATTGATCTAAAATTTGGAATATATTACTTTTATGATGATTTCAATCTACTGTACAAAAAATATTTAAGTCCTCTCTTTCCTTCCACCACCTCTCATACAAACTGTACTTTTTCATGAAAAACATCGACCATTAATGAGAGGGCTTGATCACCAGACAACGTTTGGTGAAATTTGATATTTTTACGAATCAGAAGAATCTTACGAAAAAAAAATATTTGTTAATAAAAAAACAACATTAAAATGACATTTTTATAATGCGTTTTTTTTTGAGAAAAACTACATTGATCCCAGAATTTTGAGGGTCAAACTATCAAAAATTTGTGTTCTGAAGCAAATACTTCAGGATTGGGTACAGTTACAATGCGGACTATTACACCAAATGAAAGATAATTCGATGTTTTGGAAACTCGGAACTGAAAAAAGTTCAATTAATTAAATTATAACTACAATGAGTTATACATAGAAAGAGAAATGATACAGAAAAACAATAATAGTAATACAAAATTAAGCTTAGAAAACAGTAAAGCATAGTATAAAGAAAATATAAAAAAAAACACATTAATAATAATAGATAGGGTTCGCAGTTATTAATTGATTAATTCAGAAGATGTTAAGAAAAAACTCTGCCAATGAGTCGGGTGCAACTTTATTATTCTTGGTATACGTGGGCAGGTTGTAGTGGATAAGGGAAGACTATGTAAATGGGGTTCTAAGTCAGGGCTGTTGTTAATTATTTAACACTTAAATGCGATTACGATCAATGCTCCAGTACAAATAGGCAGTTTTTTTAGAGACGGAAACTTTAATTTGAAATAAAACACAGAAAAATATGTTTAATATGATTTCAGCCATAAAAATGTTTGATATGATTTCAGCCATGTGACCGCCGCGGCTGGTGCGTACGTGGCATATTCTGGTAGTCCAATTTTCTCACAGTCCTCGCAGTAAATCAGGCTGTATTTCGACAATAACGTGCCGAATGTTTTCTTCCAAGTGCTCAATAGTTTCTGGTTTATCGGCGTATACATGAGACTTTAAATATCCCCAGAGAAACAAAATCTAATGGCGTCAAATCGCACGAACGAGGTGGCCAGTTAACAGGTCCATTTCGTGAAATTAATCGATCATGAAATGTTTCTTTTAGTAAAATAATTGTATTGCGCGCTGTGTGGCATGTGGCGCCCTCCTGTTGAAAAACCGTTAATATCTTCACCTTTTAAACTGGTTCATAAAATACTAGCATATGCTCCCGTGCTTCGCACGATATTTTATCGAAATAGGAGGGACATTAAGCAAAGTAGTCCAATTTATTATTATTTTTGTAGTACCCTCTATAATTGACTCAAAACAAAACTTTAATGTAAAAACTAACCCTCCACTTCGTCTACCTCCTAAACCTACCTAAACTGCAAAATTTCACAAAATACAACACGTCCATTTTCTCATTTTCTTAAACCATGAACCAATTTTCAAAGTAAACGTCCTCTAATTGAATGTGGGGAGGGAGTGAAGGCACTCTAATAATTTTTATTCGATAAACTGCAAATAGAAACAAAGAATTTCATTCGAAATATCAAGTCAATAACTTATGTACTTTCTAATATTTTGCATGAGAGGGTGTTGTATTTTTCAATAATATCGTATATTTATTATTAATACTTCTTTACATCTTATTTAACTAGTAATGCGTTTCACTTTTTTTCTTTAATAATTAATCATTACACTCGTGGGCAACTGGTTAAGGAAAGTTTTGAAAACGGCCCAAATACCTCAATTCGTCACCGTGCTCAAGAACTCGACCTCTCCGCGTCTATACTGCATAGAATATTGACGATAGATTTGGCTCTGCATGTGTAGAAGGTCCAATTGACTCAAGAAGTGCAGCCGGCGGACCACCAGCAGAACCGTGCGTTCTCGGATTGGGTCTTAGAAAAAATAAATGATAATGGTGATTTTTGCAGAAAAAAAAACTGTTTTCTGACGAAGCTCATTTTCACATTGGCGGTTACGTTAATAAGCAAAATTGCCACATTTGGGAATCCGAAAACCGCGAGTGATTCAAGAGAAGTCAACGCACTCACAACGAGTGACTGTTTGGTGCGGATTGTGGGCCGGTGGCGTCATAGGGCCGTACTTTTTCGAAAAGGGACGGAAGAGCCGTTACAGACAATGGAGTACACTATAGATGCATGTTAAACAATTTTTTGTGGCTGAAGATGGAGTATATGGACACGGACGACCACTACTTTCAACAGATTGATACTACGTGCCGTACAAGTTCCGAAACAATCGAGTTATTGCGCACGAAGTTCCCAGGTCGCATAATTTCGCGTTTTGGGAGACATCAATTGGTCACTAAGATTTTGCGATTTAACACCGTTAGACTTCTGCCTTTGGGGCTATGTTAAGAGTAAGTCCGCAAACAATTTCAACTCTCAAAGCGAATATTGAAGCCGACAAATAGAGATATTTTAGATCAGTAATAAATTACTTTCATCAAAAAAGGACTGCGCAGATAGGAAACTGATATATTCGGATCACCGGACCCCTCGTTTTGTGAAGTATTTGGTTGTTGCAGATGAAATGGCGACTTTGCTAGTGAAATTTCAAACAACTTTAACTCTTCTAAAACTTAATTTTATTAATCAAAATATGTACCAGCAGATGCTACACACTTCTCCCAACGAGATACAAGTGCATTTATCCCAGTTTCGTAGAAGTCCGAATTTCTAGATTGAAGGAATTCCTCGAAGGCATTTTAGATGGCTGCTTCGTTGTTAAATTGTTTTTCTGCCAAAAAAATATCCAAATGTTTAAAAAAGTAGTAATTGGTTGAAGAGAGTTCTGGTTAATATGGTGGATGAGGAAGAGTCTCATACTGCAACTCGTCTAATTTTTTGATCGTTATTCTTATTATTCGCGTCATGTTTTGCTCAGTAAGCTCATGCGGAACCCACTTATCAAGCTTTTTGACTTTGCCAAGCTGTTGCAAGTGCCGGGAAACTGTCGAATAGTGTACGTCCAGTTTCTCTGCAATGTCCCTTACAGTCTGGCGTGAGTCAGTCTCCACTAGTAAACGCAGCTCGTCGAGTCTATCGATGGTCCTGGGTGACCACATAGCTCAATTTGAAGGGTCATATCTCCTGATCGGAATTTTTCGAACCATCGCTGTGTGGTTCGTTCGCTTACTGTGTCACCACCAAATGCCCTGTTGGTGTTTTTCGTTGCCTCCCTTGCGTTGTGGCCAAGTTTGAGCTCGTAAAGAAAAAGTAACCGTTTTTGACCCGATTCCATGGTTTTTTTTTCTCTCAGATTTCAATGAAGTCCAAAACTGAAATGATTCCATGACCAATTGTAGGAATATTTATACTTCAATATTCATTATTACCAGAGTCACCTGGCGGCAGTTTGAGACATGAAAATCGCAACTAACTTCACTTCATCGCGAAAGTCGCCATTCCATCTGCAACAACCTAATACAAGCTAGCTTACCGAACGTGAATAAATAATTATACTAAGTATAAATCTTGTTTTACATTCTTGTTGAAAATTCAGAAATTTACAAAGAAAACTTTTTACTATATCGTTCCAAACAGAGAGAATTTCAAACAGGTTTTGCTGAGGAGTCGAAAATGTATGTACGGCATTGTATTAAGCGCAATTCACTGTAGCTATATTTTGTGCAATTCTTTCAAAACTATGCTACCTCAGTTAATAATAGAAATAGATTCTATTGTGTAAAAACCGTAAACCCACAAGAACATACCAAGAAAAAATCGATAATCTTTTTATCATCCGTCTAAAAATAATCAACAAAATTATTGAACTTGAATATTTTGAATTTAGACGGCAGCTCACGGAAGAAGACGGCATTTCTGCAGTTTAAAATAGCTTCAATCTTACTCCAAATTTACAAGCAGCAAGGCAAACAAACGTTCCTTAAGGCACAAGCTTTTTGCGATAGGAAGCTTTCTTCGGAAATGTTTATTTTTATCAGCGACGTTTAAAAAAGCGATCTTGTGACCGAGTCTTTCGCATAGCTTTGGCCGGCAAAGGCACTTGAATGCAGACGAAAAGCTTCTTCATTGCTCACCTTACCTCGAGCGCCAGAGCAGCTGGGACGAGGTGTAGTAAACAAAATACTACTTACACACAAATTGATTGCAAAAGATAACTCGAGATTAATGAAAGGTGGATGGGACACCCCCTCTCGTCTTGCTTTTGTAGACTTTGTGGACTGTGTAATCGAAAAGCACAATTTTTTTCGTCCATCTGAACCAAACCAGTGTCATTGGCCAATGCACTTTCCTGCTATAGCTTCTATCTTGTCTGCTGTTCACTATTGCTTATCTCATGTTTGAAGTTTGAGTAATGACAGGCAACTTTTGTTGCGAAGTATTGCCCATAAGTGAACCAAAGAAACCAGGCTATCGGGTGTCTGTCTACTTCACCGATTTATGCAGAATTATCGTTGTGTCCATACCGCTCTCTCAGATGTGAATGAAGTTTTTTTTTCTTTGTTTGTTTCGTTGCTTATCGCGCATACCTTGGTAAATTATCGAGTGTACTGAAACCTTCGTAATTTCGGTGCATAATCATAGCCGGTTCCGTGTTTAAAATTTAATGGGGTCATGAACGAAGCGAGAATTAAAAGTCGTCATGATAAACGCAGTTGTGAAAAGTCGAGGGATTTAAAGGTTTGACATTTGAGGGTGGTGGCCTTTGTAACGTGTTGGTCTTGTAATGCTAAGGTCGTGAGTTCAAATCCCGGTCGGCGGAATATATAATTCCAGCACATTGCCTGCTTGGATATATCTAGGTCACCTCAATCTACGAAAATGAAAAATTCGTAGAAAGAGGGTTGTGCGAGGAGCTAACAACCCAACCACATTAAGTAATGAAAAATGTTAAGGAACCTGAATGTCAGGAGGCCAAGGTCCGATTTGGGCTGTAGCGCCATTGTAGAAGGGAGAAGGAAGTCCTTTGTAAATGAGATTTAAATTTGGGCATCAGTTTTGTTTTACTTTATTATTATAATAATAAAAAAAAAATTTGCTACCCTGAAATTTTGTTTTTTCACGTTTCCTGACTAAAATAGCCTAGTCTGTACGCCGGTGTGTACGCTCAATGCACATTAACTCCCAAACCCTTCAAGGTAGTAAGTTCCTTTTCGAGAGGATTGTAGATAGTTGCGGATCTCAGGCGGACACCCATTTTGAGGGGTGTACGGGTTTAGGGGGTGGCGGGGGGGGGGGGGAGCGCTTAAACGGAAAGAAAGAAATATATCAACCATGGTTCCAGCTAGGAAGCTGAAAATCAACATGCATATAGAGGGGTTTGCGGGAATTTCATTTTTTTATCCATTGGGGTCAAAAAAGGGGGCTAAAAATAAATTGTACGTCGAATTTTTTGATTATATCCTCGAAATTACTTACCATATAAAATTCATATTTTGGGATCATTAAGGTGGTACAGACCAACCCGAATCAGCTTTAAAAGGGGCTAATTTTTGTAAGAGGGAGGGTTAGGGGGTGCAAAGAAAAACACTTAAAAATTAATATCTCGATTATCTCTTAAGCTACGAAATTGAAACTTGGACCATATATTAAGCTATACTAGTGAATTATGAAAAAAATATAAAAATTTGACATAATAGAAGTGGGGGAGCATTTCAAAACTGGTGCACATTCCAAAATTTCAAACTGTTACATCTCAAAACTGAGCACAGATATCAAATTGAAAAAAAAAGAAATACACAATCTTTAATTGTGGTAAAAATTTGAAGTTAAGAGGTGTAAGAGGAGGGAGGTAGTATGCAAAAATGTCGAAAATTTTGAGTAATTTTTTAAGGGCTCTGGTCAAAGATACAAAGTTTGAATTTTGTATTTGGATACATCTATTTGATGTACATAGAAAAAAAACTAATAATTAGTTTCACAATTGTTGTGCACCGAAGTGGGGGCTTAACGTGCACAAGGTGCTTCATTTGCAATGAAAAAAACACATAACTGAAAATTTTTGAATGAAAGTTTAAGGTACAAACTTGAAAATTTGCGAAATCCATTTAAAAAAAAATCCCTAAAAGTATGAAATATTAACTGGTCGAATACCTTTAAAACTTTTACCTCCCATGCAAAATTATTTTTTCGACCATTTTTAAGAAATCAAATGTCACCTAACTCTTAAAAGCTATCAATTTGGAATTTTTCACAAAAACTTTTGAAAATAGTACAAACCCATACAAAAGTACGATATCGAACAGTTTCAATAAATTAAAACCTACAAACCTAAAATTTTGTACGAGCACCTTACAAGAGAAATGAAATAAGACTGCATCACAAATTTTACAATACGCTTGCCTCATCCTCATCCCATACAAATGATTGGTTTCGTGAATGTAAAATACACCGAATTTTATTAAAATTCTATGCAACTTCGTTTTATACAGAGAATAGTGGACGTGATTCAAGCAATCAATTAAGAAATTATTAATATCCACCCAGCCTTGCTATCACCCCTTCCTCCTCCCCTCATAAAAACCTAAACATGCATAAACGAATAAAATATTGTTATATGCACTGGAGCTTTGATCGCTTCGCAATTAAGGGTTAAATTGATAGTAGTCCTGCCCTAAAGGGGGTTCCACTTGTTAAAGGGGGTTCCACTTAGTCCTCCTTAACCACTCTAACCTGCATAATGACTTTCCATGCATCCTCAACTTGTCCAAAAAATAATAAAGTTGCGCCCGACTTATTGGCACTTTATTTTATTTATTGATGCATTTATTGCAGCATTTTTTCTTTTGGCTTAAGAAAATTAATATTTGGCATTTTTACGAAAATCATAATAACACCGTACTCCAAGTTTGCCACAAAGTTTGTAACGCCAAGAAATAAGGCTCGGAGAAAAAATGAATAATACAGAAGTTCATATAATCACTCAAAAATCTCAAAACCGGATGTCCGTCAGTCCGTCCGTTCGTTTCCTCTCTAGCTTGAGAACGCGTTGAGCTAGAGAGCTCAAATTTTGTAAAAGTAGTTTTTCACAAAAAAGTAAGGTCAAGTTCGTGAACGGAAAAAATCGCTCCCCCACTTCTACTTCCTCCAACAAACGGACTTTCTCGAAAGGTATAAATGCTATGGATCTGAAATTAAGAATATAATACTTTTATGATGATTTCAATCTATTGTTTGGAAATTATTTGTATCCTCCTTCTCCTTCCACCACCTCCCTCTCCTTCCACCACCTCCCTCTCCTTCCACCACCTCCCTCTCCTTCCACCACCTCCCATACAAACGCCACTTTTTCATGAAATGCTTTAAACCAATTTACTCAGTGGGTATAAAATTTATCGAGCTGAAATTGTGTACTAAATATCTATTTAGAATTATTAGTAAGACAAAAAAAATTTGGACGGTTAGCTTTTCCCTTTCTACCCCCTCCTCCCATACAAAATGACACAATTTCGCAATTTGACAATAAACGGATTTGTTCGAAAAGCATAAATGTTACGTGAAATTTGGAATAAGATTCCTTTATGATGATTTCTCCTGTATAAAAGTTATTTGACTCCTATTTTATTATTTATTTGACTTATTTATATGACTTCCACCACCTCCCATACAAACTGGACTTTTTCATGAAATACTATAAATAAATTTACTCAGTAAGTATAAAATTGATCGAGCTGAAATTGTGCACTACATATTTATTTAGAATTATTAGTACGACCAAAAAAAATTAGACGATTAGTTTCACCCTTTCTAACAATCTTACACAATTTCAAAACTTTACAAAAAGTTGTTTTCCCTGAAAAGTATGAAGGCTACTGATCTGCAATTTAAAAATTGTCAAGAACATGATATTTATAATTATTTCCGAAAAAGTCATTAAGAACTCACCCATCGTTCGACCACCTCCCATATAAGCTGCACAATTTTACTAAATCCAATACACTAATTTTCTCAGTACGTATTAAATTTTTGAATCCTAAATTTTGTATAAAACATTTTAATGGCAACTCTAGCGTGATGTGAAAAAATTAGTTCAATGTCGTGTCACTTCCTCTATAAAATTTTTTAAAATCAAAAAATTTCTCTTTCATCTAGAGTATCGTAGTCTTGTTATGTTTCCAACTATCATTGATGCAAAATTATTCTCACTCCTTCCACTAAATTTGGAATTTTCGGATAAGTAATGCCTGACTTCAAGGACAAATCTATTCCTTGGAATGTGTTCTACAATCGATCCGCAAACATTAACATCGAAATGTCCACCGTTTTGAGAAAAGATATTTAAATCGTCGTTGTTACACTGACACTGCTCCTTGCTAATTACGTATTATTTATCGATGATAAAATGAATTCCGGGACACGTTTTATTTAAAGCACCGAATACATATTGAAATGCGACTAAAACGTAATTCTAGTGTATTTCTGTAGCCGTCATAAAAAAAAGAGAGTCGCTTCTAGGAATAAATCATTGTCTTATTTTTTCAACAGTTAGGTGGGCGGTATTTTATTACATAAATAAAATATAAGCATGGCAGTGAAACTTTATGATAGCACGTTTCTTTTGGCTTCAGTTGCACCTTGAAAATATTCTGTGGCTTAAATTACATGGATCGTTAAAACGTTAAAGGTATTGACTTGCTTTGAGGCTTCATTATTCAATCAATCAATCAAATTCCTGTTAAGACTCCCTATAGGGGTATAGGACAGAAACAACTCTCTCATCTTCGTAGGATGCTTTAATCATAGCTATGACCTTATCTGGAATACCTCTGCTACGCAAAGCATTCCATATGTAATCTCGCTTAACGCTGTCGAAAGCGTTCTCGAAGTCCACAAACATGAGATGTAGTGGCGAACCCGTTTCGGCTGACTGCTCTAATATTATGCGTAGGGTATTTGAGTGGTCGGTACAAGACGACCCTTTACGGAATGCAGCCTGATAAACTTCGAGAGTGCTCTCGACGACATCACTAATCCTATTGAATTACCTTAGCCATAATTTTTGATACGGTAGTAAGTAGACATATACCACGCCAATTGCCACAATCCCGAAGGTCGCCCTTCTTCGGAATTTTCACAATGACGCCTTCCTTCCATTCAGTCGGATATCTTCCTTCATTTCACACCTTAGTGAAGAATGGGAGGAGTATATCGGCTGTTATTTCCGGGTCCGCTTTGAGAAGTTCGGTTGGTAGTCCGTCTATACCTGGAGCTTTCCTTCCCGCCATTGACCGAATGGCGGAAACTATCTCTTCCTTATCTGGGGGATCCTCCCTAATAGAGGATTGTTGCGATTGGATGTTTCTTAGTTGTTCTATTTCTGGAATATCTTCCTCTGACAAGATTTTTAAAATACCAGAGAAGCAAGGAATCACCGCAACTGGTGTTCACTCATATTAAGGAGAGTTCCGTTGACATCTCTCACCAGGTGGTTGGCGGTGAAATTCCTGTTCGTCAACTGTTTCATGATTTTGAATAGTGAACCCATATCCTCAAGGTAAGCCGCAGATTCTGCCTTGTTTGCCACATCTTCAATGGCCTTACTCTTGTCGCGTCTAACAGCCTTTTTAAGCTATATATGAGCATCGCTGTAGTTCTGCCTCAAGTCGGGCGGTCGTTGGTTGACATCGGATTGAGAGATGATTGCCAATTTGACTTTTTTCCGATTGCCAGCCTTGTCCCATGCGTCTTGCGACATCCAGGGTTTCTCACCGCTTTGCACATATCCCACAGATTCTTCAGCACTAGTTAGAAAAGTGTTTCTGGTTGCCTCCCAATTGGCGTCCAGTGTGCACATTTCCTATTCACCTAATGTGGATGACTTTTCGCGCAGAATAGTGGTGTATTCGCGTTTTTGGTTTATCCATATTAAGCTTGCGCTTCATTTGAAGAATTCGTGGTCGTCGGATAGCTGCTGTACACAATCTCAAGCAGGCAACCATCAAGTGGTGATCGCTCCCCACGTCAGCTCCACGTTTCGCTCGCACATCGAGGACACATCTTCTCCATCGGCGACTTATAACCAAATGGTCGATCTGGTTCTGAGTAACACTATCAGGGGAAACGCAAGATGTTTTATGATGACTCTTGTGTGGAAAAGGGTCCCTCCGATGACCATTTGCCGAGTACTACAAAACTCCACAAATAATTCGCCGTTTTCGGATCTCTTAATCCAAGGTCGTGACGCGTCGACCCAAGGGTCTCCATGCCTCCCCATGACGTGTTCTAGTTCAGTGTTTTCTGATCCAACCTGGGCGTTCATATCTCCTGAGATGATAATATTATCACCTCTTGGAACACGTGCGAAGGTGGCACTCAGTTGGCTATAAAACTCCTCTTTGTCACCAGATGTTGCGGTATTAGTTGGTGCGTAGCACTACACAATTGTGACGTTTCTGACACTGGTCCGGAGCCTGACGACGATAATCCTATCCGAAATTGGTTCCCAGCTAATGAGACTGTTTCTCGCTCTCGGTGTAAGGACGAACACCACGCCATTTTTGGCTTCACTTTCAGGGCCAATGTACAGTGTTTCTACTAGGAGTTCGTTCTTCTCCTGATCCCGTCCACCTGACCTCGCTCAAGCCCAAGATTTGGATGTTATAGTGCTCCATTTCACGGTCGATCACTGATTGGCGGTGCAAGGACCGAGTAACTCCAGCTCTTCCCCCGTCATTCAATGTGCGAACGTTCCAGAAGCCAATCATAGTCCGTTTTCGAATGCCAAGAGTCGTTACCGAAGAATCAGCCCGTATCCGTTTCTCGTATCTGTTAGGTCTTAAGATCACGGGTGATAAGCCCATGATCCAGTGAGTGTCCATTTGCCATTTTTAGGGCAAGCAGGACTGACTGTGGGTGAATTCTACAGCCCCCATCCCACAGGGGGATAGTTAGCTCAGGTCCGTGGAGTCGCTAGTCTCCAAAGATAGTTGCCGGAATTTTATTACAAAAAATTTATTACAAAAGTATTATTGGGCTGTAATCAGATAACGCATATCGAAGACAACCATCAGACAATAGAATATCAACATCCATTGATAAATACGGTACGTACGTCTTATAGCCACAGCAAATGATGTCTCGTGCTCTAAATTTAGTCCATAATTTGGTAAACGAACCTATGCTATTTTTGTATTAGGACAAACTACAAAATGTTGAGAAATTTATGCAGAATGGGTTTAATTGGAAAGTGGACGGATAATTAGGGTTAAGAAATAGGTAAACTTTAAACTAGTTCTCATTATTTTTTATGACAGCTATAATATATATATTCGGTTATATGCTCCTATAGGGTGTCTTAAGAGGAAATTCATTATTTGATTGATAATATATTCGCCAAACAATTCAAAATTCTGCAACGAAATTTTTAAAGTGAGTGCTTGAAACTCTGGGTCTGGGAATAAGTTGTTTCGTTTTTTATGTACAAAAAAAAAAAAAAAACGGTTTAAACATGAGAATTTTCAATGATTTTGTTCAAAATATTTTCCATGTTTCAGGCAATAAAGTAGTTCCTCGAATGAAGAATTCTATTTCTTTCGAGGCGATCCAGTCATTGACCAATTTTTTTGATGCTGACATATAAAGTGCATTGACCGGAACACGTGTTAGTCTGAAGGGGCAGCGAGTGGAATACGACCTTCAAATTCATCCCTTCTAGGTATGCCCGGGCGGATTAACCAACTTGTGGGCTATCGTTGTCAGGCAGCAAAGTCAGCTTCTCGTGTCTATCGCGCCGTTCCGTCCGGTTTTCTTGAATAGCTTCTTTCAATCGAATTAGTTGAAGTCGGTATCCTTAGGAATCGATAGTTTCTCACAGTTTCAACAGCTCATAGTAGATTACACCGCGCAATTGGCAATTGGCGTGGTATATGCCTACTTACTGCCGTATCGAAAATCATGGCTAAGGTAAGTCTCAATAGGATTAGTGATCTGTGGAGAGCACTCTCGAAGTTTATCAGGCTGGATTCGTCTTGTACCGACGACATAAATACCCTACGGATAATATTGTAGCAGTCAGCCGAAATGGGTTTGCCACTACATCTCATGTTTGTGGACTTCGAGAAGGCTTTCGACAACGTCAAGCGAGATTGCATATGGAATGCTTTGCGTACGAGAGGTATTCCAGAGGAGAGCTGTCCGAGAGCTTCCCTGTGACAATAAATGACATCTTGAACACTGGAAGGTGGGAAAGGTAAAGGTCTTCAATGGAGACTAACATCTTAAATCACCTTGATTATGCTGATCACGTGTGTTTGCTTGCACATAACCGTTCGGACTTAGACTCAAATGTTCGCTCATTGCATTCTAAATGCAAAGAGGCGGGACTGAAAATAAATGTGCGTACATGCACATGGGTTCGAACACAAGCACACCGATTGTTCTTAACGAACAAGATGTTGAAGAGGTGCAAGATTTTTGTTACCTCGGAAGCGTTGTCAGCATGGACGGCGGAACCGAAGAGGATATTGAGGTTCGTATAAAAAAAGCTCGTTAGGCCTTCGGTATCCTTTCCCTTTTCTGGAGGTTGCACGAAGCTGCGAGTTTTTGGTGCATGCGTCAAATCCGTGTTATGTGGTTGTACTACGTGGAAACCGTGACCGTTCGACTTACCAAGAAACTACAGACTTTCGTGAACCAATACCTCCGACGCATTTTAGGAATATTCTGGGCAGAAGTGATCTCCAACGACGAACTTTGGAGTACAACTGGCTAGACTCAAATAGGTATTGAGATTCAAAGGCGGAAGTGGCAGTGGATCAGTTACAATTTGAGGAAACCAGAGCGAAAAAGGCTCTGGATTATAATCCTCAAAGAAAGACGTTGGGTTGGTCGACCACGTAGCACATGGAAGCGAGCAGTTGAGTAGGATACCAGAGGAATAAACCAGTCCTGGCAACAGCTTAAGGCCGATGCTCAGGATCGCGTCTCGTGGAAGAGAGTTGTTTCTGTCCTATGCCCCTATACGGGCTCTCAACAGGAATTTGATTTGATTGATTGCAGGTACATCCATGCTATTAATAATTTGTGAATTTGTCCTTAATTGGCTAAACCTGCCTAATATGATTTTTTTTCGGAATAAATCTATTCCAAATAGTGGACTCCAAAATATTCATTGGAATATCATATTGTAAGGCTGGATGTCTTCTAATCCAACACCCGAATTGTCTAGCAAATCGTAGATTTCAGATTTATTTGATCTTTTTGGTATAATTCTAATAAATATTGTTACGAGGGCGGATCGATAATGACGTGTAAAAATGAAGAAGGAGGGGGTAGGTAAGGAATTTGGTATTTTTTTATCTTCTTCTTCTACAATGGCGCTACAGTCCAAGTCGGGCCTTGGCCTCCTGACCTTCAGGTTCCTTAACATTTGTTCATTATTTATTGTGGAAGGGTTGTTAGACCTTCGCACAACCCTCTATCAACGAATTTTTAATTTTCGTAGATTTATGTGACCAAGGTATACCCAAGCAGACAGTGTGCTGGTATCATGCCTCGACCGGAATTTGAACTCACGACCTTCGCATTATAGACCAACTCGCTACCCACTAGGCTACACCCTAGCTTTTTACTTGCTTCATCCTTAAATAGATTACCTGCAAAAGCTTAGCCTAGACTTTTTTTAGTTTTTGTGAAACTGCAAGTCAATTTTTAATAAATTTCAAAAATGGATAAAAACGAATTTCGTGTGTTGATTAAACATAACCTTTTAAAAAGGAAAACAGCTAAAGTAACCAAAGAAAAATTAGATAAACATTATGGGGACTCTGCACCATCAATTGCAATGATTTCAAGTGATTTTCAGAATTCAAGCGTAGTCGTATGAGCACAGAGACCATACAAAGTCCAGGTCGTCCAAATGAGGTCACCATGCCAGAAATGATCAACAAAACCCATGATCTCGTGCTAGGAGATCGTCGAGTGAAAGTGTGTGAGATAGCTAAGGCAGTAAGCATCTCATATAAATGTGTTTGGAATATTTTGAAAAATCATTTGGACATGCGGAAGCTATCCGCAAGATGGGTGCCGCGTTTGCTGGCAATCGACCAAAAATGCAATCGTGTGACAACTTCACACCACAATTTGCAACTGTTTCAGCGTGATCCAAATGAATTTCTTCGTCGATTCATAACAGTTGATGAAACATGGATCAACCACTACACTCCAGAAACCAAACAACAGTCAAAACAATGGATGGAAACCGGTTCAAGCGCACCGAAGAAGGCAAAAACCGTTTCATCGGCTGGAAAGGTTATGGCGACAGTATTTTGGGACTCCAAAGGAATAATTTTCGCCGACTACTTGGAAAAAGGAAAAACAATAACGGGAGCATATTATACTCAGTTATTGGATCGACTGAATGCTGTAATCAAGGAAAAACGGCCGCATTTGGCGAAAAAAAAGTGCTGTTTCATCACAACAACGCTCCAGCTCACACATTTGCTGTTGCAGTGGCAAAATTATTGGAATTACGCTACGAATTGCTTCCTCACTCACCGTATTCTCCAGATTTGGCCCTGTGTGACTTTCTAGCTTCCAGACTTGAAAAAATGGCTTGCTGGAAAGATATTCACCACGAATAGTGACGACACCAATGAAACCAACGCATATTTTGAAGGGTTAGAAAAATCTTATTATTTGGAAGGGATCCAAAAATTGGAAAAACGCTGGACTAAATGTACCGAGCTAAAAGGGGACTATGTTGAAAAATAAAATAAAATTTTGCCGAAGAAATTTCGTTTTCTTCATTTTTACACATCATTATCGATCCGCCCTCGTAAGTCTGTTCGATTGATTATAGATTGTACATAATTATTTACATTGTTTTTAGAACGGTTTGTGCATAATAATATACGACTTTTAAAGAAAAGTACGAATCATATTTTCATTATTTTTTCTTCTTTTGGAACTAATAAAATTTTTTGATAACCCAAAACGTCATATACCAAGCAGAAAAACATAATGAAAAAATTGTGCACACAAAAAATAAAAAAATGTGAAGTATTCGATCTAACTCATTAGACATTCAAAGTTACAATCATACTGATTGGCTAAATAACAAAAGAGCGATCGTCTGTAGACAGAGCCTTGTAAAATAAATGGAAAAAGAAGAAAATGTTGTCAAACATCATATACAGTGGCTCTTTAAAGTTGATGTCTATTTTAATGTGGACCAAGCACGAAAGGGTTAAAATCTAATTGGCTGCGTAATTTTTATATATTTTTTTCGGTTCACAATATATCAATCTTTGTACCAATAAAGAAACAGGGTCGGAAAATATTATTTGCATGCAAAGAATTTAAAATCAAAATCAAGCTTTTTCAGTCAAAAAATAGCTATTTTGGAATGTAATATTATTAATAAAAACTTTGGCAAACTATCTAACCCGTTCCCTCCACGAAAAGGTTTCTTTTTTGGTTATGGAAAAAAAAATCAAAGCTTCCTCACAAAATATAAAAATAATTTTGTTTAAAAAATTTGCATTGTTCTAAAGTCACTTGCATCTTTTCTAATCTTTCGATACATGGATTTAAAAGGTGTGTATGCGAGCTATCAAACGCGGTTAAATACTGTTATAGATCTGGCAACCACGCAATATTGATCTTCCCGAAAGTGCCAGAACTATATAGAACAGTTTCCCAATTTGTAAAAAGCTGTAACCCAAAGATCCAGACATTCTAGTTGGGACACACACCCACCCGACGAATACACCCTACAGAACCGTATACACCAAAATGTAGGATTTAGAATAGTCGAGACATACACCTGAAAACATCCACGACAGAAGCTTCGAGAACGGGGGGAAATGGTATATAACCCTGGTAGCTCTCAGCGAGCAGTCAGTCATTTTAATGATCGAGACGCGAACCGGTATAAGAAAGCGAAGGTACAATATCGGTGGTGCCATAACGTGAGAATTAAGTTAAACGTGCGAATTAAAGTGAAAGTGCGAATAAAAAATTATCACTTAGTTTTAAACGAATTTGTGTTTTACTTGAAATCTCGGCGAACCCCTAGCTCGCAACAATACTTTTGTTCTGGTGAAAACAATATCGTATCGCATCGAAAAGAAGCATTTGCGGTAAGTTCTTCTCCACTACTATCTTTTGAAAAATAAACTTCTGGGGAGTTTGGGAGGAAAGGGATATTGAAAGGCGTTTGGTCCCGTGCGAAAAGTTGCTTCAATAGCAAGAATGAAATGAATTTTTTCATCGCACAGGATTGTCATAGTGAATCCGTTTTTCATTGACAGTGATGAGGCAATTGTCACAACCTCGAAGGTCGCCCTTCTTCGGAATTTGCACAATGACGCCCTCCTTCCATTCAGTCGGATATCTTCCTTTATTCCACACCGCAGTAAAGAGTGGGAGGAGTATATTGGCTGTTATTTCGGGTATGCTTTGAGGAGTTCGGTTGGTAGTCCGTCTATACCTGAGGCTTTCCTTCCCGCCAATGGCGGAAAATATCTCTTCCTTATCTGGGGGATCGTCCCAAATAGAGGATTATTGCGGTTGGATGTTTAGTAGTTGGTCTATTTATCGAATATTTTCCTCTGACAATATGTTCAAAATATCAGAGAAGTATTCCTTCCATCGCCGCAACTGGTGTTCACTCATATTAAGGAGAGTTACGTTGACATCTCTCACCAGGCGGTTGGCGGTGAAATTCCTGCTCGTCAACTGTTTCATCATTTTAAATAGTGAACCCATATCCCTGAGGTAAGCCGCAGATTCTGCCTTGTTTGCCAGATCTTCAATGGCCTTTCCTTTGTCGCGTCTAGAAACCTTTTTAAGCTGTATATGAGCATCGCGGTAGTTCTGCCTCAAGTCGGGTGTCCGTTGGCTGACATTGGGTTGAGAGATGATTGCCAATTTGGCTTTTTTCCGATCGCCAACCTGCGACATCCAAGGTTTCTCAACGCTTTGCACCTATCCCATAGATTCTTCAGCACTAGTTAGAAAAGTGTTACTTTGGTTCCAGTGTGCGTATTTCATATTCGCCCAATGTGGATGACTTTTCGCGTAGAATGGTGGTGTACTCGCGTTTTTTGTTGGAATCTGAGTTTATCCACATTAAGCTTGCGCTTCATTTGAAGAATTTGTGGTCGTCGGATAGCAGCTGTACACAATCTCAAGCAGGCAACCATCAAGTGGTGATCGCTCCCCACGTTAGCTCCACGTTTCGCTCGCACATCGAGAAGACATCTTCTCCATCGGCGACTTATAGCCAAATGGTCGTCGATCTGGTTCTGAGCAACACCATCGGGGGAGACCCAAGATGTTTTATGATGACTCTTGTGTGAAAAAAGGGTCCCTCCGATGACCATTTGGCCGAGTATAATTCACCGTTTTCGGGTCTCTTAATCCAAGGTCGTGACGCGTCGACCCAAGGGTCACCATGCCTCCTCATGACGTGTTCTAGTCCAGTGTTATCAGATCCAACCTGGGCGTTCATATCTTTTGACATGATAATAATATCACCTCATGGAACACGTTCGAAGGTGGGACTCAGTTGGCTACAAAACTCTTTTTGTCACCAGGTGTTGCGGTATTAGTTGGTGCGTAGCACTGTAGAATTGTGACGTTTCTGATACTGGTCCTGAGCCATCGTGTCCACCTGACCTCGCTCAAGCCCAAGATTTGGATGTTATAGTGCTCCATTTCACGGTCGATCACTGATTGGCGGTGCAAGGACCGAGTAACCCCAGCTCTTCCCCCGTCATTCAATGTTCGAACGTTCCAGAAGCCAATCATAGTCCGTTTTCGAATGCCAAAAGTCGTTACCATAGAATCAGTCCGCATCCGAAGCGCTGTATCCGTTCTCATATCAGTTAGGATTTAAGATCACGGGTGATAAGCCCATGATCCAGTGAGTGTCCATTTGCCATTTTTAGGGCAAGCAGGACTGGCTGTGGGTGAATTCTACTGCCCCATCCCACAGGGGGATAGTTAGCTCAGATCCGTGGAGTCGCTAGTCTCCAAAGATAGTTGCAGGAATTGGTAAAACCTCATCCTACAGCTACCCCCTGCAGGAAAATAAAATAAAGCAAAATGTATTTAAAGGCATTGCAAAAAAACACTTCGCTTTGCAAACTAATAAAATGACATCAAAGCCTGCATTCACCCTTAAAATATTAAAATGATTTCAACTTCACGTAACGTAATGCATTCAAGCATGTGGGGTACAAGAATTGTGGGCACTTAGGAATAGAATTATTTCAGTCCAAAATAATTGGGTCAGTCCACGAGATCAAAATACCTCGATAATCAGCCATTACTCTGGCAATACCGTCGGAGCCGACAGCGAACGAAACGGCTGTGATTGTGTGACTCGAAACTCGTTTTGTGTCGTCCGTGTGACGATATTTATAGAGCAATCGGTGGTATGTGTGTCGTATTCTCGATTCGGCGTGTAGTGGTGCCTGCTTTTCACTTTTATAGCGCGCTCACACACTTTGCTAAACGGGGCAGGCACGTTCGTGATCGACCCCTGTGCCTGCCCTGCAAACTCATCGAACGAATAAGTGAATCGTCCTCGTCGTCTTGATTTTTTTTGTTGGGTTAAAGAAACCTTCTGTGCTGCCGTGCCTTGTGAGTTTTCCGTGAGTTTTGTTTACGCGAGCGGAAAAATTGGGCGGTCGTCGTGTGCCACCCCTTCCGGCCAAGTGCAGTGTGCGACATCCGCGCTGTCTGCCCTGCCGTGCGTGCTGATCACGAAAGTCATCTGGATTTCTGGTTCGAAAGTCGAGTGTAATCTAAACGTCGTCGCGTTTTGGGCCGGCACTTGTGTGCGGCCACTGTTCTTGTAGTGTATATTGGCGCCCGTAGAACGAACGAGCGGAACGCACCACCGACACAGCCAGCACACAAGAGAGCAGCCAGCAGCAGAGGCCGCATTCGACGGGTTTCGAGTTGATTTTTTCATGTTGCGCGTTATCGGGCCTCGGTCTAGAGTTTTCCTCCTTTTCAACGTTCATATCCGTCGCCGAAAGTTCCGATAGGATGTTTCGTATCTGTCATAGATATTCGCGCGCAATATTTTAAGTTTTCGAAATTTTCTTGAATATGTAATGTGAAAAATTCTCGAGTTTGTCCCCCCTCATCGTTCGCTTAGTGTGTGGTTTTATGTGTTTGTGCTTCGGTCTCAAGTGTGTTGTATTTCATATATTTTTTTGCTTCATCATAAACCACATGTCCAGAAAAAATAGCGGTCGCGACAAAGGGAAAATGAATTTTGTCGTGTACACGACACCAATATAAAAAAAAAACACTGCACAATACAGAAAAAGTCCGACCAAAGGCATTCAGGTCAGAATTTTATTGAAATCTGTTTCATTTTTAATTTCACCCACTGTAGAGACAATTTTTTCTTCTGTCAAAAATCGGAAGGTCCTGCCTAAAATCGAGCTCAATACTAAACGTAATCAGATGCGATCTGGTACTCAACGAGTTCTCTCGACGACGTTCAAGGATCGAATAAAGGTGGCTACGTCCGAACTCTAAAAGAACTCTGTGCCGCCAAATCATCAGTCGCGCACCCGACAAGCGACTGAAAACACTCAACACAGAACTGACCAACACCGCCTGAGCTTTTATCACCGCGGCAGCAGCAGCAGCAACGAAAAATCGGTACTATTTGACTGTGGAGCGCACGCGACATACTCGAGGACTTTGGCAACGAAGAAATGAACGGCTGGGAAGTACCTGCACTTGTCTAGCGCCAGAGCGGTCCACTTCTATTGAATCCACCACTCCTTGGTTGCGGCGCGCTTGCTTGCTTGTACAAGGAGCAGCAGCACCAGCGCACCGCGGTGCCAGCTGACTGGAAGCTGTTCGACTTCTGTTCGCCACTGCCTGATTCTTGTTGCTCGTAGCCCTGCCGTTTATCACTAGTTGGAATTTCACGAATTTCAACTACACCGCACGTGACGATGCTTAGGTTTGACTGCTTATCACACGCGGTTTTTGTTTTGGTACCTCTCCGCCTGCCTGTCTTCTGCCGGCAGCTAACTCTGCTATACTTTTCGTCTTCGCCGACCATGGCCGATTCGTCACCTTCATTTCATTCACCCGATTTGACTTCGGATTTGTAATCTTCCTGCTTGTATTTTTCCATTATTATTTTTTGAATGAAATGCACCGCGTGTGGAAGTACTACTGCTATGCCGAGTAATTGCCAGTGTCACCGGTTGGACGGCTGGCTTTCAGACGGTTCTATTTTTATTTTGATATTTATCTTAAGGTCAATTTCTTGTGAGCGATTATTTTTGGTGGGAAAATTCAATACGATTTGCAATATTGTAGAATTATAGTAATGGTCGGGGGAAAAGAAGTCTTTAGAAATTTCGAATTGTTTTTGTTTTGGATTGTAGTTGAATTTTTGATGCGAATACTTTGCTTTTTGTAATTCCAGTTGATTTTTGTGTAGGGCATTACTAAATATTCGAACTGTCACTCGGAATATGTATGTGAAAACATCAATTCGTCCGAGTTTGTTTACAGTGCTGGAAAAAACATTTGCAACCGAAGTCAGAAACAACATTTTTTGCTCAAAACTTTCTTTATTTTGAATTGAGCTTAAAATTCTTTAACAGAATTATTTCCCGTAATGTACTTAACACAAAAGCTATAACAAATAATAATTTTCAACTCTCAGAAAAATCAAAAAAAAAAAATGTCAAATGAGCCACACTTTTAGTTGAACAAAACATTCTGAAAATAACGGCATCATATGCGTAGCAGTTTTACTGCTCGACTTTTGTTTCTTGAGTGTTGGCTATGATGGGTTGAACATGTGTCGTTAATTTAGTCTGGTTCCTTTGTTCCCTTTCTTTTCTATTCTCACTTAATTGCAAGTGATAGAAGGAGTGGGGGTTTTGGTGATTTTTCGAAAAACAACTATAATCATAATGAAATTGATATATTTTAAATATTAGATCAGTAACGTTTACGCTTTTGAAGAAAATCGAATTTTGAAAAGTTATGGAATTGTGTCACATTGTATGGGAGGGGGTAGAAGGAGTGAACCTAATCGGTTAATTTTTTCCCGATATTAATAATAATGCTTATTAAGCTGTCGACACACGATGCGAGTTATAATATATTATCTCGCTTTTCGATATTACTAGTGTCATTATCTTATACACAATTCAGCCTTCTTATATCGAAATAGGAAGTTAATATACATAATTATATATATTAGCTTGCATCGTCTGTCGAAGGCATTAAGGATTTGACACAAAATTTTAGCTCGATGAAAGTTATACATATTGAAAAAATTGGTGTAGAGTATTTCATGAAAAAGTGTAGTTTGTATGGGAGGTGGTGGAAGGAATGAGGGGTTCTTAGTATTTTTTGAGAAACACTACAATCATCATGCAGTTGATATATTTTAAATTTCAAATCAGTAACATTCACACTTTCCGAGAAAATCGAATTTTTGAAAAGTCGTGGAATCGTGTCACATTGTACAGGAGGGTTTAGAAGGAGTGAAGCTATTCGATTTATTTTTTCCCGATATTTATAATAATACCAATTAGGGATTTAATACAAAATTTCAGGTCGATGAAAGTCATACGTACTGAGAAAATTGGTGTATAGTATTTAATGAAAATGTGTAGTTTGCATGGGAGGTGGTGGAAGGAGTGCGGGGATTCAAATAATTTGTAAACTAAGAGATTGCATTTATAATAGATTTAATATATTTTAAGCCTCAAACTAATAGCTCTTATAGTTTCAAAAAAAATCGATTATTACATATGTATTTTTGAAAATGTGTCACTTTGTATGGGAGGAGGTAGAATGCGTGAGGGGAGTTTTTGCGTGAAAGCCGGACATACAGACAGACAGATAGACATACAGTGCTGTGCAAAACTTAAGCAACTCACTACATGTCGGAATAAAAAGGAAAATTGCAATCAAAAAATTAAGAATTTTTTTTCTTTTTTTTAAATTTACACGTTAGCATGTTGCTTAAAGTTCTGCAATAAAAAAAGTACATCTGTATTTTAACAGTTCTTAAAAAAAACAAAACAAAATACACAAAAAAAGGCTGAGCAAAATCTAAGCAACTTTCAAAACGCAGCTGCGATTCCCAGTCAGAACAAAACATAACGGGGATTTTCCGATGTTGTTTTTGTTTTCTGATGTTCGTGTCAATCAGATCAGTATAGATCGTCTTCCCTTTGGGTTTAATTGTGTCTAAAAAAATAATGTTTAAAATGCAGTGTGATCAATACGATAATAGATTTAAATCAAATGTAATTTCGCTATATTATTCTGGAAAAACGCAAATAGAGATTGCCAAATCGTTAAATATAAACAAATCTTTAATTTCAAGATGGATTACGAAATATAAAAACACGGGTAGTGTGAAAAGTGTAAATTTTGGTGGAAGGCCGCGTAAAACTACCATTAGAGATGACTTACAAATTAAACAATTGATAAAAAGAAAACCGTTTATCTCGTCAAAAGAAGTTGTAAAAGAGCTAGGCTTAAATGTCAACTCAAGCACTGTTCGCAGACGGGCAATTGAACTCAATCTAAAAAGCTATACACCTTTAAAAAAACCATTGCTCACAAAAAGACATGCAAGGAAAAGGTAAACTGCTCGAACAACACTTTTAAACATTATTATTTTACTATTTATATCGTTTTATATATCATTTAGGCTTGAATTCGCTAAAAACCATCTTGACTGGTCAGTTGCTAAATGGAAGACCGTTTTATTTAGCAATGAATCCAAGTTCAACCTCTTCAATTCTGATGGCTTCTCCCGTGTGAGGCGTGAGAAGGGACAACAACTCAATCCACGCTTATGTAGGAAAACGGTGAAACATGGGGGAGGAAGCGTCATGGTCTGGACATGTTTCTCAGCAGTTCTCAGAAATTATGGACAGATTCATGTATAAGGACATCTTAGAATCTAGAATGTTACCTTATGCAGAGTGGAATATGTCACTTCGATGGGTGTTTCAACATGATAATGACCCGAAACACACATCGAAGTTGGTTAAAGAATGGCTTAGCTCTAAAAGGATTCAAGTTCTTGATTGGCCGGCACAATCGCCCGACTTGAATCCTATAGAAAACTTATTCGGTATATTGAAACGGCGTATGGGAACAGTATAGTTTGCAAACAAGGACCAATTGTTTACGAACCTAAAAACCGAATGGGAAAAAATTTACATATCAATTTTAAATAATTTAGTTGAATCAATGCCTCGCAGATGTGCCGCTGTTATAAAAAATAACGGCTATTACACGAAATATTAATAAAAGTTGCTTAGATTTTGCACAGCCTTTTTTTTTGGTGTATTTTGTTTTTGTTTTTTTTTAAGAACAGTTAAAATACTGATGTACTTTTTTTATTGCAGAACTTTAAGCAACATGCTAACGTGTAAATTTAAAAAAAAAGGAAAAATAATTCTTTATATTTTGATTGCAATTTTCCTTTTCACTCCGACATGTAGTGAGTTGCTTAAGTTTTGCACAGCACTGTACATACAGACAGACAGAGAAGAATTTTAAAAACGCATTTTTCTGCTTAGTTATTGCTAAAATAAAGCAAAAAACTAACTTATAGCCATTTCTAAACAAATAACAAGCACACTACAATTATATTTATATGTATTGATTCGAACTATTGCTATATATTGTTATTGTTACTATATATTTTTATTATTATCGCTGCTATATATTTTTATTATTTAGAGGTGTTTGGGGGAGGATGAAGGGGGCTGGAAGCTGGAATATGTACAAAATAAATGAGTAAATTGCGAAAAAAAACCGGAAAAAATCAAACTTTTTTAATGTTTTACAATTTAAGGGGGCAGATCCCCCCAAATTTACCTTCTTATCGAGATAATAATCTACTTCATTGTTTTTATAGGGCTTGGAAGTACTTTCTGGAAACCCTACAGCGACATTATAGGCCTTAAGAATAAATATTACTTTTGCTCACTCTGGAAATTTATAATGAGTTCCATTTGAAATATATTGTATGTTGCATTAGTTTATGCTACAAAAAATCTAAAAATTGTAAATGTTTCGGGCGTTAGAGGATAATTCTCGTTTAAAATTAATCTGTAAGCTAATTTTATTCAGGATTTTAAGAATTTGAAGACATGTAAAACCCTTTTGGTATATTTCACTACTGTTTATACAAAATTTAGATATAAACAATTTTAGCGGATTAGAAATTTTATTTGATATGCCAAAATAGAAAGTGCGCTGAAAAGTTTATTCTATACAAAATATGTTTTCACTGTCATAAATGCCGTACATTTGAGTACCACTTGATTTTGTTTTCTTTATTTCGATTTGGCATGTAAAAAAAAATGTGCAGAAAATTTTTTCTATACAAAATTTACCCTCATTGATATAAATGCCGTGTATTTTGAGTATCACCTGATACTGTTATATTTTTCCTGAAGTCTACGCGGTATTGTCCAAACGCAAAATCGCTAACCAACTTCAAACATATGTAGAGTAACCCGCTTACCCTACGAACTTCACAGATAACATGATCTATTGTTACCGTTTCGAACAGTGGACAGCGATCTTAAAGTAGGAATTTTAAAAACGAGGTCCCAGCAATGTGACACGGCATGCCAATAAGGGATGACTGCCTCAGGTCAACAAGAGCTGCAGAGGCAGTTTCGGCCCAAAGCAAAAGCGAAGGAGTGCTAGAATCACATATTTCCGTATCCTTATTTGATGATAAATTGCAAAAGCGATCGAAAGAGAAGTAAGAAATCACAATTTAAACTGTTGAAGTCTTTGGAAAAAACCTTGATCTTAAGACTCTTCTACTATGCATCACAAAATTATTTGTACCATGGAAAATAATCCCAATCTTCAAGTTAAGCCATGTTTAAAGAGCGCTTAACAGCTTTAAGGAAAAATATGTTTGGAGGGAAAGGTAGCGACTAATGTCCTTAAAATACTCAATAATAAAGTTAACGCAATTTATTTGAAGCAAAGGAATTAAAAGCAAAAAACATTTTAACAAAATTATTTGTACCATTGAAATTTATTCACAAAATTATTTTTACCCCATGGTAACACTATTATTTCTAAGAAAATATGAGACAACCGTTAGTTATTTCAACTGAAATCAGTAAGGTATTAACTTCTCAATTGTTTTTCGTGCTTAGTACAAGTGTGACGATTAAATATTGTGTGGAAATATCGAGGATAAAGTATATGTATATCATTAGTCAGTACAGAGCCGGGGTTACTTTGACTAATATAGCAAAACAATTTAAATTTCAGAAATACCGTTTTGTATCAAGTTCGGAAATTAAATAATACAAAAACTTTGAAAACGGCACCCGATAGGAGCAGAAAGCGTGTTACATCCAATAGAAAAGATCGGAAGATCGTTGGAGCGGTGACAAAAATGACTCAATTCCAATTAAAATATTGCTTCAAAATGTTCACTTGTACCGTGTACACAAAATAAGTCATATGACGATTCGCTGGAGGTTGGAGGAAGCGAATAAAAAATGTTATGTCAAAACGAAGGTACACTTTACCACATCGGTCAATAAGTCCGTAGGATGACCCACAGATGGCACCTCTGTGGCCGAACCAATTGTATTGGCAGCGAGTACCAACTTTCAGAAGCGACGAGTCAAAATTTCATGACATTCTGATTCTTTGTTTACAAGCTACAGTGCTCGAAGTGACGCTACTTTTGTTATTTTTAAAAACATGGAAAAACCCGAATTTCGTGTGTTGATAAAACATTGCTTCTTCATGGGAAAAAACAGCGTTGAAACAAGGGCATGGCTTGAAAAGTGTTATTTGGAATCTGCTCCGTCGAGACAAATGGTTGAGAAGTGGTTTGCCGAGTTTAAATGTGGTCGTAGCTCGACTGAGGACTTGCCCCGCAGTGGAAGGCCAAATGAAGCTGTTACTCCAGAAAACATTAAAAGAGTCCACAAAATCGTTTTGGCCGATTCTAAAGTGAAGTTGCAAGAGTTAGCAGACATTCTAAAGATATCGAAAGACAGTGTGCACACAATTTTGCATGTGCATTTGTCGATGCGGAAGCTCTTTTCTAAGTGGGTGCCGCGTTTGCTCACAGTGGACCAATAACAACAACGTGTCGACGATTCGGAGGCCTGTATGAAGCTGTTTCGACGCAATAAAAAAGATTTTTTGCGGCGGTATGTGGCAATGGATCCATAATTTCACACCAGAGTCAAATCGGCAGTCTGCGGGAGAACCGCGACCAAAGCGACCAAAAACTCAAACATCGGCTGTCAAGGTATTGGCTTCAGTTTTTTGGGATGCACATGGTATATTATTCATAGACTACCTTGAGAAGGGAAAGAGCATCAATACCGATTATTATATACCATTACTCGAACGTTTGAAGCGAGAAATTGCTGCGAAACGGCCACACATGCAGAGGAAAAAATACTGTTTCATCAGGACAATGCTCCGTGTCACAAGTCAAGTCGATCAAAACAATGGCGAATTGCTTTCGCACCGAATATATTACTTTTATGATAATATCAATCTACCGTGTAATTATGCGTGTCCTCCGCCTCCTTCTACCACCTCCCATACAAACTGTACTTATCATGAATTACTCTTAAGCCAATTTACTCAGTGCGTATAAAATTTAGCGAGCTGAAATTGTGCACTAAATATTTATTTAAAATTGTTAGTAATGCCAAAAAAATTAGACGGTTAGCTTTTCACCCCTTCTATCCCCTCATACAAAATGACACAATTTCGCATTTCGACAATAAATGGATTTGCTCGAAAAGTATAAAATCTATTAGTCTGAATTTCGGGATATGTTACTTCCATAATGATTTCAATTTAGGGTATAAAAATTATTTGCGTCCTCCCTCTCCTTCCATCCCTCCCATACAAACTACACTTTTTCATGAAATGCTCAAAGCCGATTTTCTCAGAACATATAACATTTATCGAGCTCACATTTTGTAATAAATACTTATTTAGCATTATCACTAAGATCAGAAAAGAATATTTGATTAGCTTCACTGCTTCTACCCCCTCCCATACAATATTATACAGTTTCACAACTTCACAAAAAATCAATTTTCTTGAAAGTATGAATGTTACTAGTCTAAAATTTAAGAGATGTCAATTTTATGATATTCTTAGTTATTTCTGAAAAAATCACTAAAATCCCCCAACTCTTTCTACCACCCGCATAAAACTGCATATTTTCACTAAATCTAACACACTAATTTTCTCAGCTCCTATTTAATTTTTGGAGTAAGCATTTTGTATAAAACATTTTTATAGCTACTTTAACATGATAGGAAAAAATTAGTTCAATGCTATCACCCCTTCTAACACTCCCCATACAAAATTTCTTGGGATCACAAAAAATTCTATTTCATCTAGAGTATCGTAAGATTGCGCTTAACGCGCAATCGTAGCCCTTTTTTTTAACAAAATACAACAAGAGCTTCTTGGTCCCCTCAGAGCCCGGATTTGAATTTGATTGAGAACCTTTGGCATAACGTAAAGCAACAAATCAAACATAAAAATAAATTTCAATGGTACAAATAATTTTGTTAAAATTTTGGCCTTTATGTGCAATGCACAAACACAGTCATGGAGGGAAGGAATGGGATTAGGAAGGTAGGGGAAGAGGAGTGAGAACGACCGTGACGAGTGAAAGAGGAGTGAGAACGACCGTAACGAGTGGAGAAGCTGGTATATATTTTTCAGTTGTACTGGCTGCTACTGAGGCAGATGTTATGGGGGACTGACTGATAGAAAGCGAACAGAATCCAGCTACTAAGTATCTAAGCCTTCTTGAAGTGGAACTGTTTCACTTTTACACCATTTGCCCATTTTATTTCGAATAATTTTTCTTCGCCAGTAGCAACTGAAAAATTCGTGCTTAAAAAAATCCCGTCTGTAGTAGGAATCGAACCCACGACCTATTGACTGAAAATGAAGCACGCTGCCCACTACGCCACGGAAGCCTCAATATGCATTAAATAAATTGCGTTAACTTTATTATTGGGTATTTTAAGGACATTAGTCGCTTCCTTACCCTGTAAAAATATTTTTCCCTAAAGCTGTAAAGCGCACTTTAAACATGGCTTAACTTGACCCCCGCAAGGGGGTAGTTGCAGTATGAGGTTTTACCAATTCCTGCAACTATCTTTGGAGTTAGCGACTCCACGGACCTGAGCTAACTATCCCCCTCTGGGATGGGGGCTGTAGAATTCACCCACAGCCAGTCCTGCTTGCCCTAAAAATGGCAAATGGACACTCACTGGATCATGGGCTTATCACCCGTGATCTTAAGACCTAAATGATACGAGAAACGGATACATCGCCTCGGATACGGACTGATCCTACGGTAACGACTTTTGGCATTCGAAAACGGACTATGATTGGCTTCTGGAACGTTCGAACATTGAATGACGGGGGAAGAGCTGGGGTTACTCGGTCCTTGCACCGCCAATCAGTGATCGACCGTGAAATGGAGCACTATAACATCCAAATCTTGGGCTTGAGCGAGGTCAGGTGGACAGGATCAGGAGAAGAACGAACCCCTAGCGGAAACACTATTCTGTACATTGGCCCTGAAAGTGAAGCCAGAAATGGCGTGGCGTTCGTCCTTACGCCGAGAGCGAGAAACAGTCTCATTAGCTGGGAACCAATCTCGGATAGGATTATCGTCGTCAGGCTCAGGACCAGTGTCAGAAACGTCACAATTCTGCAGTGCTACGCACCAACTAATACCGCGACATCTGGTGACAAAGAGGAGTTTTATAGCCAACTGAGTGCCACCTTCGAACGTGTTCCAAGAGGTGATATTATTATCATCTCGGGAGATATGAACGCCCAGGTTGGATCAGACAACACTGGACTAGAACACGTCATGGTGACCCTTGGGTCGACCCTTCACAACCTTGGATTAAGAGACCCGAAAACGGCGAATTATTTGTGGAGTTCTGTAGTACTCGGCAAATGGTCATCGGAGGGACCCTTTTTCCACACAAGAGTCATCATAAAACATCTTGGGTTTCCCCTGATGGTGTTACTCAGAACCAGATCGACCATTTGGCTATAAGTCGCCGATGGAGAAGATGTCTCCTCGATGTGCGAGCGAAACGTGGAGCTGACGTGGGGAGCGATCACCACTTGATGGTTGCCTGCTTGAGATTGTGTACAGCAGCTATCCGACGACCACAAATTCTTCAAATGAAGCGCAAGCTTAATGTGGATAAACTCAGAGATCCCAACAAAAAACGCGAATACACCACCATTCTACGCGAAAAGTCATCCACATTGGGTGAACATGAAATGCGCACACTGGACGCCAATTGGGAGGCAACCAGAAACACTTTTCTAACTAGTGCTGAAGAATCTGTGGGATATGCGCAAAGCGGTGAGAAACCCTGGATGTCGCAAGACACATGGGACAAGGTTGGCAATCGGAAAAAAGCCAAATTGGCAATCGGAAAAAAGCCAAATTGGCAATCATCTCTCAACCCGATGTCAACCAACGAACGCCCGACTTGAGGCAGAACTACCGCGATGCTCATATACAGCTTAAAAAGGCTGTTAGACGCGACAAGAGAAAGGCCATTGAAGATCTGGCAAACAAGGCAGAATCTGCGGCTTACCTTGGGGATATGGGTTCACTTTTCAAAATCATGAAACAGTTGACGAACAGGAATTTCACCGCCAACCACCTGGTGAGAGATGTCAAGGGAACTCTCCTTAATATGAGTGAACACCAGTTGCGACGATGGAAGGAATACTTCTCTGATATTTTAAACATCTTGTCAGATGAAGATATTCCGGAAACAGAACAACTTCCAAACATCCAACCGCAACAATCCTCTATTAGGGACGATCCCCCAGATAAGGAAGAGATAGTTTCCGCCATTCGGTCAATGGCGGGAAGGAAAGCTCCAGGTATAGACGGACTACCAACCGAACTCCTCAAAGCGGACCCGGAAATAACAGCCGATATACTCCTCCCACTCTTCACTAAGGTGTGGAATGAGGGAAGATATCCGACTGAATGGAAGGAGGGCGTCGTTGTAAAAATTCCGAAGAAGGGCGACCTTCGGGATTGTGGCAATTGGCGTGGTATATGTCTACTTACTGCCGTATCAAAAATTATGGCTAAGGTAATTCTCAATAGGATTAGTGATGTCGTCGAGAGCACTCTCGAAGTTTATCAGGCTGGATTCCGTAAAGGGTCGTCTTTTACCGACCACACAAATACCCTACGGATAATATTATAGCAGTCGGCCGAAATGGGTTCGCCACTACATCTCATGTTTGTGGACTTCGAGAAGGCTTTCGACAGCGTTAAGCGAGATTACATATGGAATGCTTTGCGTAGGAGAGGTATTCCAGATAAGGTCATAGCTATGATTAAAGAATCCTACGAAGATGCAAGGTGTCGCGTCTTGTTGCATAGAGGAGAGCTGTCCGAGAGCTTTCCTGTGCGAACGGGTGTCAGACAAGGCTGCATATTATCACCAGCCCTGTTTCTGGTGGTAATAAATGACATCTTGAAAGCTGCACTGGAAGGTGGGGAAGGTAAAGGTCTTCAATGGAGACTATTTAACATCTTAAGTCACCTTGATTATGCTGATGACGTGTGTTTGCTTGCACATACCCGTTCGGACTTAGAGTCAAATGTTCGCTCGTTGCATTCTAAATGCAAAGAGGCGGGACTGAAAATAAATGTGCGTAAAACCAAGTACATGCACATGGGTTCGAACGCAAGCACACCGATTGTTCTTAATGGACAGGATGTGGAAGAGGTGCAAGATTTTTGCTATCTCGGAAGCATTGTCAGCATGGACGGCGGAGCCGAAAAGGATGTTGAGGCTCGGCTAAATAAAGCCCGTCAGGCCTTCGGTATCCTTTCCCCTTTCTGGAGGTTAAGAGAGATCTCCCTTCGCACGAAGCTGCGAGTTTTTGACGCATGCGTCAAATCCGTGTTGTTATATGGTTGTACTACGTGGAAAGTGACCGTTCGACTTACCAAGAAACTACAGACTTTCGTAAATCAATGCCTCCGGCGCATTTTAGGAATATTCTGGCCAGAAGTAATCTCCAACGACGAACTTTGGAGTACAACTCGCCAGACTAAAATAGGTATTGAGATTCAACGGCGAAAGTGGCAGTGGATCGGTCATACTTTGAGGAAACCAGAGCGAAACATCGCAAAACAGGCTCTGGATTATAACCCTCAAGGAAGACGTCGGGTTGGTCGACCATGTAACACATGGAAGCGAGCAGTTGAGCAGGAGGCCAGAGGAATAAACAAGTCCTGGCAACAGCTTAAAGCCGATGCTCAGGATCGCGCCTTGTGGAAGAGAGTTGTTTCTGTCCTATGCCCCTATAGGGGGTCTTAACAGGAATTTGATAACTTGAAGATTGGAATTTTTTCCATGTGTTCAATTTTATACTTTTAAATTCTAAATGTCAAATTTCGGCTAGTCTTATACCATTGGCACATAGCGGTCCTAACTATAATTTAGCTAATTCATAATTTAGCTCGTCTTCATCGTTAGTAGATTGGTAACACACAGCACTTTGCCAATTAAGAAGAGCCACTCACTCATCTGTCATATTTTTAAAAAGTTGAATTGCATAGCCAATAGGCAATACAATTTTGCAAGGAAGGCGACAAAAGAAGAAAAACGATCCTTAGCCCTGTTTTGGAATCGTTTGCAAGTTATCTTTCATAGCTGGACGTTTAAGTCACGATTCAAAGCCTTTGTATAATTTAGAGCTGTCAGAAAATGACTTTTCTTCTTCTCTCTTATACGAAAAAGCTTCTAAGAGAGCTCCAACTCTAGTACATTCTTCATCGTTATAGCCTAACTTATGAGAAAAATGAGAGGATTTAGTTAAATGAAATGATTTAGCTGAGAGCATGATGAGATTTAGCTGATAAATGATCACAATTTAGCTAATTTTGCGTATGACACACAACCGTTTAATGATAATTTAGGCCTTAATTATAATTTAGCTGCGCTATGTGTCAATAGCATTATGCGTTCTTACACTTGATACGGAGTTCTTGCAGTTTAAATCATCGCGTATGGACAACTTTCGCATGTTTTAATTTGAAAATTAGGAATTGAATCCATTCTATCTCTCTAAATTTCGAATTATGGCGCAGTTAATTAAACTTTCACCGTGAATTGAATAACAAAGTTTTAGTACCTAATACAAGAACACTTCAGACTATCCACTAGTGCAAATTTGGAATTTAAACGTGTAAAATTTAGCAAGAATGCCAACTTAAAAGAAGACAGGTACAAAGCAGCCTTATACATACCAGTCACACATAGCGTATCACGTTCCTAATTAAGAAGAGCCACTCACGCATCTGCCAAATTTTAAAAGTTAAATTGAATTGCCAATGGCAATAAAAGAAGAAAAAGAATTATAATTTCTTGGAGTCGTTTGCAAGCTATCTTTCACAACTGGACCATAAAATCACAATCAAAGATTGAGAGATAAATCAAAGCTCTCAGAAAATGAATCTTCTTCTTTCTATTACATAATATATGTATATATAATATTATAAAAAAAAATTTCGACTTAAATGCCTTCATTATTTGGTGGCATTTTCATTATTGCAAACAACCTCAACGCACCATCTTGGCATTGATGTTTATCCTTCGATTTACAATTTTCCAAAGATTTTCGATGGGGTTCAAGTCAGGTTGTTATATTGGGCAATTCAAAACCTCTACACTGTTGTTCTTAAATCAATCCTGAGTCAGTTTTAATGTATGCTTTGGATCGTTATCCTGTTGGAATCTCCAAATGAAAAATACATTGTTCTCAGCATATGCTGTATACATAACATTTTTAAGAATATCTACGTGAATGAATCTATCGATTATGCTTTCAATTCTGTAAATAGGTCCAATGCCTTGCCCCGAAAAAAAAACACTTGCAGCTTCGTGCGAAGGGGGGAGATCCATCAAAAAGGTCAAAAGATATCAAAGGTATGACGAGCTTTATTTATACGAAGTACAATATCTTTTTCAACTCCTGCACCTCTCCCACATCTTGCGTATTAAGAAAATCGATGTACTTGTGCTTGAAATCACTTGCATTTATTTGATCTTACGCAGATTTATTTGCCGTCTTGCCTCTTTGCATTTGGAATGCAACAAGCGGATATTTGACTCTAAGTGCAAACTCTCGACGACAGCTTATTCAAGGAGACTGAATATGTTAAAAGAGTTCACAGTGATCGCCTTCACCTACTGTACCTTGCAGTGTGTTGAAAGCTGCCTGTCATTTGTTATCATCATAAACATAAACCTTGTGTGACACTCGTTCGCGCAGAAAAGCTGTCGATGAGCTCTCCCTTATACAGGGAGTTTGGTACTCCGTGTGCCACCCTGTAAGGGGTTATTCCTAGATATATTTTGAGAAAAAAATTGTTCTACGGAGATGGTCAATTTTCAATATCCGCGGAGATACAGGGTGATCAAGAAAAGTGTTTCGGACCTGTACCCTCACTCACTCAAAACGCTATATCTTGAAAACTAATAATCATAATTGAAAGTGTTATAGCATGTTTTTTAAGAAATCGAATTACCTATCATTTGGTGTAATAGTCCGCATTGTAACTGTACCCAATCCTGAGGTATTTGCCTCAGAACACAAATTTTTTATACTTTGACCCTCAAAATTCTGGGATCAATGTAGTTTTTCTCAAAAAACGCATTATAAAAATGTCATTTTAATGTTGTTTTTTTATGTGCCATATTATTGCCTACAAAAGATGCACACATACTTATGACTTAGGTTTTCCCGTTTTCCAGGTAATAAGCGAAAATACATATGGCTTAAAAATGAAATATGCCATAAAGCAACCCTCGTTCTAAAAAAAACTACCTGAAATGTTGTTAAACTGAAATATTCTTATTGTCCTTTAATTACTATTTAAATTATCGAGGAATGTCCTTTAATTAGTATTTAAATTATTGAGGAAATGAATTAAATTAAAATGAGTTTCTACACAACTAGGTGCTGCACTTTGCCTTTTTTAATGGGGTACCTAACAAAATGAAAAGCGTATAAAAGCAAATCTTACTTCATATTTTTATCAGTTTTAGTTACATTGTTAAAAGTACAAGGTGTCACTAAAATTTAGAAAATAATTTCGAAATGCCTGAGTACACGAATGAAGAATATGCAGGCATCATTTTTATTTATGGAGAGTGTCAGGAAAATACACGAGCGGCGCGATCTTAGTATCATCAGAGATTTCCTAATCGTCGGATACCTGATAGGAGAGTATCACAAGACGTTTACAGAAGGAATCAGGAAACAGGCAGCATTGGGACAAGCAGAGTAAATGCAAATCCTGCGCCGATAATTGCTGTTCCAATCGATGAAGAAATACTACTTGCAGTTCAAAATGATCCATCAATCAGTATCCGACGCTTGGCATTGCAGTTAAACGTCTCTACGTGGAAAGTTTGGAGTGTCCTAAAAGCAGAGCGTTTGCATCCCTACCACAACACACCAGTGCAGGAGCTGTTACCCATTGATTTGCCCAAAAGGATGGAGTTTTGCAATTGGCTCCTTGAACGACAACTAAGTGACGAACATTTTATGAACAACATTCTTTGGACGGATGACTCCCAATTCACCAAGGACGGTATCACAAACTTCCACAACTTACACACCTGGGCTGAGAACAATCCACATACAAGAAGAGAGGTATCATTTCAGCAGAGATTCAGTGTCAATTTATGGGCAGGTGTGGTTGGTGACGATTTCATTGGTCCTATTAGGCTTCAGTCTACCTTAAATAGTTCCAATTACTTGCATTTTTTGACAAATGATCTACAGGAGTTATTGGATGATATGCCACTGCAACGATTGGCTTCCATGTTTTTCCAACATGATGGTGCTCCAGCTCATTACAGCCGACAAATCACAGATTGGTTAAATTCCAATTATAGCAATAGCTGGATCGGTAGAAATGGACCGATACACTGTCCTGCAAGATCTCCTGATTTAACTACTATGGATGTCTTTGTATGGGGACGGATGAAGGACCTTGTCTACGCAACGGAAGTAGTAACGTTGCAGGATCTAAACACCAGAATCGATGCGGCAGCAACAGAAGTAAGGCAGCAGTTGAGGAGTATGAACACAAAGAGAACACCGGCAAAACGAGCTTTAGCGTGCATTCAAAATGAAGGTGGCCATTTTGAACATTTATTGTAATTAAGGAAATTTGAAATAAACCATAAAAACCATTCTTAAGTTCTTTTAGTTCAAGCGGAGAGTGTTGATCAACATATTCTTGTTTTTTGATAAAAGTGCTATACTATTGGAATGATAGTTTTTTCTAAACTATGAAACTTATGCAATGCAAGTGTATGCATCTTTTGTAGGCAATAATATGGCACATAAAAAACCAACATTAAAATGACATTTTTATCATGCGTTTTTTTGAGAAAAACTACATTGACCCCAGAATTTTGAGGGTCAAAGTATCAAAAATTTGTGTTCTGAAGCAAATACCTCAGGATTGGGTACAGTTACAATGCGAACTATTGCACCAAATGAAAGGTAATTCGATTCCCTAAAAAATAAGCTATAACATTTTGAATTGTGATTATTAATTTTCAAGATATAGCGTTTTGAGTGAGTGAGGGTACAGGTACGAAACCCTTTTCTTGATCACCCTGTATCTCCGCGGACATTGAAAATTTACCATCTCCGTAGAACAATTTTTTTCTCAAAATATATCTAGGAATAACCCCTTACAAAGTGGCACACGGAGTACCAAACACCCTGTATAAGACGAGACATCTTGATGATTCTTTAATCATCCTTTTTCGGGATTTTGACAATGGCTAAATTTGATATGAAAATTGCGGTAGTTCTTTGAGAATGATTGATGATTTGGTTCTGAGTAATACTACCAGGTGAAATGTTTTATGATGACTCTTGTGTAGGAAAAGAGTTCCTCCGAAGACCATTTGCCGAGCGCAACAAAAATCCACAAATGATTCCTCTTTTTCGGGGCTCTTAATACAAGGACGTGAAGAAATGTCGACGCAAGGGCTACCATGTTTCCCCATGAAATGCTTGTCTCAGAGACTGTTTCATGGTCGATCACTGATTGGAGAGATACCCCACTCGTTCCATTGTTATTTACTGTTTGAATGTCCAAAAACCAAAAATAGCCTGTTTTGGAATGCCAAAGGTCGTTAAGTAAAATACCCTTAGCCGTTTTAAGAACACGTGAGATAAGCACATAATCCAGTGTGTGTCCATTTGCTATTTTTAGGACAAGATGGACTGGCTGCGGGTGAACCATACAGCATTCCTCCTACGGTGGAAGCAAAAGTAGTATTAGACTTCGCCTTATGATGACATCGTGCAAAAAAATTCCGTCTCCGCTCTCATTTGAGTTTGCATTGTGTGTGAAATTCTTTTCCAAATCTACTAACATATTTGGAGGTCTTTCCAAGCACTTGAAAACTTCTTTCATTTCTAAAACATATCTGTAATAATCAAAAAATATTGATAATCGTTTCATTGTTTTATGTTGAAAAATTAAATAAACTGTCAACAAGTCGGGCGAAACTTAATTATTCTTTGGACAAGTTGCGGATGCGTGGAAAGTCAATATGCAGGTTAGAGTGGTTTGAGAAGACTAAGTGAAAGAGAGTTCTTGGGCAGGGCTGTTGTCAATTTAACAATATTTCATTCGTTTCTGCAAGTTTGGGTTTTTATGTGGGGAGGAGGATGGGTAATAGTAAGGGTGGGTGGATGTTAATAGCTTTTTAATTGGTTGCTTGAATCACGACCAATATTCTCTGTATAGAATGTATGTATGTATAGACGAAGTTGTATAGAATTTTCATAAAATTCGGTGTATTCTAATTTCTATGTATATTAAATAGATGTATCCACATGCAAAATTTAAACTTTGTTTTTCAGCAGAGCCCTAAAAAAATCACTCAAAATTTTGGACATTTTTGCTTACTACCTTCCCCTTACATCTCCCAACTCGAAATTTATACCAGAATTAAAGATTATATGGTTCTACAAACTGACAAATTTTCGATTTAATATCTGTGCTTAGTTTTTAGATATAACGATTTGTAATTTTGGAAAGTGCGCCATTTTTGAAATGCTCCCCATTTCCACCCACTACTATGTATACATGTTAAATTTTTTTCATATTTCGCCAGTGTAGGTTAGTATACGTTTCAAGTTTCAATTACACAGCTTAAGAGACAATCGAGATATTAATTTTTAAGTGTTTTTCTTTGCACCCCCTGACCCTCCCCCTTACAATAATTAGCCTGTTTCTAAGCTGAATCTGGTGGATCTTTATGCCACCTCAAAATGGTCTCAAAATATGATTTTTTTTTAATTTCGAAGATATAATCATTTAAAAAAAAAATTAATAATAATTCGGCCGACAATTGGTTTTTAGCCCCCCCTTTTCAGACGCCAATGCATGAAAAAATCAAATTAATTTTAAAGTTTGACCAACAACCTTCTTCATACCTCTGCTAATTTTCAGCTTCCTATCTACTTTCGTGGTGGAGATATTAGCAAGTGAAGTTTTTGACTCTTTTCCTTGCGGGGCCTCCCCCTTCCACCTGACACTCACCAAAATTTAGATAATGGAGCTCACTTACCCAATCAACAATCCACCTAAAAACAAACATTCTACCTTTAACGGTCTCGGAGATATGAGTGTCCTTATGTACGGTGTACGGCGGAACGTGTTTTTTTTTTTTTTGCATTTTAAACTAATTTAGTTATGAATTGCGAAAAAAAAAATTTCAGCGTAGCAAATTTGTTTTTTTTTCTGTGTCGATCACAATACTTTATTATTAGAATAATAAAGTAAAATAAAAAAAATACGCGTTTCGAAACCATAGCTAGTATACTTTGTTCCTTAAGTTGCGGTCTACATACGGAAAGACATTAATTTTTAAATACTATTCCAACCTTTTGGCTTGAAGCAGACTGCCAAGGAGGCAATTCTACAGTCAAGTTCAGTGCTAGTAATCTCTCGATTCAAAAGCACATCGATTTCTCTTATTAGCAGATTCTTCGGTAAATTTTGCGGAATGCTTCACGTCACATAATGATAACGTTCTAAAAGGGAAAAAAATTCGGTTATTTTAAAACATTAAATTTTGCTTTTAATTCGAATTTTCTCACAAAAAATGGAATATTCGGTTGGAATAATATAATATATAATTGCTCGTGTAAAACTCATATGTATGTACATACTTCTGTGTCGCGGAAATCATCAACTTATACTATGTTTATACGGAGAAGTTTAGATTGCGATTGTGAATTCCAATTGAAACTTGCGATATGTTTACACGCAAGATAAACTTGCAATATAAAAGTTCCGAGTTAAGATCGCAAGTATAATGGCAGTTTGTCAACCCATCAAAGTGGAAATGATAGCAATTTTTATCAACAATCTGCTATGTAATTTCAAAACATATTGCAAATTTCATTAAATTGTGTTGGGAATTGCATAAAAATGGTACTACACACGCTTTATAGTGATGAAAAATAAATTCATGTGTTGGGATAGGTAGGCTGTCAGTTCACTTACTGTTTATACGATATTTTCAATTCGCGATTGCAATTTCACTCAGGACTTAAATTGCGAGCAAGGAGGATATATAATAAGGAGTGACTATGAGCATGCTTTGCCTTGTAAGAAAATGGGAATGAAAGTATTTCCCTCCTTTACTGGCGAAATGCTCGAAATTTTTCGAAACAATCGTTTCGCTATATTTGTCTGGAACACTTAAGCCTATTGCAACCAACTCTGTCCCGCGTTAAATTTTCCGAAACAATTGTGAAATTTTTGAAAGAATTGTTTCGCTGTCCTTGTTCGACATACTTAAACCCATGCAACTATCTCTGTCCCTCGTTAAATTGTCTGTTGCTTAAGTGCTTAGCTTAGACTCGAACCAAAAACTAATAAAAATTGAATAAAATAAAGATTTCTGAAATAAAACAGCAACTCCATCGTACTGAAAATTACTTTATTGCTGACTGAATCTTAGCAACCGAGAGAGAATACAAGTTATAGTTTTTTTTTTGTAAAAGTTTGAAGCCAAGTTAAGCTTGGACACAATTTTCGAAAATTTCCGAATCAAAAAGTATTCCCACATGAAACAGCCTATCAGGCACCACATTTTATATATCCTCCTTGATTGCGAGTGAACTTTGAATTTCAATCACTGTTTCTACGATGTTTTACTTCACGATTGAAGTTTCACTCGTGAAGTTTGGTGTCCGTATAAACATAGTATTAGTTATTCTTAACGTTTTCAATCCTAAATTACGTGTATCATACATTAAAATGTATATTTCTTATGTTTGATAGATTACAAACTTTAGCGGAAAAAATGTGGCTGATTGCTTAGTAATTTTGTTTAAAAGTACGCCATCGTGTTGATGGTGTTTTAAACTTTTCTCGAAATATTTGACTAAGCCACAACATTTAAGTTAATGCAGTCCTTACCTTTATATATTTCAATTTATGTGGCATAAATGAGTACGTGTTCTAGACTGGCCGCAGTAGCTTCACAAAAAGAAATGAGAGTATCACCTCCATACACAATGAAACAATTTCACAATAAATCAATTTTGGCATCTTTTGAAGTTTCATGTTCAAATTTAGTTTGAAATTCTGTATCCCATCTACAGCATATGCCTTCTATCCGCAATATTCCCATCGTGTTCTACGACACATTATATCATAAGCTTTAATCGTGGTATTAATGAATTTCTTTTCTTTTTCTTTCAGTGTTTTCAAATGACTGCTAAGCTTGAAATTATATTGACCATCGAGTGATAAATGGAAAGTATTAAAACGCAAACAAAATTAAAACCGGCATTGTATATAAGAGTAGATCAAATTAAATTGCATAATGGCTTATATGGTCTCTGATCAGGAAATTGTAGCAGCTACCAGCTGTCAAAAGCATTTACCCGATATCTATAATAGATTGCAAATGAACATTATTATCACCTAACAATCGTAAAACTTATTTTTTGATGCAATAAGGAAACAAATACGAATAATTCTTCGATACGGTGGAATAAAATCCAAACAAATTCGTATCGAATGTCATATAGAAATGAACGGTAAAAATCAAAGCCAATCCAGACAGGACAGAGAAGAATTATTAGTGACTTCATCGACTTCATCATCATCATCAACAAATCTTGTTGAGCGAGGAACAGTATCGACACCATCCAGTTCGCCAACTACTACAACCAGAATCACAGATCCATCGCTGATAGCGTCATCTATAATAGGTGCCCCAACGTCTAGCATCGGCGGATCGATTTGTCAAATTGTGACTAGTAGCACAGGCAACAATAGTAATTCAGCGTCAAATTTAGATGGAGACGATGACGATGATCGCGATGCTGTCACAATTGCCGATGCCGAATTAAATTTAATCGAAGTCAATTTACTATCATCGGTATCCGATGATAGTAGTAAAATACCAGCTGCTAGTACGCCAGAAATGGGTGGACCGTCATCGAATAACGATGGCGAAACGTGTGTAGTTCTGCCATCTAGCAGTAGTTACTTAGAGCAAAGAAACGATAGTAACAAAAACATGTTGTTAACAACAAGAAATGCAGAGTCCGATAGTAAAATTGAGAGTAGCGTACCGACGGTGTCGAATGTCGTGTCGGCACCGACGACCCGATCACGACGAAAACTGCTAAACAGCGAGGCTGCCGGTACAACAGCTTTAGGTCATAATCATAGTATTAGTTTAAATAATAGCAAATGTATAAGTTTAGAAGTAAAGAATCATCAAGCGACTAAGAAGAAATCAACTGCAACAGCATCTAGTATTAATTCATTAAGTCATAATAATGATTTACCGAAAATGGCAGCGCCATCGATAGGCGGTAAAAATCTAGGAACATTAAAAAATTCAGATGACAGTAGCGTGGCAGGAAGTAGTAGTAGTAAACGGAATTGTCTCGTTGCCAATGAAGACGAATCGACCGAATCTCAAAGCGATCGCGATGAAACTGGTAATTGCAGTGTGGACGTAAATGTCGATGGCATTGCTGCAGACAATCGGAAAGTAGAGCCACTTAAAATTAATTTAAATCGCGATATTGTGAAAACAAAAATTACCATAAAACCGATTGTAAAACCACCCGGTGCAGATAGCGAACATCATGTACCAAAATTGACAATAAAATCTTCGACGTCCTCAGCATGTACTGATTCGAAATCAACGCTGAATTGTGTGGATCAACAGCAGCAGATACACCACGAACCTCATATTGTACCGAAGCTTACAATACGATCTAGTGATTGTAATAGCAGTAACTCAACAAATTCCGACGGTAAACATTCTGTAGTTCCGAAACTTACTATCAAAATGGAAGGTTCAATGAATTGCGTGAACGAGTTGAACGATTCGTCGTCATCTTCACCTTCATCGTCACCAACGCAACCACCCTTGCCTAAATTGACAATTAAAACAACCGGTGACTTAACCGAATCAACAATAACATCATGCGTGTCTTCGTCGTCTCTCTTAGCGTCATTGTCGCCATCCTCCTCAACAAAACCCACAGTACCTAAGCTAACAATTAAAGCAATTCCGAAATCATCATCGTCGAGTAGTACCAGCTCTAATAACGATGAATCTTTTCCAAAGTTTACAATTTCAACAGTTACTTCGCTAGCGCCTTCGCAGTCGTCACCGTCTCGGTTGACAGCGATTACTGATCATACTGATGTCGCAGCTGAGGGTGCACACACGAATAGCCCTATACCGAAGCTTACGATCAAAACCGTACAAGATCCCGAATCAAGTAGCACAAATCAAACAGTACCGCGGTTAAAAATCCGGACGAAACCTGACCAAGAAGCTTTGTCGAACGAATCACACACGATAACGACGTCTCCAACAATTCCAAAATTCACAATTAAATCGGTGCAAGAAAACGATCAATCCATTCCCAAATTGACAATATCGGTAAACGATCGTGTCGAAGCATGCAGCTCCTCTTCATCACCCTCCTCTTCATCAAATGAAGCTGTTCCAAAATTAACAGCCGTATGTCACACGGAACAGAGCGACGGTGATAGAGTCCCCAAACTTACAATATCTCTTCAAGAATCTCCTAAAGTTAAAAACCTGCAGTCGCAAGATTCGGAAATAGCAGAGAAACATGAGAAACTGCCCAAACTTACAATTAAAACAATTTCAGAGCATGATATGGACGGGTCAGATAAGGTTCCAAGACTGACGATCAAAACTGTTTCTAGTATAGAGAGTGAAAGTACGGAAAAAGTCCCGAAATTAACGATCAAAACAGTATCGGAGCAAAGTTCGGAAGCCACAGAGAAAATTCCGAAATTAACTATCAAAACGGTTCCCGAACAAGAATCTGAAAAATCTGATAAACTACCAAAACTAACTATTAAAACGATGTCAGACGATAATGCTGACAAAATACCGAAATTAACGATACTGCCAACTGCACAATCGGAAGAAGAATCACAGAAACCGGAAAAAATACCAAAACTAACGATCAGAACCGTTCCGTCGGATCAAGAATCAGAAGCTGTTTTCAAATCGGAAAAAATTCAAAAACTAACAATTAAATCAGCTGTAGAATCTGAAAATCTCGATAAAGTGACCAAAATAACAATAAAATCTATTCCTGATCACAATGAACCCGATAAAATACCGAAACTCACGATCAAGACAATAGTAGAAGATGCGGACGTGGAAAAGATTCCGAAACTGAGAATAAAATCTGATAGTGACGAATCGATTGAACAAATTCCGAAACTGACAATCAAACAAATTACAGATCCGGATTCGAAAGAAAAGGTTCCGAAATTAACGATACGACATATTCAGGAATCTGAAGAAAATGAACGAACGACTCTAGTCGTTAGTACGGTAATAGAGCAATTTGACAATTGTGGTCGGATTCCCAAGCTTACAATAAAACCAATCCCTGAAACGGATGATGTTGATAAATCAAGTAAACTGTCAGTAGAGGATAATAACAAAATTCCAAAGTTTAAAATCAAAAATATTGCAGATTTCAGTATGACTAACACCAGTGGCAACAGCAGCACGGACAAGCTACCAAAGTTAACGATCAAACCAATCACGGGGACGGACACTGACGAGCCGGTTGAAAAGAAATCGAAGCTGGTGGTACATCAGTCGACGACGAATTGTGAATATTCAGAAAAAGTTCCAAAATTAACAATAAAACAGATTACAAATAATTTGGACGAGCAGCCATCGGTGTCGTCTGGTTCAACAACAAAAGTACCCAAGCTGATAATTAACAATCACACAATAAGACCGGGACGGCATTTGAAAAGATTGAAAACAAATGAGCCATTGGGAGCTCAAATAAATAACGACATCAAAATCACTTTAACCCAAAATAAAACATTGAAAAAGGATTCTGCAATGGAAGGTAGCTCAAAAAAGTCAAAAAACGATCCTGGCGATGCAGCCGATTCGACGGCAATGGAAATTGATCAGGAATTGAGTGCTGCCGAAGTTTCCATTGCAATAGATGACGATACAAAATCGAATAGCAAAAACGATATAGTAGAGAAGATCGAACATAATTCAATCGAAGACGCAAATAGTGCACAAGCCAAAAGCGATCGCGCCAAAGCGCGTACAATTTTAGAATCGACAAAGGCTACATCAAGTATTGATCGAGAATTGGAAATAATTTCATCACAATCCAACGCTGCATCGCATCGAAAAATGTCGACCACAAGTCAGCGCTCAAACATGGAGATCGATGGCGACCTCTCCGATGATGCAATCAACGATCTTGTCGACATTTTAAACGATGAGCTCAATGCATCAGAAGGATTAAAGCGCGCACCAACCAACAACACCACTGGCCGGAACAGTTTTCAATCCGAGAGTTCAAAGCAGCTAACGGAAACAATTTCAAGCAATGATCGCAATAGAGAGAATGTAAGATCGGGAAATACAAACATACTTGTTGATACGATTAGCCTGGATAGTGATGAGGATGATATTGTCGATCAACTGGCCGAATTGCTAAATGAAAATGACGATATGGACGATATTGCTGAGCAAATTCTACAAGATAGTAAGAACATAATGAATGATTCAAAAAATGAGGAAATAACATCTGAATCTGCACCGAGAACAGCAAAAGGGACTGAGTTGGGTAAAACCGACGAAAAGGAATTGATTGTTGTAGAAAATGATACGCCATCGTCTTTGGATCAGGACAGTTCAAGTATATCCAAGGACAATGCTACCGAGCTTCAATTTCTCGTTAAGGAGAAAAAACGATTTGTGGTCACAAATGCCAATTCCCCAAATTATTCATCAGATGGTAGGGGGCATAGCCACTCCGATATGATTTACAACAACCGACCAAAAGACAATAATCAGCCGTCTGACAATAGTGAAAGTTCGGTCTTGCACTCGTTACTGTCGCGAAAAATTGTCAGATCCGATCAACCGCTGAGTGGCAGCGATTCTTCAAATACTCGAAATTTGAGGGCAACTAAAAACACCTTAGATTCTGAACTCAATCGTGGGAACACAGAATTGGCGGAAGTTGATATGAAATCAATTTGCACCGAGGATATTGCCGGCGTCGTACAAGATAATTTAGCCGCAAACAGCCTTGAAACAAAACCTAAACTGAAACGAGCAATAAACGATGCCAGCGTTTTTCATCTTACGCCGAAAAGGCTTCGCAGCGATTTATTGGATAACGTGGCGAACCAATTAAACCACGAAAATAGTCTCGAATCGGAAATAATGGTCGTGCAGGGAAACAACTGTCCGTCATCTGTGGTTAATAAAACACCTTCAAACATAGCTGACCTGGAAAACTCATTATTAACTGGTGACGAAACGTTCCACACGCTAACCGAATTGAAAACAATAAATAATGTTCTTGATGAAAACGACGAGGGCAGCATGTCATCCTCAAAGGAACCGGACGACAATAATATTAACCTCAAAGGAATTTTGGCTCGGCTGCAAAACCAACACAGTGACAACTCTCAAACATCGCAGCAGTCTTTCAAATCGAACCGCAATAAAGAAAATCATAAAAGTTCGGAGCCGGAAATTTCTGTTGTCTTATCAACACCGCCCCATTCCAATTCGCTTAAATCGTCACAAAATATTCTTCTAATCAATGAAGAGTCCGGTTCCGACTGTATGGTCGTCGAAGAAGATCCGCTAATGATTTTGCAAAATTCTATCGACGCATTGGCCAATAAGAAAAACCATAATGAAAACGAATCCGACTTAGACACATCCAGATCGTTTCAAACCGTTTCGGAATCAACGGAAATCGCAACTCTACCAGTCAAAAGGCCGCGTGGCAGACCTCGTAAAGACGGTCAACCAGCCGGCAGTGTTAAGAAAAAAGAAGATCTGGCAGCAAAACGAAAATTCAAAGGTGTCTTAATGGGTTCGCATAATTCAATGGTTGAACGAAACAAAGTATTGCCTCCCATAGATCCTACAATACTGGTTACACCGCCCATTAATGCAGCTTCGATTCCGCTATTTGAGAAACAAGAATCGACAACTGCTGTGAAGTCGCCAGGTGATTTGTTTTTAATATATATATATATTTTTTCAGAAATATTTGATAACAACTCTTTTTTGTGATAGAATTTCCAAGTTCGAATTCCATTACTTCTGTTACGCCGCCGAAAACCGGAGGACGTCGAGGACGAGGGGGAGGTCGCGGTCGAGGACGCGGCGCAGGTCGTATAGCCCGAACGAGATGCGTTGGAGGATTGTCGCACACGCCCGAGAAGAAGAAGGACGGCGAGTTCTTTACACCGGTAGGTCTTGGATTAAACATTATTAAAATAATTTGTGAACATTTTTAGAAGTTTAATTGCGGTACCAATTTTTTATATACATCAATTACACTTGCTTTCAAAATAGAAATCTCATTTTTTATATCAAAATAACTTAACAAAATCCACAGTTTTCTATGTTAATCTAGTGATCGATTATTGTCATATGAAAAGTGACGATGACTAATTTAAAAGTAATCATAACGATTTTTGCATAACGATCAATTTTTCTGACAAAACCTATTTCATTTACATAGAAGCAATAGTTACATTGCGTCAATCGTTCTAATACACTGAAGCCGCACCGCAATAAATGTATTTTTATTCGCAGCTTACCCCACATACGGAACCACACATAGCAGGTGCACTTAATCAACACCTCGCCTCGTTGGTGCTGTGTAGGATACAGCTCATCGAATGAAAAGCTGAATTCTGATCGTGATTTTATTTAAAATCGGCACGCGACACTTATTACTCTTCACAATTTATCATCTCGTTGCTGCACTGAGTGTGCCCTTAACTCTATTCTCGTGTTATGGGAAACCGAATGCATAATGTAATCCGAAGTTTATTTTAAATTCAAAAGGGAAATTGCGTTCATCCTCAAGAGCATGAACTGAGAGAGTGCAATTGATTCGAAAATATGCTGGGCACGACGGATAGGCTAGTTCGTTACGAATTACAGAATCAAAGAGACTTCGTTGATCGTAACTGATTGTGTATAACAAAATTATTTACAAGGTCTACTAATAGTTCTGACGAATGGTGCCAGGCTCATGTATTTGTTCGAACGTATGGCGTTTTCCAATGCAACTCGTATGTATTTAGCCATGCTATACGTGCAAACCGCTAAGATTTTTTTTGTGTTCGTTTCTCAGAGTTCACATATTTAATGGATTGTAGTTTGATGTTGGCTACGCTTTCCCTTCTTGTTTACAATGCGGGAGCTCTAAAATAGCAATGCGCGACTTCAAAGTGTACAGACAATGTTGCAGTCTCTTTTTATTTATTGTGAGCCACTTTGTTGCAGAGTGGGGTGAGTATTATGTATGCTGGATGTGAATACCAATATGCAAGTAGAATGAAAATTGTACTTCCACTTTTCTGTTCAATGCACTGTTCGGCTTCCCACGCACACGTACAGGGAAGCCAAAAGAGAAAGTTAACGATTATGTCTTATTCTTGTGTATTTCTTTACAATAGTTCGCGGGGTAATATTTAAATCCCAATGATTTGCCTAAAAGTGCAATCAACTTCATTTTTGAACAATCCCACCCTTTTAATTAATAAATAAGAATTTTTTCTCTTAATTATCCTCTTTGAAGATGATTGGGAAACAACAAAATAGCTCAATTATTTCGTTAATCAATAAAACCAATTATTTTTTTTAATGAACGTTTTAATCTAATGATAGGCGTGTAAGCGAGCATTGACTTTTTTTTATCGGTTCTCATTGTTTATTTTTGAATTGAAATATATGTCTATTGGATTATTTAAGATGGTTAGTTTTGCTTAGATTGAGGGAAACTACTGATAGTAATGTGCGACTTCCCGCTACAGTTATGAACAGAACTTTTTTTATGAAATGGTTATTATGAGATTACTGGTTCAGATTGGTTTTCGGATCCGGTACTTAGACATGGCGGAGTAACTCATATTGTACAAATTAAGAAGCAGAAAGTGAAGCTTTTCTCCCTCAATTTGGTTAATCAAAGCTCAAACATAGCATGTGCATTTAAAAAAGACATATTTATGTACATATCGGGCACCGACAATTAGGAATAATATGTACTGGGTCGAAACTCCAAAATTCTTTGATTTACTAAGCTAAGGACACGTACAATTCTACCTTCTCTCTGATGTTACTGATCTGAAATTTCAAATATATAAATTATATTAGTTGTTTCTAAAAAAAATCCATGTATGGGAGGTGGTACAAGAAAGGGGGGTCTTCTACCACCTCCCTTACAAACTGCACTATTTCACTAAATCCAATGTATTAATTTGCACAGTACATATTCAATTTTTGAAGCTTAGATTTGGCACAAAACATTTTTATAGCTACTCTAACATGAAGTGAAACAAATTAGTTTAATGTTGTCACCCCTTCTATCACTTCCCTTACAAAATTTCTTAAGATCACAAAAATTTCGATTTCATCTGTAAGTAGTATCGTATGATTAAGCTTTACGCACAATCATAGTCCTATGTCCTATGTTGTCAAGCTTAATGGACTCAATTAGATTTTTTTTTATAATTTTTAATTAACACAAGCTACAACTATTTACATTTCCTTAAAGCTCTTTTTCAAAAATGTATATGGTCTCCAATCACGAATCATGGCTTCATTCTTAATAATTTATGGCTGTGATTCCAATAAAATACGAAACTCTGTGTTCAAAGAGCCTAAGAACTAAGATAATTACATGTCCCGCATAATGCACATATTACTAAATACATTCTCAAAATTGCTTATTATTAGGTTTTTTACGAGGACGAAGTCGCGAGGGATCGCTAGTATACAATAAGAACATTAATTTTTCAATTTCCAAATTTGTTCTTAGGTTATCTTCTTTTACAATGGCGCCACAGCCCGAATCGGGCCTTGGCCTCCTGACCTTCAGGTTCCTTAACATTATCATTATTTATTGCGGAAGGGTTGTTAGCCCTTCGCACATCCTTCTATCTACGATTTTCTTCATTTTCGCAGATTAAGGTAACCAAGGTATACCCAAGCAGGTAGTGTGCTGGAAATATGCGTCAACTGGGATTTGAACTCACGACCTTCATATTGTAGACCAGAACACTACCCACTAGGCTACACCCTAGCTGCCTTAGGTTATCAGTGTTTGCGTTTCCCCGTACTTTGATCAGAATTCGGATTCTATTGCTAGAAGGTTATGTCGACAATCCATCAGTATAAAATAACAAATCGCGAAGAACAAGACTGTAAAAGATTTGACTTAAGCCCAAATATTGATGCAACATGTTTGGTTGAAAGGAGTTTCAAGACTTTTCATGTTATACCAGAGTTGTTTATTGAGAAACAAACTAGCTAACCTTGCGTTCCAGACTTTTGACGTCCGGGAAATGAAGGCATGCGTATATTTTACTGTACGGGAACGCAAAAGTTTGACGGTGTATGTGTTTAGCTTGGCGAGTGTTACTTACTTAAGATGGCACTATAGCCCAAATCAGACCTTGTTCTCCTTCTCAGTGATGACGCTCTCCAGTTTCAAAATCTTAGCAGTGATTTGCTGCCTGCGTTAACAGAATTCTTCCAGCGATTGCGTTTTCCAACTGGTCTTTGTCCATCGACTTTCTCCTTTAGTGTGCGTTTGAGAATCTTCCGTCATCCATCCGCTCCACATGACTAACCCATTGTAGCTATTTTAAATTTTATGAGGGTTGAAACTTTTGGGTTGTCGAAGATGGCATACATTTCTCTTTTGTATCGTATCTCCAGATCGAGTCTTCCCTCACAGTGCCGAGGATTCTTTGGAGAACCCTTTTGTCAGACTGTCACCTTGTTGAATGCCTTTGTCAGTTCTGAAGCTGAATTCTTCATGGTGGTTCCTTTGGTAGAGGTTGTGGCTTTTTCCCTTTCGGATTTTTTTTTGGAAATTCGCCCAAAGTCCCATGTCGAACTATCTTTTACAGGCAACTTGCGCTTGTACACAAATGGCTTGAGCAGCTAGTAGCACTGTCATAGAAGCGCCGGTATCTGACTGCGTCCGTTAGCCATTTTTTCCCATATAGACGTCATGAAAATTACGTAAGGCGGTGTTTTCAAATTAATCCCTACATTATTCAATAAAATAAATAAATAAAACCAGTTCAAGCAAAAATTGAAATAAAATAAAACGTTTTTTAGGATCGAAGAAAAAAACCGGAAATCAAAACACCAGCGCTGCAAGTATTTGAAGAAGATACTCGAATGAGTGCCGATTGCTTTACAACTCCTGTCCGGTAAGTTTGCGAATCACAGCAATAGTTAAAGAATTTTTAACATTTTATCTATTATACTTAGGCAAGCAGAGATAGTAAACAACATGAATCCCGATGAAAACACCCAAAGTTCTGTCTTAAGTATTAGTAGTGTTCTAGATGGCAGCAGTAATACTGCAACGGCTCCAACGACAGAGAAGAAGCGCAGAGCTAAAATGGAAGTATTCGCTCCAGAAGGGTAAGTTGTATTGAAATTGTTGCAGCACGAATATCACTGCAATTACAAATTTGTGCAATTGTAGCAAAACAGAATATACAGTGGATATGATTGCCGAATATGATTGGCCGCCACCGAAAGGCTGTTGTCCAGCACGTAATCGCGATACATTCATGATCCAAGAACAAATAGCACAGTATTTAGGTATAAAAAGTTTCAAAAGAAAATATCCGGATTTACCGAGACGACAAGTCGACATGGAAGAACGGAATTATCTTCAAGAGAAAGGTCTAGTCACGGAGAAAATGTGTGACTTGGGTATTACTGCCGTCTGGGCTTCGGATGTCCTTGACATAATGTACAGTGATTTTTATGAAAAATACGAAGAGTACAAAACGTATTTACGTGAAAAACAATTGCGTGATATTGAAGCGAAACAGAAGGCTTTGGCAGCTGAAGCGGTTGATAAAAGCCTTCAAGCGCGCGAACGAGCCCTTGAATCAGCATCGAAATGGAATTGTAATTTTAATAAAGCGTAAGTTCTATTATAATAATTAAATATCCGAAGCTCACTTAATAAATATACTTTTAATTTCAGTCGTAAAGAAGATCGACGCTTATGTCTAGATCTTCAAAATTTAGTCATAAATCTTCCAGCTGCCGTAAGTCAAAAATTGAGCCGTCCAATTGAAACACCAAATTTCCGACAGTCCTCAGATTATCCTATAGCCCTTGTTCCCGGCCAGTTCGCTGAAAACTATCGTATATATAGCGCCAGAGAGTTACGGTAAGACTTAGGCAATGTCCAATAAAATAGAAGTCGTATTAGTGTGATTTTCTATTTTTAATGATTTGTCTCCAGATGTTATCCTATTAATACCATACTTGATCCATTTGATGATCGATTACGGCCAAAAGTTGAGCACAATGATGACGAAGACGGAGTTAGTTCCGAAGAGAGCGATTGCGATACGGATAGTGAAAGTAGCTCGGAGGGAAGCGACTCGGATACATCAAGTTCTAGTGATTCGGTAATTTTTTTTTTTTTTTATTATGTTTCGAACATATCACAATTTTTTGTCTCTGAAGGATTCAGATACAAATGCATCGTCAGAGGACGATGAAGATAATGATGAAGATGATAAACTACCGCCGGATTCAAATAAAAATAAATGTTTCGTATGTCATCAACCTCAAAATAAAAATCTGAATGGTTTTCCTGAAGTATTTATCTGTTGCGTTACCTGCCGAAAAAGAAGTAAGTTCAATCAGAAATGTCAAATTTGAATACTTTGATGGTAATAATTTCCGCTTTGCTTTAGCTCATCCCAGTTGTATAGATATGCCTACACGTATGGTAACGCGCGTAAGGAACTATAATTGGCAGTGTGCCGATTGTAAATGCTGTATTAAATGTAAAAGAAAACAAGACGAGAGTAAAATGCTATACTGTGAACAGTGCGATCGAGGATTTCACATTTATTGTATTCAAATTAAAACTGTTCCCGATGGTGAGTATTATTTTATTGTTATGTATGACAAAAAAATGTAGGGACATGTTTGCAAAGGATTTGTTCACAACTACATATCTGGTTCATTTCGAGCAAATGCAAAAAATATATTATTTATATTTTTTCTTACGGAATGACCTGTATTATAGGTAATTTCGGCCTTTATGTGCAATGCACACACACAGTCATGGAGGGAAGGAATGGGATTGGGAAGGTAGGGGAAGGGGAGTGAGACGAGTGGTGAAGCTGATATGTTCTTTCAATTGTACTGGCTGCTACTGACAAATATCAATCAATCAAATTCCTGTTAAGACCCCCTATAGGGGCATAGGACAGAAACAACTCTCTTCCACAAGGCGCGATCCTGAGCATCGGCTTTAAGCTGTTGCCAGGACTTGCTTATTCCTCTGGCCTCCTGCTCAACTGCTCGCTTCCATGTGTTACATGGTCGACCAACCCGACGTCTTCCTTGAGGGTTATAATCCAGAGCTTGTTTTGCGATGTTTCGCTCTGGTTTCCTCAAAGTATGACCGATCCACTGCCACTTTCGCCGTTGAATCTCAATACCTATTTTAGTCTGGCGAGTTGTACTCCAAAGTTCGTCGTTGGAGATTACTTCTGACCAGAATATTCCTAAAATGCGCCGGAGGCATTGGTTTACGAAAGTCTGTAGTTTCTTGGTAAGTCGAACGGTAGTACACGTAGTACAACCATATAACAACACGGATTTGACGCATGCGTCAAAAACTCGCAGCTTCGTGCGAAGGGTGATCTCTCTTAACCTCCAGAAAGGGGAAAGGATACCGAAGGCCTGACGAGCTTTATTTAGCCGAGCCTCAACATCCTTTTCGGCTCCGCCGTCCATGCTGACAATGCTTCCGAGATAGCAAAAATCTTGCACCTCTTCCACATCCTGTCCATTAAGAACAATCGGTGTGCTTGCGTTCGAACCCATGTGCATGTACTTGGTTTTACGCACATTTATTTTCAGTCCCGCCTCTTTGCATTTAGAATGCAACGAGCGAACATTTGACTCTAAGTCCGAACGGGTATGTGCAAGCAAACACACGTCATCAGCATAATCAAGGTGACTTAAGATGTTAAATAGTCTCCATTGAAGACCTTTACCTTCCCCACCTTCCAGTGCAGCTTTCAAGATGTCATTTATTACCACCAGAAACAGGGCTGGTGATAATATGCAGCCTTGTCTGACACCCGTTCGCACAGGAAAGCTCTCGGACAGCTCTCCTCTATGCAAGACGCGACAACTTGCATCTTCGTAGGATTCTTTAATCATAGCTATGACCTTATCTGGAATACCTCTCCTACGCAAAGCATTCCATATGTAATCTCGCTTAACGCTGTCGAAAGCCTTCTCGAAGTCCACAAACATGAGATGTAGTGGCGAACCCATTTCGGCTGACTGCTCTAATATTATCCATAGGGTATTTGTGTGAACGGTAAAAGACGACCCTTTACGGAATCCAGCCTGATAAACTTCGAGAGTGCTCTCGACGACATCACTAATCCTATTGAGAATTACCTTAGCCATAATTTTTGATACGGCAGTAAGTAGACATATACCACGCCAATTGCCACAATCCCGAAGGTCGCCCTTCGGAATTTTCACAATGACGCCCTCCTTCCATTCAGTCGGATATCTTCCATCATTCCACACCTTAGTGAAGAGTGGGAGGAGTATATCGGCTGTTATTTCCGGGTCCGCTTTGAGGAGTTCGGTTGGTAGTCCGTCTATACCTGGAGCTTTCCTTCCCGCCATTGACCGAATGGCGGAAACTATCTCTTCCTTATCTGGGGGATCGTCCCTAATAGAGGATTGTTGCGGTTGGATGTTTGGAAGTTGTTCTGTTTCTGGAATATGTTCATCTGACAAGATGTTTAAAATATCAGAGAAATATTCCTTCCATCGTCGCAACTGGTGTTCACTCATATTAAGGAGAGTTCCGTTGACATCTCTCACCAGGTGGTTGGCGGTGAAATTCCTGTTCGTCAACTGTTTCATGATTTTAAATAGTGAACCCATATCCCCAAGGTAAGCCGCAGATTCTGCCTTGTTTGCCAGATCTTCAATGGCCTTTCTCTTGTCGTGTCTAACAGCCTTTTTAAGCTGTATATGAGCATCGCGGTAGTTCTGCCTCAAGTCGGGCGTTCGTTGGTTGACATCGGGTTGAGAGATGATTGCCAATTTGGCTTTTTTCCGATTGCCAACCTTGTCCCATGTGTCTTGCGACATCCAGGGTTTCTCACCGCTTTGCGCATATCCCACAGATTCTTCAGCACTAGTTAGAAAAGTGTTTCTGGTTGCTTCCCAATTGGCGTCCAGTGAGCGCATTTCATGTTCACCCAATGTGGATGACTTTTCGCGTAGAATGGTGGTGTATTCGAGTTTTTTGTTGGGATCTCTGAGTTTATCCACATTAAGCTTGCGCTTCATTTGAAGAATTTGTGGTCGTTGGATAGCTGCTGTACACAATCTCAAGCAGGCAACCATCAAGTGGTGATCGCTTCCCACGTCAGCTCCACGTTTCGCTCGCACATCGAGGAGACATCTTCTCCATCGGGGACTTATAGCCAAATGGTCGATCTGGTTCTGAGTAACACCATCAGGGGAAACCCAAGATGTTTTATGATGACTCTTGTGTGGAAAAAGGGTCCCTCCGATGACCATTTGCCGAGTACTATAGAACTCCACAAATAATTCGCCGTTTTCGGGTCTCTTAATCCAAGGTCGTGAAGGGTCGACCCAATGGTCACCATGCTTCCCCATGACGTGTTCTAGTCCAGTGTTGTCTGATCCAACCTGGGCGCTCATATCTCCCGAGATGATAATAATATCACCTCTTGGAATACGTTTGAAGGTGGCACTCAGTTGGCTATAAAACTCCTCTTTGTCACCAGATGTTGCGGTATTAGTTGGTGCGTAGCACTGCAGAATTGTGACGTTTCTGACACTGGTCCTGAGCCTGACGACGATAATCCTATCCGAGATTGGTTCCCAGCTAATGAGACTGTTTCTCGCTCTCGGCGTAAGGACGAACGCCACGCCATTTCTGGCTTCACTTTCAGGGCCAATGTACAGAATAGTGTTTCCGCTAGGGGTTCGTTCTTCTCCTGATCCTGTCCACCTGACCTCGCTCAAGCCCAAGATTTGGATGTTATAGTGCTTCATTTCACGGTCGATCACTCATTGGCGGTGCAAGGCCCGAGTAACCCCAGCTCTTCCCCCGTCATTCAATGTTCGATCGTTCCAGAAGCCAATCATAGTCCGTTTTCGAATGCCAAAAGTCGTTACCGTAGAATCAGTCCGTATCCGAGGCGATGTATGCGTTTCTCGTATCATTTAGGTCTTAATATCACGGGTGATAAGCCCATGATCCAGTGAGTGTCCATTTGCCATTTTTAGGGCAAGCAGGACTGGCTGTGGGTGAATTCTACAGCCCCCATCCTAGAGGGTATAGTTAGCTCAGGTCCGTGGAGTCGCTAACTCCAAAGATAGTTGCAGGAATTGGTAAAACCTCATGCTACAACTACCCCCTTGCGGGGGAGTGAGACGAGTGGTGAAGCTGATATGTTCTTTCAATTGTACTGGCTGCTACTGACACACATAGGCAGATGTTATAGGTGACTGAATAAATTTGTTTAAGGGGGTCACTTCCTCAGCCGTTTTCCATTGAGAAAAACCTGATTTTTAGCTCCACTTTTCTAGAAAATTACTGGGCCGATTTCTCTGAAATTTCGCACACATGTTCTTACCATAAAAGTAAACATTTATGACAGAGGAGAGAGATTCAGAATTATGATATGAAAAAATTTTTTTTCTCGAGTTTCTTACATTTTACTTTATTATTCTAATAATAAAGTATTGTGATCGACACAAGAAAAAAAAAAACTTTGCTACCCTGAAATTTTTTTTTTTCGCGTTTCATGACTAAATTAGCCTAAAAATGCAAAAAAAAAAAATCCGTCTGTCTGTACGCCGTCCGCCGTACGCCGACGTGTACGCTCAGCGCACATTAACTCCCAAACCCTTTAAGATAGAAAGTTCATTTTTGGAGGGATTATAGGTAGTTGCAGATCTCAGGCGGATACCCAGTTTGGGGGGTGTACGAGTTCAGGGGGAGGCAGGGGGAGCGCTTAAACCGAAAAATACGAATTCAAATATCTCAACCATGGTTACAGCTAGGAAACTAAAAATCAACATACATATAGAGGAGTTTGTAGGACAACTTTTAAAAATAATTTAATTTTTTTATCCATTGGGGTGCGAAAAGGGGGGGCTAAGAACCAATTGTCGGCCGAATTTTTTTTTCAAATGATTATATCTTCGAAAGTACTTCCTATAAAAAATTGATATTTTGAGACCATTAAGATAGCATACGGATGTGCTAGAATCAGAAGATAGAAGCTAATTATTGTAAGGGGAAGGGTCAGGGGGGCTGCAAAGAAAAACACTTAAAAATTAATATCTCGAATATCTCTTAAGCTATGTAATTGAAACTTGAAACGTGTACTAAGCTTTATTAGCATAATATAAAAAAAATACAACATGTGGACATAATAGTAGTGGGGGGAAATGGGGGGCATTTAAAAAATGGCGCACTTTCCAAAACTACAAATCACAAAAACTCAAAATTGAATACAGATATCAAATCAAAAATTTGTCAGATTGTAGAGCTATATAGTCTTTAATTTTGGTAAAAAATTTAAGCTGGGGGATGTAAGGGGAGGGAGGTGGAAAGCGGAAATGTTGAAAATTTTGAGTGATTTTTTTATGGCTCTCGTAAAAGATACAAAGTTTAAATTTTGCACGTCGACATATCTATTTAATGTACACAGAAAAAAAATAATAATTTGTTCCAAAATTGTTATGCACCGAAGTGGAGGTCTAACGTGCACAAACTGTTTCATGTGCAATGAAAAAAACATATAAACTGAAAATTTTTGAATGAAATTTTTAGGTAGAAACTTGAAAATTTGCGAAATGCATTTAAAAAAAATCTGTAAGAGTTTGAAATATTAACTGGTTGAATATCTTTAAAACTTCTACCCCCTCCCATACAAAATTATTTTTTCGACCATTTTTAAGAAATCAATTATAACCTAACTATTACATGCTATCAATTTGAAATTTTGCACAAGAACTTACAAAAATAGTTGAAATAAAATTACGTTAAAAGTTTTGAGATCGCACTTGCCCTTCTACCCCCTCCCACACAAAAGTATGATTTCGACCAATTTCATTAAATCAACTATTAACTAACAAATTAAAAGCTACAAACTTGAAATTTTGTACAAGCACCTTACAAAAGAAACGAAATAAAACTGCATCACAAATTTTACGATTCCTCTACCTCCTCTACCCCCTCCCATACAAATGTTTGGTTTCGTGAATTTAAAATACACCGAATCCAATGAAAATTCTATGCAACTTCGTCTATGAAACTGACATTCTATACAAAGAATATTGGATTTGGTTCAAGCAATCACTTAAAAACTATTTACATCCACCTACCCTTACTATCACCCTCCCCCCTTCCCTTCATGAAAACTCAAACTTGTATAAATAAAGGAATGAAATATGGAGCGTTTCCGGAAAGTGTTAAATTGAGAACTGCCCTGCTCAAGAAGCTCCTTTCACTTAGTCTTCCCTAACCACTCTAACCTGCATATTGACTTTCTACGCATGCGCATTTTGTCCCAAAAATAATAAAGTTTCGCCCGACTTGTTGGCAGTTTATTTAAAAAGCCCGCCAATCAACATATGCAAATTGTCTTAGCCATTTCGGTAGGTATTGATACCACCTTTGCAACAAAAAAAATTTTGTTAATATCTTTTATAGTTCCGAAGAAAAGTGTACCGAAACATGAAAAAGTGAATTTTTCAGGAGAGCCAAAAAAGTAAAAAGTTTTTTTTTTTAGTTTGTTATGTTGCCTTCTTACTATTATATTAGAACCTTCCAGATTGTAAATTGTAATTGTTACTTTCCATTATTTACGTTTCAAATCGTTTATTTTGATTTTTCAAGTTTGTTGTGAAATTTAAATTTTCCAAAAACGTACTAAACGGAAAATTTTTTGTACGAAGAATTAAGTATTAAATCAGAATCGACGATAAAAAAAATCAATGGTTTTTAGGACGCGTTCAGTGCGGAGCCAAATCGGTTAGCAGGACAGTGCCCGTCTGGAAATATCATATTTTGATATGTCCGCACGGAATGCGTTAAGGTTACTCGACACTATCTGGTTTTTTAGGGTATTTTTTCTTTTGTTAAATTTCACATATTACCAAGATCTTGTAATTTAGCTCACTGTTAAAACGGTGAAATGTGAAATATTGGAATTGAATTCATTCACATATCATGCCATAGATGCAAAGCATCGCTAAATTACTTATTATTCCTAAATGATGATTAACCGTCTACGAATATTCGCCTTTAATACTTGGATGTTATTGTCTAGAAAGATTATTCTACGGTTTGCATTCATGAATTTTATAGTAGGAAGGAGGGTTTGGTTGAATACTCGAGTTTAACGATCCGCGTGCAGAGAAAAGGTTTAAGTTTTTTTTAGAGCAATCCCTACTTACCTTCTTATATTAAAGGGCATTTGTCCGTGCTTCTGTTATAATAATATCCCGAGATTAGACACGAGATAGATAGGACAGTTTCATAAAGCCTTCGCTGGTGGGGATAGTTAATTTGATAGAAATTCAAGTTGAGGTTTTTAATTCATGTTTAGACTCTAGATGAAATTTTATCGTTTGTAACACTAAGAAATGTCGCCAAGGGTACAGTAATATTTCCGCTCAAAACTTCTCCGTCTGTCTACAACTCTCAAACGCTTTGAACTATCGTGCTGAATTTTTTTATTTGTCATTTTCAGCAAAAAAGAAACTTTAAGTTCGTGAACGGTCCACATCCATCCAGTCTTCGGAACTATGGCAGCTATCAAGTTGAAAATTTGTGATGTGAATCCCAGTAACATGAAAAAAATGTTTTGATCCGCTCACTCCTAGCCCCTCCTATATAAATGCGCAATTTTGAAGAATGCATTTTATCGATTTTCATTGAAACTAGCAAAGGTAGAAATTGTGAAAAAATTATCAACTTGACCCAAATTTCTTCTACTCTCTCCCATACAAATTTCACGAAATTTCAATCAAATAGTTTTTCTCTGAAACTGTTAAAGCTACATAACTTGCTATTTTAAGCAAAGTACTATGATGTAAATCTCGTCGCAAAATTTTGCTTTAATCTGCTAACTCTTACCCCCTCTAATACAAACGCATAATTTTATTAAGTGATTGACATCGATTTTCATCTAGAAATTTGAATATCATTTGCTGAGAAAATTGTAAGCACCACTTCATTCCTTCTACCCCTCCCTTATAAACGTCTGTAATCGAAATTCAAGAAAATCATTTCACCTATGAACATATAAGAGCTATCGAATTTAAAATTGCAACAGAGTATGGTAATAAGATAGTATATAAGCTGGTTCTAAATCGTTCAAAAACCATCCACTCGTTCTACTACCTCGCATACAAAATGTCATAGTTACAAAAATTGCTTTGAAAACTATGAAAGCTACAAACATTAAATCCAGCATGAAATGTTTGCATACCTAGATCAGTGTGATATTCAAAAATTATAAACCTCCCCCACTCCTTCTACCATACAAAAATAAGTCACTATTCTGAAAAATTCGAAATGACATATTTTCGTGTGCGTTAATATCTCTCCAATTCCATCTAGATTATCGTATGATCAATAAAAAATAATTTCGTTGTTTCTGTTTTTTTTTTATAATAATCAGCAAGGAGAAGGCATAAACTTGATCCAAAAACCTTGAGTTTTTGGGAACCTAATCTGTGGACGCAAGACCCCTAAATGTACTCTCAATCAAGGATGACCTGGATCTTGTATTTTTGCGACAAACACTTTGAACACGTTTCTACTCCCTCGTTACAGAAATCAGGATATTATCGCAGCCAGCCGCGAAACGAGAGGAAAAAACTACTGGCTGATTTCGGCTTATTCGGTACTTTTGTTAGTAGCAATAGACAGAAAGTCCTAGACATCACCCTAGTCTCAGAGAATATCGCGAATTTGGCTAAAAACTTTAAAGGTGCCCAATGAACATTCCTTTTCCATCGATACCTCCAATTTGATTTAGATAAACTTCACTAGTCAACCAATCTTCAGGAACTACAAGAAGAGTACCTAGTCCAAGTACTGGAAAACTATCAAGGAGGTACTTCCCTTCGAATTTCCAAGCCTTTTGCATACCACTGCTCACATGCTCTTGTCTCACTAGGAAGTCAATAGGTAAACAGAAGCCCCGATGGTAGAGCGACGAAATTATGGATCCCAAGAAAGGTTGTAGGCGACTTGTTAATAAGGCCAAGCGAACCAAAGGGGCCTTAGACAGGGGGTCCTATAAAGAAGCCTTTCGTTGTTATAAAAAAGAACTTTAAGAATCCTGGAAAGTCTTTTGCGGTTTTATAGCCGAGACTTCCGAAGCATCAATACTTCGCAAAATTCTCTCTATCTCTCACTCAATGCCGAACATAAAGAAATGCGAAGGGTCATGGATCGCCTAGAGTGACGAGACCGGCTGCCTACTACTGGTCCATATTCCTGAAATATGGATGGAGGTGAGGTGAAAATGGTTTTTATCCACAAAGCGGGAAGAAGCTCTTATACATGTCCAAGGAACTTAAGACCTATAAGTCTATCCTCATCCCTTCTAAAAACCTAAGAACGATTGCTAGATCTACGCACCAACATCGATCAGTGAAAGTTGTATGTATATGGCCCAACATGCATACTGGAAGGGGAAATCGGTTGAAACCGCATCGAAAATTTTTTAAGTATTAAAGAGTACACTATGGTAGCGTTTTTCAATATAGAGGAAACTTTCAATAACCAAAAGACCAGAAGCAATTTCGGAAGCACTTTCAAATCTGAAGCTGGATGATTCTTTTGACGTGCTGATTAATTTGATGTTGACATCTAGGACTATCAGCACAAAACTGGGCGTTGCATCTGCTAGAAGGTTTGTTAGTAGAGGTACTCCGCAAGGCTGGATCCTCTTTTCACTTCTTTGTAACGTGGCGGTCAATCGACTACTGCTAAAACTGGAAGAGGTGGGCTGTAAAGTGATAGCTTATGCGGACAACATTGCTATAGCTATCTCTGGTAAGCACCTGAGTACTATGGGCGAGGTTATGCAATATTACGATACTGTCTTTCTGCTGTAAGAGGGCGACAGATAAGAAATGGGGAATGCAGCCCATTGGCTCTGCGTCATCAGATCCATCTTGCTCCTTCTCTTCTCTCTCAAATTGTTTTAGACGAATTTTAAGCTGCCTTTATTATTATTCGTCTATCCTGAAGTCTGAAGTGAAATAGCTTTAGTTAATCGTCCTTTTCGGTTTTTTCATGATTTTCTGGATCTCGAAGGAAAGCGCTGATGACTGCTCTACCCATTTTTTCGGCAATATAACGGCAACTACGACCTTCATCTCTATAGCCATAACTTCTACCTCTTTCGTCGGTGGTTAGGTCTCTTTTGTTTCCCATTTTTTTTTTTTTCAAAACGAGCTTAATTAAAAGGAAATAAAGTAATAAATAACCACTAAAAATTTTTTTATAACGAATTTGAATTATGGCTGAATTTCGCAACCGTCCGCAATCAAGTGGAGCAAAAAATTGGGCGTTTGGAAATTCTTCCGTCATCCATACGCTCTACATGACCAGCCCATTGCAACTTCTTAAATTTTATGAGGGTTGATACTTCTGGATTGTCGAAGATGGCATATAATTCTCTATTGTATCGTATTCTCCAGATCGAGCCTTCCCTCACAGGCCCGAGGATTCTTCTGAGGACCTTTCTTTCAAAGGCGTTAAGTAGTTTTTCGGACGCCTGAGTTTACAGTGCCGGAAAAAAGTTTGGAAACATGGTCTCTCAACCCACAATCATAGCTCTGAAACAGAATTCCTGGTACTTACACCTATGAAACTTTGCATAGAATAGCTGTATCCCATTTCTTTTTAATCTTTAAAGGGATATTTAATTATGGCAACTCTAAAAAAATAGTGACAACAGTTTCGAATATGTCTGGTAATACTTGCGGAAAAAAGTATGGAAACAAAACGGTTTTTGTTGTCAAAAAGTTAATTAGAACCGTTTACTTTGAAATTGAATGTCATTAGTAGTTATTTGTTGTGCGACTGAATTAAATTTAACTCCAATTAAAGTTTTTTTTATGAAACATAATTAAAAATGCCGAAGTGTAAGTTGTACTCAATGGATTTGAAGGAGAAAATCGTTTCTATTTACAATAACGGAACAAAACAAATTCTAATTTCACAAAAACTTGATATACCAAGAGGAACAATTTTGAAAATTATTAAAAACTTTCATCAGCGAGGGACAGTCGAGTGTGCTCCAAAGTCAGGGAGGCCTAGAAAAACAACAGCAATCACCGATCGCATAGTTCAAAGGATGTCTAAGCAAAAACCAGGACAAACGGCCACTGAGATCAACGCCGAGTTAAAGAACAGAGGTATTTCAGATGTGACAGATCGGACAATTAGAAATAGATTGATGGAAAGTGGCCTTTTTGGAAGATCTCCACTGAAGAAGCCACTCTTATCAAAAGCCAATATTGCAAGAAGACTAACATTTGCAAAAGAACACATTCTTTGGACTCCCAGCGAATGGAATACAGTTCTGTGGAGTGATGAATGTAAATTTCAACTATTTAGAAGCGATGGAAAACATTACGTTAGAAGACCACGGGGTGAAAGGTACAATGCAAGGTATCAATTACCAACAGTTAAACATGGCGGAGGATCGGTAATGGTTTGGGCATGTTTTTCACGTTCTGGAGTTGGCCTAATTTTTCGGATAGATGGGATAATGGATCGGTATCGGTATTTGGAAATATTGCAAAACAATATGCTTCCATATGCTGAAGAAGAAATGCCGTTACGTTGGATTTTCCAACAAGATAACGATCCGAAGCATTCTTCGCGTTTAGTTAAGGATTGGTTCCAACAGGAAAAAGTGAGTGTTATGGAATGGCCTTCACAATCCCCAGATCTGAATCCAATCGAACACCTATGGGAACATGTAAAGCGTAAAATTCGACACACAAAAATTTCTAATAGGAATGCACTGTACGATGAAATCATTAGAGAATGGCAAAATATCCCGGTTTCATTTTGCGAAAAGTTGGTGGACTCAATGGAGAGGAGATGCAAGGCTGTACTAAAAGCAAAAGGGAGAAGCGCTAAATACTAAGAAAAACATGTTATTTCCTTTAAATAAACTCGAATTATATGAAAAAGATATGTGTTTCCATACTTTTTTCCACGAATAATACCAGATAAAATCGAAACTGTCGTCACAATTTTTTTTAGCGTTGTTATAAACAAATTTCGCTTTGAAGATTTATAAGAAATGCGGCACTCCAATTCTATGCAAAGTTTCATAGGTGTGTGCACAAGGAATTTTGTTTCAGAGCTATGATTGTGGGTTGAGAGACCATGTTTCCAAACTTTTTTCCGGCACTGTAAGTCCACGTTTCGCTGCCATAGAAAAGCACAAGTCTAATGATGGTTTTGTATAGCTTATATTTTGTTTTCCTGTGTACGTTCTTGTTTTTAATGATTGGAAGTACCGAATAATAAGTCTTGTTCGCCATCATTATCATTCTTTTGATTTCGATGGGTTTGCTTCCATCCTTCTATAGATTCACCCCTATGTATATGAAGTTGTCTACGTTTTCTAGGTTATAGTCTCCTACCGTAATATTTTGTCTGATTTGTTATGGTGTAGGCCGTCGGAACGAATTATTTTGACTTAAAGCCAAAATAATTCTGAAAGGAAACGAAAACGTCAATGTTCGGGACAAGAAAGGGCCAATTCCTCCTACTTCCGAATTGGTGGCTGACTAAGGAACGGAAGCGACACGCTTGCTGGCGGCCGGGACTAGCTACGGCAGTGTGGGGGGGTACTTGTTCCTTAATCAGACCATAAAACCCATGGCCTGTATAACAAAAATTTCGTGTCGGCTTACTCCGGGTTAGGGTGAAAATTGGGATAATTTTCCCCAGTGGTCGTGAAAGACCATGAAGCGATGGAGTTGCCGACCTCGCGATTTGTGTTAGGGCGCTAAGATGGTTTTTAGCGCCCTCTCTGCCCTCCCTACCTCAGCCACGACTTTCCTTGAAAAAAAAGAAATCATTTTTGTCGTGGCCCCATGTCGAGGTTCGGGGCTAATGAGCTAAACGCTCGGGTTCATTCAAAAAAATTTGGCCCTTTAGCCTTTAATCATCTTTACACAAAACAAATGTAAATGTTTTCCAAGAAAAGAAAGAACATAAAAATCAAATAAAGAAAAAAACAAACTCACCACTTAACGATATGTTCGGTCTGGTCCAGTCGATTTTAAGTCAGTTATTTCCCTCTTTTTATTTGTTCATTCTGCCATATTGAGTGTTAATACATTCTCTATTCATTCTTTTTACTTCATTAGGTGCATTTCATTTCATTCTTATTAATTTTCTTATTACATTCTATTTTTATTCATTTTTAAGGTTTAGTTATTCTTATTAATTCTTTTATTACATCCTATTTTTATTTATTTTTAAGGTTTAGTAATTCTTATTAATTCTTTTATTACATCCTATTTTTATTTATTTTTAATGTTTAGTTATTCTTATTAATTCCTTTATTTCATCCTAATTTTATTTATTTTTAATTTTAATTCTATTTATTCTTATTAATTCCTTTATTTAATCCTAATTTTTTTTTTTTATTTCTAATTATTTGATTTATTCTTATTAATGTTTTTATTCCATTCTATTTTTCTTTATTTCTAATTATTTGATTTATTCTTATTACTGGTTTTATTACATTCTATTTTTCTATTTATTTTTAATTATTTGATTTATTCTTATTCATTTCATCTTTTCGTTTTGTTTCTTTTTTTTTTCTTTTGTTGTTTTTGCCTTATTTTTTTTTTGATTTGAATAAAGACGAACGCGATTTTGTTCGGGAAAACGCCACGAGCAAAATAGGACTTTAAATGAGCGTTTTCTACCACTCAACTGCATGCACCGAAGACCCGAAACGATCTTTTTTTTTTCCAGATTTTTCTAAGTTAAAAAAATTAACCTGCATGCGCGACGAACTCGATTCCTGATCATCCCAAAACCGACTGGATCAATTTTTTTTTTTTTTTCGATTAAATCACTAAACTTTCACTGAAGAATTCTACCTTTTATCTCCTTGTTTTTTCTCACGGAAATTTTTCCGACAATTAATTGCTTATTTCATTCAAAAAAAAAATTCTAATTACGAATTTTCTCGGCCCGTCGCCATCGTCGGATCACGTTCTTTGCCGATTCCATTCCGGCCACCGTCCAGGATCCCGATCCCGTGAGACTGCGTGTTGGCGCGAATTCCGATTCGATTTCGAGGCGGGTGCTCCAAATTTTCTTTTCGATTCTTTAGCTAATTTCGCGTTCACTTCAAAACAAAACCCTCGAATTTTCTACACCAATTGTAAAATGCATTCTTCCTTTCTCGCGCGGGTAAAAACAAATTTTTTTTTTTTAAAAATTATAGCCGAAACCACTTCTTGTTCCGAATCGACAAAAAAATATCACGCGGCGTTCCGCGATTGTAATTTGGCTGCACTTTTTTACTTTTCCGTCGTAAATACTTTGAGAAACGATTGATTTCGGGCCAAAGATCTTTCAGAGACAACCACTTCAGAAATCAGGAAAAATTACACTTTTTCTTTGTTCGCCGCCGTCTCCGCCAGAGAAGAAAAAACAAAAACCTGCCTCCCCGAAAGATATCGCACCGCCCGACTGCACGCGGTCTTTTTTCGTCATCCGCCGGCAACAAAACTAACGGCACTTCTTTTCGGTCTGTTGTTATGTCGAACGGCTCAGGGTTGGCAAACCTTTTCGATGATCCGATGTTTGCATCGAAGGCGGGAAAAAATTTAAAAAAACAAAAAAATATGGTGTATATATTTTTTTTTTTTTTTTCTTTACTTTTCGGGCGACGGACTCAACAGATTGGCGTCCTTTTCCTAGTTTGCGTCATCATTTTTGTTTTGTTTTCACTAGTACGTAGTCCAACTTCCCTTGCTACCGAGTCAAGGTTTACAAATACCTTCTTAGCACTCTCCAGAGATCTTGCAAGGATATCTATATCGTCGGCATATGTTACGAGTTGTGTGGATTTGAAGCATAGTGTTCCCTTGGTGTCAACGGGAAGTTTCCGAACAACATATTCGAGTGTCAAACTGAACAGTATTGGTGCAAGGCCGTCACATTGCTTAAGGCCGTTGTCTGTTTTAAAACTGGAAGTCAGATCGTTTTCTACTCTGACTCGTGACAAAGACTCGGTCATTGTCATTCTTGTAAGCCGAACCAGTTTCGGTGGGACTCCAAACTCTAACATGATTTTTATACAGTGCCAGTCGATACTGTCGTATGCTTGTTTGAAGTCAACAAATATCTGTTGCACATCTATTATATTCCCAGCACTTTTCCAACACCTGTTTAACTGAGAATATTTGGTCCGTGGTCGATCGTCTAGCTCTGAATCCGCCTTGGTATTCACCAATGACTTTGTCAGCATAGGGTTTAATTCTCTTTTCCAGAATTTTCGTCAAGATTTTATAAGACGTACACAACAGAGATATTCCTCGGTAGTTTCCGCAGTAGAGTGTGACACCTTTTTTATAAATTGGACATATGATGCTCTTGCGCCAATCTTCAGGAAGTGTTTCCTGCGTCCATATGTCCGTGACTAATCTATGTAGGAGATGCGCTATGCAGGTGTCGCCGGTTTTCAGAAGCTCAGCTTGAATTTGATCAGTGCCCGGCGCTTTGTTGTTTGGGTGGTGCCTCAGGGCTGTTTTTACTTCTTCGAGTGTGGGAGGACTCAAAGCGGATCCTTCATCAGCTGCTACATCAATTATACCTGCAATTTTATCTGCTGCTGCTGTTCGTGCGGGTGATGGGCTCGGATTAAGGAGGTGTTCAAAGTATTGCTCCCATCTTAATTTTGTATCTTCCGCATTACTTAGAATGTTCCCTTCTGCATCTTTGCAAAGGGTCGTTTTCGGTTGGTGTCTCCCTTTCATTCTTTTGACAAGGGTATACACGGCTCTTGTGTTGTGTAATTTAAAGTGTTCGTCCATGTTTTTAATTTTGTCATTATTGTACTTCCGTTTTTTTTGTCTGCATATTTTGTTTGCAAATCGTCTAAGATCATTATAGTTGTCCCGTTTGGCTCGTGTCGGCCGTTCTGTTAATATTTTGTAAGCCTGGTTTTTTCGGTCTAAGGCATCTTGGCATTCGTTGTGGAACCAGTCATTTCTTTAGCGCCGGGGTTGTTGTCCTATCACCTCCTCTGTGACAGATGTAATGCCATCTTTGATATTTTGCCACATTTCTTCTATTGGCAGGCTGGCGTTGTTGTTCAATATTGGCGCGAAGCGCCTCTGTAAGGCTGATACGTACTTCGCAACTACTTTCTCATCCTTGAGTTTTCCAGTATCGAATTTAGAAACCGGTTGTGTTTTTGGGTGTTCTCTGTTATCGATTCGACATAGGAACTTGGTCTTTACCAAATAGTGATCTGTGTCGCAATTAACACCGCGACATGTACGCACGTCGAGAGTGCAGGATGCCGTCCTTTTCTCTATTAGAACGTGGTCTATTTGATTGAATGTTCGTCCGTCAGGTGATGCTCACGTTCTCTTATGAATGTCACGATGCGGGAAGCATGTCGAGCTTACAATAAGATTTTTGCTGCTGGCAGTCTCTGGCCGTTGTAGTTACTAATATCATGGAGATTGTGCATTCCAATTGTCCCTTTTGTAAGTTTCTTCTTTGCCCACTTTCGCGTTAAAGTCACCTAATACTATTTTAATATCGTTCGGCGGAAGGGAGTCGAATGTTGATTCTAGGGTGCTGTAGAAATCGTCTTTGTCTTCGTCGTCTTTGTCTTCCGTTGGGGCATGAACATTAATAAGCCAAACATTACAGAATTTTTGTCTTGATGGGGATTGCACACAATCGTTCATTGACGGGTTTGAAGTTGGTGACCTGGTGGTTAGACTTGTTGTCGACGAGAATCGCATCTCCAAACTCCCGGCATCCCGATAATTTCCCACTTTTGAAAATTCTGTGCGATCTAATGTCAGTAATCTCGCTGCCTAACAATGTAGTTTCTTGGAGTGCAATTATGTTTATACTGCATTTGGCTGCCTGTTCCAGAAGCCCTCTCACTGCTCCTGCTCTGTACAGAGATCGCACGTTCCAAGATCCAAAAGAATAGCCCATTTTTCGTTTGTGTGGTCGTTACCGTTGAATCAATCCAGTCCGAGGCGTTGCTTCAGGTTTCGAAACGGGTGTTGTTTTTCCGAGGATGAGTTGTTAACACATCGCCCAACCCCCAACTTGGAGGGCCATATTATTATAGTGTTAGAATTTTTCTGTTTCATTAGCACTCGCGCCCATCAATTCAGCAAGTCAAGTCCAGATGGACAAGACCAGTACCCGGTGGCTACCACGTGGAGGTAGAGCACAATTGATGTGTATATGATAGTTACAACACTGGGTATCGCCTTATGACGCCGATAAGATGTCCACCCTATCTACAGCCACGCCAACGAAGTTACCGTCATAAAACACCCTTTCAATCTGTATTTGCATTATTATAGAGTAGAGCAGCGGGAACAATGAAAATCTAATCAAAAAATGTTGTCCACAATTAAGTGACGCGCAGTGCACTTCAAATGAGTTACCCTCTAGTTCGGTACGGACGGACATCAGTTTAGGTCACTATACTATAGTTCAAAAGCCCTGGAACAAAAATATGCATCGATTTTGTAAATCAATTTATCATCCTTCGAGTAACCAATACAGTGCACAATTATTAAATGTACATCATATCCGCTTCACGTTACAATTTTTTGGTCCAGGGCTCATGCGCACATCCGGTTGGAAGTTTTTAATTTAAACTACTAGCGTAGCAAACATTGAATACTCGCTCTCCTATTATATGCGCTGCTCTCTCTAGAAGAAGGAGACGCTATCTAGGTGTACCTTTCTTCGATAATCTGGCAAATGCGAAAGCCAGGAGCCTTCAACGCTTTATAGAAAGCTCCGGTTGGTTCACCGAGTAGTAGTCTCATCTGAGATCCTGTGGCATAACAAGGGACCAGCTTATGGTCTGGGCAGCCTACCTACCTACCTAGAATACTCTTAGATTAGTTAGTGGTTACACAATGACACTGTTAAAAGAATGTTCTATAATAATGTCATTCAATTAACATACTTTTCTTTTTTTTAAGATACTGAACTTAGAGGCTACCCTTGAATAATGATCAGTCAGTGTAAAAAGGGATAAAAATAAACAAACAATTACAACAATGACCTTGCACAAAATAGGACGAACGGTATGGCAGAAGCCGGTGATATTGCTCTCTCGCACTCTCGTTTTTCTTCATTTTAAAAAAGGAAGCAAATAAATATTTATGCATTTTCGCGGTTTTTTTTACATGATAAACTGATGATTATTTTGGTTCGAAGAAAAAGTCCTTCGTAAGATCGGTGGTTTTTCGCTATACCTGAATTCAGAGGGAAACGGATTTATTGAACTGGTAGATGAAAACCTGAAAAGCTAGGGTATAGCCTAGTAGCTGGTGTGTTGGTCTTGTAGTGCCAAGGTCGTGAGTTCAAATCCCGGCCGGCGCAACATATAACTCCGGCACATTGCCTGCTTGGGTATACCTTGGTCACCTCAATCTAAGAAAATGAAAAAAATCGTAGAAAGAGGGTTGTGCGAAGGGCTAACAACCGTTCCACAATAAGTAATGAAAAATGTTAAGGAACCTGAATATCAGGAGGCCAAGGTCCGATTTGTGCTGTAGCGCCATTGCAGAATTAGAAGAAGATGAAAACCGACGACATTTTTACTTTATTATTTTATAATAATTTTTTTTTATAATAATAATTTATAATAATAAAGTAATGTAATCGCCTTGAAACAAAAACAATTTCTACGCTGAAATTTTTTTTTTCGCGTTTCACGACTAAAATAGCCTAAAAATACAAAAAACCCATCTGTCTGTTCGCCGTCCGTGTACGCTCAGAGCATATTAACTCCCAAGCCCGTTGAAGTAGAAAGTTCATTTTTGGGTGGATTGTAGATGGTTGCGGGTCTCAGGCGGACACCGATTTGACGGGTGTAAGGGTTAAGGGGGAGGCGGGGACTGCTAAAACTGGAAACTAACAATTCAAATATTCCAATCATGGTTCTAGCTAGGAAGCTGAAAATCAACATATGCATATACAGGGTGTTTGGTACTCCGTACATAACCTTGTAAGGAGTTATTCCTGGATATATTTTGAGCAAAAAATTGTTCTACGGAGATGGTCAATTTTCAATATCCACGGAGATACAGGGTGATCAATAAAAGTCCTTCGGACCTGTACCCTCACTCACTCAAAACGCTATATCTTAAAAACTAATAATCACAATTCAAAGTATTATAGCTTGTTTTTTAGGGAATTAAATTACCTTTCATTTGGTGTAATAGTCCGCATTGTAACTGTATCCAATTCTGAGATATTTGCTTCGGAACACAAATTTTTGACAGTTTGACCGTCAAAATTCTAAGATCAATGTAGTTTTTCTCTAAAAAAACCCATTATAAAAATGTCATTTTATTGTTGTTTTCTTTTGTGTCATATTATTGCCTACAAAAGACGCATACACTTGCATTGCATAAGTTTTATAGTTTAGAAGAAATTATCATTCCAATAATTTAGCACTTTTGTCGAAAAAGCAAGAATAGGTTGATCAACACTCTCCGCTTGAACTAAAAGAACTTAAGAATGGTTTTTACGGTTTATTTCAAATTTCCTTAATTACAATAAATGTTCAAAATTGCTACCTTCATTTTGAATGCACGCTAAAGCTCGTTTTGCCAGTGTTCTCTTTGTGTTCATACTCCTCAACTGCTGCCTTACTTCTGTTGCTGCCGCATCGATTCTGGTGTTTAGATCCTGCAACGTTACTACTTCCGTTGCGTAGACAAGGTCCTTCATCCGTCCCCATACAAAGAAATCCATAATAGTTAAATCAGGGGATCTTGCAGGCCAGTGTATCGGTCCATTTCTACCGATCCAGCGATTGCTATAATTGGAATTTAACCAATCTCTGATCTGTCGGCCGTAATGAGCTGGAGCACCATCGTGTTGGTAAAACATGGAAGCCAATCGTTGCAGTGGCATATCATCCAATAACTCCTGTAGATCATTTGTCAAAAAATGCAAGTAATTGGAACTATTTAAGGTAGGCGGAAGCCTAATAGGACCAATAAAATCGTTGCCAATCACACCTGCCCATAAATTGACACTGAATCTGTGCTGAAATGATGCCTCTCTTCTTGTATGTGGATTGCTCTCAGCCCATGTGTGTAAGCTGTGGAAGTTTGTGATACCGTCCCTGGTGAATTGGGACTCATCCGTCCAAAGAATGTTGCTGATAAAATTCTCGTCACTTATTTGTCGTTCAAGGAGCCAATTGCAAAACTCCATCCTTTTGGGTAAATCAATGGGTAACAGCTCCTGCACTGGTGTGTGGTGGTAGGGATGCAAACGTTCTGCTTTCAGGACACTCCAAACTTTCCACGTAGAGACGTTAAACCGCAATGCCAAGCGTCGTATACTAGTTGATGGATCATTTTGAACTGCAGCTAGGATTCGTTGATCAATTGAAACAGCGATTACCGTCGCAGGATTTGCATTCACTCTGCTTGTCCTAACACTGCCTGTTTTCCTAATCCTTCTGTAAACGTCTTGGAATACTCTCGCGTAAGGTATTCAACGATTGGGAAATCTGTGATGATACAAAGATCGCGCCGCTTGCTCATTTCCCTGACACTCTCCATAGAGGAAAATTATGTCTGCATGTTCTTCGTTCGTGAACTCAGGCATTTCGAAATTCTTTTCTAAATTTTAGTGACACCTTGTTCTTTTACAAATTTAACTAAAACTGATAAAAATATGAAGTATGGTTTGCTTTTATAGGCTTTTCATTTTGTTAGGTAACCCATTAAAAAGGGCAAATTCATTTTCTCGATAATTTTAATACTACCTAAAGGACATTCATTGATAATTTAAATAGTAATTAAAGGACACAAAGAATATTTCAGTTTAACAACATTTCAGGTAGTTTTTTTTAGAACGAGGGTTGGTTTATGGCATATTTTATTTTTAAGCCATATGTATTTTCGCTTATTACCTGGAAAACGGGAAAACCTAAGTCATAAGTATGTGTGCATCTTTTGTAGGCAATAATATGGCACATAAAAAAACAACATTAAAATGACATTTTTATAATGCGTTTTTTTGAGAAAAACTACATTGATCACAGAATTTTGAGGGTCAAAGTATCAAAAATTTGTGGTCTGAAGGAAATACCTCAGGATTGGGTACAGGTACAATACGGACTATTACACTAAATGAAAGATAATTTGATTCCCTAAAAAACAAGCTATAACACTTTGAAATGCGATTATTGGTTTTCAAGATATAGCGTTTTGAGTGAGTGAGGATACAGGTCCGAAGGACTTTTCTTGATCACCCTGTATCTCCGTGGATATTGAAAATTGGCCATCTCCGTAGAACAATTTTTTGCTCAAAATATATCCAGGAATAACCCCTTACAAGGTTATGTACGGAGTACCAAACACCCTGTATAGAGGGGTTTGTGGGACAAACTTTAAAAATAATTTCTTTTTTTTTTATCCATTGAGGGGAGGGGGCCTAAAAACATATTTTCGGCCGATACTTTTTAAATGATTATATCTTCGAAATTACTTACCATAAAAATTCATATTCTTGAGACCATTAAGGTGGCATATACCTAGATCTAACAGAATCAGCTTTTAGAGGGAGGCTAATTAATGTAAGGGGGAGGGTCAGGGGGTGCAAAGAACATATATTAAGCTATACTAGCAAAATACGAGAAAAATGTAACATTTGGGCATAGTGTAATGGGGGAAAATGGGAAACATTTGAAATAAACTGCCAACAAGTCGGGTGAAACTTTATTATTCTTGGGACAAGTTACAGATGCGTAGAAAGTCAACATGCATGGGGTCGGTTTATAACAATTGTGGAGTAAATTATTTTTTGCTATGTATATTAAATAGATGTATCCACATGCAAAATTTAAACTTTGTATCTGTGACCAGAGGCCTAAAAAAATCACTCAAAATTTTTAATATTTTTGCTTACCACCTCCCTTCCCTTACACCTTCCAACTTACAATTACCAAAATTAAAAACTATGTAGTTCTACAATCTGACAAATTTTTGGTTTGATATCTATACTCAGTTTTGAGATATAAAGATTTGTAATTTTGAAAAGTGCGCCTTTTTTTAAATGCTCCCAATTTACACATAATAGTAGTGTTATGTGAAAAAGTTATATTTTTTCGTATTTTCCTAGTATAGCTTAATATACGTTTCAAGTTTCATTACATACCTTAAGAGATAGTTGAAATATTCATTTTTAAATGTTTTTCTTTGCACCCCTGACCCTCTCACTTACAATAATTAGTCTCTCCCTAAGCTGATTCTGGTGGAGCTATATGCCACCTTAATGGTCTCAAAATTGAATTTTTTATGATAAGTAATTTCAAAGATATAATCATTTGAAAAAAAAAATTCGGTCGACAATTTGTTTTTAACCCCCCCTTTTCGGACGTCAATGGATAAAAAAATTAAATTATTTTTAAAGTTTGTCCCACAACCCTCTCTATATCTCTGCTAATTTTCAGTTTCCTTTCTGCATTCCTGGTGGAGATATTAGCAAGTGTAGTTTATGATTCTTTCACTCCCCCCGCCTCCCCCTTCCACCTAACACACCCCAAAATTTAAAAAGTGGAGCTCACTACCCAATCAACAATCCACCCAAAAACAAACATTCTACCTTTAACGGAGAGACGATTTTTTTTTTTGCATTTTTAGGCTAATTTAGTCATGAAATGGAAAAAAAAACAAAATTTCAGGGTAGCAATTTGTTTTTTTTGCATTTTCTGTGTCATCACAATATTTTATTAGAATAATAATAAAGTAAAATGGTGCACTTTCCAAAATTTCAACTCGTTATATCTCAAAACTGAGTACAGATATAGCATTGAAATGTTGTCAGATTGTAGAGATCCATAGTTCAAATTTTGGTAAACATTTTAAGATGGGGGTGTAAGGCTCACCACCTCCCTGGTGAGCAAAAATGTTGGAAATTTTAAGTGATTTTTTTAGGGCTCTGGTGAAAGATACTAAGTTTAAATTTTCCATGTGGATACATCTAATTGATATCATCAATGGCGCGACAGTCCAAATCGGGCCCTGGCCTCCTGAAGTCGTCTCCTCCAATCGTCTCGATCCAAAGACCGCGTCCTCCAGCTGTTAATTTTTAATATGGCTTTGCTGTCTTCATCAACCGAGTCTTCCATTCGCTCTACATGGCCAGCCCACTGCAGTTTACGTAGCTTGATGAACGTTGAAGCTTCGGGCTCGTCGTAGAGTTGATACAACTCATGGTTGTATCTTATTCGCCATTCCGTTCCTTCCTTCATAGGTCCCAAAATTCTTCGGAGGACTTTTCTTTCGAATGCGTTAACTGCTTTTTCGGAAGTTCGCGTTAATGTCCACGTCTCGCTGTCATAACAGAGCACAGGTCGTATAATAGTTTTATAAATCCGCAGCTTATTGTTCCTGTGCACTTTCTTGGATTTCATTATTGGAAGTATCGAATAATACGTGTTATTTGCAAGTATTATCCGTCGTTTGATTTCGTCTGTTTCATTACCGTCCTCCGACTGGGATTTTTCGGACGAAATACTCTAGTACCAAGTTGAAAAGCATAGGGGCTTGACCATCTCCCTGCTTTAAACCACATTCCGTTCGAAAGCTGGTTGTGGAATCGGTTTGTATTCTCACTTGGGATTCAGTGTTCGTCATTGTGGGTCTTATTAGTCGGACTAGTTTTGGGGGAATTCCAAAGTCAAGCATGATTTGGTACAGTACGCTCCTGTCGATACTGTCATATGCTTGTTTAAAATCTACGATGATTTGGTGCACGTCTGTGTTATATTCCCAGCATTCTCAAGCACTTGTTTCACCGAGAATATCTGGTCTAGAGTCACTGTATAACTGAGCTACTCGGTCCAGGAGTCTGGCAGATGCGTATCAGAGTTGAAACCGTTAAGTTTGAATTTTTTGGTGTATATACATATTCGGTTAGATATTTATCAAAATGCAATTGGAATTCGATTATGTGCCCTGAAAAATTAATATCATTGTGCCATTCCATTAGAAACAGCCAAAAATTCAATTTTATTTTGCAATTTTCTGCACCCACACATCTTTACCAAACAGGTTTTTAGTCTAGTTTATGATTCTGTTTGTTGACACATGGCGGAAAAACATCCCAACAGGGATTCTTGCAATCCATTCCCTTTTATTGAAAATCATTGAAATCGAGAAATCATTCAAATCGACCTAAGGAATTTGCAATGCATTCTAAAGTAACGTGAAGGCATTGCATAAAGTAGCAGTTTATTTAGGGAATTTGATATGCATTGCAAGGTAATGTGTGGAGATTGCATAAAATAAATGATCATCGTCAAAACGTGCTGCGCACAAAACGAAAGATTATTAATAGGAAACATTAATGTCATATTCCGTTTGCTTTCTAATATTCCCGTAAAATTTTACAAGTTGTTCGTTGCAAGAAAAAAATCTTAAGTTACACCGTACTTTTCCAGCAACAAAATTAGTTAAATTATAGCAACAGAATTCAAAATACTGAATTCATATTAAAAGCAGGATCCCATTTCATCACATTTTTCAATATTAATTCAAAATGAATCGCTCCCTCAATGTTAGAATACCTTCTCAAAGATTAATTTGCTTTCTATTCTTTTGCAACCATTCCATCATAGATTCTATTGCGACCATTATATTGTCGATTTTTTTTCCAATCATTACATTATTCATTCATTTCCCTAGATTCCAATGTCGATTCTTTGTAATGCAGAAAGTAGAAAAAAACGAATGCTTGCCTATGACATTGCAATGTTAAAATAATCTATGTTTTACGACAGGAAGTAGCTGTAATAGTTTCATGGTAAGAATCATCGGCGCGGTAATGATTCCACTCCCAACTGGGATATGTCAGAATGACTACACAGTCTACACCTATTTTCACCAACACTTTGATCTTTCGAACGTTCGATTTTTAGTACCAAATTTTTTAGCACGTTCGATTTTTGTACTAAAATAGCTATCTGCCAGACTCCTGGACCGAGTAGCTCAGTTATACAGTGACTCTAATCTGGTCTGTTGTAGATTGTCCAGTTCTGAATCCACCTTGGTATTCGCCAATTATTCCATTAGTATAGGGCTCTATTTGATATACATAGAGAAAAAAACATAACAGAATTATGACTGGGCATAAAGCTTAATCATATGATACTCTAGATGAAATAGGAAAGAGTTTATTGTACCGGAATATATGTCTTCTCAAATTCTTTCGAATAGTGAAAAGTGACTTTTGTATGAGAGGAGGTAAAAGCAGAGGGGGCAGGTTTGTAATTTTTGTATATAGCCCCGAACTTAGTATACGAAATGTTTCATGCAGAATTTAAAGTTTGTAGCTTTCATAATTTTCCAGGAAATTGAACAATTTTTGTCTGAATTTATGGTATTTGTATATGAGACGGAAGAGAAAGTGGGAGGTTTTGGATGATTTTGAATCTGCTTATCAACATCCTAATTACATTGTTTTATTACAATTTTAAATTTGATAGCTCTCTCTTGATAGGAGAAATACTTTTCTTGTATTTTCAAAACTAAAATTTGTATGGGAGGTGGCTTCAGCAAAGTTCATAATTTTTGTAGCATTTATTGCAATTATTAAGGGACAAATTCTGGCAAAATTTGAATTTTGTACTCTTTCTAGTTTCAATGAAAATCGATCAAATGCATTTACCAAAATAGTGCATTTGTATGGGAGGGGTAGAAGGAGTATTCGAATCAAAACCAAATTTTTCAATACCAATGATATTTGCATTAGTATACTTTTTTCAAATTTTAAAGCTGATAGCTTTGACGGTTTTGAAGAAAAATGATTTAATTGAAATTTCGAAATGTTGATAGTTTTTCCAAAATTGGTTGCGATTGTACATTTTTGGAAATTGTGCATTTGTATGGGAGGGGGTAAAAGGAGTAAGGGGATCTGATCAATATTTTTTGACGTTAATGACATTCATACCATTATACTATGATCTAATTTTCAAGTCAATAGCTGGAATGGTTTTGGAGAAAAATCAATTTCCTTAAATTTCATGAAATTTGTATGGGAGGGGGTAGAAAGAGTGAGAGATGTGGCCCTTTCACGAACTTGAAGTTACATTTACTTATGAGAAATTTCACGATAGGTCAAAGCTTTCGAGAGTTATGTTGTAGACGGACGGTCACTCCGAGTCGAGGTTTTTGAGAGACAACATATATTTCTGTACCCTTGGCGAGTCTGTTCGACCATTTCTTAGCGTTACAAACGGTAAGGCAAACAATATATTCTCAGATTTTATATAGAGTATAACAATAATTTCTTACTATCAAACTATTGTATGTGTGATGAAAAAAAAACACAAATATTAACTGGTCGAATACCTTCGAAACTTCTACCCCCTCCCATACAAAATTATTGTCGCGACCATTTTTTAGAAATCAATTACCACCTAACTATTAAAAGCTATCAATTTGAAATTTTGGACAAGAACTTTTAAGAATAGTTACAATGAAATCGCGTCAAAAGTTTTGAGATCGCGCCTGCCATTCTACCCCCTCCCATACAAAAGTATAATTTCGACCAATTTCATTAAATCAACTTTTAACCAACAAATTAAAAGCTACGAACTTAAAATTTTGTAAGAACACCTTACAAGAGAAACGAAATAAAACTGCATCACAAATTTTACGATTCCCTTACTTCCTCTAATCCCTCCCATACAAATGTTTGGTTTAGTGAATGTAAAATACATCGAATTTTATGAAAATTCTATGCAACTTCGTCTATGAAACTGACATTGTATACAGAGAATATTAAACGTGATTCAAGCAATCAATTAAAAAATTATTAACATCCACACACCCTTACTATCACCCCTTCCCTCATAAAAACCCGAACTTGCATGAATAAACGAATGAAATATTGATCGTATCCGCAATTAATTGTTAAATTCGCAATAACCGTACCCTAGAACTCCCTTTCACTTAGTCTTCCGTAACCGACTTGTGGGCAGTGTATTTGTTTTTATTTTAAAAAAACTAAAAAAAATCATGCCTTCATCGTCGATCAGCGAAAAATTACACTGAATCACGTAAGATCTAAGCGAAAAAAAATTTCGAGAAAATCTCTTTTAAAGTTTGTCTATCGATCAAAGCTCTTTGGCGTGTCTAATGGTATTCTATGCAACATAATAGTGAAGTGCGCAAGGGGTCGTTGGATTTCAAGTAAACAAAAAATTACACAAAAACAAGAAGTTTGCTTTTAATAACCGGAAGACTTTATTTATTCGCTTCCACTCTATACCGCTGACCCTTGTCGGTTCTTTCGGTTGTCAATCTCAACTTAATCGCGACTTCCCACGCGACCGCTCGATCTAGATCTTTTCGCTTTTGAGTCTCAACTGCTTTTTTTCACGAACGTTTGCTTTATTTATATCCAGCATCGTCCAGACCGCTATCCATATCGTCGCGCTTATAGTAGCTCGTCCTACCCGCCGGTATCGTCGCCTCGAATAGTAGCTCGTTGTCGTCGCCGGGATCATCGCCGCCAATAGTAACTTGTTGACGCCGCCAGCATTGCCGCCGCCAATAGTAACTCGTCGTCGCCGTCCGCATCGCCGCTTGTGTTACTGTTTTTGTTTGACAACCTTCAATAATTGTGCGTGCCGACTAATTCTTCAGTGGTTGTTATTATTGCTAAATATTCCAAATCGAGTGCCAGGTGGTCCGAATTATTTCTTTCTCGTATCGCTCTTGTTCGATTCTTTTTCCTGTTGGTCGGGTCTCTACATTGCCTGTTGTTTTTGTTTTAGACCTAAACATGTAGTTTGCTGCTTGGTGGAGTGTCAAGGTCCCCGAGCACTTGATGATCTAGTGCCTCAGTAGAATTTGTGTTTATATGCGCGTGGGTGTGTGTGCGCGCGCGATGATGTTGTTTTCGCGTACAGTAAAAGATTATGAATATTTGACTAGGGCTAACATGCAAAAATAGTATAGGAGAAGCTAATATTTCTCCAATTTAAAAGAAAACGGTAAAGCGCACTGTAATTCCGCGAATAAAACCACCAAAAGTTTAAAATGTTCCGCACAATCGCGTAAACAATGGCATTCTCCTTAAGGTTACTTCCATTCAGTAACCTATAATATAAATAACTTAATCGAACTGCATGCAGACTAAATATTATTCCCCATGAAATCTTTATTTTAAACAATTATGACAATTCATAGTTAATCGGTATATCTTATCTCTCTGCATTCTAGGCCGATGGCATTGCGAACGTTGTGCTATATGTATGCGATGTGGTTCGACAAAAGCTGAAGGTAATCTCCCGCCACCGCCGCTACAACCAAATCAAAAGCCCAGTCGTAAAAAAGCTAAATGGGTTCATGAATATCGAGTCGATCACATAACTAAATTACGTGAACACAGTTCAATATTATGTGTGCCGTGTGCTCGATTAAAAACAAAGCAGCGGACAACATCGTAAGAGAGAAAAACGGACTAATTTTTATCAAATAAAAACAAAATAATATATAAAGAATTAAAACAAACAAGAGAATACAAAATCTATTTTTAATTTTAATATTAAGTCTTAAAACAATTTAAATCTATTAAGTAATAAAAAAATGTAAAAGAAAAAACAAACAAAAATCAACAAATCGAAAACGATATAAGTTTAAAATGTTCTTTTTTTTAAATATACTTATTTAGTACCTAAAATAATTGTAATTAATTTTGTTTTATTATATTCTACTGCTACACATAATTTAATTATTGCGTTTTGTAGCCGTATATTTAATAGAGATTTTTTTCCTCTATCGTCTTTTTTTAAGAGAATAAAGTAAAGAAATATATACATATATTAAAAATAAATTTATTTTATATACAAAAAATAATTCACTCCACAACATCTTATTCCTAAGAAACTTATTTAATTCGAAGATTTTTTTTCTAATATTATTTTAATTAAATATTTTTTTAATTAAAAAAATGCGCAGTGGTCATTTATTAATATTATTAACGTATTTTTTTCGAATCTTAGATTTATTATTAATGAAAAATATAAACAAATTATTTTTTAAATAATAAAAGTTAAAGTAATTTGAGGAGATATCTCCTAATATTTTTTTTTTTAAATGTAAATTTAAATTAACTGACACAAAGTAAAAGTATAAATTAAAAAAATCACACCCATCCTCCCCATATACTAAAAAAAAACAATTCTGTAATATTCTATAAATGTTGTATATTTTTGTAATTTAGTGGAACAAAAACAAAAAGAATTTAACAAGGTAAGAAAGAAGAAAATAAATAAGAAACAAAATGGAATATTCATAATTATTTTTAACCGTTTTGTTGTTTTTTTTTTATGGTTGTCGCATATAAAAAAGTAATGTAATGATCGAGTGAAAACAAACAAAATAGTATGCATGATGTTTAATTAATAAGTGATTTAAAACAAGCCTTTAACTATGTTTCATGTAAAATTATGACATTGTAGTAATGTGTAAATTCTCTTACATTTTTATTGAATGAATCATGAATTGATTAGTGTTGTATTTTTTTTTTATTATCTATTTAAAAATTTGAAGTAATTCGATGAAATATTGTCAATTTAATTTCCACTTTTGATTTGGTTGGTCAAATTCAAAATTTTTATCCTTTTTTATTTTTATTTTTTCGTTTTATTTCTCCATTCTACGAAAAAACTAAAAACCAGAAACATCAATTATTTTTAATAATTAAAAAAAAATACAAATTGCGGAAATAAATTAAAACTAATTTTTACATATTATAAAAGAAATAGAATTTTATTTCTTCTAATTGCATATGAGAAATCATAATTTTTTTTAATTTTTTATTAAGAAAATGAGCTTAAATATAGTTACACTCTGGAACTGACATGTATAAAATTCAATTTTAAGATTTTTTAGTCTGGTTGACCTTTAATATACTCTCCTCGCGGGTGCCAGCATCGCTCTCACTGCATTGCAGAAAGCACTTGTTATATGCTTCAGTACAGTTTATTTCTTTGCCCTCAGTTACTATGCTTATACGGACACTAAACTTAATGAGTGAAACTTCAATCGCGAAGTACAACATCGGGTGTGATTGAAACTCAAAGTTCACTCGCAATCTAGATCCTGTGTGAAACTTCAATTACGAACTAAAAATATCGTATAAACAGTAAGTGAACTGAACTGTAAGCCTACTTTCCCAACACATGAATTAATTTTTCGTCACTATCCAGCGTGTGAAGTATCATTTTTATGCGATTCTCAACACAAATTAATGAAATTTGCAATATGTTTTGAAATTGCTGATAAAAATTGCTAGCATTTCCATTTGATGGGTTGACGAACCGTCATTATACTTGCGATCTTAATTCGGAACTTTCACATTGCAAGTTTATCTTGCGTATAAACATATCGCAGGTTTCAATCGGAATTCACAACCGCAATCGAAACTTCTCCGTGTAAACATAGTATGTGTCTTCGAATTGTTGTCTCCGCAACGGATATTTGAGCTTGGGGAACTGCAGCACTACGATGTTGTTTTTGGGCAGAAAGCCCGTGACAACCGTTCACAAAATTCAAAGCCTTCGCTTCCGTTTGACTGTCACTCGTATCACGTAGTCTTGTAGAGTCCTAGATATTGACTATGTATCGTACGAGGTGATCACGTAGTCTTGTAGAGTCCTAGATATTGACTATGTATCGTACGAGGTGATTTTTATGTTCTCAATTTTACTTACCAGGCAGTTAATAATTCTTAATTAAAAAAAAAAAACGTTAAAATTGTGAGAAGGGTAAAATATGTGTTACCGCGAGCAAGTCTAGACCAAACTAATGTTTGGTCTAAACTGGATTAGACGCACGCTCTTAGTGCACCCAGCACTGACACTAGGTACGGGACTTCCGTGTAATGACGGCACCGTCGTGGGCCGTGAAAAAAAAATCTCTCTATCCGAAAGTTGGTGAATAAAGTTTAAATGAACAAAATTTGAATTCGAAAGGATAAGTTGGATTTATTGCATATTTTATTTTATATTATCAATATTATATATTATATTATTATGAATTAATTGTATCGCAGGAACAATAACTAAAATTTGAAGTGTTTTGCTCGTTGCGCACAAAACTAGAAATAAAATACGGTTGTAAAAGCGAAAAAGAAACACTGTCAAATTTCTCGCCCCAATATTCTTCAAATTTTACGTTCGAAATTATCAATTCTAACCTAATTTACTGTACGTAAAACACGCGGCGTCTAACATGAAGGCATTCACAAGCTCGAGAAAAACCGGTAGAACTCCGCCACCGAAATCGAATCAAAATGCTCTCGCGAGTTCAAACTGCAAATCTTGCACCGAAATTGATACCGACGATATGGTTCAATGCGATTTATGTGACCAGTGGTATCATTTTTCATGCGTTGGTGTTTCGGAGTCAATTGCCGAAAAAGATTTCATTTGCAAAAATTGTGAGGTTAGTCATTTAGAAGATGACGAAGCCACTTCTACTAGACGTTCGAGCGTCACTTCGAGATCCTCGAGCAGTTCTATAAGAAAGAGAACCTTGCTAAAACTGCAAAAATTAGAGGAAGAAAAATTGGCCGCGAAACAATTTCTCGACAAGAAGTATGCTTTACTTGAAGAAATCATCAGTGACGATGAGGGAGCAACACCTTCAGAACACCAGAAAATTTCGAAGGACGTTCAAAACTGGATCGCAAACTCATCAGCCTCAACGTTACAGTCAATCATCTCTACTGTAGATCCGTCATCTAACATAACGGCAACAAACCTAACTGGAGTGCCAGCAACTACGAAAGCTGATCATCTAAAAGCAAATCAATCTTCCGACAACCTAACAGCACATTCATCCAGATCGAATGCCGTAAATCCAACCAGTAGTTTTTTGACAACAAAATCAGCAGTGCCGCCTACATCGACGATGACGGAGTATAATGATAAGTATCTTTGTAAGGTTAATGATAATGAAATTATTTCATATAATCAATGTAAACCCTCTAATTCAAATTCGGGTATTTCGCGCGGGCAAGAGCCTTTCGTATTACCGGGCCATAACCTCAGTGTTTTCACGTCGCGCCCCCGTTTATCAAGTTGCGTAATAGGTAGTGCTTATCCATACGAAAAAATATTCAATCCGGTAAAGAAAAATGCTAATCACACGGAACAAACCGTGCCTTGTGTCAGAAATGTTTATGACGTACCGCAAATTATGCAGAATCCGGGTAACATATCTAGTGCTCCGCAAACGGCTTTAAGAAGCCAGTATAATGTGAATGCAGGTAGTGTAGCACATCTCGCATCTAGTGCACTACAATTCGCACCGCGAAACCAGACCAACACAATTAGTGCTCCTCAGTTTCCATTTAGTGCGGCGAATAATACAACTGCCAATCAGTTTTTTGGGACTAGTGCTTCCGAATTCGCACCTACTGTGCCAAATATCGTACCTGGGGGCTGCATCAATGCGAACAGTTCCTTTCAATTCACAACTAGTGCTCCAAACGTCATACGGGAAAACCCGTACGATATTTCTAATGTCCCTCAATTCGGCTCTAGTGGCCCAAATATAGCAATAGGCAATCCAAATTGTGTATCTAGTGCACAGTGGCTAGGGCAAAACGTTTATTCTATAACTGGAGATTCGCACAATTTACGGGATAACCTTCGTTCCAATGCCATCCCACCTCAATCATTCACTGATCCTCATCATGGTGGCCCAAGCCATGCACAACAGTCGGCCAGGAAAGTAATGCCAAAAGATTTGCCGACTTTTAGCGGAAATCCCTTTGATTGGCCGCTATTTATTAGTAGTTTTGAAGGATCAACGCGTATATGTGGATTCTCGAATGAAGAAAACCTGTTTAGACTTCAAAGATGCTTGAAGGGTAAAGCTCTTGAAGCTGTGAGAAGTCAATTACTATTACCCCAAACAGTAACGCAAGTGATTCAAACTTTACGACTGCTGTATGGGCGACCAGAAATAGTAATAAACTCTATGTTGCAGAATGTCAGAAATCAACCCGCACCGAAGGTAGAACGACTCGAAACTCTTATCACTTACGCAATTTCCGTGCAAAACCTCTGTTCAACTATTGAAGCGTCCGGTTTAGTGGCACATTATTGTAACCCAATCCTTTTACAGGAACTTGTTGGCAAACTTCCCGCACATATAAAATTATCATGGGCAATGTACAAACAAAACATTCCAAATGTTAGCCTGATGGCTCTGGGAAACTGGCTTTATAATATAGCTCAAGCTGCAAGTGAGGTTACTGTGCCACAACCAAGCCTAAGTTCAGAAACTCGTTCAACTAAGGAAAGGGGTTTTATCCATGCTCACGCGGAAAGTACAAATAGCGTTTCGGATTCTCAAGTCTCAAGAGGGACCTCTAAGTCTGAACAATATCAGACATCATTATCGACCCAAGGTCGTGATCAGTGTTCGAACATGAAGGCTTGTGTTATTTGCAGAGAGGGTAACCATACTGTGGAGTAATGCAAGAAATTCGAAAGCTTAACAGTCTCCGACAGATGGAACGCAATAAAAGCGAACAAATTGTGTCGAAAATGTTTAAAGCCACGTAAACAAATACACTGTAAAGTAAATAAAATTTGCGAGAAAGATGGATGCTCATACAGACATCACCAACTACTGCATAGTTTTAAAAGCAATGAAGTAGAAAGCCCAAAAGCTAAATCTAAGCCATTATCAGTAGAACACTTAAGTAATACCCATCAACAACCACAACAAACAATCCTTTTTCGAGTGTTGCCTGTGACCCTATATGGAAAGAATACATCGGTAAAAACGTATGCCTTTCTTGATGAAGGCTCGTCAATTACGTTAATGGAGAACGAATTAGCCAAAGCATTAGCTTTAAGCGGTACAAAAGAGGAGTCTTAAGTGGACTGGCGACAATGTTCGCGTTGAGCCGGAATCCAGAAGGACAACATTAGAGATTTCTGGCACCTACCCTAATGCTAAGATCTATAGAATGTCTAACGTTCGTACGGTAGAAAAACTTAGTTTACCCAAGCAGTCGATATCTCTATCGAAACTGTGTGAAAAGTATACCCACCTCAATGAAGTACCAATTGAACCTTACGAAGATGCAGTCCCTCGCATTCTTTTAGGCCTAGACAATTGGAGGTTAGGTCTGCCTCTAGAAGTTAGGGAAGGGAGGAATGAAGGCCCAGTTGCGACTAACTCGACTTGGATGGGAAATTCATGGGCGTGACGAAGTCAATCCCTGCACGGGACAAGTAAATGACTACCTGCGACTGTAAGTCTACGAAAGATCTCCACCAGTTAGTGAAGTATTATTTTTCAGTCGAAAGCATTGGGATTAAAATCCCTGATAACATGCCTACCTCTAAAGAAAATAAACGTGCAGTGGATATTATGACATCTACCACGCGTAAAAAGGGGAATCGGTATGAAACTGGGCTGCTTTGGAAATATGACAACTTAACGTTGCCAGATAGCTATCGTGTGGCTTATCAACGTTTTCTTTGCCTTGAAAGGCAAATGTCGAAAAATCCAACACTCGGCAGACGTGTTGATGAATCAATACGTGGCTACATCCAGAAGGGCTACGTTCGCAAGCTAACCGAACATGAATTAGCAACGCACTATCCGCGCATGTGGTATATACCACTGTTTACTGTAAGCAATCCAAACAAACCGGAAAAGCTAAGGATAGTATGGGATGCAGCAGCGAAAACTAATGGTATCTCACTCAACAGCGTTTTACTCAAGGGTCCGGATGAGCTGGCACCATTGCTGGATGTCATCTTCAAATTTCGCGAAAATGCAATCGCTATAACGGGTGACATCCGCGAGATGTTTCACCAAGTTTTAATTCGTGAAGAAGACCAACAAACTCAACGTTTTCTTTGGAAAAATGGACCAGAAGGAACCCCAGACATATATGTTTTACAAGTGATGACCTTTGGAGCTACATGCTCTCCAAGTTCCGCGCAATATGTGAAAAATCTTAACGCTTCTCTATACTCTGATAAATTCCCAAAGGCAGCTAATGCAATTGTATCGAACCACTACGTCGACGATATGCTTGTCAGTGTCGATACCGTAGATGAAGCAATTGAACTTGCCAAAGAAGTTCGATATATCCATTCTCGGGCTGGTTTCGAAATTAGAAACTGGGTGTCGAATTCGGCCCAAGTTCTAACAGCGTTAGGAGAAAATAAGGAAAGAGACTCAAAAAATATCGTTGCTATGAAAGAACCGTCCGCTGAAAGAGTTCTAGGTATGTTATGGAACACTAATACAGACACCTTTCAATTTCCGCTTACCTTAAGCAAGGTCAATCGCGATGTGTTAACGCAGAACCGCAGCCCCACGAAGAGGGAAGTTCTAAAAGCGTTAATGGCAATATTCGACCCTCTAGGTTTTCTTTCGCCCTTCGTTGTCTGTGGTAAGATTCTGCTTAGGGATATTTGGCGTTCACCTTTGGATTGGGATGATCAACTGACAGATAAACTTGACGGTAGGTGGCTGAAATGGGTGCAATGTTTCGATACTATTAAGGAACTCCACGTCCCTCGGTGCTACAGCTATCCAATATCCACAACGCGAAAATCCATTCAGCTACATGTCTTTGTCGATGCCAGCGAATCTGCTTACGCAGCAGTTGCATATTTTCGAATAGAATCTACGGATGGCATAGCGTGTTCATTAGTAGCGTCTAAAACCAAAGTTGCGCCCCAAAAACCAGTATCAGTACCTCGCCTTGAGCTCCAAGCCTCAGTATTAGGTACGAGACTCGCGAACTGCATTATTCAAGGACATTCCCTAAAAATTGATGCACAATTTATGTGGTCGGACTCACGAACAGTGCTGTGCTGGTTGCAATCCGATCCTATGAAATACCGGCAATTCGTGGCCTTTTGCGTTGGAGAAATCTTAGAAACAACGAATATAAAAGATTGGCGCTGGGTTCCGACGAAGCTAAATGTAGCGGACGACGCAACTAAGTATCCCAATGACAGTTCGAACTTAAACTCGAACAGTCGCTGGTTCACTGGTCCAATATTTCTAAGAGAGGACCAAGATCAGTGGCCTACTGAAAAGACCAAAAGGCATGACGAGTCAAGGGTTGAATTGATAGAAACCGTTTTCACCCACAGCCTTCGTTTAAAAGGTCCCATAGACCTAAAACGATTCTCAAAGTGGTTACGTTTACTCCATACAATGGTTTACGTTTACCGATTTATCCGCAACACTAGGGAAAAGTCCCATCGCAATCAGGGTCTCGTGACACAAGAAGAGTACGAAATAGCCCAAAATAAACTATATCAGATAGCCCAATCTGAGTGCTTCGGCCACGAAATTGCAGTCCTATGCCCAAACAATACGCAAGGCATCGAAAAACCATCCTCAATTAGCAAATCCAGTCCGATATATAATCGATCGCCTTATATTGACGATTCTGGCGTTCTAAGGGTTAAAGGACGAATCGATGCAGCCACAAATATTACACACAACTTCAAGCGGCCCATTTTGCTACCAAAGCAACACATTATCACACATCTCATTGTTGATCATTTCCATCGAAAATACCACCACCACAACCATGAAACGGTTATCAATGAAATCCGTCAAATCTATGATATCCCTACACTTCGAGTTATGTTAAGGAAAATTGTAAAAGCCTGTCAAAAATGTAAGAACCTGCGATCAGCTCCAGTTGCGCCTGAAATGGCAAGTCTTCCAATTGCGCGACTAGGTTCCTATATGCTACCATTCACTTTCGTAGGTATCGATTACTTTGGGCCCATGCTCGTGACTGTCGGAAGACACACAGAGAAACGGTGGGGCGTCCTCTTCACATGCCTTACAATACGTGCTATTCATGTTGAAATTGCATACACCCTCTCAACAGATTCATGTATTCTTGCAATAAGAAACTTTGCAGCTAGGAGGGGTGTGCCTAAAGAATTTCGCTCGGATAATGGAACTAATTTCCGTGGTGCCGATGAAGAACTTCGTCGGGAAATTTCCAAGATCGACAATAAGAGACTTCAGGAAACGGCCTTTGGTGGCAAACCTCTTCGGTGGGTTTTTAATCCACCCGCCGCCCCTCACATGGGCGGGAGCTGGGAGCGGTTAATACAGTCCGTTAAAAGGACCTTGAAATTCATAATGCCTGTAATGAATCCGAATGATGAACTCCTTAGGTCACTGTTAATGGAAGTCGAAATGACTGTAAATAGCAGGCCCCTTACATATATACCCTTGGAGTCAATCGAACAGGAAGCTCTAACCATTTTCTACTGGGTACATCTAGCGGACAAAAGATTCCAGGGGTATTCAATAATGATCCTCTAGTTTTACGCAAGAACTGGAGAATTTCCCAGCACCTAGCGAACATCTTTTGGAAACGTTGGATTCAGGAATATCTTCCTGACATTACTAGGCGGAGCAAATGGTTCAAACGTGCAGAACCAATAAAGAAAGGTGATGTGGTCATAATTGTTGACGAAGGACAGCCGCGAAATACATGGAAAAAGGGCATAGTGCTAGAAGCCAACGCTAGTAGATCGGGACAAGTTCGCCAGGCTGTAGTACAGGCAACGAACGGAATATTGACTAGACCAGCCGTAAAACTGGCTGTTATAGATTTAGACGCTGGAAATGGAACTATAACAGATGGTAAATCGACTACTAGCAGCCGACATACCGGGAGGGAGAATGTTACCGCGAGCAAGTCTAGACCAAACTAATGTTTGGTCTAAACTGGATTAGACGCACGCTCTTAGTGCACCCAGCACTGACACTAGGTACCGGACTTCCGTGTAATGACGGCACCATCGTGGGCCGTGAAAAAAAATCTCTCTATCCGAAAGTTGGTGAATAAAGTTTAAATGAACAAAATTTGAATTCGAAAGGGTAAGTTGGATTTATTGCATATTTTATTTTATATTATCAATATTATATATTATATTATTATGAATTAATTGTATCGCAGGAACAATAACTAAAATTTGAAGTGTTTTGCTCGTTGCGCACAAAACCAGAAATAAAATACGTTTGTAAAAGCGAAAAAGAAACACTCAAATTTCTCGCCCCAATAATATGATTTGTTTAAAGTATGCTCCATCGCTAGTCACACATTTTCCCCATCTCTCTGCCAAATTGTTGATGATCTTCTACAAAAACCGTGAGGTGGTCCAATTATCAAGCCATTGTTAAACATCACCGTAATTGTTGAAGTGTTGTATGGAGAGTGCGTGGGGAATCGATGAAAACTAGTGGTAGTCAGAAGGGGCCAATTGTGGTGAGTACGGCGGATGGTGTAAGACTACCCAGATAAGTGCAGAAATGGTGTCTTCAACCGTTTTCGTTTTGTGATGGGGCGTTGTAGTGCTACAAAACTATTTTTCCGTGTCTTGTATCCCATTCTGCGCGCTTTTCGATCACTGCATGTTTCAAATTGATTATTGGTTGACGATAGCAAACCCGGCGACTATTATCTGTTCGCAGACCTCAAAAGGAGATGCCCCAGGGAAAGAAATATACGTCAAATGGCCGAAAAAATGCTTATTTTGAGAGTCAAGCAAAATCGTTCTATAAAAAACGCACCGAAATGTTCATCATCATCAATGGAGCGACAGCCCAAATCGGGCGCTGGCCTCCTGAAGTCGTCGCTAATTTTTAATATGGCTTTGCTGTCTTTATCAATCGAGTCTTCCCTTCGCTTGCGTGGTTTGCCTACTGGCCGGTTGCCACCCGCTTTGATGAACGTTGAAGCTTCTGGCTCGTCGTAGAGTTGATACAACTCATGGTTGTATCTTATTCGCCATTCCGTTCCTTCCTTCACAGGTCCCAAAATTCTTCTGAGGACCTTTCTTTCGAATGCGTCGTATAATAGTTTTATAAATCCTCAGCTTATTGTTCCTGTGCACTTTCTTGGATTTCATATTAGAAGTACCGAATAATACGTCTTATTTGCAAGTATTATCCGTTGTTTGATTTCATCTGTTTCATTACCGTCCTTTGCTAGATTAGCCCCAAGATATATGAAGTTGTCCACACTCTCCAAATTATATTCCGTAATTGTTGTTTTGTCTAAATGGCGTTCTCCTTCTTGTTTGCGTCATTACTTTTGTTGTGCTTTCATTAATGCGCAATCCGACTTCTTTTGCGGCGGATTCAAGGTTGACAAATATCTCCTTAGCATTAGGGAAGGATCTTGCTAGAATGTTAATGTCGTCAGCGTATGCTACTAGTTGGGTGGACTTGAATAGTAGTGTCCCGCTGGAGTCGACTGGGATTTTTCGGACGACATACATACTCTAGTGCCAAGTTGAAAAGCATAGGGGCTAGACCATCTCCCTGCTTTAAACCACATTCCGTTCGAAAGCTGGTTGTGGAATCGGTTTGTATTCTCACTTGGGATTCAGTGTTCGTCATTGTGAGTGTTGTTAGTCGGACTAGTTTTGGGGGAATTCCAAAGTCAAGCATGATTTGGTACAGTACGCTCCTGTCGATACTGTCGTATGCTTGTTTAAAATCTACGAAGATTTGGTGCACGTCTGTGTTATATTCCCAGGATTTCTCAAGTACCTGTTTCACCGAGAATATCTGATCTGTTGTAGATCGTCCGGTTCTGAATCCACCTTGGTATTCGCCAATTATTTCATTAGTATAGGGCTTAAGACGACGTTCAATTATTTTTATCAGTATTTTATAGGACATACACAACAATGATATACCTCTGTAGTTCTCACAGCAGAGTTTGTCAACTTTCTTGTAAATTGGATATATAATGCTTTGTCGCCAGTCGTCGGGTATGATTTCCTCTGTCCAAATTTTGCATATCATGTTGTGCAGTATTTCAGCGACATAGTTTCCACCGTTTTATGCTAGGGTGTAGTCTAGTGGGTAGTGTATTTGGTTTACAATGCGAAGGTCTTGAGTTCAAATCCCGGTCGACGCATAATTCCAGCATACTACCTGCTTGAATATACCTTGGTTACCTCAATCTACGAAAATGAAAAATTCGTAGATAGAGAGTTGTGCGAAGAGCTAACAACTCTTCCGCAATAAATAATGAAAATGTTAAGGAACCTGAAGGTCAGAGGGCCAAGGCCCGATATGGGCTGTAGCGCCATTTAAGAAGAAGTTTCCATCGTTTTTCAGAAGGTTCAACTGGTATTTCGTCAATTCCCGGCGCTTTGTTTCGTTTTTGGCCACATAGTGCTGCTTTGAATTCAGCAAGCGTGGGTGGTGTTGATGATGGTTCTTCTTCATCAGTTAATTAAAATGTTGTCTGTCGTGATAGATGCTAATGGGGTGGGATTGAGAAGATGTTCAAAGTAGGAACCCCATCTCCTTTTGATTTCTTGTGCGTCGCTTCTTTCTTTTTTGGCTCGTGTTGTTCATTCAGTAAAAATTTTGTAAGCCTTGTTCTTTCTGTCTATTGTATCACGGCATTCTTGGTCGAACCAATCATTATTTTTTCGGCGTGCTTGATATCCTAAAACCTCTTCTGCAGAGGATTTGATGCCGTCTCGTATTTTCATCCACACATTCTCCACTGGCATATTTTGGATGTTTTTATACAGGGTGTTTGGTACTCCGTGTGCCACCTTATAAGGGGTTATTCCTAGATATATTTTGAGAAAAAAATTGTTCTACGGAGATGGTCAATTTTCAATATCCGCGGAGATACAGGGTGATCAAGAAAAGTGTTTCGGACCTGTACCCTCACTCATTCAAAACGCTATATCTCGAAAACTAATAATCGCAATTCAAAGTGTTATAACTTGTTTTTTAGGGAATTAAATTACCTTTCATTTGGTGTAATAGTCCGCATTGTAACTGTACCCAATCCTGAAGTATTTGACTTAGAACACAAATTTTTGATACTTTGACCCTCAAAATTCTGGGATCAATGTAGTTTTTCTCAAAAAAACGCATTATAAAAATGTCATTTTAATGTTGTTTTTTTATGTGCCATATTATTGCCTACAAAAGATGAATACACTTGCATTGCATAAGTTTCATAGTTTAGCAAAAACTATCAGTCCAATAATTTAGCACTTTTATCAAAAAAAAACAAGAATATGTTGATCAACACTCTCCGCTTGAACTAAAAGAACTTAAGAATGGTTTTTATGGTTTATTTCAAATTTCCTTAATTACAATAAATGTTCAAAATGGCCACCTTCATTTTGAATGCACGCTAAAGCTCGTTTTGCCAGTGTTCTCTTTGTGTTCATACTCCTCAACTGCTGCCTTACTTCTGTTGCTGCCGCATCGATTCTGGTATTTAGATCCTGCAACGTTACTACTTCCGTTGCGTAGACAAGGTCCTTCATCCGTCCCCATACAAAGAAATCCATAATAGTTAAATCAGGAGATCTTGCATGCCAGTGTATCGGTCCATTTCTACCGATCCAGCGATTGCTATAATTGGAATTTAACCAATCTCTGATTTGTCGGCCGTAATGAGCTGGAGCACCATCGTGTTGGTAAAACATGGAAGCCAATCGTTGCAGTGGCATATCATCCAATAACTCCTGTAGATCATTTGTCAAAAAATGCAAGTAATTGGAACTATTTAAGGTAGGCGGAAGCCTAATAGTACCAATGAAATCGTTACCAATCACACCTGCCCATTCTTGTATGTGGATTGTTCTCAGCCCAGGTGTGTAAGTTGTGGAAGTTTGTGATACCTTCCCTGGTGAATTGGGACTCATCCGTCCAAAGAATGTTGTTCATAAAATTTTCGTCACTTAGTTGTCGTTCAAGGAGCCAATTGCAAAACTCCATCCTCTTGGGCAAATCAATGGGTAACAGCTCCTGCACTGATGTGTGGTGGTAGGGATACAAACGCTCTGCTTTTAGGACACTCCAAACTTTCCACGTAGAGACGTTTAACTGCAATGCCAAGCGTCGGATACTGATTGATGGATTATTTTGAACTGCATGTAGTATTCCCTCATCTGTTGGAACAGCGATTATCGGCGCAGGATTTGCATTTACTCTGCTTGTCCTAACGCTGCCTGTTTTTCGAATCCTTCTGTAAACTTCTTGGAATACTCTCCTGTAAGGTATCCGACGATTAGGATATCTCTGATGACACAAAGATCGCGCCGCTCGTGAATTTCCCTGACACTCTCCATAAATGAAAATGATGTCTGCATATTCTTCATTCGTAAACTCAGGCATTTCGAAATTATTTTCTAAATTTTAGTGACACCTTGTACTTTTAACAATGCAACTAAAACTGGTAAAAATATGAAGTAAGATTTGTTTTTATACTCTTTTCATTTTGTTAGGTATACCATTAAAAAAGGCAAAGTGCTACACCTAGTTGTGTTGAAACTCATTTTCATTTAATTCATTTCCTCGATAATTTAAATACTACTTAAAGGACATTCCTCGATAATTTAAATAGTAATTAAAGGACACAAAAAATATTTCAGTTAAACATCATTTCAGGTAGTTTTCTTAGAACGAGGGTTGCTTTATGGCATATTTTATTTTTAAGCCATATGTATTTTCGCTTATTACCTGGAAAACGGGAAAACCTAAGTCATAAGTATGTGTGCATCTTTTATAGGCAATAATATGGCAAATAAAAAAACAACATTGAAATGACATTTTTATAATGCGTTTTTTTTTTAGAATAACTACATTGATTCGCCGCAAGGGGGTAGTTGTAGTATGAGGTTTTACCAATTCCTGCAACTATCTTTGGAGTTAGCGACTCCACGGACCTGAGCTAACTATCCCCCTCTGGGATGGGGGCTGTAGAATTCACCCACAGCCAGTCCTGCTTGCCCTAAAAATGGCAAATGGACACTCACTGGATCATGGGCTTATCACCCGTGATCTTAAGACCTAAATGATACGAGAAACGGATACATCGCCTCGGATACGGACTGATTCTACGGTAACGACTTTTGGCATTCGAAAACGGACTATGATTGGCTTCTGGAACGTTCGAACATTGAATGACGGGGGAAGAGCTGGGGTTACTCGGTCCTTGCACCGCCAATCAGTGATCGACCGTGAAATGGAGCACTATAACATCCAAATCTTGGGCTTGAGCGAGGTCAGGTGGACAGGATCAGGAGAAGAACGAACCCCTAGCGGAAACACTATTCTGTACATTGGCCCTGAAAATGAAGCCAGAAATGGCGTGGCATTCGTCCTTACGCCGAGAGCGAGAAACAGTCTCATTAGCTGGGAACCAATCTCGGATAGGATTATCGTCGTCAGGCTCAGGACCAGTGTCAGAAACGTCACAATTCTGCAGTGCTACGCACCAACTAATACCGCAACATCTGGTGACAAAGAGGAGTTTTATAGCCAACTGAGTGCCACCTTCGAACGTGTTCCAAGAGGTGATATTATTATCATCTCGGGAGATATGAACGCCCAGGTTGGATCAGACAACACTGGACTAGAACACGTCATGGGGAGGCATGGTGACCCTTGGGTCGACCCTTCACGACCTTGGATTAAGAGACCCGAAAACGGCGAATTATTTGTGGAGTTCTGTAGTACTCGGCAAATGGTCATCGGAGGGACCCTTTTTCCACACAAGAGTCATCATAAAACATCTTGGGTTTCCCCTGACGGTGTTACTCAGAACCAGATCGACCATTTGGCTATAAGTCGCAGATGGAGAAGATGTCTCCTCGATGTGCGAGCGAAACGTGGAGCTGACGTGGGGAGCGATCACCACTTGATGGTTGCCTGCTTGAGATTGTGTACAGCAGCTATCCGACGACCACAAATTCTTCAAATGAAGCGCAAGCTTAATGTGGATAAACTCAGAGATCCCAACAAAAAACTCGAATACACCACCATTCTACGCGAAAAGTCATCCACATTGGGTGAACATGAAATGCGCACACTAGACGCCAATTGGGAGGCAACCAGAAACACTTTTCTAACTAGTGCTGAAGAATCTGTGGGATATGCGCAAAGCGGTGAGAAACCCTGGATGTCGCAAGACACATGGGACAAGGTTGACAATCGGAAAAAAGCCAAATTGGCAATCATCTCTCAACCCGATGTCAACCAACGAACGCCCGACTTGAGGCAGAACTACCGCGATGCTCATATACAGCTTAAAAAGGCTGTTAGACGCGACAAGAGAAAGGCCATTGAAGATCTGGCAAACAAGGCAGAATCTGCGGCTTACCTTGGGGATATGGGTTCACTATTTAAAATCATGAAACAGTTGACGAACAGGAATTTCACCGCCAACCACCTGGTGAGAGATGTCAACGGAACTCTCCTTAATATGAGTGAACACCAGTTGCGACGATGGAAGGAATACTTCTCTGATATTTTAAACATCTTGTCAGATGAAGATATTCCGGAAACAGAACAACTTCCAAACATCCAACCTCAACAATCCTCTATTAGGGACGATCCCCCAGATAAGGAAGAGATAGTTTCCGCCATTCGGTCAATGGCGGGAAGGAAAGCTCCAGGTATAGACGGACTACCAACCGAACTCCTCAAAGCGGACCCGGAAATAACAGCCGATATACTCCTCCCACTCTTCACTAAGGTGTGGAATGATGGAAGATATCCGACTGAATGGAAGGAGGGCGTCATTGTGAAAATTCCGAAGAAGGGCGACCTTCGGGATTGTGGCAATTGGCGTGGTATATGTCTACTTACTGCGGTATCAAAAATTATGGCTAAGGTAATTCTCAATAGGATTAGTGATGTCGTCGAGAGCACTCTCGAAGTTTATCAGGCTGGATTCCGTAAAGGGTCGTCTTGTACCGACCACACAAATACCCTACGGATAATATTAGAGCAGTCAGCCGAAATGGGTTCGCCACTACATCTCATGTTTGTGGACTTCGAGAAGGCTTTCGACAGCGTTAAGCGAGATTACATATGGAATGCTTTGCGTAGGAGAGGTATTCCAAATAAGGTCATAGCTATGATTAAAGAATCCTACGAAGATGCAAGGTGTCGCGTCTTGCATAGAGGAGAGCTGTCCGAGAGCTTTCCTGTGCGAACGGGTGTCAGACAAGGCTGCATATTATCACCAGCCCTGTTTCTGGTGGTAATAAATGACATCTTGAAAGCTGCACTGGAAGGTGGGGAAGGTAAAGGTCTTCAATGGAGACTATTTAACATCTTAAGTCACCTTGATTATGCTGATGACGTGTGTTTGCTTGCACATACCCGTTCGGACTTAGAGTCAAATGTTCGCTCGTTGCATTCTAAATGCAAAGAGGCGGGACTGAAAATAAATGTGCGTAAAACCAAGTACATGCACAGGGGTTCGAACGCAAGCACACCGATTGTTCTTAATGGACAGGATGTGGAAGAGGTGCAAGATTTTTGCTATCTCGGAAGCATTGTCAGCATGGACGGCGGAGCCGAAAAGGATGTTGAGGCTCGGCTAAATAAAGCTCGTCAGGCCTTCGGTATCCTTTCCCCTTTCTGGAGGTTAAGAGAGATCTCCCTTCGCACGAAGCTGCGAGTTTTTGACGCATGCGTCAAATCCGTGTTGTTATATGGTTGTACTACGTGGAAAGTGACCGTTCGACTTACCAAGAAACTACAGACTTTCGTAAACCAATGCCTCCGACGCATTTTAGGAATATTCTGGCCAGAAGTGATCTCCAATGACGAACTTTGGAGTACAACTCGCCAGACTAAAATAGGTATTGAGATTCAACGGCGAAAGTGGCAGTGGATCGGTCATACTTTGAGGAAACCAGAGCAAAACATCGCAAAACAGGCTCTGGATTATAACCCTCAAGGAAGACGTCGGGTTGGTCGACCATGTAACACATGGAAGCGAGCAGTTGAGCAGGAGGCCAGAGGAATAAACAAGTCCTGGCAACAGCTTAAAGCCGATGCGCAGGATCGCGCCTTGTGGAAGAGAGTTGTTTCTGTCCTATGCCCCTATAGGGGGTCTTAACAGGAATTTGATTTGACATTGATCCCAGAATTTTGAGGGTCAAAGTATCAAAAATTTGTGTTCTGAGGCAAATACCTCAGGATTGGGTACAGTTACAATACGGACTATTACACCAAATGAAAGGTAATTTGATTCCCTAAAAAACAAGCTATACCACTTTGAATTGCGATTATTAGTTTTCAAGATATAGCGTTTTGAGTGAGTGAGGGTACAGGTCCGAAACACTTTTCTTGATCACCCTGTATCTCCGCGGATATTGAAAATTGACCATCTCCGTAGAACAATTTTTTTCTCAAAATATGCCTAGGAATAACCCCTTACAAGGTGGCACATGGAGTACCAAACACCCTGTATATTGGTGTCAGATGGTTATTACATGCTGACAGCCTCCGCCACCGTTTCGTCTTTAAGCTTGTCGACATTGAATTTGCGAGCTCTGCTCGTTTTCGAATATCCACGACAAGCTATTCGGCATCGATACTTAGCTCTGACTAGATAGTGATCAGAGTCACAATTCGCACCGCGGAGGGTTCGTACATCAAGTATGCTGGAAGCAGCCATTTTCTCAATTGTAACGTGGTCTGGTGATGCCCACGTTCGTTTGTGAATATCGCGATGTGGGAAGCATAAAGAACTTACAATCATAATTTTGCTGCTTGCGAAATCAATAAGACGTTGGCCATTGTCGTTGGATATGTCATGGAGACTGTGCCCTCTTGTTGCTCCTCTATGAGCCTCCTCCTTTCCGACTTTTGCATTAAAATCCCCTAAGACAATTTTTAAGCCATTCAAGGGCAGTGAATCATAGGTTGTCTCTAGGGTGGCATAAAATTCGTCCTTAGTTATATCGTCCTTGTCTTCAGTTGGTGCGTGGACGTTGATCAACCAAGTGTTGAAAAATTTAGTTTTTATTCGGATTGCACACAATCTTTCACTTACAGGTTTGAAACTCGTGACCTGCTGACTAAATTTTTTGTCAACGACAAAAGCGACTCCAAACTCTCTGCTTCCCGACAATTTTCCACTTGGATAGATTGTGTGTGATCTCATGTCCATGATTGCGTTACCGAGCCATTTCGTTTCTTGGATGGCAGTTATGTTGATGTTGTATTTTGCCACTTCTTCGAGGAACTCTTTCAGAGCTCCTGTCCTAAATAAGGATCGAACATTCCAAGATCCAATAGAGTAGTCCATTTTTCGTTTGCGGGGTTGTTGCCGTTGAGTCCATCCGTTCCGAGGCTGTTCTTCAGGTTTCTGGGTAGTGAATTTTTTTTCCGGTGATACGTTGTCGGCGCCTCGCCCAACCCCCGTCCTGTAGGACCGATCCTACTTATTTGTTACACATTAGTAGAAAAAGGGTGGGAGTTTTTAGCTAAATATGACATGCTGGAGTTCTCACAGCTATGCTGCGAGTCCAACTATGTCATACTTATGCCTATTTCCTGAGACGCACTGGTGTTACTGGCCGTTCAGGTTAACTTTATATTTTCTCCTTTCTCAACCGGGCTTGGGACCGTCTATGGCGAAATGTTAGAGTGGCACTAAAATGATTGTATCTCTCTAGAAGACTATGTTGATGAATAAAGCCGAATTTTGCCAAATAAATTATTTTTTTTCGTAGTTAGCCTCGGGACTTTTTGACCGATGGTGCAGTATTTTTTTTACGAACTTCCATATCCTAAACCATACCTTCATGCAGTACTGTCATCAGTAATTTTTAAAAAAGCTTTATAAGAAGAACCCTAAAAGAATTAGTTGACTGAATGGCCCAATAACCCAAACCTCGAGTTCAGAGAGGTCCGGATCCGAAATAAATACCGACTCGTCAAATAATTAAAAGCTTTTTATTTGAAATGTTTAATAAATTCACTATTTCTAAACAAACCGTAGGTATTCGTTCCGGTTCCGTCTCTTAGGATTTCTTAATAGGTTGATTTGTTTTTCAAGTTTGGAGATTGAGCACGGGCCCCAGCTTCGATGAAAATTCCCCACCCAAAACCGAACTTACCATCTATTTCAGAGAGTAGCATGAGGAGTTGAAATTTAATTACGGCGTACAGACAGCATTTCTGTTCTATGTCCATCATAATACTTTATTATTAGAATAACAAAGTAAAATTAAAATCCAATTTTTTCTGATCATAATTTATTCTAAATATTAAAAAAAAAAAATCAATCTTGAATTTGTTTCAAGGAAACACACGTTAAGATATAAATCACAATTAGTTGTAATATAAATAAAATTATAGAAACCATTCTACATACTCACTCTCACGCATAGCGATTTAGTTGGGAGTTTATCGTATCACATAACACTGACATAAATGGAAAAATAAATAATAATGATATCGGAATTGAAACTCCAAAAATTGAACAGATTTTAATTAAATCTATTTAACCTAATTCTCGATGACGCAAAACGTGGTATGCAGACTTTCATACTATCCCAAAGATGTTCTTCAAAGCTCGGATTTTTAATATGAAGTGTCCCATATTTCTCTCTTTATCGAAAATCCTAGAATTAAGTAAATGCGTAACTTGCTTTGAGTTCGACTTTCCAAAGTTCTGTAGAATAAAATTGATCTTAATTATTGTTTATCTTCCAGCCGGATTCGAAGCATACATTGCTAGCTGATTTTTAATAGCCGACAATTCAATCCTTAATTCGATATTTTCGTGCTCCAAAAATGCTGCTCGTACTGCGATCTCATCCTCCTTAATTCGTCGACGATCGCGAGACTTTTTTGCCGCTGCGTTATTTTTCTTGCGTCGCTCATAGTAGGCAGCATCCTTTAAGACACCATTTTGGTTGATCGAATTGCAGAGGCTGTGGTTGCCGGACTGATTGTGGTCCTCGTTGCCACTACTGCTGTCATTGGCCTGTTCGTCATGGTAGGCGTGTCCTGACGATCCATTCCGTCGCATTTTCGGATTCGATATTGTCGGATGGCCACCGTTCGAAACATGAATCTGTTCGAGCATTCGTTTCCGGAAGGCACTGTATTTTTCGGCTTTTTGAGTATCCAGGAGAGCATCGGTTGCGGTGAAGGTGGCGGCCATGGCAAGTGGGTCGCGCGGATATGCTTTGAAAGGTCGAGCGATTTTCCCTTCACGGTTTGTTATGTTGGGGTAAATTAAAGGCGAAATGGAGTGAAGTGATGATGATTGGTTGCTTCCGGATAGTTTCTCCAGCTTAGAATCTTCGGGCTCGGTAGCGGATGACTTGGCAGGTGATGTTCGAGACATTTGTTGCTGAAGAACTGTAGCGAATGGATGCAAAAGATTGGGTTTAGTCTCAATCACAGTTTGCGGATGGTATTGCGAATGGAGCAAACTATGTTTATTTGCAGCGTCTTCGTTCCCGCTTATTTGATGGCCCTGATAATAATACAGAGGAGCTGGATTGCCACGATGGGCTGGATGTTCCGACAAGTATGTAGCGGTTGTGTATGGCATTGAGTGTTCACTGGATGGTCGTGGACTAATCGTTGAAGGTGGAGCTGGTGAAGGCTCCATATTAGGCGAGCCTCCGCCATAGCAGGAAGACGTAGTGTAGGGCGACGGAGTTTTTCTAGTCTCGACCGAATCGCGACGTTTCGATAAATCCAATATTTCTGAATATTCCGTAGGACTGTATTTATTTGATTCCCGCATTTTATCTTTAATTTTAAGACGATCAAAATTAGTTAACAATTTACGAATAAACATATTTTTTCAACTCACCGGTATTTAAATCCTTAATAAAACGATTGATCATGATATTTTCACACTGCTTTACACCAACACGCAAATTACGTGAATTATTATAGCACTGGTTGACCTTTTTTTGAGAAAAAACCACGAAAGCCGAAATTCTCTAAATTCGAAACCTCAACGTGATAAGTCAGGGTTGGATGGAAAACTAGAAATGACCTAAAGTTGACCACGTAGTTGGCCTTTATACCGGTGTTGAAACTGGTCGTTTTGTGTCGCAGTTAATGCCGGACTCTTCACTCGCGTTTAAAAGATTACCGAAGTGCATTCGGAATGTGCGAAAATTACTGCGTTTTTACAAGAGTGGGGTTGGCCATAAAGTTGTTGTCTATTATGTAGCTCTGTTCAGATGCGTATATAACAGCAACCCTTTGCCCCGTATGTACCTGCCGTTTAGTTTTTATGGTTTCACTTAAATGATTTTCAAATTTGTTTATTACAGGTATTATCCGATGATTTATGAAGTACGGTAACCTAATAAATCGAATGGTTAGAAATTAGAATATTTATTGAAAGATGTCTCTAACATTAAATAATTTACATGATTTTTGATACCTAACAAAAGCGTATCTATCTTTCAAAAAAGTAGAAGGGCGATAGAATAATGTTTATGTTTTAGAACAAAATAATTATAACACGCTGTAGGTAGTGCACACTGATATTATGAATTTAATAACGTTCTCGCTTTTTGCTTCTTAAATGCCGATTTTTGGGGAAAATTCGTGCTCAAAAATGCCGCTCGGACCTAACGACGAAGGATGACACTTTCAACAAATTTTCTAAAGCTTTTGTTGCTCGAAAACCTTAAATCCCAATCACTGCAACTAACATTTTCAAATGTGTAATTCAGTTTGGTATAATAATACAAAACAAATATTTAACGCATGCTTTGCGCAAAGTGTGATCTATTTATTGACGCTAGACAAAATTGCAAAATTCTTGCATATATATTGCTGCAGAGCAATCGACATACATCTATGCGATGCAGATTGACATAGTTTTTTGTATTTGTTAATGTCAATAAATATTTAGGGAAATGTTTAAAACAAATTTTGGTTTTCGACAAAATTTTTGGCATTAGAGATTAAATTTATCACTAATGTTACGAATTTAAACTCCAATACCACGAATTTGTGGCATTTTTACCAAAAAAATTTTGACAAAATTTTCACAGAGAATTTTTCAATTAAGAAATTTTAAACTTTTCACTTGTGACATTACTATGACAAAATACTACATTTTTCTGTTATTTGGACAAAAGCCTAATAGTGATTGTGGGTAACAAGAAAACCATGTACAGTGACCGACAAAAGTCTACATACGACCCCTATTTTCGCTACTACTACTACAATGGCGCTACAGTCCAAATCGGACCTTGGCCTCCTGACATGCAGGTTCCCTAACATTTTTCATTACTTATTGTGGAAAGGTTGTTAGCCCTTCGCACAACCCTCTTTCTACGAATTTTTCATTTTCATAGAATGAGATGACCAAGGTATATCCAAGCAGGCAATGTGTTGGAATTATATATTGCGCCGACCGGGATTTGAACTCACGATCTTCGTATTGCAAGACCAACACGCTAGCCACTAGGCTACACCCTAGGTTTTCGCTACTTGACGCAATGCCAAGACGCTTGCAGGCAATTATATGTAGATACCCATGGTGGGTCAACAAAATATTAATATTAAGTTTTGAAATGAAATGTAAATTCCTTAATGAAGTTTTTGGTGGATCTCATGATCGTATGTAGACTTTTGTCAATGATATTTAATAGTTTTTTTTATGAATAGATTGTTAAGTTTATATTGGAGAAAAGATTTTTTTGTTACATGTGAATAAAAATATATTATAAACAAGACTACATCATTACTTTTTCAAATAGTGCTGTTGGGCTCGTCAAGCAGCGAAAATAGGGGCCGTATGTCGACTTTTGTGGGCCACTGTATAGATTTACTCAATTGTTCCAGGAACAGAATGTTAAAATCAAAGTCCTCGAACTTGTATCGGCAACATTCGCCTAATCTTTATACACAAACAAAATACAATTTAAGCAAAAAAAAAACAAAAAATTACGTCATGAAGAATGGAAGCTTTTCTCGAGAAATGCGCATTCGTCAGTTGTATAATATATATAATCGAAGAATGGCTAGCTCTGAAGTTGTTTTTTTCGATAACAAGTATTGTCGTTTAATATGAAAAAAATTCCCATAGCGAATTATCCAGTCTGATTTCGTTCATCTTTTGAAATCGTAAATCGAACATAAACAGAAAAATATGAACCCTTTTCATTTCAGTACAATAAAAATGATTTCTCTCGAAAGAAGAAGAAAGTTCCCACAGAAACCTCCATTAAACGGCGGACATTATCGTGTCTCTACATATGAAGGACAATTTCAATTTGTAAAGGGACCTTCAGTTTTTGAATACACTGCATAAGTCGCATCATCCATCCATCTGACCCGTTGGGTCATTATCGAAATGAATCCAACGAGTGGTCATATTGAATACGGAACTGCAAACGAATGAAAATTGTAGGAAATAATAATGGACAACTGCGTCCGAAAAAAGGATTATTAAGGCATATTTGTATGGGCTGACCATAACATAAGATTTTCAAGAGATTAGCCATTGACGGAAGGCTTTAAGCGAAGTCCGCCATGTCCATCTGTCCGATCCCTTAACAATTTTCTCAATTCAACCCTTGAGATCAATGTTTCTTTGTGTGCGGAAAAAAATTTACCCATTTTTTTCGTTTGCTAAATATGTCCAACCTTTCCGGGTGAAGGATTCAAAAATTATGCGAAATTATGATTTTTTTCTGCACACCTACGATTTGAAAGTATTTGGTACTAGCCAGGTGTCGTTCACATGGCATCAATATAGCGATAGTAGTACGATCGCCGATATAATGAAAAAGCATTTCAGATATCATTTCAATATTTCGCATTATTATTTTGCAAGTAATGTGTCCTTGTATGAGTCATTCAGTGTCTAAGGGATCAGTAATTTCTTGGACAAAACTGGGTCCAACCAAAATTATTCAGTAGTTTTCTTCAAAATTGTGTCGGAAAATTACTGAAAAGGATTAGGTCAACACGACGCCGTTTGTTCATTTTGTTTCTTCGGAAAAGAATGAGTTTCAAAAATAAGAGATTATAAAGTCCTCCAGTTGCAAACATTGAAAGGGCCTTTTAAGAAGCGATTTTAAATCGATCGTGTCGAATAGTTGGACATTTTCTACCTAATCAAATATCTGAGATAAAGGGACATGAGCATCGATCTTCTTCAATGGTCTTTGTGCAACTTTAGACATTTAAAATAAAATGCGAATCAAAGCCTTTTAAGCATTAAATCATTTCGAAGGCTGAAATTTTCATGCTGCAAAATCTTAGATTAGATTAATTAGATTCTACATCTGATTATTTTTTCAGTTTCGAATTACGATTTAATTAATTGTGCTGTTAATCCAGTTAATACAACATTAAATCGAAGGTAATTTCAGCTAGAATTCACCGGACTCGTCAAAAGAGTATATTGAATAAACTGCAGAATCTCGCAAAAGTACACTAGAAGAAGAAGAGCGATGTAGTTGTTGATGAAATTTGCGAGAAAGAACTATCTATTGAAATAAAAAACTTGCAGCCAAAATAAGTTTAATGTTCTAATTTAATGGGCAATTGAGTAGAGACGAGTGGACATCTCGTACTGAAAAGATAATAAAAGAATCGATTTGAAACGTAATTTCAATGAAAAGAAAGCGTCTATCACTGTTTACAGCCTTTACGTGATCAGGACAACTTTTTTTTTTCTCGCTTTTTCTGACCAATGAAAGCTAAAAGCCTTCGACAGGGAAAAATATGCGGTCTTAAAAACTCATTTATAAGACCGCCGGCCAATACGAACGAAATTTTTTGCAAGTTCGACTTCAATATGAAGGGGAGATGCGTCGCCTTAAAATGCTTCCACCTTTCCTCTCATTGCTTTTAGTCGCATATCCAAGAGAACGAGACCGCCGACCAATACCAGTAAAATTTTCGCTCGCAGCGAGCGCAAGTTTCACTTCTATACGAAGGAGAGATGCGTTAATGCAATTGCTTCCAGCGGTGCTTTCAATCGTGAGCTCTAGCTCTCGATCAAAGTATTGCCAGTATTGAAATTTCTGTACTAGCCGAAAAATGATCAGGAAGAAAAATGTGAAGAGGTAGATCTGGCATATTGCCCATATTTGTCGTGCATTGAGTGAAAAGAATCGGTTTCAGGGGAGCATTACCTAAAAAATTGAAAAAAAATCGATTCTTGTTTATTTTCTATTAATAATTTAGACTGGATTCTAAATCGAGTGCCGAAAACCGCACCCCTTTCAGATGAGTAGAAGTGATTCAAATAATGATGTTAACTTATGGAGTCATGCATATTGATGCAGCGTTTGTAGCTTGGCGCAAAAAAATTGCTTCCCTTAGCTATGAAGTCACGCAACGCCACTGTAAAATACATGGCTTGAAATATTTGATTTGAAAATGTCCCGCGCCGTGCTGGAGCCAGGCAAGGGCGTCCGCAAGGATGGGGAGGGAAACAAAGCGGGCATCTGCCTCCCCCTCCCCTGGAATTTGACTCTAACTTACTACACCATAAATATATATATTGTACATTCATGTTAGAGTTTTAGAGATAAATGTTAATAAAACGTTTTCTTTTCAGTTTCGTGCTGTAACAGTATGCAGGTATATAAATTCATCTTAGTATAATGTCTACATGATTCTTCTTCTAACATGTCTAGGAAGATACGTAGTCATCTGATGTCGCAGAGCAGGAGAGTAGTAAATACTTCATAACCGGGTGGGTGATTCAACAGAGGCCGCGATAAGTGTATCTTTATTGTCACGGGCTCTGCTCAGAAGTCATACATACGATATCAGATGTTACAATCTTCAGCGAATTGATCAGCCGCTTTCAACGGCTCTTCCATGAGTTAGGGTGCATATGCTAGTAATCGTACATTAGCTTCTCAGAGCCGCCACTCACTTTTACACAGAGCAAAAAATGTAGACCTATCTGATTCATTGATCCTTTTTAAAATTGCAGACAAAAGGCTAGGATACCCACGAAAGTGGGGTGCGAGACTCGCACGAGATTCTGATAGCACAATTCATCGCAATCCGAAATACATTAAAAATACTAATAGGACCCTTTTTTCAAAATTCTTTAGTACTGAAATCGTTATTTCGGGCGATTCCAACGTTCGTAAGACTGTTCTCCTTTAATATAATATCCTAAAGGTGGGATTTCGTTGGTGCGGCTAGTCGCTGCGACTGAACGGAGCGGCAAGTCATTGCGGACGATCGTTGTGATCGCATGATTTGATTCATGTAGGTGCAACTGTATTTAATATATGTATGCAAAATCGTATAAATCTTTAATCATTTTTTAAAATTTTGACTATATGAACGTTGGCACTTGCCTAATTGGTAGAAGCTTTGTTACTTCTAGAGGATGAGAAAGACATCTTATAATGCGATCATTAGCAGCGACTAGGTGCACCGGAGGAATCCCACCTTAACTGCACGGACCAACAGCGACGTAGTAGTCAGATCTATCAACAAAGTTAAACAGTTAATGAGTAAGCCTACTCGGCTACCTAATGTTGCAAACCATTATGCAAGTCTTCTTGATCCCTTTCTTACAAACCAGCCTGAAAATATAACATATCTGTTGTTGGATCATCGCCACTTGGTTATACGGATCAGCTTTTGATTCATGCATGATTGCCAATAGAGCCATTAAACCGCCGACAGTAAAAGTTAAGAAGACGATCGTTTGGCACTGGGGCGAGCTAATAAAACTTTTGATTGGGAATCGTGCTTTATATCTAATGATTGCGATATACCCTGCAATCTTATTACTGAGACAATTTTAAAAGGAATGCGTCTCTTTATTTTCTTCAACCTCAAAAGAATTAGATCATTTAAATAGTCGGGTTACCAAAGATTGTCTCAGCAAGTTCAGGGCACAGTCCAGGATCTAAGTCTTTTTGGTTATTTACCAAAGCCGTGAGTAATAATTTTAGATCACCGTCCACAATTCCTCTTCCTGATGGCAGCCGCTCAGTCGTTAATCCAGAATATAAAGTAAATTTATTAGCAATGAGTTTTGCGAGAAACTACTATACCTAGTAATCAGTATCTCTCAATCATATTGCCTTCTTCTTCTTCAACAGCTCAAATTGGAAGTTTGCATCATGACCTTCAAGCTCTTTAAATTTTTTTTTATTTGTTATTGTTATCGTTAGCTCTACGCACAACTCTCAATCTATCAATTATCATGATCACAGATTGAGGTGACCCAGATATACCCACGTAGGCAGTGTGGTAGCATTATACGTCGACCGGGATTTGAAGTCACGACCTTCGAATTGAAGACCAACACGCTACCTACTAGGGTCTGTATCGCCTAGAGCTACCAAATTGCATGCCTTAAAATTTCGCACTTGCTTCTTCGCTAAAATTCTTGAGTATCTCAATATTAATAAACACTCTGATTCGAGCGGTATTTCCCTCACTAAACTTAAGAAATGCTTCTCATCTTTGACTTACCCTCTTCGCAATCTTTCCTATTCTTCAGCGAAATTCCTACATAGCTGGAAACAAGCGATTGTCCAGCTCATACCCAAGGAAGGAGGCATGTGGATCCCCATATTATCGCCATCACTTCTCTCTTATCAAAAGTGATGGAAACTGCTGCCAACCGCAAGGTCCTTCAATTCTTGGAGAGCCCCGTAAAGGCTTAGTCTTATCACCTACCTTATTGTTAGCTTTTATTAACAACCTTCTGTCATCGATTCTCAATCCAATTCACAGCTTTGCAGATGACAGTATACTTGAAAACAATTACAGCTTGGACTTAATTGCTGTGTCACACCAGTCTTCTATGCCCATTAAACGCAGTAAGTTATTTGATTCGTTAAATCCTGAAATCAACACAATCCGCAATGCTGCCTCCAATTGCATAGGCTTGTCCCAAAAAAATCTCTTTCTGCGAAGAAATATTTACACCATCTGATCTTGCAACCATCTCCAAATCAGGCCCTCGACTCGAGACCAATTCGTACTGGGGCAAATTTATAGATTTGCATCCCGACTTATTGGAGATGTAGTGAATTATTTTCATCGCGACTTGTACCATACACCATGGAATACGCGCTTGTATATCAATTTAAATTAAAAGTATAGTGAAAATAGAAAAGCTGTAATACGAAATCGCCAACACACAGCATGCCATGAATAAATAAATGTAATACAAAATATCAATTGGAATTCAATATATATTATAAGTGCTTGACATGTTAAGATCAGAAAAGAAAAAGTTTTTATACTCTAGATGGAATCTGAGAGTATTATAAGTTTGCTCTAAAGTTTGTAACGCCAAGAAATAAGGTGCGGAGAAAAAAATGAATGATACAGAAGTTAATATTATCACTCAAAAATCTCAAAACCGGATGTCCGTCCGTCCGTTCGCTCTCTAGCTTGAGAACACGTTGAGCTAGAAAGCTCAAATTTCGTACACGTCGTTTTTGATAAAAAAGTAAGGTCAAGTTCGTGAACGGGCCAAATCGCTCCACCCCTTCTACCCCTCCCATACAAAATGACACAAATGCGCAATTTGACAATAAACGGATTTGCTCGAAAAGTATAAAAGCTATTGGCCTGAAATTTGAAATATATTACTTTTATGATAATATTAATCTACCGTAAAAAAATTATGCGTGTCCTCCCCCGCCTTCTATCACCTCCCATACAAACTGTACTTGTCATGAATTACTCTAAGCCAATTTACCCAGTGCGTATAAAATTTAGCGGGCTGAAATTGTGCACCAAATATTTATTTAAAATTGTTAGTAAGGCAAAAAAAAATTAGACGATTAGCTTCACCCCTTCTACCCCCTCCCATACAAAATGACACAATTTCGCAATTTGATATTAAATAGATTTACTCAAAAAGTATAAAAGCTATTAATCTGAATTTTGGGATATATTACTTTTATAATAATCTAAATCTACAGTAGAAAAATTATTTGCGTCCTCCCTCTCCTTCCACCCCCTCCCATACAAACTAAATTTTTTCATGAAATTCTGTAAGGCGATTTTCTCTGAACTTATAACATTTATTGAGCTCATATTTTGTAATAAATACTTAATTAGTATTATCACTAAGATCAGAAAAAAATATTTGATTAGCTTCACTGCTTCTACCCCCTCCCATACAATATGACAACAGTTTCACAACTTGACAAAAAATCTGTTTTCTTGAAAAGTATGAATGTTACTGGTCTAAAATTTAAGAGATGTCAATTTTATGATAAGAATATCTAATTCTGAAAAAATCACTAAAATCCCCCCACTCTTTCTACCACCTCCCATACAAACTGCACATTTTCACTAAATCTAACACACTAATTTAATTTTCTCAGCTCATATTCAATTTTTGGAGTAAGCATTTTGTATAAAACATTTTTATAGCTACTTTAGCATGATGGGGAAAAATTAGTTCAATGCTATCACCCCTTCTAGCACTCCCCATACAACATTTCTTGGGATCACAAAAAATTCTATTTCATCTAGAGTATCGTAAAATTGCGCTTTACGCGTAATCGTAGCCCTGTTATGTTTATACTCTAGATGGAATCTGAGAGTATTATAAGTTTGCTCTAAGGTTTGTAACGCCAAGAAATAAGGCTTGGAGAAAAAAATGAATGATACAGAAGTTCATAAAATCACTCAAAAATCTCAAAACCGGATGTCCGTCTGTCCGTCTGTCCGTCTGTCCGTCTGTCCGTCCGTCCGTCTGTCCGTCTGTCCGTCTGTCCGTCTGTTCGCTCTCTAGCTTGAGAACGCGTTGAGCTAGAAAGTTCAAATTTTCTATACGTCGTTTTTGACAAAAAAGTAAGGTCAAGTTCGTGAACGGGCCAAATCGCTCCACCCCTTCTACCCCCTCCCATACAAAATGACACAATTGCGCAATTTGACAATTAACGGATTTGCTCGAAAAGTATAAAAGCTATTGGCCTGAAATTTTGAATATATTACTTTTCTGATAATATCAATCTACCGTATAAAAATTATGCGTGTCCTCCCCCTCCTTCTACCACCTCCCATACAAACTGTACTTATCATGAATTACTATAAGCCAATTTACTCAGTGTGTATAAAATTTAGCGGGCTGAAATTGTGCACCATATATTTATTTAAAATTATTAGTAAGACCAAAAAAAATTAAACGATTAGCTTCACCACTTCTACCCCCTCCCATACAAAATAACCCAATTTCGAAATTTGACAATAAATGGAATTAATCGAAAAGTATAAAAGCTATTAGTATGCATTTTGGGATATATTACTTTAATAATTATATAAATCTACAGCAGAAAAAATTATCTGCGTACTCCCTCTCCTTCTACCCCCTCCCATACAAACTACACTTTTTCATGAAATGCTCTAAGACAATTTTCTCAGAACATATAACATTTATCGAGCTCATATTTTGTAATAAATACTTAATTAGTATTATCACTAAGATCAGAAAAAAATATTTGATTAGCTTCACCCCTTCTACCTCCTCCCATACAATATGACACAGTTACCCAACTTCACAAAAAATCTATTTTCTTGAAAAGTATGAATGTTACTCATCTAAAATTTAAGAGATGTCAATTTTATGATATTCTTAGTTATTTCTGAAAAAATCACTAAAATCCCCCCACTCTTTCTACCACCTCCCATATAAACTGCACATTTTCACTAAATTTAACACATTAATTTTCTCAGCTCCTATTCAATTTTTGGAGTAAGCATTTTGTATAAAACATTTTTATATGTAGCTACTTTAGCATGATGGGGAAAAAATTAGTTCAACGCTATCACCCCTTCTAATACTCCCCATACAAAATTTCTTGGGATCACAAAAAATTCTATTTCATCTAGAGTATCGTAAGATTGCGCTTTACGCGCAATCGTAGCCCTGTTATGTTTTTATTTAATTTTTCCCCTTGTACCTTTCCTCCAACACCCCGAACTTTAAATATTTCTCCATTTTTTTTTTTATAGTGTTTTATTCGTTTGAAGGCAGCCAAGGGATACCAAATAGAATACGCTATTCGCAGCCGCCGATGATTTTGCCGAGCTACTAGAGGAAAGCAGCAAAGATAAGCGACATGGTACATCGAAAGAAATTTTCAACACAGATAAATCGTCAGAGAAACAATTGAAATGGGAAGATAAGCGACGACAGAATGAAAGAAAGAAATTTCAAGAACAAAAATAAATTTATGTCATTTGGAAAAAAAGGTCAGTAAAAATAAAGTGAAGTCATACCGAACCTCGTGCGAAAAAAAAAAAACAGAATCATCCATCCCGTATAAAAAACGGAAATTCGTAACAGGAACGCATCTTGAACATTTTTGAAGTGAAAACTTCTTTAGCCTCGTTGTGATTTGAAAATCGATGAAACGAAAAAGCAACACTAAAAACAAACAAAAAAGCGTCATAGCCAGCGTGGTTTATTATACACATATTATACACGTGTATCATTCCTGTCAATATTTTTGTCATTTTGATAATATATATGATTTTAGAAATACAAGGAAATGGTTGTTACTGTTTACCTTTAACTGCCAAAGTTTAAGGGCTCATGTACAGGATCTTCAATTAGATAGAATAGCATCGTCGTCGAATTTTCTAATTCTTACCGAGACATGGATGAATAATGAAATTATTTTAGACATTCCAAATTTTAATATTGTTGTTCAATATAAAAGAGAACATTCGAGGCAGGCGGCGTTGCAATCTACCATAATATTAATTTATTTATTTATTTATTTATCATAACAAGATATTTAGTTACATAATAATTAACTTATATTATTTAATTTAATTTAATGTAACTTAAGACAATTTAACTTACGTAACTTAATCTAACTAGTAAGATGGACACTGGTAGAAGGATGGTTATACAGGGTTTGGGATATTTTATAAAACAGAGCGCAGTCTTAGTTTGTATGTCAATTTACTCATTGGAGGTGTGTAGTGTACACTGAATTTGTTAAATACTCTACAACATCTGTTAATAGGCTCATTTTGTCCGTAAACTGTACTATGCGGATATTCCTTTAGTAGTCTTGAATGTCTCGTCAGCCTGACATTGTCATTGAGTCTGAATTTATCTGATATGTGATCTACCATAATATCGCCATTCAAAACATCTAAGGTAAAACAGGATGTGAGCATAGTTCTTCTAGAACTAAGAGGTAAAAGATTTAATATTTGGAGCCTAGTTGCGTACGGTGGAAGGTTCTCAAAGTCTCTAGGATCATACAAGTCCCTAAGAGCAAAGAGAAGGAATTGCTTCTGTATTGACTCTATTCTGTTGCTATATAACTGGAAATTTTTTTAATTTTAAAATCAGGATGTTGTGATCAACTCGGTCGAAGGCTTTGCTAAAGTCAGTGTATACTGCGTAATGACGGAACCCGTGTTGTCACTCCACAAATAGATCTCAATGTACAACAAATGCAATTGTCTGTTCAGCTTTCTAAAGTGGGAGAAATATGTGCTTGTGAAAGCAGATTGGAACACAATAAATCAGTTATAATTGTGGCAATCTATATTTCTCCCAACCAATCAATAAATACAATTATTGAATTTATTCACGAGAATTTGCTAAAGTACACACCAGAAATATCGCGGATTCATAAAAAATATGACGATAAAATTCCGATGATTCTGAGTGGAGATTTTAATGTGAATTTTGCATTGGATGCGGCGATCCCTTTGATTGAGTTTCTCAACACCAAATTGAATTTAAAAATGTGCAGCAGTCGCACTGAATCGACAAAAAGATCGAAAACAGTAATTGACGCTGTATATCAAAGATATATTGATCAAATTCAAACCAAACCATTCATTTCATACTTTAGTTATCATAAGCCACTCGTGTCATTTATTGAAATCGAAAACATGGAGACTGAATAATAAAATGTGGAAAAATTTTTAAACTTTGTTTCAATATTATAATAAATAAACCCTATATCTATCCCAGTCCTGATACTGCATCAGTTTTTCGAAGGTTTCACTTCTACCACGTGTGCACTGCACACATGTTTTTTTTTATTTTAGTAATTGAATCCATTGTTTATAAATAGTGCTTAATCTAGAAAAATTTGATAGTGTTCAGACTTACATATTTTCAACTTTTGATGATAGTTTTTGGCTTGTGCCTTAGAGAGAATTCTTGTATATGTAATTAATTTATTTTAGGTCAAGGAGAGCAGAAAGCAAAAACCATGTTATAGATATAAATACAACTTAAAACTAGGGATAACTTAAAAACTATCTAATGAGAGATTTCATTTTCATTCTATTTAGTGATTGAATTAATCAGGGGGTTTCTGAAAATTGACATTTTTCTTTGAACTTTGCGGTTTGTTTTACTAGGGTAAATTACAATTACAGGGGTTTTGAGTGATCTTGTTAAGTAATGAAGTGGAGAAGTGCCAAGGTTTATTGAGAATGATTTTGAGGCATTTATTTTGAATTATTTGCAGTTTTTTCTTGTGAATAGCAGAAACTTTGCCAGATTGGTGCGCCATATAATAAATAACATAGGCCTCATGATTGACTTAAATAACAGCAGCACGGAAAGCTTTGATTTCCTAGATATTAAAGAATATAAGATGCGGATCGCCTTCGTCAGTTTGGAAGTTGCATAGGAAATATGTTCGTGCAATGTAAGCTTTTTATCAAAGAATAGACCGAGGTATTTGAGTTTATTCTACCACTCGGTAGATATACCAAAAACATTGATATGGGAGAGAGGAAGATATCCAGTAACACGCCTCTTGGTGAAAAAAGTAGCTTGTGTTTTATACCCATTGATCCTTATTTTCCAGGTGTTAAAATATTTTTCGAGATTATCAAGCTATGATTGCAGATTGTTGATAATTATGTGTGGGTCAGAGGAGGCGGTGTATAGCGCAGTGTCGTCGGCAAATATGGCCAAGTGGCAGTTAGTGTTATTAGGAATGTCCGAGGTGTATATATTATATAAAATAGGGATAAGTGAAGATCCTGTTGACGAGGCGGCTTTGATTTTTACCTGAAAGTGAGGAAAGCCTGAATGATTTTTATTAAATAGACTGGAAAAGACAGACTAATAATGTTGTAAAGAGGTCCGTCGTGCCAGACAGAGTCGAAAGTCTTCTTAATATCTAGGGTGACCATTCCAACGGATTCTTTTTTGTTTAAGGAATCTTTTATAAAACTGGCTACTCTGAGTAGCTGGTTATTCGTTGAGTGACCCGGTCAAAATTCGAACTGATGTTCAGGTATAATATTGTTATAGATCTGGCAATGATCTCTCTCAAATCTGCCAGAACTATTTAGAATATTCTTCCAACATGTAGAGGGCTTCTAGTAACTTCTCAAAGACACAAACAATGACACCCGACGCCATCTAGTAACTTCCAGAATAGTCCAGACTCAGCAGAAAAACATACACCAGAGAAGGTTCGAGACTCGGATAAATCCATTATAAATAGCCAGAGCTCACGACAAGGAATCCAGTAACTCAGTGACAGTTTCATGGAAAACACCTATCGGTGTAAGTAAGCGAAAGTGATAGATTGGCAGTGTTCCTGGGTTGTACGAATTAAGTTTTTAGAGCGAATTTAGTGAAGTGATCAAGAAATAAAGAAAAGTGCGATTAAATAAAATTATTCATTATTTTTAAACGAATTGTGTTTTCCTTTGAAATCGGCGATCCCCTAGCTCGCAACAATTGGTGTCAGAAGTTGGATTTCAAGGATAAATTCGGGTTAAAAATCGCGAGTGAAATTAAAATTCTCGAACGGATAATTTTGTGAGAGCGAAAAGAAGTGAAACTAAAATTCTCGAACGGACAGTGAGAATTTTCTGAAATCGAATATTCTCGAGTGCTCTAGTGAACAGTGACTTTAATTAGCGAAGTAAAATCGCGGAACTAAAATTCTCGAACGGACAGTGAGAATTTTGTAAAATCGAATAATCTCGAGTGCTCTAGCGAACAGTGACTTTAATTAGCGAAGTAAAATCGCGGAACTAAAATTCTCGAACGGACAGTGAGAACTTTGTAAAATCGAATAATCTCGAGTGATTTAGTGAGCAGTGACGTAAATTTAAGTGAATTCGAATCGCGGAAAAACTGGAAATAATTGGTAGTGAAAATGCCGCGTTATTTAAAAGACTTAAAAGTAACGGAGCTGAAGGAAGAGCTCAGAAGACGCGAGTTATCTACGACAGGGAGCAAGTCTGAACTTGTCAGCCGTATGATCGAGACACTCCAGGCTGAGGGTGAGGATGCAGATAGTTTCGAGTTCCAAATCAAAGAAGCTCGTGGAGATGAGTGTTCTGGTGCAACGGATGCTCTAACACAGTTAATGCAGCAAATGATGAACAAATTAGATCAACAATCAGCTGTGACAACGGACATGAATCGGAAATTAGAACAACAATCAGCGGACATGCATCAGAAATTTGAACAACAATCGGTGGACATTAAACAACAATCTGCGGACATTAAACAACAATCAGCGGACATTAATCAGAAACTAGAGAAATTAGACCAGACTTCAAAGGACCTTAACCAAAAATTGGAGCTGCAAAATGATAAAATAGACACCATGGGTAAGGCCATAAAAGAAAACGTTGAAAAGAAACTTCGAATCTTCGAAGAACAAATTACGGAAAAGATATCCGGGATTGTACAAGAAGTCGAACGCCTAAAAAGGGACTTGGATAACGTGAAAGCAGTCGGAGTCATGAAAGCAGAGCACGTTACGCATAAGGGTTTCAAAGCTCCAATCTTCGATGGACAGACACCGTGGGCTATTTATAAGATCCAATTTGAGGCTGCCGCCAGAAACAACCATTGGAATGATCTCGAACGAGGAACGGCTCTTATATTGGCGTTAAGAGGTCCACCAGCGGAGGTTCTTCAAACGATTCCGCAGGAGCAACAACAAGATTTTTCAACGTTAGTCCAAACATTGGATCTTCATTACGGCAGTGACCGCATGAAAGAGATCTACAAAATAGAGCTGTACAACCGAACTCAAAAGAATGGTGAAACACTTCAGGAGCTGGCACGCGATATTGAACGACTCACATTATTATCGCTGCCCAATGCGCAAACAGAGCAACGCAACGATACGGCTGTTTTCGCATTCAACAATGCTGTACTGGACAGACAGCTGCAACAGGCGTTGAAATTGGCAGGTAAGAAAACGATAGGCGAAGCCTTGGTATATGGGCTGACGTTCGAAGCTGCCAAGCAAAGCTCACGGAGTAATTATCGAGGCCGAGAAAGAGCAAAAGAGTGTATGTGTCAGAAAGCAGAGTACACCAAACGGAGCGAAAGATTTGGTGCCCCCCGATGCTGGAATTGTGGACAGGCAGGACACTTGAGACTCGACTGCCGAAAAGCGACCAACTATTGTTCCGGCTGCGCTGTTAACCAATGCGAAGATGAAAATCGGGCAGGTAGTTCGTGGTCAAGAACTAGTCGTCAGAGTTCAAATCTTACACACGGTTTTGATAAAAGACGCCGGAGTCGATCGAAAACCCCGAGTCGGCAAGCTCGATTGCAACAAGAACAATACATCGGGAAAGATCATGGAAGCAAAGATGGACAATTGAATAAGGATCGCGAACGAACGGGTAGAAGTCGTGACGGTCAAGTACTTCATGCGAATAATCGTGACAAGACCAAACATGGGAAGCGATATGATCGAGAAGATCGCGAAAGGAAGAATGCGGAACGAGAAAAGGGAAGTAAACGTGCCGCTAAAGAGGAGAATGAGCGCGAAAAGGAAACGGAGAAAGAACGCGAACGTGAGAAGGAAAAAGAAGCCGGAAAAACCATTCAGAGGTTAACGATCGAACCAGAGGATGGATGGAATCAGCGAAAACCTCGTACAAAAATGAAAGTGGTACATCTCGACCGACTAACAAAGTACCACGGTGCCATTGCGGAAATGAACGACTCTGTTCGGGACGAACAGGGACTAAGGAGAGGGTAATGTTATAGATCTGGCAATGATCTCTCTCAAATCTGCCAGAACTATTTAGAATATTCTTCCAACATGTAGAGGGCTTCTAGTAACTTCTCAAAGACACAAACAATGACACCCGACGCCATCTAGTAACTTCCAGAATAGTCCAGACTCAGCAGAAAAACATACACCAGAGAAGGTTCGAGACTCGGATAAATCCATTATAAATAGCCAGAGCTCACGACAAGGAATCCAGTAACTCAGTGACAGTTTCATGGAAAACACCTATCGGTGTAAGTAAGCGAAAGTGGTAGATTGGCAGTGTTCCTGGGTTGTACGAATTAAGTTTTTAGAGCGAATTTAGTGAAGTGATCAAGAAATAAAGAAAAGTGCGATTAAATAAAATTATTCATTATTTTTAAACGAATTGTGTTTTTCTTTGAAATCGGCGATCCCCTAGCTCGCAACAATATGATTGGCTTCGACGTAGTTCTGAATTCTCTCTAGTATTATTTTCTCGAAAATTTTACTCAATTAAGACAGCAGACTTATTGGTCGATAGCTCCCTGCATCAGAAGAATCTTTTCCTGGCTTGAGGCTGGGAATAACAAGTGCCGATTTTCATTTGTTGGAAAAGTAGCCTAATTTGAGGGAGCAGTTGTATATAGCACTCAGTAAAACAAGGCCTTTTTTGGTATATGTTTGAGAAGAATGTTGTGGATACCATCTGTACTTTTCTTTGATTTAAGACGTTTAATTATCCCTTTAATATCCTTCGGCTTACAGAACTGACTTGGCCCGAAGTCTGGTGCCAGAGCATAGAGCTCAGAAACTTTTTGTCTTACCGAATCTTCAGTGATACGATTGCCAAGGTTTCGAGAGAAAAGATGGGCAGAGTGAAATTTGTCAGCAATGAGTTCGGATGCTCAACAGGTTGGTACAGGTCTTTGGAGTTATCGCGAAGGTAAATTATGCTGCCGCCTTTCCTTTTACGAAATTTACTCAGTTGCCATAGCTTCCTAGAAGATTTTTTAAGGTTGGAGAGCATATTATTCCAGTTTGCGTTTCTTATCGAAGTGATTTCAGCGTTGATCAATTTCTGTAGTCTATTGGCTTGAGTTTTGAATGATCGGATACCCGTTCTTTACCACTTTCTTCTACAGTTGCCTTTTACTTCGATTTTAGGTGTACATCTATCGGCTATTTCAAGAATATTTGTTGTGAAGGATTCAACAGTTCTATCTATGTATATCGGTGGTAGTTACTTGTGCAACGTTAAGGTTAGTGAGGTCTATGGAATAATCTTTGGAACTTTAGCCAGTTACTTTTGCTAAAGAATGTGGAATGTGGAATGAATGTCGATCGTTCGCGCAGAACTCAACAGGTAAATGCGGTGATGAAAGCTGCTGTAATGTGAGAGTTGGCTGATATTAGATGTATATTCAATATCAATAGTAGAGGTGCCACCCCGGTGAAAATAAAAAGAAGGCTCTGTTGGGGGATGAACGACAAAATTGGACTTGGTTATTTCATTAAATAAAAGCTTACCCGTTTTGTTCCGTTTGAGACAGTTCCAATGCATATGCTTGGCATTCAGGTCACCACAAAGAATAAGATTAGGCTTATTTCTCGTAAGTAGACGAAAATCCTCCTTGAATAATTCAAGTACTGCATCGCTTACGCGAGTACCAGGAAAATAAACTGCTGTTAATGATGTTTTGGTGTCGGTAAGTTTGATTGAGATGCACTCTATTACGCGTTTATTAACTAGAATGGCAACACCTCCACCTCCCTGATTTATTCTATCTCTTCCATAAGGGTGGTATTTAAGAGAGTGTAATTTGCCTCTAACCAGGTCTCAGTTAGGATGACAATGTAAAAACCGCTCTTAGTAACAAAATTAAAAAATTCGGTTTTTTTTTTGTTTCGGCGTTCCATAGCAGGCATTTAAGAGCGTGGTTAGCCATAAATCAGTGGCGTGGCGTGATATTATTGGTCAGGGAAGCAATAACAATTACTGTATTTAGCTTATAAGTTTACTAGATCATATAAATTCCTCCATTTTAAGAATTTATATTTTCACTGTGCCCATGGTATGCCTCTCCTTGGCACCTTAAATGACACACAATGTCAATTAGAATTTTAATAATTCCTCTATTTTTTGTGACTTTCTCACTCTGTAAAATTACTAATCCATGTTGGTTACTTAACGAATTCTTTAATTCTGTAACCTGAACCGAATTTAAAATATAAAAGCACTATTTTTTAATTATTAACGCTTTTTGTGTCATGTCTGTCTACAGCTTCATAAAAATTATTTAAGTCACAAGATCCGGTGGTCCGTCAAACATTTTTGCCATTAGAAAATAATAGAAATAGCCAACAAAATAAATTGTGTGTGGTTTCAAAACCTGCAAACGATTCGGTCTCTTCGTAAATTTCACTAGTAAAATGCTTAGTGCATTTCATTGTAATGAATGTTTTTTCCAAAACCTGTTTTGGAAACAACATTAATAATAACAATCCTTTTTTATCCGCAAAAGGTCGGGATCCAAAAGATAACCCAAAAAGGTTATCAATAATGCAGCAATGTATTTTTAAAAAAAAATACCTGCACCAGCCAAATAAAAACAATGACACTACGCACTCCACGGCACACCACACTAAAAATCGCATCTTATTGCCCTACTTGATAGCTAAGCTAAAAGCGATTAAATAAATTTTAATAGAAATTAAATTACCTTAAATAAATAATAACAATATAAAACGTTTAAATTCATAAATAAACGGACATTCCAATCCCTTACCAACAGATGGCCTTATATTTACTAGAGTGAAAACTGGAAGAAATTCGATGAAAATTTATAATGCCATCCTTCACCTTTTTTTATTAAACATTAGCATTGCAAATATTGTACAATTACTGTAAGGATCAGTTCAAACTTATTAAATAGGAAATAAAAAACATGTGTGCAGTGCACACGTGGTAGAAGTGAAACCTTCGGAAAACTGATGCAGTATCAGGACTGGGATAGTTATAGGGTTTATTTATTATAATATTGAAACAAAGTTTAAAAATTTTTCCACATTTTATTATTCAGTCTCCATGTTTTCGATTTCAATAAATGACACGAGTGGCTTATGATAACTAAAGTATGAAATGAATGGTTTGGTTTGAATTTGATCAATATATCTTTGAAATACAGCGTCAATTACTGTTTTCGATCTTGTTGTCGATTCAGTGCGACTGCTGCACATTTTTAAATTCAATTTGGTGTTGAGAAACTCAATCAAAGGGATCGTCGCATCCAATGCAAAATTCACATTAAAATCTCCACTCAGAATCATCGGAATTTTATCGTCATATTTTTTATGAATCCGCGATATATCTGGTGTGTACTTTAGCAAATTCTCGTGAATAAATTCAATAATTGTATTTATTGATTGGTTGGGAGAAATATAGATTGCCACAATTATAACTGATTTATTATGTTCCAATCTGCTTTCACAAGCACATATTTCTCCCACTTTAGAAAGCTGAACAGACAATTGCATTTGTTCTACATTGAGATCTATTTGTGGAGTAACAACACGGGCTCCGTCATTAATATTATGGTAGATTGCAACGCCACCTGCCCTCGAATATTCTCTTTTATATTGAACAACAATATTAAAATTTGGAATGTCTAAAATAATTTCATTATTCATCCATGTCTCGGTAAGAATTAGAAAATTCGACGACGATGCTATTCTGTCTAATTGAAGATCCTGTACATGAGCCCTTAAACTTTGACAGTTAAAGGTAAACAGTGACAACCCTTTCCTTGTATTTATAAAATCATATATATTATTAAAATGACAAAAATATTGACAGGAATGATACACGTGTATAATATGTGTATAATACACCACGCTGGCTATGACGCTTTTTTGTTTGTTTTTAGTGTCGCTTTTTCGTTTCATCGATTTTCAAATCACAACGAGGCTAAAGAAGCTTTCACTTCAAAAAAACTAAGAACGAAAGATGTCGGTCGACCTACAAAAGTTTAAACTGATGCGTTTCCCCACAAAGCACGACAATTAAAGGCAATATTGCATTCTGCTTACCACTTCGTGTTTTGCTTCCTGGTAAATTTTCGGCTAGTACCGAAATTTTAATGCTGGCAATACTTTGATCAAGAGCCAGAGTTTGCGACTGAAAGCACTGGGTGGAAGCAATTACCTTAACGCATCTCCCCTTCCTATAGAAGTCGCATTTGGGCTTAGTGGGCACGAAAATATTTCCATGTACTGGCTGCCAGTATGGTGCATGCATTTTGAAAATTGCATATTAGAGTAATTGTTGCCTGTGGATGGCTTTGGGCTTTCGTCGTTCAGCAAAAGCGTCAGATAAAAAGCTGTCCTGTGCACGTAAATGTTGTTTACAGTGCTTGACGAAAATAATGCGCGTGTTCCTTTAGAAATTTTTGAATAAATTTACGTATTCGTTCTGATTTAAGTTTAGTATTTCAAGACTCACCAGAAGGTAAAACTTAAGGGAAGCAATGCTTCCCTTGCATCAATGGACGCCACGCCACTGCTATAAATTTACTTGGAGACGAGTTCTACAATGACTTCCAATTGTTCTTGCTTGTTTTTACATTTAGCTAGGTTAGTAAGAACTTCACTTGTGAGTTAACAAATATCCTATAGATAATTTTAATAATATTTTTTTATAATTTCTCTCACAGATTACAAAATTGTTCCAAAAATTTAGAAACTATAAATCAATTTTTTCACTTATCTCGGTAACATCTAATCGTCACAGTTTTCCAAGCGAACGCCTAATATATTTAACTTCAAACTACTATTTTTAATACATAAAGTCAAAATAAACTCTTTACTTTATGGTTTTCATGTTTTCACAGTTCATTTTGAATTTCGAAGAATGATTTACGGATTTCACACTGTTGTGTTTTATTAACCGTGACATGTCGGCCTCTGCGGAGACTTTTATTGAATTGTTTGAAGACCTTTATCAAATTGTTTATAAATATTTTTAGCAGAGACTGAAACGTTACTTTAAATAAAGCGCAATAATGTGAAATTCGGAAATCTTTCCTTTGAAAATGTACACTTTATTATAAATATTTAATTTAATTTTGCATTCTAATGTATTTTATTTTTTAATATCGAAATAAATACTATGAAATGCTAAAATTGTTTTTGATGAAACTGTAAATAATTACATTAGATTGGGAGGTAATATTATATACATAGGTGCATTTTATCCGGATTGATTGAGTATACTAAAGAGGTGTAAGGATTTTTATAAATTAAGGGATAGATTAAATAGGAGCTGTGGATACGTAGTTAATATTTTTTGTTATTAATTTTATACATTTGTTTTATAGAATATGGTTACATGCAGACCTGGCAGCCCCGCCGCTCGATCTCTCTCGAATAGACAAGAATTATGTAGAACAGTATACTCCACTGTGTAGAAAGCCACAATTAAAGATCTAGAGCTTTCCAGTATAGTTCACACATACTCACCGAAGGAAGCTTCGAGAACACTCATGAATATGGGAAGAGTATAAAAGCACGAAAGCTTTCAGCGAGAGAGTCAGTTAGTCAGTGATTTTTATTACGTAGACACGAACCAGTGAAAGCGATAGAAAAGCCCGTGGCGGTATTGCCATATAGTGCGAATTAAGCGGGAAATTGAAATAAAGTGCGAATAAATAATAATAAATTATCACTTATTATTTTAACCGAATTGTGTTTTACTTGAAATCCCGGCGAACCCCTAGCTCGCAACAATATTTTCATAAGTTCTGCGAATAAAATTGATACGAAAATGTTATAAAATGGTTCTGTAAGGAAAAGTATAAATTCAAAATCAATCGTTATAAAGTCGAACGAGATGATAAATATTCATTTTATAAATAATTTGTAAGGTTTTACACCAAAATTTCTATATAATCCATTCATCGTTTTTCAATTTACTCTCAATCTACTTCTACAACGGCACTACATCCCAAATCGGGCCTACGCCTCCTGACCTTAAGGTTACTTAACATTTTTATATTACTTATTGTGGGAGGGTTGTTAGCCCTTCGCACAACCTTCTATCTACGAATTTTTCATTTTCGTAGATCAAGGTATAAATAAACAGTAGCTTTTTGGAATTATTCGTCGATTAGAATTTGAACTCACGACGTTCGCATCGCAGACCATCACGCTAGGCTGCATCCTAAGCTTTCACTTTTAATGCATTGTCTCAAATATTCGTAACAGGAACTTAAGGTAAACGTGCATTTCGGGATGACATTCGATAAGTTCAGATATTTGCGAAGCCGATGTAAACAAACTATGAGTATTAAACGAAAATATCAAGAACCGAGGGAACTGTAATACTTTTGTAAATTTCTATTTCGCATCTAACAAAGATTTAAAACACAATAATTCCCTTGCGTGTTACCGAACTTTACGCATAACCCACAAACTCCAAACCATTAACAAAAGATCTTTGCTCTTAGGACATTTTCTTCTATTTGAACAGCAGCATCTTGACTCAGCAATATTTTCTTTTCGAAAAAAAGGCCTAACGGAAAAGGCCAACAATTGACCATCGGTCACGAAAACTTTCTTCTTAGGACTGTCCTCAAACTCATTGGATTACAATAAAAATTAACCAAAGAGTCATTTTGTGGTCGTTTAACATCTAAATTTGTCCTTTGCAATGCACTTGGAGCGTTAAGACATGTTTTTCTTTCTGTGATCTTTTTTTAGCGCACTATCGATTCACGTCTCCTTTTTGTTATGTACGTTGTATAACGGATTCTCCATAACGCTTTTCTTCTATAGATCTATTCAAATCCTTTTTGATGTCATGATTAGCATGAAATTTTCATTTTTCATAATTTCGTAAAGAAATCTTTTTAAGTCGAAATTTTTTTTTACGAATATCTGGGATTAGTAGAAGTAAATTTTCTTTACTTTTGCAAGGATTATGATGAATAGAAGTGGTAGCAAAAGCAAAGGATATCCGTATATTCGATTGTCGGCATTTGTACGATTAAGACAACCGAAAAATCCTTTGGCTCCGATCTTCAATCATATTTTCTTTACGTACTTCCGTTAATTTTTTTTCGTGCAAATATTTGTTTAGGGTATGGGAAAGATTTTGTACTTAAAAACTAAAATAATGTGATTCTTTACTTTTGTAGAAGAATAATTGTTTATTTACTATGGAAAAAAATAGATTAACATAAACGCAAATAAATAATGTATTTTTAAATTAACAACATTAAATCGGATTAAATGTAACTGTCTATCAGGTGCTGGCATGATTAGCATGAAATAAAATGCCTCGTGTATTCTGAGAATGATGCAGATGTGATATCATGGAACTCGGATTGACTATCGAATTCGAGTTTCGAGCATAACTTTCGAATGCTTTGAGCTATCGTGCTGAAATCTTCTTATGACATTTCTAGCAAAATATAATTTTAAGTCCGTGAATGGGTTACATCTCCTTACCCCTTCTACCCGCTCCCACACGAATTTCATGAAATTTCGCAATTTTAAGATATTGAATTTCTTCGAAATTATTTAATCTATCGACTTGGAAATTAGGTCAAAGTATGCTGATATGAATATCATTAACGTCCAAAAATATTGATCCGATCCCATCATTTCTTCTATCCCCTCTCATATAAATGCATAATTTTAAAAATTGCATTTCTTCGATTTTCATTGAAACTAGCGAAGCTAAAAGACAAATTTTTGCTGGAATTCTTTTTGTTATACTCTAGATGAAATCTGAGAGTATATTGTGTTTGCCTTACCGTTTGTAACGCTAAGAAATAACGCTCGCACAGAGCCACCAAGGGTACAGAAATATTTGTTGTCGCTCAAAAACCTCGATTCCGTGTGACCGTCTGTCTGTCTGTCTGTCTGTCCGTCTGTGCGTCTGTCTACAGCATAACTCTCGAAAGCTTTGAGCTATAGTGCTAAAAATTTTTTGTGTCATTTTTAGCAGAAAAGTAACTTTAAGTTCGTGAATGGGCTACATCTTCCCACTCCTTCTACCCCATACCCCATACAAATTTCATGAAATTTCGAAATATTAAGAAATTGATTTTTCTTTGAAACCATTTAAGCTATCGACTTGAAATTTAGGTCAAAGTATTATGATATAGATGTCATTAATATCACAAAATATTGATCCGATCCCCTTACTCCTTCTACTCCCTCCCATACAAATGGACAATTTTGAAAAAAACATATTTTCGATTTTCATTGAAACTAGTAAAGCTAAAAAGATGAAATTTTGTCAGAATTAATTGTACTATAATTGCAATTTATTTTAAAAATAATTATCAACTTCATCTCACTCCTTCTACCCCCTCCCATACAAATGGACAATTTTGAAAAATACATATTTTCGATTTTCATTGAAACTAGTAAAGCTAAAAAGATGAAATTTTGTCAGAACTAATTGTACTACAATTGCAATTTATTTTAAAAATAGTTATCAACTTCATTTCACTCCTTCTACCCCCTCCCATACAAATGGACAATTTTGAAAAATACATATTTTCGATTTTCATTGAAACTAGTAAAGCTAAAAAGATGAAATTTTGTCAGAATTAATTGTACTATAATTGCAATTTATTTCAAAAATAATTATCAACTTCATCTCACTCCTACCCCCTCCCATATAAATTTTACGAAGTTTTGAAATTTAAATTAAATTATTTTTCTTCGAAACTGTTAAAGCTATCAACTTGATATTTTGTATATAGTATGCAAATAGAAATATTAATAACGCAAAAAATTTTTGTTTTGATCCGTACACTCCTTCTACCCCTCTCATACAAATGCATAACTTTTGTTAAATGCATTTTATCGATTTCCATTCAAACTAGAAAAAGTACAAACTTCAAATTTTGCCAAAATTTGTTTCTTAATAATTAAAATAAGTGTTAGAAAAAATTATCAGCTCCGCTTCACTCCTTCTACCACCTCCCATACAAATATCTGAATTATAAATTTAAGAAAAACATTTCTCGTTCAAGTATATGAGAGCTATCCACTTTGAAATTTAATCAAAGCATGGTGACAAGGATGATGATAAGCAGTTTCAAAATTATCTTAAACGCTCCACTTCCTCTGCCACCTCCCATACAAATGCCCCAAATTTCAGGAAAACTATGGCCAATTTCTTTAAAAATAATGAAAACTAAGAACTTTAAATTCAGCGAAAAACATTTTGCATGCCATGTTCGGTGTCATATACGAAAAATACAAACCTCGCCCTCTACTTCTACCACCACCCATGAATTTGAAATGACATATTTTCCGGTATATTAAAGTCATTTCCATCTCATCTAGAGTATCATATCACTGAACCGAGATGGATGGAGGCAAAGCATTCAGGAGGCCAAAGTCCGATTTGGGCTGTAACGCCATCGTAAGTAAGTAAGTAAGTAGAGTATCATATGATTGGGCTTTAAGCCCAGTCATAATTCTGTTATGTTCATAATTGTAATCAGTTTTGAAAATAGTAATCAGCTTTACCTTACTCCTTCAATCCACTCCCATACAGCTTTCACGAAATTTCGAAATTTCAATTAAATTATTTTTCTTCGAAGCAGTCAAAGCTATCGACTTGAATTTTGGGTAAAGTATAATAATGCAAATATCATTAACGTTGAAAAATTTCGATTCTACACGATTGATTGCACGATTTTGGTAAATGCATTATATCGATTGCTATTAAAACTAGAAAAAACGGATGCTTTAAATTTCACTTAAACTTGTACCTCAATAAGTGTATTAAATGCTGGAAAAAGTATCAACTTCGTATTATAAATTCAAGAAAAGCATTTCTCCTTTGAACATATGAGAGCTATCGACTTTAAAATTGGAGCCATCGTCCAATCATCCAAAACCTTCCACTTCATCTTCATCCCATACAAATGCCCCGAATTCAATAAAACAATGCCTAATATCTTTGAAAATTATGAAAGCTTCAGCACAAAACTTTTTTACAAAAATTACAGATCTCCTCGCTCTGCTTCAGCCACCTCCCATACAAAAGTTACTATTCACTAGTTAATAAAGTTTGAAATGAAATATTTTCCGGTACATTAAACTCTTTCCCATTTTATCTTGAGTACGCCCAATCATAATTCTTTTATGTTTATACTCTAGATGAAATCTGAGAGTATTATAAGTTTGCTCTAAAGTTTGTAACGCCAAGAAATAAGGCTCGGAGAAAAAAATGATGAATACAGAAATTAATATTATCACTCAAAAATCTCAAAACCGGATGTCCGTCCGTCTGTCCGTCCGTCCGTCCGTCCGTCCGTCTGTGCGCGCTCTAGCTTGAGAACGCGTTGAGCTAGATAGTTCAAATTTTGTACACGTCGTTTTTGACAAAAAAGTAAGGTCAAGTTCGTGAACGGGCCAAATCGCTCCACCCCTTCTACCCCCTCCCATACAAAATGACACAATTGCGCAATTTGACAATAAACGGATTTGCACGAAAAGTATAAAAGCTATTGGCCTGAAATTTGGAATATGTTACTTTTATGATAATATCAATCTACCGTACGAAAATTATGCGTATCCTCCCCCTCCTTCTACCACCTCCCATACAAACTGTACTTGTCATGAATTACTCTAAGCCAATTTACTCATTGCGTATACAATTTAGAGAGCTGAAATTGTGCACCAAATATTTATTTGAAATTGTTAGTAAGCCCAAAAAAATTTAGACTATTAGCTTCACCCCTTCTACCCCCTCCCATACAAAATGACACAATTTCGTAATTTGACAATAAACGGATTTACTCGAAAAGTATAAAAGCTATTAGTCTGAATTTTCGGATATGTTATTTTCATAGCAATTTTAATCTACATTAGAAAAATTATTTGCTTCCTCCCTCTCCTTCCACCCCCTCCCATACAAACTACACTTTTTCATGAAATGCTCTAAGACGATTTTCTCAGAACATATAACATTTATTGAGCTCATATTTTGTAATAAATACTTAATTAGTATTAGCACTAAGATCAGAAAAAAATATTTGATTAGCTTCACTGCTTCTACCCCCTCCCATACAATATGACACAGTTTCACAACTTCACAAAAAATCGATTTTCTTGAAAAGTATAAATGGCACTAGTCTGAAATTTCAGGGATGTCAATTTTACAATATTCCTAGTTATTTCTGAAAAAAATCTCTCTAATCGCCCCACTCTTTCTACCACCTCCCATACAAACTGCACATTTTCACTAAATCTAACTCACTAATTTTTTCAGTTCCTATTCAATTTTTGGAGTAAGCATTTTGTACAAAACATTTTTATAGCTACTTTAGCATGATGGGGAAAAATTAGTTCAATGCTGTCATCCCTTCTAATACTTCCCATGCGAAATTTCTTGGGATCACAAAAAATTCTATTTCATCTAGAGTATCGTAAGATTGCGCTTTACGCGCAATCGTAGCCCTGTTATGTTTTTAGCTAATTTTGACCAAAAAAAGAAGCAACGACATAATTATCCGAAGTATACTGATGAGTTATTGAGTTAAGTTAATACCGCACATTATTTGTTTTAACATCAAATATTAAATAATCGACATTCATGTAATGTCCAAAGTATTTTTTCAGATAGTGCATCTCATATATATTTGTCTTAATTAATGCGTAGTGTCGCACTTATCGTAATCAAAGAGAGTCGTCGTACACAAGCAAACAATAAATTTCATGAAAACTGATTAACAGATATCTATTTCGAAATTGACGTAATTTCTAGACCGCTATCATTAGATAATATTTGCATTTGTTATTTGTTAAATATGCATAGTTTGCCCTATCTTATATTTGATTCAAATTTAATTGAATTTCAAAATTATTGTGCGATGAAATCATCCACCATTTTCAAAATCAGTTCTCCGAATGGTTCAACATCCCTCCCATCTTTGCGGGCTCATAATAAATGAATGGTGGAGTTACTTTGCGGTAATCTTCCCGAGGGTTGCATTAGCAGCTCTTACACATCACAACAGGACGATAAATTGAACATCGTGTGATTACAATGACGCATGGAATTCGTCCACCATAATTTCTGAAATGCAAGACACTAAAGTCGACCACAGCATATAACTAAATCAAATTGAAAGAGTTTTATGTGTGCGGTCAACGTTTATCGGAATCGTCGTCCCTCCTATAATTCTCACTGCTTCGGGGTTGCTCTTGTCGTTGAGCATATAGGAAGCATTTTGTAGGATTTCCGATCGAAATTGGCAAAATTTCTTTTCTGTTGAATATGCGGGGGTGATGCGTGTATACGATTCAATCGGCCGTAACCCTTCCGCATTGCTTCATATTGTCCATGTGCAGAATTAACGGATATATCAGATGTACAGTGATCGAAATGAATAGAAAAGGAAAGGGTTCGTAGCAAGTAAATAGGAAAACTGTCATCAGGGATTCGGTGATTGAGAGATGCGAAGAATCTCATATGATGACGAGGATAGTAAAGCACGGCAGCTGCATATCTTTCCTTCATATAACTTTCGAGATGACGAGTAATGATGGTCAGTTAACGTATCTTCTATGAGGTAAATAAATGCGGTTATGAGGATATAGGAAACTGAAGGGTTTAGTTTACATAACGGTAACATGAGTTAGGTTTGGGTGTTTTTTGAAAAGGTTATATTTGCGCTGTGCAAATTATTTCTAGAAAATTTTCGAATAGATAAGAAAACTTAAAAACTATGAGAAGAGTAGAGAAAATGGCAACAGTCGCTAGTTGACAGCTTTAAGATAATAGATATAAAGGGATGTCTGTTTTTCGGAGAGGCTGAAAACAAATAAAAAAATTGCAAGGCATTGGATTTGTTCACAAGAGTAAAACCATTTTTCATGCATACATAAAACTATCACATATGGCGCCTATAATCCTTTTCCGTTCATTGCTTTGGAATACTCCGTTGCAATAAAAAAAGGCTTTAAGTATTTTATATCTTTAACCTGTTCATGCCAGAATTGTGAACAACGAGTAATGCAGGTGAAAAATGAGTATTTCCGAAAGGTCTAATAAGCATAAAAGTCATGCAATACGCAATTCGACAGGTTTTATCGATATGAATTCAATGATCATTCATATGTTTGTTAGAAGGCACGACGAAATTAATTGAAGTACATACATATGTGAATATTACGAATTTTAATAGTTTTATATGTTTTGCAAAAATTTTACTGTTTTTAATTTCTGCGTTTCTTCTAGCAGTGTTTATCATTTCCAAGAAAAATTCTGTTCTCTAAGCAAGTGTTAATGTATTCGTACGAGAAAAGATTCCCGAAAAAGTCACATTTCTTGCACTTTATTCTCCAATTATGCAACTTGAGAACATAACCCAACATTTTTCAAACTTCGGTCTAAAAGATCGAAACATTGAATAAAAAAACATATAAAAAGTAAATCGAACAATTTTCGAATTTGTAGAAGCTCGGCAAAGGGTTTTGAAGAATTGTTTTTGAATTGCCACCCAGTGGAATTTGTTAATGAACCAACGAGATATCGCGAAGAGAATATCCATCATTGCTCGATTTAATATTGTATAATGATTCCGACTTTATGTCAAATGTATTATACCTAGTCGTGCCATAAGTTCTGTCACACGTATATGGGCAATTTTTGTATAAATGAAAAAAAGTTTTTGACAAAGGAAAATATATTTTATTTTGGCATACTAATGGAAGTAAAATAAGCAACAAATTATTCAAAGTGGCCGCCTTTAGCCTTAACACAGCTCTTTAATCTGTTGGGCCAGTCATCGATAGCAGTACGCACTGTTTCTAGCGGAAAATTAGCTACTGCTTCTGTCAAAGATCGCTTAAGGCTCTCGATATTTGGGTGTCGTCTCGTGCACACCATGGACTCTAACTCCGCCCACAGTTTGTAGTCCAGGGGATTCAAATCTGGGCTCCCAGAAGGCCATTCCGTCGCCCTTATAAACTGTGGAATATTGGTTTCCAACCACGCTTGTGTGGTTCGAGCTTTGTGGGCTGGCGCAGAATCTTGCTGGAAAAGCCAATGTCGATTGTTGAATAGCGTAGAGTTCAGCGGCTTCACACATCTCTCCAGGATGTCCGTTTGATAATTTTTCGCTGCAGTTTTTACGCCTTTTTCGCAAAAATGAAGCTCGGTGACCCCTTCGTAGCTGACACCCCACCATACCATGACTGATGCTGGATGATGTCCTCGCTGTACCCTAGTGGCAACTTCTCGGGCTTCTGCGGAGCTGTGGGCAACCACCTTATCATTTTGGCGGTTGAAATGTTCCTCCACCGTAAAAATTTTTTCATCGGTAAATAAAATTTCTCGATGTTTGTTGTTGCCGTACCGCCGAAGGAGCTCTTTCGATCTGGTGCTCCTAATTTGCTTCAAGTGCTCAGTCAGCAAATGTCCCGTTGATCGTCGAAAGGCACTCATCCCGAGGTCAGATTTTATGATGCGAGACATACTTCGGGTGGAGATGTTCATCTCTCGAGCCATGATTCGTTGTTTACGAAGCGGATTTCGACGAATTCGACTCTCGACCGCTTTGATGGCAGCAGAAGAACGTACATCACGCGGACGTCCAGAACGAGGTCGATCTTCAATAGTCTGGATCGCGTTATATCTCTGGATCGCACGATACACAAATCTTTGCGTTATTTTTAACGGGCACAACAACTTGAAAATTTCACTCGCGGATTTTCCACACTTATGTAGTGCAATCACTGCAGTTCGGTTTTCTATTACACCCCATTCCATCTTCACACGTTAACGAACACACTTTAAATGACCATCAACTGTCAACAACATTATGACGTTTATAAAACTGGCCGATATTGAAATGTCACTCATAAAATAAAGTTGTTGCCAATGTGAGAAATTATGTGACAGAACTTATGGCAGGACTAGGTAGATTACTCCCTACAGATAGAAAAAGATTATGCAGTACTAATATGTTCATTACAATTTCAAAAATACTCGCAATCAAACAAGAAATAGTGAACCGCGACTGAATTACCACAAAGCAGATTTCGCAGTCATGCAACAATACACTTGCGATTAACATACGTAAGGTTGGAATCGATTTAAGAATAAGCATTTAGATACAATTAACGACACGCCATAAATAACCTAAACGTTGAGGCCAATATATCATTGGTGAAAGCTAAGTCTTAATCTCTTAAAAATTTAGTTACTACAAATAGAAAACACGCCGGAATAACGTTTGAAGTCAATATAGCAAACAGTTGAAATAAAGCCGTATTTGGATATTTTCGAAAGAACATGTACACTAAGGTCTATTTGGTAAAGACTGAGTTCCGCTGTCGAATAGTAAACCGAGGATAATCAAAAACACATTCGATTCCGAAATTCGACATTGGAAAACTCAAGAATAAGAAAGAAGTTGCGAAGTATGTACCTATCAGCCTTGGAAAGACACTTTGCGACGATGTTGAACAACAATACCAACATGTCAATGGAAGAAATGCCACATCCAAAATGGCATTACATCCGTCGCAGAGGAGGTGATTCGACAACAACCCTGGCGCAAAAGAAGAGATTGATTCGACAACAAATGCCAAGATTCCATAGAGCGAAAAAATGGAACTAAAAAAATTTTAACAGAACGGTTGACACGAGCCAAACAGGATAGATATAATGATTTTGGACGATTTTCATTGCACACAAAATGCCAACTGACTTCCAGTCTTAGGAGTACCATAACAACGGCCTTAAACGAGATGATGGCTTGGCTGCGGCAATGTTTTTCAATTTTATTCTCGAATATGTTGGTCGGAAACTACCCGCTGACAGCAAGAGAACACTACGCTTGAAATCCGTACAGCTCGTAGCATATGCGTACGGCATAAATATACTTGCAATATTTCTGGAGGGGCTAAAGAAATATTTGTAAACCTTGATCTGTAGCGAGAGAAATTGAACTACGCATTAAGGAAAGCAAAACAAACGACCTAGCTTAGTGGGTAACGCGTAGCTCTGCAATGCGAAGGCTGTGAGTTCAAATTTCGATCAATGTATAATTTCAGCACACTACTTGCGTGGGTATATTTTGACCACCTCAATTTGCGAAAATTAAAGTCTGGAGGCCAAAGCCCGATTTTGGCTCTTGTGCTATTAAAGAAGAAGAAGAAAACGAAAGCCATGATACAAACTAGGAAAAAAGACGCCAATCAGACAAAATACTACAGTAAGGAACTTAAACCTAGAAAAACGTAGACAACTTTATATACCTAGGGGCAAATTCATCGAACGATGGAAGCGAACCAATCGAGATTAAAAGAGGAACATTTATGGCATATAAGACGTATCATTCGGCACTACCAATAATCTATACATCTATATGTATAAATATAATTGTAGTGTCTGTCTGTTATTTGTTTAGAAATGGCTATAACTTAGTTTGATTTATTTTAGCAATAACTAAGCAGAAACTCACGTTTTTGAAATTCTTCTCTGTCTGTCTGTCTGTCCGGCTTTCACGCAAAAACGGCTGAACTGATTGTAATGAAACTTTCTCAGTTTATTAGGTATGCTTCGAGATGTAATCTACTTTTGGTTTTATTTCCCTCCCCTTACGCCTTCTACCCCCTCCCATACAAAGTGACTCATTTTTAATAATATGTAATAATCAAATTTTCTTGGAAACTATAAGAGCTATTCATTTGAAATTTAGAATGTATTATTTCTATTAAAAATGCAATCTTTAAGTATACAAATTATTTAAATCTCCCTACTCCTTCGCCCACCACCCGTACAAACTACACTTTTTCATTAAATACTATACACCAATTTTCTCAGTACGTATAAATTCCATCGAGCTAAAATTTTGTACTGAATCCTTAATTAGTATTATTAACAATATTGGGAAACATTAACCGATTAGCTCTACTCCTTCTACCCCCTCCCATACAATATGACACAATTCCACGACTTTGCAAAAATTCGATTTTCTTGGAAAGTGTGAAAGTCACAGATATAAAATTTAAAATATATCAATTGCATAATGATTGTAGTTGTTTTTCGAAAAATCAATTAAAACCCCTTACTCCTTCCACCACCTCCCATACAAACTGCACTTCTTCATGAAATCCTCTAAGTCAATTTTCTCAATACGTATAGCTTTCATCGAGTTAAAATTTTGTATCGAATCCTTAATTAGCATTATTATTAATATCGGGAAAAAATTAACCGATTAGCCTCCCATACAATGTGACACAATTTCACAACTTTTCAAAAATTCTATTTTCTTGAAAAGTGTGAACGTTACTGAACCAAAATTTAAAATTTATCAGTTTGTTTCTCGAAAAAGCAGCAAAAATACTCCTCTCCTTCTACCACCTCCCATACAAATTGTACAATTTCACTAAATCCAATGCATTAAGTTTCTCAGTACCTATTCAATTTTTGAAACTAAAATTTGGTACAAAACATTTTTATAGCTACTTTAGCATGATGTGAAACAAATTAGTTCAGAACTATCACTCCTTCTACCACTCCCGATACAAAATTCTTAACATCACCAAAATTTCGATTTTATCTATAGTATCGTATGATTAGGCTTTGCGCACAATCGTAGTCCTGTTATGGATTTAAGCTTAATGTTATTTTATTTGGTTTTTTTTTAATTAACACAAACTACATCTATTCAAATGTCCTTAACGCTCTTCCATACATATATGATCTCAAATCACGGGATTGATTTGATCATGAGCCTGTCCCATACAAATGCACGTATCGTGGTTTCATTCTTAATAATGTATGGTTCTGATTCCAACAAAATAGAAACCAATATCTTCAAAGAGCCATTAAACTAATAAGTTTATATATCCCGGATAATGTATTACTAAATACATTTTCAAAAATTGCTTATTTTGCGATTCTTACGCGCACAAGTCGCGGGCGATCGCTAGTTAAAAATAAAAACATGCATAGGAAAAGAAAACTTAAAAAGCAATAAATTAATCGATTATAAGATCTGAGCTATGCTATGGCAGCCTAACGTAGACATTTAAAACTAACGTCTTTGAAAAAATATCCTCAGAAGAATTTTCGGACCTATGAGGGACTCGATCTGGAGAATACAATACAATAGAGAATTGTGTACCATCTTCGACAATTCAGAACCTCATAAAATTCAAGAAGCTACAATTGGTTGGTCATATGGAGCGGATGGATGGCCGAAGAATTTCCAAGCGCACGCTTAAGCGTAAAGTCAATGGTCCTTGTCAGTTGCAAAAATATAAAGCGATGAGAGGTTTCTATTGACGCAGACAGCAAATCACTGCTAAGCTTTGCAAACTGGAGGATGCGGTCCCTGAACCAAGAAGGATGGAGGCGGAGTATAAAGGAGGCCAAAGCCCGATTTGGGCTGTAGCGCTATTGTAAGTAAGTAAGTAAAATCTCAAAGCAATTCCTTTTTTCAAGTAAATTCGATTATTGTGAAATTTTGGATATGAGTCATTTTGTAAGAAGCAGTCCTCTATCCATTCGACCATTCGACTCGAGCTTATTTTTTGTGACAGACACAACATGAGGCTTCCGTGGCGTAGTGGGCAGCGTGCTCGCTTTTCAGTCAATAGGTCATGGGTTCGATTACCACTCCAGACGGGATTTTTCTTAAGCACGAATTTTTCAGTTGCTACTGGCGATGAAAAATTATTCGAAATAAAATAGGCAAACGGTGTACAAGTGAAACAGTTCCACTTCAAGAAGGCCTAGATACTCAGTAGATGGATTCTGTTCGCTTTCTATCATTCAGTCCCCCATAACATCTGCAAATATTTGTCAGTAGCAGCCAGTACAACTGAAAAATATATATCAGCTTCTCCACTCGTTTTGGTCGTTCTCACCCCTCTTCCCCTACATTCCTAATCCCACTCCTTCCCTCCATGACTGTGTTTGTGCATTGCATATAAAGGCCAAAATTGCCTATAATACAGGTCATTCTGTAAAAAAAACATGTACAAAATGTTATCGTTCCATTTCAACGTAGATCTTAGGTAGAGGACGTCTCAGATTTCAGACATATAGTTGAAAATTATAGGCCAATATCCAAACTATCCCCCATCCCTAAGTTATTTGAAAGCATAGTTAAGGAAAAGCTATTTTTTTCACATTAAAGAGGTTAAAATCTTTTTCCATTTTATTTGATTACAACTTAAATAACATATGTCTTCAGAGATCCTCGAAGGAAAAGGATATTGGCGTGTTGATCGTTTCTAATTTTAACTTTAATTCTCATATCGACTACATAATCTCCAAAGCTAATTCTAATCTGGGATTTATAAGACGTAATGCTAAAGATTTCATTGACCCATACACTGTCAAAGCACTCTTTGTTTCTCTTGTGAGACTTATTTTGGAATATTGCTGTGTGGTTTGGGATCCTATACATCAGATTCATGTGTTGCGAATCGAACGAATTCAACATAATTTTTCTAGATATGCTCTTCGTAAGTTAAACTGGAGCGCTGACATTCCCACGTATGAAACCAGATGCCAATTAATTGGCGTGCAATCTTTGGCTCATCGAAGAAAGTTGAAATTATGCGTGATGTTTATAAAGGATGTTATCTCCTATCGCATTAAAAGCCCTAAATTGCTCAGTTATCTCCCAATTTTTGCTCCAGAAAGGACGATTTTCGATCGATCCCATCGCGCATAAATTATTGACTTAATGAACCTATTTCTAGATGCATCTCCTACTTTAATACTACATGCGACAAAATTGATTTTACTGATAGTCGACTGCAGTTGTTAGCTCTTCGCACAACCCTCTTTTCATTTTCGTAGGTTGAGGTGGCCAAGGTATACTGTCGCAAGTATGTAGTGTAATAAAACTATACGTCGACTGGGATTTGAACTCCCGACCTTCCCATTGTAGATCAAAACGCTGCCCACTGGGCTACACCCTAGCTTGTGGCGTGTTTCATTAAGAATACATTATTTTTATGAATATTTAAATCGAAAAATGTCAATTGTCCTGATTTCTGTGATAATTCCGAAATTTTGTTTATTTCAAAATCAAAATATTTGTCTGTCTGCAAATATCTTGCTCGTGCAGTTAAAGAAACATTCTTAGCGTCGTCCGAACATAACCACTCCTAAATATATACTTAATGGAACCACTAGTCTTTCTTGACTATTCAAAATGAAAAAGTCGCCTATGAAAATAAATCACATTTCTCTTTGGTGACTTTCATTCAACTTAAACGAAACATCAATAGAACCACGTGCCCCTTTCATCAGAAGCCCTTTTCCAACGAAACATCTTCAAAATTCAGACGACAGACGCCAATTTGTTATTTCATTTGCATGTGTCCTGGACCACCCCATTGGGCCCGAGTAGAGTTATGTTATTTCACGTCAGAATGATGTGACCAAAAATTAATGATCTTCTCTTCCGGTCCTTGTTCGAATGATTGATTGAGTACCAGCCCTTGTTATCGTCGTCAAAGACTTCAAAATCCAAAATAAATTTCTTCATAGCAATCTTAAGTGAAATTTTCGGAGGCCCCTGGTGAAACGCATTCTCCTAATTACTTGCATGTTACGTACGTATCTGTGTTATTGCTATGCAATGCGATCGGCATGGCTTGGTTGTAGCTAATCTAATCGCATATCTCAGCTCATTAGCTCGAGAAATTGCTTAATTTTATGCACATTTTAAAATGCATTACTGCAGTCTTATTTAATTGATTTGTTGAAATGTTGGACGTTAATTACTCGATAGTAATTTTAAGGCTCTTGTGCAATTCTAATACTTCTGTCCACGCCTTTAACGTGGCAGTTCGCTTTCACATTATCGCATGCAAGAGCAGTGAGCAATTTCCAACTGGCTTTCCCGTCACCTTATCTTGCTTATGATTTGAGTCTCCACGAAAAAATGGAAATAAGTACATAGGCTGCATTCGTACAGTCAACTGCGCGCGCACGCGTCACAGTTTGAATACAGGCACCTTTATAAATCGTATAAAGCGGCAGGTGTCGACTTGGGCGTACAAAAATACCCAACACTTTGATGAATTCTATTTCAGTTCCTTGTCTGCTTTCTTTGTGCATTTTAGCCCTTTCGGTATGCAGGACATGATCAAGATCCGTTAGGATGCTGCAGTTCTCACGAAAAATTTCCGGAGATGAAAATGCACACTGCTCTTCGTATGCAGATGAAATGGTCGATCTGAGAATTTTTAACGGATGATGGAACTCGAATCGATCAATACGAGGGTTTGACACTTTTAGTTTGAAAGTGCGAAAGTGTACAAGAAAAGATTGCAGTTATTGAGGAAATGAGGGACAGGGTGTGATTTCAGGAAGAGAAGTGCATGTGAAACATCTGGTGAATAATCGATGGAATCGTCTTCAAGGTGCATCAAAATGAAATCAACTTCATCAAGTATTTACCAAACGATTTGTCGATCGGTGGAATTTAACTGTGCAACATTCAACGCAATATTGCAGTAAAATTTCAATTACACTGTGCAATTGTCAATTTCCGCAACAAGAATCCCACGCTACTTTTTGGACTCTTTGGGGTCTAGAGAAACCTTTTCACAAGGAAACGTACCCCCACCACATCCGGTTTTTTAGTTCCCCATATTATGAAATAATAATGGGTAACTTTGGTAATCGTAAAGATTTTCGACATCCGTTTTTGACGGATTCACGTGAATTGAGGTCCTAGGAGTCTTAAAACGAATTTTCTCCAGGATGTGTGTCTGAGTGTGCGTCCCGACGATAACTCGAATAAATCTAAACAGAATTGCAGTGGTCGCAAAAAATCGGACTCCGCTTCGGACAGCACGGTATTAATATTGAACATGACTGCTAACCGGGAAAGAAAGTTATAAGCGTTTAACATTGAAAAAATTCACAAAAACTCAATTTTTAATCAATTGTACAGCGGGCGAAAACAAACTTTGTTCACTTTAATGGTTTTTCGCTACGATGTCCGACTGCCGAGTTATAGGACATTTTCGTTAAATTTAACCTGAGTTGAAAAAACATCATGAGCGAAATTTGTAAATATTCAGAATTAAAAACTTTTTTCCATACTCACTTTTCCGATATTTTCATATCTTCTTAACGTTTTCATCAATTTTAGATTTTTTTGCAATTGATGGGAATCGGTGCTTCATTTATTTATTTGTTAATCTATAGAGGTTATCTCAACAGATTAAAAACATTGTAATACTGTAGATAATAAATTAAATTAAAAGACAAAACAGTTCTCTACTAGCCCGCATAGGCGACGGTCGTTTCTTGCGAGTAGTTTAGTACCCCAAAAAAATGAATAAAGGGCAATAACGGAATTTACCGCAGTGTTTAAGTGCCGCGTGTTTATTTAATAAACAATTTACCAAACCTATATTAAAGCCTTCATAAAATACAAATCCCTTCCCAACTAGCTTAGGACAACGCCCAAATGGCCAATGGAAATGGGTCGAGCAGGGTCAACTCCTTCGCGGAGCTCGGAGAGTGTAACCTTTCCGATTTCCTTCCGTATTGTGGCCTGCCACCAGCAAAACAGAAAAACTGACACATCGCTTCGCTCAAGGAATACACGTCTTTACCAACCGTTAACTTTTCGCTAAGCGCAAACGATCCCAAATTTGTGGTTATTGAACCAGGTAACAGTGATAAATCACTTGCCAAAATCAACCCTTTTCTGCTGCATAAAGCTATACAAGGAGTTTCCAAACAAGTCGATAAAATAACGCAAATTCGAGATGGCAGACTCTTGCTCCTCTGCAAAAACTCTGAAGCGGCAAAAATGTTCACCTCGTGTAAAAACTTGGGAGGCTTAATTGATGTGAATGTGAAGCATCGCGAAACACTCAACTACACAAAACCAGTAATATTTTGCCCTCAAATCGAAGAATTATCCGAAACAGAAATCTTAAGTGGCCTGAAAGACTCAAAAGACATCCATGTACAGGCAATGAAAAAAAGGTGGACAATACCGTATTTAACACAGGAGCTTTCGTGCTAACCTTTGATCTATTCAAAATTCTGAAATCAATCGACGTTGCATGGTATCACGGTAAGGTCAGAGAATATTTTCTGAGCCCCATGCACTGCAAGGAATGCCAAAAGCTCGGACATACATCAAAGCACTGCAGAGCAGCAAAATCACTCTGTCCAAGCTGTGGCCTAGTTGCACACACAGGTATTTGCGCACGAAACTTTTATGTAAACTGTAACAGTGAGTCACACCCATCCAACTCCCCGAATTGCCCGATATTCAATACAATCAAAAAAGTACTGATAATCAAAACTGAAAACAAATGCTCCATGCGTGAGGCAAAAATAATGCTCAAAGAAATGGAACCACAAACCCAACTCACAGAACTTCCATTCCAAAACAACAATTACAACTCTCCTCTGCAATAGACCACATACGATAACTGCGAAAACCAACCAACACCTAATCTACTAATACTAAACCCGTCAAACTTTTCTAACACACCAAACATAACATATACTCAAGAAAGCGAAAAACACATCCATTTTACAACTCACGAAACCAACGCAAAACAACTTCCAAACCTGAGCTCTAATCTAACTTGGAGATTGTACTAGAAGCTGACATCGAACTATAAATTATCTAGTGTACTTCACTATTGCTCTTCAGCTATAAGGCTCAAGCAAGATTACACTTATTTTAACTATACCAAATCCATCTCACTAATTTAAACCATGTCTCTTAGAATCTCAACGTCCCCAATCAATATCTTCCTTACTTCCGAATCCACTCATCGATAACCACAGGCAAAAACGGAATAGCAATTCTTTGCAAACGCAATCTTCCCTCGAAACAACTGACAACTAATGGCAATCTACTAAACATAGGATTAGAAATAGACTACAATACCAAACTCACAATACATTCTGTTTACATCCACCTCAATGAAATATTTTCAGCATCCTCACTACAAATGCTAACCCACAATTGCTCCATACTGATCCTAGGTGATTTCAACAGCTGGAGCACGCTTTGGGGCTCAGACAACACTATTTCAAGAGGAAAAGAAGTAGAAGACTTCCTACTAGTAGCAGACTCTGTAGTTCTTAATGCCCGTTCCCCTACCTATTTCTCCACACACAATTCGTTCACACATATCGATCTATCAACTTGTTCAGCTCCCATTGCCCCCAACTGCAACTGGAAAATCCTAAACAACCTACATGGCAGCGACCAATGTGAATATTTGTGATACACTCAATTTTCACCCGAAATTCCTAACAGAAAAGGCAGACTGGTCTCACTACCAAGCTACCGTCGACAGATATCTTGCAAGTTGAGTAACGAGACCCAACATAAACTATGAAGCATCCATCCTTAAAAAGGCAATTATATTTGGAGCCCACCACCACATACCCAAACCAGTCGCCCACCCGCCCGTCATAAAACTTTCGCATGGTGGAACAAAGACCTTTCGCAGCTAAACATTGAACGAAAACGTCTGTGGAATAACTTCAAAAAACATCCTTTAAGCCAGAACATCATCTTATACAAAAAAACTAACGCTAAATTTAAACTATGTGTTAAATCAGCAAAACTAAATAGCTTCTCTAAATTCACAGGATCTATTCATAATGATACTGCTGTAGACAAAATATGGAAAAATTTAAAACTTCTCTCACACCAATCACAAATCCAAGTTCTTCGCTGTAACCGATAGCATTAGCATTAGCAAAACCTTCGCCGAAACGTGGTTTGCTGCACCCGAAGACAGTAACTTTACAGCCCAATTCACTTCACACAAACACTCTGATACTTCTAATAATAATACGTCAAGTATTCCAACCAGTGCATCCATGAAAATTGAACTTCCTATAACTCAAATAGAACTAAACGTAGCACTCTCTTCAATAAACACCTGGATACGACCGCATCAACTGCGCCATGATCAAGAACCTGCCAATAACTACCAAAAACCGACTTCTCGAACTATACAACAAAATATTTAAAACTGATGGAATCCCAACTGAATGAAAGATATCGACAACGATTCCAATAAGAAAACTAAATGGCAAGCCTAATGATATCAATGGATATATACCTATGTTTCTTCTGCCGTGTCTGGCAAAGCTATTAGATAAGATTATCACATATCGCATATCCTGGATAGCAAAAATTAATCACTTGCTAACAGACGAACAAACCAACCCTTCCAAGGTGGCAAAAGCGCAGAAGATAACTTATTAATGACCGACCATTTCCTAACTGATTGTATCTCACACCACTCTCACGCTACCATACTATCAATTGACTTCGAAAAGGCTTTTGACCGAATCGGCTTACACTCCATTGCTCAAGAACTTGGCTGATAGCCCAATTAATTTTTAAATATGTATGTCCTGGCTTTCATGTCGAATCGAAAATTTCGCGTCAAAGCAAATCAGACTTATTCCGACACCTATACACTTTAAAACGGTATTCCACAAGGCTCCGCAATATCATTCTCTATCTTATCGCATTTAATTCACTAAATAGACTAATTAAAAGTCATAAATTCTGTAAACACTCCCTTTATGCTGACGACCTAATAGTCCTCTTCAAAATCCCAAAGAATAACTCCCAGGTCAATAACATTTCTTCTCTACTCACAGAAATACAACAATGGTCAATAACTTCCGATGCTGAGATATCAGAAACCAAATGCAAGCAGCTACATGTCTGCCGTAAACGAAACTGCAACCAGAACCCACTGACACTAGGAAACTCAACCATAAATCCCTGTACCAAATTGAAAATCTTAGGTTTAACGCTCAACAACAAACTTAACTGAAAAGATCAAATCCAAGATCTGTGCACATCGCTCCAAAAACGAATATCTCTACTAAAATGCATTGCATACAACTAAAGTCAAGCTCATCCGAAAACCCTGCTAGAAATCTCAAAGACGCTAATAATACCCATCTACAGAAACTAACCTTTACCCATTTTTTAGAAGAATAGAGAGAGCCGAAGCAAAAATATCACTCAAAAGATTTTCTCCTCACAACCTCAACTCCAAATCGTTTCACAACTTGCTGAAACGAAAAACACCAAATCGCTACCCATTCAAAAAAAAAAGCAATAAAGCTATCCAAAATATACGAACCTATAATCCTTCAAACCCACCGTTCCCTTGAACAATATCATCCTTAAACTTTCAACTTTCCCTAAAGCCTCTACCTCAGATTCTGTTTACCAACAATACTTCCTTGAAACAATCAACCCACTCCAAGCCTCAGGCTGGAATGTCATATTTTGCGATGCTGTCGCGCTTTAGTTAAAGAGAAACGGCTCTGTATGATTTGTTTGGCTGCAGATCATATCACCAGACAATGCACAATTGAGCATTTGTATGAGAAGGGGTAGAAACAGTTAGCAGATAAAAACGAAATTTTGCGACGTTCATGAGATTGATATTCTAATACTTTGCTCAAAATTTCATGTTGCTTGCTTTGACAGTTTCGCAGAAACATAATTTTATTGAAATTTTGTGAAATTTGTAAAGGAGAGAGTAGAAGGAGTGGGGTGAAATTGATAATTTTTTTCAAATTTAATTGTGTGGAAAGATTTCCGGTTTCTACACTGTTACGCTTTATTATTCGTAACGTTTCGGTCTCTGCTGAGACCTTTGTCAATCAATTAAATTGTGATTATTAAAAAAAAATTCGCTCACTTTCTTTTGCTAGTTTCAATGGAAATGGATACAATGCATTCTTCAAAATTGCGCATTTGCATGGGAGGAGGTAGAAAGAGTTAGCGGATCAAAACAATATTTTTTTCAGATTAATGGTATTCACATTGTTGTACTTCAACCATATTTTCAAGTTGATAGCTGCAATATTTTCGGAGAAAAATGTATATCTTGAAATGACGAAATTTCCTGAGATTTGTTTGTGAGGTGTAAAAGGATGGGGTGGGGGATTTCGCCCGTTTACGAACACAAAGTGTCTTTTCTGTTAAAATGCATGCAGAAAATTTCTGCGCGATAGCTCAACGCGTTCGAGAGATTTGTTTTAGACAGACTGACAAATATACAAATAGACGGACTGACGGCCAGCTAGACAGACGATCAATCGGAATCTCTGAGCGACCACAAATATTGGTGTACCCTTGGTGATTCTGTGCGATCATTATTTTTTAGCGTTAAAAACGGTATGAGTATAACGAGTGACAGCCATACTGAAAAGGTGATAAAAACTTACGATTTCACTCAAAAATTGCTTGAGACGCAAACATTAAATTTATACTTGGTTTCCAACAAGAAACTAGATCGGTCGCAGAAAATAAGGTTTTATGTATACTTAATGGATGTATACACATGCAAAATTTGAACTTTGTATCTTTAGACAGAGTCTTAAAAAAATTAATCAAAATTTTCGATATTTTGTCGCACCACCGCCCTCCCCTTGCACCCATTACTTAAAATTTTAGCAAAATCATAAACCACTTACGAGTAGCTCTGCAATCTGATGAAATTCCAATTTCATTGTATGTACTGGATTTTGACAAATAACGGTTTGAAAGCTTAAAAGGTGCACCATTTTTAAAATGCGCCCATTTCCATCCGCTACTGCCAAATATTACATTTTTCTCACACTCGCTTCTATAGCTTCAATTTTGTGGTCAATATTTTTAAGTTCACGAAATCAAACGAGTTTGGCTGAATATGAATTTAATGCACATCATTGAAAATAAGGGAAGTATTTCTGAATATATCTGAATCTGCATAGTTATGCAGCAATATCCAATAAGGTAAACATTAATTGATTTTTAAAGGAATTACAACTACTTGCGAAAGAAGGATCCTCATTTCTATTTCGTAGATAATAGCTTCACATCAAAAATATACCAGCTCCAAATTACGCAACTCATCAAGCATAAAATGAAAGTAGACCATGGCTTTACAGTAAAGAAATGGAATCTGCAATCAACGCCATTATAATTATCTGTCTAATACTTTAGACACGTACATAGGCGTTTGTGGCTTCATAGCCAATAGCTGGTGGACTCGATTCTCACTCCAGACAGTCGAATTTTATTACCACTAGAACTACTAAGACCGTTTTTAAATTTCATACTTAAATATTTTGATATAATTTATGTATTATTCTAGAATTTTATGATCAATTTTAATGAAATGTAAGAAGGGTTACATAATCCTATTCAATTTCCACTCAGCCATTTTAATTTCTATAATCAGTATGACCTATACCTATTTATACCAAGATCCGATAAAATGACGGTTTTAGTAATTAAACATAACAGGACTACGAATGGGCGTAAAGCCCAATCGTGCGATACTCTAGATGAAGAGAAATTTTTTTATTTTAAAAAATTTTATAGGGGAAGTGGTAGATTGAACTAATGTTTTCACATCACGGTAAGGTTGCTATCGAAATGTTTTATACAAAATTTAGGATTCAAAAATTTAATAGGTACTGAAAAACTCGGTGTATTGAATTTAGTGAAATTGTGCAGTTTTTATGGGAGGTGGTAGAAGGAGGGTGGAGTTATTAATAACTTTTTTAGAAATAACTGTAAATATCATATATTTGGCAGAGCAGATCAGTAGCATTCATACTATTCAGGCAAATTGACTTGTTGTAAAGTGGTTGAATTGTGTCAAATGGTATGGGAGGGGGTAGAAGGAGTGAAGCTAATTGCCTAATTTTTTTGGGTCTTACGAACAATTCTAAATAAATGTTAAGTGCACAATTTCAGCTCCATCAATTTTATACGTACTGAGTAAATTTGTTTAGAGTATTTCATGAAAAAGTGCAATTTGTATGGGAGGTGGTAGAAGGAAGGGGAAGACTTAAATAATTGTTATACAGCAGATTGGAATTATTATAAAAGTAATGTATTCCAAATTTCAGATCAATAGCCTCTATGCTTTTGGAAAAAATCCGTTTATTGTGGAATTGAGAAATTGTGTCCTTTTGTATGGGAGGGAGTAGAAAGGGTAAAGTTAATCATCTAATTTTTTTTTTCGTCTTACTAATAATTCTAAATAATTATTTAGTGTACAATACCAAATCGATAAATTGTATACGCACTGAGTAAATTGGCTTAGAGCGTTTCATGAAAAAGTGCAGATTGTATGGGAGGTGGTGGAAGGAGAGGGAGAACACAAATAATTCTTATACAGTAGAATTAAATTATCATAAAAGTATTATATTCCAAATTTCAGATCATTAGCATTTATACTTTTCGAGAAAAGCCGTTTATTGTCGAATTGCGAAATTGTGTCATTTTGTATGGGAGGGGGTAGAAGGGGTGAAGCTAATGGTCTAATTCTTTTTAGTCTTACTAATAATTCTGAACAAATATTTAGTGCTAAATTTGAGCTCGATAAATTTTATACGCACTGAGTAAATTGGCTTAGAGTATTTCATGAAAAAGTGCAGTTTGTATGGGAGGTGGTAGAAGGAGGAAAAGGACACATATAATTTTTATACCATAGACTGAAATCATCATAAAAGTAATATATTCAAAATTTCAGACTAATGGCTTTTATAGTTTTTGAGCAAATCCGTTTATTGTCAAATTGCGCAATTGTGTCATTTTGTATGGGAGGGGGTAGAAGGGGTGCAGCGATTTGGCCCGTTCACGAACTTGTCCTTACTTTTTTGTTAAAAACGACGTGTACAAAATTTGAACTTTCTAAATCAACTCGTTCTCAAGCTAGAGAGGACACGGACGACAGACAGACAGACAGACGGACGGACGGACGAACATCCGGTTTTGAGATTTTTGAGTGATTATATGAACTTCTGTATCATTAATTTTTTTCTCCGACCCCTTATTTCTTAGCGTTACAAACTTTGTGGCAAACTCTCAGACTTCATCTAGAGTATAAAAAGTTTATAATAATTTATGGATTATCTATGCAATAATGGACATAAATACATATTTACATTAAAATTAAAATTTATTATTTGTAAACCCTAGGCAACAATGGAACGATTCCAAGAACCAAGAAATTATTATATTACATTATAGTATAAATGAAGACTGTTCGGACACTAATTCAAGTATTAATAACTTAGACATATCTTGTGTGGAAAATAAAACTGACTTTTCAGACTCTGAAGAAGCTGAAGATGAAATTGAAGTACGAGATATATAGATAGACAAAGTGAAAAATGAATATGAAAGTGAAGATGAAACTCCCCAAAAGAGCCACAAACGCAGAAAGCGATTGCAAATATATTCGGATACTGAATTGGAAAGCCAAACAGAAACCGAAAAAAAAACAACGGAAGGACATTGCTGTCGACGGTACTGTTAGTAGTGTATTTCGACTTATAATTGATAATCGAATGATGAGTCACATAAAAGCTTGCACTGAGCTACAGGCCAGAAACAATTTACAGGACGACTGGAAAATTATATTATGGGCGAATTACATATATGTCTTTATAGCCATTTTGTATGGTCGAGGAGCCTACGAGGCAAGAAACAGTAAAAAAAAGTAGGCGAAGGCTTGACAGCTTGTAAAAATATTTTAAAAATAAAATTTAATTAAAAAAATTAATATTTAAAATTAAAATCATTAATATATTAAATTTATTTATTATAACATCGTCGCGGCTATGTGCGTGAATTTGCCAATTTATATTGCTTCATCGAAACATCAAAAATTCTTTTGACGTCATGCCCAGCATAGAAGTTGAAACTAGAAAATGCGGTAAATGCAAGAGATTAGTGAAACACACCGATGCAGCAATCCAATGCGATGGTTCCTGCAAGAAATGGTTCCATACTAAATGTATAAAAATAAGTGATGAGGATTATGCAAGGATGCAAAAGATGGAAGTGAAACTCCTTTTGCTTTGCTCGGAGGACCAATTGCTTTTTGATAGGCTGACAAGCAATCAAGATGGAGATTCTTCTTTAAAATTCTATCACAATCAAACAGATTCTCTCAACAAAATCATAGAAATGACGGAAATATTAAACGAAAAGGTATGTAATCTTGAACAGAAAATCAGTCACAACGAACAGAATAATGGAAAGCTATCATACGCAACGGTTGCTAAAACAACACCAGTACCTATAGACATACGAACAAAATATTATAATGGTGGAATAGTTGTCAAACCGAAGACACAGCAAAACTCAGATTGCACCATGATGCTGATTCGTAAAGAAATAAGACCGTCGCGTTTGAAAACTCCAATTGTCTTCAAAAAGTCACTATCCAATGGTGCAATCCTAAAAAAACGGACAATAAAGTGAATAATGAAATACTTCTTAAAAAAATGGAAGCCAAACTTGGTCACTCCTGTATTATTGAGCAGACAAGGCAACGATCCCCACGCCTAATAATCCACGGGCTCGAAAGGGAGTATTCCTCTGAGGAGCTATTGTCTCATATCAAGTCCCTTAATCAAGATGTAAATCCTGAGTCAGAGATAAAAGTAGTTCATACTAAAACTAATACAAAAACAAACAAAAATATCACGTTTGTGGAAGTAAACGGCTGTTTATACAGGGTGTTTGGTACTCCGTACATAACCTTGTAAGGGGTTATTCCTGGATATATTTCGAGCAAAAAATTGTTCTACGGAGATGGCCAATTTTCAATATCCACGGAGATACAGGGTGATCAAGAAAAGTCCTTCGGAACTGTACCCTCACTCACTCAAAACGCTATATCTTGAAAACCAATAATCGCATTTCAAAGTGTTATAGCTTGTTTTTTAGGGAATCAAATTATCTTTCATTTAGTGTAATAGTCCGAATTGTACCTGTACCCAATCCTGAGGTATTTCCTTCAGACCACAAATTTTTGATACTTTGACCCTCAAAATTCTGTGATCAATGTAGTTTTTCTCAAGAAAACGCATTATAAAAATGTCATTTTAATGTTGTTTTTTTATGTGCCATATTATTGCCTACAAAAGATGCACACATACTTATGACTTAGGTTTTCCCGTTTTCCAGGTAATAAGCGAAAATACATATGGCTTAAAAATAAAATATGCCATAAACCAACCCTCGTTCTAAAAAAACTACCTGAAATGTTGTTAAACTGAAATATTCTTTGTGTCCTTTAATTACTATTTAATTTATCAATGAATGTCCTTTAGGTAGTATTAAAATTATCGAGAAAATGAATTAAATTAAAATGAGTTTCAACACAACTAGGTGCAGCACTTTGCCCTTTTTAATGGGTTACCTAACAAAATGAAAAGCCTTTAAAAGCAAACCATACTTCATATTTTTATCAGTTTTAGTTAAATTTGTAAAAGAACAAGGTGTCACTAAAATTTAGAAAAGAATTTCGAAATGCCTGAGTTCACGAACGAAGAATATGCAGACATAATTTTCCTCTATGGAGAGTGTCAGGGAAATGAGCAAGCGGCGCGATCTTTGTATCATCACAGATTTCCCAATCGTCGAATACCTTACCCGAGAGTATTCCAAGACATTTACAGAGGGATTAGGGAAACAGGCAGTGTTAGGACAAGCAGAGTGAATGCAAATCCTGCGCCGGTAATCGCTGTTTCAATTGATCAACGAATCCTAGCTGCAGTTCAAAATGATCCATCAACTAGTATACGACGCTTGGCATTGCGGTTTAACGTCTCTACGTGGAAAGTTTGGAGTGTCCTGAAAGCAGAACGTTTGCATCCCTACCACCACACACCAGTGCAGGAGCTGTTACCCATTGATTTACCCAAAAGGATGGAGCTTTGCAATTGGCTCCTTGAACGACAAATAAGTGACGAGAATTTTATCAGCAACATTCTTTGGACGGATGAGTCCCAATTCACCAGGGACGGTATCACAAACTTCCACAACTTACACACATGGGCTGAGAGCAATCCACATACAAGAAGAGAGGCATCATTTCAGCACAGACTCAGTGTCAATTTATGGGCAGGTGTGATTGGCAACGATTTTATTGGTCCTATTAGGCTTCCGCCTACCTTAAATAGTTCCAATTACTTGCATTTTTTGACAAATGATCTACAGGAGTTATTGGATGATATGTCACTGCAACGATTGGCTTCCATGTTTTACCAACACGATGGTGCTCCAGCTCATTACGGCCGACAGATCAGAGATTGGTTAAATTCCAATTATAGCAATCGCTGGATCGGTAGAAATGGACCGATACACTGGCCTGCAAGATCCCCTGATTTAACTATTATGGATTTCTTTGTATGGGGACGGATGAAGGACCTTGTCTACGCAACGGAAGTAGTAACGTTGCAGGATCTAAACACCAGAATCGATGCGGCAGCAACAGAAGTAAGGCAGCAGTTGAGAGAACACTGGCAAAACGAGCTTTAGCGTGCATTCAAAATGAAGGTAGCCATTTTGAACATTTATTGTAATTAAGGAAATTTGAAATAAACCGTAAAAACCATTCTTAAGTTCTTTTAGTTCAAGCGGAGAGTGTTGATCAACCTATTCTTGCTTTTTTGACAAAAGTGCTAAATTATTGGAATGATAATTTCTTCTAAACTATAAAACTTATGCAATGCAAGTGTATGCGTCTTTTGTAGGCAATAATATGACACAAAAGAAAACAACAATAAAATGACATTTTTATAATGGGTTTTTTAGAGAAAAACTACATTGATCTTAGAATTTTGACGGTCAAACTGTCAAAAATTTGTGTTCTGAAGCAAATATCTCAGAACTGGATACAGTTACAATGCGGACTATTACACCAAATGAAAGGTAATTTGATTCCCTAAAAAACAAGCTATAACACTTTGAATTGTGATTATTAGTTTTCAAGATATAGCGTTTTGAGTGAGTGAGGGTACAGGTCCGAAGGACTTTTCTTGATCACCCTGTATCTCCGTGGATATTGAAAATTGACCATCTCCGTAGAACAATTTTTTGCTCAAAATATATCCAGGAATAACCCCTTACAAGGTTATGTACGGAGTACCAAACACCCTGTATAACCGTATGGTCAATAAATATATAAACATTGATTTTAGAAGTCACTACTGCAAAGAAGACTTCAATTTACTGAGGTGTTACAGATGTCAAAGCTATGGTCACTCTTCGAAAACGTGTAAGCAATCACGCGATACATATGCGAAATGTGCTGGATCACATAGAACAACTGAATGTACCCAGGACACTGTCAAATGCTGTAGTTGTATTTCCAGAAGTTCTGGCAATTGTCTCCACAGAGCCGACAGTGCAGAATGTCCGGAATATCAAAAAGCTTTATAGGTTGTGCAAAATAAAACTGATTTTTTTTTTTTTTTTATTTAATGCTTTTTTAAATACAATATTATACAATTTTATTTTATTTTAATTTAATAAGTACTACTCCCCCTTTTAAGGTTGTAACCTTGAGTTAGGGGTGAGGGATGAATTCATACTATATTTATAGAAAATACTTAAAAACTAAATAATCGTCGCTATTCACAAATTTTGTGCTGCAAAAATAAAAATATTAATGTAAATAAACAATATCAATGTAAATGAACAATAACCATTGATTTAAATATAAAACATCAATGGAGTATAAAAGTTATTTTCAATACTTCTTAATCAAAGGTTACCTAATTGCGATATATAATTTATAACATGTTTAATACAGAGTATAATAATTTTTATAAATGTTTAGCATAACGAAAATTCTTGTTATTATAATATAAATACCTCGAAAGATTTAGGTTTCCTAAGTGTAGTATAATTTCTTTAAATTTATTTTAAATTTCTTTAAATTTCGACTTCTCTTAATTTCACTTGGCAATTCATTAAATAATTTGATTCCCTTATAAGTATAATGTTTTTGGCCTATATTAGTCGTTCGTAATGGAAAAAATAGTTCTCCTTCTGAGCCACCTCTTGTATTATTCTTATTAACTTCTATCAATCCGCTCTTATATTCCTTAAATATTTGGGTGGTGGCAATAATATCAAATATTTTATCTACACTAATAACATTTATTATTGAAAATAGATCAATGGATGGAAATCTTCGGGGTTTATGCAGAAGTATCTTAAGCAGTAATTTTTGAGCAACTAGCAAAGGTCTTAAAATGGTGTAAGCCACAGATCCCCATGCAATTATACCATATTGTAAAAAGGAATTGATCAGCGCAAATTAGAATATTCTCGTAATTTTTTTGGTAAGGAATGTGCGAACTTGCAAACAGACTGGTATCAATTTTTTTAATCTGGATGTAACACTGTGTATCTGAAAATCCCACTTTAAATGCTGATCGAATATTACACCTAAATATCTTGTGTGATTAACTTGTTTCACAGTTAAGCATTCACAGTTTGCTGTGCATTTGTTGTTATGAATTTTTAATTCTAATTCTAACGGTAATCCAGAATTTCTTGATGAAAAGGCAATAAAACAACTTTTTTTTATGTTTAATATTAGAAAATTGTAGTCGAGCCATTCCTTTATATGCAGTAGACTGTAATTTGCTTTAATTTGTAATCCTTCCCAGTTAGTGTCTTCAACAAACAATACAGTATCGTCAGCAAAAGATTTTTAAAACAGACAACGGCCTTAAACAAGGTGACGGCCTCGCACCAATGCTTTTCAACTTAACACTCGAATATGTTGTTCGGAAACTTCCCGTTGACACCAAGGGAACACTATGCTTCAAATCCACACAACTCGTAGCATATGCCGACGACATAGATATCCTTGCAAGATCTCTGGAGAGTGCTAAGGAAGTATTTGTAAACCTTGACTCGGTAGCAAGGGAAGTTGGACTACGCATTAATGAAAACAAAACAAAAATTATGACGCAAACTAGGAAAAAGACGCCAATCAGACAAAATATTACAGTAGGAGACTATAACCTAGAAAACGTAGACAACTTCATATATCTAGGAGCAAATCTATCGAAGGATGGAAGCGAACCCATCGAAATTAAAAGAAGGATAATGATGGCAAACAAGACTTATTATTCGGTACTTCCAATAATCAAAAACAAGAACGTGCACAGGAAAACAAAACTTAAGCTATACAAAACAATCATAAGACCTGTGCTATGCTATGGCAGCGAAACGTGGACATTAACTCAGGCGTCCGAAAAACGACTTAACGCCTTTGAAAGGAAGGTCCTCAGAAGAATCCTCGGACCTGTGAGGGAAGACTCGATCTGGAGAATACGATACAATAGAGAATTGTATGCCATCTTCGACAATCCAGAAGTGTCAACCCTCATAAAATTTAAAAAATTACAATGGGCTGGTCATGTGGAGCGGATGGATGACGGAAGAATTCCCAAGCGCACACTAAAAGGGAAAGTCAACGGACAAAGACCGGTCGGAAAACCACGAAAGCGCTGGGAGGATTCGATTGACGCAGACAGCAAATCACTGCTAAGATTTTCAAACTGGAGGACGCGGTCACTGAACCGAGATGAATGGAAGGCAAAGCATTCAGGAGGCCAAAGTCCGATTTGGGCTGTAGCGCCATCGTAAGTAAGTAAGCAAAAGATATCAATTAACACTCAAGTTGCTGATCATATAAATCATTTACATAAAGTAAATATAGTATGGGGCCTAATACGGTCCCTTGTGGCACACCATAATCAAAAGTTAATGGATTACTGAATTCACGCTCGATTTTAACAATTTGTCTCCGATTTTCCAAATAGCTCTTCATCCATTGAATCCAACTTAATTTCATATTTAATCTATGCAATTTTACAATAATATCTTTATGCGGTATTGAATCGAATGCTTTCGCTAAATCCAAAAAAATAACGCATGGTTTAACATAGCAATGGCATCATGCGTACTTTTCCCTGTCCTAAAACCAAACTGATTTTCATGAATTATATTGTATTGATCTACATCATCCATAATGATTTTTTTTGCAGCCTTCTCTATGATTTTATCTATATTTGAGATCAAGTAAATAGGCCGATAGTTACTAATAATTTTCTTATCTCCTGCTTTAAATACAGGGGAGATTATAGCTTGTTTATAAATGTCTGGAAATGTTGCAGTTTGAAAGCTTAGGTTGACTATATGAGTCAGAGGTTTTGCTATAAATTGTTTTATAAATCTTAGACATTTACAATTTATTCCATCAAAACCTCTTTCATCTTCTCAATGATGGTTATTATGTCGTCTTCGTTCACTATTCTAATTTGTTCTGAATTTGTTGAACTAGAACAGTGTATATCTCTCACTACCCCATTTTCTTTCGTTATAGTATCTGCAAGATTCTTCCCAACATTACTGAAGTAGTTATTAAAGATATTTGCTATATTTTTTGAATTTTCTACCGTTTGATATACTACTCCCTCATGTATGATACTGTGTATAGGCATTCTTTCCCTTTTCATACCTATAACAGTGTTTATTGTTTTCCAAACTAGCTAACCATCATTTCCCGCGTTAAATAACATTTTTCCGAAGTAATCTGATTTAATTTTTTTTATTATATCGTTTAATTTGTTTCGATATTTTTTGTAATATATTTTTAGATTCTCATTTGTTGGTGATTTTTTCAGAGCATTACATAGTTTATCTCTTTTCCTAATGGAATTTAAGAGCCCTTGAGTAATCCATGGCTTTAGTTTTTAGTTTTGTATAAATGCATGAAAATCATATGTATATGCTAATCTACGAAGCATCAGAAAATGTCAGAATTAGTGGCACACCTTTTGCAAAACAAAGACATCCTGGTTTTAATATTCGCTGAAACATGGTTATACAACTCAAAACAGCAATACTTTAATCTAAACGGTTTCAATGCTGTACACAACTGCCGGGATTCTGGTCAAGGAGGGAGCACTTCTATCTATATTAGGGAAGATATCAAATTTCGAACTATCCTGACTGATGATACTTATCATACAATAATAGTTGAGTTAATTAATGAAAACTCTCCATTAATGCTAGCGACTTTTTATGATGCACCTTCTGTCTCAAAGGATCTATTTGACGAATACCTTGATGCAATTTACTCAAAATATCCAAGGATACTCTCAGTGGCGGACATTAATATTGATATACTAAAAGAGAACCAGACAACACAAAACTATCAAGAAATGCTGAAGATCAACAACTTTGAGATTCTAAATCGGATCTCTCCAACAAGATGCACGGTGCAATCTAGCTCATTACTAGACCATGTATCTACACCATTCAAAAAATTATTGATAATCATAGCATCAAATACGATGACCGGCCAGAACTTGACCACAAAGTGCTGACACTGACAATCAAGCATACTAAAATTGAAAAGGTTAAAATGGAAAAAAACGCATCAAATTACTTGACATTGATGCTTTTAAAACTGAGGCAAACTTGAATATCAACAAAATAAAGGATTTATCAATAGAACCGATAATCAACAATATTACAATAGCAAAGGAAAAAGCAACCAGACTCAAAACGGGGCGAACGCGCAATTCTAATTGGATAACGGATGAGGTGTTATCTCAAATAGATAAGAAACATAGATCATACAAGATAATGGTGAAAGACTCTTTAACTCAGAACCTAAGATCAGAATACAAACGAATCAAAAATGAGACGACCAAAATGATAAGGAAGTCCAAAGAGAAGTTTTATAATTTTCGCTTTGCGTCGACAGCCGGTAATCCAAGGAAACTATGGACCCTTATCAAAGAGACTTTCGGTCAAAACAACAGCTCCCATTACCAACTGGGAATCAATGAATTGGACATGAATCCAGGAATAACGACTGACCGTTCCGTAATTGGAAATCGGCTCAACTATCACTTCGTCTCGATAACAGATACCCTGGCGAGAGACTTACAAAATTTTAATGGAGAGTATCATCCGAAATACGGCTGTCCTATAACTGCCAATACCATGTTTCTATATCCTACCTGTATAAAAGAAATTAGTACAATAATAGCAGAACTTAAGAACAACATAGCCCCAGGTATTGACGGAATAACAACAAATGACTTAAAAACTTTGGCATCTTTTATATTGTCACCACTTTCTAAAGCGATTAACGTTCACATGGCTGATGGCACATTCCCATCCTGCTTAAAGACTTATTTAATTACCGCAGTGTTCAAAAGTGGTTCTATTACAGACCCCAACAATTATAGGCCGATCGCACTGACAAGCTCTATCAGCAAAATCTTCGGAAAAGTGATCAACAAAAGAATCACAAAATTTATAAGCAAAAATGGTGGATTCGATCGAAATCAGTATGGCTTTCAAGAAAAGAGCAACACTACATCAGCACTGATCGATGCGATGCAATTCATTAATGATGGTCTTGACAATGTTACGTCTATCTTTGTAGATCTTACGAAGGCATTTGACACGGTAGACCATAAAATATTGCTTCAAGGTCTAAATGAACTAGGTATAAGAGGAAAAGCTAATGATTTAATAAAAAATAATCTCCTAGAACGTACTTACATAACGAAAAATTTGGACAAATTCAGTGATCCTAAAACCATTAACATTAGAATTCCACAGGGTTCAATTCTTGGTCCTACTCTTTATCTACTTTACATCCATAACATACAGTACATAGGTCTAAGAGCGAAATATATAGTATATGCGGATGACACACTATTGCTCTACGAAGCAAAAAATCAGCCAGAATTAGAACTTCTTATCAACACTGACCTCAAGTTGTTTAAGAAATGGCTGTCGGGAGATTTTCATAAAACTTTGAGTAGAAACAGATTTTCAGAAATTATGAGACTCATTCGTTTCGACAAAAAAAGCGAGAGGAGTGTTCGCTTACGAACTGACAAATTTGGAGTGATTCCCGAAATATGGAATTAATTTATTTATTACAGCCAAGGTTGTTACAGGTCAGGTCAGAATTTAAGCGTAGATGAACAGCTGCTTCCCACAAAGGCAAGATGCAAATTTCTTCAGTATATGCCTAATAAACCGGAAAAAATTCCGAATTAAGTTTTGGTTAGCTGTAGACGTGTGAAGTAAATATCTTATAAATGGCTTTCCTTAATTAGGAAAAGATGAACTTAGACCATCAGGAGTACCTTTGCATGAATTTGAAGTTTTGAAACTTCTAAAAAACGATGTAAGTTGTGGAAGAACAATCAACAGATAATTTTTTTACAAGTATACAACTTGCAAAGAAACTACTGGCTAAAAAAACAAGTCTTGTTGTAACTATACGAGTAAATAAAAGGGGATTGCCGAAAATAGCTAAAGTTAGAAAAGATAACATGGCTCTTTTCTCCGCATATGTAGCTCTACAAATTAAATGATATTTTCTAACAATTTATAAAATTAAGCCTCGTAAAAAAGTACTACTTGTTAGCTCTTAACATAATCCGTAACAATTGCTTCAAATCGAAAACGAATTCCTGAAACTGAAATAACATGTACATACATATAAAATATGTGTCTCATAGCTATTTCATACATATCGAATGTCCTATACTATAAATGCAAATAGAAACTGTTTTAGTTTGTTTTTTATTAGTAACTAATGAATTATTATATTAAATGTTGTTTTTCTTAAATTATACATATTCTTTTATTTACATAAACTAAGCCCAAAGTTAGAATGAAAGCCATGTTCACAAAACCGTCGTTGTTACTGACAATGAAAAATAATTCGAAACAAAACGATGTAAAAGTGAAATACACCCCTTCCCTTACCCTCCCATTCCAATTAATCCCTCCCTCCATGACAATGTTTGTGTCACTATCCAATACATAATTCAGCCTACTTCTATCAAAATCGTGAGTTAAAATATTTTAAAGTATTTTAACTCACGTGATGTGTCGTGTGTATAAGAAAACATCAATTTGATGTAGATAAGTAATATTTTAAAATTTGTGTTGCATTTATGCCTCACACAGTTTATTTGACTATTAAAAAAAACATATTTGAAAATCTAAATTTAACGTTTAACAAAGTGGCGTTTTATCTATTGTCTAACGTTCACGAAACTTAGACAATATCATCTTTTCTTGACATTTTCAAAATAGATATTTTAAAGGCGATCAATCAGTTATTTTTGTGGTCAGTTACATCTTTCTGTAACTTATCTTTTTCTTGTGAACAATGACATCGAAACAATACACAATTTAACTAGAAGAAAGGCTGACAAAAAGAATGCACACAAAGGCGAATAAGAGCCTGATCAGTAGTAGAACATTTGTTCTTCGGCTATTGTAGTACGGATGAATCTCTAGACCAAAAGGATTCGTCATAACACGTCACTATGCCAAAAGATTTCATACAAGAAAAAGACAAAACTCCTTAAAAAACGGATTCCTAAGAAATATATCCATAATCGATATAATAATCGTACAATTCTCGCAGCAGGATACATGGCACGTCCTATGATTCGTCATAAAACTCAATATAGGTATTTCAATTTCAAGAAAGCCCCGAGCAATATGTCCTTCTTCTCTTCTCGACATCTTTTTGACCAAATTAAGAGATTAACAGGATCCGAGAAGAAAAAATAAGGGCAAGATGAAGACCACAGTATTTTTTGGGATTGTCGAAAATTGGCCAATTGGTAGTCTGACCCGTACGAATTATGATCCTTTTTCATGATCGAAACAAGAGATTTGATTGGTTCGATATGTTAGATGATGTAGACGAGATGATTTTTGTTGAGCCGACACGATGCGGCATATGCTTAGAAATTTAGGTGGACAAACATCTGTTGGGCGTTAAAGAAAGGATTGAGTTTCTTTTGAATTGTATTGCTGATCGTTACTTTAAGATTAGCCTAGATATGGTGTAATTTATTGTGAAAAGCACGTGGCAACATAATGTTCATTTTCTGCATCTTATCTCTTACAGTCAAACCAAACAGTGCGTTTCTAATACAGTAGTTGCAGCTGTGGGGTGGGGGCAGCAAAATACACCCAGACTACAGAAAGTCCTGCTTGCCTTAAAAATGTCAAATGGATACTTACTGGACATAGTCTTAGCACTCATGATCTTAAAACACAAACTGATATGAGAAACGGACACTGCGCCTTGTATATGGACGAATTCTGAACTGATGAACCACTATAATATTCAAATCTTGAGCTTGAGCGAGATTATGTGGAGGAGATCCGGTGTAGATCGAACCTGCACGTTGGTACACGTGCACGTGTAAAGACAAAAATGGCGTGCGGTCATCCCTACATCGAGAGCAAAAACCAGTATCACAAGCTGGGAACCAATCTTGCATAGGATTATCGTTGTCAGACTCAGGACCAAAGTCAGAAACGTCAAAATTCTGCAGCGCTACCAACTAATGCGACATGGCCAACAGAATGCCAGCTTCGAGCGTGTTTCAAGAAGTGATATTATTATCACCATGAATATGGCTTTAACAATATTGATGTTGAAATAAATAGAACCCTGCATTGACGGACTTGGTGTAAACCCACCCGGCAATTGATTGTCTACACAATCAGCTGATGTTCCGGCCTCTTCAATATTCAGTGTTATACCGATACACACGTCTTTTATTTAAGTTCGGTATAATCTATAGCATCGATATCGGCCTCAACAGGTTATGGGCCCAGAAGTGGTATAATTTGGTTTATTATTAATTTTCGAGTAATATACATAAGTCCAATATCCGATAGTGATCCATTGATTTAACATTTTAGTGATGTGCACGTGATTACACAAAATGTCGAAATTATCAGAATAGAATAACAGTGAAAAGCTGAAGGGCAGCGAAAATGATCATACATGGAGTTTCGCAATGATGAACGTTCTCGAATTTCATGGAATGGATGGATGTGTTAGCGACCCCGTGAAGGAAACCGATCCTGAAAAATTGAAAAGGGCTAAAGCTCGAATAGCCTTGGCGATTGATGAATCACTTTTCGTTCATATACAAAATGATGATTCCGTGAGTAAAATGTGGAAGACACTCAAGGCAATTTTCGACGACCATGGTTTGGCGCGCAAAATTACTTTACTGCGACAGTTAATAACAATCCAATTGGATGAGTGCTCCTCAATGGATGAATACATTGGAAGCATAATAACCACTTTAAACAAACTGATTGGAATCGGATTCCAAATCACAGACGAGTGGATTGGCGCTATCATGTTAGCGGGACTGAGCGACGAATTTAAAACTTTAATCATGGGCATAGAGAGCAGCGGATCCGCAATTACAGGGAATAATATTAAAATGAAACTCCTTGACGTAGATTTCGGAAAAAACATTCCGAAAGTGCATTTCGCGCAACAAAGAAACCGGGTACAATTCCCAAGGTCGGCAAAAAAACTGCTTCACATGCAACAAAAGAGGACATAAAAGTGTGGATTGCCAGCAGTCGAAGCAAGATGCAAAATTTGTGAACGCTTTCAGTGCAGTGACATCCGCGAGTGACAGCGAAATCAAAAGTCATAGCTGGTTTATTGATAGTGGCGCAGCGTGTCATATGACGCCTCACAAAGCTATTCTTAGTGATTTTAAATCGAACTCAGTGACTAAAATTTTGACTGCTAACGATCATAAATTAAAAGTTCTCGGTTCGGGCATAACAAAAATTAATGTGAATGAAAAAGATATCAAGTTCAATGGCGTATTGTATGTGCCGTACTTATCTGCCAATCTGCTATCGGTTGTAAGAGTTATTGAAGCAGACAATAAGGTGATTTTTGACAGTGACGGTTGTACCATATTTAATAAAAGAAATGAATTGCTATCTCGAGTTAAGCCATATAATGGCACATATAAAATAAATTCACTCACTGAAAATTGCAACGTGGCAAACAGTACGAGCGATGAGCTGATGATCTGGCATCGAAAGCTTGGCAATTTAAGCTACGCAGATACGCTCAAACTAAAGGGCGAGGCAAGTGGAATTTCATTTAAAGGAGACAAAAATATTATAGCTAAATGCATCGTTTGTTTAGTAGGTAAACAGTCTCGTGAACCATTCAAACGGCATGAGACAAAGATCAAAACAAAGAGTGTACTTGAACTGATCCATACAGACGTTTGCGGTCCAATGGAAAACGCGTCAATTGGTGGAGCCAAATATTTTGCCACCTTCATCGACGATTTTTCCCGAAAAGTATTTGTATATTTTATGAAGCGAAAAAGTGAATTGCCTCAGATATTCAAGCCATTTAAGACTATGGTAGAAACACACACAGAAACAAAAATAAAAACAATAAGATCAGATAACGGGACCGAATACTACGGAAATGAATTCACTTCGATATGCGAGAAGGCTGGTATTATACACCAAACATCGTGCACTTATACACCACAGCAGAACGGTGTAGCAGAAGGCATGAATCGAACATTAGTAGAACGTGCAAAATGTATGTTGCTTGACGCGGATTTAGACAAGCCGTATTGGGCCGAAGCAGTGAACATGGCAGCCTACGTAGTCAACCGTTCAGTCTATCGAACAATTGGAAAAACGACACCCGAAGGAGTTTGGACAGGATCTAAGATAGACTTAAAGGAGCTGCAGATTTTTGGTTCTCCTGTTATGGTACACGTACCAAAACAAAAGCGCAAAAAATGGGAAGCGAAATTCAAGCCAATGTTGTTCTTTCGATTCAGCGACACCCAAAAGGGCCTGAGATCCATTGATCCAATAACTGAAAAAGTAATTGTCAGTCGTGACGTTACCTTTTTGGACCCGAAAGCAGCTAAAGTAAACGATTATGTTTCAATTGACCTGGGAGAGAATATCGGTCCAGTTGAGGCAATTGATGTTGAAAAAGAACAAAATGAAGCGTCAAACGCAGTAAATCAAGATCAAAGTAGCATCTCTGAGATCGAATATCATGATGCTGATAATGAAGATGATGATTACGAGCCGGATATCAACATAACGATTTCAGACCATTCAGTACGGGGTTTCGAACGCCAACGAAAGAAATTAGAACAAAGCAAATTTGTTGCTATTCGGCAATGGAAATATCAAATGACCCGATTACAGTTGTAGAAGCCTTGAATCGGCATGATAGCAATGAATGGAAAGGTGCAATGCATGAAGAGTTAAAGTCATTAAAAGCCAATCATACCTGGACAATGATAAAACTACCACCCGGGAAAAGGCCACTCAGAACGAAATGGGTATTTAAAATTAAATATGATCATCATATTTTATTTTAACGACGGAAGAGTAGTTCGTCACAAAGCAAGATTGGCAGCAAAGGGATGTTCCCAGAAGCACGGTATTGATTTCAATGAGACATACTCACCGGTAGTTCGATATACTTCTATTTGCTTCCTCATTGCATTAGCAGCAAAATGGAAATTGAAAATAGATCAAATGGATGCAGTGACGGCATTCCTACAAGGAGATCTGCAAGAAGAAATCTATATTGAACAGCCAGAAGGTTTCAACGTCTCAACAAGGCCATGTACGGATTAAAACAAAGTGGTAGACAATGGAACAAAAAACTCGATGCTGCATTGCAGTCATTTGGTTTGATAAAATCAAAGCTCGACCCTTGTGTATATTTTACGGCGATGCAAGTCTAATCATCGCAATTTATGTGGGTTGGTCTGAACATTACGTTCACCGATGATGGTATCGTAGTCGATCAATCCTCATATACAGAAAAGATCTTGGCTCGTTTCGGTATGGAAGACAGCAAACCGCAGTCAATACCCAGCAACCCAAATCAAAAGTTATCAAAAAATATGGTTGGAAACAAGGAAGGTATGGATAAAACTCCATATCAGGAAGCTGTAGGAAGCTTGTTGTACCTGGCACAACGCTGAAGACCTGACATCGCGATCGCAGTGAACGACGTCAGCCGATTCAACACGGCATTCGGCGAGGCACACTGGACAGCTGTGAAAAGAATATTTAGGTATTTAAAATCAACAATTAATTACAAAATATTGTATCGTTATTCAGATGGCGAAGCCTTACATGGGTTTAGTGATGCTGACTGGGCCTCAGATGTTGATAAGTGATGTTCCTGTACTGGCTATGTATTTAAGTTAGCAGGAGGTGACATTTTATGGGGCAGCAGGAGACAACCAACAGTGGCTTTATCAAGCACGGAAGCCGAGTATATGGCTTTGGCGGCAACTACGCAAGAATCTGTCTGGTTAAAACAGTTCTACGAGCAATTCAATAATGAAATAGTAAGAATTCTCATATGCTGTGACAACCAAAGCACTATTTTATTAGCTATAGAAGACAGCTTAAGAGTAAGAACAAAGCACATTGATGTTACACACCACTACATACGCAGTAAGTCAGCGACAAGTCAGCTACGATCAGATTCGTCCCGACAACAGAAAATACTGCGGATTGTTTAACGAAAGCAGTACCAGCTGAAAAGCATAAATTTTGTGTCAAAAGCATGGGCCTTGAACAATGAATTAAATTAAATTAATACTTACCAGTTGATCATGAATTAAGTACTTTTATTGAATACTTCAATTCTTAGTTTTTATATTTACATGATCACTTTCAATATTTTCGTACGTTTTTTGAATCACAAAATAGTTCACTTATGTACTTTATATTTTGTCTTATTATTCAATTTACATTAATACTGAATTGTGTTCATTTATGTTTTTTTGAATTTTTGTATAATCGTTGTTAAGAAAATATTCAAAAAGTTGGGGTGTTGAAATAAATAGAGCCCTGCATTGACGGACATGGTGTAAACCCACCCGGCAATTGATTGTCTACACAATCAGCTGTCATGTTCCGGCATCTTCAATATTCAGTATTATAACGATACTCACGTCTATTATTTAAGTTCGGCATAATCTATAGCATCGATATCAGCCTCAACAATTGAACTAGAACACATTATGGGAAAGCATGGTGGCCCTTGATCCGTCGCGTCATGGCCTTGGATTAAGGAGAGCACTACCTAAAAAATTTAAAAAAAAAATCGATTTTTTTTATTTCCGATTAATAATGTAGACTGGATTCTAAATCGATTGCCGAAAAACGCACCCCTCTCGGATGAGTAGAAGTGTTTCAAATATTGATGTACACTTGTGGAGTCATGCATATTGACGCAGCGCTTGTAGCTTGGTGCACGGCTCACTCCCCGGCCGCGCCGGCCCGCGCTGTACCACTAACCCGGCAAACAGGTTTTTTCTTTATAATCAATAATTTTATATTACTACATTATTTATACATTATTAAATAAACTAAAAAAAAACTAAAAAAATACCTTTTATTTGGTTTTTTGCTTCTCCTGAAAAGTAGTGTTTTTATTATTTAGGTACACTTTTCTAAAAAAAAACTTCACAACCTATCCACTTGATTTTTTTGTTGGAAAGCTGATACTGCTGGCTGCTAATCGAGTAGGGTTTTTTTTTAAATTTTGACTATGATTACAATTAAAAGCTATCAATTTGAAATTTTGCACGAAAACTTTTAAAAATTGTTGAAACGAAATTGCGTCAAAAATTTTGAGATCGGGCCTGCTCTTCTACCCTCTCCCATACAAAAGTGTGATTTCGACCAATTTCAATAAATCAACTAATAACCAACAAATTAAAAGCTACGAACTTCGACTATGAAAAGGACATACAGAGAATAATAAACGTGATTCAAGCAATCAATTAAAAAATTATTAACATCAACCTATCCTTACTATCTAAGCTAGGGTGTAGCCTAGTGGGTAGCGTGTTGGTATTGTAATGCGAAGGTCGTGAGTTCGAATCCCGGTCGGCGCAATATATGTATAATTCCAACACATTGCCTGCTTGGATATACATTGGTCACCTCATTCTACGAAAATGAAAAATTCGTAGAAAGAGGGTTGTGCGAAGGGCTAACAACCTTTCCACAATAAGTAATGAAAATGTTAAGGAACCTGCATGTCAGGAGGCCAAGGTCCGATTTGGGCTGTAGCGCCATTGCAGTAGTATCCTTACTATCACCCCTCCTCCCTTCCGTCATAAAAACCCAAGCTTGCATAAATAAACGAATGAAATATTGATTTTATGTACTGGAGTTATTGATCTTATTCGCAATTAAGTGTTAAATTGACAACACCCCTGGCCTAGATTCCCCTTTCACAAAGTCTTCCCTAACCAATCTGACTTGCATATTGACTTTCCATGCATTCTCAACTTGTACCAAGAATAATAAAGTTACGCCCGACTTGTTGGCAGTTTATTTAAAGTTGCTCTTTAATTATATACACGCCAGAGTAATTGCGTGTTTTTCAGAAAGCGAGAGTTTTTATTTTCGACTTGCACCACTCACACCATGTGGTTTTAGGGCGCAGTGATTGATTACAAGCTATTTTTTGTTTCCGTTTCCAGCCCTGAAATTCCCTTAACAATAATTTTGATAGTATTGCTTATCAATTCGAAAAAAGTTGGAAACCGACCATAATGTTGTTATGGTCACATCACGAAGGTGATAACTGTAGCAGGTTCCATCAATCTAAAAATATTAAATAAAATGTTGAATGGAAATTGCGAGTGCAACGATCCAATTGCATGCACAATAAAACGTTCAAACGTTTGATAGCAACTTTATCATGATGTGAAAAAATTAGTTCAATGCCGTCACCCCTTCTACCACACCCCATACGAAATTTCTTCAAATTCCTGTTAAGACCCCCTATAGGGGCATAGGACAGAAACAACTCTCTTCCACAAGGCGCGATCCTGCGCATCGGCTTTAAGCTGTTGCCAGGACTTGTTTATTCCTCTGGCCTCCTGCTCAACTGCTCGCTTCCATGTGTTACATGGTCGACCAACCCGACGTCTTCCTTGAGGGTTATAATCCAGAGCCTGTTTTGCGATGTTTTGCTCTGGTTTCCTCAAAGTATGACCGATCCACTGCCACTTTCGCCGTTGAATCTCAATACCTATTTTAGTCTGGCGAGTTATACTCCAAAGTTCGTCGTTGGAGATCACTTCTGGCCAGAATATTCCTAAAATGCGTCGGAGGCATTGGTTTACGAAAGTCTGTAGTTTCTTGGTAAGTCGAACGGTCACTTTCCACGTAGTACAACCATATAACAACACGGATTTGACGCATGCGTCAAAAACTCGCAGCTTCGTGCGAAGGGAGATCTCTCTTAACCTCCAGAAAGGGGAAAGGATACCGAAGGCCTGACGAGCTTTATTTAGCCGAGCCTCAACATCCTTTTCGGCTCCGCCGTCCATGCTGACAATGCTTCCGAGATAGCAAAAATCTTGCACCTCTTCCACATCCTGTCCATTAAGAACAATCGGTGTGCTTGCGTTCGAACCCATGTGCATGTACTTGGTTTTACGCACATTTATTTTCAGTCCCGCCTCTTTGCATTTAGAATGCAACGAGCGAACATTTGACTCTAAGTCCGAACGGGTATGTGCAAGCAAACACACGTCATCAGCATAATCAAGGTGACTTAAGATGTTAAATAGTCTCCATTGAAGACCTTTACCTTCTCCACCTTCCAGTGCAGCTTTCAAGATGTCATTTATTACCACCAGAAACAGGGCTGGTGATAATATGCAGCCTTGTCTGACACCCGTTCGCACAGGAAAGCTCTCGGACAGCTCTCCTCTATGCAAGACGCGACACCTTGCATCTTCGTAGGATTCTTTAATCATAGCTATGACCTTATTTGGAATACCTCTCCTACGCAAAGCATTCCATATGTAATCTCGCTTAACGCTGTCGAAAGCCTTCTCGAAGTCCACAAACATGAGATGTAGTGGCGAACCCATTTCGGCTGACTGCTCTAATATTATCCGTAGGGTATTTGTGTGGTCGGTACAAGACGACCCTTTACGGAATCCAGCCTGATAAACTTCGAGAGTGCTCTCGACGACATCACTAATCCTATTGAGAATTACCTTAGCCATAATTTTTGATACGGCAGTAAGTAGACATATACCACGCCAATTGCCACAATCCCGAAGGTCGCCCTTCTTCGGAATTTTCACAATGACGCCCTCCTTCCATTCAGTCGGATATCTTCCATCATTCCACACCTTAGTGAAGAGTGGGAGGAGTATATCGGCTGTTATTTCCGGGTCCGCTTTGAGGAGTTCGGTTGGTAGTCCGTCTATACCTGGAGCTTTCCTTCCCGCCATTGACCGAATGGCGGAAACTATCTCTTCCTTATCTGGGGGATCGTCCCTAATAGAGGATTGTTGCGGTTGGATGTTTGGAAGTTGTTCTGTTTCCGGAATATCTTCATCTGACAAGATGTTTAAAATATCAGAGAAGTATTCCTTCCATCGTCGCAACTGGTGCTCACTCATATTAAGGAGAGTTCCGTTGACATCTCTCACCAGGTGGTTGGCGGTGAAATTCCTGTTCGTCAACTGTTTCATGATTTTAAATAGTGAACCCATATCCCCAAGGTAAGCCGCAGATTCTGCCTTGTTTGCCAGATCTTCAATGGCCTTTCTCTTGTCGCGTCTAACAGCCTTTTTAAGCTGTATATGAGCATCGCGGTAGTTCTGCCTCAAGTCGGGCGTTCGTTGGTTGACATCGGGTTGAGAGATGATTGCCAATTTGGCTTTTTTCCGATTGTCAACCTTGTCCCATGTGTCTTGTGACATCCAGGGTTTCTCACCGCTTTGCGCATATCCCACAGATTCTTCAGCACTAGTTAGAAAAGTGTTTCTGGTTGCCTCCCAATTGGCGTCCAGTGTGCGCATTTCATGTTCACCCAATGTGGATGACTTTTCGCGTAGAATGGTGGTGTATTCGAGTTTTTTGTTGGGATCTCTGAGTTTATCCACATTAAGCTTGCGCTTGATTTGAAGAATTTGTGGTCGTCGGATAGCTGCTGTACACAATCTCAAGCAGGCAACGATCAAGTGGTGATCGCTCCCCACGTCAGCTCCACGTTTCGCTCGCACATCGAGGAGACATCTTCTCCATCGGCGACTTATAGCCAAATGGTCGATCTGGTTCTGAGTAACACCGTCAGGGGAAACCCAAGATGTTTTATGATGACTCTTGTGTGGAAAAAGGGTCCCTCCGATGACCATTTGCCGAGTACTACAGAACTCCACAAATAATTCGCCGTTTTCGGGTCTCTTAATCCAAGGTCGTGAAGGATCGACCCAAGGGTCACCATGCCTCCCCATGACGTGTTCTAGTCCAGTGTTGTCTGATCCAACCTGGGCGTTCATATCTCCCGAGATGATAATAATATCACCTCTTGGAACACGTTCGAAGGTGGCACTCAGTTGGCTATAAAACTCCTCTTTGTCACCAGATGTTGCGGTATTAGTTGGTGCGTAGCACTGCAGAATTGTGACGTTTCTGACACTGGTCCTGAGCCTGACGACGATAATCCTATCCGAGATTGGTTCCCAGCTAATGAGACTGTTTCTCGCTCTCGGCGTAAGGACGAACGCCACGCCATTTCTGGCTTCATTTTCAGGGCCAATGTACAGAATAGTGTTTCCGCTAGGGGTTCGTTCTTCTCCTGATCCTGTCCACCTGACCTCGCTCAAGCCCAAGATTTGGATGTTATAGTGCTCCATTTCACGGTCGATCACTGATTGGCGGTGCAAGGACCGAGTAACCCCAGCTCTTCCCCCGTCATTCAATGTTCGAACGTTCCAGAAGCCAATCATAGTCCGTTTTCGAATGCCAAAAGTCGTTACCGTAGAATCAGTCCGTATCCGAGGCGATGTATCCGTTTCTCGTATCATTTAGGTCTTAAGATCACGGGTGATAAGCCCATGATCCAGTGAGTGTCCATTTGCCATTTTTAGGGCAAGCAGGACTGGCTGTGGGTGAATTCTACAGCCCCCATCCCAGAGGGGGATAGTTAGCTCAGGTCCGTGGGGTCGCTAACTCCAAAGATAGTTGCAGGAATTGGTAAAACCTCATACTACAACTACCCCCTTGCGGGCGAAATTTCTTAACATCAACAAATTTTTTGTTTTATAAAGAGTAACGCATGATTGGGCTTTACGCCCAATCGTAGTGCTATGTTTTTTTACCTTAGATGAAATCTTAGAGTATATTGTATTTGCCTTAACCTTTGTAATGCTAAGAAATAATGCTCGCACAGAGTCGCCAAGGGTACAGAAATATTTGTTGTCGCTCAAAAACTTCGAGTGACCGTCTGTCCGTTTCAGTCTGTCTACAACATAGCTCTCGTAAGCTTTGAGTTATCGTGCTAAAATTTGTCATATGTAACTTTTGGCAAAAAAGTAATTTTAAGTTCGTGAACGGGCTACATCCCCCTACTCCTTCATCCCCCTCCCATACTAATTTCAAGAAATTTTGAAATTTAAAGAAATTGATTTTTCTCCGAAACCATTTCAGCTATTGACTTGAAAATTAGGTCAAAATACAATGATGTAAATATTATTAAGGTCAAAAAATATTGATCTGATCCCTTGACTCCTTCCACTTCCTCCCATACAACTGCACAATTTTCAAAAACGCATTTATTCGGTTTGCATTGTAACTAGCCAAGCTAAAAGAATAAATTTTTGTCATAATTAATCTTATTACAATTACATCCGATTTTTTACCCCAATTATTTTTCTCCAAAACCATCAAAGCTATCAACACTAAATTTTGAGAAAAGTATGCTATTATAAATATCATTGATGTCGAAAAATTTGGTTTTGGTGCGAATTTGGTTTTGGTGAGAATTTGGTTTTGGTGATCCTTCTACCCCCTCCTATGCAAATGCACAATTTAGGTAAATGTATTTAATCGATTTTCATTGAAACTAGAAAAAGTACAAACCTAAAATTTTGCCACAATTTGTCCCTTAATAATTGCAATAAATGCTAACAAAAATATGTACTTCGCTTCACTCTTTCTACCACCTCCCATACAAATTTTTACATTGAAAATTCAATAAAAGTATGTCTTCTTCGAAAATATGAGTGGATATTGATAAGCAGATTCAAAATCATCCTAAGCCTCCCACTTTCTCTGCCACCTCCCATACAAATGCCATAAATTTAGACAAAAATTGTTCAATTTCCGTGGAAATTATGAAAGCTACAAACTTAAATTCAACATGAAACTTTTTGTAAACAATGTTCGGTGTTATATAAAAAATTACAAACCTCCCCCTCTGCTTTTACCACCTCCCATACAAAAGTCACTATTAACTATTCCAATGAATTTGATATGACATATTTTCGGATACAATAAACTCTTTCACATTTCATCTAGAGTATAGTTACTCCATGAAACACTAGAAGCGCTTTCCTATAGTTTGGCAAAGCTGAAGCCCTGTTTTTGAAGCGTAATTTAAAAAAAAGTGTCGGCTTTTTTTTGGTACGTTCTTCATATTAAGAACTGTGAGCGGCTTATAATACATAACTAAAAAAAATCAGGGTAGCAATATTTTATCAGATCACACATCAATAGCATACAATACCTTTGAGAACATTAAAGAACTGGCACACCTTTAGTGGATAACAAAAGTGGATTTAAGGATCAAGGCCACGAATATTACTAGGATTAATTTAGCAATGGCGAATGATACGGAATTTGCTTACGGTTGACTTCCGGTCTACTAATACTACATTTTAACATTTTTAATTCATATGTTTCAGACTGATTTTTACACTCTTATATGAAATCTGAGAGTGTATTGTGTTTGCCTTACCGTTTGTTTGTTTGGCTAAGAAATAATGCTCGCACAGAGCCGCCATGGGTACAACACTATTTGCTGTCACCCAAAAACCTCGATGACGAGTGACGGAGTTACCGTCTGTCCGTCTGTCTACAAAATAACTCTCGAAAGCTTTGACCTATCGTGAAATTTCTCATAAGTCATTTTTTGCAAAAAGGTTACTTTAAGTTCGTGAATGGGCCGCATCCCCCACTCTCACCCATACAAATTTCATGAAATTTTTAAATTGTTTTTCCTTACTATTTTAGTTATCGACTTGAAATTTAGCTAAATGTTTATTGATGACTATATTAGTAACATCACAAAATAATGATCCGATCCCCTTATTCCCATACTAATGATCAATTTAGAAAAATCCGTTTTGTCGATTTTCATTGTAACTAACAAAATTTCCCTACAACTTTGACCTTCATTTAAATACTTATTTCCAGATTACTATGTAACAAATTCTCTAGTAGAACACAGATGGGTAGTGGAAAAATTAAAAAGATTAAAGTAAGTTTAATTCACTGTGAAAGCAGAACTCTCCGAGTTTTAATTTAGAAAATATAACTCCATTTAATCTAATGAATTACTAGTTTTCAAAATAAGCAGACATTTAGTTTGGATAATTATAATTCAATTAGATTAACTGAAAAATTATTAAAATTTAAAATTCAGGCATACTTACAAATGCGTAAAATCAGTTAAATTAACTGAAAACCCGGGATATTAAATGCACTGGATTTTCAGTGAATAATACAATTAAACTAACTAGAGATTCAATAAAATTTAAAACCAGTGTGATATAGTTACGACTACGCGAAATTAGTATAATCAACTGGAAATTCAGTAAAACGAATATACTAGATTTTCAGTTAAACAAATCTAACTATATTTTTAACTAGAGAGGCTAGGAGTCCCACTTTAGTTAAATTTTAATGATATCCAGTTTAAAAAAAAACTACTGTGTACAATCTCACTAGATAAAGATTTTTGAACTGCAATTAGGACACCCTCTCCTTTTGACAGACCTGTTGCGCTGTAATTCCAAACGGTCCAGCTATTGTCCAATATTTCTTCATTTCTGAAGGAGTCAGGCCCAATCGGTTTCCGTAATAATAATGACATTAAAGTGACATGATTTCGCATCAATGAAGAGATTATTTATCTTCCCTTCGTTGTGGTAGAAAATTAGTATGTTATTTTACTTTATTATTATAATAATAAAGTATTGTGATCGACACAAAAAAAAAAAAAAGTTTGCTACCCTGAAATTTTTTTTTTTCGCGTTTCATGACTAAATTAGCCTAAAAATGCAAAAAAAAAAAAATCCGTCTGTCTGTACGCCGTCCGCCGTCCGCCGTACGCCGACGTGTACGCTCAGTGCACATTAACTCCCAAACCCTTCAAGATAGAAAGTTCATTTTTGAAGGGATTGTAGATAGTTGCGGATCTCAGGCGGATACCCGCTTTGGGGGGTGTACGGGTTCAGGGGGAGGCGGGGGGAGCGCTTAAACTGAAAAATACGAATTCAAATATCTCAACCATGGTAACAGCTAGGAAGTTAAAACTCAACATACATATAGAAAAGTTTGTGTGACAACTTTTAAAAATAACTTAATTTTTTTATCCATTGGGGTGCGAAAAGGGGGGGCTAAGAACCAATTGTCGGCCGAATTTTTTTTTCAAATGATTATATCTTCGAAATTACTTATCGTAAAAAAATCATATTTAGAGAATGTCGAGGTGGCATATAGTTCCATCGGAACCAGCTCAGAAAGCGGCTAATTATTGTCAGGGGGAGGGTCAGGAGGGGTGCAAAGAAAAACACTTAAAAATTAATATCTCAACTATCTTTTAAGCTATGTAATTGAAATTTAAAACGTATATTAAGCTATACTAGGCAAATACAAAAAAAATATAATATGTCGAAATAATAGTAGTGGGGGGAAATGGGGAACATTTCAAAATTGCGCACTTTTCAAAATTACAAATCCTTATATCTCACAAAATAGTACAGATATTAAATCAAAAATTTGTCAGATTGTAGAACTACATAATGGTTAATTTTCGTAAAAATTTTAAGCTAGGAGGTGTAAGGGGAGGGAGGTGATAAGCAAAAATGTCGAAAATGTTGAGTGATTTTTTTAGGGCTCTAGTGAAAGATAAAAAGTTAAAATTTTGCATGTGAATACCTATATTTAATATACATAGAAAAATAATATTAACTTGATCCATATTTGTTATAAGCCGACCCCCCCGGTCTAACGTGCACAAGGTGTTTCATGTGCATTGAAAAGAACACATAAACTGAAAATTTTTGAGTGAAATTTTAAGGTAGAAACTTGAAAATTTGCGAAATGCATTTAAAAAAAATCCCGAAATATACGAAATATTAAGTGGTTGAAAACCTTTAAGACTTCTACCCCCTCCCATACAAAATTATTTTTTCGACCATTTCCAAGAAATCAATTATCACCTAACCATTAAAAGCTATCAAATTCAAATTTTGCATAACAACTTACAAAAATAATTAAAATGAAATTGCATTCAAAGTTTTAAAATCGCGCTTTCTCTTCTACCCCCTCCCATACAAAAGTATGATTTCGACTAATTTCATTAAATCAACTAATAACCAACAAATTAAAAGCTATGAACTTGAAATTTCGTACGAGCATCTAACAACAAAAATGAAAGAAAATTGCATCACAAGTTTGACGATTCCTCTACCTCCTCTACCCCCTCCCATACAAAATTATTTTTTCGAGCATTTTTAAGAAGTCAGTTATCAGCTAACTCTTAAAAGCTATCAATTTCAAATTTTGCATAAAAACTTATAAAAATAATTCAAATGAAGTTGCTTTAAAAGTTTTGAAATCGCGCTTGCGCTTCTACCCCCTCCCATACAAAACTATGATTTCGACCAATTTTATTAAATCAACTAATAACCAACAAACTAAAAGCTACGAACTTGAAATTCTATACAAGCACCTTACAAGACACGCGAAATAAAACTGCGTATCAAATTTTACGATTCCCCTATATTCTCTACCCCCTCCCATACAAATGTTCGGTTTCATGAATGTAAAATACACCGAATTTTATGGAAATTCTATGCAACTTCGTCTATGAAACACATTCTATACAGAGAATATTGGACGTGATTCAAGTAATTAATTAAAAAGCTATTAACATTTACCCACCCTTACTATTACCCCTACTCCTCCCCTCATAAAAACCGAAACTTACAGACACGAATGAAATATTGTTAACAGTCCTGCCCAAGAACTCCCTTTCACTTAATCTTCCCTAACCACTCTAACCTGCATATTGACTTTCCACTCATCCGCAACTTGTCCCAAGAATAATAAAGTTTCGCCCGACTTGTTGGCAGTTTATTTAGAATTAGGAACGAAAAAACCGATTATGATCTTCACGACTTTTTTGCATATGAGTTATATGCTTCGAGGAAACATGGGAACCGTATGTGGCGAGATCTTTAAGGACTTGGTCAGGAGAAAGATTGAACTGCTCGTGGAAGCGTGTATAGAGGCGTCGTAAAGTTTCTAGAACCGTTGGAAGTCCTTCCTGTTGAATGAATAGTATCAGACTGGTTTTCGTTTTACCATTTCTACAGATCGAGTCAGATTTATTGAGCATATAAGCAAGATACAGCCGCACATTATCAAATATTCTATGCTCTCTTAACAGTGATAATAAATATCTGTTCTCCTCGGAACTTGCCGAATTCTTTAATAGCTTTACGAACGGGGGAAGAAGTGGGTCGAGGAAAGAGGAGATATTGTGACCAACGACTGCAGTATCAAGATTTGTGCAAGATAACTTTTCATTTTTATATTCAACACATGTTACTGATGACGAAGAGTAGGAATTGATTGTGTCGCCTCGCACGAAATTTTTGACCCGGAATTATGACAGAATTCGAAGTAGAAATTGGGGCTAAGCCCGAAGTGGGAACTGGGACTAGATTCGAATTAGGTAGTGGATTTGAAATAGGAAGGTTAATGGAATGAGATAAACTGGTGTTAATGCGATTATCTAAAGTACTGCAATTGCAACAAAATTCAAATTTTTATTTTTCTGTAAACTGCAAATGTATCAATACCATCAACTCGAATTGTAGCTATTCCACAGGCTGGCGCTCGCCTATGGAATAGCTACAATTCGAGTTGATTTTATCGATACGTTTGTAATATACAGAACAAAAACATAACTAAATCAAATGCTGCAACAGCCCAGCAACTCAATCTACAACAGTGGGTGTTTAGAACCTTTTCGATAAATCCCAAAGCTCATGATCCCCGATCATTGGCCGCAACCAGCGCGCCCATATCCGACAGTCCAGTGATATCGTCAATCGTCTCTTGCTCCCATGGACTTTTCACCATGACAAAAGAGTGACGGTAACGCATAACACAAAGATTCATGAAACAAAACAGACTAGATATAGATATACACATAATGTATTACTAACTACATTCTCAAAAATTTCTTATTATTACGATTTTTACGCGGACGAAGTCGCGGGGGATCGCTAGTAACAAATAAGGAACCTGAAGATCAGGAGTTCAAAGCCCGACTTGGGCAGTGCACCCATGTAGTGGTACCTGAAACCAACACTGTAAGAAGGCCAGAATCGATGCGGCAGCAACAGAAGTAAGGCAGCAGTTGAGGTGTATGAACACAAAGAGAACACTGGCAAAACGAGCTTTAGCGTGCATTCAAAATGAAGGGAGCCATTTTGAACATTTATTGTAATTAAGGAAATTTGAAATAAACCATAAAAACCATTCTTAAGTTCTTTTAGTTCAAGCGGAGAGTGTTGATCAACCTATTCTTGCTTTTTTGACAAAAGTGCTACATTATTGGAATGATAATTTCTTCTAAACTATAAAACTTATGCAATGCAAGTGTATGCATCTTTTGTAGGCAATAATATGGCACATAAGAAAACAACATTAAAATGACATTTTTATAATGGGTTTTTTAGAGAAAAACTACATTGATCCTAGAATTTTGAGGGTCAAAGTGTCAAAAATTTGTGTTCTGAAGCAAATATCTCAGAATTGGATACAGTTACAATGCGGACTATTACAGCAAATGAAAGGTAATTTGATTCCCTAAAAAACAAGCTATAACACTTTGAATTTTGATTATTAGTTTTCAAGATATAGCGTTTTGAGTGAGTGAGGGTACAGGTCCGAAGGACTTTTCTTGATCACCCTGTATCTCCGTGGATATTGAAAATTGACCATCTCCGTAGAACAATTTTTTGCTCAAAATATATCCAGGAATAACCCCTTACAAGGTTATGCACGGAGTACCAAACACCCTGTATAACCATAAATATGATTATAACTTATGTTTCTATGTAAATCTGAAATTATAAAATCTTTCTTCAAAAGTGTATCTTACCTCAAATTTCTGAAAAATCACAATTATTAACAGTATCTATCTCGTTACCCTATCTTTCAATCATCTGTATATTCTTACACCTTGTTACAGAATTCGATAATAAAAAAAACCACCTTAAAAAGGAGATGACAACCTCATCAAATTCCATTTAAAAGAGCAGAAAATCTGCTGGATGCCTTTTAGAGAAAGAAAAAAAGGTGGGTAACATGTGAATATGATGAACTTTCGAATTGCAAAAAAAGAAACGGTATTTGCAAGTAACCTCTGAAAAAATAGTACAGGCTTACCGACATTATTCCTTTTCTAACCATGACAATTTACAGGATTTATGGAATATTCCTAATGTGACCGTTTCTTTTTGTGGTCTTGATGTAAAAGTTGGTGATTGAGAAGATTAAATATTTACCGATCATTGTTGAAGGTTCTAAAAGGCGAAAGTAGGTAGCATACAGGAAATATGAGGTGCATATTGTGCATCTTTGGAAGGAAGGGTTATTTTTCTCTGCCTTTTTCCATTCTATTTAGAAATCTTATCGATACTGCATGCAATTGAGGGCCAAATACAGCAGTATAGGAAAATCCCTAGAAAGATTGTTGAGGCTCAAAAGGATAAGCACTGTGCACAATCTTAAAAATAATTAGTGGGCGGATATGGTAAATATTTTTGAATATTCAAGCGTTCCCCTCCAGGATTCGAATTTCCTCTTCTAAATATGTAAGAGAAAATGCAAATTTAAAAAACAAAAAAAAATTAAGAGTAGCAATAAGACATAACAAAATTATGATTGCGCGTAAAGCCCAAGCATATAATCATCTAGAAAAATGGGAAACAATTTAATGCACTGGAGAATATGACATCTCAAATTCTTTTGAATAGTGAAAAGTGACTTTTGTATGTATAGGCAGAGGAGGGGGGGGGGGGGGGGGTGAGATTTTTAGTTTTTGAATATGACACCGAACGTGGTATGCAAAATGTTTCGTGCTGAATTTATAGTTTATAGTTTTCATTATTTTAAAAGAAATTGGACATAATTTTCCTGAAATTGGGGTATTTGTATGTAAGGTGGCAGAGGAAATGGAGAGTTTTAGATGATTTGCTTATCAACATCCTTATCTTCATGCTTTCTTTCAATTTCAAAGTCGATAGCTCCCTAAGAGAAATGCGTTTCTTGAATTTATAATTTAGATATTTGTATGGGAGGAGATAGAATGAGTGAAGCGAAGCTGAAAGTTTTTTTTATAGCACTTATTGCAATTATTAAGGTACAATATCATGAAAAATTTAAAGTTATTTCTAGTTTTAATTGAAATCGATATAAAGCATTTACCGAAATTATGCATTTGTATGGGAGGGGGTAGAAGGAGTATACAGATCAAAACAAATTTTTCGCCATCAATGATGTTTCTATTACTATACTTTCCACAAAACTTCAAGTCCATAATTTTGATAGCTTTGAAGAAAAATAATTGAATTGAAATTCCAAAATTTCGTGAAATTCGTATGGGAGGGTGTAGAAGGAGTGAGGTGAAGTTGATAATTTTTTTCAAGACTGATTACAATTATAACAAAATGAATTCGGGCAAAAATTCGTTAAGCAAATCAAAAAAAAAAATAAATTAGTAAGAAAATCAAATTTATTCATTTAAACACAAAAATTAAGCATGCCAAAATCTATGACAAATTGTATTGTTTTAATATAAAAACATAATTTATCTTATACAATGCATCAAATCGGCATCAGTGAAGAGTAATTCTGCTCTGCATAAAATATTGGGTTGTTGCTCCTTTACCTTAAACGCGTTCTCGAGATCATCATCAAGCTAGCAAATAAAAAAGTATAATAGTTGTAATGAGATGTTGATTGATTATATGCTGCAGGATATGATATTTAATGAAATTAACCTAAAGTTCCTAAGAAATCGGTCAATAGATATAACGCAAATAAAGCAATTCATTTTAAAACGAAATTTCAGAAAAAAAGACAATTAAATTACAAAAAACTTTCACCTTTAAATAAAGCAGCTGCGGTCTATACGGAGATTTTGCGCCGACTGGCTAAAACAACCAAAGAATATGTGAAGTAGTATGTATCTAAAAACTTCTTTTCGCTCATTTCTAATGAAAAACAGTTGAAAATGACTGGAAATCTTGTGAAATTTAAACGAAAATCAGGTGGATTGGACTAAATATTCAATGAACTCAACTAGCTATGTTTTTATATGATATCAATCGATTGCTTTTCTAGGTAATGAAAACAGAAACTCAATAAAACTGAAAATTTAATGAGTTTTCATTTGAAAAATATTGCATTCTAGTTTAGTTTTTAATTTTACTAGAAGTTACTAGTTAGTATTACTAGAATACCAGTTTATTGGACGAAAACAATTTGAATAATAGTTTTTATTCTGAGCTAGATAGCATTCTAGTTATATTTAACTAGATTATTTTTTACCAACATCATTTTTTGAATGTAAATTTATCAGAATCAAACTGATAAAATGATATATTTACATCGGTGTTGTATATATCCAACCTAACTCTAAAGACTACATAACCACGATATTCTTGAATTTTTTAGAGTTTTAATTGCTCCTTAACAGAGAATGACAATATCTTCTTTCTCGGCGATTTTAATCGCCCAAATATCTCTTTTCAGACTAATTATTCCGATAACACTATTATACCGGGGAATCTTATGTCTGATATTAACACCACTATTATCGACACACTGTATAATAACGATTTACATCAGGTAGTGAATTTTCCCAATAAAAATGGGAGATGGCTCGATATGATCCTTACCGACGCATATGATGAAGTATTGTTAGCCCTGCCTCTGACGCGGAGAATCTTTTCTCTAATACACAACATCACTCTGCTATCATAGTAGAACTGCCATGCAACAACATTAATTTTGTTCACTCTTACAATAATAATATTGTATTTGACTTCCGTAATGCTGATTTCAATTGCATTAATAACGAACTGTCTTCGATAGACTGTACATCCCTTTTCTCATGTAATTCAAATTCAAAGTTCAAATTTTTTTCATTCAGAAAAATGATGCGCAAGATTTACAATCTTCTTTTACACAAGATTTTTGAAAAAAAAAAAATAAATAAATTTAATAAAATAATAATAATAAAAGTTATAACTATTATAAGAAACAACGAGAAAAAACAAAAAGATTAATGAAATAATAAAAGTCAAATTCAAACTACTAATAATGGTTCTAAACTACTAATAATGTTTAAAATAAATTGGTACTTATAAAACATGCAAGTGATTTCTGAAACTGGGAACTCCGGCAGCACTCCGAACATGGCTTGGAAGTTTATTCCATAATTTAATTGAGTGAACAAAGTAGAAGCGCTTTGAACACCGTCTGCCATCGCGGAATCAATAAATTAGTCTTACACGTAGACCTTAGGAATATTAGCCAATTTGTCAGATACGTAGACTTTCCATATTTTATCAGTCGGAACAGAAGAATCAGAGCGCGTCGGCTTACATAGGTTTGCAGCGAGCAACCCAATAAGCAATCACGGACATGAAAGACATGCGAAAATGTCCTCAACCCGTAAATGAAACGAACACAATCATTAAAGGCAACTTTGAATTTTCGTGTGCAAATAGAATCGAGATTGGGAAACACCAGTCTTCCAAAAGTGAAAAGAGGTATTAAAAGTGTCTTAACCAACATTAATCGCTTATCAGTAGAAACAATACTAGCGAACAGCCAGAGCCGGCATAATCCTGCATAAATTTTACCAAGAACAGATTTAGTATAGCTACAGCAGCTTATAGAAGAGTCAAGCATAATACCCAAGTTACGTACCCGTGTAAGCAATTGTAAAGGAGACCCATTTAGCACGACAACTGGCAAATTTGACGAAGATAGTTTCTCCAAATGATTATAAAAGATGATGTATTGAGATTTGCCGATATTGAACGGTAGATTATTTTGGAGAGACCACTTGTAAATCCTACAATGTCGCTATTGATGCGTGCTGCACAATCTTCGACCAGACCTACAGCGCTACTAGTGTACATCTGTACGTCATCGGCATAAAAATGATAATTGCTGTCTTCAATTACCTCTGATAAATCATTAATAAATAAACTGAATAAGAGAGGGCCTAGAATGGAGCCCTGAGGAACGCCACTTGAAAGGTGCGTAGAGGATGACATTTGTTGATATCGGGAGGATAAAAAGCTCATCAAGAACTTTGTTGCGTTGTGCGAAAATTTAAAACTAGATGAAAGTTTTTTGATAAGTAAGGAATGATCAACGCTGTCAAAAGCTTTTGAGAAATCCAACAAGGCTATGTATGTTATTTTGTTGTTGTCCATAGCTGTTCTGATATCTGTATCAAAGCTCTTTCGCAACTATGTCCAGGACGGAAACCAGACTGCCATCTTATGACGAAATTGTTTTTCTCTACGAAATCTCGAATCTGAAGGGACATTATCCTTTCAAGTGCTTTTGACAAAAAGCACAGTATGCTAATAGGACGAAAGTCGGAAACTTCAAAAGGATTAGGTTTCTTCTGGAGGGGTAGTATAGTAGCATGCTTCCAATTGTCGGGAAACGTATTCGTCATCAAGGATGTATTGAAAATATACAAAATATAGCTGTGAATATACGGAAGTAGAATTTTTAAGAATTTCGAGTTTATGTCATCAGGACCAATTGCGTTAGATTTGATGGATTATACGGCTTTCAATTACTCGTTACCATTAATGCATCTAAAAGAGAATGTTCCATCGCCATCATTATGAAGGAACTTGGGTCCTGGTACTGCAAGACTATTTGCACTAAAAGATGAGGAATAGTTATTCATCTCCTCGGGATCAAAATCGCACTGGAAACTTGCCTTACCGACCACACCCGCCTGTCTTAAATTATTCCAAAGAACTCTGGAAGGCTGGCCAAGATCAAGCTTTTTATCATAGTACCGTTTTTTGCTTCTCGTATAGCAGCATTAGCAGAGTTTCTGGCTTTCTTATAATTCAGATGAGCTAAAACTGTTCGGTCACGTCTATAAATTTTATAAAGTTTTTCACGCAATGCAATAAGCCTTTTAACGTTACTGCAAAACCATGGACAATGAAAGGTTTTATGCCTAATACTTGCAATGCAAGTATCCTATCGATTCCGCTAGTATTTCTACCTGTTCATTTACAGATGAAGAAGCGTAAATATTTTCCCAAGGAAGAGTAGCATATGCTGATATTAAAAATTCCATATTTATAGCGTAATAATCCCGGTAAGAGATAGAGAAAGGAATTTCAGTAGGAAGCACGATATCGTACGTCAGAAAAAGAAGGTCATGATGAAGCGAACTGGGAGGGCTAAGTTGATTGATGAAAATAATCGATTGACGTCGGATAAAAGCATTAGGTCAAGTTGAGATGGAATATTCGAATGATAACGCGTGGGCTCGTTGTTTACTATACTTAAATGAATGCTCTCTAAATGCGAATGGAATTTGTTCGTCCTAATGTTCATAAGTTGCATATTCAAATTAAAATCACCTCCAACGATAACATTTTGATAACTTTGCGTAAGCGCTGCTATCCCCTCCTCAAAGACCTTTGCTTCTTCGGCCACAAACTCCTCAGGGCAATAAACTGCCGAAAGAACAAGCTGTTCCTGGCCTACAACATCTGCAACACAAATAAATTCCACTATACCGGAAGAAGATGCATACAGAGTTTTAGCATGAAAACTATTTTTCACATATATAGCCACTCCGCCAGCACGACAATTAGCACGATCTGCACTGAAAAGTCTAAAGCAGGGAAAATCAACTGCGGAAGATGGTACATGCTCCTTAAGCCAAGATTCACTAACAAGTAAAGCGTGCATTTTTGAAGAATAGAAAATTGAGCGAAACTCATCAATTTTGTTACGCAAGCTTCTTGCGTTAAAATAGCAGATGTTGTATTCCGATTAGCAAAAACATTCAGGAAAGCTAATAATGTGTCCACCCATAACGATAAATTTGTTAAATTAGCCATAGTCATAGCTATACGTTGAGGGCTACACGAAGTAGTCAGAAACAGAAATCACTTCATCTTGACAAAAATAAAAGCACCACTCGACAGAACATGCACTTTTAAAACTACATAGCGATATAACCCAGAACTTAAATAAAAAATGGGCTACAGTAGTGTGTTCTTTAGATGTTAAAAAGGCTTTTGATTTAGTTTGGATGCGCGGCCTTCTATACAAACTTATAACAGTAAATACACCAATGAATTTACTCCGACTTTTTTACAGCTTTTTAGACCAACGAAAACTTTATATTGAAATCGACGACCAAAAATCAAGCCTAATTGAAGTGAAATCAGGAGTTGCCCAAGGATCAATAATTGGTCCTAAACTATATAATTTATTCCTACACGATTTTCCTCATGTTGCTGAAAATGAGTCACTAGCTTTACTTTACGCCGATGACACAATTATATATTCTCCATCTCCCGACCCACGAATAGGGTTAATTAATATTAGACGCCATCTGGAAAAAATTGACAAGTGTTATCGTACCTGGGGCATAACAATAAATCCTACTAAATCATCAATGATTTACTTCAGAAACGCTAGCGGGAAAGGTCGTAGAAATACCGTTAAAAATAGCATAAGTCTTAACTTAGATCTAGATGGAACATCGATACCCTTAAAAAAAAACCTAAAATACCTGGGGATCCACTTTAACAATTTGTTTAAATTTAACAACCACGCGAAAATAGCCATGAGTAAGGCTAATAAAATATACAATATGCTAGGGCCCCTAATCCACAACAAATCCAAGCTTAATAAGAAAAGTAAGCTGCTACTTTATAAACAAATGATAAGACCGATCTTAACCTATGGCTTCCCAGTTTGGTTTGGTATATCTACAAGCATCGCAAAAAAAATGGAAGCATTCGAGAGGAAAACCTTACGCCACTGTCTCTCTAAAAACTTCAGAAGTAGAACAAGACGGTATTCTAACTATTGCCTACATAGTGAATCGAAAACAGTACCACTAATGACATACGTAACCAAACTATGGAACAAAAGAATAAATAAAATCAAGGAACATTCTAATGATATTGTAAAAAAACTATTTGATCAGCCGAATACTTCAAGTGTGGATAACTTCTATTTATCACCAATTATATTGTTAAATAACGTAGAGCTCGCAAGTCCAATCGCCAATATGAAAAACATTATAAAGTTCTACGCTACCAGAGATTCAAGCCATCATCGAGGATAAAAAAAAAAATATATATATACATACATATATATATGTATATATATTTAAATAACACATTGTCTAAATTACTATTATTATGTCTTGACCTTCAGCCATTATGTAATACATCTGTAAATGGATATGTACGGATAAATTTATTTCTTCCCTTTTATTTTTATTGAATTCTTTTTTTTCCTTTATTTCTAAGCTGGGATTGTGCAATAGGTTTAAGCTGAACTACATTGAATTATCGCATACGTTGCCAATGCGAATAATTTAGTATTCTTAATTACATAGCATTACATTATACTAAGTAAGATCTCATTACAAAAAAAAAACTACGTTAAATTATTTCACAGTTCTAACGGGTTTACTTTTAAGTACGGAATTATTAAAAAAAAAAAAAAACATGAAATCATAACTAGTTATAAGAACAATTATATGTAATTTTATGGCAATTAAATAAACTTAAACTTAAACTTGACAAAAATAAACTATTGAAAAACGTTCAAACTTGCACATTATTAGACATAGAAAACCAAATAATAAACAATTTAAAAGGAAAAATAACATTATACTTTAGAATCAGAAATTCGTTGTTACTCTTATTGTTATTGTTGTAGCTACAGTTGTTATTGCGTCTGTTGTTGCCTCTGCGCCAATTGCATTAGATGATCTTTGGTTTTTATTGTAATGATCTTGACAATGCCATAACATCGTTCTATGATGTGATCTTTAAAATTGTGGATAATTATGTCCCTATAATAAAACAAAAAGACAAAGTTTCAGAGCCCGGGTTAGATAAGAACCTCAGATCACTGCGGAATAGAAGAAATAAGCTATTTAAAAAACTTAAGAAAACGGGCGCGATTACTCCTAATCTTCAGAGAAGTTATGACACTTGATACTTGAGGTCATGTTTTGCTCAGAAAGCTCATGCGGAATCCACTTATCAAGCTTTTTGACTTTTTCAAGCTGTTGCAAGTGCCGGGAAATTGTCGAATAGTGTACGCCCGGTTCCTTTGCAATGTCCCTTACAGTTTGGCGTGAGTCAAACTCCACTAGTAAACGCAGCTCGTCGTTGTCTATCGTCCTTGGTGACCATATGGCTCACTTTGAAGGGTCATATCTCTTGATCGGAATTTTTCGAACCATCGCTGTGTAGTTCGTTCGCTTACTATGTCAGCTCCAAATGCCCTGTTGATGTTTTTGGTTGCCTCCCTTGCGTTGTGGTCAAGTTTTAACTCGTAAGGAAAAAGTAACCGTTTTTGACTCGATTCCGAACTGAAATGATTCCATGACCAAATGTAGGAGTATTTATACTTCAATATTCATTACTACCAGAGCCACCTGGCGGCAGTTTGAGACATGGAAATCGTAACTAACTTCACTTCATCGCGAAAGTCGCCATTTCATCTGCAACAACCTAATATTTGAAATATTGTTGATCACGCTTAACCGAAAATAACAGAATATGTTTATTTTGCGATGATTCTGATTTTAAATTGGAAATTGAAGCTGTTTTGGAAAATGTTGTTAATTTCAAGTGAAACTGACTTATTAGCTCAGTTTTTGATCAATTTTGACATATCCATACATAAAGCAATGGAATTAGTTTAATTCCGTATTTGGCGATATAAACTGAAATCGTATTAAGTTCATACCTACTGAAAATGGTTTAATTTGAATTATTGTGTGCAGCGTAAAAATGGCCATTGTCAATATACAGTGACTCACAGCTTATTTCGTGCAGCTACAAAATTGAAATTTGTTACGCTGTTTTATGTAAAATATTGACAAGATTTAAATGCCATGTTTTAAATAAATATTCAATGTTTAAGTTAGGAACTTCAAAAATAAAACAATTGTTGCTTGTAATTTTTAATTAATAAAAATTATGAAAATAATGCTTAATTCTATGTCAAAGCTTATTTCATGCACTTAAACTTAGGCCTTAATTTACAGAAAAAAGTTAAATTTTATATAAAAATTCAGTATTTGGTATGGTAGCCCTTTGCATTTATTACATCTTTCAGTCTCTTTGGCATAGAATCCACAAGTTTTTGGGTAGTTTCTGGGGTAATTTCGTTCACTCCTCCAAAATAGTTTTCTTCAATTGTTCCTTGTTGGAAATACTAGGTTTCCGAATATTATTTTCCAAAATTGCCGATAAATTTTCTATTACATTCATATCTGGACTCTGTGCCGGCGGGGACATAACATGCGGGCAGTTCCAAATCAGCCAAGATGTTGTCTTGGTAGAAACGGAATATGTTTGGAATTTCAAGATTCGCAGCACTCTGAAGCGATATTTATTATTAATAATATTTCAATATGTTGAGATACATGGTTTTGTCCTTCAATGAACTCCAAATTGCCAATCCAGGCTACCGACATACAAACCATTACGCTTCCGCCGCCATGCCTCACTGTAGCTTTTAAATTTTCTTTTTGTAGCTCAGTATTAGGTTTCCGCCACACGTATGCCATGCCATCAGAGCCAAAGATATTAAATGTAGACTCCTCTGAGAATATGACGCTGTTCCAGGAGTCCGAATTTTTGTTGGCGTGCTCTCTGGCAAAGCTGGTTTTTTCTACTTATGAATGGTTTTTTTCTAGCTACTCGACCATTGAAATTGTGTTCTCCTTGCTGTATCTCTGCGACTAGTTTTGGAGCCGTTTACTTTGGGTTAAAAAGGGTTCTTTTCCCCGCAAGGGGGTAGTTGTAGTATGAGGTTTTACCAATTCCTGCAACTATCTTTGGAGTTAGCGACTCCACGGACCTGAGCTAACTATCCCACTCTGGGATGGGGGCTGTAGAATTCACCCACAGCCAGTCCTGCTTGCCCTAAAAATGGCAAATGGACATTCACTGGATCATGGGCTTATCACACGTGATCTTAAGACCTAAATGATACGAGAAACGGATACATCGCCTCGGATACGGACTGATTCTACGGTAACGACTTTTGGCATTCGAAAACGGACTATGATTGGCTTCTGGAACGTTCGAACATTGAATGACGGGGGAAGAGCTGGGGTTGCTCGGTCCTTTCACCGCCAATCGGTGATCGACCGTGAAATGAAGCACTATAACATCCAAATCTTGGGCTTGAGCGAGGTCAGGTGGACAGGATCAGGAGAAGAACGAACCCCTAGCGGAAACACTATTCTGTACATTGGCCCTGAAAGTGAAGCCAGAAATGGCGTGGCGTTCGTCCTTACGCCGAGAGCGAGAAACAGTCTCATTAGCTGGGAACCAATCTCGGATAGGATTATCGTCGTCAGGCTCAGGACCAGTGTCAGAAACGTCACAATTCTGCAGTGCTACGCACCAACTAATACCGCAACATCTGGTGACAAAGAGGAGTTTTATAGCCAACTGAGGGCCACCTTCGAACGTGTTCCAAGAGGTGATATTATTATCATCTCGGGAGATATGAACGCCCAGGTTGGATCAGACAACACTGGACTAGAACACGTCATGGGGAGGCATGGTGCCCCTTGGGTCGACTCTTCACGACCTTGGATTAAGAGACCCGAAAACGGCGAATTATTTGTGGAGTTCTGTAGTACTCGGCAAATGGTCATCGGAGGAACCCTTTTTCCACACAAGAGTCATCATAAAACATCTTGGGTTTCCCCTGAAGGTGTTACTCAGAACCAGATCGATCATTTGGCTATAAGTCGCCGATGGAGAAGATGTCTCCTCGATGTGCGAGCGAAACGTGGAGCTGACGTGGGGAGCGATCACCACTTGATCGTTGCCTGCTTGAGATTGTGTACAGCAGCTATCCGACGACCACAAATTCTTCAAATGAAGCGCAAGCTTAATGTGGATAAACTCAGAGATCCCAACAAAAAACTCGAATACACCACCATTCTACGCGAAAAGTCATCCACATTGGGTGAACATGAAATGCGCACACTGGACGCCAATTGGGAGGCAACCAGAAACACTTTTCTTACTAGTGCTGAAGAATCTGTGGGATATGCGCAAAGCGGTGAGAAACCCTGGATGTCGCAAGACACATGGAACAAGGTTGGCAATCGGAAAAAAAGCCAAATTGGCAATCATCTCTCAACCCGATGTCAACCAACGAACGCCCGACTTGAGGCAGAACTACCGCGATGCTCATATACAGCTTAAAAAAGCTGTTAGACGCGACAAGAGAAAGGCCATTGAAGATCTGGCAAACAAGGCAGAATCTGCGGCTTACCTTGGGGATATGGGTTCACTATTTAAAATCATGAAACAGTTGACGAACAGGAATTTCACCGCCAACCACCTGGTGAGAGATGTCAACGGAACTCTCCTTAATATGAGTGAACACCAGTTGCGACAATGGAAGGAATACTTCTCTGATATTTTAAACATCTTGTCAGATGAAGATATTCCGGAAATAGAACAACTTCCAAACATCCAACTGCAACAATCCTCTATTAGGGACGATCCCCCAGATAAGGAAGATATAGTTTCCGCCATTCGGTCAATGGCGGGAAGGAAAGCTCCAGGTATAGACGGACTACCAACCGAACTCCTCAAAGCGGACCCGGAAATAACAGCCGATATACTCCTCCCACTCTTCACTGTGGTGTGGAATGATGGAAGATATCCGACTGAATGGAAGGAGGGCGTTATTGTGAAAATTCCGAAGAAGGGCGACCTTCGGGATTGTGGCAATTGGCGTGGTATATGTTTACTTACTTCTTCTTCTTCAATGGCGCTACAGCCCAAATCGGGCCTTGGCCTCCTGAACTTCAGGTTCCTTAACATTTTCATTATTTATTGCGGACGAGTTGTTAGCTCTTCGCACAACCCTCTATCTACGAATTTTTCATTTTCGTAGATTGAGGTAACCAAGGTATATTCAAGCAGGTAGTGTGCTTGGAATTATGCGTCGACCGGGATTTGAACTCACGACCTATGTTTTTTTGTTTACTTACTGCCGTATCAAAAATTATGGCTAAGGTAATTCTCAATAGGATTAGTGATGTCGTCGAGAGCACTCTCGAAGTTTATCAGGCTGGATTCCGTAAAGGGTCGTCTTGTACCGACCACACAAATACCCTACGGATAATATTAGAGCAGTCAGCCGAAATGGGTTCGCCACTACATCTCATGTTTGTGGACTTCGAGAGGGCTTTCGACAGCGTTAAGCGAGATTACATATTGAATGCTTTGCGTAGGAGAGGTATTCCAGATAAGGTCATAGCTATGATTAAAGAATCCTACGAAGATGCAAGGTGTTGCGTCTTGCATAGAGGAGAGCTGTCCGAGAGCTTTCCTGTGCGAACGGGTGTCAGACAAGGCTGCATATTATCACCAGCCCTGTTTCTGGTGGTAATAAACGACATCTTGAAAGCTGCACTGGAAGGTGGGGAAGGTAAAGGTCTTCAATGGAGACTATTTAACATCTTAAGTCACCTTGATTATGCTGATGACGTGTGTTTGCTTGCACATACCCGTTCGGACTTAGAGTCAAATGTTCGCTCGTTGCATTCTAAATGCAAAGAGGCGGGACTGAAAATAAATGTGCGTAAAACCAAGTACATGCACATGGGTTCGAACGCAAGCACACCGATTGTTCTTAATGGACAGGATGTGGAAGAGGTGCAAGATTTTTGCTATCTCGGAAGCATTGTCAGCATGGACGGCGGAGCCGAAAAGGATGTTGAGGCTCGGCTAAATAAAGCTCGTCAGGCCTTCGGTATCCTTTCCCCTTTCTGGAGGTTAAGAGAGATCTCCCTTCGCACGAAGCTGCGAGTTTTTGACGCATGCGTCAAATCCGTGTTGTTATATGGTTGCACTACGTGGAAAGTGACCGTTCGACTTAGCAAGAAACTACAGACTTTCGTAAACCAATGCCTCCGGCGCATTTTAGGAATATTCTGGCCAGAAGTAATCTCCAACGACGAACTTTGGAGTACAACTCGCCAGACTAAAATAGGTATTGAGATTCAACGGCGAAAGTGGCAGTGGATCGGTCATACTTTGAGGAAACCAGAGCGAAATATCGCAAAACAGACTCTGGATTATAACCCTCAAGGAAGACGTCGGGTTGGTCGACCATGTAACACATGGAAGCGAGCAGTTGAGCAGGAGGCCAGAGGAATAAACAAGTCCTGGCAACAGCTTAAGGCCGATGCTCAGGATCGCGCCTTGTGGAAGAGAGTTGTTTTTGTCCTATGCCCCTATAGGGGGTCTTAACAGGAACTTGATTACTTTGGGTTCGCCTTGATTTTACATACAATAAATCGTTCGTCAGACGAGTTGAAATTTTTGTTTGGCGCGCTTCTGCTCTTATCTTGAATACGATTTTCATGAACGATGCGTTCAATGATACTCTGCACTGTGGTGGGACTCAAATTAACAAATTGAGCAATTTTCTGCTGGTATAGTCCGTTCTTGAAATGACTTATCACTAATTCTCGCTGCTCAATTGTTTGCGACGACCCATTTTTTCAAAAAGCACTTCTTGTCCTTAAGACATAAAATATCACACTAAATAGTGACTACAGCTAGTAGCCAATTATTCAAAAAAAAGTAAAGAAAAAGAAAGTTCCGTTATACAGCGCGACACGATTGGACAGAAGTGGAGACAAGTATCTGCATGAAATGAGCTGTGGCCTGCGTTTCTGCTACACCATCGGTCTTTTCAGCCTTAAGAGTGTCAGAATTTATTTTTGTAAGCTTTCTTTTATTTATTGTAATCATCAAACATACAGAAGTTCATATAATCACTGAAAGATCTCAAAACCGGATGTCCGTCCGTTCGAGTCCTCTCTAGCTTGAGAACGCGTTGATCTAGAAAGTTCAAATTTTGTACACGTCGTTTTTGACAAAAAAGTAAGAACAAATTCGTGAACGGGCCAAATCGCTCCACCCCTTCTACCCCTATTGATCTCAAATTTGGAACATAATAGGCTTATGATGATTTTATTTTACTGAAAAAGAATTATTTGTGTCCTCCCCATCCTTGCACCCCTTCCCATACAAACTGTATTTTTTCATGAAATACTATAAGCCAATTTACTCAGTGCGTATAAAATTTAGCGTGCTTAAATTGTGCACCAAATATTTATTTAAAATTATTAGTAAGACCAAAAAAATCAGACGATTAGCTTTACTCCTTCTTACCCCTCCCATACAAAATGACACAGTTTCGCAATTCGACAATAAACGGATTTCCTCGCAAATTATAATAGCTACTAGTCTGTAATTTGGAATATATTATTTTTATAATAATTCCAGTCTACGTTATAAAAAGTATTTGTATCCTCCCTCTCCTTCATCCCCCTCCCACACAAACTTTTTTTTTCGCGTTTCATGACTAAATTAGCCTAAAAATGCAAAAAAAAAAATCCGTCCCGCCGTACACATGGACTCATATCTCCGAGACCGTTAAAGGTAGAATGTTCGTTTTTGGAAGGATTGTTGATTAGGTAAGTGAACTCTATTTTCTAAATTTTGGGGGAGGCGAGGGGAGGGAAAAAGTCGAAAACTACACGTGCTAATATCTCCCTCACGAATGCAGATAGAAAGTTGAAAATCAGTAGACATATAGAGAGGGTTGTGGGACAAACTCCAAAAATAATTTAATTTTTTATCCATTGGCGTCCGAAAAGGGGGGGGCTAAAAACAAATTGTCGGCCGAATTGTTTTTCCAAATGATTATATCTTCGAAATTACTTATCGTAAAAAATTTATATTTTGAGACCATCAAGGTGGCATATAGTTCCATTGGAATCAGCTTAGAAAATGGCTAAATATTGTAAGGGGGAGGGTCACGGAGGATGCGAAGAAAAACACTTAAAAATGAATATCTCAACTATCTCTTAAGCTATGTGATTGAAACTTCAAACGTATATCAAGCTATACTAGGAAAATACAAAAAAAATATAACATGTTCAAATAATAGTAGTGGGGGGAAATGGAGAGCATTTCAAAAATGGCGCACTTTTCAAAATTACAAATCCTTATATCTCAAAAAATAGTACAGATATCAAATCGAAAATTTGTCAGATTGTAGAATTACACAATAGTTAATTTTGATAAAAATTGTAAGTTAGGGGGTGAAAAGGGAGGGAGGTGGTAAGCAAAAATGTCGAAAATTTTGAGTGATCTTTTTAGGACTCTGGTCAAAGATAAAAACTTTAAATTTGGCATGTGGATACATCTATTTGATATACATAGAAAAAAATAATAATTTGATCGACAATTGTTACGAACCGACCAGCGAAAAAACACGAAAACTGAAAATTTTTGGATGTAATTTTAAGGTAGAAACTTGAAAATTTGGGAAATACATTTAAAAAAAATCCCTAAAAGTATGAAATATTAACTGGTCGAATGCTTTCAAAACTTCTACCCCCTCCCATACAAAATTATTTTTTCGACCATTTTTAAGAAATTAATTATCACCTAATTATTAAAAGCTATCAATTTGAAATTTTGCATAAGAATATTATATAATTATAAAAATATTTGAAATGAAATTACTGTTAAAGTTTTGAAATCGCACTTGCTCTTCTACCCCCTCCCATACAAAAGTATGATTTCGACCCATTTCATTAAATCAACTAATAACCAACAAATTAAAAGCTACGAACTTGAAATTTTTTACGAGTACCTTACAAAAGAAGAAAAAGAAAATTACTTCACAAAATTTGGCATTCCCCTACCTCTTCTACCCCCTCCCATGCAAAATTATTTTTTCGAGCATTTTTAAGAAATCAGCTATCAGCTAATTCTTAAAAGCTATCCATTTCAAATTTTGCATGAAAACTTACAAAAATAATTGAAATGAAATTCCTTTAAAACTTTTGCAATCGCGCTTGCCCTTCTACTCCCTCCCATACAAAAGTATCATTTTGACCTATTTCATTAAATCAACTAATAACTAACAAATTAAAAGCTACGAATTTGAAATTTTGTACGAGCACACTACATGAGAAAGGAAATAGAATTGCGTCACAATTTTTACGATTCCCCTACCTCCTCTACCCCCTCCCATACAAATGGTTGGTTTCGTGAATGTAAAATACATAGAATCTTATGAAAATTCTATGCAACTTCGTCTATGAAACTGAAATTCTATACAAGGAATATGGGACGTGATTCAAGCAATCAATTAAAAAACTATTAACATCTACCAACCCTTACTATCACCCCTCAACCCTCCCCTTACAAAACTCAAACTTGCATAAATAAACGAACGAAATATTGATTATATATACTGGAGCTTTTGAACGTTTCCACAAAGTGTTAAATTGATAACTGCCCTGCCCAAGAGCCCCCTTTCACTTAGTCTCCCCTAACCACTCTAACCTGCATATTGACTTTCCACGCATCCGCACTTGTCCCAAGAATAATAAAGTTTCGTCCGACTTGTTGGCAGTTTATTTTTCTATATCGACATTCAAAATTTCATGATTTCCTAATTAATTTTTAAGATACAGTGTTCTATAGTTTAAAAATAGCACTGCACAAAATAAGCTGTGAGCCACTGTATAGTATATTATTTTTAAATAATCATAATTTTATAAGATCTGTCGTGAATTCTGTTATGCCAGATATGGTACATGAACAAGGTTATTCCACATCGCTACACGCAATACATAATCGTATACTATTTTAATCTAGTTACCTACGATTATAGGATTTGGGCAATCTCACTACTGTACACTATAATAATTACCAGTATGTCCGGTGTCTGGACGAACTTCCGCCAGACATCTTTACAAAGTAATTCTATCCAGTTTCATAGGATGCAAAGTATTTTTATGAATGAAGAACTAACTTCTTTTCGGCAAATCTTCTTTTAAACTGCTCATTTAAGTCCGATGAAGCCGAAAATTTAAATTCGTTAACAATTATCCCACAAAGTGTTCGCCTTTTTTTGTAAGCGCAAACCAAGAAACATTTGGTTTAAAAAATAAATATGAGAAAAAAATCTTCAAAGTCAAAAGTGGTCATCGTTCTCGTAATCTTAAGAAGTTAGACATGGGTCTATCCACCAAAAATACATTGGTCGACCATTATTTCGCTATTGTCATAGAGACGGATTAACTGGATAAGATCTTTTTTCTAATCCTTTTTTACTCTACTGGTCAAATATTCTTCAGGCAATCTTGAAGCGCGTCCTTTCTAATGTGTACCGTAACCCATTACTTGAAAGCAAAAAATTTTTTTGTATACGGATTCCTCAAGAGTCTCTTGCCTCACATGTCGCAAGAAACATGTCAAAATACGAAAGAAATAGTCAGCTTAAGACCATTCGCAGGACCAATGCTGTGCGAGTAATTTGCATAGAAAAGTCGTTTACCCTGTCTTTCCGAAAAAAATGGTCGCTTGTAAACGGTTGACCGTTAGTTAAGATATCGTAATACTTCTCTGAAGGTTCTCTTTGCTTGTTTGTTAATCCTTTCTCTTCAAGAAATCATTTAAGTCTCAGGAATAATAAATGAATTTTGCAATTTTTCGCAAAATTATGCACATAAACGGAGATCTGATGGGTGTCTCCTTTTACTCGGAAGGATTTTCAGAGGACGACATTCCTACGGGAAGCCAAGCGAAAGGGTTGCGATCGCGGTGATACCAGTACACAGTAGGGGTCAGGTTCGTGTCATATTATTACAACGCGGACGTTAGGACACAACATTTTATTAACATAATCCGAATTTCTCCGTTTTAGCGCTTGGTTTTACGATTATGACAGCAACGATTGCCAGTTTTACAATTAATAGTGGCCCTCGGACCCATTGTCGTGAAGTTAATTCGTCATTTGAAGAAAAGAAGATGTCAAAGAGGGCTGGCAAGATAGCAAAGGAGAAGCTACCTGCATTTTTATGATTTTCAATCTCGGACTAAAATTGTTACCGGCATCGTCTTATGCTTATTTTCTTTGATACCTAAGAAACTATAAATACCTAATTAAAGTCTACGCAAACGAATTTATTAATTTAGTTTTCTATTGAGGTTTTTTGGAAATTTAAACACAATTGACTAAAGGGCAGCAGAGATTGACAATTGATAGGGTACACTGTCAGGTAGATTTCAATTTAAAAACGGACTCAATACAGAAATACATATACAACATAAAATAACGCGCAATTTGCAAAAATATATAATGTGAAATTTATCTATTAATTTTATTAGCTTGGGTCAACTTTAAAAGATAAAAAAGATTAAATTATCTTATTTTATTACATAAAATGCGATGGACTATTATAGATTAATAGAAGTCATGGGATTTACAAAATACGTATCCTTAGGCTACCGACACACGATGCGAGTTAATATATAATATCTCGCTTTTCGATATTACTAGTGTCATTATCCTATACATAATTCGGCCTACTTATATCAAAATAGGAAGTTAATATATATTAACTCGCATCGTGTGTCGGTAGCCTTAGATGAAAACTACGAATACGCTGAAACCGTATATGAACATGAGCAAACATGAAGTATTTTATCTCAGAAATGTAATGATATACTTTTTTAATATATATTTTATTATTTTAAAATAAGAAAACAAGAGTCTGTCAGTTCTTGCCTGGAGTCGTTTTCCCATCATCACGCGGCAACTAGATAGTAGATTTAATTTTTTTTTAATGAAAATTAGTTCCTTTTACAGTTCGGCCAACCTGTCATTTGGTCGACCCTATTAATTCACTCCAAACAGCACGTCGACAATGCAGATCCAGTATTTGTGAGTTTCGGCTTATTTGCAGGCGGAAGTTATTGCGGAAGTAGGCGGCCCAGAAGTTCCTGCGGAAATTAGCGGCCCAGAAGTTATTGCGGAAGTAGGTGACCCAAAGGTTATTGTGGAATTATTTTGGGAAGGTATCGTTTGCGGAACTGTCTGGCTATACAAGAAGACATTGCTTCAAGTGTCCGAATACTTTACGCAAGCATTGTCTCGATTGTAGTAAATTACTTGTCGATATACTGACCAAATTCATTGATTACGACATTGATATGCTATGCAAATAATATCTTATGCCATAGCATAATAAAATGTAATCAATATCGACAAGTAATTGCATACATTTTTTTATGTCAAAATAAATTCTTGTATAGAATTGAGCTTCAGTATTAATTTTTAATACAATAAAAAGTCTAAATTTCTTTTCAAGCAAAGGAAGTTTACATGGTCCGTCGAGCCTCTTGTAATATTACTAGCCAAGTTACCGTGAACCTACATTGAGACTGATTTAGGAGTGATATTACAACGAACTATAGAAAAATCTTCATCTTAGACGTCAAACTGCACCAGCTGCAAAAGAAGATGGAAGATCTAGCACGTTTCCAAAAGGAGACAGGGGAAAGCGTGGCAAAGCTGCTTTCCAACTTCCGACTTAGGAAGACGGTCGAATACATGGAGAAGCGGTTGAAATGCTTGAACCAGCTGTTCCAGCACCAAGATGCAAAAATGGAGGAATACCGCGAAGAAGCTCCAGATCATCCCTATTATGAGGCCGGATTCTACCGGGGAATAGAGGATATACACAGGACAGTTTTTACCTGCAAAACTGGACAAGCTACTCTTGGAGACCAACAGGCCTATAGAAGACGAACATATGTACCTTGGGACAGGCATCAAAGTACAATCACTCAGATCAGGAGGTTGTTCCGAGGCCGGAATCCAGCACTGCGAGGAGGCTACATTACTGATGAGAACAATCAGCGCTGCAGAGAATTGTGAAAATTAGCCAGGTGCATATTTCAAAGAAACCATACACCAAATTAAAACGTATTGGGCCCGGTTTATGGACAGCTACGTCGAATATTCATCTGCTGAAAAGGTTGTAGAAGAAGAAGCAACAACTCTCTATCACAGAGTTGATGATAAGTTCTCTAAGGCTTGTGTGAAACAACAGACAAGGTATGACCAACTATATGCAGACGCTAATAAATTATTTACCACAGACACAAAAACAAATAAGGACAGTATACTCGTACATACCAAAGCGATTAAGATTAGTCTACAGTCCATTCATATTCCAAAGTTTGATGGTGGCTGCAAGCAATGGGGAACATTCAAAGACATCTACAAGCAAGTTGTGCATGACAACAATCAATTAAGTGATATGGAGAAATTGGTCTTCCTGAAATCCAATATCACAGGAATCGCACTCAAGCTACTTCAACGTTTGTCAGTGACAAAGGAAAACTACAAAGGCGCGTAGGAGTTGCTCCATACACGCTATGAGAATCGTAGATTGTTAGTCTCTGCGCAATTGGAGAGACTACTAACACAACAACGTCTCAATTTTGAATCAGCAGAAGGCATAAGAAGTCTCCATGACACGTAAAAACAGTGCATAATGGCGTTGAAAAATTTTTCCAGAAACAACATCTCACGCTTTAACCAATTATAATCAATAAAACTTTGCATTATTAGGTACTGCTCTACTCAAATTAAGGGCATCAGATAGTTCATACAAGGAAGACTTATTGATCAAGGTTCTCAGGCTACATTTGTAACAGAGCGAGCTGTACAATTTTTACGTTTGAAAAGGAATAAGACGACAGTAAAGGAAACACCGAAGCAGAAACAATACGAAGTACTGCCAAAATTAACAATACGAGTTCCAACCCATCCTATCAAAAATTCAAATTGAACTCATATCAAGGATCTTACATTAGCAGATCCAATGTATAATGAGCCTGGAGATATAGAAGTAATCTTGGGAGCAGATGTTTTTTCTGAGATGCTGTTGGCAGGAGTATTAAAGGGAACACACGATACACCTATAGCACAACAAACTGAATTCAGATAGATATTGTCAGGTTCCACGAAACCCCTTAAACCAGTTGATGAGTTTACGACATGTTGTTTAGCACAAACCGACTTGGATAACCAACTCGCAAGTTCTGAGAAATTGAAGAGTTACCTACCGAGAAAATATTGACTGAAGAAGAAGAAAAAATGTGAAGAGCATTACAAGTCATCCGTCCTCAACAGCTGGGAGAATCTAAATAGAAGGCACTCACAAGGCTCTTTCTAATGGAAAAAATCTTCGTGAAGAATCCAGAATAATAGAGGCAGTACAGAGAATTCATGTCCGAATACAATAACTTGGGGCATACCAAACCAGTACAACCAACATTACCAGGAGACGTCTTTTATTTACCTCACCATGCAGTAATGAAAGAAGACGGTACTACCACAAAGCTTCGGGTAGTATTCGATGGTTCAGCGAAGACCAGTTCTGGGCACATAAGTTACTGACATGACCCCTCCTTCAACAATATTTATACAATGTACTATTACGTTGGCGAAAACACAAGTTTGCATTTAATGCCGATGTAGAAAAGATATATCGTCAAATTAAGATTTGTGAAAAGGATCAGCAGGTTCAGTGGGGGGACTGTCCACAACAACCAATTAAGGATTGTCAGCTGACGACTGTTACTTATGGCACTCGTTCTGCACCTTATTTAGCGGTGAAAACATTACAACAAGTAGCTCATGATGAGGCTAAATTCTATCGAATCGCAGCAGACATCGTAATAAAAGGTTTTTTTTCTTTAGCATCGACATGTTAAAATCATGTGGATTTTCTGGTCAAAACAAAAAAAACATCCTCCAAGTGGACGCTTTTGTCGTGGACATGACGTGGAGATATAAAAATTATAAAATCTTGGCTCAGTTTTGTTCGCAAGTTTCAGTTTATTCGCTGGCGACCCAGGAATTACTACGAAAACAGGTCTTCTATGATGTTCACTGACAAGAGTGAAACCGAAAGCAGAATGTACGAAGGTGACCCCTTCTGGCCAGAAGTAAGTCTTGACAACACAGCCTGCAAGCGCTTGTGTTTCTCATAATCAACGAGACGATTTTTGGGTTTAGTTATGTTCTTAGAACCTCGGAACAAAATAATATCGCTTGTCGCATCTCATAATCCCATAATTATAAAATCTACAATATGAGCTTCGGAAACATTCGCCTGACTTGCAATCTCTTGCATTGTATTGACGTATTGATAGAGTTTTTCATCTTTCTTGAAGGTGCGGTTTATAACACATATGTACAAGACATTTTGTGACTGCCTCCATGCGAATTCCCCAAGGATAGCAGCTCTGAACTCCAATCAGGTCTTAACATTGCTCACAGTGCGTAGCCATGACTTAGCTGTGCCCTTCAAAAGTCATCAGGCGCACCAGTACCGGAAGTCGAAACTGGCGTTCAACGAATCCATGACCTCTTCGAGGTTATCGACGGTGTAATGATCGTCCCAAGTGAACTCCGATAATGCGTTCTCGACATATTTGTAGTCGATTTGATGACCTCCACCCGGGTTTGCTACTGGCGGGGGCGCAGATCTGACAACGCAATTGTAGAATATCTCTCTTTGGAGTAAGTACTATCAGAACTCGCAATCGTCATTTTTCACGTCCGAACAAAGAACATTAAGAACACTCCTCTCACTAAGATCTCCGGATGACGTCAGTCCATCATCGTCAGTTGCGGGCCATTGTCATGCACTTCGATGTGTAATGCGCAGACTAATGATGGGGCACAGTCAAGTAAACCACCACCTCAAAATTATGGGCTGAAACCGACATCTGCCGCCTCCATCTCGAAGACCCAGAAACGACAGAGCACATCCTATGTCACTGTGAAGCAGTAGCAAGGAAAAGACACAACCTTCACGGAAAAGGTTTCCTTTTACCGAGGAACTAGCCAACATGGCTCCATTAAAGGTAGTCTTACTAGGTAAGATTAGTCAAAGCTATAGAGGTATGGTAGGGTGAAGGGGCAATACACGCACAATGCAGAAGCTCTCACGTGTTCCCCAAAGTATAAAAAAAATGCGCGAAGCTGGGCAATAGTAGCCGAAGCAGAAAAATTTACACCTAAGTGTAAATTGTACAATTACATTTAAATAAATAAATTATACAATTACAATTGTACAATTACACCTAAGTGTGTAAGTGTGCACCTTAATTCAAGGCTTTAGCCAGTTATTTTTTTGGGATTTTCTTTGCCATTCTGCTCCAAATGATCAGACGACTGAAAACGAAAGGCTGAACTTAATACTTCGTGTTGCGAGACATGTTTTGGAAACTCGAAACTAAAAGAAGTTCAATTAATTAAATTATAACTTAATACAATGAGTTATGCATAGAAAGAGAAATAATACAGAAAAACAATAATAGTAATATAAAATTAAGCTTAGAAAACAGTAAAGCATAAAATTAAGAAGAGATTAACTAATATAATAAAACAAAAATACATTAATAATAACAGTTTAATTAATTTAATTTTAATTAATTGATTAATTCAGGAAAAAAATGTTCAGAAGATATTAAGAAAAAATCTGCCAACTTTATAAAACTTTATTATTCTTGGGACAAGTTGAGGATACGTGGGCAGGTTAGAGTGGATAGGGAAAACTATGTAAATGGGGTTCTAAGGCAGGGCTGTTGTTAATTATTTAACACTTAACTGCGATTACGATCAATAGCTCCAGTACATATAGGCAGTTTTTTTAGAGGCCAAAACTTTAAATTGAAATAAAACACTGAAAAATATTTTTAATATCCATGAAATTGGCTTTATTTGAAAGATAATTTTGTAGCGTTAATGTTTAAATATGATTTCAGCCATGTAGCCTCCGGGGCTGGCGCGTACGTGGTATAATCTGGTAGTCCAATTTTTACACAGTCCCCGCAGTAAATCAGGCTGTATTTCGGCAATATCGCGTCGAATGTTGGCTTCCAAGTGCTTAATAGTTTCTGGTTTCTGGGCACAGACATGGGATTTTAAAAATCCACAGAGGAAAAAAATCTAATGGCGTTAAATCGCTCGAACGAGGTGGCCAGTTAACAGGTCCATTTCGTGGAATTAATCGATCATCAAATGTTTCTTTCAGGAAGTTAATTGTATTGCACGTTGTGTGGCACGTGGTGCCGTCCTGTTGAAACCACATGCCTGCGACATTAATGCATTCCAATTGAGAAACGAAAAAGTTAGTAATCATGTCTCTATATCGCTCACCGTTGACTGTTACGTTCTTTGAAGACATATGGACCAATGATTCCCCCGGCCCGTAAAGCGCACCAAACGGTGACTTTTTCTGGATGTAATGTAGTTTCGACAATGGCTTGTGGACTATCATCGTTCCAAATGCGGCAATTCTGCTTATAGCTTTTAACTTGACATAGCTAAAAGTGTACTTCATCACTGAACAAAATGAATCCATAGACGAAGTAAATTTTATTATATTCTCGACTAGCAAACGCCCGCGACTTCGTCCGCGTAAAAATAAGCAATTTTTGAGAGTGTAGTTAGTAATACATTATGTGGGATACATAATCTGCTTACTTTAATGGCTCTTTGAAGAAAATGGTTTGTATGTTGTTGGAATCAGAACCATAAATTATTAACAATGAAAACATGATACTCCCATTTTTATGGGACAGGCTCGTGATCAAATCAAACCCGTGATTCGAGATCATATACGTGTTGAAAAGCGTTAAGGACATGTGAATAATTGTAGCTGGTTTTATTTAAAAAAAAAAAAACAAATAAAATAACATTAAGCTTAAAAACATAACAGGACTACGATTGTGCGTAAAGCCCAATCATACGATACTATGTATAGATGAAATCGAAATTTTTGCGGTGTTAAGAAATTTTGTATAGGGAGTGGTAGAATGGGTGACAGCATTGAACTAATTTGTCTCACATCATGCTAGAGTAGCTATAAAAAGGCTTTGTACCAAATTTAAGCTTCAAAAATTGAGTAGGTACTGAGAAACTTAGTGCATTGAATTTAATGAAATTGTGCAATTTGTATGGGAGGTGGTAGAAGGAGAGGGGGGTTTTTGGTGATTTTTCGAGAAACAACTATAACTATCATGCAATTGATGTACTTTAAATTTCAGATCTGTATCATTCATACTTTTCAAGAAAATCGAATTATTGTATAGTCGTGGAATGTGTCTCATTGTATGCGAGGGGGAAGAAGGGGGGAAGCTACTCGGTTAAGTTTTTTTCCAATATTACTAATAATGCTAATTAAGGATTAAATCCAAACTTTTACCTCGATGAAATTTAAATGTACTGAGAAAATTCGTTTAGAGTATTTCATGAAAAAGTGCGGTCTATATGGGAGGTGGTGGAAGGAGAAGGGGGTTTCTGGTGATTTTTTGAAAAACAACTACAATCATCATGCAATTGATATATTTGAAATTTCAGATCAGTAACTTTCAGACTTTTCAAGAAAATCAAATTTTTGCGAAGTCGTGGAACTGTGTCACATTGTATGGGAGGGGGTAGAAGGAGTGAAGCTAATCGGTTAATTTTTTGCCTATATTGATAATAATGTTAATTAAGGATTCCATACAACATTTTAGCTCGATGGAAGTTACACGTACTGAGAAATTTGGTATAAAATAATTCATGAAAAAGTGTATTTTGTATGGGAGGTGGTGAAAGGAGTGAGGGAACTCAAATAATTTGTAAATCAAAAGACTGTATTTATAATGGAAATAATATGTTCCAAATTTCAAATTAATAGCTTTTATGGTTTCCAAGAAAATTTGATTAATATATATTTTGAAAATGAGTCACTTTGTATGGGAGGGGGTAGAAGGCGTTAGGGGAGTGAAATGAAACCAAGTGCAGATTTCCTTCCGATGGACACCTAACAAACTGTGCAAGTTTCATTATAATCGGTTCAGCCGTTTGTGCGTGAAAAGCGGTCGGACAGACAGACAGACAGACAGACAGACAGATAGACAGACAGATAGACAGACAGACAAAAATTTCAAAAATGTGTTTTTATGCTTAGTTAGTGCTAAAATAACTCAAAAAACTAACTTATAGCCATTTATAAGCAAATTACAGAAAGACACTACAATTATATTACTATGTATAGATATATTTTATATTCTGAAAACCATGTATTTATATGGGAGGGGAAAGAGGAGATGAAGGAATAGCAAAATTATTATGCAGTTTTGTTAAGTTTCTTTTGAAAGGTGTTTGTACAAAATTTCAAGAAAAAGTCTGCGTACACACTCAACACATCCAACATATCTATAAAAAACATCGTTTTAAGTAATTTATTTCATAATAATTTTTTTTCTCTTTTTTCATGGCTTTATTACAAACATAAAACAAAACAAAATTGATGATTATTGTACTCCATAAAAATATTAAAACTAAAAAACGAAAACAAATCCTGAATTGCAACAATAAAAAGTCTGCGTACAAATATTTCTTTTCAAAATAAAATAATTGTTTTTCCTCTTTAATAGCTTGTGGGATATCCTCGTCTCTTTATTACTTCCCACAACCGTTTTTGCATGGAATTAACCAGCTTCTTAGTGAACTTTGGGGTTATTGAATTCCACTCCTGGATCAGGACTTCCTTGAGCATTACCTTCGACCTTATTGTGTGCGCTCGAATCCTTTGTTTCAAGTGATGCCACAAATGCTCTATTGGATTAAGGCCAGGAGATTGGGGCGGTGTACGAAGCTGATTTTCGCCATTATACAGCAACCAGAGTCTTACTACCTCCGCAGTGTGCTTAGAGTCGTTGTCGCTTAAGCCCAAATGTTCTGCACTTTTCTTCAAATTGCGCTTGAGAATATAAAGGTAGTCTATTTTATTCATAATACTTTCAATAAACTCCATTTTTCCAACTCCTCCACTAGCCATACACCCCCATATCATAACACCGCCACCACCGTGCTTTACTGTTGGAAAGAGATTTTTTACGTCGAACGCCCGCCAGTTTTCTCCATACAATCTTCCGAACTTTGATTCGAAAAATACAAAATTTACTTTCATCCGAGAAAATAAATTGTTTACAAAATTCTTTTGGCTTATTTATGTGTTCCTTAGCAAACGCCAGCCGCGTGCGTCTGTTTACTGTTGTTATAAATGGCTTTCTACGGGCAACACGTCCCTGATACTCATATTTCTTAAGAATTTTACGAACACCATCATCAGAAAGAGACTTGCGGTACTTTGCTTTGATGTCCCTTGCCTTATTAGTTGCAGTTAATCTAGGATTAGTCTTCATCGTTTGGAGCAAACTCCCAGTTTGCTGAGGGCTCAACTTTGGAAGACGGCCAGATCTGGGTTTTGAATCCAAAACTCCTGTGTTTTTGAAGTTGTTTACGACTCGTTGGACAGCTGAATGACTTCTGCTGACTATTGCACCTATTTCACGATATGACGTACCTTTTTTCCACAAATCCACGATAATTTTCCTTTCCCCAAATTCAATTTCCTTTCCTTTATTAGACATCTCTTACTTAACGTTTTTTAGCAATTATTTTTGACGCAAACCTTAGATAAAAATACGTTTATCAACTTTCCTACACAAACTTTATTTTTATTCGTGATTTAACTGCAATTCAGAGACTTTGACTTCCTTTTATACGCTTTGAACGCAGACTATTTATTCCTGGAATTTCAGAATATTTTTTCGTTTCCGAATTTTACCGTTGTTTTAGAGTACAATAATTCTCATTTTTGTTTTGTTTTATGTTCATAATGAAGTAATGGAAAATAAGAAAAAAAAATATTTCGGAATAAAATGTTAGAAACTATGTTTTTTATAGATATGTCGGATGTGTTGGGTATGTACGCAAACTTTTTCTGCCGAGTGTATGTACAATGCAAAACTGCTGGGTTAATATATTGTTATAGATCTGCCAACCACGTAATTGATCTTTCTGGAATATACAAGAACAGTATCCCCTAATATGTAAAACGCCATCTAGAACTTTCAAGTAAACACCCGACGGAACTGTATACTCCAAAATGTAGGCAATTAAAGATCTAGCATAGTCGAGACACAACCAACGACACCTGACGGAAGCTTCGAGAACTGGGGCAAATTAGTATTAAAGCACGAAGCTGTCAGACGGCAGTCAGTCATTCAGCGACATCTGTGGAAGAACGCGAACCGGTGTAAAAACGCGATAAACAAATCGGTGGTGCCGTATAGGCGAATTAAGTTAAAGTGCAAATTGAATAAACGTGCGAATAAATAAATTATCCTTTATTTTTAAAACGAATTGTGTTTTACTTGAAATCTCGGCGAACCCCTAGCTCGCAACAATTGGTGTCAGAAGTGGGATTTCAAGGATAAATTCGGGTTAAAAATCGCGAGTAAAATTAAAAATTCTCGAACGGATAATTTTGTGAGAGCGAAAAAGTGAAACTAAAATTCTCGAACGGACAGTGAGAATTTTGTGAAATCGAATATTCTCGAGTGATTTAGTGAGCAGTGACTCAGAAATTAGAACAACAATCAGTGGACATTAATAAGAAATTAGAACAACAATCAGTGGACATTAAACAACAATCTGCGGACATTAAACAACAATCTGCGGACATTAATCAGAAATTAGAGCAATAAAGACAGCTGTCAGCGGACCTTAACCAAAAATTGGAGCTGCAAAATAATAAAATAGACATCATGGGTAAGACAATAGCAGAAAACGTAGAGAAGAAACTTCGAATCTTCGAAGAACAAATTACGGAAAAGACATCCGGGATTGCAGAAGAAGTCGAACGCCTAAAAAGGGACTTCGATAACGTGAAAGCGACTGGAGTCATCAAGACAGAACACGTTACGCACCAGGGTCTCAAAGCTCCAATCTTCGATGGACAAACACCGTGGGCTATTTATAAGACCCAATTTGAGGCCGCCGCAAGAAACAATCATTGGAATGATCTGGAACGAAGAACGGCTCTTATATTGGCGCTAAGAGGTCCACCAGCAGAGGCTCTTCAAACGATTCCACAGGAGCAACAACAAGATTTCTCAACGTTAGTCCAGACATTGGATCTTCATTACGGCAGTGACCACATGCGAGAGATATACAAAACATAACTGTACAATCAATCAAATTCCTGTTAAGACCCCCTATAGGGGCATAGGACAGAAACAACTCTCTTCCACAAGGCGCGATCCTGCGCATCGGCTTTAAGCTGTTGCCAGGACTTGTTTATTCCTCTGGCCTCCTGCTCAACTGCTCGCTTCCATGTGTTACATGGTCGACCAACCCGACGTCTTCCTTGAGGGTTATAATCCAGAGCCTGTTTTGCAATGTTTTGCTCTGGTTTCCTCAAAGTATGACCGATCCACTGCCACTTTCGCCGTTGAATCTCAATACCTATTTTAGTCTGGCGAGTTGTACTCCAAAGTTCGTCGTTGGAGATCACTTCTGGCCAGAATATTCCTAAAATGCGTCGGAGGCATTGGTTTACGAAAGTCTGTAGTTTCTTGGTAAGTCGAACGGTCACTTTCCACGTAGTACAACCATACAACAACACGGATTTGACGCATGCGTCAAAAACTCGCAGCTTCGTGCGATTTTCAGTCCCGCCTCTTTGCATTTAGAATGCAACGAGCGAACATTTGACTCTAAGTCCGAACGGGTATGTACAAGCAAACACACGTCATCAGCATAATCAAGGTGACTTAAGATGTTAAATAGTCTCCATTGAAGACCTTTACCTTCCCCACCTTCCAGTGCAGCTTTCAAGATGTCATTTATTACCACCAGAAACAGGGCTGGTGATAATATGCAGCCTTGTCTGACACCCGTTCGCACAGGAAAGCTCTCGGACAGCTCTCCTCTATGCAAGACGCGACACCTTGCATCTTCGTAGGATTCCTTAATCATAGCTATGACCTTATTTGGAATACCTCTCCTACGCAAAGCATTCCATATGTAATCTCGCTTAACGCTGTCGAAAGCCTTCTCGAAGTCCACAAACATGAGATGTAGTGGCGAACCCATTTCGGCTGACTGCTCTAATATTATCCGTAGAGTATTTGTGTGGTCGGTACAAGACGACCCTTTACGGAATCCAGCCTGATAAACTTCGAGAGTGCTCTCGACGACATCACTAATCCTATTGAGAATTACCTTAGCCATAATTTTTGATACGGCAGTAAGTAGACATATACCACGCCAATTGCCACAATCCCGAAGGTCGCCCTTCTTCGGAATTTTCACAATGACGCCCTCCTTCCATTCAGTCGGATATCTTCCATCATTCCACACCTTAGTGAAGAGTGGGAGGAGTATATCGGCTGTTATTTCCGGGTCCGCTTTGAGGAGTTCGGTTGGTAGTCCGTCTATACCTGGAGCTTTCCTTCCCGCCATTGACCGAATGGCGGAAACTATCTCTTCCTTATCTGGGGGATCGTCCCTAATAGAGGATTGTTGCGGTTGGATGTTTGGAAGTTGTTCTGTTTCCGGAATATCTTCATCTGACAAGATGTTTAAAATATCAGAGAAGTATTCCTTCCATCGTCGCAACTGGTGTTCACTCATATTAAGGAGAGTTCCGTTGACATCTCTCACCAGGTGGTTGGCGGTGAAATTCCTGTTCGTCAACTGTTTCATGATTTTGAAAAGTGAACCCATATCCCCAAGGTAAGCCGCAGATTCTGCCTTGTTTGCCAGATCTTCAATGGCCTTTCTCTTGTCGCGTCTAACAGCCTTTTTAAGCTGTATATGAGCATCGCGGTAGTTCTGCCTCAAGTCGGGCGTTCGTTGGTTGACATCGGGTTGAGAGATGATTGCCAATTTGGCTTTTTTCCGATTGTCAACCTTGTCCCATGTGTCTTGCGACATCCAGGGCTTCTCACCGCTTTGCACATATCCCACAGATTCTTCAGCACTAGTTAGAAAAGTGTTTCTGGTTGCCTCCCAATTGGCGTCCAGTGTGCACATTTCATGTTCACCCAATATGGATGACTTTTCGCGTAGAATGGTGGTGTATTCGCGTTTTTTGTTGGGATCTCTGAGTTTATCCACATTAAGCTTGCGCTTCATTTGAAGAATCTGTGGTCGTCGGATAGCTGCTGTACACAATCTCAAGCAGGCAACCATCAAGTGGTGATCGCTCCCCACGTCAGCTCCACGTTTCGCTCGCACATCGAGGAGACATCTTCTCCATCGGCGACTTATAGCCAAATGGTCGATCTGGTTCTGAGTAACACCGCCAGGGGAAACCCAAGATGTTTTATGATGACTCTTGTGTGGAAAAAGGGTCCCTCCAATGACCATTTGCCGAGTACTACAGAACTCCACAAATAATTCGCCGTTTTCGGGTCTCTTAATCCAAGGTCGTGAAGGGTCGACCCAAGGGTCACCATGCCTCCCCATGACGTGTTCTAGTCCAGAGTTGTCTGATCCAACCTGGGCGTTCATATTTCCTGAGATGATAATAATATCACCTCTTGGAACACGTTCGAAGGTGGCACTCAGTTGGCTATAAAACTCCTCTTTGTCACCAGGTGTTGCGGTATTAGTTGGTGCGTAGCACTGCAGAATTGTGACGTTTCTGACACTGGTCCTGAGCCTGACGACGATAATCCTATCTGAGATTGGTTCCCAGCTAATGAGACTGTTTCTCGCCCTCGGCGTAAGGACGAACGCCACGCCATTTCTGGCTTCACTTTCAGGGCCAATGTACAGAATAGTGTTTCCGCTAGGGGTTCGTTCTTCTCCTGATCCTGTCCACCTGACCTCGCTCAAGCCCAAGATTTGGATGTTATAGTGCTCCATTTCACGGTCGATCACTGATTGGCGGTGCAAGGACCGAGTAACCCCAGCTCTTCCCCCGTCATTCAATGTTCGAACGTTCCAGAAGCCAATCATAGTCCGTTTTCGAATGCCAAAAGTCGTTACCGTAGAATCAGTCCGTATCCGAGGCGATGTATCCGTTTCTCGTATCATTTAGGTCTTAAGATCACGGGTGATAAGCCCATGATCCAACAAACGACTCACACTATTATCGCTTCCCAATGCGCAAACAGAGCAACGCAACGATACAACTGTTTTCGCATTTAACAATGCTGTACAGGACAGAGAGCTGCAACAGGCGTTGAAATTGGCAGGTAAGAAAACGATTGGCGAAGCCTTAGTATATGGGCTGACGTTCGAAGCTGCCAAGCAAAGCTCGCGGAGTAATTATCGAGTCCGAGAAATAGTAGAAGAGTGCGTGTGCTAGAGAACAGAATACACGAAGCCGAGCGAAGGATCTGGTGCCCCCCGGTGCTGGAATTGTGGACAGGCAGGGCACTTAAGACGCGACTGCCGTAAACCCAGAAAAGCGACCAACTATTGCTCCGGCTGCGCTGCCAAGCAAAGGCGAGGAAGGCGCGAACCGTCACGAGAGTACGCTTCGCCGAATGACAGTCCGGGAAACGAGTAAAGGCCAACTTCATGGGGCAGAAGTTGGCTGGTAGAATCGACGCCCCGGAACCATCATCGCAGTTTCTCGACTACATCGTTGTGAAAACGATTTATGCATGAATGGTCGAGTCGGCAAATTAAACTGCATCATAACAGTCGACACAGGTGCAACACGGTCAGTGCTGAGATCTGACCTCGTAGACCGTAATTGGCTTCACATCACCAGGAAGTACGCGCTTCGCACTGCTACAGGAGAAACTACAACGGTCCATGGAGAAATAGCTCGTGACATACAGCTTGGGGATTTGACCTTCTCGCATGTATTCGTGGTAGCTGACAGTACCGATGAGTGTATCCTTGGAATGGATTTTCTGAGACCACACGATATCCAGCTGGACTTAGGACAACGAATAATGAAGTGGCGGAATATCGAAATCCCGATGAAAATAACATCCTCCAACGCAACAAAGTTGCGAGTTGTATTGTGCGAAGATGCGGATATACCAAAGTCATCTGAGAATGTTATTTGGGCAGAGCTCGATGGTGATCCCGGGAACCACCGATTCTACATCATAGAACCGGAAAAGACACTTGCATTACGAAGTCTAATACTAGGAAAAAACACTCGTAAAAAGGAATGAGAAGATGATGGTACCAATAAGAGTCCTCAATGTTTCGGACAGCATTACCAGCGTAAAGAAAGGAGATGTAATTGGCAGCTGTGAACCAATATCGGCGGTGACGAGTATCGACAAGGCAGAACCACATGACGTACCTTCTAAAAATAAGCCAAGAAGGAAGGACAATGTAACATCAACACTTCTTCAGTCAAGCAACCTTAGAGGAGAACAACACAAGCAAGCAGCAGATCTAATCGAAGGATTCAGCGACGTCTTTTCCACCGGTTATGACGACTATGGTAGAATAAACTTAGTGAAACATCGCATAGATACCGGAAATGCTACACCGATACGTCAACCCCCAAGAAGAGTACCATTAGCGAAACAAGGAGAAGTCAATTCAATGGTCAAAACTATAGAGCATCAGGGAATTATCGAAAAATCAAAGAGCCCGTGGATATCGCCTGTGGTGCTGGTAAATAAGAAGGACTGCAGTACCCGTTTTTGTGTGGACTACAGGCAACTGAATGATGTTTCGAAAAAGGATAGCTATCCACTACCTAGAATCGACGATATCATGGACACCCTGACTGATGCTAAATGGTTCTCAACGTTAGATTTGAAAAGCGGTTACTGGCAAGTGGAGATAGATGAAAAAGATAGAGAGAAAACAGTATTCTCTGTCGGCAGTGGACTGTGGCAGTTCATCGTAATGCCATTTGGCCTGTGCAATGCTCCAGCTACGTTTGAAAGACTAATGGAAATCGTTTTGCGTGGCCTGAGTTGGAAAACTTGTCTCGTTTACCTGGATGATGTGATCGTTATCGGCAGAACATTCAAGGAACATCGAAAAAATCTACAGGAAGTCTTCCAGCGACTGCGAGCGGCAAAATTAAAGCTGAGTCCGAAAAAGTGGACTTTGTTTAGCGCAGAAGTCAAGTACTTGGGTCACATCGTTTCAGCTGATGGCGTAAAGATGGATCCGGAAAAGATACTGGCGGTGAAAAACTGGCCTACTCCGAGTGATAAACACCAGCTGCGCAGCTTCCTAGGCTTAGCGACATATTACCGTCGATTCGTAAAAGACTTTGCCAACACGGCGAAATGTCTGCATCAGTTAACAGAAAAAGGAAAGCCATTCACATGGAATCAACAGTGCCAAGAAGCATTTGAGAGAATAAAAGACCAACTCTGCGACTCCCCAGTTCTGGCGTATCCAAAACCAGGTCACGGTTTCATCGTAGACACTGACGCCAGCAATGCCGGTATCGGAGCGGTATCGACGGGCAGGAGAGAGTGCTATTATAGTACAGCCGAGTACTCTCAAAAACAGAAAGGAACTATTGCGTAACTCGCCGAGAGCTATTAGCCATTGTAGAAGCAACAAAACATTTTCACAAATATCTCTATGGTCAAAAGTTCCTTCTTCGAACGGATCATGCATCGCTTAAATGGCTACTTCAGTTTAAGAACCCCGAAGGCCAAGTAGCCAGATGGATCGAAAGGCTCGAATCCTACGATTTCGAAATTGTTCATCGAAGAGGAAGAATCCACGGTAATGCCGATGCGCTTTCACGTCGTCCTTGTCCACCGAACTGCAAGCATTGTCACCGTGTAGAAGGGAAAGAAGCCCGAGAAACCATTCAGAGGATAACGACCGAACCAAAGGATGGATGGAAACAGCAAGAAATGGAAGATGCCCAACGTAAAGATCCAGATATTTCACCGATCATGGCATGGAAGGACGAAATGAAACGGCCTGAGTGGAAAGACATCTCACAATTCAGCGAAACCTTAAAGTGATATTGGGCATAATGGAACTCCCTTCACCTAGACGGTGGATTATTAAAACGGAAATGCGAGGACGCTGATGGAAAGTCGTATCACATGCAAACCATCGTCCCGCATTGTAAAGTCGAGGAGGTTTTGAAGGAATATCATGGAGGTACCTCCGGTGGGCATTTGGGTGTAAATAGAACCTTGGAAAAGATACGAGAAAGGTTCTATTGGATCCATCTCCGAGATGATGTCGAAAACTTATGCCGTAAATGTACTACGAGTCAGGGCCCACAACGCAGATCAAAGGGAGAAATGCAACAATACAACGTGGGAGTCCCATTTGAGAGAATTGCTGTAGATATTGCTGGACCATTTCCGGAATCAGAAAATGGTAATCGCTACATTCTAGTGGTCATTGATTATTTCAGCAAGTGGCCTGAAGCCTACGCAATTCCAAACCAAGAAGCAGTAACCGTCGCCGAACAAATTGTTACCAACTGGGAGAGCAGATTTGGAGCTCCACGTGAACTACACTCCGATCAAGGGCGCAATTTTGAATCTCAAATATTCAAACACATGTGCCAAATGCTGGGAATAAGCAAAACCAGGACAACTCCATTACACCCACAGTCCAACGTTTCAATAGGACATTGAACTCAAACCTATCCAAACTCGTCAGCGAGAGGCAACAGGACTGGGATCAGCACATCCCTCTATTTTTAATGGCCTAAAGAACATCGGTATATTCAACAACAGGAGAAACTCCGTCCTGGGTCATTTTCGGAAGAAATATTCGACTCCCAGCGGAACTAATGTTTGGAGTGCCACCAGACCAACCAACCAATGCCAAAGATTACGTCTCGGATCTTCGATGTCGACTAAAGACAATTTATAACCTGGTCAGAGATAAAATTGATTTGGCGACCGACCGCATGAAGACGAGGTACGATCAACGGTCGAATTCATCAGGATTCCAAGAGGGCGATTTGGTTTGGTTATACAATCCCAAACGACAGAAGGGCAGATCGCCGAAACTACAGCGAAACTGGGAAGGCCCTTACCAGATCATCAACCGGTTAAATGATGTCGTCTATCGGATTCAACTACATCAAAAACCTCATACTAAAATGAAAGTGGTACATCTCGACCGACTAACAAAGTACCATGGTGCGTGCCATTGAGGAAGTGAACGACTCTGTTCGGGACGAACAGGGACTAAGGAGAGGATAATGTTATAGATCTGGCAACCACGTAATTGATCTTTCTGGAATATACAAGAACAGTATCCCCTAATATGTAAAACGCCATCTAGAACTTTCAAGTAAACACCCGACGGAACTGTATACTCCAAAATGTAGGCAATTAAAAATCTAGAATAGTCGAGACACAACCAACGACACCTGACGGAAGCTTCAAGAACTGGGGCAAATTAGTATAAAAGCACGAAGCTGTCAGACGGCAGTCAGTCATTCAGCGACATCTGTGGAAGAACGCGATCCGGTGAAAAACGCGATAAACAAATCGGTGGTGCCGTATAGGCGAATTAAGTTAAAGTGCAAATTGAATAAACGTGCGAATAAATAAATTATCGTGGTTTGGTGAATGTTTTCACAGTGCATTTTAAAATGAAAGAAAAGATTTCCGGATTCTACACTGTTACGCTTTATTATTCGTGACGTTTCGGTCTCTGCTGAGTCCTTTATCAAAACTGTTCAAATAAATTATCCTTTATTTTTAAAACGAATTGTGTTTTACTTGAAATCTCGGCGAACCCCTAGCTCGCAACAATATGATAAAAAATTTATAAAATTATATTTCAAATTTTAAAAATGTTATCTTTTGTATAAAGTAATGTTGTAAACGTTTGTGAAATATAAGAAATGTGTTTTACGACTTTCCACATTCTTAAAATCGTGTATAAAAGTTGTTTACAGATTAATTTAAGCCAGAATTGTACTGTAACACTTGAAAGACCCACAATTAATGTAATTTTCAGAATTTTTGTATCATAAATTAATACATCACACAATATATTTAAAATGGAGCTCATTACCCGATGTAATAGGTTATTAATTACCTGGACTCTTGAGCAGATATCAAAAAAAAAATTTTGTTTGTGCAATAGTTGAAATTTGGAGTTAAAATAATTTAATTTTCACCAAAAGTTTAAATCAAAAAATGTTAATTAAATGCAGAGTTTTTGTTCTAAAGTTTCAAATCTCCAATTGTATGCAAACGAAAAATTTTCTTCGAATTCCATTTTCATCTTCTCTTGTAATAATTTACAGAATCAATCAAGTAGGACCTGTATTTAAAACCTAACGCTGAAACTAATTTTGGGCTCCCAAGCACATTGTAGTTTTGGTTTCATTTCGCAATTAACACAACTTTGAAAAGTAAAAATAGTTTTGAAATAGATTGCTCGATAATACCAAAATCCAAAACTCAAATTATTCTAGTGCACTGCACAGTTTTTTCACTTTTGTAGAAAAGGAGACTTAAAAATAATGAACTGGCAAGACTTTGGGGGGACATGTATTAGTAGTTATGCGGCGTTTTCAGATCTATATTGTCTTCAATGAAGGCGGGACCAAATTCTAGGGTAAAAATCACTGTAAATAAGTTAATAAGCCGATTTAAAAGAGTCACTTTGAAAAATACTCTTCTCGGCCTCAAATCGTAATCGTGCAAACGAAGTTCAATTCCTACAAAGTTCAACTCAAAGTTCGCAAAAGTAATAATTTGAATCGCACTAAGATCAGAGCACTGGTGAAAAATACAAGAATTGCTCTCCTTCGTGACAAATCCGAACCGCGACATGCACCGCTGTATCGACATTTCAGCAGAGCTGTCTGTCATAATAGTAATGAAAAAGTTGGCCAACAGCAATGAAAACCCTTTAAACTGGTGGTAACAATTATTGAAGTTAATTGAACTGCGCTTTAGCTATATAATCTGCATTCAGATCATGAATTTCCTGAAGCAAACTTTCTGCATTACTAAGCAATTGACATTCAATGGTACGGTTTTAGCATTTACTTATTTCTAATCAGTTTTGTGCCATTTATTTTGGATAATTGTGTGGCATGATTGAATAATTCTCAAACAATTTACCAAAATTCCTAACCCCAATTCTAATTAATACTCGGATTCTATTTCCAGCATTCAACAGCACACTGTCATCCTTATCTTCGGTTCGTAGTATGGCATCGCTCTATCAAATGCATCGAACTGGACCTCACATTAAAACCCGCCCACCGCGAAAACCGCTCGATGGCAAGCCGTTTGCGAAAGGTGTTATCCTCAAGACGTTAATCAAGAAACCGAAAAAACCAAATTCAGCAAATCGAAAGTGTGTCCTCGTTCGATTGACCACCGGAAAAGAAATGGTCGCATATATACCGGGAATCGGACATAACCTCCAGGAGCACAATATTGTTCTATGTCGTGTTGGACGTCTTCAAGACGTGCCTGGTGTTAAAATTAAGTGTGTACGGGGGGTTTACGATTTGCCGCATGTTATCAAGAAAACTGTTTAGTAAATAGGATTGTAACCAACACTTCGTTTTGGAAATAGATAAGTGATTTTGAAAGGTAATTTTACTATGTATTGTGATCAACTTGGAAACAAAAATTCGCTACCCATTTTTCCGTGCTTCAGGACTAAATTAGCCTGGCTTTTCACAGCTTTTCGTAGGGCAAGCTTTTTGCAGACGCAGCTTTTCGTAGGTCAAGCACCGAAAGACAGATAAAAGCAACGTTTCCGTAGTTTTTAAGACATTTTATACAAACTGTTTGCGAACTTAACACACAGAAGCTCTAAAATTCAAGTAAATTGATGTGCAAGAAACCGACGCGACTCGCTCGAAATTTAAAACCAGAGGCAGTCGACACACGATAGAGATAAAATCGTATTAAAATGAAAGCTTCCACTACAGCTTTTGAATGTGACATACGACAGTTTTTTTTTAATACCGTATTAAATCAATCTAAAAAAGCTCTAGGCATTACGTCAGAATGAAGGTTCAATTTTAAACGACAGAGTTAAGTTTTGAAATTGTCTTGTATTACGCCTTGTGAAATCCTGAAAAATTCTGTATCGCGAATAAATCATGGACGCACCGTTTTTTTTAATTTCTTTTAAATTGTCTTTCTGTGAATTGTTTTTGTCTCTTTTTTGTAATGTCAACGAAATAAAACGTCATTTTTAGGTAACTTCCTCGAAGTTTCCTTCTTCTTCTTCAATGGCGCTACTGCCCAAATCGGGCCTTGGCCTCCTGACCTTCAGGTTCCTTAACATTTTTCATTATTTATTGCGGAAGAGTTGTTAGCTCTTCGCACAACCCTCTATCTACGAATTTTTCATTTTCGTAGATTGAGGTAACCAAGGTATATCCAAGCAGGTAGTGTGCTGGACTTATACGTCGACCGGGATTTGAACTCACGACCTTCGCATTGTAAGCCAAACACGCTACCCACTAGACTACACCCTAGCTTTCCTAGTTTCCTTCTAGTTCGTATTTTAAATTCCCCGGTTGAAAGTTTCTTTCGGATCGAGTTTGCTAGCCGAGTTAATATAGATTACAGAACGATAGTTGCTATGGTTGTGTACTGTACCATTCTAAGCGAAAAGAGACGGCATGGTAGAAAACGGCGAATTATTTGTGGAGTTTTGTAATACTCGGCAAATGGTCATCGGAGGGACCAACACAAGAGCCATCATAAAACAGCCTCTGATGGTGTTACTGAAAACCAGATTTGGGCATAAGTCGCCGACGGAGAAGATGTCTCCTCTATGTGCGAGCGAAACGTGAAGCTGACGTGGGGAGCGATCACCACTTGATGGTAGCCTGAGATTGAGATTGTGTACAGCAGCTAACCGAAAACCACAAATTCTTCAAATAAAGCGCAAGCTTTATGTGGATAAACTCAGAGATTCCAACAAAAAACGCGAGTACACCACCATTCTACGCGAAAAGTCATCCACTTTGGGCGAATATGAAATACACTGGACGCCAATTGGGAGGTAACTAGAAACACTTTTCTACCTAGCGTTGAAGAATCTGTGGGATATGTGCAAAGCGGTGAGAAACCCTGGATGTCGCTAGACACATGGGACAAGGTTGGCGATCGGAAAAAAGCCAAATTGGCAATCATCTCTCAACCCGATGTCAACCAACGAAAGCCCGACCTGAGGCAGAACTACCGCGATGATCATATACAGCTTAAAAAGGCTGTTAAACGCGACAAGAGAAAGGCCATTGAAGATCTGATCTGATCCAACAAGGCAGAATCTGCGGCTTACCTTGAGGATATATATGGGCGACCTTCGGGATTGTGGCAATTGGCGTGGTATATGTCTACTTATTGCAGTATCGAAAATCACGGCTAAGGTAATTCTCAATAGGATTAGTGATGTCCTGGAGAGTACTCTCCAAGTTTATCAGGCTGGATTCCGTAAAGGGTCGCCTTGTACCAACCACACAAATACCCTACGGATAATATTGGAGCTGTCAGCCAAAATGAGTTCGCCACTACATCTCATGTTTGTGGACTTCGAGAAGGCTTTCGACAGCGCTAAGCAAGATTACATATGGAATGCTTTGCGTAGGAGAGGTATTCTTGATAAGGTCATAGCTATGATTAAAGAATACTACGAAGATGCAAGGTGTCGCGTCTTACATAGAGGAGAGCTTTCCTGTGCGAACAGGTGTCGGACAAGGCTGCATATTATCACCATGCTTGTTTCTGGTGGTAATAAACGACATCTTGAAAGCTGCACTGAAAGGTGGGGAAGGTAAAGGTCTTCAATGGAGACTATTTAACATCTTAAGTCACCTTGATTATACTGATGACGTGTGTTTGCTTGCACATAACCGTTTGGACTTAGAGTCAAATGTTCGCTCGTTGCATTCTAAATGCAAAGAGGCGGGACTGAAAATAAATGTGCGTAAGACCAAGTACATGTACATGGGTTCGAACGCAAGCACACCGATTGCTCTTAAAGGACAGGATGTGGTAGAGGTGCAAGATTTTTTCTATCTCTGAAGCATTGTCAGCATGGACGGCGAAGTCGAAAAGGAGGCTCGGCTAAATAAAGCTCGTCAGGCCTTCGGTATCCTTTCCCCTTTCTGGAGATTAAGAGAGATCTCCTTTCGCACGAAGTTGCGAGTTTTTGACGCATGCGTCAAATCCGTGTTGTTATATGGTTGTACTACGTGGGAAGTGACCGTTCGACTTACCAAGAAACTGCACACTTTCGTGAACCAACGCCTTCGGCGCATTTTAAGGATATTCTGGCCAGAAGTGATCTCCAACGAAGAACTTTGGAGGACAACTGGACAGACTAAAATAGGCGATTCAAAGGCGGAAGTGGCAGTGGATCGGCCACACATTGAGGAAATCAGAGCGAAACATCGTCAAACAGGTTCTGGATTATAATCCTCAAGGAAGACGTCGGGTTGGTCGACTATGTCCTGGCAACAGCTTAAGGCCGATGCTCAGGATCGCGCCTTTTGAAAGAGAGTTTGTTTCTGTCCTATGTCTTAACAGGAATTTGATTCAGTTAAATAAGAGAAAAGTATAACATTAGGATATAATATTAGCGGAGGGAATTTGGAAGCATTTCAAAAGCCCTGACCTGCACACGGTGTTTCACGTGTATTGAAAAAAACCCACAATAACATAAAATTTTTGATTGAAATGTTAAGCTAGGAACTTGAAAATTTGCGATATTCATTTACGAAAAATGCATAATAAATTAAGATATTGACTGGTCGAATACCCTCAAAATTTCTACCACCTCCCATACAAGCGTATTTTTTCGAACATTTTTAAGAAATCAATTATCACCAAAAGCTGTCAATTTGAAAATTTGTTGGAACTTTTTGAAAAATATTTAAATCAAAGTTTCATTAAAAGTTTTGAAACTCCGTCTCCTGTCCTTCTACTCCCTCCCATACAAAAGTATGATTTCGAGCAATTTCAGAAAATCAATTAACCAATAAATTAGAAGCTACGAACTTGAAATTTTGTACCAACACCTATAAAAAGAAATAAAATAATACTGCATCAAAAATCGTACGATTCCCTCAACCCCTTCCTCTCAAACAAATGAAGGTATAGTTTCATGAATATAAATTGCACAGAATTTCATACAATTTAATTCGTCTATGAAACATACATTCTATACAGAGAATTTTGAACGTGATCAATTAAAAAATTATTAACATCCATCCAGCGTTCTATCACCGCACCTTCCCCCTCTTCTCCTCCTTACAATCTCAGACTTGCATAAATAAAGGAATGAAATATTGTTTCTATGTACTGAAGCTATTAATCGTATCCACAATTAAGTGTTAAATTGACAACAGCCCTGCCCTATAACCCCCTTTTACTTAGTCTTCGCCAACCACTTTAACCTGCATATTGGCTTCCCACGCATCCTGAACTTATCCTATGAATAATAAAGTTGCGCCCTACTATGGATATTTTTTCCTGTATGACTCATCCCTGTCCTAGTCACCTGTCCCACATATAAAACATTTTTTTTAATATTTCCCAGCGGTCACACCTATCAGAAACTTGACTGACGAAAACAATTTCAATAATATTCATAATAATGGACCGACCCATTGTCCCGCCAGCTTCCTCAATATTTTGCATAAAAGAAAGCAATTTGCATTTTTATTATGCACCGACGCAAGTGAACGTGCACGTGAATTGCTCTGACCGTTCGCTTTGACTAAAAAGTGTCATTAGCCTCATACGAGCATGATTGGAATGCAGTTAATCCTTTTCATTCTGCCGCTCTCTATAGAATGCCAAATAAGTGCAAAAATTTCATTTACCTGGCACACGATTCGTTTGTGGTGTTCTATTGTTCGTTTGGATTGTGGATGTCGGATTGAATGTTCTGAAAAAGTGTTTTTAGATTTGTCTAGTCTACCGATTACGACTAACTTTGAAAGACTGAGCGAGCCGAGAAAACGTTTTGAAAGAAAGAAGTTGCAAATTTTAAGGAATCTGGTGAATTCAGCGAAACACCGGACTTCTATGACATTTTTAAGGAACTAGAATTTGTTGTGAACTATCACAAACTATTTCGGAAGTATGCTCAGAGGTGGCTGAGAATATATATCAATTAACAAGAATTTGTTGTCAATACCAAACCAAAAAATTGACTGCTATTTGCGCTGAAATTCTTTTGTTTAATTGCATTAGTTTGGATAGTACGATTGACTGCTCCAGAGAAAGTATTGTAGACCGTACCCACCTCGCTGCCCTTTCACATAGAGATACTCATAACTGAGACAGTTATTTGTCGTTCTCAGGATAACTTAGATTCTTTCAGATTTATCTGAAATTCTCAAAGGATTGCACGAAAACCAAAAATAATAATTTCAAAATATAACGTAAACATTTCATTTATTTTCTACTAAAATTGAGCAATCAGTTCTTCCTCACTTTTCGCATTCCCGTTGCGATTATGTCCGAAAGCCGCCTTAATAACTTCAATAGCTGCTTGCGTAGTCCGCTGAACATCATCGATACTGCCAATTTGTGGATTCACTTCGACCAAATCGACCGCTGTTATTCGTTTGGTTTTTGCAAAATGTTCCATAATTTGTATGCCTTCGCGTAGGGTTAATCCGCCACGTACAGGAGTGCCTGTACTTGGCGCCTCGAAAGGATCGAGAGCATCGATATCGAAACTTATGTGAATGTTTGATTTTTCACTTGGATCGATTGTGTTGGTTATCATTTCGAGAATTGCCGGTATACCGTATTTATCGACGTACTGAAAAGATTTATTTTATTTTACTAGAGATTACGTAAAAAAAGTAGATAGTTGGCTCACGTTCATTCCGAATGCTGAGATACCCATTTTTTTTAGAATCGCACTTTCGAAAGGATCGATGTCACGCAATCCAATGTATGCTATCTTTTTCGCTGGCATTCTAAAAATATAAGAAAATGAGATTAGTGTTGACTGATTGCAAGTTATATACTACAGGAAATGTTATGAATGAACGAGGCGATTGTACCAATATGGCTATTTTTCAAGTTTTGGCATGTTGGTAAGGGATCGTTTGTATTCGATCATTTCTCTGTATTATTTTTTTTTTCTCTTACAAGCTTACACTTTCTTATTTAATTACTAGCGATTCCTTGCGACTTCGTCTGCGTAAAAAATGCATTAATCAATTTTTGAGAATGTAGTTGTAGGATGAGGTTTTACCAATTCCTGCAACTATCTTTGGAGACTAGCAACTCCACGGACCTGAGCTAACTATCCCCCTGTAGGATGGGGGCAGTAGAATTCATCCACAGCCAGTTCCGCTTGCCCTGAAAATGGCAAAAGGACAGTCACTGGATCATGGGCTTATCACCCGTGATCTTAAATCCTAAATGATATGGGAAACGGATACAGCGCCTCGGATACGGACTGATTCTACGGTACCGACTTTTAGCATTCGAAAACGGACTATGATTGGCTTCTGGAACGTTCGAACATTGAATGACGGGGGAAGGGCTAGGGTTTCTCGGTCCTTGTATCGCCAATCAGTAATTGACCGTGAAATGGAGCATTATAACATCCAAATCTTGGGCTTGAGCGAGGTCAGGTGGACAGGATCAGAAAAAGAACGAACCCCTAGCGGTGATGGTGTTACTCAAAACCAGATCGACCATTTGGCCATAAGTCGCCGATGGAGAAGATGTCTCCTCGAACTGCGAGCGAAACGTGAAGCTGACGTGGGCAGCGATCACCACTTGATGGTTGCCTGAGATTGAGGTTGTGTACAGCAGTTATCCGAAAACCACAAATTCTTCAAATGAAGCGCAAGCTTTATGTGGATGAACTCAGAGATTCCAACAAAAAACGCGAGTACACCACCATTCTACGCGAAAAGTCATCCACTTTGGGCGAATATGAAATACACTGGACGCCAATTGGGAGGTAACTAGAAACACTTTTCTACCTAGCGTTGAAGAATCTGTGGGATATGTGCAAAGCGGTGAGAAACCCTGGATGTCGCTAGACACATGGGACAAGGTTGGTGATCGGAAAAAAGCCAAATTGGCAATCATCTCTCAACCCGATGTCAACCAACGAAAGCCCGACCTGAGGCAGAACTACCGCGATGATCATATACAGCTTAAAAAGGCTGTTAGACGCGACAAGAGAAAGGCCATTTAAGATCTGATCTGATCCAACAAGCGCAGAATCTGCGGCTTACCTTGGGGATAGGGGTTCACTATTTAAATCATGAAACAGTTGACGAACAGGAATTTCAACGCCAACCACCTGGTGAGAGATGTCAACGGAACTCTCCTTAATATGAGTGAATACCAGTTGCGGCGATATTCTAAACATCTTGTCAGAGGAAGATATTCCAGAAACCTAACAACTACCAAACATCCAACCGCAACAATCCTCTATTAGAGACGATCCCCCAGATTAGGAAGAGATAGTTTCCGCCATTCGGTCGATGGCGGGAAGGAAAGCCCCAGGTATAGACGGAGTACCAACCGAAATCCTCAAAGCGGACCCGGAAATAACAGCCTATATACTCCTTCAACTCTTTACTGAGATGTCGAATGAAGGAAGATATCCGACTGAATGGAAGGAGGGTGTCATTGTGAAAATTCCGAAGAAGGGCGACCTTCGTGATTGTGGCAATTCGCATGGTATATGTCTACTTACTGCCGTATTGAAAATCATGGCTGAGGTAATTCTCAATAGGATTAGTGATGTTGTGGAGAGCACCTCGAAGTTTATCAGGCTGGATTCCGTAAAGGCTGGTCTTGTACTGACCACACAAATCACACAAATACCCTACCGATAGTATTGGAGCTGTCAGCCGAAATGAGTTCGCGACTACATCTCATGTTTGTGGACTTCGAGAAGGTTTTCGACAGCGTTAAGCGAGATTACATATGGAATGCTTTGCGTAGGAGAGGTATTCTTGATAAGGTCATAGCTATGATTAAAAAATACTACGAAGATGCAAGGTGTGGCGTCTTACATAGAGGAGAGCTTTCCTGTGCGAACGGGTGTCAGACAAGGATGCATATTATCACCAGCCCTGTTTCTGGTGGTAATAAACGACATCTTGAAAGCTGCACTGAAAGGTGGGGAAGGTAAAGGTCTTCAATGGAGACTATTTAACATCTTAAGTCACCTTGATTATACTGATGACGTGTGTTTGCTTGCACATAACCGTTTGGACTTAGAGTCAAATGTTCGCTCGTTGCATTCTAAATGCAAAGAGGCGGGACTGAAAATAAATGTGCGTAAGACCAAGTACATGTACATGGGTTCGAACGCAAGCACACCGATTGTTCTTAAAGGACAGGATGCCGAAAAGGTGCAAGATTGTTGCTATCTCGGAAGCATTGTCAGCATGGACGGCGAAGTCGAAAAGGAGGCTCGGCTAAATAAAGCTCGTCAGGCCTTCGGTATCCTTTCCCCTTTCTGGAGATTAAGAGAGATCTCCTTTCGCACGAAGCTGCGAGTTTTTGACGCATGCGTCAAATCCGTGTTGTTATATGGTTGTACTACGTGGAAAGTGGCCGTTCGACTTACCAAGAAACTACAGACTTTCGTGAACCAATGCCTCCGACGCATTTTAGGAATATTCTGGCCAGAAATGATCTCCAACGACGAACTTTGGAGTACAACTGGCCAGACTAAAATAGGTATTGAGATTCAAAGGCGGAAGTGGCAGTGGATCGGCCATACTTTGAGGAAACCAGAGCGAAACATCGCCAAACAGGCTCTGGATTATAATCCTCCAGGAAGACGTCGGGTTGGTCGACCATGTAACACATGGAAGCGAGCAGTTGAGCAGGAGGCCAGAGGAAGAAACAAGTCCTGGCAACAGCTTAAGGCCGATGCTCATGATCGCGCCTTGTGTAAGAGAGTTGTTTTTGTCCTATGCCCCTATAGGGGGTCTTAACAGGAATTCCGATTTGATTGAGTATACTACATCAAACAAAAACTGAAAACTAAGAATTCAAATATCTCAACGATGGTTTTAGCTAGGAAGCTGAAAATCAACATACATGTAGAGGAGTTTGTGGCACAAACTTTAAAAATAATTTAATTTTTTATCCATTGGGGTCCGAAAAGGGAGGCTAAAAACAAATAGTCGGCCAAATTTTTCTTTAAATGATTATATCTTCGATAATACTTACCATTAAAAATTCATATTTTGGGACCATTAAGGGAGCTATTGATCGTATTCACAATTAAGTGTTAAATCGACAACAGTCCTGCCCTAGAACCTCCTTTCACTTAGCTTTCCCTGACCACTTCAACCTGCATATTGACTTTTCACGCATCCTCAACTTGTCCCAAGAATAATTAAGTTGCGCCCAACTTTTTGACAGCTTGTTATATATTATTACTGATAAAAACGGTCTATTATACAATATTTTGTGAAATTGTGCAATTCGTATGGAAGGTGATAGATGGAGTGGGGAATTTAATTTTTTTCAAAATATAAATATGTTTATCATGAAAACGGTAAGTTTAAAATTTAAGATAAGTAGCACACGTATCGTTCAAGAAAATTGACTTATAACAAAGTTGTTAAATTGTGTCATTGTGTATGGGAGAAGGTAGAGGAGATGGAGCGATTTGTCCCGTTCACGAACTTGACCTTACTTTTTGACCAAAAATTACGCGTAAAAAAATTACGGACGGACATCCGGTTTCTAGATTTTTCGAGCGACAACAAGTATTTCTGTTACCTTGGCGACTCTGTGCGAGCAGTATTATATATAAGCTTTAGAGCAAACTTATAATACTCTGAAATTCCATCTAGAGCATACAAATAATAAAGCTTCAAAAGAAAAATTAAAAGAAAAATTTTAAAAATAAAACAATGGAGCAAAAGAGAAAATAGTTGCAAACTCCGTTCTTGGCCGCCCAAACGCAGTTATATCGAAATTGAAAGTAAAGGATTCAGCTTCAAGAGAATCGTTTCACAATTTAAACATATTGATACCATAGTAATTTGGGAAAAAATCGGGTTAGGTGACAATTTGAAGGTTTTTATGTGTATCATCGAATGCACAGTTTTAGCCAGTGATAAGCTGATGAATTGGCGATACAGCGGCTTGTCGGTAGTGGTAAGTATATTTCACTTTGAGGAAAATCAAATTTCAAATGCGTTTATCTCAAATCAACAGGTAAGCTGCCCAGTCATGCGATACTCTACATGAAAGAGAATTTTTTTGATTTTAAGAAATTTTGTGTGGGGGAGTGGTAGAAGGGGTGACGGCATTGGACCAATTTCATCACATCATGCCAGAGTTGCTATCAAAATGCTTTATATAAAATTTAGGCTTCAAAAATTGAATAGGTACTGAGAAAATTAATGCATTTAATTTAGTGAAATTGTGTAGTTTGTATGGGAGGTGGTAGAAGGAGTAGGGAGTTCTTAATGACTTTTTTAGAAATAACTATAAACATCATGCATTTGGCATGTCTTAAATTGCAGATCAGTAGCATTCATACTTTTCAGGAAAATCGACATTTCGTAAAGCTGTGAAATTGTATCATATTATATAATTTTTAATTTTTTTTTGGGTCTTACCAATGATTCAAAATAAGTATGCACAAGTTCAGCTCGATAAATTTCATATGTTCTGAGTAGGTTTATAGTATTTCATGAAAAAGTGCAGTTTCTATGAGAAGTGGCAGAAGGAATGTGGGATCCGAATAATTTTTGTTCTGACGATCGATTTACATATTTTTAAGATTTAAATCGTATTTGTGCGAAGTATAATTTAATTTTTCATGTTATTATTTATTGTTTATAAAACAATAATCTAATCTATTTTTGTGTTAAGAACTCTCCCTTTGCACGAAGTAGCGAGTGTTTGACGCATGCGTCAAATCTGTTTTGATACATGGTTCTACTACATAGCAAGGGATCGTTCGACTTAGAAGAAACTGCAAACTTTCGTGAACCATTACCTTCAACGCATTTAGGGATATTTTGGCCAGAACGAAGAACTTTGAAGTACAACTGGACAGACTAAAATAGATCGATGCCTATTTTAGTCTGTCCAGTTGTACTTCAAAGGGGGAAGTGGCAGTGGAACGGTCACACTTGGGGAAACCAGAGCGAAACATCGCTCTACATTATAATCCTCAAGGAAGACGTTAGGTTCATCGACCATGTAGCACATGGAAGCGAGCATGAAGCCAGAGGAATAAACAAGTTCTGGCCACATCTTAAGGTTGATGCTCAGGACCGCGCCTTGTGGAAGAAAATTGTGCTCTTATTGGGAGTCTTAACAGGAAATTGATTGATACACGAAAGCAATTTGAATTTCAATTTCTAATGATTGATAAAATAGCAGCGTGGTTTGTTCGACTTTGTTTTAAATTCGCAAATTAATCTTTTTTTTTATAAAAAAGTTAGTAAAAAGGTAAGAATAGTTCATTAAAAAAAAAATTGTCAACCAAATATATTCATTTGTTAAAATGGGTCGAGGAAAACATTGTACTGAAGAGACACGAAATACTATTAGGGCAATGCTTAAAAAGGGAAAAAAATATCGCGAAATAGAAAAAACGTTGACATGTTCAACGAAAATGATTGCAAATGAAAAAAAGCGGAAAAAAGTCCCGGAAAAAGAGGCGATAAAAGAAAACAACAGATTTGAGGGACAGAGATATAATAATTTTGTCGAAGCGGATCCCATTTACAAACCCTACTCAAATTAATCTTAATATTAGTACTTCAACTACAAGGAAACGATAACCTAAGAGGAAGAAGACCCAGAAAAGTTCCCCAACTAAGCCAGAGACAACTTAAAAAAAGGGTGGCATTTGCTAAGGAGCATGAGCTATGGTTCATCTCAAAATGGCGTAATATTTTTTTCATCAAAAGTTGTTCTAATGGATCCTAGGAGCTCTCAAAAACACGTTACAAGGCCTCCTATGTAAGATTTCGCCAACGATATACAACTAAGGCAATTAAGCACGGTGGCAGCAGTGTGATGGGGGGTTGCTTTTCCTGGCACGGTGTCGGTTCTATATTTTGGATTAAGCGGATTATGAATGCTGATGCCATATATCGGATCCGGTTCCTCGCAGATCGAGAATTATTTTAAAATAAACAAATGACCTGTCTAGTCGGAGTCGGTGTTAATAAGTGATTTTATTTTATTTCATACTTAATTCTAGTCTGACAACTTTTGTACATAGCGTTTATTTAAAATGAGTTTAACGGTTTAACGTTATTTAATTATTATGAAGCAATCAAATCGAACAGGGTGATTCATATTTATACTCTAGATGGAATCTGAGAGTATTATAAGTTCGCTCTAAGGTTTGTAACGCCAAGAAATAAGGCTCGGAGAAAAAAATGAATGATACAGAAGTTAATATTATCACTCAAAAATCTCAAAACCGGATGTCCGTCCGTCCGTCCGTGCGCTCTCTAGCTTGAGAACGCATTGAGCTAGAAAGTTCAAATTTTGTACACGCCGTTTTTGACAAAAAAGTAAGGTCAAGTTCGTGAACGGCCCAAATCGCTCCACCCCTTCTACCCCCTCCCATACAAAATGACACAATTACGCAATTTCACAATAAACGGATTTGCTCAAAAAGTATAAAAGTTATTGGCCTGAAATTCAGAATATATTACTTTTATGATAATATCAATCTATCGTATAAAAATTGTGTGTGTCCTCCCCCTCCTTCTACCACCTCCCATACAAACTGTACTTATCATGAATTACTCTAAGCCAATTTCCTCAGTGCTTATAAAATTCAGCGGGCTGAAATTGTGCACCAAATATTTATTTAAAATTGTTAGTAAGGTCAAAAAAAATGAGATGATTAGCTTCACCCCTTCTACCCCCTCCCATACAAAATGACACAATTTCGCAATTTGACAATAAATGGATTTACTCAAAAAGTATAAAAGCTATTGGTCTCAATTTTGGTATATTTTAATTTTTTAATGATTTAAATCTACAGTACAAAAATTATTTGCTTCCTCCCTTTCCCTCCACCCCCTCCCATACAAACTACACTTTTTCCTGAAATGCTCAAAGCCGATTTTCTCAGAACATATAACATTTTTTGAGCTCATATTTTGTAATAAACATTTAATTCATATTATTACTAAGATGAGAAAAAAAATATTTGATTTGCTTCACTACTTCTACCCCCTCCCATACAATATGACACAGTTTCACAACTTCACAAAAAACGAATGAAAAGTATGAATGGCACTAGTCTGAAATTTAAGGGATGCCAATTTTATAATATTCCTAGTTATTTCTGAAAAAATCATTAAAATTCCTCCACTCTTTCTACCACCTCCCATACAAACTGCACATTTTCACTAAATCAAACTCACTAATTTTCTCAGTTCCCATTCAGTTTTTGGAGTAAGCATTTTGTATAAAACATTTTCATAGCTACTTTAGCATGATGTCGAAAAAATTAGTTCAATGCTATCATCCCTTCTAACACTCCCCATACAAAATTTCTTGGGATCACAAAAAATTCTATTTCATCTAGAGTATCGTAAGATTGCGCTTTACGCGTAATCGTAGCCCTGTTATGTTTTTTATTATGCTTTTATTATTAGATTTTTCATTTTTAGTATTGTTATATGCAGACCTGGCAACTCGATCTCTCTCGAATAGACAAGAATTATGTAAAACAGTATACTCAACTATGTAGAAAGCCATAATTAAAGATCTAGAGCTTTCCAGTATAGTTCAGACATACACCCCGACGGAAGCTTCGAGAATAGTCATGAATAGGGGGAGAAATGTATAAAAACAAAGCTTTCAGTCGGGAACCAGTCATTTGATGACCGAGACGCGAACCAGTGCAAGCGATAGAAAAAGTACGCGGCGGTATTGCCATTAAAGTGCGAATAAATAAATTGTCGTATTTTTAAACGAATTGTGTTTTACTTGAAATCCCGGCGAACCCCTAGCTCGCAACAATTGGTGTCAGAAGTGGGATTTCAAGGATAAATTCGCGCTAAAAATCGCGAGTCAAAAAGTGAAATTAAAATTCTCGAACGTATAGTGAGAATTTTGTGAGAGCGAAAAAGTGAAACTAAAATTCTCGAATGGACAGTGAGAATTTTATGGAATCGAATAATCTCGAGTGCTCTAGTGAGCAGTGACTTAAATTAGTGAAGTAAAATTTAAGTGAATTCGAATCGCGGAAAAAATTGAAATAATCGGTAGTGAAAATGCCGCGTTATCTAAAGGATTTAAAATTAACGGAGCTGAAGGAAGAGCTGGGTAGACGCGAGTTATCTACGACAGGGAACAAGTCTGAACTTGTCAGCCGACAGCCCATCGAGATACGAGTTTTGAGTTCCAAATCGAAGAAGCTCGTGAAGAGGAGTTTTCTGGTACATCGGATGCTCTAACACAATTAATGCAACAAATGTTGAACAAATTAGATCAACAATCAGTGGACATTAAACAACAATCAGTGGACATTAAACAACAATGAGCTGTGACAACGGACATGAATTAGAAATTAGATCAACGATCTGCGGACATTAATCAGAAATTAGAGCAACAATCAGCGGACATTACTCAGAAATTAGACCAACAAAGTCAGCTGTCAGCGGACCTTAATGAAAAATTAGATCAGACCTCAAAGGACCTCAACCAAAAATTGGAGCTGCAAAATAATAAAATTGACACCATGGGTAAGGCAATAGAAGAAGACGTAGAGAAGAAACTTCGAATCTTCGAAGAACAAATTACGGAAATGATATCCGGAATTGTAGAAGAAGTCGAACGCCTAAAAAGGGACTTCGATAACGTGAAAGCGACAGGAGTCCTCATGACCGAACACGTTACGCACAAGGGTCTCAAAGCTCCAATCTTCGATGGACAAATACCGTGGGCTATTTATAAGACCCAATTTGAGGCTGCCGCAAGAAACAATCATTGGAATGATCTGGAATGGGGAACGGCTCTTTTATTGGCGCTAAGAGGTCCACCAGCAGAGGTTCTTCAAACGATTCTGCAGGAGCAACGACAAGATTTTTTAACGTTAGTCCAGACATTGGATCTTCATTACGGCAGTGACCACATGCGAGAGATCCACAAAACACAACTGTACAACCGAAACCAAAAGAATGGTGAAACACTTCGAGAGCTGGCACGCGATATTGAACGACTAACACTATTATCGCTTCCCAATGCGCAAACAGAGCACCGCAACGATACAGCTGTTTTCGCATTTAACAAGGTAGATCCTGGTCAAGAACTAATTGTCAGAGTTCAAATCTTACACACGGTTTTGATAAAAGACGCCGGAGTCGATCGAAAACCCCGAGTCGGCAAGATCGATTGCAACAAGAACAATACATTGGGAAAGATCATGGAAGCAAAGATAGGCATTCGAATAAGGATCGCGAACGAACGGGTGGAAGTCGTGACGGTCAAGTACTTCATGCGAGTGATCGTGACAAGACCGAACATGAGATGCGACCTGATCGAGAAGATCGCGAAAGGAAGAATGCGGAACGTGAAAAGAAAGAGCAAGAACGGAAATTGCATGAAAAGGAAAGTAAACGTGCTGCCAAGGAGGAGAAGGAGCGCGAAAAGGGCAAGGAGAAAGAACGCGAACGTGAGAAGGAAAAAGAAGCCGGAGAAACCATTCAGTTGGTAACGATCGAATCACAGGATGGATGGAATCAGCAAGAACTGGAAGATGCCCAACGTAAAGATCTAGATATTTCACCGATCATGACATGGAAGGACGAAATGAAACGGCCTGCGTGGAAAGACATCTCACAATTCAGCGAAACCTTTAAGTGTTATTGGGCACAATGGAACTCCCTTCACCTAGACGGCTGATTATTAAAATGGGAAAACGCTGACGGAACATCGTATCACATGCAAACTATCGTCCCGCATTCTAAAGTCGAGGAGGTTTTGAAGGAATATCATGGAGGTACTTCCGGTGGGCATTTGGGTGTAAATAGAACCTTTGCCAAGATACGAGAGAGGTTCTATTGGATCCACCTCCGAGATGATGTCGAAAATTGGTGCCGTAAATGTACTACGTGTGCATCGAGTCAGGGCCCACAACACAGATCAAAGGGAGAAATGCAACAATACAATGTGGGAGCTCCATTCGAGAGAATTGCTGTGGATATTGCTGGACTTTTTCCGCAATCAGAAAATGGTAATCGCTACATTCTAGTGGCCATTGATTATTTCAGCAAGTGGCCTGAAACTTACGCAATTCCAAACCAAGAAGCAGTAACCGTCGCAGAACAAATTGTTACCAACTGGGTGAGCAGATTTGGAGCTCCACGTGAACTACACTCCGATCAAGGGCGCAATTTTGAATCTCAAATATTCAAACACGTGTCCCACATGCTGTGAATAAACAAAACCAGGACAACTCCATTACATCCACAGTCTGATGGAATGGTGGAACGTTTCAATAGGACATGAACTCAAACCTATCCAAACTCGTCAGCGAGAGGCAGACAGGACTGGGATCAGAACATCTCTCTATTTTTAATGGCCTACAGAACATCGGTACATTCAACAACAGGAGAAACTCCCTCCCGGGTCATTTTCGGAAGAAATATTCGACTCCCTGCGGAACTAATGTTTGGAGTGCCACCAGACCAACCAACCAATGCCAAAGATTACGTCTCGGATCTTCGATGTCGACTAAATATAATTTATAACCTGGTCAGAGATAAAATTGATTTGGCGACGACCGCATGAAGACGAGGTATGATCAACGGGCAAATTCATCAAGATTCCAAGAGGGCGATTTGGTTTGGTTATACAATCCCAAACAACAGAAGGGCAGATCGCCGAAACTACAGCGCAATTGGGAAGGCCCTTACCAGATCATCAACCGGGAAAATGATGTCGTCTACCGTATTCGACCGACTAACAAAGTACCATGGTGCCATTGATGAAGTGAACGACTCTGTTCGGGACGAACAGGGACTAAGGAGAGGGTAATGTAACATTCAGACCTGGCAACGCCGCCGCTCGATCTCTCTCGAATAGACAAGAATTATGTAGAACAGTATACTCCATTATGTAGAAAACCACAATTAAAGATCGAGAACTGTTCACACATAGTTCACGCATACACACCGAAGGAAACTTCGAGAATTGTCATTAGGTATAAGAGCACGAAAGCTTTCAGCGAGGAGTTAGTTAGCCAGCGACTTTTATTGATGAAAGACACGAACCAGGAAAGCGATAAAGAAAAGTAGGCGGCCGTACTGCCATTAAAGTGCGGATTAAGTGAGAAATCGAATTAAAGTGCGAATAAATAAATCATTACTTATTTTTTTAAACGAATTGTGTTTTACTTGAAATCCCGGCGAACCCCTAGCTCGCAACAATGTACAGGGTGTTTGGTACTCCGTGTGCCACCTTGTAAGGGGTTATTCCTAGACATATTTTAAGATATAGCGTTTTGAGTGAGTGAGGGTACAGGTCCGAAACACTTTTCTTGATCACCCTGTATCTCCGCGGATATTGAAAATTGACCATCTCCGTACAACAATTTTTTTCTTAAAATATATCTAGGAATAACCCCTTACAAGGTGGCACACGTAGTACCAATCACCCTGTATATATTTTAAAACGACATGAAAATATTTGAAACTTTCACAGCTTATAATGATGACTTAGTTTTGAATAGTTTTGAAATTCCTTTGATACATAGCATTAGTTTCCTCAAAGTAATAAGTGTAAAAAAATGATTAAAATCGGTCAAGCCATTTCCGAGAAAATGGTACCGAATTTTGTATGGAAGTCAAGTCAGTAACCCTATTAAATTAAATTATGGATAAATAATAATAAAAATAGTACTTTAAAATTTTCTCTTGTGTTGTAAGACTTGACATTCATCAGTTTCTGGAAATCACCGCTATTATAACGAACAGTTTATTTTATTATTCTGTTATTAATATTTCAATCATTTGAAATACAGAATGGTATTTATTTCTTTTATAAAAGTTTGGACAATAAAGTAAATAAAAAGTAACTGTTATGTTCAGTAATTTCAAGATTAGCTATATTTTTAAAAATGTGCAGAAAATTTAAGCGCACTTCTATTTTATCGCACATGAAAAATATAAACAAAATATAGAAAAAAACATAACAGGACTACGATTGGGCATAAAGCCCAATTGTGCGATACTCTAGATGAAAGAGAAATTTTTTTATTTTAAAAAATTCTGTAGGGGAAGTGGTACAGGGTTGACGACATTGAATTAATTTTCTCCCATTACGCTAAAGTTGCTATAAAAACGTTTTACACAAAATTTAGGATTAAAAAATTTAATAGTTGCTGAGAAAATTAGGTTATTGGATTTATCCAAATTGTGTAGTTTGTATGGGAGGTGGTACAAGGAGGGGCGAGTACTTAATGACTTTTTCACAAATAATTATAAACATCATGCTTTTGACATGTTTTAAATTGTAGATCAATAGCATTCATACTATACAGGAAAATCCGCTTTTTGTAAAGTTGTGAAATTGTGTCAGATTGTATGGGAGGGGGTAGAAGGGGTACAGATAATAGCTTCATTTTTTTGGGCTTACTAATAATTCTAAATAAATATTAAGTGCACAATTTCAGCTCGATAGATTTTATACACACTGAGTTATTGTTTTAGAGTATTTCATGAACAAGTAGAGTTTGTATGAAAGGTGGTGGAAGACAGGGGAGGACTAAAATATTTTTTATATGATAGATTGAAATCATCATAAAAGTAATATATTCCAAATTTCAGATCAATAGCATCCATGCTTTTCGAGCAAATTTGTTTATTGTCGAATTCCAAAATTGCGCCATTTTGTATGGGAGGTGGTAGAAGTGGTAAGACTAATCATCTAATTTTTTTTGGGCTGAATAATAATTCTAAATAAGTTATTAATGCATAATTTCAGCTTGATACGTTTTATATGTACTGAATAAATTGGTTTAGAGCATTGCATGAAAAAGTGCAGTTTGTATGGGAGGAAGTGGAAAGAAGAGGAGGACTCAAATAAATTTTATGCAGTAGATTGAAATTATCATAAAAGTATTATATTCCAAATTTCAGATCAATGGCTTTTATACTTTTCGAGCAAACCTGTTTATTGTCGAGTTGCTAAATTATGTAATTTCGTATGGGAGGGGGTAGAAGGGGTGAAGCTTATCATCTAATTTTTTTTCATCTTGCTAATAATTCTAAATAAATATTTAGTGCTAAATTTGAGCTCGATAAATTTTCTACGCAAAGAGTAAATTGGTTTAGAGTATTTCATGAAAAAGTACAGTTTGTATGGGAGGTGGTGCAAGCAGGAGGAGGAGACGCATAATTTTTATATGGTAGATTGAAATTGCCACGAAAGAAATATACTCAAATTTTCAGACTAATGGCTTTTACACTTTTTGAGCAAATCCGTTTATTGTCGAATTACGTATTTGTGTCATTTTGTATGGGAGGGGGTAGAAGGGGTGAAGCTAATCATCTAATTTTTATTGGTCTTACTAATAATTCTAAATAAATATTTTTTGTACAATTTCAGCTCGTTAAGTTTTATACGCACTGAGTAAATTGGTTTAGAGCATTTCATGAAAAAGTGCAGTTTGTACGGGAGGTGGTGGAAGGAGAGGGAGGACACACATAATTTTTATACGGCAGATTGAAATCATTACAAAAGTAATATGCTCCAAATTTGAGTTCATTAACTTTTATACTTTTCGAGCAAATCCGTTTATTATCAAATTGCGTAATTGTGTCATTTTGTATGGGAGGGGTTAGAAGGGGTGGAGCCCGTTCACGAATTTGACCTTACTTTTTTGCTAAAAATTACACACAAATTTTTTTAGCACTATAGCTCAAAGCTTTCGAGAGTAGACAGACGGACAGACAGACAAGAAAGCTTAGCAAATGAAGCTCAATGCCCGACAATTGTCAACCGAGAATTGCCAAGAAAGCTTAGCAAATCAAGCTCAATGCCCGAGAATTGCCAAGAAAGCTTAGCAAATCAAGCTCAATGCCCGAGAATTGCCAAGAAAGCTTAGCAAATCAAGCTCAATGCCCGAGAATTGCCAAGAAAGCTTAGCAAATCAAGCTCAATGCCCGAGAATTGCCAAGAAAGCTTAGCAAATCAAGCTCAATGCCCGAGAATTGCCAAGAAAGCTTAGCAAATCAAGCTCAATGCCCGACAATTGTCAACCGAGAATTGCCAGGAAAGCTTAGCAAATCAAGCTCAATGCCCGAGAATTGCCAAGAAAGCTTAGCAAATCAAGCTCAATGCCCGAGAATTGCCAAGAAAGCTTAGCAAATCAAGCTCAATGCCCGAGAATTGCCAAGAAAGCTTAGCAAATCAAGCTCAATGCCCGACAATTGTCAACCGAGAATTGCCAGGAAAGCTTAGCAAATCAAGCTCAATGCCCGAGAATTGCCAAGAAAGCTTAGCAAATCAAGCTCAATGCCCGAGAATTGCCAAGAAAGCTTAGCAAATCAAGCTCAATGCCCGACGGAATTGGTTTAGAGCATTTCATGAGGTTTTTGAGCGACAACAAATATTTCTGTACCCTTGGCGGCTCTGTGCGAGCTTTATTTCTTAGCGTTACAAATGGTAAGGGAACCACAATATACTCTCAGATTTCATCTAGAGTATAAAAATAGTTCAAAGCTAATATAGTATAGCTGCGCACCTTTTTTTAAGCCGTTTCAGTGCCATCTGTAACCAAATAGCGTTACCAATTCGGCGTAATTGTTGCTAACTCGGCGTAATTGTTGCTAGGGAATGAATGGAAATGAAACAGCAACATGTTGCTACAACCGTTCATGTGACTATGGCGGCAACCCACAAGAAAAACAGCTGTTTGATCGCTTCAATGTGGTAAGATCTTGAAAAATTGCGTTTCGTTTTCAGTTTAACTTGGCAGGCAATTTGCTTTTGTTTCAGAATCTCTCGCACACGCCTCGAAATGTTGCCGGAAATTTACGTCAACTTGGCAGCAGCATGTTGGATAATGTTCACCGCACACAACAAGCCTGCAAGCCATACAGGCACAAACGCCTGTATGCCATCGTTAAGCTCGTTTGGACGTATGTGTGCAGCTTTGTTTATTGATTTTTGACACACCAAGAAGGTCCGAGCGCAGCCGAAGTCGCGAATCGCTCCGAACCCACACGACTGTTATTGCGCATGCTACCGCCGTCTATCACACGAAACACACACTACAGTCCTGCTGGGGCTCGCGCAAACACACCCGCATCGCATTCGAGAGCAGTCGACGGCGGCGGACATTTGTCAATTTCAAAGTTTTCCAAGTTCTGTGCTGCGGCGAAACTTCTTCTAGGTTTGTTGACCGAAAAAGTGAAAAATCTGCACCTTAGATGTCCAAAAGTGTAAAAGTTTTGCCCGAATGTCAACGCGAGTTCCAGTTTGTGTTTGAATTGTTCGCCGAAGCGGTAGAATTCTTTGATTTGTGATTTTTGTTGCGGAGCATTTTCCAATTCGACTTTTTTCATCTCTGTACGACTTTTTTTCCCGTGTGTGCTCGGTGTTAGGGGAACGCTTGTGGCAAGCTATCACGAAGAAAAGAAATAATTTGAAAAAAAAAAAAAAGAAATTTTGATTTTAACTTTTGTTATCCTGTCTCAGCGTTTTTAAATTTGTCGAAATTTTAATTTGTGTAATTTTTGCGAAATCTAACGCCCTGTGAGAACGCGCGCGTGGTCCAAGCAGCAAAAGCAAGCACTCAGCAGAGTACCACCTCCCGGAAAAATCGATATATCGACGTTTTTTTTGTGTGTTCTTCGTTTTCGGCCAGAATAGGAAAGACGCGAAGGCAAGGAGATTTCTGATTGAATTTTCATTAAAATGACAAACACTGGTGGCGTCGAGACCCAGACAATTATCCAAGGCACGAATCAGGCCCAATCGCAGCAACTGCAATTGCATCAGCTCCAGCAGCAGCAGCAGGTACAGCAAGCGATCATGCAAGTCCAGCAACAACAGCAAGTCGCACAGTCCGCACAAGCCGTACAACAGCAGCCGCAACTCAAACAAAATGGCAACAGCAACAACGATAGTTGCGAGACCCGAACGAATCTCATCGTTAATTATTTGCCCCAGACGATGACCGAGGACGAGATCCGATCGCTTTTTTCCAGCATCGGTGAAATCGAGAGTGTGAAATTGATACGCGACAAATCGCAGGTCTTCCTCGACCCGTTAAATCCGAACTCGGCCAAGGGTCAAAGCTTGGGCTACGGCTTTGTGAACTATGTGCGACCGCAGGACGCGGAACAAGCGGTCAATGTCCTGAACGGACTGCGGCTTCAGAACAAGACGATTAAAGTGTCGTTCGCGCGGCCCAGTTCCGATGCGATCAAGGGCGCGAACCTGTATATATCCGGGCTCCCGAAGAGCATGACCCAGCAAGAATTGGAAGCAATTTTCGCTCCATTCGGCACGATAATCACCTCTCGAATTCTTCAGAATGCCGGCAACGAATCGCAAACAAAAGGGGTCGGCTTCATCCGATTCGATAAGCGCGAAGAAGCGACCCGTGCAATAATCGCCCTAAACGGAACCACCCCGAAAAGCTGCACGGATCCGATTACTGTCAAGTTCTCGAATACGCCGGGCACCAACAATAAACTGATGCAACCCCAGATCCCGGCATTTCTGAATCCTCAATTGGTCCGGCGAATCGGTGGAGCCATGCATACGCCAGTCAACAAGGGCTTGGCTCGTTTCTCACCGATGGCCGGTGATATGCTCGATGTTATGCTGCCCAATGGATTGGGTGCTGCAGCCGCCGCGGCCGCGAGTGTAGCCGGCCCTGGCGGTTGCTATAGCATTTTCATCTACAATTTGGCCCCCGAAACCGAAGAGAGCACCCTGTGGCAACTGTTCGGACCATTCGGCGCCGTTCAGAGCGTGAAAATTATCAAGGATCCCACCACAAATCAATGCAAAGGCTACGGATTCGTTTCGATGACAAACTACGACGAGGCTACGATGGCGATCCGAGCACTGAACGGCTACACACTAGGCAACCGAGTCCTGCAAGTCAGCTTTAAAACGAACAAAGCGAAGTAAAGATGATTTTTGCAATTTATTCACACTTTTTTCCAAATATTTAACGCATATTTTCTTTCTTTTCTTCTTTCTTTTTTCTTATTACGTTTCGTTGGATTTAATTTTAAACAAAACAAAATTAGTTTTATAAAAAATCTATAAATAATTTAAATTCATTCATGCAAACAATTCAGAAAATGATCATCATCATATTTCTAGTAAAATGCTTTAAAAACAACTGAAACATTCAACTCTGCTTTCTTTTGGCTAAATAAGAATATTATTTATAAAAAAAATCAAAGAAAATGCTAGAACTACCAAAGTATTTCTATACCAAAAAAAATTCGGACTAAAATTTAGGCTAAATTTTTAGTAAAATAACCTCGGCGCATAATAACCAAAAACAATCAATCAGAAAAAACCCAGAAAACTTAAAAACTCATAAATATTTTTAATATTTCCATTTTTCTTTTCTTTTTTCCACTTACAGTGAGTAGAAAGTTGTGCGATGATACAAATTATTAAAACAAGAAAAATTATATTTAAAAAAATTTTAAATAATAAAAAGAATCATAAAAATAATTAAATTATTCTCAAAACCTAAGTAAATTATTTAAACAAACAAATTTGATAAAAAACATAACGATGAAAAAACAAATACTTGCTTTTATATTTTAAAATAAAGCGAGTAATTGATTTGTTTCAATTTTTTGAAAGCGAACAAAATGATAAAACAAGACGCTAAAAACAAAAACCTAAAGCAACAGACAGAAAAAATATCTCAACTACCATCCAATTTATTTAAAAAATATGTTTTTATAAAAACATCAAAACAAATAAAAATCGAATAATGAGGTCAAAACAATGAAACGAAAAATAAAACAAAATAAACATGTAAACTAAAGGAGTAATTTTTTTAAAAACCGAAAAAGTAAATCAAATTTTTTAATGACTACAATGAAAAAAACAAAAATCCATAAAAAATAATCAATCGTTAATAAATCAAAGTTACAACCTGCCCTCGTGTATTCCTGTATCGCCCGACGATTCTCGATTTGTAAGTGGATGATAAGAATTCGGAGCTTTTAACATCAAATGTACAAACAATTAAGAAGGTAAGTCATATTTTATATTATCGAAATTTATTTTCTTTTCACATTAGTTGCCGGTTTGTACTGATTTACACTAGATTGAAAAGTGTGCCCGCGGTAACGTCACGGAGGCATGAAGGAATTTCATTGTAATGACCGCTTGCGGTATACGCAGACCCAACTTGTTAAAATATATTATTTTCAAAACATAACAGGACTGCGATTGCGCGTAAAGCTCAACAATACTCTAGATGAAAGAGAAATTTTTGTGATTTTAAGAAATTTGGTAGAAGTGACGGCAGTTCTATTGTATACTAGTGATTTTCCGAGATCGTGACGAATCAAAGTTTTGTCGGTTCGGATCCGACGGTAAGCGGTACGTATGACGTCCTCCAAATATGCAGCACCATCCAAAGTACACTTAATAAGACTGTTAAGCACGGTGGTGGGAGTGTGATGGTGTGGGCTGCGTTTTCTGGATACGGCGTTGGCCCTATGCATAAAAATAACACAAGAATGGATCAGCATGTTTACAAAAACATTATTGTAAACACAATGATGCCATTTGCTGATGATAACATGCCCTTTAGATGGCGTTTGATTCAAAGCACACTTCGCGCACAGTGAAGAGTTGCTTGGAAGAGAACTGAATTGATTTATATTATTCGTTTCGTTTCTCGCTTATAATAAACAGTTTTTCATTTTGTGTTAAATTCGTGTCCAGCTTGTTTTCATCTTATTCACAATTAAACTGAAATAGAAAAAAATGGGAAGAAAATCATCATCATCAATGGCGCGACAGCCCGAATCGGGCCCTGGTCTCCTGAGGTCGTCGCCTTCAACCGTCTCGATCCAAAGACTGCGTCCTCCAACTGCTAATTTTTAATATGGCTTTGCTGTCTTCATCAACCGAGTCTTCCCATCGCTTGCGTGGTTTGCCTACTGGCCGGTTACCACTCGCTTTGCCTTTAAGAGCACGTTTGGGGATTATTCTGTCTTCCATTCGCTTTACATGGCCAGCCCACTGCAGTTTACGTAGCTTGATGAACGTTGAAGCTTCTGGCTCGTCGAAGAGTTGATACAACTCATGGTTGTATCTTATTCGCCATTCAGTTCCTTCCTTCACAGGTCCCAAAATTCTTCGGAGGACCTTTCTTTCAAATGCGTTAACTGCTTTTTCGGAAGTTCGCGTTAATGTCCAAGTCTCGCTGCCATAACAGAGCACAGGTCGTATAATGGTTTTATAAATCCGCAGCTTATTGTTCCTATCCATGTTGGATTTCATTATTGGAAGTACCGAATAATACGTCTTATTTGCAAGTATATATTATCCGTCGTTTGATTTGATTTGTTTCATTACCGTTTTTTTAAAGATTAGCCCCAAGATATATGAAGTTCTCCACACTCTCCAAATTATATTCCGCAATTGTTATGTTTTGAAAAGCATGGGGGCTAGACCATCTCCCTGCTTTAAACCACATTCCGTTCGAAAGCTGGTTGTGGAATCGGTTTGTATTCTCTTTTGGGATTCAGTGTTCGTCATTGTGAGTCTTGTTAGTCGGACTAGTTTTGGGGGAATTCCAAAGTCAAGCATGAATTGGTACAGTACGCTCTTGTCCATACTGTCGTATGCTTGTTTGGTGCACGTCTGTGTTATATTCCCAGCATTTCTCAAGCACCTGTTTCACCGATAATATCTGGTCTGTTGTAGATCGTCCGGTTTTGAATCCACCTTGGTATTCGCCAATTATTTCATTAGTATAGAGCTTAAGACGACGTTCAATTATTTTTGTCAGTATTTTTTTCTACGAAGATTTGGTGCACGTCTGTGTTATATTCCCAGCATTTCTCAAGCACCTGTTTCACCGAGAATATCTGGTCTGTTGTAGATCGTCCGGTTCTGAATCCACCTTGGTATTCGCCAATTATTTCATTAGTATAGAGCTTAAGACGACGTTCAATTATTTTTGTCAGTATTTTATAGGACGTACACAACAATGATATACTGTAATAAAATTCTCACAGCAGAGTTTGTCTCCTTTCTTGTAAATTGGACATATAATGCTTTTTCGCCAGTCGTCGGGTATGATTTCCTCTGTCCATATTTTGCATATCATGTTGTGCAGTATTTCAGCGACACAGTTTCCACCGTTTTTCAGAAGTTCAACCGGTATTTCGTCAATTCCCGGCGCTTTGTTTCGTTTTTGGTCACATAGGGCTGCTTTGATTTCAGCAAGCGTGGGTAGTGTGGATGATGGTTCTTCTTCGTCTGTTGAGGCCTCAATTGAAATGTTGTCTGTCGTGATAGATGCTAATGGGGTGGGATTGAGAAGATGTTCAAAGAAGGAAGCCCATTTCCTTTTGATTTCTTGTGCGTCGCTGATAATGTTGCCCTCTGCGTCTTTGCAGAGACTGGTTTTTGGTTTATATCCTTCTTTTAACTCTTTTACTATTGCGTATGCGTCCCGCGTTTTATTTTGTCTCATATCATTGTCCATTTTTTGTATATTGTCATTATTGTACTTCCTTTGATTTCGCCTGCAGGTCTTTTTCGCATATCGCCTAAGCTCTTCATATCTTTCTTTTTTGGCTCCTGTTGGTCGTTCAGTAAAAATTTCGTAAGCCTCGTTCTTTCTGTCTATTGCATCGCGTCATTCTTGGTCGAACCAATCATTATTTTTTCGCAGTACTTGATAACACCTCTTCTGCAGAGGATTTGATGCCGTCTCGTATTTTCATCCACACATTCTCCACTGGCATATTTTAGATGTTTTTATATATTGGTGTCAGGTGTTTATTACATGCTGACATGTAAGCCTCCGCCACTGTTTTTTCTTTAAGCTTGTCGACATTGAATTTGCAAGCTCTGCTTGTTTTCGAATATCCACGACAAGCTATTCGGCATCGATACTTAGCTCTGACTAAATAGTGATCAGAGTCACAGTTCGCACCGCGGAGGGTTCGTACATCAAGTATGCTGGAAGCAGCCCTTTTCTCAATTAGAACGTGGTCTATTTGGTTGAAGGTGTGACCATCTGGTGATGCCCACGTTCGTTTGTGAATATTGCGTGGGAAGCACGTAGAACTTACAATCATATTTTTGCTGCTTGCGAAATCAATAAGACGTTGGCCATTGTCGTTGGATATATCATGGGGACTGTGCCCTCTTGTTGTTGTCTATGAGCCTCCTACTTTCCGACTTTTGCATTAAAATCGCCTAAGACGATTTTTATGTCATTCGAGGGCAGTGAATCATAGGTTGTCTCTAGGGTGCCATAAAATTCGTCTTTAGCTATATCGTCCTTGTCTTCAGTTGGTGCGTGTACGTTGATCAACCAAGTGTTGAAAAATTTAGTCTTTATTCGGATTGCACACAATCTTTTACTTACTGGTTTGAAACTCGTGATCTGCTGACTAAATTTATTGTCAACGACAAAAGCGACTCCAAACTCTCTGCTTCCCGACAATTTTCCACTTGGATAGATGGTGTGTGATCTTATGTCCATGATTTCGTTACCGAGCCATTTCGTTTCTTGGATGGCAGTTATGTTGATGTTGTGTTTTGCCACTTCTTCGAGGAACCCTTTCAGAGCGCCTGTCCTAAATAAGGATCGAACATTCCAAGATCCAATAAAGTAGTCTTTTTTTCGTTTGCGGGGTCGTCGAGTCCATCCGTTCCGAGGCTGTTCTTCAGGTTTCTGGACAGTGTTTTTTTTCCGGTGATGCGTTATCGGCGCCTTGCCCAACCTTCGACCTGGAGGACCGGTCCTACTTATTTTTTTACACCCTAGTAGAAAAAGGGTGCAAGTTTTCAGCTAAATATGACATGCTAGAGTTCTCACAGCTATGGTGCGAGCCCAAAAATGTCATACTTTTACCTATTTCCTGAGACGCACTGGTGTTACTGTCCATTCAGGTTAACTCCATACTCCCTCCTACTTTCTCAACCGGGCTTGTCTATGGCGGAAGAAAATAGCCAAATGAAAAAAAGGGACATAATCATCACATCGTGGGCAAAAATCAAGGAAAAAAATTGGATTGAAAAGCATAAAACAGTAGAAAATGTTTGCACTTGAAAGTTACAGATAGCGAATGTGCTAAATTCGTGGCCAGCACTGTATGTGGAGGTATAGGATTTGTTTTCAAGATCCAATCAGAGAACAAACGGCACTGCTCGTGGTCCGCCGGCTGCAGTTCTTGAGTCAATTGAACCTTGTGCGCATGCGGAGCGAAATCTTTCGTCCATATTGGAGAGGTCGAGTTCTTGAGCGCGGTGACGAATGGAGGTGTTTGGGTCGTTTTCAACACTGGCCGTCTCTGCGGCGATATTTTCGATCGAACATCCGGGACGAAGTCGTTTCGGTGTCTTCATATCTTGCACTGGGCCAGCCTCTTGAAATTTTTGAAGTAGGTTGCGCACACACGTCTAAGAAGCACATGATTACGATCACAATTTGTTCGAATTTTGCGCATCGTAACTGCGATTGAACGCCAATTTTCGTAATATAATTCAACGACTGTGTAGCGCTCCATGGTAAAGTTTCCGCGTTTATAGATGACAAATGTCAACATTTGACAACTGTCAAACTACCAGATGTCAAATAATACGCCCTCCCAATCCTACACCTCTTGCTCAAAAACCCTATATATTTAAAGATGAGTCATTTTGCATGGGAGGAGGTAGAAGGCGTGAGGTGATTTAAATAAAACCAAAAGCAGATTATTTCTCCAAGCATACTTAACAAACTGTAGAGTTTTACCATATTACAGTCGGCTCAGCTGTTTTTGAGTTAAATCTGGACAGACATAGCTTGTTTTTTAGGGAATCAAATTACCTTTCATTTGGTATAATAGTCCGCATTGCAACTGTACCCAATCCTGAGGTATTTGCTTCAGAACACAAATTTTTGACACTTTGACCCTCAAAATTCTGGGGTCAATGTAGTTTTTCTCAAAAAAACGCATTATAAAAATGTCAGTAAAAATATAATTCCAAATAATTTTTATTCCATGCTTGATTTGAAAATAAAATCAAATTTTTTAATTCGAAACTAACTACTTGATGTCTAAACTGAATCCATTTGATTCTTAATTTTTTAAGTAGATCGAAAAATTGTGACTAAATTTTGGCAAGAAAAGTTCATTAGCACTGGTGGTTCGGTGATAGATTGGTTGCCTGCCATGCGGGCGGCCTGGGTTCGATTCCCGGCCAACGAAAGTTTCTTTTAATAGTTTTTTAGCTATTTCAAATTCGAATTATCCGAAATTATTTTTTTACGATATGACTACAGTCAAAATATCATTATTTCAAATCCATATCAATAAGTATGCTTATATTTAAAGTCATCCATAATAACAACAAGTTAAAACTGCATATATTTGAAGTGACGAGACTTGCATTAAGCAGATAGGTAAATTTTGATGAGATGACTTCTTCAGCATCAGTGGTTCAGTAGTAGAATCGCCTGCCACGCGGCCCGGCTTCGATTCCCGGCCAATAATTATACTCTAGATGAAATCTGAGAGTATTATAAGTTTGCCACAAAGTTTGTAACGCTAAGAAATAAGGCTCGGAGGAAAAAATGAATGATACAGAAGTTCATATAATCACTCAAAAATCTCAAAACCGGATGTCCGTCCGTCCGTCCATCTGTCCGTCAGTGTCCTCTCTAGCTTGAGAACGCGTTGATCTAGAAAGTTCAAATTTTGTACACGTCGTTTTTAACAAAAAAGTAAGGACAAGTTCGTGAACGGGCCAAATCGCTCCTCCCCTTCTACCCCCTCCCATACAAAATGACACAATTGCGCAGTTTGACGATAAACAGATTTGCTCGAAAAGTATAACAGTTATTGGTCTCAAATTTGGAACATATTACTTTTATGATGACATCAATCTACCATATAAAAATTATGAGTGTCATCTCCCTCCTTCTACCACCTCCCATACAAACTGTACTTTTTCATGAAATACTCTATACCAATTTACTCAGTGCGAATAAAATTTAGCGTGCTGAAATTGTGCACCAAATATTTATTTAGAATTATTAGTAAGACCAAAAAAAATTAGACATTTGGTTTCACCTCTTCTACCCCCTCCCATACAAAATGACACAATTTCGCAATTCGACAATAAACGAATTTTTCCAAAAAGCATGAAAGCTATTGATCTGAAATTTTGTATATTACTTTTATAATAATTTCAATCTGCTATATAAAAATTAATTGAGTCCTCCCCTTCCTTCCACCCCCTCCCATACAAACTACACTTTTTTATGAAATACTCTAAGTAAATTTACTCAGTACGTATGAAATTTATAGAGCTGAAATTATTCACTAAATAATTATTTAGAATTATTAGTAAGACTAAAAAAAATTAGGCGATTAGCTTCACTCTTTCGACCCCCTTCCATACAATTTGACACAATTCAACAACTTTACAAAAAGTCGATTTTCCTGAAAAGTAGGAACGCTACTGATCTGCAATTTAAAATATGTCAATTAAATGTTGTTTACAGTTATTTCTAAAAACATGCTTAATAAATTCACACTCCTTCTACCACCTCCCATACAAACTGCATAATTTCACTAAATCCAATACACTAATTTTCTCAGTAGTATTACATTTTTGAATCCGAAATTTTGTATAAAACATTTTGATAGCGTGATGTGGAAAAATTAGTTCAATGTCGTCACCCCCTCTACCACTTCCCCTACAAAATTTCTTAAAATGAAAAAAACTCTCTTTCATCTAGAGTATCGCACGATTGGGTTTTACGCCCAGACGTAGTCCTGTTATGTTTTTTTTTTGCGGTTTGACTTGAGTACAAATATTATAATTTCAAATGATTTTTATTATATGCTTGAGTTGAGAAAAACCATATTTTTCAACGGGTTGGGTATACAGCGGGGTTGTATGTATGCTCCTAAACAAATAATAGACAGATACTACAATTATATTTTATGTATAGATAGATGTAGTTATTAATTAGTTGCTTCCATTTTGTTAAGTATCTATGTGTTCTCTAATCGAATGTATAGTATGCTTTCATGCCGGCGCAGTAACTACATTCTCTTTCTTTTGGTTATAGATAGACAAAATCATGAATGCGGCACTTGCAATTTCAAAATTTCTCGCATAAATGTTCACGATTTTTTTGCGCTAACTGACGTTGGCAAACTCGACCATTCACAATTCGTTGTCCAACCGATGAAATAGGAGCATTGAGAGCATCTTTTGTGCTCAGAATCTTGTTCGCACTTGACCAATGTGTGTAAATCAAGCACTTTTGATCGGCTCATGCATGCTCGGCTCTGCACATTCGGTGTAAACGCCCCTCGAAGGTGCACAGAGCTAAGCCGAGCAGAGGAAAAGCTGCTCAAAATTACCATGCTCGCTTAGTTTGCACAATGTAAAGGTGCGCTTACACCAAATGTAACATACAGAGCCAGGCATGCCTAAGTCGAGCGAGCGCTTACGAACATGCTCAAGATGCTCAAACATGTCTGGAGCATTTCGAATGCTCGAGTTTGCAAACGTCAGTTGAAATGTCATTCCACGGATCTATTTTTAATTTGATGTGATAGTTTTCATGGCTAGGATTCTAAATCACTTCCTTTCGTCGATAATAATCTATGAGCTCCAATATTTTTCGTTTATCAAATCTGACTACATGGCATTGTTCAAACTAAACAAGCTAAGCACGCTAAAGCTTTTGCTGTCAATGGAATTTAGAGCATTGTGAGCATACTAAGCGAGCGTGGACATGACGAGCAGTTTTGCTTTGTTCGGCTCGGTTCTGCGCTTTTGGTATAAACGCAACTTAAGACGCACGAATGAGCATAATCAAAATGCTCTGTCAGAAAAGTTGGAGCATTGCGAGGATATTCGTTTGTGCTTAGATTCTCGTTCGGAATGGACAAGCGTGTGCACATGGAACGCTTTTGCTCAGCTCAGGCATGCTCAGCTCACGTATGCTCAGCTCAGGTATACTTAGCTCAACGCATTCAGTAAAATCGCACGTAAGAAGTGGTTTGCTGACGATTGAATTCTTCCAATAATGCAGTGCCTTACGAACTAAATTGTATAAGTTCTTCCTTCTTCAATGGCACTACAACCCCAATCGGGCCTTGTCCTCCTGACTTTCAGGCTCCTTAACATTTTATTTTTTATTGTGGAAGCCCTGCGCATAACGCTATATCTTCGAATTTTCATTTTTCGTAGATTGAAGTAACCCAATTATATCCACGCAGACAGTGTGCTAGAACTATACGTCAACCGGGATTAGAAATGTGATGGTCTACAATACGAAGGCTGTGGCATTGTAGACCAACACCAACACCTAGGTTTTAAAAGACTCAAGTTCTTCCGTCATATATTATTATTGTAATTTTTCGATTTATATCAGGCTTTCAATTTTTAGATTCCTGTAGAAGACATACAATTCATTTTGAAATCAAATTTTCCATTTTGATTCGTTTGATATATGTAGGACTAAGAATTTTTCCTCATTCCGATTTTGTGTTCTATTAAGCAAAAAATTAATTAACTAATTAATACATAAATTATAACTGATTAAATATATTTTTTTCTTCTTTCTAGTGGGAAACAATCGCTTCACGTAACTATTAAATGGCTACCAAATATTGGGAGAGAGCTCGGTTTATAATACGAATGCCGCAAATGGTGAGTAAATTTTATTATCAATTTATAAGCATGCGAATTGAACTATAGTATAACACGTTCATATAAGAAACGACTAAAATTTATTTTTCAACGTATTGTTTTCGGCATTCAATTTATGTGCTTTGCTATTTTTATATGAAATGAAAATCGATAGCCAAGCAACTTCTACTTCTAATTTCCGAAGAAAAAAAATATACAGTAAAAGAAAAATAGATTACACAAATACAGTAGAGATGATTCTATCAAACCGAAATCAAAATTGAATGTCCAATATTTTTATAAAATCACCCAAATCAGTATCCCGATGTCTAATTTCCAAAACATAAAATCTTAAGAAATGAACCAACAAACATAAAAAATCGAATTGTATATTACTGCGAGATTTGGTTAGAATGATATAACCTTTAGAAAAATTATATGGTAAAGTAAAATAAGGGTGAGACCCTATTTCTACTGTTCTAACTGTATACTTCCGAGACCCCTACTTTCACATGTCACAGTCATTGATTTTTCGGTGTAAAAAGGGATCAATGGTGCATTCGAAACAAAACACAAAGGGATGAAATTTTCGGCTACAGCTTCGAACACAAGGTACTGCATAGGGGGAAGGGTCGATGAACCGGTCATATTCGAAATACAAAGTTCTAAACAAGTCCTGAACTTATCTTATTTTTGGTGGCCTCTATTTATGCCCGATTAACGCCAAATTTTTATATTTAAATGTGTGAATGAGATTATGATAACCGAATATTGAATAGAGAAATCAGCGTAGTAATATCGATAAATTTTTCACTCCGTAAAATTTACAAAATCATAAATAACATATTTTCCTAACTCAAGTTTAGTAACTTAAATAAATCACTCTACTTCTACTTATCAAAAAGTTGGAGTACAAGATGGACTGCTTTTAATCATTATTAAGCTAAGATTATTTCTATGGTGATGGTTTTTATGAAAAACTCTTACAGAAAGGTTTTATCCATATACAAGTGTATGACAAATGTAATGATCTCGGTTCGAAAATGTTATGATATATTAAGGGTATAAAAAGAATCGATGAACACTTGTTTTGCGTCTAGTGCAATCCATCAACTGAACAGTACGCAAAGGAATCTGATAATGCTTAGATGTAATTTTAATAAATCTTAATCCATGTTTATATGAAAATATAGAATTATGTATTCGAATCTTGAAATAGATTTTGAGTCATTTCGATTTTTCAATCTAATTTGAAAATATCATCGTTACCTTCTTTTAAACTTTATCAGTTTGCTTGGTTACAGTAGGGTGTAAAAACCATTCACCATCATTTTCTATCTCGATTTATTCTTCGCAACTGCATATATTTAATCGCGGCTGTATGTGTAACCGAGCTCAAAAGGCTATATTACCACCTAGCCATAAGCATTTTGTGTCTTTAACTTTGCTTAAATTAAAATTTGAAGTTTCAAAACTTTTCTCTTTAATAACAAAGTGAAAGTTAGAACGTGTAACGGATTATATAAGTTTAATTTTATATTTTTTACTATGCAAAACCTGGACATGGTCATTCCAAATATGCATAAATTATTTAACATCTGTTATAACAATATATGAACCGTAAAAAAGCAAGACAAGTTTTCAGCTGATTCTGGTTTCATCGCTCCCTTGTTTAACTTTTCCCCTATATTGGTGGTGATAGTTTTTTTTTTATTATTCGAGTTAAGGGTCCTTAGATAGGCATTTACCCTACTATAACCTTTAGTCTACCTTTCTTGACTGCCACTGCTTTGCAAACTTTCACATTGAATTGAGCGCAGAATTGTACACTGCGTACTGTCTGGGTGTAGTTTGTCAGGTTTTGGAATATATAATGAGAGTTTTGGTTGGGCAAACCTGCAATGCCTTTCATCCTAACATTTGCACTTATCGTTCGTGAATTTTTAGCCAAAGAACTTGGTTTTAATGAGAAACATAGATCTCCCCCGACACACACACACACACTAATTACACAGTTAATTCAGCCTTCGTCGTGAATTAAATTACAAAACTTTGGTACCTAATGTTATATCAATGACACATAGCGGACTAAATTACTAATTTACTAATTAGTAATTTGGCTTGTCTTCATCATTAGTAGAGTGGTGACACGTAGCACTTTCCTAATTAAGAAGAACCACTCACTCTGTCTCTGTCAAATTTTAAAATGTAAATTGAATAGTCAATGGGCAATAAAATTGTTCAAGGAAGGCCCCAAAAAAGAAAAATAATCCTTAGTCCTGTATTGGAGTCGTTTGCCAGTCACCTTTCATAGCTGGGATATTAAATCACGCTTTGAAGGTTTCCTAATTAAGAAGAACCACTCACTCTGTCTCTGTCACACAAAACAGGACAGCTCTAGTACATTCTTCATTATTACAGCCTGAACTATGTGAGAAATAAGAACATTTAACTGAGACCATTTAGCTGATAAATGATCAATATTTTGGTAATTTGGAGCTCATTGGGCTAAATTAGTGTATGGCACACAGTAAATGATAATTTAGACCTAATTAATAATTTAACTGTGCTATGTGTCGTACTGGTATAAGAAATGCTTAGTTGAAAGTAAATATATTGTAACAAGAATTTGTAATTAAAATTACCTTTTTTTTTATGTGGCATCGGAACTAGAGGGGTTGCCCCTTTGTACTGAAGCACAGCTTCGGTGCGGGGGGAAGGATATTGGCTTTGGAAATTAAGGGGGATAGAGACGGAAGTGGGTATGCATATTTCTTTTGAATTGTTGAATATTATAGTCATGCGGGAATACTGAGATGGGCAGCGAGTTCCGCATTCGAACAGTCCGGTTTAAAAACGAATCATGAAATTTGAAAGTTAATAAGACCCTGGGAAATGATATTTCAGAAAAAAAAAACATTTTTTTTGGTGAGCAGATAAGCAGTTATCCCAAAAGTTATCGTGGTCTGTTAATCAGCAGCTGGTTGAATCAGTACACCTCAGAAGTCCACCGCGATTTTTAAAATGTATAAAAGTATGGAACAAAGTGTTTGTCTCAAATTCAACCATTTTCGTGTGCGGAATCGTTGCGAATATTGGAAAAGGCTTACGGTGATTCAGTAATATCAAAAACACGAGCATACGAGTGGTACAATGCCTTGGAGGACGGTCGAGAGATCGTTGAAGACATGCCTCGTTTTGGAAGACCTCCGACCTCTTCAACTGATGAAAACATTCAAAAAGTGAAGGAAATGATGCTCGAAAATCATTATGCCAGTGTTAGGGAGATAGCAGAAGAGCTCGACATCTCTCGCGAGTCCGTTCGTTCGATTTTAGTGGATACTTTGGCCATGAAACGCGTCCTTGCTCAATTTGTTCCGATAAAGCTGAATTTTCTTCAAAAAAAAGTACCGTGAACAGGTCTCTTTGGACATGCTTGATCGTGCGAATTCTAATTCCACAATCATGAAGCGAGTTTGACATGCAAACCAGTCAACAATCATCGGAAAGGAGGAAAAAATGAACCGAAACCAATATTTAGGTTTGATCCATCAAGAATTCGTTCCAGAAAGACAGGCGGTCAACAAAAGTACTATTTGACCGTATTGAAGCGTTTGCTTGAGCAAATCCGTAAAAAACGGCCGGAATTATGGAAGGAGAATTCATGGATTTTTCACGATGATAATGCGCCATCGCATAGAACCTAATTGTGACCGAATTTAAGGCTAAAAAAGCAACAAATTCCATCAATCAACCACCGTATTCACCAGATTTGGCCCCGAGTGACCTTTTCTCATTCCCGAAACTGAAACTTACCGCTCTGTGGAACCCGTTTTCAGTCGATCGAGGACATAAAACATAATTCGCTGAAGGAGCTGAATGCCATACCAAAAAGTGCTTATGAAAATAGTTTCGAGGACTGGAAGAAACGCTGACATATGTATTTGTCTTGCATCTAATGGGGATTACTTTAAAAATAAACTGCCAACAAGTCGGGCGAAACTGTATTACTCTTGGGACAAGTTGCGGATGAGTGGAAAGTCAATATGCAGGTTAGAGAAGGCTAAGTGAAAGGGGGTTCTTGGGCAGGGCTGTTGTTAATTTAACAATATTTCATTCGTTTCTGCAAGTTTCGGTTTTTATGAGGGGAGAAGGAGGGGTAATAGTAAGGGTGGGTGGATCTTAATAGCTTTTTAATTAATTGAATTACGTCCAATATTCTCTGTATAGAATGTGTTTCATAGACGAAGTTGCATAGAATTTTCATAAAATTCGGTGTATTCTACATTCACGAAACCGAACATTTGTATGGGAGGGGGTAGAGAAAGTGGGGGAATCGTAAAATTTGATATGTAGATTTATTTCGATTCTCTTGTAAGGTGCTTGTATAAAATTTCAAGTTCGTAACTTTTAGTTTGTTGGTTATTAATAGATTTAATGAAATTGGTCGAAATCATAGTTTTGTATGGGAGGGGGTGGAAGGGCAAGCGCGATTTCAAAACTTTTAAAGCAACTTCATTTGAATTATTTTTATAAGTTTTTATGCAAAATGTAAAATTGATAGCTTTTAATAGTTAGCTGATAACTGATTTCTTAAAAATGCTCGAAAAAATAATTTTGTATGGCAGGGGGTAGAGGAGGTGGAGTAGTCGTAAAACTTGTGATGCAATTTTCTTTCTTTTCTGTTGTAAGGTGCTCGTACAAAATTTCAAGTTCCTAGCTTTTAATTTGTTGGTTATTAGTTGATTTAATGAAATTGGGCGAAAACATACTTTTGTATGGGAGGGGGTAGAAGGGCAAGCGCGATTTCAAAACTTTTAACGTAATTTCATTTCAATTATTTTTGTAAGTTTTTATGTAAAATTTCAAATTGATAGCTTTTAATAGTTAGGTGATAATTGATTTCTTAAAAATGGTCGAAAAAATAATTTTGTATGGGAGGGGGTAGAAGTTATAAAGGTTTTCGACCAGTTAATATTTCGTATATTTAGGGATTTTTTTTAAATGCATTTCGCAAAATTTTCAAGTTTCTACCTTAAAATTTCACTCAAAAATTTTCAGTTTATGTGTTTTTTTCAATGCACACGAAACACCTTGTGCACGTTAGACCGGGGGGGTCGGTTTAAAACAATTATGGATCAAGTTATTATTATTTTTGTATGTACATCAAATAGAGGTATTCACATGCAAAATTTAAACTTTTTATCTTTCACCAGAGCCCTAAAAAAACACTCAAAATTTTCGACATTTTTGCTTATCACCTCCCTCCCCTTACACCACCCAACTTAAAATTTTTATCAAAATTAACCATTATGTAGCTCTACAATCTGACAAATTTTCGATTTGATATCTGTACTCAATTTTGAGATATAATGATTTGTAGTTTTGGAAAGTGCGCTATTTTTGAAATGATCCCCATTTCCCCCCACTACTATTATGTCCACATTTTATTTTTTTTTTCATATTTTGCTAATAAAGCTTAGTATACTTTTCAAGTTTCATTTACATAGCTTAAGAGACAGTCGAGATATTCATTTTTAAGTGTTTTTCTTTGCACCTCCCCTGACCCTCTCCCTTACAATAATTAGCCACTTTCTAAGCTGATTCCGATGGAACTATACGCCACCTTGACGGTCTCAAAATATGAGATTTTTAGGATAAGTAATTTTGAAGATATAATCATTTGAAAAAACAATTCGGCCGACAATTTGTTTTTAGCCCCCCCCCCTTTTCGGACGCCAATGGATAAAAAAAATAAATTATTTTTGAAGTTTGTCCCACAAACCTCTCTATATGTCCACTGATTTTCAACTTTCTATCTGCATTCGTGATGGAGATATTAGCAAGTGTAGTTTTCGACTTTTTCCCTCCCCCCGCCTCCCCCTTCCACCTAACACCCCCAAAATTTAGAAAATAGAGCTCACTTACCCAAACAACAATCTACTCAAAAACGAACATTCTATCCTTAACGGTTTCGGAGATATGAGTCCATATGTACGGCGTACGGCGGGACGGATTTTTTTTTTTTGCATTTTTAGGCTAATTTAGTCATGAAACGCGAAAAAAAAAAATTTCAGGGTAGCAAACTTTTTTTTTTCTTGTGTAATACTTTATTATTAGAATAATAAAGTAAAAATTAAAAATATTGATACTTAATTAAATATTTACAAATTCCCGGTACTTTTTGGTTGCAATGTATTTTAGCTATTTAAGTGTAAAATTTAGCAAAAAACACTAAAGATGAAGACATTTATAGAAGAACCGTCTAATTTAGTGTCAGATTTTAAATCGTGCAAAATCAAATACATTCTTAGATATACCTAGTCGTGCCATAAGTTCTGTCACACGTATATGGGCAATTTTTGTATAAATGAAAAAGAGTTTTTGACAAAGGAAAATATATTTTATTTTGGCATACTAATGGAAGTAAAATAAGCAACAAATTATTCAAAGTGGCCGCCTTTAGCCTTAACACAGCTCTTTAATCTGTTGGGCCAGTCATCGATAGCAGTACGCACTGTTTCTAGCGGAAAATTAGCTACTGCTTCTGTCAAAGATCGCTTAAGGCTCTCGATATTTGGGTGTCGTCTCGTGCACAGCATGGACTCTAACTCCGCCCACAGTTTGTAGTCCAGGGGATTCAAATCTGGGCTCCCAGAAGGCCATTCCGTCGCCCTTATAAACTGTGGAATATTGGTTTCCAACCACGCTTGTGTGGTTCGAGCTTTGTGGGCTGGCGCAGAATCTTGCTGGAAAAGCCAATGTCGATTGTTGAATAGCGTAGAGTTCAGCGGCTTCACACTTCCCTCCAGGATGTCCGTTTGATAATTTTTCGCTGCAGTTTTTACGCCTTTTTCGCAAAAATGAAGCTCGGTGACCCCTTCGTAGCTGACACCCCACCATACCATGACTGATGCTGGATGATGTCCTCGCTGTACCCTAGTGGCAACTTCTCGGGCTTCTATGGAGCTGTGGGCATACACCTTATCATTTTGGCGGTTGAAATCTTCCTCCACCGTAAAAATTTTTTCATCGGTAAATAAAATTTCTCGATGTTTGTTGTTGCCGTACCGCCGAAGGAGCTCTTTCGATCTGGTGCTCCTAATTTGCTTCAACTGCTCAGTCAGCAAATGTCCCGTTGATCGTCGAAAGGCACTCATCCCGAGGTCAGATTTTATGATGCGAGACATACTTCGGGTGGAGATGTTCATCTCTCGAGCCATGATTCGTTGTTTACGAAGCGGATTTCGACGAATTCGACTCTCGACCGCTTTGATGGCAGCAGAAGAACGTACATCACGCGGACGTCCAGAACGAGGTCGATCTTCAATAGTCTGGATCGCGTTATATCTCTGGATCGCACGATACACAAATCTTTGCGTTATTTTTAACGGGCACAACAACTTGAAAATTTCACTCGCGGATTTTCCACACTTATGTAGTGCAATCACTGCAGTTCGGTTTTCTATTACACCCCATTCCATCTTCACACGTTAACGAACACACTTTAAATGACCATCAATTGTCAACAACATTATGACGTTTATAAAACTGGCCGATATTGAAATGTCACTCATAAAATAAAGTTGTTGCCAATGTGAGAAATTATGTGACAGAACTTATGGCAGGACTAGGTATGTTTTTAACTATCGTCCTAAACTCGGAAAAAAAACTTACTGGTGTCAAATGATGGAAGTTTGAATTTTTACTAAAAAACATAACAGAATTTGATTGGGCGTAAAGCCCAATCATATGATACTCTAGCTGAGATGGAAATGACTTTAATATACCGGAAAATATGTCATCTCAAATCTTTCGAATAGTGAGTAGAGACTTTTGCATGGGAGGTGGTAGAAGTAGAAGGGGAGGTTTATATTTTTCGCATATGACAACGAACATGGCATGCAAAATGTTTTTTGCTGATTTTAAAGTTTTTAGCTTCAAATTGGATAGAGTTTTCCTGAAATTGGGGCATTTGTAAGGGAGGTGGCAGAGGAAGTGGAACGTTTTAGATGATTTTGAAACTGCTTATCATCGCCCTTATCACCATGCTTTGATTCAATTTCAAAGTCGATAGCTCTCATATATTCGAAGGAGAAATGATTTTCTTGAATTTATAATACAGATATTTGTATGGGAGGCGGTAGATGGAGTGAAGCTGAGCTGATAATTTTTTCTAGCATTTATTGCAACTATTAAAAAACAAATTCTGGCAAAATTTTAAGTTTTTAATTTTTCTAGTTTTAATGGAAATCGATATAATGCATTTAACAAAAATTATCGATTTGTATGGGAGGGGGTAGAAGGAGTGTAAGGATCAAAACAATTTTTTTTCCCGTTATTGACATTTCTATTTTTATACCTTATACAAAATATCAAGTTGATAGGTTTAACAGTTTCGAAGAAAAATAATTTAATTTAAATTTAAAAATTTCGTGAAATTTGTATGGGAGGGGGTAGAAGGAGTGAGGTGAAGTTGATAATTCTTATTAAAACTAATTGCAATTATAGTAGAAATAATTTTGGCAAAATTTTGTCTTTTCAGCTTTGCCACTTTCAATGAAAATCGAAAATATGTATTTTTGAAAATTGTCCATTTGTATGGAAGGGGGTAGAAGGAGTGAGAGGATCCAATTAATATCCCGTAATATTAATCACATCTATATCGTAAAACTTTGACCTAAATTTCAAGTCGATAGCTTAAATAGTTTCAAATAAAAATCAATTTCTTTATATATCGAAGTTTCATGAAATTTGTATGGGAGGGGGTAGAAGGAGTGGGGGATGTAGCCCATTCACGAACTTAAAGTTACTTTTTAGCTAAAAATGATACACACAAATTTTTAGCACTATAGCTCAAAGCTTTCGAGAGTTATGCTGTAGACAGACGGACAGACGGTCACTCGGAATCGAGGTTTTTGAGCGACAACAAATATTTTTGTACCCTTGGCGGCTCTGTGCGAGCGTTATTCCTTAGCGTTACAAACGGTAAGGCAAACACAATATACTCTCAGATTTCATCTAGAGTATAAAAATCCGCAATTTTTGCGCACTTAATTGTGCTTAGACCTCGTTTAAGCGCGCAAAAATGGCACTTTACAGTTTTTAAATCCGAGCTATTAAGAAAAATTTCGCAACGTTTTCATGAAAACTATCGCTAAAATATTTTAACTCGCGTCGGATGTCGGGGACATTAGGCGCAATGTTCTTGATGCTTAAGACTATCGAAAAAAGGATTATAAAAATGATTCAGCCAGCTTGCTTTTGTGATTCGGAAGATGTCAATACTTGAAAATTTAATTCTACCGACATTTTGAAAATTTTTAAGAAGACGGCCAAATTGTTTGTTTAGTTCAGAGATATCCCAACTTTGAATTATTCTAATTTACTAAAAATAACATTGGCGGTCTAGGGCGGAATCTGGTTTAGAAAAAATTTATTCGATTTAACTTTATTGTGTTCGCTTTAAAAAAAACTGCTCTTCTGAAAAACTATTTTTTCACACTTCATGACTAAATTAGCTCAAAATGGAAAAAAAATTATCTGTTTTTACGCTGTACGTGTAGTGCGGTTTAAAGAAAAAAGCTTAAGAAAATTTCACTCCGTTTTATCTCAATACTAGCCGTACTCCACCACCGTTTTTTTACGTTTACGTAGGTGGGGCTGTGTTTAGTTATCAATAACTATTGTTGGCCTTGAATCGCACGAGCTGCCGTTCTTCGCTAAAATTATAATATTTTTACTCTAGTCAAATCCTAAAAATATATATTTTGTAAAAAAAATATATACACCTGGAATCGGACCCGGGCTGCTCGGATATCATGCGAGCATTCTACAATGCACTGCAATTTTGGGCTGGTGATTTGGCTGGTTGAGTACATACTGAAGTGAATTTCATAGTGAGAAAATATGGACAACGCTAACGATTTGTTTATATATGATAATTGTTCATAGCTGTAAATGATGTACGTTCTTATTTTAGTATTATTAATAAAATCGCAAACAAATTCAAAATTTTTAAGGCCCATAAAAGGTATGAAAGGCCAACTCCTGAGTACGGTATGTTTTGCTTAGCTGATACAGGAACCCTGCACACAACAATATACTGCCCTCGCAACACGATGCGAGTTAAAATATTTTAACTCAAGATTTTGATAGAAGTTGGCTGAATTATGTAGCGGATAGGGACATTAGTGATATCGAAATTAAAGTTAATGTGTATTAACTTGCGCTGTTTGTCGAGGGTATAAAATACATTCAGAAAAATAGTAATTAAAACCAAAACAGTTACCTGCACAAAGTATTTCGGATGTAGTGAAACATAAAAAATCCAAAATTTTCGATGGACCTATTAAGCCAAAATCTTAAAATTTTGCTAAATTCGTTCGCAAAAAACATTTAAGATATTAACAGATCTAAAGCTAATTAAGAGCATACGAGGCGAGGGAAACAGCCTCAGCACACATCTGAGGCCGCGCGAATGATATCCGTAGCGAGTCGAAAATTCGGTTGTACGAGTATTTGGCATTCTGCATTATTTCATTTCTGCCTTGCCTCGCTTCTTCAAATGATTGATCGCATTTTTGAAAACAATGTTTGAGAAATAAGTTGGGTTCAGGAAAAGGCACTGCATCTTATAAATAAAATTTTACGAAAGTGTTCGTTTTTTTCTCAAAAATCGATTCAACCAGCTGCTGCAAACAAACCGCGCTAATTTTTGGGATAATAATTAAGGACAGTCCTACCTGATTATCAAAATAAAATTTTGTTGAAATATCATTTCCCAGAGTAATTTTAATTACAAATTCTCGATAATTTATTGTCACAATGTAGTTGTAGTATTGAATTCAAGTATTCATAAGTAATATTTCTTGGAATTTGCTGCAGATGTGATTGATGTTCGGAACGATTTAAGTGATCAATTGAAAAAATATTAGCATTTTCCCAGTCCTGAATTTTAAAATTCGCAAAATTGTAGATCTGGACAGACACCTTAAGTCTTAAAACTGCATTCTCGAATTTTTCGTTCACAATTTCACGAATTCATTCTATTCATGACCTTAATACCCGTAACACATAGCGCAGCTAAATTATTAATTAGACCTAAATTATCATTAAACGACTGTGTGTAATACGCTACTTTAGCTAAATGAATGCGAAATTACCAAAACAGTGATCATTTATCAGTTAAATTATTTCAGCTAAATGTTCATTCCACACATAATTTAGACCATAATGTTAAAGAATGTACTAGAGCTGTTCATTTAATATCTGTGTTTTCATGCTAGAAAGAAGAAGAAGAGTAATTTCCTGACAACTCCGTCTGATATGAAACCTTCGAATCGTGATTTAATGGCCCAACTATGAAAGTTGGCTTGCAAACGACTCCAATACAGGACTAAAGATTCCTTTACTTCTTTTGGGGTCTTCCTTGAACAACCTTATTGTCTATTGGCTGTTGAATTTAATTTTTAAAATTTGACAGAGACATAGTAAGTGGATCTTCTTAACTAGGAAAGTGCCATATGTCACCACTCTACGAACGATGAAGATGAGCTAAATTGCTAATTAGTAAATTAATAATTTATTCCGCTATGTGTTACTGGTACAAATGAGTTAAGCTTTGTGGAAAGCTGTAATTTTACAAGTTTTTAAAACTATCAAAAAGATAACTCAAACTGAACAAAAAAATAAAATTTAATTTATGATTGAAAAATTAAAAAACAAATAATATTAACCCATCAGGGCGTCATTGTGAAAATTCCGAAGAAGGGTGACCTTCGGGATTTCGGCAACTGGCGTGGTATATGTCTACTTACTGCCGTATCGAAAGTAATGGCTAAAGTAATTCTCAATAGGATTAGTGATGTTGTGGAGAGCACTCTCGAAGTTTATCAGGCTGGATTTCGTAAAGGGTCGTCTTGTACCGACCGCACAGATACCCTACGGATAATATTGGAGCAGTCAGCTGAAACGTTTGTGGACTTCGAAAATGCTTTCGACAGCGTCAAGCTAGATTACATATGGTATGCTTTGCGTAGGGGAGGTATTCCAGATAAGGTCATAGCCATGATTAAAGAATCCTACGAAGATGCAAGGTTGTCGCGTCTTGCATAGAGGAGAGCTGTTCGAAAGCTTCCCTGTGCAAACGGGTGTCAGACAAGGCTGCATATTATCACAAGCCCTGTTTCTGGTGGTAATAAATGACATCAAGATGCTGCACTGAAAGGTGGGGAAGGTAAAGGTCTTCAATGGAGACTATTTAACATCTTAAATCACCTTGCTTATGCTGATGACGTGTGTTTGCTTGCACATAACCGTTCGGACTTAGAGGCAAGTGTTCGCTCGTTGCATTCTCAATGCAAAGAGGCGGGACTGAAAATAAATGTACGTAAAACCAAGTCCATGCATATGGACTCGAACGCAAGCACATCGATTGTTCTTAACGGACAAGATGTTGAAGAGGTGCAAGATTTTTGTTATCTCGGAAGCATTGTCAGCATGGACGGCGGAGCCGAAAAGGATATTGAGGCTCGTCTAAATAAAGTTCGTCAGGTCTTCAGTATCCTTTCCCTTTTCTGGAGGTTACGAGAGATCTCCCTTCGAACGAAGCTGCGAGTTTTTGACGCATGCGTCAAATCCGTGTTGTTATATGGTTGCACCACGTGAAAAAGGACCGTTCGACTTACCAAGAAACTCCTCCGACGCATTTTAGAAATATTCTGGCCAGAAGTGATCTCCAACGACGAACTTTGGAGTACAACTGGCCAGACGAAAATAGGTATTGAGATTCATAGGCGGAAGTGGCAGTGGATCGGTCATACTTTCAGGAAACCATAGCGAAACATCGCCAAACAGGCTCTCGATTATAATCCTCAAGGAAGACGTCGGGTCGGTCGACCATGTAACACATGGAAGCGAGCAGTTCAGCAGGAGGCCAGAGGAATAAACAAGTCCTGGCAACAGCTTAAGGCCGATTTTCAGGATCGTGCCTTGTGGAAGAGAGTAGTTTCTGTGCTATGCCCCTATAGGGGGTCTTAACAGGAATATGATTGATTTGATTAAAATTTCTTTTTATTTGTTTTACAACGAGAGAAAATTGTAAAAAGAAAGATAGTTGGTTTTATTTTGCTTTTATCGAATCTATTAAATTATTAAATAACATCGTGAATGCGTCGTGTTCCAGTTTTAAATGTGCCTGCCTTCGATAAAATGCAACCTCTGACTATAACGAAAGTAAAAATTTCAATTGAAAAAAAAATTAGACGCAAAATTTAAAATTATATTATTTTCGTATTGAAGTAAACAGTTGCCGGTATTTTTCCTTGTTGGAAGTGCTATATTTAATTTTTTGTTTGAAAATGTTCAAATTAAAATGAGAATGCCCGGCGAGAATTATTTTGACGATACTAGCTACCATAGCTGGACTAGACATTCTCTAATCAGCGCATTTGAATCGTGATTTTAGATTCGAATGGTTTCAGGAATATCGCAGATCAATTGTAACATCACGTCTTTATTTATTAGAATTATTAGTATAACTTAAAAAGAATAGGCGATTACCCTCTCCCATACAATATGACACAAAACATGTGTAAAAATTAGTTCAATGCCGTCTCTCCTTCTACCAGTCCCCATACAAAATTTCTTAAATTCAAAAAAATTTCTCTTTCATCCTGGAGTATTACATGATTGGGTTTTACGCCCAGTCGTAGTCCTGTTATATTTTATTGTATTTTGGGTATTGCTTTTTTGCAATATTCGTTTTCATAAAATTGTAATTATTTCACTAATTAATTTTTTTTTTAATTTTTTTCCAGAAAAGTAAAGTATCAATTTCATCTACTTCGTCGTATTCAGTGCTTCTCACTCAAAATGATAACATCATAACGTAAACATAAATTGCAGTATTATATTATAACTAAAACAAGAATCGTGTATAGCTCTCTCTTTAAAAACTTCATTAACTCATTAAATAAGCATTTTTAACGTTTCTTATCTTTAAAAAAAATTTATCAACTTTTAATAATACAATGTATTCGTTCAAATAATCAAAATACAAAAAGAAAAAAATGATAAAACTCATAAATAAAGTGAGACAGATAATTAAAAAAAAAGTATAATAATTAAAAGTAAAATATTTTTGGTATCAACTTAAAAAGTTCATTAAAAAATCGCTGGCGAAAAAAAAATATTTTCCAATTCGTTTTGAAATATTCGTTCCTTTAGTTTGCTTGTTATAATTGTTGTAAACAATTCAATATTTTTTTCTGACATTTTTTTTATCATTAATTCAAATCAAAGAATTCTTGAAAAGAAACACGAACACTTACATGTATAGTGCATATTTATTTAGAAATAATGAAAAAAGAACTAATTAAAAGTGAAAACACACACAAATTAGATAAAAATAAACTCGTATAAAAACGAAACTGAAAATAATGCAAAGCAAAGAAATCGCTATTATTTATTTGAACAAATATAAAAAAAGTAAAAGAAACTAAAAACAAATTAATAAAATTATTATGCTTAATTTTAATTAAATTTTAAAAATTAGATGTAAAATAAGTTAAAATATTACTTTTATTTATATTAAAATAATATACAAAAATAAACAACGCCCAGATCCTATAATAAGGTAAATCACATTAAAAAAATAAGTAAGAAAAAATTATTCAACTTTTTCTAAACAAAATATAAAATACAAAAAAAAAACACGGAAATATGTTCTAGTCAAAATATTTTTTAAAATATATATACTAAAAAAAAGATATAAATAACAAGCATAAGAATAAAACCAACAACTTTTTATTTAAAAACAAAAATTAAAAAATATTTACATGTAAGATAATTATGTAAAAATATTTACGAAAATTTCAATCAGTCTTGTAATAGAATCTTTTTTCTTTTTGTTTTAACTTTGTAATTTTTGGGTTTTTTTTTCAGTTTAATTTATATGTAATTTTGGTTTTTATTGTTTTACTTTCGGGTTTTTTTTATAATTATGAGTGGATTTTTCTTTTTCATTGTGGACAATAATTTACGATTCATATTTTTATTTAAAAGTTGCGTTTTTTTCCAAATCTTAACTATCTGGCTATAATAATTGAGTGGCAGTCGTTACTCACGATTTGAATAAATATTTTTGCTTCGAATCATATTACGGATCCGACAGTTTCTATAATGTGCCAACATTCGGCTGGAAGCAATATGTATTTTAATAAGAAATACAAATGAAGTGATCGAATAAAATAGAACTAATATAGTAATGATGACCCTCCGCGGTACGCAATACTTTTCGTATAATCACATCATTAAAGGCGTGGTTAGGATTTTGTGCAATAATCGCTGAAGGAACGTCGTCATTTTACCTATAAGTTCAATGTCAACAACATTGAATTAAAAAATTTATGTTTTTGACTAATGATGATTTAGCGAGATGATAAGCAACGATCACAACAAATATGTTATAGTGTAATATTCGAACGATACATTATATTCGCATTTTTTGTTCAACATTTCTTTCATAGTATAGAAACATCTGCTAAGATGAAACAGACTAACAATTGCATCTCGAACTGAGTTAAAAGATTTTTCTGAATTGCTTTCAATTACACTCTTTCTTGGTTGAAATAATACCAATTTTAAATCGAACCCTTATGATATTTATTTATTAAAATATATTTGCAGTTTTAAAATTCAACGCATAACTTTAAATCCATTTGATAGTATCATTAACCGCCCTGCCATAAACAACAAACAGCAAATCAACTCAACGAAAAAGAAAATCCAATCATAAATTTAATTTTATTGTATTATTCTTTTATTATTATTTTAATCGAAACAAAGAAAAAATATAACTAAAAACGTATATAATTCCTAGGAAATAATAGTAAATAAATTCTTTTTATTTTATTTATATTTATTATATATAATATAACAATATTTTATTTTCATTTAATTTTATCATTAATATATTTAAAAGAAATTTTTGCAAGTGTGATAAGATTCTTATTTTTCTATCACCGAAACAACTCCCATAAGCATAAACAAACACACACAAACCTTTTCACATTTTAATGCTACTGTAATTTTCTTAACTTATGATTTGAAATCAATTATTCATTTCTTTTAGTTTATTTATAATTATAATTTTTTTTTTAAATTAATTTTTTGTTTCCTATTTTGTCGATGAAGCACTCGGAAATCCAAGCGGTATAAATAAATTTATTACAGAAACTTCTATAAAAAATAAATAATATTATAATAAAATTAAAAAAAAAACATTGATTTCAGGCAGATACGATAAAATTTCATTGCCAATTACATTAATTTGCAATTAAAGACTATCGTACATAACTGCAGTAAAATAGATTAATTGTTCGGAGTATGAAACATCCTTTTTGTAATTTTTTTTAAATCAAATTAAAAAAAAAAAAAAAAATAGTATACAAAATCCGACAGATATGAATACCAAAAATCTCAAATTGTTTGCTATAACTTCATATAAAAAAATGAGATAAAAGATAAAAGAAATAACAAAACGATAATTTTAAAACAAGATTTTTAATTTTTATTTTAAACTATTTATTAATAGGAATAATTTATTTTTAACGCAATGATATTAAGCATCATATAAGTGTGAGGTTTAAAATAAAACTATTCCATAACTTTTTGTTCTTATCCAATCAAGAAAATAGTGCATTAAAAATAATTTTTCCTTCAATTAAAGTCAAATGAAATGATTTAATCTAGAAAATCAATCGGCAATGAAATAATGACATAATAAAACAAAAGAAAGCAAAGTAAGAATAATTTACAAAAAAAATATCTTAATCATATTTAATTATATGAAGTATGAAGTAAAAAAATATAATTAAAGAAAAAAAGAAACATATATATTTGATGTTGTGTGCAATAGTGTTTAATCCAGAGAAAAAGAAGCTTTGATTTTTTTATTATATCCTATACATATAATAATTTTTTGATTTGAAAACGTATTTTATTTTTATTTACAACACAAAGATGTTTATTTTAAACATAAAGAACAAACAAGAAGAAGATTATAATCATCATTAAATACAACATAACAAAGTAAAATATTTATTTTGTGAGAAGAGAAAAAAATTAAAAAAAACTAAATCCGATTAAATACAAACAGATCTCTTGCAACTTATTACAATCAAAACTAATCTAACTCGAATCAGCTTTATTTTATACAATCAGTTATTCGTTTAGTTTAACTTTACTGGTTTTAAGAATTGGTTTCGAACTCAATTCATAAGATAGTTCAATCTCCAGAAGATTTAAGCAAGGGCAGAGTTTGATTGTGTATACAGTGGCGCAGATATAATACAAAATGATGCAATAGAATCTTTTAAATAATTTGTCTCTGCAATTGCTTACTAAATTCCAATCACACTTAAAAATGTTATCATTATGTTGTAAATTATCAAGTAGTAAATAATCATATAGCTAAAATCATTCGTATTTAAATTTTATGATAATTACGTGTTTACTTCATAACTAAAAATGAAAGCTTAACACAAAAATTTCTATATTTTGCAAAAAATCTCAACAGAATTGAAAAAGAACAGACTCTTTTGTCACTATTCCTTTCTATATGGTCTATTGTCTCTGCGCCATTGTGTATATAATGAATTGAAAAAAATTGTATATAAAAAAGGGTTAAAATTATTTAAGAAAAAAGGCAATTCGCATCAAAACTTGTTTTATAGACTTTTTATCATATCCTAAATGATAAATAAATTCCAGTGATTTCATAGAAGAAGATTATCAAAAATCGTATATCGTTTCTGCATTTCCGGAACGATAGAAGAACAACACTTAAAATCGTTTTGGTTATTTAGAAATTTTACCGTGTCTAAAACTGGTTTTGAAATTAAATTGCCTCAAATAATTTATTAATATTTTGTGTACTATCATAAGTTTTTTTTATTTTTTTCTCTTTGGTTTTATTTATTAGCTTAATTTTTTTTTCTGTTTTTGTTTTAAATTAATATAATTTCTTCTTCTTTTAGTTTAAATATATATATATATATATTTTTTTTTTTTTCGTTTTTCACAAAAACACATTTATACAACACTTCATAATATCGTAATTTTATTATTATTTGATTTACATTTTATAATTTTTAATTTTAATTATTTTTGTTTTCCTTAATCTCTTGTGTGGTTCTTTTTACTTATTATTATTTCAAAAATAAACCATTTTTATTTATGTCGTATGAAAAAAAAAACAATGTTTTTATTTTATTTATTACTTCTATTTATTTTTATTTATATATTTATTTTTAATTTCTAGATTGCTCTCTATTTGTTCTGATGTCTATGAACGGTCTATTAATATATTTATGATTTGTAGTGTAGGGAATTTGTGTCGTGCATTGTTTGATCAATAATGAATGGGTGTAGCGTGGGGTCCCATAATTTTATATGAAATAATTAAAATAATCACTGATCTCATAGGGTACTTAATTATAATTTAGTTATTAATATTTATGGATAACTTATTACATAACCATGTTCTAACATTCAGAAGCTAAATAATTTGTGTTATTTTGTATTGCTTGAATATCATGGTGAAAAACTTTGAAATGTTACGTGCTTGTTATACAAAAATTTGGATTAAGACTATGCAAAAGAGCCGCTACAAAGAACGCTAACCGCCACAGTGTGGTGAGAATAAATCGATAGAAATGGAGTCACACACTACACATGCAAAAGATTTTAGAAATGACAACCAAATTGCTAGAGATAAAAAAAACGAGGCCACATGCCGGTTTACGTTACAAGTAAGGCACGGTACTAGCGAAGAACTTTAATAATATCAGACTACTAAACATTAAGCTTTATATCTACGTACCATTTTATTAATAAGTCTACCTACACAGTTAAATTGCATAAAAGCATTCCAAGATTGCCATTGAATAAACCCCTTCAATAGCAACATTTTGAATTCAAATCATGCAATTTTCGTCGTTCAACCAAACGTGCAAGAATCGTAGTTTTGCGTTGAAACTATTTCACGATAAGCACAAATAACATTTATTAATAAACTGTCGTTCGGTTTCTCGTGGACTTTGAATTTTCCAATATGTTTTTCTCATTATTTTAAGCATTGCTAAAGCTTGCAGTCTATGTTTCATAATACGACTGAAATCATGTTGCACGGTATACTTGAGAATCCAAGGAATATGCGAAAAAGTGATACGAGATGATAATTTTAAATTGTAATGCTCTTAACTTAACAATTTAACTGCCAGGACTTTTTGATATTTCGTACCCAACTATGTCGACACGAAAAGTAAAATACACCGAATTAACGTCAAGTACCTGTGTCTACCCATTTGGGTATACATGGCAGTCAACCTGTTGAACTTGTGATCACGAATTTTCATTTGCATTTAGCGTAAAACAATATGAATTCGAACAATTATTGCTTGGAAGAACTACTGGAGCGTTCAGAACACACCATGCCAAATAACCAAACCACAGGGAAGTGCCAAATATGTCCCTTTTCCTCCTGTGGCGGTTTTGTGTGACAATTCATGTTTGAAAATTTTCCCGTGATTTGGTTATTTTGCATGGCGTGTTACGCTCTATAAGGCGTTAAAAAATCAATTTCGAGCTCATTTCGATTAATTATTTTAAAATATTGCGACATATATGTATATATATTCGTTCAAACAGAAAGTACTCCATGAATTGAGTATCTGCTGATCGTTTTATTTGGCAAAACTTATGATGCTCTAGAAATTCGATTTTTAAATAGTTTTTCACTCAATTATTTTTCAAAGTTGAAATATCTTTTAATGTTCTACTCGGTTTGATCTACATGTTTTTTTTGTCTATTTTTATCGTGCATTAATGCACATACTGCAGTAGTGAATCTCGTGTCTTTTTTGCGGGGGTGAGTACTAACATAACTTTAACTTTTGTTTTTTATTCCTTAACCATTTTTAAGTTCGATCTCATTAAAATTTTGTGCCATATAATTTTATTTTATTTTAGGCAAAAATTTGATTGAAACATGCAATTTTTTCTCTTCTTACAATCTTTTTATTGTACTTAATTAAATTATTAATTTATAAAAAAAAATACTTATAATGAAATAAAAAAATATATTACACACGTTCCTGGTTTTAAACATAAATACATTTTTAAAACATCACAAACAAGCAAAATCTAAAGAAAACCAAAATACTCATTTATTTTCTTTTAATTAAACAATATGTAAATTAAATTTATAATAATTATTAGATAATAAAAAAATATATATATTAATAAGAAAACATACACATTCCAAAAAGCATAAAAATTATGACAAAAACCGAGAAGCTAAAATATAAACCAAAAGAATTTTTCCCCAGAAAGATAGAAGAAACAAGGATATTAAGTAATTTTAAATTAAATATACAATAAATGGGAAAATATTATGTTTAATTTAATTTTCTCTAGTAAAAATATATAGATTTACACGAAAATAAGAAAATTAAATATTGAGAAAACCAAAGGAAGAAATAGATTAAACAAAAAAAAAGTATAATACAATTTTATAATTTATTTTCTTTGTTTTAAATTGATAATTTACAATTTATTTGCAGTTTTTTTTCGTTCTTTAATTGAATTTAAATCCTTTTGTAATTTTGAAAATCCTAACACATTTTATTATGTCTAGAGTGAGTATATAAAACAATCTTTTTGGTTTGTGTTTTTCACAACTTATTTTTTCTCGTTCTTGATTTACAACTAAAACTTTCAGTTTTCTTTTAGTTTTGTTTGAAATATATACATACATAAATTTTAGTTTTAGTACTTATTATTCTTATTAACGATATACAAAACAAAATAGTGTTGTTTTCTTAACCAAAAAAGCAAGAAAAAAAATCTCATATTTATAATTGTATTTCCATTTAGTAAACGCGACTAATATTATAACATTTAAAAAACTAAAAAAAAAATCAGAAAAAATAATATTTTTAGTTGGGTTTTTATTTACTTTATGTTTTTCTTATATTTAATCTCCCTGGTTTTTATTATTCCGTAATACATATTTACTTATACATTTCAAATCGTACTTAACATTTTTTTTCTTATTGCTTTAAAACTGCTGCCCTTGTGACCGTTGATTATCATTTGGTTTTTTTTTTTTTCTTTTTTTTTGGACCTAACGAAAGCTGCCTAATATGAAATTTTATTCTTTTTGTACGTTTTTTTATTTTTTTCATACTACTGATATTCTGGTTGATATTTGGTTTAATATTAAAATTAAATGCTATTTAACATATCGAATTGAACTCGAAATTTTGAAAACTTTCTAGATGAATAGCTATTTAAAAAAAACATAATATCATAGCCAGATAATGCCAATGTGAAATAAATAACTTGAGCAATATTAACCGTACATTAATAATAAAAACGAAAGATGTATCTACGCTAGATTAGTTTTTTCTTTAAAAAAAATCTACTAATCCTGAATTAAGACATCAAGCGTGAATACAAAATTCTTCTTCCTTTTTACTTGAATCATTTTATTTCGAAATATTGATTTTGCTTTTCTAGAAGTCTCTTTTGAATTTCAGTTGGTTTAAAACACGTATATTTTTCTTTTTGTGTTTTCTCTAACCAATAATGTCCTTTACCTCTCTCGACTCTATTGCTACGGTGCTAAAGAATTTTCGTATTATTAACATTTTTTTTTTCAATATGTTTTTGTTTCGTATTAATTGTGATATATATACATATATATTTGTGTTGCGGCTATCTTAACAAGTAATTAAGTTTTTGTACTAATAACTTACTGATCAAGCAATAATAAAAAAAATTAAAGTTATTATTTCATTATTGTTTTTGAAATATATTTTGTGTAATAATAATTTTGTGAATATTTATTGAGGAAACAATTTACATTTAATTTGATTATATGTTAGTCAGAGGATTGAAAGATAATGAAGTTTTCTTTTGGAAATTTACTGGCATAATTGTTATGTATCGTTTTTAAAGGGGATTATGTTAGTGATTCAAGTTAAACCCATTCCTTCGAACGATTTGTCATAAGCCGAACCTTTCCTTTTTGGTTATGTTGCAAATGTAGATATGAATATTTTAGACATTTTTGGTGAATATCAGATAACAGACTGTATTGTTGGGATGTGTAAAAATACACGTTGTGTAACTCTAATTTTTAGCTAGAATAATGCATTATTTACCATATGTCTCGAATGAATTAAATAACTTCTATGTATACGTTAGGATTTTGTCTTGAACTAATATAATTGGAACGGAAAAAGAACTTGTACTAGTTGGAGTTACTTTATACTAAAAATGGGGCCGCTACGCAGATAACAGACCCAACCATGGGACTCCCGATACCACGCATCACAGAAATTCAATCTTGACAGGAAGAAAGTGAGAATAAAGAGCGGTCTCTGCATGACAATGTCATCTCAACAAACATATGACTTAACAAAGTTGAGTCTGATTGAGATCTGCAGATGAAGGAAGGAAACTGGAGCACGTGCTATGTGAATGCTTGGCACCCACTAAGCCCAAACAGTTAGTTGATCGAGCTGTAACTTGACGAGATTTAAAAATCAACGAGTGAAAGGCTGGTACGGAAAAGTTGGTAAATGTCCGGTCCTATACAATAACTCTAGGCGTGATTAGAGTTACTGTATACGACTAGAAAAAAACCATTCATAAGCAGAAGAAACCAGCTGAGTCGCCTTGCCTTTGCCAGAGAGCACGCCAATAAAAATTCGGACTTCTAGAAAAGCGTCATATTCGCAGACGAGTCTAAATTTAATATCTTTGGCTCTGATGGCATGGCATAATAAGACACTCGTGTCTTAATAAGAAAAATAACGCTGAGCCAATTAATATTTCGTTTCTAGTGAAATATTGATTTTAATTACATGTCAGTAATTATATATTTCGACTTTTCGTAGAAAATACTCATTCTTTAAAGTTCCCTTAGTCCCTTTAAAAAACTTGCCAAGAAGTCATCCGCGTGGTATTATTTTTTTTCGAGGTGCAATAAAGAAAGATCTAGCTAAATGCACTCTTCGTAAAGGTGTTAAAATTATTCTTTGTGATGGAGAATCAAATAGCGGTATGCATGCTTATTTATTAAAAATGCATTAAATAAGCTTATTGAATGGGAATGCTCCAAGTTTATCCACTGATTTAAATGCGGCAAGCTGTTCTGACATAATAACACCTAAAAGTGCCAGCATAACCATTACAAGCTATTTTCCCGCTACACGTGATAACACTCTACCTGCAGTATTAGCTATAATGGCAGCCTGTGATACTATTTATCAAAACGCAATTTGCAAGTCGGATGATTTACGGAAAGGATTACTAGTTCGACGATTTTCAGAAATTCCTGAATCGGTGAGCGGAGTATCTTATTCCATTATAAGATATGGCCAACAAATGCAACAAGATTTTAAAAATGACCTTCCGAATTTAAAAATCAAATGCAAAAATTAAGGTTGTCTTTTGATGAGTGGACATCGGTTGGCAACCGTAGTAGTAGATACATGAAAATGTCCGTTTTGACAACTAGCTTTGGAATTTGTGATTATGCCGAATTATAGGATCAATGCCAATAGAAAAATGCGTAGAGGTTCTTCAATTGAAACTGAAAAAGTTCTGATGGAATCTTCAGTCAGACATTGTTGCCATTACAACAGACAGTGTAATGAAAAAAAATTGACGAATAATTTCTCCGCATGAAACAATTTTGTTTAGCACACGGACTGCAACTGGCTCTAATTCAACTTCTCTGCAATTACAGCAATTGCCAAAGTGAACTGGAACAAGAAGAGTCCGTTGAGGAAGAAGTTGAAGACAATTTTTGATAAGACATTCATGGTAGTAATGATAATGAGAATTATTACGTTTTGCAAATAGGTACGGCTAATATTACTTTATACACAAATACTACATCAGATTTTCAGTTGAACAGTCCTATTGCTCCAATAATTTCTAAAGAAGGATCGGTTATAAAGAGGTTTCGTTGTTCACCTAGTAGAAACGATAACTATTTTCAAAAAGATGTCAAGGAGGAGTTTGGAAAGATATTGTTTTAATTTTGGATAAGCGAACAAGATGGAATACACCAAACCACAAGATGGAATAGTCTATTATTTATGTTTAAAGGCTTTTTTAAACTGCGAAATCATTTGATTGAAGATGAGAAAATGCGTGGAATATATCTGGAATTGATTCATAACTATTTAATGACAGAGCGGCCAACAATTGTTATGTTCCTCATATTTTCATGATGTGGCGCTTATTGGATTTTAGCACTTATGTTCCTGATGTGGGTTGTGTTATTTAGTTTTTCACTAAATAATTATATTAAATTCATCAAACCATATTTTCTTTCTTACTTGTATTATTTAAAATAACCGGTTTTACTGGTTTCGGTAAGGCTGTATTACCGTAAAGCCCTAGTAACAACTCATCGATTAAAGGAGCCGCAGTTTGTAACTCTATTAATCCTTCATCTCAATGCGTTTCGCACGTAACCAAAAATAAAATCATGTTTCAAAAATTAACTATAAATGCCAGTAAATTCTCAAAACAAAAATTATTCATGCTGCATAAAATTTTCAACTGCAAGAAAAATCATTTTTGTAGAAACAGTTTGTGATTTCAAAATTATAATTTGAATTTCAAGAAAAAGTAATCGAATTCGTATGTTTTTCATTTGTAAAAAAAAAAACTTTCGGTAAGTAATATTTTATTTTTGTAAAATATTTGTTTTTAATTATTTAAATGCAATTTTATATTTAATGAAACAGTGCAGTAAACGAATTCGGTAAAATTGCGCCTCTTTCCTTAAATATAATTAATTGTTTTAATTTTATTTTAAATTAATATCATTTTCCAAAAAAGTGAAAATTTTTCATTACCAAGAATAAAATATTTGTTGTTATATTTATTATTATAAAAACAAATCTTCTTAATTTATATCTCTTTTTGTTTATTTTCAGGCCAGCTCTTGTGTAAAGTTCATTTGTTTTTGTGTAATAAAATCTATATAAAATTTAATTATGCAAAATAATGTTCCACCACCAAGTAACCAGTCCGTCCTCTACTATACAAAATTATCTTGATTTTTACCATAATAATTATTCTTATTATATGCGATAAAAATAATAGATTTTTAGTTGATTTAATTTTAATTATTATATTCATTAACCTTTGTATATTATTATTATGTGGATACGCACCAAATTCTCCTCGGCTATTATTGTTATTTATTGATTATTATTATATATAAACAAATATTGTATACTTATAATTATTATATGTTTATTTTTAGCTTTTTTATAATTATTGTGTGTGCGTGTGTGCCAATCTTATCGCTAAAATTTATGGTGCTAATTAATTGTGATCATTTTTTTATGAAAATTTTATCATATATTTTTATGAGTGTAAAAATCAAACAATTTAGAAAGCTAGCTAATTGCGATGTGACTATAAACTTTGAATTTCTTGATGATTTCTACAACGATCCAACTGCCACTTTTGGAACAAGGACCGACAAAACTTAGTTTGAACTCATTTAGGGAAATGAACACTTTTATAGAATGTTCAATGATGATGGCGAAACACAAACACATTTCGGAATGTGAAGGCTATAACAAGCCAAAATTATTAAAATTTCGCAACAGCAATCAAGGGTACAAAGATTTTGAAACAAACTCCTCTCAGCACCTTGTAGATGAGACTTTAAACTATATCTCGTAGCTTTGAATGAGTAAACATTCAATAAAAATTATTGAATATAGTAAATGTAGTAAGGAGCTTACGAGTACTAAATACATTCACTATTTTGCCACTTTTCACGATACGCTGTCCAAACTTAATGTGCGAACGAGTCGACCTGCAAATCTCAGTGTAGTGAGAAACATTCGATCATTCCCCGAAAGCTGGGAATAGCCTAACGTATTGTCGTATTGAACTCATCACCATTGACTTAATAGTTGAGTTCTATTTCGTCCTTACATCATTCAAATTGTCAAAACATGTGTCATGCATCTCATTGTATTCTTCTCCTTCTATAATGGCGCTACAGCCCAAATCGGGCCTTGGCCTCCTGACCTTCAGGTTCCTTAACATTTTTTTTCATTATTAATTGTGATAGGGTTGTTAGACCTACGCACAACCCCCTATCTAGGAAATTTTCATTTTTGTAGATTGAGGTGACTAAGGTATACCCAAAGCAGGCACTGCGCTGGAATTATGCGTCGACCAGGATTTGAACTCACGGCCTTCTCATTGTAGACCAATACGCTACCCGCTAGGCTACACCCTAGCTCTCATTGTATTCTACGGCAGTGCTATTCCAAGCTCGCAAACCCCTAAGCGTCTTATATACCTTTTGCCCCTGCACTGGAGTTACCTATGAAGAAGAAGGAAGACACATGTATTTAGAATTTGGCCTGCTGTTCCGTTAAAATTGAAAAAAAGTACGCGCCTGTTTTCCAGCATGCGAAGTAAGCGGATAAAATTTCGAAATGTGTATTAGTACATGAAACCTATCAAACTGATATTTGCGAGTAAAAATCACTGAAACTTTACAATGATGCGCAGCACGCAAAGTTACAACTTAACAGGTTGTCCAAACTCCAAGGTGACTGGGAAAGAGTTTAACATTTTTCGATGAGTGAACAAATGTATGGGAGCTGGTACATGCCGAGGGGTGAGGTTTATCATTTTTTACATGACACCAAATGTGGTATGCAAAATATTTCATGCTGAATTTAAAGTTAAAGCGGAAGTGGAAGGTTTTCAATGATTTTCAAACTGCTTATCAACATCGTAATCACAATGGTTTGTTACAATTTTGTAGTCGATAGCTCTCATGTTCGAGGGAGAAATACTTTTCTTGAATTTCCAATACAAAAATTTGTATGAAAAGGGGTAAAAGGAGTGAAGCGAAGTTTATATTTTTTTAGCATTTGCTGCAATTATTAAGAGACAAATTCTGGAAAAATTTTAAGTTTATACTTTTTCAAGTTTCAATGAAAATCGAATAAATGCATTTACCAAAATTGTGAATTTGTATAGGAGTATTAGTATCAAAACCAAATTTTTCGACATGATACTAACATATATACTTTTCTCAAAATTTATCAACTGTAAATTCTTGAGGACGGTTATGAAGAAAAATTATTTAATTGAAATTTCGCGAAATTTGAAGAGTAGAAAGAGTGAGGTGAAATTGACAGTTTTTTTCCAAAATTGGTTGCAATTATAATAAAATTAGTTCTGGTATAAACTCTATCTTTTCGCTTCGCTAGTTGAATGAAAACCGAATAAATGCATTATTGAAAATTGTGCATTTGTATGGGAGGGGGTAGAAGGAGTAAAGAGATCGGATCAATATTTTTTGACGTTAATGATATTTACTTCAGTATACTATGACTTAATTTTCAAGTCAATAGCTGAAATAGTTTCGGAGAAAAATCAATTTCCTTAAATTTCGAAGTTTTATGAAATTTGTCCTTTTTTGGCTAAATATGATATAAGATAATTTCAGCAGGATCAGTCAAAACGTTCGACTTTTATGTTGTAAACAGACGGACAGACAAACGATCACTCACACACTAAATTTTCGGTCGAATCTTTTTTTCAAATGATTATATCTTCGAAGTTTATAACCATTAAAACTTCATATTTTAGGACCAATATGCATACAGGTCCACAATCAACAACAACAATTAACTTAGATGGGTGGCCAATCATTGTAAGGGGAAGGGTCGGGGCTGAGGGTGTTAAGACCCCCTATAGGGGCATAGGACAGAAACAACTCTCTTCCACAAAGCGCGATCCTGAGCATCGGCCTTAAGCTCTTGCCAGGACTTGTTTATTCCTCTGGCCTCCTGCTCAACTGCTCGCTTCCATGTATTACATGGTCGACCAACCCGACGTCTTCCTTGAGGATTATAATCCGGAGCCTGTTTGGCTTTCACGCCAAAAAGGTTGAACCGATTGTAATGAAACTTTCAGAGTTTATTAGGTTTGCGTTTAGCTTTATTTGAATACCTCCACGCCTTCTACCCCTCCCATACAAAACGACCCATTTTCAAAAATATGTAATAATCAAATTTTCTTGAAAACCATTGGAGCGAATAATTTGAAATTTAGATTATATTAATTTTTATCATACATATGATACACCTATACAAACTTCGCTTTTTCATGAAATACTATAAACCAATGTTCTCAGTACGTGTAACCTTTATCGAGCTCAAATTTTGTACTAAATCTTTAATTAGTATTATAATTAATATTGAGGAGAAGTAAATCGATTAGCTTTTCCCAGTCTATCCCCTCTCATACAATGTGACAAAATATTACATCTTCTCCAAAAATTAATTTTCTTGAAAAGTTTGAAAATTACTGATCTGGAATTTAAAATATATCAATTGCATGATGATTATAGTTGTTTCTCAAAAAATCACTTAAAACCCCCACTCCTTCTACCACCTCCCATACAAACTGCACATTTCACTAAAACCAATGCACTTATTTCTCAGTAGCTATTCAATTTTTGAAGCTTAAATTTGGCACAACATATTTTTATAGCTACTCTAGCATGATGTGAATCAAATTAATTCAATGCTGTCACCCCTTCTACCACTCCCCATACAACATTTTTTAAGATCACAAAAATTTCGATTTCATCTATAGTATCGTACGATTGGATCTTAGGCACAATCATAGTCCTGTTATGTTTTTAAACTTGATGTTATTTTATTTTGGCTTTTTTTAATTAACACAAGCTACAACTATTCACATGCCTTTAACGCTCTTCAATACATATATGATCTCAAATCACAGGATTGATTTGATCATAAGCCTGTCTCGTACAAATGCGAGTCTTATAGTTTCATTGTAATAATTTATGGTTGTGATACATAGCAAAACAGAAAGCATTGTCTTCAAAGAGCCATTAAACTAAGCAGATTATATATCCCACATAATGTATTTCTAACTACATTCTCAAACATTGCTCATTATTGCGATTCTTAAGTGGACAAAGTCACGGCGGATCGTTAGTCAACTAATAAACAACAAATTAAATGCTTCGAACATGAAATTTTGTACGAACACCTTTCAAGATAAACGAAATAATACTGCATCACAAATTGTACGGTTTCCTCAACTCCTCTACCCTTTCCCATAGAAACGTATGGTTTCAACAATTTAAATACACCGAATTTCATAGTATTTACTTCGTCTATGAAACTAATATTCTAACAGCTAATTTTGAACGTGATTCAAGCAATCAATTGAAAAACTATTACCCATCGCTTCTATCGCACCCGCCCCTCTCTCTCCCCATACAAACCGAAGCCTAAACATATATGGGGTGTATCAACAAGAGGTGTAGGATTTGCTTCCAAGATCCAATCGGAGAACATTTTCAGTCGAACGTCCTGAGCGAATTCATTTCGGTTTCTTCACATCTTGCACTGAGGTAATCTCTTGGATGGAACGCGTTTCGTATAAAACGACTGTAGCGTTCCGTGGTAAATTTCCCGCGTTTGTGGATGACAAATGTCAACATTTGACAACTGTCAAGCAACCAGCTGTCAAATAAATCTCTTGAACCCTACACCTTTTACTCAAATACCCTATATAAACGAATGAAATATTGATTCAATGTACTGCAATGTACTGATCGTAATCTCCGACACAACAGCCCTGACCTAGAACCCCCATTCACTTAGTCTTCTTTATCCACCCTAACTTGCATATTGACTTCCCCACTCATCCTTAAATTGTCCCAAGAATAATAAAGTTGCGCCCGACTCGTTGGTAGATATTTTTGTAAAGCTGTGAAATTGTGTGACATTCTATGGGAAGCGGTAGAACGTGTGAAGCTAATCGGGTACTTCTTTTTAATAATAATACTAATTATGTATTTATTACAAAATTTTGAGTACGATAAATGTTTTACGTACCGAAAAAATTGGTTTACAAAGTGCAGTTTGTGAAAGCAGTTGGGGATTCGAATAATTTTTATACCATTTATCATACTTATCATAAAAATTTTTGAGTGATAATAGTATAACTTCTGAGTTATTTATTTTTCACTCCGAGCGTTATTTCTCAGCTTTAATTTCATCTAGAGTATAAATATGACATTTGGATATAACAGTAGCGGGAAAAATTTTCAATCCGTTATATCACAAAATCCAATGCAGATATTAATTTGAAATTTCGCCAGATTATAGAACTATAGAATTTACAATTTTGAAATACATTTTTTGAATAAATTTTACTTGTTTTGAAGCGACTTCATAGTTTTGTTATCAAATCTATTCTTGGCTATGACTACTGCTCTGCACACTGAAAAAGATGCAGGATTGATGCCTGAAAGAGACGGCTTGTATTAAAACAATGTCATAAGACAATCATTATTGTGTTTTGGGACATTTAGAAAATTTTTCATTTATTTGGAATTAGTATAGGATTTGTATGAAATAATTTCAACTTTGACGGTTTACCACGGTGTAAACTGTTAGTGGCAATAACCGATCTATTGAAATGCGGTCTGATCGAAAAGAGTGGAAATATCGTGTCCTTCTTTTGAAAATAGGATTGCAATTATCAACTTAAACACAAATTGAATCCTTTAGCAACTCAAAAAGTTTGTGTCGTGTTGCGTTGATTGTAGGCAGGACTATTTTCTCAGCTTTAACCGACAGTTAAGAAAAATTCACACCGTTTGTGGATGGACTATAAAAGTTTTTAGATATATATATATATACCAAGGGTGTAAATATGAAACCGGATTTTTTTTGCAAAAAAAAAAACACTTATTGGTTGGAAATGAAAAGGAGTATTTTATTCAAAGTATAGCCCTTCGCTAGCTATACATTTTCCTCATCTCTCTGGTAATGTGTGGATGCCTCGCCAATAAAACTATTGGTCTTTTGATGAAAACCAGTCATCGAGCCATATTCGTACATTTTCGTAGGAAGTGAAGCGCTGCTCAGCAAGTGCGTGTCCCATCGATGCAAACAAATGGTAATCAGACGGAGCCAAGTCTGGTGAGTAAGCGGCATGGGAAAGAATTTCCTAACTGAACGACTCTATCATATCATTGACCAGTCTTGCTGTGTGTGATGGTGCTTTGTCATGAACCAAAATCACTTTGTTTGATTCAATGCAATCATTTGTTGTCGGTAGCGTCCAGTGTTAACGGTGTCACCAGGTTTCAGCAGCTCATATAAATCACACCCTTCTGATCCCACCAAACGCAGAGCATTGTTGTCCGGCCATAGCGGTTTGGTCTTGCAGTTGATGTCGGTGGTTGGCCTGGAGTTACCCATGATTTTTTCCGCTTCGCATTCTCAAAATAAATCAACTTTTCATCGCCAGTCACAATTTGATGGAGAAATGACTTTCTTTTGTATCTGGCGAGCAGCATTTCGGAAGTGGTTTTTCTGTTCTCCTGCTGTCTTTCGTTGAGATCATGTGGGACCCATTTTCCCCATCTTGTGGATCTTCCCATGGCTTTCAAACATATGGCGACGGCTTCTCGTGTTACGTTTAACTGATCTGCATAGTCCTCATCCAATAATGCTTGCAATCTGCTGTCTTCAAACTTTTTCGGTGGTTTTACACTTTCTTCGTTTCTCACGTCAAAATTTTCACTTTTGAATTTTTAAACCACTCAATGCACTGTGACTTACCAAGAGCATGATCACCGTAAGCATCGACAAGCATTCGATGTGATTCAGCAGCAGTTTTCTTCAAATGGTAACAGAAAATTAAAGCTGCCCGCAAATCGTAGTTTTTGCGGTACATTATTCGACATGTTCACTGTTATTAAAAACTATTCTGTCGTATGAAACTTGAAGTGTTATGAGTTGACAATCTTTGTCCGATGTCAAAACAAGAAAATGGCGCCACTGACGCGTGTTCACAATAACCACATTGACCAGTGAGACCCCCTATGATCAAATTCCGGTTTCATATTTACACTCCTGGTATATATACCTATATATATATATTAATTTATAACTTTGAGTGATTTCTTTTTTTTAGTAAACTACATTGTGTTTCACAAAACGAATAAACTTTAAGAAGCTATGACTTCTCCATAAGAAAGTAATATGGGAATCTCATGTTTGTAATGACTTCGTTAACTCCTAACTCAAACTGTTATCCGGCCTGTAAATGTAAGGGGCAATGTTATGGCCAAACTAGAAATAACCAATTACTCGCCTTAACAGAAATCGGTATTATTCTTTTATTTTTCAATATAGTACCAAATTGTTGATTGTGATAGAAATAACACCAATGCATTAAAGGATATGAAGCTAGATTGGTCAATATAAAATGTTTAATTTTTATAAAGTTTCTAAAAAAATACTATTTACTGTTAAGTTATTATGTAATTTATTTTTAATATCTAAACAAAAAATAATCAAATCTAACTTATTGCCACAAAAAATCTTCAGTTTTATAATTTAATTCAGTTTTTTGTTCGCTGATTTATTCAACATATATAAGCGAATTCTTGCTAGAACAATTTTTGCTAGATTTATAATTATATTTTTTGTCTTATCTTAAATTTTTTGTTCATTAATCAAATTATCGAGATATGATTTTATTTAATTTGGATTTATAAAAAATAATAATTTCATTAATAATTTTCACTTAACAGTAATCAAACTGTGATAATAAAATTATTAAAACTTATTTTCATTATTTCAATTTAACATTTCTAAAAGAAATAAAGTCAATAATAATTAAAAGAATAAATGCCAAAATAATATCGTGTCTGTTATTTAATTTGAAATTACGCACAGTAAATATTTGGTAGAAAAATGTAATAAAATTAAAGTTGTGGATAGCTCTATCTACACAAATATGAAATATTATAGATAAATCAAAGAAATATATGAAATAAACTAAAAAAAGACTGATTAAATATAAGACTGAAAATAGTTGATACTTTTGATTAAATAAAAAAATTGCAAAGCTGTGATTTTCATAACGAACTGAAACATGCTCATATTCAAAACGAAATATAAAAAGGAATTTGAACAAAAAATGCTGACCTTGTAGTTTTATTCAGTTGTTTATTATTAATTCCAGTTAATTAACTAAATGTTCTATTTTATAGTGTAACTTATCTAATCATTTTTATTTCATTCACCTTATCTATTACGAGTAATTAATGGTGTCATGAGCTCGACGAAATTTCATAGCCTGTCCTGGATGTAAGTAAATGTAACCGAATTTCGGTTTCGGGTAAGAACGAATAGTTGGAAGATGAGTATTTTATGTGAAATTTTCATTTAATTTTGAATATTATTAATATTATTGAATCCTCGTTTACTTATATAAACTTTTATTTTTAGATTTTGATAAAATCCAATCCAAATTTTCTATGTAATGTGTTATAAAACAGCATGATATGACTAGAGTTACTGAAGAACAACGGACAAGACAGCTGTTAAAGAGTTCGACTGAGGTGATCACCTATTTTTCCGTTAAATTTGAAAAAGGGTACAACCCTTTTTCGGCATTAGATAAGTAAACGAATCTAATTACAAAGTTATCATCAGTGTGTAAAAGCTACCATATCAAGTTTCCCTCACTCAAAAATGCTCCAAAAAAAATACATTTGCGAGTCAAAACCACAAAAAATCACACACATACGTAGCACACATAGTACATATAATACATTCGAAAATGAAAAGAGCCAACTTGGACAGGAGGAGGACCAAACTCTCTAAGATGATCCATGGCGGCTCCTTCTTCTTGAGAGAGCAGGGCAAGTGCTTAACAGATGAAGAATCGTCTCTTCCTCATCTTTGCAGCTGCAAAAATCATTAAACAGGAGGCCACGCCTCAGAGAATGTCTCCCTATCAGGCAATGTTCTGTAAAGACTGCTACTACGGAGTTGATCATTTGCCTGGCAAGATTAGTCTACCAGAGCGTTTTAGATCCAGCACAGGCCAAATCGTTTTAGATCCAGCACAAATCTGTCTGGTGGTATTACATGTAAAACCGTTTGCTCATCTGAAGTTGGCTTCACTAATCGTATCCAACTTATTTTGCGATAGAAGTGATGGCTACACGGCAATAATTTTTTAATTGGCTGTTCGAATTGCGCTATATAGAATGTTAGTTTCATCAATCAATCAACACAATCAAATTCCTGTTAAGACCCCCTATAGGGGCATAGGACAGGAACAACTCTCTTCCACAAGGCGCGATCCTGAGCATCGGCTTTAAGCTGTTGCCAGGACTTGTTTATTCCTCTGGCCAGTTAGTTTCATAGACGAAGTAAATTCTATAAAATTGTCGGTGTATATTCTTAAAACCATACATACATACACCAGTTGCGGCGATGGAAGGAATACTTCTCTGATATTTTAAACATCTTGTCAGAGGAAGATATTTCGGAAACAGAGCAACTACCAAACATCCAACCGCAACAATCCTCTATTAGGGACGATGCCCCAGATAAGGAAGAGATAGTTTCCGCCATTCGGTCAATGGCGGGAAGGAAAGCTCCAGGTATAGACGGACTACCAACCGAACTCCTCAAAGCGGAGCCGGAAATAACAGCCGATATACTCCTCCTACTGAGGTGTGGAATGAAGGAAGATATCCGACTGAATGGAAGGAGGGCGTCATTGTGTAAATTCCGAAGAAGGGCGACCTTCGGGATTGTGGCAATTCGCGTGGCATATGTCTACTTACTGCCGTATCAAAAATTATGGCTAAGACAATTCTCAATAGGATTAGTGATGTCGTCGAGAGCACTCTCGAAGTTTATCAGGCTGGATTCCGTAAAGGGTCGTCTTGTACCGACCACACAAATACCCTAGGGATAATATTGGAGCAGTGAGCCGAAATGGGTTCGCCACTACATCTCATGTTTGTCGACTTCGAGAAGGCTTTCGACAGCGTTAAGCGAGATTACATATGGAATGCTTTGCGTAGGAGAGCTATTCCAGATAAGGTCATAGCTATGATTAAGGAATCCTACGAAGATGCAAGGTGTCGCGTCTTGCATAAAGGAGAGCTGTCCGAGAGCTTCCCTGTGCGAACGGGTGTCAGACAAGGCTGCATATTATCACCAGCCCTGTTTCTGGTGGTAATAAATGACATCTTGAAAGCTGCGCTGGAAGGTGGGGAAGGTAAAGGTCTTCAATGGAGACTATTTAACATCTTAAGTCACCTTGATTATCCGATGACGTGTGTTTGCTTGCACGTAACCGTTGGGACTTAGAGTCAAATGTTCGCTCGTTGCATTCTAAATGCAAGGATGCGGGATTGAAAATAAATGTGCGTAAAACTAAGTACGTGCACATGGGTTCGAACGCAAGCACACCGATTGTTCTTAACGGACAGGATGTGGAAGAGGTGCGAGATTTTTGTTATCTCGAAAGCATTGTCAGCATGGACGGCGGAGCCGAAAAGGATGTTGAGATTCAGCTAAATAAAGCTCGTAAGGCCTTCGGTATCCTTTCCCCTTTTTGGAGGTTAAGAGAGATTAAGGGAGATCCCTTCGCACGAAGCTGCGAGTTTTTGACGCATGCGTCAAATCCGTGTTGTTATATGGTTGTACTCCGTGGAAAGTGACCGTCCGACTTACCAAGAAACTACAGACTTTCGTGAACCAATGCCTCCGACGCATTTTAGGAATATTCTGGCCAGAAGTGATCTTCAACGACGAACTTTGGAGTACAACTGGACTAAAATAGGTATTGAGATTCAAAGGCGGAAGTGGCAGTGAATCGGTCATACTTTGAGGAAACCAGAGCGAAACATCGCAAAACAGGCTCTGGATTATAATCCTCAAGGAAGACGTCGGGTTGGTCGACCATGTAACACATGGAAGGGAGCAGTTGAGCAGGAGGCCAGAGGAATAAACAAGGTCTGGCAACAGCTTAAGGCCGATGCTCAGGATCGCGTCTTGTGGAAGAGAGTTGTTTCTGTCCTATGCCCCTATAGGGGGTCTTAACAGGAATTTGATACTCCCTCCCATACAATCTGACATAATTTAACAACTTCACAAAAAGTCGATTTTCCTCAAAAGTATGAATGCTACTGATCTGCAATTTAAAACATGTCAAAAAATAATGTTTTTAGTTATTTCTAAAAAGTCATTAAGAACTCGCCCCTCCTTCTACCACCTCCCACACAAACTGCACAATTTCACTAAATCCAATACACTAATTTTTTCAGTACCTACTAAATTTTTTACTTCTAAACCTTCTATAAAACATTTTAGTGGCAACTCTAGCGTGATGTGAAAAAAGTAGTTCAATATCAACCACTTCCCCTAAAAAATTTCTTAAAATCAAAAAAATTCTCTTTCATCTAGAGTATCGTAGTCCTGTTATGTTTTTTAAATGAATTTTACAAATTTTCAAGTTTGTAGCTTAAAATTTTACTGAGTAAATTTGTTTATAGTATTTCATGAAAAAGTGCGGTTTGTATGGGAGGTGGTGGAGGGAAGGGGAGGACTCAAAACACTTTTATACAGTAGATTGGAATCGTGATGCAAGTAGTATATTCCAAATTTCAGATCAATATCTTTTATACTTTTCGAACAAATTCATTTATTGTCAAATCACGAAATTATTTCATTTTGTATGGGCTAGGGTAGAAGTGGTAAAGCTAATCATCTAATTTTTTTTGATTTTACTGATAATTCTAACTAGAAATTTGGTGCACAATTTCAGCTCGATAAATTTTATACGCACTGGGTAAATTGGTCTAGGGCATTTCATGAAAAACTGCAGTTTGTATGGGAGGTGGTGGAAGGAGGGTGAGGACAGAAATAATTTGTATACAGTAGATTGAAACCATCATAAAAGTATTACATTCCAAATTTCAGATCAATGGCACTTATACTTTTCGAGTAAATCCGTTTATTGTCAAATCACGAAATTCTGTGATTTTGTATGGGAGGGGGTGGAAGGGGTGGAGCGATTTGGCCCGTTCACAAACTTGACCTTACTTTTTTGTCAAAAACGACGTGTACAATATTTGAACTGTCTAGCTCAACGCGTTCTAAAGCTAGAGAGGACACGCACGGACGGACGGACGGACGGACGGACATCCAGTTTTGAGATTTTTGAGTGATTATATGATCTTGACGTTACAAACTTTGTGGCAAACTTATAATACTCTCAGATTTCATCTAGAGTATAATAATCGTCGAATTGAAAATTTCTCGTCTAGCCGCTCAACCCGGTGTCGAAGCTTTATTTAGTAGCTTTATAGTAGAGTTTCTATATATTGTTATAGATCTGGCAATGATCTCTCTCAAATCTGCCAGAACTATTTAGAATATTCTTCCAACATGTAGAGGGCCATAGTAAAAACTTCTAGTAAATTCTCAAAGACACAAACAATGACACCCGACGCCATCTAGTAACTTCCAGAATAGTCCAGACCCAGCAGAAAAACATACACCAGAGAAGGTTCGAGACTCGGATAAACCCATTATAAATAGCCAGAGCTCACGACAAGGAATGATTCACTCAGTGACAGTTTCATGGAAAACACCTATCGGTGTAAGTAAGCGAAAGTGATAGATCGGCAGTGTTCCTGGGTTGTACGAATTAAGTTTTTAGAGCGAATTTAGTGAAGTGATCGGGAAATTGTGTATAAAGTGCAATAAATAAATTATCCTTATATTTTAAAACGAATTGAGTTTTCTTTGGAATCTGGCGAACCCCTAGCTCGCAACAATATGTACAAGACACAAAGCACCTTTTAAAGAGTTTGACCTTGCGTTCCAAAACGATTGCAGCACTTATTTTCGGCTAGTAAATCGGCAGCTGTTGCAAACTTTCGGCTCGTTGAGTCCCATGCAGAAATGCATTTCGGTGTGTAAAAATATGCACATCGCTAACGATTTGTTTACTTATGATAATTTTCCATATTTGTAAAGGATTTTAACAGACAGTGCGAGTTCTTATTTGTACGCAATTAAGAAAATCACAAAAATTTTCGAGACACAAAAGATGTACCCAAAGTCCAAGCCCTGAGTACGGCGTATTCTGCTTAGCTTATAAAGGAGCCCTAGATTAGAGTTACTATTTACTACGGCACTCACATGTAGAGTTTGAACACCTAGTTCCGCGACTGAGCGGGAAATTTAAGATATTTTCTTTTATCTTCTTTTTAACGAGAGTTGTAGGCCAAGTATATGATATATTTGTACTCCCGATATTTCCGTTTCGAGACGTCAACTTTCAAATCGAAGATTATTTTCACCTTATTTCCTGCGACCTATATTATTTTTCGTATGAGCTGTAGGCCAAGTATGTATATATTTGAATTTCTGATATCTACGTTTCAAGTAATTTTATTTCAATTCCCAAATTTTTATTATCTTTTCTCGTTGATTTTTAAATCTCGCCGAAATTCAGTTGGATTAATGGTTACCAAAATCAACATGCTCTAATTATGTCGAGTTAAGCAGATGAGCTGTCCCTCGTCAATATTTAAAACTCGACGAGCTCGTATTGAATAGTTGTTTCAAACATGCTACTTCACAAAAAAAAAACTTGAAAAGTAAATATACTATACAAGCAGCCCCGCACGGTGTTTCCCGTGACCTGGCAATTGCAAAAACCTGTCGGTTGTTGGCTTCTAAGTGCTCAATAGTTTCTGGTTTATCAGCATAGACATGGGACTTTACATATCCTCAGAGAAAAAAATCTAATGGCGTCAAATCGCACGTACGAGGTGACCAGATAATAGGTCCATTTCGTGAAATTAATCGATCATCAAATGTTTCTTTCAGTAAATTAATTGTGGCATGTGGCGCCGTCCTGTTGAAACTACATGTCGGGAACATTAATGCCTTCTAATTGAGGCACAAAAAAGTTAGTAATCATGTCTCTGTACCGCTCATCGTTGACTGTAACGTTCTGACCATCATAATTTTTGTAGACAAATGGACTAATGATTCCACCGGCTCATAAGGCGCACAATACGGTTACTTTTTCTGGAATTTCCTGTAATCGTGTTTCGACAATTGCTTGTGGACTATTATCGCTCCAAATGCTGCAATTCTGCTTATTACCATAGCCATTATTTAGCCAAAAGTGTGTTACTAAACAATATTTTCAAATGAAATGAACCATGGTTTTCATGGCGTGAGTCTATTTATGATAAATTGCCAAGCCAAACTAATTCCAAAATTACCGGGAATTGTCAAATCGGCTGTCACAGAAAACAGTGTTTCCAATTTAAAGTTCTGCGCTTTTAAAAACGGACAACCTTTACAAAACCAAGAGGTATCTAAATATCTTATTATTATACTCGTCACTACGAGGGGAGGTCAACAATTTCGCGGAATGACAGGGAAGAGGGGTAAAATTAAACAAGTTATTATTTGTCCTTTTCAAAATATTCTCTTTTAAGCCCAATACATTTATCACATCTCCCACAAAGTTTATTAATACCTTCTAAAAAAAATGTTTTAGCAAGGCCTTGAAAATAGGCTCAAATTGACGACTTCACCTCTTCATCGTTGGTAAATTTTCTTCCCCGAAATCCTTTCGCAGTTTTTGGAACAAATAGTAATCGGAAGGGGTCAGATCTGGACTATCAGGGGGGGGTGGTTCAATATTACGGAGCCGCATTTCACGTAGCTCTTGAGAACAGGTTTCTTGTCGAGCAAGAGCAGCATACCTCGAGATGATGCATCCTTTAATTTTTGTAGCAGGTTGGTATAGTATCCCCCTGTGATATGCTGTCCTGTTTGTTTATAGTCGATCATCAAAAGCCCCTCTGAATCCCAAAAAATAGTGGGCATGATTTTTCGGCGGATCGTGAGACCTTGAACTTCTTGGGGGTGAAGCGCCTTTACCAGCCACTACATTGACTTCTGCTTTAATTCAGGCTGATGAGCCCAAGTTTCGTCACCAGTAACAATCCGGGTCAACATTTCATCCCTGTTCTCGCTACCAAAAGTCGCGTGAAAACTCGACGCACTGCTTTTTCTGAACCGCTGAGAGTATTCTCGGTACCCATCTTGCGCAGACCTTAGACATGCCGAAATAATCGTGGACGATATTCAAAATAGTTGTATCTGATACTTCAACCATTTTTCCAATTTATTTCTTCTTTAAACGAGCATCTTCGAGAACAAGTTTTTAAACTTTTTCGACGATTTTTGAGGAAGTGGCCTGTTTGTTTATCATCTTCAAATGACTCTCTCCTTGCCTGAATAAAATATGCCACTTATAAATCATTGTTTCTCCAGGGCAAGAGTCCCCGTAAACAAATGACTTTTCTTCCAAAATGATTTGTGGCGTTTTCCTTGCTTGGTAAGAATCTTAATGACAGTACGAAACTCAATTTTATCCATAGTTAGCGTTTTCTTTCCGATTGACTTGTTGATTTGGCGATAACTAAAATGTTAGTAATTCGATTTGACAGAAACTTTGTATTTATACCTTTGTTGAGTTTTGGAATACCTCCAGGTAAAAAAATTTTCCTTTCCCTTGTCCGTCCCCTTCATTCCGCGTAATTTTCGACCTCACCTCGTAACGTTTATCTACAGAGAAATAAACCCTGATAGCCAAACATCACTGAAACACCTCTGAATTCTCAATTACCATTCATCGCTGTTCGGTAATAGGAACTTCAAACGTATTAAGACAATGTCCTTCCTGGTGAAGAAACATTCATCCATACTTATTAATTATCGCTCAGTGTTACAAACATGTTTGTATCTCTTTCGCACTCACTAATCATGAGATAGCATGCACAATGCACCAATAATTGCGATAGAGAGATCACGATGTGGTTTACTGCTGGTTAGAAAGAACAGGCAACACTCTCATGTATTCACAAATAGGAGATATTGTAGGTGAATTTTCTCCAGACTGATAATCTGTTTTCACCAAAAGGTTTCGAAACTCTTCATCGACTCTTCAGAGATGTTTCATCAATCTTTGACTATACCCTCCGTAAGAAAATTTTTTTTCATGTCGTACATTACCGGTCAATTGAGTTGTACCGCCGAAAAATTCGGGGCAAGAAATATGCGTTTTTCAGGTCAAGTTTTACCTAGTGCGCAAACCATTTTCCAGCAAGGCAGATATTATGAGTTTTCTTTATTATTCTAATAATAAAGTATTGTGATCGACAAAAAAAAAAAATTGCTATCCTGAAATTTTGTTTTTTCGCGTTTCATGACTAAATTAGCCTAAAAACGCAAAAAAAAAAATCCGTCTCGCTGTACACCGTACATATGGACTCACATCTCCGAGACCGTTGAAGGTAGAATGTTCTTTTTTGGGTGGATTGTTGATTGGCTAAGTGAGCTTTATTTTTTAAATTTTGTGGGGTGTTAGGTGGAAGGGGGGGGGGGGGAGGGAAAGAGTAAAAAACTACACTTTCTAATATCTCCACCACGAATGCAGATAGGAAGTTGAAAATCAGTAGAGATATAGAGACGGATGTGGGACAAACTTTAAAAATAATTTAAGTTTTTTAATTAGCGTCCGAAAAGGGGGTGCTAAAAACAAATTGTCGACCGAACTTTTTTTTCAAATCTTCGAAACTATTTATTGTAAAAAATTCATATTTTGCGACCATTAAGGTGGCATATAGCTCCACCGGAATCAGCTTAGAGAGTGGCTAGTTATTGTAAAATTTAAAGTTGGGAGATGTAAGGGGAGAGAGGTGATAAGCAAAAATGTCGAAAATTTTGAGTTATTTTTTTAGGGCTCTGGTGGAAGATACAAAGTTTAATTTATATAAGAAGGAGTTAAGGTAGGTATATTCCTTCCTAATGTAGAGATAATTTGATCGATCGTACATACTATTAGTTTTTCTATTCTCTTTAAACGCTTTATTTTTACGGTTTTTTAAGTTAACAAGTCTTGAGTTCGACCATGGTTGCCTAGAACGGTCTTTCTCTTTTATTAACGGGACCATATTATCAAATAATTCATACAGTTTCTCGCGGAAAGCTGAATAAGAATCAAGTAGGTTCAAGTCGGAAAAAAGCGCGTACCAATCAACTGTCAATAAATAGTTGTTTACAGTGACATAATTGACTTTAGCGAAATCAAATACCTTTTTTACTTCATTACAACAATTATTTTGGAAAATATAAAATTCGAATCTAATACCAATGGCCTTATGATCTATTGAGTTCTTCAAAATTGGACAAGTTACTTTAAATAAATTTGTACTGAAATTATTGTTAACAAACATTAAATCTAAGATCCGATTACGACTATTTTTAACAAAGTTAATTTGAAATAATTCAAGGCTGTATAATGTGTCAGTAACTAGACGTTTACAATTTTTTTTAACATTGAAAGGGACGAGCAATTGTTCTTCTGTCATGAAGTTCCATACGACATCTCCTATATTAAAGTCACCAAGAATAAATGGATGCTTATCGACGCCGATAGTGATAGACACAATATTGGAAACATGCTTTTCATATACATCTAATTTGGTGGGATGTAGCTAATGATGAACGTAACCTCCTTCTGCGTACCAAAGTCAACGGTGACACAGAGCTGTTCGATATTGTCGAAGTCACAGCATAGATCAATTTGCTTACTGACGAGTGAACACTTTATCGCGATTAGAACACCGTCACCCCGAAATAATTCAGTTGACGATGCGCGATCGCGACGATAAGCCACATAGTCGCTGGCGAATAACTCAGAAGAAAAGAATGATTCATTGAGCCAAGTCTCAGTAAAGGCAATGATATCGTAGTCACAAGTCGTTGATGCCAAAAATAACTCATTGGTTTTGGTTCAGAAGCCGCCAACATTTTGGTAATACACTGAAAATTCCTGCTTATTATCGTATGAGGAATAAGTTGAAGAAGATAGTTGATTTGCGCGAATTAAAAGGTCCAGTTCAAACTGATTCTGGTGTTATCCCGGTGCGCTTCTCGTTTTTTGGAAGAAATTTAAACGGTTTAATGACCAATCCGCTGGACCAAAATTCAGATGCAAAACATTGTTTATAATAAATGACAGGAATGCCAACTTTAAAATTTACGAAGCGGAATGAGCTCGTATCAGTGCCTTCCTTGATAAGTTTATAGCAACGAACTAAGTCAGATGGAATATGGAGTTTGTCTGCAACAAACTTGACTATAGATGCTTCGGATGTATTAGAATCAAATTTTGATAAATGCAACCATTTATGCACCGTGACAATCCGTAAATCCTCGGGCAGGTCAGCTTTTCCGAACACTTTTTTAGATAAATTGTTCCTATGTACCGATTTTCATGCAGCCGTAGGCGAAGCAGATTGTTCAACAGTATCTGTTGCCGTTGTCTGCTTCGTAACATCAGCAGAGTCAGAGACAGCTGTAGATTGAATGCGCTCAACTTTATTTCCAGCAGACGAAACTGTTGCTATTTTACCACTAACCGCAATTTTCTTATTTTTTGACTTAGCGGTTAAAGTTCCAGACAACTTCAACACAGATGACACCACTAGTTTAGCTTTATTACGGGTGGTTATACTGCTTACTGTCTGGATGATTTCCTTCTGTCTGGCGCCTCCAGAATCAGAAACAGAAAAGGAACGACGCTTATTCGGTATAGCATCCTTTAATCTATCTGATACATCAATTGCACTACAACGATTTGTAACAAACCCGCGAACATCCAGATCAATCAGCGACATAAGATTGTTCACTTTAGTGTTCAGTGACTTCGAAGTTTGGTCTGAGCAATCGGGACAAAACCATTTCAAACCACAAACCTCCGTTAGGCTAACGATAATACTTTCAGAAATGCCCTTACAGTCCGGATGAAAATCAAGCAAACGCCATCACAGCGAATCACAGTTTTCTTCGCGTTAGACTTTTTGCCAAAGCCACAAACATTCGGTTCAGTCATGTTAATTAGAAGAGAAAAGCAATTATTACTATTGCTTAACTAGAAGTATTGTATGATAATCACGACCACACAGTCTTAAATCAATGAAATATTTTCAGAGAAAAATGACTCGCAACAATACCTAACGGAACTGACTCGCGAACTATACACATCTACGTGAAACTGAAGAGGTCTAGCCGATTCGGTGGTCCGACTGCGACTGATTTTATGATTCACTTTCCCGCTCTACCCCCTCCCATACATATGTTCGGTTTCATGAATGTAAAAAACACCGAATTTTATGAAAATTTAATGCAACTTCGTCTATAAAACACATTCTATACAGAGGATATTGGACGTGATTCAAGCAATCAATTAAAAAGGTATTAACATCCACCCACCCCTACTATTACCCCTCCTTCTCTCCTCATAAGAACCCAAACTTGCATAAACGAATGAAATATTGTTAAATTGACAACAGCCTTCCCCAAGAACTCCCTTTCACTTAGTCTTCCCTAACCACTTTAACCTGCATATTGACTTTCCACTCATATGCAACTTGTCCCAAGAATAATAAAGTTACGCCCGACTTGTTGGCAGTTTATTCACAATAGAACAAAGGCGCTGCTAGAAAACTGTTAAGGGCAAAAATATGTCACATTTTTATTAGAATGGAAATCACTAATAGTTTGTGTGGCGTATGTGAGAACTGGTAAAACTGCTACATCGAAGAGTTATATCAATCAAAATCAAATTCCTGTTAAGACTCCCTATAGGGGCGTAGAACAGAAACAACTCTCTTCCACAAGGCGCGACTTGTTTATTCCTCTGGCCTCCTGCTCAACTGCTCGCTTCCATGTATTACATGGTCGATCAACCCGACGTTTTCCTTCAGGTTTACAATCCAGAGCTTGTTTGGCGATGTTTCGCTCTGGTTTCCTCAAAGTATGACCGACCCAATACCACTTCCGCCTTTCAATCTCAATGCCTATTTTCGTCTGGCCAGTTGTACTCCAAAGTTCGTCGTTGGAGATCACTTCTGGCCAGAATATTTCTAAAGTGCGTGGGAGGCATTGGTTCACGAAAGTCTGTAGTTTCTTGGTAAGTCGAACGGTCACTTTCCACGGAGTACAACCATATAATAACACGGATTTGACGCATGCGTCAAAAACTCGCACCTTCGTGCGAAGGGAGATCTCTTTTAACCTCCAGAAAGGGAAAGGATACCGAAGGCCTGACGAGCTTTATTTAGACGAGCCTCAATGTCCTTTTCGGCTCCACCGTTCATGCTGACAATGCTTCCGAGATAACAAAAATCTTGCACCTCTTCAACATTTTGACCGTTAAGAACAATCGGTGTTCTTGCGTTCGAACCCATGTGCATCTACTTGGTTTTCTTCTTCTACAATGGCGCTACAGCCCAATTCGGACCTTGGCCTCCGGGCATTCAGGTTCCATAACATTTTTCCTTACTTATTGTGGAAGGATTGTTAGCCCTTCGCACAACCCTCTTTCTACGAATTAGTTATTTTCGTAGATTGAGGTGACCAAGATATATCTAAGCAGGCAATGTGCTGGAATTAGATATTGCGTCGACCGGGATTTGAACTCACAACCTTCGCATTACAAGTCCAACACGCTACCCATTAGGCTAGACCCTAGCTATGTACTGGGTTTTACGCACATTTATTTTCAGTCCCGCCTCTTTGCATTTGAATGCAACGAGCGAACATTTGCCTCTAGGTCCGAACGGTTATGAGCAAGCAAACACACGTTATCAGCATAATCAAGGTAACTTAAGATGTTAAATAGCCTCCATTGAAGATCTTTACCTTCCCCACCTTCCAGTGCAGCTTTCAAGATGTCGTTTATTACAATCAGAAACAGGGCTGGTGATAATATGCAGCCTTGTCTGACACCCATTCGCACAGGGAAGCTCTTGGACAGCTCTCCTCTATGCAAGACGCGACAACTTACATCTTCGTAGGATTCTTTAATCATAGCTGTAACCTTATCTGGAATACCTCTACTACGCAAAGCATTCCATATGTGATCTCGCTTAACGCTGTCGAAAGTCCAAAAACACGAGATGTAGTGGCGAACCCATTTCTGCTGACTACACTAATATTATCCGTAGGGTAAATACACAAATGTTTGGTCGGTACAAGACGACCCTTTACGGAATCCAGCCTGATAAACTTCGAGAGTGCTCACCACAACATCACTAATCCTATTGAGAATTACCTTAGCCATGATTTTCGATACGGCAGTAAGTAGACATATACCACGCCAATTGCCACAATCCCGAAGATTGCCCTTCTTTGGAATTTCCACAATGACGCCCTTCTTCCATTCAGTAGGATATCTTCCTTCATTCCACACCTTAGTGAAGAGTGGGAGGAGTATTTCGGCTGTTATTTTCGGGTCCGCTTTGAGGAGTTCGGTTGGTAGTCCGTCTATACCTGGGGCTTTCCTTCTCGCAATTGACTCAATAGCGGAAACTATCTCTTCCTTATCTGGGGGATGTTTGGAAGTTGTTCTGTTCCTGGAATATCTTCCTCTGACAAGATGTTTAAAATGTCAGAGAAATATTCCTTCCATCGCCGCAACTGGCGTTCACTCATATTAAGTAGAGTTCCGTTGACATCTCTCACCAGGTGGTTGGCGGTGAAATTCCTGTTCGTCAACTGTTTCATGATTTTATATAGTGAACCCATACTCCCAGGTTAGTCGCAGATTCTGCTTTGTTGGAAAGATCTTCAATGGCCTTTCTCTTGTCGCGTCTAACAGCCTTTTTAAGCATAGCGGTAGTTCTGACTCAGGTCGGGGGTTCGTTGGTTGACATCGGATTGAGAGATTTGGCTCTTTTCCGACCGCTAACCTTGTCCCCTGTGTCTTGCGACATCCAGGGTTTCTCACCGCTTTGCACATATCCCACAGATTCTTCAGCACTAGTTAGAAAAGTGTTTCTGGTTGGTGTACTCGCGGTTTTTGTTGGGATCTCTGAGTTTATCCACATTTAGCTTGCCCTTCATTTGAAGAATTTGTGGTCGTCGAATGGCTGCTGTACACAATATCAAGCAGTTATATCCTGCCAAGAAATCCCCGTTAGAACACGCGAAAATCAAATGGTGGGCTATTGAATGTATTTCGATTAATTTCGATTAATTCAAAAATATCATATCACAACTCAGAACGATTTACCAGTACGACTAAGGTGCTGCCATACTCAAAATTCATGTTTTAGTACACAAATAGCTACTTTGATTTTTTCCACATAGTGATATTTCATTATCGACACGGAAGCTCAACTCAATTATCATTGTGACTAAACGGGATGGATTGACTGCTCGGCTGGTGTCGGTGGATATTTTGTATGCGTCAATGTCTTTGATATTCCATTAGTTTCTCTATGCATAGGTAACTTCCTGTCAGTTGACTTCTCTTCCCGTGTCACGTAGTATATTAGCTGGTCTAATAAGACATAGCCTTTCAGAAATGCTCTCCCATACAAAATTAAAATTTTTACCAATTTTAATAAATCAGCTATTAACCAAAATACATTGTGACCATAAAGTACCGGGAATTTGTAATTAAAATTAGTCTAAGAAATGATATGTCAATTTTTTTGTTGGTAAGTAGGTAGGATTGTCCTTAATTATTGTCCCAAAGACCAGCGTGGTCTGTTAATCAGTTTGTTTAGAGCAGCTGGTTGAATGGATATACCTCAGAAGCCCACGACGATTTTTGTTTTATGTCCTCGTCAATGCGATGGCGTATTTTCATCGTGGAAAATCCATGAATTCGCCATCCACAATTCCGGCCATTTTTTAAGGATTTGCTCACGCAAACGCTTCAATATGGTTAAATAGTACTCCTTATTGATCTCAGGAACGAATTCATGTTGGATCAAACCTCGAATATCGAAAAAAAACAATGAGCATCGTCTTGATTTTTGAGCGTGGTTGGAAGCACAAAATTTGAGGCAAACTCTTTGTTCCATTTTCTTATCCATTGTAAAAATCGCCGTGAACTACGGAGGTGTATCCATTCAACTAGCTGCTATAAGCAAACTGATTAATAGACCGCGCTGATTTTTCGGATAATAATTAAGGACAGTCCTACTTGCTTACCAAAAAAAAATAATTTTGAAATATCATTTCCCATACTAATTTTAATTACAAATTCCCGGTACTTTATGGTCACAATGTATTAAAAGCTTCGAACAGGAAATTACGAACACTTTTCCAAACAATTCGAAAAAAATGCGTCACAAATTTTTACTCCGAAACAATTGCAAAGTCGTGTCATGAATAAAACTGATATTCCACTCCGAGCATTTTAAACGTAATTCAAGTGATCAGTTAAAAAAATATTTATATCCATCCACGCCATCCACCATTTTCACCTTCTTCCCCCTCTCCCCATACAAATGAAAAATTGTGCATAAATTAACGAATGAAATATTAAATCTATTTTCTGAACCTACTGATAATAATTTGAGTTAAGTATTTAACAATTCATAACAGCCCACCCGTAGAGCCCCATCTCCCGTCTCCCTAATTTAACATGATTATTGACTTTTGACGCATCTTCTACTTGCCCCAAGAATAATAAAGTTGCCTCCGACGCCGACGTCTTGGCAGATATTTTTGATTATTCATCGCAATAACCTTGCACTTACCGCTTTGTAATCCAATCGACTGTTGGTAACTTTGTTGAGCAATTCTTAAGCTCTTCAATCATGAAAGACACTGGCATTCCGTGGATATTTCCGGTTCCTGATGTCACATTTAAATTTATGTCGGCATGTGCATCGACCCAGATCAACACAAGATTTGGATCGTAATTCAGATGACCCAAAACTGAACCTATGAATGAAACAAATTTACAAATATATACAAATCTCAATTAAGTCAGATCATCTTACCGATTGCAATGGAATGATCACCACCCAAAGTCAAAATTTGTTTATTTTCTTTGAGTACATCTTGAACCCTGTGAAACAGGGCTCTATTACATCCGAACACACTCTCGAAATTTTTTAAGTTGACTGCGTTCGTAGCATTTTCTCGGATGTAGGTAATGTCACCATAATCCTTGATTTTTATGTTGTCTGAGGGAAAAAATCCTGATTAGTTTTTTAGAATACTTGGCATTTGCAAATGCCAAATCCTTACCAGATATCCCCGTTAAAGCCTGGCGTAATCCTGCACTACGAATTTCCTTCGGTCCAAGCTCGGTACCTTTTTTCTGCTGACCTTCAGAAATCGGCACACCTAGAATTCCGATCGTTTGCTGATTCTCAACACTCGATGAAAAACGCCGATACATTTGTTTACCTCTTCGAAACAAAGTCGATCGTAACATTATTGTTAATATAAGATAACGTGTTACTTGGTCCAACTATTCTTGAAAACTGCTTCAAAATATTTCTCTTTCAGAAATAACGAAGATTTTCTTTAGCAATAATCACATGGTGATAACCTTCAGTCTGAGGTCAACGATGATGTTTTATGCGCAAATGTGTCCTATCTTGTGAGATTGATCTTTACAAGAGATTTTCATAATCATTGGTGGCTGCTGAAAAATCGTTGCCCTAGTCGTGTGCGTTAGATAATTTTGTTGGGCATTGATAACTGATAAGAGATTAATGGCTTGGAGTAGGTGTGTTCTTATCAATTGGGAAAAATTGCTGTTCTGTAGATCATTTGTGGCCAACTGAAATTATTGACTTAAGTAAAATGCAAACAATTGTGGCAGTTTTCATGTCTGTTCATAGGTCAAATCTGATTTTTCTTAGTGCAATAATTTTATTATTTTCTTTTCAATTTTTCTAAAAATAAAATAATATTGAAAGGAAAATTTCTCCGGATTTCACACCATTATACTTTTTTATTTTCTACATTCTTCAATAAATTGGTCGCTCTTCTAAGACTTATGACTTTATGTTCTTTGCTTCTTTTGAACACACTGAATTGTTAAATTTCATTAATTTTAAGACCAGTCGTAGAAATCGGAAAAGAGATTGTAAGAGTTTAATATGCCTTCAAAACAATTATAATGTCATAAGTATTTAAAGCAAATTTGAGGTAAATATTCTAATTTCCACCTAATACAAAAAAAAGTAATTTCTTGTGAAATAGGTAACGAAACTTGTACCACCAGAGGAACAGTGCCGATCACGAATATTTCAACTTGAAAATTAAATTACAATAAATTAATTGCATCATTTTGAAGAAGTAATTTAAACAGTTGACGCATTTCAACTTTTAGAAAACAGCTGATTTTTCAAGTATTTTCGAATTCGAATTAGACGTAGTAGGTGGAAAAATTAAGTTGTTATACGTATCACCACTAGGGATGGCAAAATCTGCTCTTTTCCAATCGCAGTGATCCACTGCGATTGCTTTTTTTCAATATCTGTGAAAAAGAGCAGCTCTTCCAATAGCAGTGATTTTCCCACCGCTATTATCCATGCTAGTGCGCAATTAAAAAAAAGAGACAAAATAGTAATTTTCTGCGAAATCCTGCGTCTAACAATCAGGCAGACCCAATCTCTCAGTACTACCAGCTTAGTGCGCATAGTGAACACTTCCCCGACGATCGAGCGCAATGGAGTTAGGATGGCAAAAATGTCAATCGCATTTCATATACACAAGCCAAATAAAAAAAAACACCCGGTCATCGATCGCATCGCATATATACAAGTCAAATAAAAAAAAATACCCGGTCATAGAAAACCAAACCAAAAGGGTCTACTGTTTACTTTTTTCACACATTACCTCACACAAGCAATTTCATCGTGAAGAACGTAAAGCTCTTATCGACACGGTGGACTGCAACATAAATCGGCGAAACTTGCGATAGCCGCAACATGTCCTACCAACCGACCAGATCGAAACTCAGAACAAAATCCGCCAAAAAAACTCTAGCAAAGCGCATCATTGACCACTTCGGACATTCCACACCTCACCTATCAGATCAGATCCCACCGATCAAAATATCGCTAAACAAATCCCTTAACAAATCGCAATCGTTTCATCTAGCTCCAATTCATTCATTCATTAGTCTAAAGCAACATCACTGAGAGCAGACACTGCTCGTGCTCTCAGTGTCAATATCAATCACCAAATATAGGTTTGGGATAGCTTATATGATTGATAGTCTTTAATATCACAGAGCTGATATATCGCTGATCGCAAGCGATATAACAGCAACGAAAGAGCAATCAAGAGCAATCGAGAGCAATCGGAATAACAACGGTCAAGCGATATAACAGCAACGAAGAGCAATCGAGGGCAATCGAGAGCAATCGGAATAACAACGTTCAAGCTCTTTCTTCGCGCGATTGATATTTAGCGGTGAGACTTGGGTAAAATTCGACTTCCATGGGTTTCGGGATCTGATAAGAGCTTTACGTTGTTCATGATGAAATTGCTCGTGTAGGTAATGTCGTGTGAAAAAAGAAAACAAAAGACCCTTTTGGTTTGGTTTTCTATGACCGGTTGTCTTTTTTTTTTTTTTTATTTGCCTTGCATATATGCCATCCGACCGATGACCGGTTTTTTTTTTTTGTTATTTGGCTTGTATGCGATCGATGACCGGGTGTTTTTTTTATTTGGCTTGTGCATATGAAATGCCATTGACATTTTTGCCATCCTGACTCGATTGCGCTTGATCGTTTTTTCGTACTTTGGATAGTAAAAGAAAACCTTTCCATTCCCAGGGGGAAATGGGGGAAGTGTTCACTATGCTGAGCTATGAGATTGAGTCTTGCCTGATTGATAGATGTAGGAAAATTACGATTTGCTTAGCGATCGATGAGGTGGAACGTGCGGTGCAAATTGTTCAATGAGCTGCGCTTTTTGGGAAAATAGAATTACTCTATTGAACCAAACGAGTTTGTTTGACGAGCTTTATTCTAAGCTACGATCTCGTCGGGATTACGTGGAATGCGTGAGTTGCGGGATTAATGTGCGAGTGCGAACAAAAACTCTGAGATTTGTAGCGATGATCATTGCGGCAATTTTATTGGTGATAGAACGTAAGCAGTATGCATTTGCTCTGCTCTTCTAATCGCAGCTCTTTTAAAGAGCAATCGCAAACTGCGATTGAAAATTATTTTTTTCAATTAGCAGTGAAAAAATCCCAGGTATGTGAAATAGCATACCATCTCTAATCACCACCATTTATGAGGGAGGGTGTGAGAGCCAATCTGGCCCGAGCCACATTTTTTTAAATAATAAGTTAAATGATTAGTTAGTAAGTTCTTGGTACATAGATATATATTTACATTGTTACGATTCATCATTTCACCATAAAAATGAAAGATTTCTTTCGGCTTTGAAATAATGTAATATATTTCTTAATACCCAAATGGCCTAAGCCATAAGATGAAGAGTGTATTGTTATAAATCTGGCCACCACGCAATATGAACTTTCTCTACTCAAAAGAAAGTTCTCGAATAATCTTCTAGTATCGTTATAGATCTGGCAATGATCTCTCTCAAATCTGCCAGAACTATATAGAATATTCTTCCAACATGTAGAGGGCCATAGTAAAAGCTTCTAGTAACTTCTCGAAGACACAACCAATGACACCCGACGCCATCTAGTAACTTCTAGAATAGTCCAGACCCAGCAGAAAAACATACACCAGAGAAGGTTCGAGAATTGGATAAATCAATTATAAATAGCCAGAGCTTTGCGACAAGTTAATTAGTCACTCATCGACAGTTTTATGAAAAACACCTATCGGTGTAAGTAAGCGAAAGCGATAGATCGGCGGTGTTACCGTGTTGTGCGAATTAAGTTTGTAGAGCGAATTAAGTGAAGTGATCGCGAAATTGTGTAAAAGTGCAATAAATAAATTATCCTTATTATTTTTAATCGAATTGTGTTTTACTTGAAATCGGCGAACCTCTAGCTCGCAACAGTATTTAACAGTGTTTTCAAACAAGTCTGCAAATAAGCAGTGGCAGATTAGCTAGAGCTTTAGCTATAAAAAATTATGTCGATAATACTACAACTGCACCGTTATATAAAAGAAGTAAACATGTACCAACAAAAAAACTGCAGAAAATAAAATAATCATCCGTGTTACTTTTATTAAAAACTAGCGATCGCCCGCGGCTTTGTCCGCGGAAGAATCGCAAAATAAGCAATTTTTGAGAATGTAGTTAGTAATATGTACATTATGTGAGATATATAATCTGTTTAGTTTAATGACTCTTTAAACACAATGGTTTGTATTTTGTTGGAATCAGAACCATAAATTATTAAGAATGAAGTCACGATACTCGCATTTGTATGAGACAGGCTCGTGATCAAATTAATTGCGTGATTTGAGATCATATAAGTATGGAAGAGCGTTAAGAACATGTGAATAGTTGTAGCTTGTATTAATTAAAAAAAAAACAAATAAAATATCGTTAAGCTTAAAACTATAACAGGACTACGTTTGTGCGTAAAGCCCAATCATACGATACTATAGATGAAATCGAAATTTTTGTGATGATAAGAAATTTTGTATGGGGAATGGTAGGAGGGGTAATAGTACTGAACTAATTTATTTCAAATCATGCAAGAGTAGCTATAAAAATGTGTTGTAAGCTTGAAAAATTGAATAGGTACTGAGAAACTTAGTACATTGGATTTAATGAAATTGTGCAATTTGTATGGGAGGTGGTAGAAAGAGTGGGGGGTTTCTTAGTGATTTTTCGACAAAAAACTATAATCATAATGAAAATATGAATGAATATTTTAAATATTAGATCATTAACGTTCACACTTTTGAAGAAAAGCGAATTTTTGAAAAGTTGTGGAATTGTATCACATGGGATGGGAGCTTATTATGGATTTGATAAAAAATTTTAGCTCGATGAAAGTTATACGTATTGAGAAAATTGGTGTAGAGTATTTCATGAAAAAGTGCAGTTTGTATGGGAGGTGGTGGAAGGAGTGAGGGGTTCTTAGTAGTTTTTTGAGAAACTATTACAATCATTATGCAGTTGATATATTTTAATTTTCAGATCAGTGATATTCACACTTTCCAAAAAAATCGAATTTTTGAAAAGTCGTGGAATCGTGTCACATTATACAGGAGGGGGTAGAAGGAGTGAAGCTAATCGATTAATTTTTTCCCGATCTTTATAACAGTGCCAATTAAGGATTTGGTACAAAATGTTAGCTCGATGGAAGTTATACGTACTGAGAAAATTGGTGTATAGTATTTAATGAAAATGTGTAGTTTCAATGGGAGGTGGTGGAAGAAGTGGGGGGATTTAAATAATTTGTAAACTAATAGATTGCATTTATTATAGAATTAAAATATCTTAAGCTTCAAATTAACAGCTCTTATAGTTTTGAACTAGCCAACTGAGTGCTACCTTCGAACGTGTTCCAAGAGGTGATATTATTATCATCTCAGGAGATATGAACGTTCAGGTTGGATCAGACAACACTGGGCTAGAATACGTCATGGGAAGGCATGGTGACCCTTGGGTCGACGCGTCACGACCGTGGATTAAGAGACCCGAAAAACGCGAATTATTTGTGGAGTTTTCTAGTACTCGGCAAATGGTCATCGGAGGGACCCTTTTTCCATACAAGAGTTATCATAAAACATCTTGGGTTTCCTCTGATGGTGTCACTCAGAATCAGATCGACCATTTGGCTATAATTCGCCAATGAAGAAGATGTCTCCTCGATGTGCGAGCGAAACGTGGAGCTGACGTGGGGAGCGATCTCCACTTGATGGTTGCCTGCTTGAGATTGTGTACAACATTTATCCGACGACCACAAATTCTTCAAATGATGCGCAAGCTTAATGTGGATAAACTCAGAGATCCCAACAAAAAACGCGAATACACCTCTATTCTACGCGAAAAGTCATCAACATTGGGTGAATATCAAATGCGCACACTGGACGCCAATTAGGAAGCAACCAGAAACACTTTTTTAGCTAGTCCTGAAGAATCTCTGGGATATGTGCAAGACACATGGGACAAGGTTGGCAATCGGAAAAAAGCCAAATTGGCCATCATCTCTCAACCCGATGTCAACCAACGAACGCCCGACCTGAGGCAGAACTACCGCGATGCTTTTATACAGCTCAAAGAGGCTGTTAGACGCGACAAGAGAAAGGCCATTGAAGATCTGGTAAACAAGGCAGAATCTGCGGCTTACCTTGGAGATATGGGTTCACTATTCAAAATCATGAAACAGTTGACGAACTGGAATTTCACCGCCAACCACCAGGTGAGAGATGTCAACGGAACTCTCCTTAATATGAGTGAACACCAGTTGCGGCGATGGAAGGAATACTTCTCTGATATTTTAAACATATTGTCAGAGGAAGATATTCCAGAAACAGAACAACTACCAAACATCCAACCGCAACAATCCTCTATTAGGGACGATCCCCCAGATAAGGAAGAGATAGTTTCCGCCATTCGGTCAATGGCGGGAAGGAAAGCCTCAGGTATAGACGGACTACCAACCGAACTCCTCAAAGCGGACCCGGAAATAACAGCCGATATACTCCTCCCACTCTTTACTGAGGTGCGGAATGAAGGAAGATATCCGGATGAATGGAAGGAGGGCGTCATTGTGAAAATTCCGAAGAAGGGCGACCTTCGGGATTGTGGCAATTGGCGTGGTATATGTCTACTTACTGCCGTATCAAAAATTATGGCTAAGGTAATTCTCAATAGGGTTAGTGATGTCGTCGAGAGCACTCTCGAAGTTTATCAGGCTGGATTCCGTAAAGGGTCGTCTTGTACCGACTACACAAATACCAATGAATAATTTTAGAGCAGCCAGCCGAAATCTCATAGCTATGATTAAGGAATCCTACGAAGATGCAAGGTGTCGCGTCTTGCATAGAGGAGAGCTGTCCGAGAGCTTCCCTGTGCGAACGGGTGTCAGACATATTATCACCAGCCCTGTTTCTGGTGGTAATAAATGACATCTTGAAAACTGCACTAGAAGGTGGGGAAGGTAAAGGTCTTCAATGGAGACTATTTAACATCCTAAGTCACCTTGATTATGCTGATGACGTGTGTTTGCTTGCACATAACCGTTCGGACTTAGAGTCAAATGTTCGCTCGTTGCATTCTAAATGCAAAGAGGCGGGACTGAAAATAAATGTGCGTAAAACCAAGTACATGCACATGGGTTCGAACGCAAACACACCGATTGTTCTTAACGGACAGGATGTGGAAGAGGTGCAATATTTTTGCTATCTCGGAAGGATGTTGAGGCTCGGCTAAATAAAGCTCGTCAGGTCTTCGGTATCCTTTCTCCATTCTGGAGGTTAAGAGAGATCTCTCTTCGCACGAAGCTGCGAGTTTTTGACGCATGCGTCAAATCCGTGTTGTTATATGGTTGTACTACGTGGAAAGTGACTTACCAAGAAACTACAGACTTTCGTGAACTAATGCCTCCGACGCATTTTAGGAATATTCTGGCCAGAAGTGATCTCCAACGACGAACTTTGGAATACAACTGGCCAGACCAAAATAGGTATTGAGATTCAAGGGCGGAAGTGGCAGTGGATCGGTCATACTTTGAGGAAACCAGAGCGAAACATCGCCAAACAGGCTCTGGATTATAATCCTCAAGGAAGACGTCGGGTTGGTCGAGCATGTAACACATGGAAGCGAGCAGTAGAGCAGGAGGCCAGAGGAATAAACAAGTCCTGGCAACAACTTAAGGCCGATGCTCAGGATCGGGCCTTGTGGAAGAGAGTTGTTTCTGTCCTATGTCCCTATAGGGGATCTTAACAGAAATTTGATTGATTTGATTGATATTTTCGAAAAAAAATCGATTACTACATATTTTTGAAAATATGTCACTTTGTATGGGAGGGGGTAGAAGGCATGAGGGGAGTGACATGAAACCAAAAGCAGATCACTTCTCGCAGCCGTTTTCGCGTGAAAATTTATTATGGTACAATGAACCACCTCAAATGTACCATTCAAATGCTCCCATACATACCATGTCGCATACATACAATTTGTCTTTTTGAGTTGCGAGGGTAGCAAATGAGCGAATATGTATATATTGCGCTTTTATGTGTGAGCGTAGAGTATTTTAACCCTAGTAACACCGTATCTAATTGAGATGCGATAGTTAAATGACGTATTACTAGGTGTGTGGCATTTGTGGGCTGTGTTTATAAAATACATTCTGTTTTATTTTAATTATTCTTATTTTATTTTGAAAATTAAAAAACAAAATCTATTTAATTAATATCACAAAAAAAATCGATTTTCTATTGACATAAAAATTAAACGGTTGCGCACAAAATGAAAATTCATTCGTAAAACCATGCCGTTTAAACCGGAGATCTAAGAGTGTACTTTGTGCTGCTGACTTGTTCTCTTCGATATTCACAAATCTGGTGTTTAATTCGTCTAATAGACATTGAGCAATGCCTTCTATAGTAGAAAGCCGAGTAACTGAATCCAACAACAACACGTTGGAGTCATAACAAACTTGGCAGTTCCATACAAATTCGAGCGCTTTTGTATGGAGCAGACACGGCGGGCTTCGTAAGAATCGCGTTTATTCTTAAATGCAGTGTTAAAGATAGTTCAGCTTTCTAAGGTACTTTATTGATAGTGCTCGGCATGTAATTATGACACGTTGATATTAGTGCAATGGATTTTTAATTGAAAAAAGTGCGATCAAAGTTAAATCTCGGCTTCTCACACCCAAGAAAATCTGTCACTCATATTGTACAGAGTTCTCCGGTTAATTTTTATACAGAAAATTGTAGAATTTTAGTTATTACGAAAAAGTGTGCACTCGCGTAATATTTTCGTGCTTAATTTGAACTAATTATGCTCTTTTCTTGTTTTCGGCAAAACGTGTTTTTACGACAAGTTCGTCAAAAATAATACAGGTGGTCCTTTGGAATGGAAAAATCCATGACGTCATACCCACTGGAGTCATTCAAGATGGCCGCTACGTCAGTTCTGCCCAGCTTGAGATGTAGAAAGCATTGCATTGAGCCATTTTTTTACTGGAACAGGGAACGCATTGTTCTATAAGAGCGTTGGATATTAAAATTACTTCTGATATTGTCACATTTTTTTCTGAACTAATTTCTTCAGTAACATCTTTAAAAAATGCCAACAATTCAGGCTCTTGTTACTATATCAACACATATTTTCACTGTTAATGTTATCCATTCCATAGTAATCTATAGCCATATTGATATCCAAATTTAAACTGCTAGGACTCTTTCAAACATTTCACATGTTGAGTTCCAACACTTCAGTTTTAGTTCGCTTTCTTCTAACTTCTTTTGCATAGATTTTAATCTCTCAGTAGCCAGTGGACTTCGACGAAAAGCTTCAACAATAGATTTTATTTTCATCTGCGTGATTTTTATTTCTTGTAAGGCTTTCTGAGCAATAAGATTTAGGGAATGCGCAAAGCGAGGGACGTGTGTCCAATTATATAATTTAATTGCAACTTTTATGTTGCTTGCGTTATCACTCATTACAGCAACAAACAATTCGATCACTTATTTTCCAGTCATCACACATACTTTTCAGCTCCTGGCTTAATTTTTCTGTAGTATGTCTATCCGAATATTGGGAGCATTCTAGCATACATGATTGGAGTTCAGTGTTTTCATTGAGAAAATAAGCAGTTACAGTTATGTAATTGTCATTTGGCTTGGAGGTCCAACCATTTGTTGTAATAGACACATAGCTCGCCTGATGTAACAATTTTTGAACTTTTTCTTTTGTTACATTGTAGTAACTTGTTAGCAAAGCATTTGATAATGTTTTGCGAGAAGGTATTTGGTAGTTTGGGTTTAATTCCGCAATGAATTTCTTAAACTCCTCAGTCTCAACAAGTTGAATGGGAAGTAATTTTTAGTTACCATTTCTATTAAATACCTATATTTGCAAAGAAAGCGGAGACACTGAGTCTCCGCTTTCTTTGCAGATACCGGCTTATGCAAATACTGAGTCATTCGTGAATCTTTCCTCTGGAAACAAAATAGGTGCTTGGAGATGCTTGAAATGATGTAGGTACCTAGTCGTGCCATAAGTTCTGTCACACGTATATGGGCAATTTTTGTATAAATGAAAAAGAGTTTTTGACAAAGGAAAATATATTTTATTTTGGCATACTAATGGAAGTAAAATAAGCAACAAATTATTCAAAGTGGCCGCCTTTAGCCTTAACACAGCTCTTTAATCTGTTGGGCCAGTCATCGATAGCAGTACGCACTGTTTCTAGCGGAAAATTAGCTACTGCTTCTGTCAAAGATCGCTTAAGGCTCTCGATATTTGGATGTCGTCTCGTGCACACCATGGACTCTAACTCCGCCCACAGTTTGTAGTCCAGGGGATTCAAATCTGGGCTCCCAGAAGGCCATTCCGTCGCCCTTATAAACTGTGGAATATTGGTTTCCAACCACGCTTGTGTGGTTCGAGCTTTGTGGGCTGGCGCAGAATCTTGCTGAAAAACCCAATGTCGATTGTTGAATAGCGTAGAGTTCAGCGGCTTCACACATCCCTCCAGGATGTCCGTTTGATAATTTTTCGCTGCAGTTTTTACGCCTTTTTCGCAAAAATGAAGCTCGGTGACCCCTTCGTAGCTGACACCCCACCATACCATGACTGATGCTGGATGATGTCCTCGCTGTACCCTAGTGGCAACTTGTCGGACTTCTATGGAGCTGTGGGCATACACCTTATCATTTTGGCGGTTGAAATGTTCCTCCACCGTAAAAATTTTTTCATCGGTAAACAAAATTTCTCGATGTTTGTTGTTGCCGTACCGCCGAAGGAGCTCTTTCGATCTGGTGCTCCTAATTTGCTTCAACTGCTCAGTCAGCAAATATCCCGTTGATCGTCGAAAGGCACTCATCCCGAGGTCAGATTTTATGATGCGAGACATACTTCGGGTGGAGATGTTCATCTCTCGAGCCATGATTCGTTGTTTACGAAGCGGATTTCGACGAATTCGACTCTCGACCGCTTTGATGGCAGCAGAAGAACGTACATCACGCGGACGTCCAGAACGAGGTCGATCTTCAATAGTCTGGATCGCGTTATATCTCTGGATCGCACGATACACAAATCTTTGCGTTATTTTTAACGGGCACAACAACTTGAAAATTTCACTCGCGGATTTTCCACACTTATGTAGTGCAATCACTGCAGTTCGGTTTTCTATTACACCCCATTCCATCTTCACACGTTAACGAACACACTTTAAATGACCATCAACTGTCAACAACATTATGACGTTTATAAAACTGGCCGATATTGAAATGTCACTCATAAAATAAAGTTGTTGCCAATGTGAGAAATTATGTGACAGAACTTATGGCAGGACTAGGTAGTATAATGATACTTTTGGCTGAAAGCTGATTCACATTTTCCAATATGTTGTCTGGATCTGGAGTTTCGTTTAACGTAGTTGGAAGCGAAACACTTGGTCCCATTTCATTAGCATCGTCCCGTATTGCATGAAATGATATAGGGTGCTGTGATTTTGTGGGACGAATTAAATTGTAAGGACCACCATCTTTATATGACATTACTTTACAACAAAAATTACATTTTGCCTTATCGAAAAGACGATTTCGTGCAAAAATGGCTATTTTCGCACAGACATTCCTGACAAAGCACTCAATATAATGAAAATTTGTTTTTATAATTTTAATTCTTGTTAATTTTACAACAGCAGGTTGGTAACAAATTTTTAAAATTATGTTTAGGAAAAAGCTTACAGCATAACTCCGAGTTCGGTTTTTTAAAAATGAGAAAAACAGTACTTTTCGATGCTATTTATCACCTATAAGTCAGGCGACGACTATATATTATTTTTTGCAATAACAATAGAAAAAGGTTGCGACAAGTACTGTATGGCAGAACATTTTCGATTTTTATAAGTATTGTTAATAATAAATGGAGTTAAAAAAGAGCGTTTCTTATTGATTTTTTTGTTCGAATTTATGTATTAAAACTGATGACTATGACATTTTTTTAACACTCATATCGAAGAATAGAATGTTGTTAAGCTTATTCAATGAGTTTGGTATTAGTTTTCATAAAAAATACATCATAATTCTTTGAAAATCAATCAGTAAATTTCGCAGGGAAAATTGAAGATCAGTATGCCTTGAGACGGCGACCAGAGCAGAGGTCAGTTCGCGCCGATTTTTCAATCGGTTGGTCTCTTTTACAATATGTTTGTACGCTCTCAAGAGATTTGTCTTTTCCCCTTCGCATTTTCTATGATCGCTTGCATTCTTTGTATGTGTTGTCGCAGATTAAAGTTCGTAGGTGAATGATGAGAAATCCATTGACCTAGGCAAGTGTGAAGCGGGAAGAATATTGAATGGAGTTGTAGGGAAATCGTGTCATGTGGATAAATGAATGGCTTGTGTGTTATGATTTAGTTTAGGAATGCAAAAAAAAGAAAATACGTCTCCCTGTACACCGTACAGATGGATTCATATCTCCTAAATCCTTGGAGATAGGATGTTAATTTTTTGCTGGACTGTAGAACGCATAAATAATAATATTTATAAATACAAAAAGAAGTTTCAACTTTCAAAAATGTGATTAATTGAAGACATAAAACGTAATACGATATAACATATTGAATGATATTTTTTATGTGCTAGCGATCGCCCGCGACTTTATCCGCGTAAGAACCACAAAATAAGCAATTTTTGAGAATGTAGTTAGTAATACATTATGTATATAATCTCGTCCCAAGATTAATAAAGTTGCGGGCGACTTGTTGGCAGACATTGTAAAGAGGTATAGGGCTCTGCATTTATGATTTGCATAACGCAGTTTCTACCTAATTTTTAAAGAGATGATACCGAATTGTTTCTTTTTTGTTTTAAATGAGTTTAGCATTCATAGCGCATACCCTAGTATTTCCTAATTACTGGAGAACCTTTTCTTATTAGGGTTAAATTTTTTTATGAAGTAGTTTTAATTGTAAATTAATGCAAATTACTGGTAATACCAATCATTTTGTAGTGTGTCATAAAAAGTATCTTTTCAAACTTGTCCATTTTGACATTTTATTATCTCTCTTTAAAATAACCTTTTTCATTTTTGATCCCTTTTTTTAAGTAAGTTTTACCTGTCACTTGAACCTCACAAAACCTCTAAATATCGAATAATAATTTGTCAATAGTCAGTCTACAGATAACACTCAATTTGAATAAGTGAGATAAATTAAAAACAAAAATTGAAAGAAAAAGAAGTTTAGTGTTATTATAGTATAATATAATAGTAAAACAAAAAATCAAAGTTGCAACCATGGGGAATAAAAAAAATCGAGTTCGACTTTCCGCGATGAAAAGAAAAAATATATATATATCTAATCTCCAAAACCGGAAGGTTGTACTTTTGAATCACTAACGTAAAAAATAAAAATTATTGTGATACTAATTTCAATTAGGAAAGACTTGGCGGCTCTAAAGATATACAACAACCGATTGAGGAAATACAAACATTTAAAGAAATACAACCGCTTCCCGTGAGTACCATATTATTTGTTCCCCATTTTTTGAACGTTTTTTACGATATTTATATTTGAGAACAAAAGATTTAAATCATTTCTGGGTTGTGAAATAACTTTGGATTTTTTTTCTGTAATATTATACCAGTCCAAATCAGTTTTTGGATTGTTCAACCCCTAAAGTACATGACAAATTTTTGGTCGAAGGTAGGCGCATCGTAGATTTCCAATTTATTTTCAATAAATTTAAAGAAATATCGATGCATTCAGAGCGTTTCGGTTGTGGGTTGGATTGGTATGGAATACGGAAAATCGAACGAAGAGATTGGATTAAAAGCAATTGAAAGTGCCTTATCAATTAAAATAAAGAAAGCTGGACTGTTTTTGGATGAGTGCCACATATTTCTAGGTGCATCTCCAGATGGGAAAAATGATAATTTCATAGTGAAAATTAAATGCCCTTATTCTGCTCGTGATCTAAAGATATAAGATGCTATAGAAAAAAAGAAAATTAAGTTTTGGAAAATTGAAAAAGAGAATACTGTTATTGATAAAAAATCGGATTGGTATTTTCAAATTCAAGGACAACTTCACATTTTTCAAAAAGAAATATGTATTTTCTGTGTATGGACTGAAACTGATATGAAAATTGAATATGTGAAGTATGACGAATCGTTTTTCAAAGAAAAAATGGAAGAACAGTTCACGAAGTTCTATTTTAATTGTGTGATTCCTGAATTAATTGACCCAAGATATACGCGTGGAATGAGAATCAGGGATCCTGAATACATTTCGATAGCAATAAAAAATAGAAAGAGTTTAGGACTGACAACGACTTAAGCAAGATGACTGTCTCACACAAATGTTTTATGACAACAAGATTTAAACACCAAGTTACCAACATCAATTGGAAGCACAATAATAACGAAATTAAAAGCATTGATATCCATTTCAAATTACGCAACCCAACAGCTGTACTGACATTGTCGACCTAAAGAACGCAATTATTGGACCAAACACAATTTATTAGAGACACAGCTGGCAGCATACGACCAAACCTAAATCATTGATTATGATATAATGATACAACCGTAAGTATCATCTTGCCTTAGTACGTTATTTCAGTAAATTACAATTTCATCCCATTTTTTTTTCTTAAAAACTAGTAAATTCATCGGTGGAATAATTATTTTACGTCAGGAATATTGTATAGCCCCGATTCAATTCAAAATGAAAAGAAGGAAGTTTCTCTCGTGCTTACATTGGTTTTATAAAATATTATATGATTTATTGTTATGTTGTAATTTGACTGATCTATCAAACAAGCCAGAAGAGAAGAAAAAAATATCCAATTAAAAATTATAATATAAAAAAATATTTGCCAACTGTAAAACGTCATGCGAATTACTATTTTTAAACTATGTAATTATATATGTACATATGTATTAGATTTGTGCTACGCAAATTTGTATCAAATAAATTTATTGATGCATGCACGTACATAAGACACAATTATGTACGTAAGTGTATTCATTTCAAATATGGTAAAACTATCATTGACCTTGTGTTTATATTTTGTTGATAACTTTGTGTGTGTATTTTTTCCAATGCATCATTTTCTTTCCTTATTCCTTCGCGACCTATTTCCCCGCTTTCATTTCCACTTCCTCTTAATTCTTGCACATTCCTTTAGTCCTATCTTCCCGCATCGATGTGGAAAAACTAATCATCACAGCATGAACGACTGGCTAGAAATCGAGCAAATTACGACACGAAAAAGTGTTCAGAGAGAAAAAAATCATTTACTCTCTCGATTTTAAATCGTAGGCAAAATGATTTGAAATCGCTGTCGACCGATGGCCCGTTAAAGTTACTCAAATCAACGAAATATTGTCAGGCTTTTGATTTTTTTCTGTTATCTATCCTATTAGAAACATAAGAAAATATATAAAATCGTGCAATCTACAAATGCTAAATGGTAAAGGATACTACTATAATTATAATAAATAAATGAGATTATTTCGAATATGCAAATTATCCAAAAAAATATACAAGGGTTCTTTTTAATTCAGATTTAATCATCTACAAATATTGGTAGTGAAAACAGAAATTCTTACCTAAAAAACTGAAAATGACGCGGTGATACGGTGTCACTAGGGTTAAAACACTAAACTTATGCACACACATGTAAGTCACTGGCGAGCTTTTATGGCGGGCTTTTTTTATAGCTGATCGATCGGTTATTGTGCTTATTCTAAATTAAAAACCATGAAGAATGTGTAAAAAAGATTATTCGATCAAGGCCCTCTAGAAATACCAGACCGTAATGCTAAAAACGATGACGTAGAATACCAGGTTTTTCTGAACTATTCCTAAGGTGTCGGAGCAAGTCGGAGCTCACCCAAGTATGAGATTTGTCAGTTTGACAATTCGATTTGACATGTTGTTGCAGTATGTTTTCTAGCTATCAGGATTTGTGTCGCTCCTGTTTGCTGTGATCCGCCGATTTGAGAGCATTATTCATGAGTTCGATCAAGGCCCTCTAGAAATACCAGGCCGTAATGCTGAAAACGATGACGTAGAATGCCAGGTTTTTCTGAACTATACCTAAGGTGTCCGAGCAATTCGGAGCTCACCCAAGTATGAGATTTGTCAGTTTGACAATCAATTTGACCCGTCGTGGCAGTCTGTTTTATAGCTATCACAAAGAGATACTACTCAAAGAGCTATCAGGATTCGCGTCGCGCCTGTTTGCCTTGATCTCAGAGCCTTACTCAGGCGACCGGCCTACATGGTTCTGCACGGATGTTATCGTCCCTGAATTGGTTCGATTGTCGCGCATGGTATGCACTGCGAAAAATTGTGAGTATTTATCCGGGTTTGATGATCACACCCGGCGGAAGAAGAAGTTCTGTTCATACGCGAATTTTATGGCGCTCTCGCCTCCCAGAAAAGTGTGATTGGTTTTCCCCATCACACTACGAGCAACCTTAATCGGATGTAGGATTTCCTTGATGAGAGTAACGCAGCCGGCCTGCAACGTTTTACCATACTGTTGCGAGCTAGGGGTTCGCCAGATTCCAAAGAAAACTCAATTCGTTTTTAAAATATAACGATAATTTATTTATTGCACTTTATACACAATTTCCCGATCACTTCACTAAATTCGCTCTAAAAACTTAATTCGCACAATCCAGGAACACCGGCAATCTATCACTTTCGCTTATTTACACCGATAGGTGTTTTCCATGAAACTTTCACTCAGTAACTGCATTTCTTGTCGTGAGCTCTGGCTATTTATAATGGATTTATCCGAGTCTCGAACCTTCTCTGGTGTATGTTTTTCTGCTGCGTCTGGACTATTCTGGAAGTTACTAGATGGCGTCGGGTGTCATTGTCTGTGTCTTTGAGAAATTACTAGAAGCCCTCTACATGTTGGAAGAATATTCTAAATAGCTCTGGCAGATTTGAGAGAGATCATTGCCAGATCTATAACATTACCCTCTCCTTAGTCCCTGTTCGTCCCGAACAGAGTCGTTCACTTCCGCAATGACACCGTGGTACTTTGTTAGTCGGTCGAGATGTACCACTTTCATTTTAGTGCGGGGTTTTCGCTGATTCCATCCATCCTCTGGTTCGATCGTTAACCTCCGAATGGTTTTTCCGGCTTCTTTTTCCTTCTCACGTTCGCGTTCTTTCTCCGTTTCCTTTTCGCGCTCATTCCCCTCCTTAGCGGCACGTTTACTTCCCTTTTCTCGTTCCGCATTCTTCCTTTCGCAATCTTCTCGATCATATCGCTTCCCATGTTTGGTCTTGTCACGATTATTCGCATGAAGTACTTGGCCGTCACGACTTCTACCCGTTCGCTCGTGATCCCTATTCAAATGCCTAACTCTGCTTCCATGATCTTTCCCGATGTATTGTTCTTGTTGCCGACTCGGGGTTTTCGATCTACTCTGGCGTCTTTCGTCACAACCGTGTGTAAGATTTGAACTCTGACGACTAGTTCTTAACCAAGATCTACATTCACGATCTCTACCTTCGCGTTGTTTAGCCGCGCAGCCGGAACAATGGTTGGTCGCTTTTCTGAGTTTACGGCAGTCGAGTCTCAAGTGTCCTGCCTGTCCACAATTCCAGCATCGGGGGGCACCAAACCTTTCGCTCCGCTTGGTGTGCTCTGCTTTCCGACACACACACTCTTCTACTATTTCTCGAACTCGATAGTTACTCCGCGAGCTTTGCTTGGCAGCTTCGAACGTCAGCCCATATACTAAGGCTTCGCCAATCGTTTTCTTACCTACCAATTTCAACGCCTGTTGCAGCTCTCTGTCCTGTACAGCATTGTTAAATGCGAAAACAGCTGTATCGTTGCGTTGCTCTGTTTGCGCATTGGGCAGCGATAATAATGTGAGTCGTTCAATATCGCGTGCCAGCTCTTGAAGTGTTTCGCCATTCTTTTGAGTTCGGTTGTACAGCTCTATTTTGTAGATCTCTTTCATGCGGTCACTGCCGTAATGAAGATCCAATGTCTGGACTAACGTTGAAAAATCTTGTTGTTGCTCCTGCGGAATCGTTTGAAGGACCTCCGCTGGTGGACCTCTTAACGCCAATATAAGAGCCGTTCCTCGTTCGAGATCATTCCAATGGTTGTTTCTGGCGGCAGCCTCAAATTGGATCTTATAAATAGCCCACGGTGTCTGTCCATCGAAGATTGGAGCTTTGAAACCCTTATGCGTAACGTGCTCTGCTTTCATGACTCCGACCGCTTTCACGTTATCCAAGTCTCTTTTTAGGCGTTCGACTTCTTCTTCGAAGACTCGAAGTTTCTTCTCTACGTTTTCTTCTATTGCTTTACCCATGGTGTCTATTTTATTATTTTGTAGTTCCAATTTATGGTTGAGGTCCCTTGAGGTCTCATCTAATTTCTGGTTAATGTCCGCAGATTGTTGCTCTAGTTTCTGGTTAATGTCCGCAGATTGTTGCTCTAATTTCTGATTAATGTCCGCTGATTGTTGTTTAATGTCCGCAGATTGTTGTTTAATGTCCACCGATTGTTGTTCAAATTTCTGATGCATGTCCGCTGATTGTTGTTCTAATTTCCGATTCATGTCCGTTGTCACAGCTGATTGTTGTTTAATGTCCACTGATTGTTGCTCTAATTTGTGCATCATCTGTTGCATTAATTGTGTTAGAGCATCCGATGTACCAGAACACTCCTCTTTACGAGTTTCTTCAATTTGGAACTCAAAACTATCTGCATTCTCACCCTCAGCCTGCAGTGTCTCGATCATACGGCTGACAAGTTCAGACTTGCTCCCTGTCGTAGATAACCCGCGTCTACCGAGCTCTTCTTTCAGCTCCGCTAATTTTAAGTCTTTTAAATAACGCGGCATTCTCACTACCGATTATTTTCCGCGATCGAATTCGCTTAAATTTACGTCACTAATTAAAGTCACTGCTCACTCGAGAATATTCGTTTTCACAAAATTCTCACTGTCCGTTCGAGAATTTTAGTTCCGCGATTTTACTTCGCTAATTTACGTCACTGCTCACTACATTACCCGAGAATATTCGATTTCACAAAATTCTCACTGTCCGTTCGAGAATTTTAGTTCCGCGATTTTACTTCGCTAATTTACGTCACTGCTCACTAAATTACCCGAGAATATTCGATTTCACAAAATTCTCACTGTCCGTTCGAGAATTTTAGTTCCGCGATTTTACTTCGCTAATTTAACGTCACTGCTCACTAAATTACCCGAGAATATTCGATTTCACAAAATTCTCACTGTCCGTTCGAGAATTTTAGTTCCGCGATTTTACTTCGCTAATTAAAGTCACTGTTCACTAGAGCACTCGAGAATATTCGGTTTCACCAAATTCTCACTGTCCGTTCGAGAATTTTAGTTTCATTTTTCCGCTCTCACAAAATTATCCGTTCCGAGAATTTTTAATTTCACTCGCGATTTTTAACCCGAATTTTTCCTTGGAATCCCACTCTTCTGACACCAATTGTTGCGAGCTAGGGGTTCGCCAGATTCCAAAGAAAACTCAATTCGTTTTTAAAATATAACGATAATTTATTTATTGCACTTTATACACAATTTCCCGATCACTTCACTAAATTCGCTCTAAAAACTTAATTCGCACAATCCAGGAACACCGGCAATCTATCACTTTCGCTTATTTACACCGATAGGTGTTTTCCATGAAACTTTCACTCAGTAACTGCATTTCTTGTCGTGAGCTCTGGCTATTTATAATGGATTTATCCGAGTCTCGAACCTTCTCTGGTGTATGTTTTTCTGCTGCGTCTGGACTATTCTGGAAGTTACTAGATGGCGTCGGGTGTCATTGTCTGTGTCTTTGAGAAATTACTAGAAGCCCTCTACATGTTGGAAGAATATTCTAAATAGCTCTGGCAGATTTGAGAGAGATCATTGCCAGATCTATAACAATACATTATGCTCGCTTCCATTTCGACATTTCCCTCCAAATTTAGTACCGATCCGAAATTATCATCCAGTTCCATACTGCGAACGGATCGCGAGCAGAACGAAAAAACATATAAATAAATGAGCGATGTAAATGTTTTAATGGTGTTTTATTCCGTGAACACTTATTTTTTTTACAGATTCTTCCGGTTTTCAATTCGATTTTATTAAACTTCTGACATTTGTTATAATCAATAATAGCTCTCCTTCCCGGTAACCACGAATTTCAGAGTGTACTCATCCTCCGACCGCACATCTATACACCACTGCGCTGAAAATAGAATAAAAAACTATTAATTTAAAGTAAAATTATCTGTTTTTTCTTATACTATGTACTAGCTCGAAGTTCTCCGCGAAATGTCAAGAGAACTGTCAAAGCACAACGTCATCACTGACGTCATCAAAAACCTGCTATATTTCCTGCAGCTGCTGTAAAACAGCTCAGCATTACGGCCTGGTATTTCTAGAGGGCCTTGGTTCGATCCGTATTGAATTATCGGGGGACGGCGTACGTGATCCAGCACTAATATATTCTACATTTGCTGAACATTCCCGTTCATATTTCGGACATTTGTGTTTTTTTGGCAGCATTCTGATTAGTTTCGATCTTCCGGTCGGTCACAAGTTCTTTTATTCGCCATTTTTCTTGTTTCCAGTGGCATGACTGTGATTTCAACGTATCTGCTGGTCACCAAAAGCGGTACTATTCGTAGGCAGTTTTACTGCAATCGTTCTGGGCTATGTTAGTCGAATGGTACATGACAATGAGGGAATCGATGTACAGTCTACTCCGGTTATAACGAACTTCAAGTGACCAGGAAGATTGGATGTTCGTAACAGATGGTGGCATAAAAATACACATAAGAATAGTTCTACTTGTATAAGTCCTTTTTATTTCTGTATTCAAATTCAAGAATAGCAAAAAAGGAAAATAAGTAACATTTTTGAAGCTATCAATAAATTTATAATATTTGTCGTAAAATTCTTGCGCTGGATAGCTTTTTTCCAACCCAGTTGCTGGCTAATTTCGTCCGGGAATGAAAAAAACTGTAGATTTTCGCCTTTGTGCCGGATGGCGCATCCTTCGACCGCGCATTTATTCACCATTGTGCTGAAAATAAAATTAAAAACAATTAATTTTAAATAAATTTACCTGTTCTTAAACTTATCTTTCATATTGGCGCGCATTCAACACCGAAGTTCTGCGCAAAATGTCAGTCGAGAGAACTCTCAAAGCACAACGTCATCACTGACGTCATCAAAACCTGCTATATTTCCTGCAGCTGCTATAAAACAGCTCAGCATTACGGCCTGGCATTTCTAGAGGGCCTTGATTCGATTCGTAATTAGTGCTAATACAGTTTCAATTGATAAAAGTGAGTTTTAAAGTTGCTGAAACAAGATTTACTATAATAATATGGCCCTCCAAGTTGGGGGTTGGGCGATGTGTTAACAACTCATCCTCGGAAAAAACACACCCGTTTCGAAACCTGAAGCAACGCCTCGGACTGGATTGATTCAACGGCAACGACCACGCAAACGAAAAATGGACTATTCCTTCGGATCTTGGAACATGCGATCCCTGTACAGAGCAGGAGCAGTGAGAGAGCTTCTGGAACAGGCAGTCAAATACAATATAAACATAATTGCACTCCAAGAAACTAAATTATTAGGTAACGAGATTAATGACTTAAGATCGCACACAATTTTCAAAAGTGGGAAATCATCGGGAAGCCGAGAATTTGGAGTTGCGTTTATCGTCGACAAGAAGTTTAAACACCAAGTTACCAACTTCAAATCCGTCAATGAACGATTGTGTGCAATCCGCATCAAAACAAGTTTTTTTAATGTTTGGCTTATTAATGTCCACGCCCCAACGGAAGACAAAGACGACGAAGTTAAAGACGATTTCTACAGCACCTTAGAATCAACATTCGACTCCCTTCCGTCGAATGATATTAAAATAGTATTAGGTGACTTTAACGCGAAAGTGGGCAAAGAAGAAGCATACATAGGGACAATTGGAAGGCATAGTCTCCATGATATTAGTAACGACAACGGCCAGAGGCTGACTGATTTCGCCAGCAGCAAAAACCTTATTGTAAGCTCGACATGCTTCCCGCATCGTGACATTCATAAGGAACGTGGGCTTCACCCGACGGAAGAACATTCAATCAAATAGACCATGTTCTAATAGAGAAAAGGACGGCCTCCTGCATTCTCGACGTGCGTACATGTCGAGGGGCTAATTGCGACACAGACCACTATTTGGTAAAGACCAAGTTTCGATGTCGAATCGCAAACCGAGGACACTCAAAAATACAACCGGTTCCTAAATTCGACATAGGGAAACTCAAAAACGAGAAAATAGTTGCGAAATATGCGTTAGCCTTGGAGAGGCACTTCGCGACAATGCTGAATACCACTGTCAGCATGCCAATAGAAGAAATGTGGCAAAAAATCAAAGATGGCATTACATCTGTCGCAGAGGAGGTGATAGGACAACAACCCCGGCGCAAAAGAAATGATTGGTTCGACAAAGAATGCCAAGATGCCTTAGAACGAACAAATGAAGCTTACAAAATATTAACGGAACGGCCGACACGAGCCAAACAAGACAAGTACAAGGATCTTAGACGATTTGCAAACAAAATATGCAGACAAAAAAAACGGAAGTACAATAATGACGAAATTAAAAACATGGACGAGCAATTTAAATTACACAACACAAGAGCCACGTATTCCCTTGTCAAAAGGATGAAAGAAGGTTACAAACCGAAAACGACCCTATGCAAGGATGCGGAAGGGAACATTATAAGTAACGCGGAAGATATAAAACTAAGATGGGCACAATATTTTGAACACCTTCTTAACCCGAGCCCATCACCGACACGAACAGCAGCAGCAGATACAATAGCAGGTATAACTGATGTAACAGCTGATGAAGGATCCGCTTTGAGTCCTCCCACACTCGAAGAAGTAAAAACAGCCCTAAGGAACCACCCAAACAACAAAGCGCCGGGCACTGATCAAATCTCAGCTGAACTTCTGAAAGCCGGCGACACCTGCATAGCGCATCTCCTACATAGATTAGTCGCGGACATATGGACGCAGGAAATACTTCCTGAAGATTGGCGCAAGAGCATCATATGTCCAATTTATAAAAAAGGTGACAAGCTCTGCTGCGAAAACTACCGAGGAATATCTCTGTTGTATACGTCTTATAAGATTTTGACGAAAATTCTAGAAAAGAGAATTAAGCCCTATGCTGATAAAGTAATTGGTGAATACCAAGGCGGATTTAGAGCTGGACGCTCAACCACGGACCAGATATTATCAGTTAAACAGGTGATGGAAAAGTGCTGGGAATATAATATTGATGTGCACCAGATATTTGTTGACTTCAAACTAGCATACGACAGTATCGACAGGCGCGTACTGTATAAAATCATGTTGGAGTTTGGAGTCCCACCGAAACTGGTTCGACTGACAAGAATGACAATGACTGAGTCTTTGTCACAAGTCAGAGTAGAAAACGATCTGACTTCCAGTTTTAAAACAGACAACGGCCTTAAACAAGGTGACGGCCTCGCACCAATGCTTTTCAACTTAACACTCGAATATGTTGTTCGGAAACTTCCCGTTGACACCAAGGGAACACTATGCTTCAAATCCACACAACTCGTAGCATATGCCGACGACATAGATATCCTTGCAAGATCTCTGGAGAGTGCTAAGGAAGTATTTGTAAACCTTGACTCGGTAGCAAGGGAAGTTGGACTACGCATTAATGAAAACAAAACAAAAATTATGACGCAAACTAGGAAAAAGACGCCAATCAGACAAAATATTACAGTAGGAGACTATAACCTAGAAAACGTAGACAACTTCATATATCTAGGGGCAAATCTATCGAAGGATGGAAGCGAACCCATCGAAATTAAAAGAAGGATAATGATGGCAAACAAGACTTATTATTCGGTACTTCCAATAATCAAAAACAAGAACGTGCACAGGAAAACAAAACTTAAGCTATACAAAACAATCATAAGACCTGTGCTATGCTATGGCAGCGAAACGTGGACATTAACTCAGGCGTCCGAAAAACGACTTAACGCCTTTGAAAGGAAGGTCCTCAGAAGAATCCTCGGACCTGTGAGGGAAGACTCGATCTGGAGAATACGATACAATAGAGAATTGTATGCCATCTTCGACAATCCAGAAGTGTCAACCCTCATAAAATTTAAAAAATTACAATGGGCTGGTCATGTGGAGCGGATGGATGACGGAAGAATTCCCAAACGCACACTAAAAGGGAAAGTCAACGGACAAAGACCGGTCGGAAAACCACGAAAGCGCTGGGAGGATTCGATTGACGCAGACAGCAAATCACTGCTAAGATTTTCAAACTGGAGGACGCGGTCACTGAACCGAGATGGATGGAGGCAAAGCATTCAGGAGGCCAAAGTCCGATTTGGGCTGTAGCGCCATCGTAAGTAAGTAAGTAAGTAAGAAACAAGATTTGAATTTAAGTAAGTTTACGTAAAGTTGCTGCAACATGATTTGAATTTAGGTAAATTAACGTGAGGCTGCTGCAACATTCGAAAGTTAACTAACAGCTGATCTATCGGACGTGCTAGTACCAGGCCCGTATATCAAGATGGCGGTGGTCATCATTCCATTTTTTGCAGTTTTTTTCGGAAAGTCACTTTTTACTGTCTGTCACTTTTCAGATTCCGTTTCGTTTCGAGTGCGTTCGGTTTGGTTGTTGCGGTCGGAGAATTTCACGTTTCCTCGTGCTTTCTTACATTTAGTCAGCGGCAACAAAATTTTATTTGTGTGCTCAGTGAAAAGGTTTGCATTCTCCACATTTGGCAAAAGGAAATTCAATGGAATCGCGCATTTCGCCGGACTCGACAGAGGACGAGGAAGCTCGGCGACGGGTTATAGCCTCGTTTAAGCATTATAGGTAAGTAAGTAGCGTGCATTATTTCCAATTCATTTCATATATCATGACATTTTTAATGAAACTCATTTGTTTTTTTATTGAAGTCAAAATTGAGCAAATAAAAATACGAGATTGGATGCACGTGCCAATGATGAACTTGTGCTCGAAGGGCACAATCGAGCACATTTCAAGGCTATCATCCTTATCGAATACTTCCTAGATTCACCTAGTTCCATGCTCGATGGAGATAATTTCGCCGTCTGGGGCGCACTCTACCTTATCAGAGCCATTTGCTGCTTCCCAAAAAAACCGTAGCTACCGTTTTTTCTTCTATCCACGTCAGTTCAACACGGCATGCTGTCCATTATCTATCCAGGAAAGCCGTGTAAATGAGAGTCCTTATCGATGTTTGGCTATGTTGTTGACCAGTGTTTTGTATTGTCGGCGAAGACAAACTGGTTCGACTTGTTTGCGCACCCAATGACCTGATTGTTTAGGTTGCAACGATTTAATTTAATTTTGTTTATTTGTGTTACATGATGTAAGGGGAAGTGATTAAGCTGCTTTAGGTAATTCGCTCAATTAAAGCAGATGTAGCCAATTGATTAAGTTTTGTTTGTAGAGAGTTTTTCAACGGTTGGATGGATTTTGTTTATGAACTGGGCTGGATCAGTAAGTAAATTTTGTACACGGTCTATGCAGCATGCACATTTTTTAGGAAAACTAGCCTAGTGAAAACAATCAACTCTAAAGCTCCATTTATAACAAAAGAATCGTTTTTACTGTCTTTGGATTCCTTGATTAGGGAACGTTGTTCGAATGTATTCTTTTTGATAATTGTGAAAAGAGAACGATTTCCGTTGCCCGTGATTTGAAACTTTGTATTTTCAAAAATTAACAAATTTAAAGATATTTAACATTAAGTGATAAATCTATAGCATTTGAGCTTTCGTGGAAATGAGCTTCACAGTTTTTTATCTGGTATGAATTATTCTTAAGCCCTTCGTTATATTGAAATTTGTAGCTAAGCGAAAATTGACTTTTAATTTTGATATTTTCACGTTGATTTCCACGTAGTCGCTTTTGGCAGGTTAAGACTACTCGAAAACTAGGTAACTTCTTCAATGGCAAATTAAAGTCAAGTAGATTTAACAATTTTTAAATTTATATTTTCAATTTGTCAAATGTTGAAAAACTTCTAGACAGTTTAGGAAGAATGAAAATAAAATTACGAATTAATTAAGGACAGACAGAGTTATGTTAGGTCAGGCACCGACATGTCGCGATTGAAAGAAACATTGCAGATTTGTGTTTTTTTGGCATGCGCTCTGCCCATTCTATGATTGTGTACTGTCGTCGTCTGTAAAACTAGGAATAGAATTGAAAGTCGGTAATAAAAATTAGTAATAATGTAGGAGATAAAACGGAACCTTGAGGAACGCCGGAATTTCCAGGGAACAGTGACGAAGAAACGCTATCTAATACAACTACAGTATTCTGCAAAAGAAAGCTTCTAATCCATATTACAAAAAAGTACCATCGAAGCCAAATGCTTTGAGCTTTGGAACAAGGGATTAGCGCGGTGAAAGGTGAAAGGCTTTCGCTATATCAAGCACAAGGACTTGGCCTTTACCAAATTTTTATACACATTTCAACGTTCAGTCGACTAAACCAACAAGGATCTTCCGGACCAAAAATGATGTTGGCAGTCATCAATAAGTTGATCATTGTCCAACTATACGTAATTTATTTGAATAGCACGGAAGGTCAAATTTCCTTCCCTTCTTCGGTATTAACTGAACATTCGCTAGTTTTCAGGTACAAGGAACAATTTCTAATTAATAGGAAAGATGGAAAAGGTTGCGAAATGGTTTAGCTAAAGATGAGAATTTTTAAGGCAAATGGGAATAATAATTAATTGTTAATATCAATATCTTAGAGATATTAGCGATGATACGAGTGCAAAATGTTAAAAATGCCATTTTATTGCCCTTACTCAAAACAGTTGGAGGCGATTTAATACAACATTGTTTTTTTTAACCCGAAAATCTTGAGAACTTTTTTCAGCTAATCGGTTTATTTTAAAAGATTTTTTCTTAAAGTTACGTCGCCACAGAAATTGTAATCGTGCCCTAATTGTGCATCACATGACATCAGCATCAATATCCTGTTAAGAGGCATGTAACAGAAATAGTCCTCTTCGACAAGGTGCGATCCTGAGCCTTGGCACTTACATAGTTATAGCCAAGACTTTTTCCTCTGACCTTCTGTTCAACTGCTCGCTTTCATGTGTTACATGGCCAACCGACCCGACGTTATAATCCAGCGGTTTGCTGCAGATGTTTTTCTCTAGTTTCCTCAAATTGTGCCCATTGAATGCTGCAATGCCTATTTTAGTCTGTACAGATGCAATCCAAAGTTCCCCGTTAGAGATAAGATTTGGCCAGAATATTCCAAAAATGCGTCGAAGGTTCACGATAGTTTGTAGTTTTTTGGTAAGCCTAACGAAAACTTACCATGTACTACAACTATATAACCACGGATTTGACGCATACCTCAAGCACACATAGCTTGGTGCGAAGGAAGATTTTTCTTCATATCTCCAGCAACAAAAATCTTGCACCCTCTCCACATCTTACCCGTAAAGCCTAGTTACTGTGCTCTCGCTAGCGATAAAAATGATCTCTGATTCCATACGTAATCGTAATGTTATCTGAGAGGAAAATTTATCGTAATTTTCACATAAGTTGTACTGTGTTTATCTCGTGAAATATAATTTCCAATGTTTACTTGAAGATGGCGCTACCGTAAGTCGCCAATGATTTATCGCAATAACGAATGGTCTAGAATATTATTAAGCGCGATCAATACTGCGTTTGGCAGTTGAAAAGATCAAAATAGAGGAAACAGAAGTGTCGCTACAGGAAAACCTTTAAGAATCTACATTAGAAACCATGCACAAAAATTTAAACGAAAACCAACCCCAAATAATTCTCTTGGAGTGATTTGGTTGAATGGGTCAGTGGTCATTTCAAACATATCATACGGAATGGTTTGGTGAATGTTTTCACAGTGCATTTTGAATTAAAAGAAAAGATTTCCGGATTCTACACTGTTACGCTTTATTATTCGTGACGTTTCGGTCTCTGCTGAGACCTTTATCAAACTGATCGACAATTACAAAAGACAATTATTATATAGACAAGGGGGTTAATTGAGTGTGGGAAGGATAATTAAGGTTAATTAGTTAGTATCAGGTAGTTAAATTAGTTAAGGATTTTTGGGTACGAATTTTGTTCGGTAGCCTTCTACCGAGGGACACCTTTATGTAAGAACAAAATTCGTACCCAAAAATCCTTAACTAATTTAACTACCTGATACTAATTAATTAACCTTAATTATCCTTCCCACACTCAATTAACCCCCTTGTCTATATAATAATTGTCTTTTGTAATTGTCGATCAGTTTGATAAAGGTCTCAGCAGAGACCGAAACGTCACGAATAATAAAGCGTAACAGTGTAGAATCCGGAAATCTTTTCTTTTAATATCATACGGAAGTTTCCCATAAATTGCAAAGGGTTTCGTGTTAAATCGGCGAACTGGAACAATTAGAGACACGTACACGTCGTTTTTGACAAAAAAGTGAGGTCAAGTTCGTGAACGGGTCAAATCGCTCCACGCCTTCTACTCCCTCCCATACAAAATGACACAATTGCGCAATTTGACAATAAACGGATTCGCTCGAAAAGTATAAAAGCTATTGGCCTGAAATTTGGAATATGTTACTTTTATGATAATACCAATCTACCGTATAAAACATATGCGTGTCCTCATCCTCCTCCTACCACCTCCCATACAAACTGTACTTGTCATGAATTACTCTAAGCCAATTTACTCAGTGCGTATAAAATTTACTTACAGTACCTTCCACCCCCACCCATACAAACTACACTTTTCCATGAAATGCTCTAAGCCGATTTTCTCAGAACATATAACATTTATCGAGCTCACATTTTGTAATAAATACTTAATTAGCATTATCACTAAGATCAGAAAAAAATAATTGATTCGCTTCACTGAAACTGTGTGATATTGTATGGGAGGGGGTAGCCCATACAATATCACACAGTTTCACAACTTCACAAAAATTCTATTTTCTTGAAAAGTATGAATGTTACTAGTCTAAAATTTAACAGATGTCAATTTTATGATATTCTTAGTTATTTCTGTAAAAATCACTAAAATCCCCCACTCTACCACCTCCCATACAAACTGCACATTTTCACTAAATCTAACACACTAATTTTCTCAGTTCTTGTTCAATTTTTAGAGTAAGCATTTTGTATAAAACATTTTTATAGCTACTTTAGCATGATGGGGAAAAAATTTGTTCAATGCTATCACCCCTTCTAACATTCCCCATACAAAATTTCTTAGAATCACAAAAAATTCTATTTCATCTAGAGTATCGTAAGATTGCGCTTTACACGCAATCGTAGCTTTGTTATGTTTAACCTGAAGTTCGAATGTTTTGTCGTTTCGGCTCAAAACCTTATATGATCCATCGTATGGTGCTTTAAGTGGTACTCGAGCGGCGTCGTCACGCAAGAAAACGTGTGTGCAGGTTTGCAAGTCCTTTTGAACGAAAACTTTGCTGTTGGCATGGTTCGAAGTTTGAACTGGTTGAATTTTCTCCATCAATTCACGCAGGTGCTGAACGAATTCAGTGAAGGAAGCGCATGGCATTTTTAGCGTTGTACCATAAACTATTTCTGAAGGCGTTGCTTTGATATCATCTTCGTAAACGTTGCGAAGAGCGAGCATGGTTAGTGGCAATGTTTCAGTCCAACGTTCGTTATTTTGACATTTTACTGCTGCTTTCATGGTTCGATGGAATCGTTCAATTAGACCATTTGTCTGTGGAAGTCGAGGACTTGAACGGAGATGCTTTGCTCCTATCATTCGCACCAATTCGTCCAAAAGTTTCGCTTCAAACTGTTTACCCTGGTTGGTGTCGATTTGGGTTGGCACAGCGTAATGCGTAATCCATCCATTATTCAACGCAATCGCCACTGTATTTGCATGAATATCTTCCATGGGGATGGCGACTGGCCAACGTATGAAGCGATCGATGCACGTTAGACAATATCGATATCCATTTGATATTGGTAGCAGACCAAAAATATCGATGTTTATGTGCGCGAAGCGTTTATCTGGCACCTTAAAATTTTCGAAAGCCGTTTTATTGTGTCGCGAAATTTTTGACTTCTGGCACGCGATGCAAGTACTGGCCATTTGTGCCACGTCTTTCGTCATGTTCGGTCAAATGGTTCATTCGCTGATTTGCTTGATTGTTGACTTGTTGTTAGGATGCGCGAAACAGTGCACTGAATTAAAAACTCGCTGGCGAAATTCTTTTGTGATGAATGGTCGTACTTGTTTCGTTGAAACGTCACACATAATAGCTTTTGTCGTGTTCGGGATGTAAACTAACTTTAGTTGTAATGTTGGCTCGCTGTTTTTCAAAAAATCATTTAATTCTTCGTCGATTTTTTGACTTTCGGCCAACTCTTCATAATTGATTTGTTCGCAACCGTTGATGCTTTCAATGCGTGAAATCAAGTCTTTACAAGGGATGTGACGTATGTCAGTGACTGACCGATGAAATTGAGTTGATTCAATTGTAGCGGTGATGCCTTTTTCGGGTTCTGAATGAATGCAAAGGTTATTGGCTTGTGATCTGTCAAAACTGTGCAGTTTCTACCCCCAATCATGTGTTTAAAATGTTTAATTGATTGGTAAATAGCCAATAGTTCGAGATCGTATGTGGTGTATCGCTTTTGGCGGTCGGTCATTCGCTTAGAATAGAAGCCAAGCGGTTCAAGTTGTCCATCGTTGATGTGATCAATAGCTGCACCAACTGAAAAACTACTCGCGTCCACATAAAGTACCAATTTTGCATCTGGTACAGGATGTGCCAATGTCACAGCGTTAACCAGTGACTGTTTACATTCTTGAAATGCCTTTTCTGCATCGTCGGTCCAAATAACTGGTGCTATATCGTTCTTTTTGTTGCCTTTGATAAGACACGTAGTCGACCCTGAATTTGTGCCGCGTTCGGCAAAAACGTAGATAAAAATTTAACATGCAAGTGAATTTGCGTAGTTCGTTCACCACTGCTGGTTTTATATAGTTTGCGATCGCATCAATTTTATCGGTTGGTGGTTGTGCTGCATTACAAAGCCCAAACGTCATGACATTGAACTCGAAAAGTCCAAATGGTGTAATTATTGCCGTTTTCTTTCGATCTTCGGATCGAGCATTGAGAAAATCGATTTACCGTTGAGTGATTCAGTGAAATCCTGAATACTGATAACGATCTGGAACTGCGTGCAATCGCAGATAATCGCCACTTGGTCGCCAAAGTCCATCCTTTTTTCGAACCATATTCAATGGACTGGCCCATTCGCTGCTTGATGGTTGGCAAATTCCCATGTTTACCATATATTCGAATTCCTTTGTAGCAATTTTGAGTTTTTCTTGATTTAATCGTCGTGCACGTGAAAAAACTGGCAGTCCTTTGGTAATAATGTGATGTCGAACAGTTGTTTTAAGTGCGTTTGCTTCGTTTTATGAAGTCGGCATTGTCAAATCGAAAAATTCTGTTAACAAATCTTTGTATTTGTTGTCGCTGTTGATTGAAAAAACTGGTTCATAATCGGTGAATTCGGAAACACATTTTTTTCAAGTTTTGTTTCCTTATTATTATTTATATTAGGGGAACACGTGAGAGCACTGCGGCCTTTCCGGCCTATTGTGCAGTTATTGCCCCTTTACCCTACCATAACTCAATAGCTTTAGCTAATCTGAGTATCTGTAAGGGAGCCATGTTGGCTAATTCCTCGGTGGAAAGGAAACCTTTCCCAAGAAGATTATGCCTTTTCCTTGCCACTGCTTCACAGTGGCATAGGATATGTATACTCGTTTCTGAGTCTTCGAGACAGAGGTGGCAAATGTCTGTTTCAGCTAAGCCCATATTATTGAGGTGGTGGTTCACTCCACTGTGCCGCGTCATTAGGCCGATTAGAGTACTAATATCGCTCTTTCTGAATTTCAGGATATCCTCCACTCTGTTTTTTGTGGTAGGATTAGTTTTTTTGAGCTTGATAAGCCTGGAAGTCTATTCCAGTAGATTTTGTGTTCTTGTTCAACCCACTTCTTAAGTATCGAGTTATGATGCTCTTTTGATTTTCCGCAGAATGGCTCTGGACCAATAAAGTTTTTTTCCGCGCCGATTTTTGCAAGGCGATCAGCCTCTTCGTTTCCCTCAATTCCCATATGTCCTGGTACCAACATTAAGGTTACGTCGTTTGTTTCCTTATCGATGAGTAATTTATTTTTGATGTCTACAAGTAAACCGAACTTGCTGAAGAAATCGGCGCCCAAAATTGGTTTTGTAACATCCGCTATAATGAATTTAAAATCGAATTTACGACGAAGTTGAAAATCGAGTGTTAATAATTTGACACCGAATGTTGCGATCGGCGATCCTTTGGCAGCAAATAATGAGTAATCGGTTGATTTTAATCTCGTTCGAAAGAAGGGAACCGGTAAAATTGATAAATCTGCACTAGTGTCGACTAAAATTTTTAATTTGGTTTTACGTTCGATGAATGCTTCGCCTGTCGGTGATGAAGCAGTTTTTAGTTTTTTCCGATTTATATGAACAAGGCTCAGCGAATTTTTTGGCGTCGTATCCGCATCGATGGTGATGATTTTGCTGATTTCCTTTCTTAAAGCTTCGATTGTTTGCTTTAATGTATGCCAATCGTCCGATTTAGATTGTGATTGTTGCCGTTGAACAGATAAAACAGAACCGAAATTGCTCATTTCCATCATTTTGTCAGCTTGCAGAGCACATCAATCCAAATCTATTATCGATACAACCGCTCGTACGCTTTCTGACAGAACCCGACAGGCCGCGCATTATTTGTCGAAGTAACTGGGAAGGCTTGCGATCGCCTAATTCACATTCTTGCACGAGTCGACGTAATTTTCTGTTTTCAGAATCGATGAAATCGTTGATTAATCGCGTTTTGATTGCCTCATATATTTTCTCGGCCGATGGTGCACGTATAATGTCTGCGACGTTTGCGAGCGTAGCACTGTCAAGCGATCCAACAATATAATCGTATTTGGTCTGATCCCTTGTGGTATTTGCATTCCGAAATCGCGAATCCATTTGGATGAAATACAAATCTGGATCTCATTTGCTGAAAACTGGCGGCCTAATACCGATTCTGCACACTTCAACTGTGGCTGTAGTATTTGATACCGTTGCGTCCGGCGAATTTTCAGGATCATTTGTCATGCTTTCGGATAGTATTTCACCTTTCATTTCTGAATCGTCGACAAATGGGAATGTTTCGAACGGATTCGATTCAACTAACAATTTATCGTACGAAATTTTTGCTGATTTATTTTGCACTAGTCGTCGATTCAATTAGACACTTTCGCGGTTTTATTCGAAAAAATATTCGAAAATGCATAAGCGATTTAAATTTGTCAACAATTTTCTTTGCGCGTTGAAAAAATTGATTTGAAAAAGTTATTTTCGATACACTGTATGCTTTCGTTGCTTTGTAAACGAAAGTTCTTTACGCGTGACTTTTTCGAGAATGTTCTTCGCACTGAAAATCGTTTATTTAATGCGTGTTAAAGTTCGCGGGGTCACCAAATGTTGGAGTTGAAAGGAATAAACACAGTATCACTCAAACCTCCACCAGAAAACATTTTATTTTTACTTCCATTTGTGGGAGTTGAAATTACATAAAAGATTTTAGCACGAAGAATAAAATTTTGCCGGTAGCGTTTTGACAAGACAAGACAAGAATGTTGACTGAGTTGGCAGACATCATGAGCCGCAAGCCGCCGCAATATGAATGCGTTGTTACATTTGACGATGGCGGGAAGTTTTTCCAAATATTATTTCCTTGGATGTGTGCTCTTGGACCATGTTGTTTTGTTGGCGTTGGTCGTCACATCAGTTTGAAAAAAATCATCGAAATACTCAAAGCTCTAGAAAAGTTTTCACGATAGTGAGGAATGGCAAGAAAACATCGCAAGTTCCTGCTGACGGAACAAAAACGTTTTCGTTCGTAGAAAGAGGGTTGTGCGAAGGGCTAACAACCCTTCCACAATAAGGCTTCCGTGGCGTAGTGGGCAGCGTGCTTGCTTCTCAGTCAATAGGTCGTGGGTTCGATTCCCACTCCAGACGGGATTTTTTAAGCGCAAATTTTTCAGTTGCTACTGGTGATAAAAAATTATTCGCAATAAAATGGGGAAACGGTGTAAAAGTGAAACAGTTCCACTTCAAGAAGGCCTAGATACTCAGTAGATGGTTTCTGTTCGCTTTCTATCATTCAGTCCCCCATAACATCTGCTAATATTTGTCAGTAAGCAGCCAGTACAACTGAGCAATATACCAGCTTCTCCACTCGCTGCGGTCGTTCTCACTCCCCTTCCCCAACCTTCCCAATCCCATTCCTTCCCCCCATGACTGTGTTTGTGCATTGCACATAAAGGCCGAAATTGCCTATAACACAGGTCATTCTGTAAAAAAAAAAAAAGGTGCAAGATAGTGGTCGCGGTTTGATGGAATTCGTGAAGAAAATCCGAGATAAACATCGGACATTAAAGCAGAAAAACGATGAGGAGCACAAGCTGCAACTGTCGCAGTGCCCAAAAAAATCAGCAATGCCTGGTGATCACTAGCAGCGATAGGAAAAGTGGTACCTTTATATAGTATATATAGTAGTAAGCACTACTGCTTACCATATTCATATAGCTAGACCTTTTTCGAAACTCTTGCAGATGTCAGATCAGCATAAAATTCGTATCACTAACTTGTAATTTGTTGCTAATGCACAGAAAGGGTTTTATTATTCGGAAAAACCCCCTTTTCGTGCATTACATCACATTTCTGCCAATGACATTTGACTTTGCAAGCGTAGCGTGCAGTTTTGATTGGATCAGTTAAATTTTCCAAAACGTAATTGAGCGGTTTCCATTTTTTTTTTGTTAAATATTAATGTTTCCTTTTCTAAAATATATATCGAGTATAAAATTTTTAATATATGAATGTTGCAAGTAAAAAGGTGTTTTGATATATTTCATCATTTAAAATTGACTTTAAATTAAGATGTCGAAATTATGTTGTATATAACGAAGGCAAGGATCTAGATTTTCAAAAATACCTAGTAAAAGTGGCACAAACCGACGAAATTCACATGTTTGAATTCAGCTTTTAACCTGATGTAAGGAGACCAATTGTAGGTTTTAGTCCCAGTGTGCTCTTTTCATCTGTTTATAAGTTCAAAGGGTTGCACACTTCTGGGTTCAACTCGTATATCATGGTGCATACCTAATATTTTGCAATGTACGAGTACCTGATTTAACAAAATACTTATGAATGTATACCTTTTACATACATTGTACAATATATGTAAGAAATGATACTTTTTGTACTTTCTTAATTTTAAAATGGTATTTTTAAGCAATCTCTTAATCCCATCCCTGATCACAAGTGGCGGATTAAATGAACTCTACAGCAAGGATGGCGGATTAATAAGAAATTCCATACAATTTTGCCAGCCGACAGAATAGTTCATTACCAGAATTCGATCCTCTGGCCAAAAAAACGAATAAGTTTTTCGCCCTGGACTGGCCTATGGGAATCACGATTTGGTGAATTGCGAAACGCAATTTCGGTTCTTCTGAATCAGCTCGACACTGTCCGAGGCGGGCGGTGGTGGTGGTACGTATAATGCACTATGTAACGCAAAATAATAAATCTATCCTCACCCGTGAATGAAACTGCAACGAGTTACAGTAATTTGTCAGTTTCCTTTCCCAGATGACCAAGTAATGATTGAAGAGGGAAATCCATTGCTAGAATCGCATATGCCAGATGATGCAGATGCAGACAACAATTATTATCTCGATTCATATCTCGGAATGGATGCAGAAATCGAAAATGTTTACTAAAACTTTTTAAAATAGCAACCAAATAAGTCTTAACTTATTGCGTTTATGCAGTAAGATAAAATTCATCAGCGCTACACCTTTTTTAAATATATTATGTTATTCCAATTTTTCTTTCGTATGTAAAAGAAAAAACGTTAATAACCACTTATTATTCTAGAAATACAATTAAATGCTTAAATTTAATATCTATTGCATACCCAGTTTAAGCTATACGTTTTTGTAGTAGTTATGTCCAGTTTTTTAACATGTTTTATTATAATATTCCATTCTGTCTTACTCCGACAAAGCCCTATTGGAAAGGAATCTGAAAAAAAAACCGAACGAGACGAAGTTGTGGCAAAATGAATGAAGAGAATGATGTCGACGCGATTATAGATCGTGAACGTTAACTAGAGATAGAGGATCCCATTGATTCATTTTACATGGAAGTGTATCGTTTATTTTTTTTTATTAATTGACTTAGTAGTACGAGGGAGAAGTACCAAAAAGATAATAAAAGTGCAAGCGGATAAAAGAAATGCATGTAATCCACAATATGTACAACGACGTATAATCAATTTTAATTTTCAGAAATTAGCATTCAATTTTGGTTAAATTGGTCCCCGTGTTTCACTAATTTAAATAAATAATTTCTAAAAATTATATGCAAACTCCTTGTGCAGTATTGCAGAAGTTTTTCTGGCTTTGGTCCCTTAGGAATTATTCTAAAATGATTTAGAGGAGAAATACTATTGGGTCGTTATTACCTTTTACAAATCAGTGAAAATATTGGAGTGCAAAGAGTTAAAATACGTTGCAATTGAGGAAAGTTGCCTATATTGAATAAAACAGCTACTCTCAGATTACAAAAATTGGTTCCTATTTTGATTGAAATAAAGGTTTGAAACGTATCCTCTAGTATAAGGTGATAGTTCTATATCGTGCTACGTCAAGTGTTACTAACTAGTCAAAGAAATTATTGCATTAAAATTGTAATAATTTTTAACCAATTTTACCAATTTTACCATAAGGCATTCTCTTTTCCCTTCATGTTGCTCTAGCTAATAAATGTGCTCAAGATAAAAATAGCCACATAAAAATACTTGGATTAATGGTTTCCCTTATAAAAACTGCAACCATAGATACGTTCAAAAATTGTTTTATTCCATTTTACATAGTTGTAACTATTAAACTATTGAAAACTATGATGAGAAGAGACATTTTTCGAAAACTTCAAAATCAAAAACTTTTTAACACAAGAAATAGCCTTTCTCGGCCTCTATATATAGTTCCAACCTCCTTGGCTTGCACATAAAATCATTTGAAACGTAAATACTGGGAAATCCAATCAACAATTGGTCTGAATAATTCGTTGGTCATAGCTTTGCAGATGACAGCACTCTGGATAACACCTTTCAATTCGACTCCGTCACTGAAGCTCATCGTACCACAGTGAATTCTAAACGCGACGAGTTATACGGTACATTGAACTCAGACCTCAAATTAATCCTGGAATGGAGCAGTAAAGATCAATGCCTTTAAAATTCAGATCTGTCATCTATCCCTTAAAAGGATTTTCCGGCGGGATCCTCGAATGTAGCCTTCGGTAGCATACAATTGCACTCTTTAGAAGAATTTACATTACTCGGTATAAAACACAACAAACACCTCAATTGGAGAAAACATATTTTTGATGTTGCACTTGAAGCCTCCAAACGACTTGGTGTTCTTCGAAGATGAAAAGATATTTTACGCCTTACGATCTAGCAAATATTTACAAGGCCTGCATGTATCCTCGTCTTGAGTACAATTCGCACATATGGGTTTGGGCCCTCAAAATTTAACTTGCAGTACTCGATCGAATCCAAAAGCATGCATTTCGTCTAATTGGAGATGAGACTATAACAGCCTCTAACTCGTTCAAGCATCGCAGAAACGTCGGGATAGTTAGCGTTTACTATCGATACTTCCACGGTAAATGCAGTGAAGAACTGTTCAACCTCATCCCTCCTCTTTTCAACTATCCCAGGGATTCACGGCAAGCTGCGCTCGTTCATGAGTTCACTGTTGAGGGGGTTACTGATTTGAATATGAAAAAAAAACTCGATGTTTTTTTGGGCTGGTTATCATTCTTCATTTAATTTAACACAAAATAAAACAAACCGCAGATTTTTCCGATGAGTAAAAGTGGTCAAAAAATGAATTCAAAGTTAGAAAGGTCAGTGTAAATCGTACTACCAGTCTGTTAGTTTGTACGCTCTTCTGAAAAGTTTTTATTTTCACATTTATATCCACATCGGTACATTTTTCTCGAAAATGATAACAGTAATTAGCATGATTTTTTTTGGTCGATAGGTAACGGTATTAGCTAACGACAGTACAGACGAAATTTCAAATAGTTATTTTTATACTCTAGATGAAATCTGAGAGTATATTGTGTTTGCCTTACTGTTTGTAACGCTAAGAAATAATGATCGCACAGAGTCGCCAAGAGTTGCCAACAACATAACTCTCGAAAGCTTTGACCTATCGTGCTGAAATTTTTCATATGCCAGTTTTAGCAAAAAAGTAACTTTAAGTTCGTGAACGGGCCACATCCCCCAACTCCTACCCCCTACCACACAAATTTCATGAAATTTCATGAAATTTCGAAATTTAAAGAAATTGATTTTTCTCCGAAACCATTACAGCTATTGACTTGAAAATTAGGTCATAGTATTATGCTATGAATATCATTAACATCAAAAAATAATGATCTGATCCCCTTACTCCTTCTACCGGCTCCCATATAAATGCACAATTTCCAAAAATGCATTTATTCGGTTTGCACTAGCAAAGCTAAAAAACCCAATTTTTTTCAGAATTAATTTTATTGCAATTGCAACCAATTTTGTAAAAACTATCAACTTCACTCTATCTACCCCTTCCCATACAAATTTCGGAATTACTGCTGAATCGATTTTAATGACACTTTCACAGTTTTTTGGGTGTGTTTGGAACCATAATCTACTGTTGGGCTTACTTCAAACCCCCAGGCCTTCTACCACCTCAAAAACAAATATCAAAATTTCACCATTTGAAAACTAATTTTTTTTGTATTAAAATTAAATTGTTGAGTTCTGATTTGGTTATAAAGGGTGTCCCATTAAAACCGCCTATTTTAAAATTTGAAAAAAAAACGCAGTTTTATTTGAAAAGCTCTGATGTTTTTATTTTAATAAAGAGTGTTATTTATGGAACAGAATATCCGACAAAAGGCCGCTTCGTAACTGATGGCACTAGTTGATTCTTTCGACAAAATCTTCTATGACATTTTGACATAGTACCGGCCCAATTTCATCAATGGCGCGCCTTTCAATTCAGGTATCGTTTTTGGGCTGTTGGTATACAGCTTTGATTTAAAAAAAAACTCCAAGAAAAGAAATCCAATGGCGTAAAATCGCATGATCTTGGTGGACAATTCGTCTCGGCGCGAGATAATTCTCTCTTAAAATTTTGTCTACAATAATTCCATCGTTTCGTTCGCTGTGTAGCAGGTTGCTCTGTCCTGTTGAAAGCACTTGTCTTCGAGATCCTTTTCAGCAATTCGAGGCCAGAGGAAGTTGTTTAACATCTCACGGTAACGAACGCATTCTCGAAGAATAACGCTTCAATCACTCCCTCAGCCCAAAATGCACACCAAATAGTGACTCGCGGTGGGATGCATGGGACGTTCAAGGATCACCTTGGATTCTCAGCTCCTCAAATGCGACAATTTTGCTTGTCGACATAGCCATCAAGTTCGAAAAGCGCCTCATCAGAGAAGATGATTGTCTTCGAAAAATCACCTTGCGCTTGTTGCTCTAAGATGCAATGTGTGAACGTTCGGCACTGCGTATGGTCTGCTGGCTTCAATTGTTATGTCACTGAATCTTGTAAATCTTGAAAAAACGATGATTAAAAAGTGGCATAGTTTATTCAGGCAAAGCAGAGAGTCAATTGAAGATGATAAACACTCGGGCAGGCCGATTGAGGTCACTTCTTCAAAAATCGTCGAAAAATTGGAGAAACTTGTTCTCGAAGATACTCGCTTAAAGAAAAAACAAATGGCAAAAATGGTAGAAGTATCAGATACAACCATTTTAAATATTCTCCACGATCGTCTCGGCATGTCTAAATTCAGCGTAAGATGGGTGCCTAGAATGCTCTCAGCGATTTAGAACAAACAGCTCGTCGATAGTTCGCGCGAGTTTTTGGATTTCAGGGATGAAATTTTCACCCCGATTGTTACTAGAGACGAAACGTGGGCTCATCATTATGAGCCTGAATCAAAGCAGGAGTTAATGCAGTGGCTCCGTAACGGCGCTTCAGCCCCCAAGAAGTTCAAGGTCTCACATTTCGCCGGACAAATAGTGGCCACTATTTTTTGGGATTCAGAGAGAGTTTTGATGATCGACTATAAAGAAAAACGTCAAAATATCACAGAGAAAGACTATGCCAACCTGCTACAAAAACGAAAGGATGCCATCAAAGAAAAAAGAAGGGGAAAGTGGACTCGAGGTGTGCTGCTTTTGCACGACAACGCACTTGTTCACAAGAGCCGCGTTGCAATGGCTGCCCTACAGAAATCCAGCTACGGAATATTGAACCGCAGATCTGGCCCCTTGCGATTACTATTTGTTCCCAAAACTGAAGAAAGAACTTCGGGAAAGAAAGAAATAAACATAGCAGAGCTACGATTGCGCATAAAGCGCAATCTTACGATACTCTAGATGAAATAGAATTTTTTGTCATCCCAAGAAATTGTGGATGGGGAGTGTTAGAAGGGGTGATTGCATTGAAATAATTTTTCCCCATCATGCTAAAGTAGCTATAAAAATGTTTAATACAAAATGCTTACTCCAAAAATTGAATGAGGACTGAGAAAATTAGTGAGTTAGATTTAGTGAAAATGTGCAGTTTGTATGGGAGGAGAAAGAGTGGGAGGATTTTAGTGATTTTTTCAGAAATAACTAGAAATATTATAAAATTGACAACCCTTAAATTTCAGATTAGTACCATTCATACTTTTCAAGAAAATCGATTTTTTGTGAAGTTGTGAAACTGTGTCATATTGTATGGGAGGGGGTAGAAGCAGTGAAGCTAATCAAATATTTTTTTCTGATCTTAGTGATAATACTAATTAAGTATTTATTACAAAATGTGAGCTCTATAAATGTTATATGTTCTGAGAAAATCGTCTTAGAGCATTTCATGAAAAAGTGTAGTTTGTATGGGAGGGGGTGGAAGGAGAGGGAGGACGCAAATAATTTTTCTACTGTAGATTTAGATCATTATGAAAGTAATATGTACCAAAACTCAGACTAATAGCTTTAATACTTTTCGAGTAAATTAATTTATTGTCAAATTGCGAATTTGCGTCATTTTGTATGGGAGGGGGTAGAAGGGGTGAAGCTAATGGTCTAATTTTTTTTCGCCTTACTAGCAATTTTAAATCAATTATTGGTGCACAATTTCAGCCCGCTAAATTTTATACGCACTGAATAAATTGGCTTAGAGAAATTCATGACAAGTACAGTTTGTATGGGAGGTGGTAGAAGGAGGGGGAGGACACGCATAAATTTTATACGGTAGATTGATATTATCATAAAAATAAAAAATTCCAAATTTGAGCCTAATAGCTTTCATACTTTTCGAGTAAATCCATTTATTGTCAAATTGCGAAATTGTGTCATTTTGTATGGGAGGGGGTAGAAGGGGTGGAGCGATTTGGCCCGTTCACGAACTTGACCTTACTTTTTTGTCAAAAACGACGCGTACAAAATTTGAACTATCTAGCTCAACGCGTTCTCAAGCTAGAGAGCGCACGGACGGACGGACAGACGGACATCCGGTTTTGAGATTTTTAAGTGATAATATTAACTTCTGTATCATTCATTTTTTCTCCGAGCCTTATTTCTTGGCGTTACAAACCTTAGAGCAAACTTATAATACTCTCAGATTCCATCTAGAGTATAAAAATTGCCAACGGTGAAGAATTGAAGTTGGCAATTTCAGCCTAGGCGATTAATAAACTTTATGAGAGATGTGATAAATGTATTATGTATGGCTTAAGGGAGAAAATGTTGAAAAGGAAAAATAGTAACTTGTTTTATTTGACCCTTCCCTGTCATTCCGCGAAATTTTTGACCTCCCCTCGTATATGTATCATCTTTACGATTTAGTAATTTCACCAATTTAATAATTTATGCTTCTGTTTCCAACAAAACATTGTGTGAGGCATTTAATTCATCTGATTACACATAGGTACCATATACATTGTGACAAAGTATCGAGACTTTGTAATTAAAACTACTCTGGGAAATGATATTTAAAATTTTTTTTTTTTGGTAAACAAATAGGACTGTCTTTAATTATTGTCCCAAAACTTAGCGTGGTCTGTTAATCAGTTTACTTGCAGCAGCTGGTTGAATTAGTACATCTCAGTAGATCACGGTGATTTTTAAAATTAATAAAAATATGGAACAAAGAGTTCGTCTCAAATTTTGTGTTTCCTACCAAATTTCGTGTGCGGAAGCGTTGCGAATGTTGGAAAAGGCTTACGGTGATTCAGTAATATCAAAAACACGAGCCTACAAGTACAATGCGAGAGATCGTTGAAGACATTCCTCGTTCTGGACGACTTTTGACCTCTCCAACTGACGAAACATTCAAAAAGTGAAGGAAATGGTGCTCATCATGCCAGTGTTAGGGAGATAGCAGGAGAGCTCGACATCTCTCGCGAGTCCGTTCGTTCGATTTTGGTGAATACATTGGCCATGAAACGCGTCCTTGCTCGACTAGTTCCAATAAAACTGAATTTTCTTCAAAAAAAGTACTGTGAACAGGTCTCTTTGGACATGCTTGATCCTGCGAACTCTGATCACACAGTCATGGAGCGCATCATAACTGGTGATAAGACATGGGTCTATGAGTTTGACATGCAAAATGGAGGAGCCGAAACCGAAAAAACCACGCCAAAGCCGCTAATGGCTTTTTTTCTCAGCATTGAGCCTCAATTGTGACCGAATTTAAGGCCAAAAAAGCAACAAATTCTATCAATCAACCACCGTATTTACCAGATTTAGTCCCGTGTGACTTTTTCCTATCACCGAAACTGAAAATACCGCTTCGTGGTACCCGTTTTCAGTCTATCGAGGACATAAAACAAAATCGCCGTGGACTACTGAGGTGTGCCGATTCAACCAGCTGCTGCAAACAAACTGATTAGAAGACCGCGCTAATTTTTGGGATAATAATTAAGGACAGTCCTACATGCTTATCAAAAAAAAATTTTTTTAAATATCATTTCCCAGAGTAATTTTAATTACAAAGTCTCGATTCTTTATTGTCCCAATTTAGTACTAAACACATTCTCAAAAATTACATATTACAATTTTTACGCGGATTAAGTCGCGGGCGATCGCTAGTAATGAATATAACTCGATAGGTCTTCAGTATATTTTCCTCTTTCTGGAGGTTAAGAGAGATTTCTTCGTACGAAGCTTTGGGTGTTTGACGCATGCGTCAAATCTGTGCCGTTTTATGTTTTTTAAGCTTACCAAGAATATGCAAATTTTCGTGAACCAATGCCTCCGACGCATTTTTTGGATATTCTAGCCAATTGACATCTCCAGCAATGAGCTTTTGAGTACAACCGGAGAGACTAATACTAGTGATGCATATGGCCATAATTAATAATTAAAATAGTAATTTAGCTCGTCTTCATCGTTAGTAGAAAGAAAACACATAGCACTTTCTTAATTAAGAAGAGCCACTCACCCATCTGTCAAATTTTGAATTGAATAGCCAGTGGGCAATAAAATGTTGCTAGTCTTGTATTGGAGTCAACTCCGCCATAGACGGTCCCAAGCCCGAGTTGAGAAAGGAGGAGGGAAAATGGAGTTAACCTGAATGGCCAGTAACACCAGTGCGTCTCAGGAAGTAGGCAAAAAGTATGACATAGTTGGACTTGCAGCATAGCTGTGAGAACTCCAGCATGTCATATTTAGCTCAAAACTCCCACCCTTTTCCTACTAGGGTGTAATAAATAAGTAGGACCGGTCCTCCAGGTCGGGGGTTGGGCGAGGCGCCGACAACGCATCACCGGAAAAAGAACACTGTCCAGAAACCTGAAGAACAGCCTCGGAAAGGATGGACTCAACGGCAACGACCCCGCAAACGAAAAATGGACTACTCTATTGGATCTTGGAATGTTCGATCCTTATTTAGGACAGGAGCTCTGAAAGAGTTTCTCGAAGAAGTGGCAAAACACAACATCAACATAACTGCCATCCAAGAAACGAAATGGCTCGGTAACGAAATCATGGACATGAGATCACACACAATCTATCCAAGTGGAAAATTGTCGGGAAGCAGAGAGTTTGGAGTCGCTTTTGTCGTTGACAAAAAATTTAAACAGCAGGTCACGAGCTTCAGACCAGTAAGTGAAAGATTGTGTGCAATCCGAATAAAGACTAAATTCTTCAACACTTGGTTGATCAACGTTCACGCACCAACAGAAGACAAGGACGATATAACTAAAGACGAATTTTATGCCACCCTAGAGACAACCTATGACTCACTGCCCTCGAATGACCTAAAAATTGTCTTAGGGGATTTTAATGCAAAAGTCGGAAAGGAGGAGGCTCATAGAGGAACAACAGGAGGGCACAGTCTCCATGACATAACCAACGACAATGGCCAACGTCTTATTGATTTCGCAAGCAGCAAAAATATCATAGTAAGCTCTACGTGCTTCCCACATCGCGATATTCATAAACGAACGTGGCATCACCAGATGGTCACACCTTCAACCAAATAGACCACGTTCTAATTGAGAAAAGGGCTGCTTCCAGCATACTTGATGTACGAACTCTCCGCGGTGCGAATTGTGACTCTGACCACTATCTAGTCAGAGCTAAGTATCGATGCAAAATAGCTTGTCGTGGATATTCGAAAAAGAGTAGAGCTCGCAAATTCAATGTCGACAAGCTTAACGACGAAACGGTGGCGCAGGCTTACATGTTAGCATGTAATAAACACCTGACACCAATATATGAAGATATCAAAAATATGCCAGTGGAGAATGCGTGGATAAAAATACGAGACGGCATCAAATCCTCCGCGGAAGAGGTATTAGGGTATCAAGCACGGCGAAAAAATAATGATTGGTTCGACCAAGAATGTCGCGACGCAATAGATAGAAAGAACGAAGCTTACAAAATTTTTACTGAACGACCAACACGAGCCAAAAAAGAAAGATATGACGAGCTTAGGCGATATGCGAAAAAGACCTGCAGACGAAAACAAAGGAAGTACCATAATGACAAGATACAAAAAATGGACGACGACATGAGAAAAAATAAAACGCGGGACGCATACGCCATAGTAAAAGATTTAAAAAAGGGATATAAACCAAAAACCAGTCTCTGCAAAGACGCAGAGGGCAATATCATCAGCGACACAGAAGAAATCAAAAGGAGATGGGCTTCATACTTTGAACATCTTTTGAATCCCATCCCAGTAGCACCGATAACGACAAACAACATTTCAATTGAAGCCTCAACTGACGAACATGAACCATCATCGACACCACCCACGCTTGCTGAAATCAAAGCAGCCATATGTGACCAAAAACGAAACAAAGCGCCGGGAATTGACGAAATACCAGTTGAACTTCTGAAAAACGGTGGAAACTGTGTCGCTGAAATACTGTACAACATGATATGCAAAATTTGGACAGAGGAAATCATACCCGACGACTGGCGAAAAAGCATTATATGTCCAATTTACAAGAAAGGAGACAAACTCTGCTGTGAGAACTACAGAGGTATATCATTGTTGTGTACGTCCTATAAAATACTGACAAAAATAATTGAATGTCGTATTAAGCCCTATACTAATCAAATAATTGGCGAATACCAAGGAGGATTCAGAACCGGACGATCTACAACAGACCAGATATTCTCGGTGAAACAGGTGCTTGAGAAATGCTGGGAATATAACACAGACGTGCACCAAATATTCGTAGATTTTAAACAAGCATACGACAGTATCGACAGGAGCGTACTGTACCAAATCATGCTTGACTTTGGAATTCCTCCAAAACTAGTCCGACTAACAAGACTCACAATGACGAACACTGAATCCCAAGTGAGAATACAAACCGATTCCACAACCAGCTTTCGAACGGAATGTGGCTTAAAGCAGGGAGATGGTCTAGCTCCTATGCTTTTCAACTTGGCACTAGAGTATGTCGTCCGAAAAATCCCAGTCGACACCAACGGGGCACTACTATTCAAGTCCACCCAACTAGTAGCATACGCTGACGACATCAACATTCTAGCAAGATCCTTCCCTAGTGCTAAGGAGGTATTTGTCAATCTTGACTCCGCCGCAAAAGAAGTCGGGTTGCGCATTAATGAAAGCAAAACAAAAGTAATGACGCAAACAAGAAGAAGAACGCCAATCAGACAAAACATAACAATTGCGGAATATAATTTGGAGAGTGTGGACAACTTCATATATCTTGGGGCTAATCTAGCAAAGGACGGTAATGAAACAGACGAAATCAAACGACGGATAATACTTGCAAATAAGACGTATTATTCGGTACTTCCAATAATGAAATCCAAGAAAGTGCACAGGAACAATAAGCTGCGGATTTATAAAACTGTTATACGACCTGTGCTCTGTTATGGCAGCGAGACGTGGACATTAACGCGAACTTCCGAAAAAGCAGTTAACGCATTCGAAAGAAAGGTCCTCCGAAGAATTGTGGGACCTGTGAAGGAAGGAACGGAATGGCGAATATGATACAACCATGAGTTGTATCAACTCTACGACGAGCCAGAAGCTTCAACGTTCATCAAGCTACGTAAACTGCAGTGGGCTGGCCATGTAGAGCGAATGGAAGACAGAAGAATCCCCAAACGTGCTCTTAAAGGCAAAGCGAGTGGTAACCGGCCAGCAGGCAAACCACGCAAGCGATGGGAAGACTCGGTTGATGAAGACAGCAAAGCCATTTTAAAAATTAGCAGCTGGAGGACGCGGTCCTTGGATCGAGACGATTGGAGGCGACGACTTCAGGAGGCCAGGGCCCGATTTGGGCTGTCGCGCCATTGATGATGATGATGTATTGGAGTCGTTTTCAAGTCATCTTTCATAGCTGGGCTATTAAATCACGTTTCAAAGATTTCATATAAGCCACGGCTGTCAGAAAATTACTCTTCTTCTTCTTCTTTGTAGCATGAAATCAAATTCCTGTTAAGACCCCCTGCAGGGGCATAGGACAGAAACAACTCTGTTCCACAAGGCGCGATCCTGAGCATCGGCCTTAAGCTGTTACCAGGACTTATTTATTCCTCTGGGCTCCTGCTCAACTGCTGGACTAACCCAACGTCTTCCTTGAGGATTATAATTCAGATCCTGTTTGGCGATGTTTCGCTCTGGTTTAGTCAAAGTATGACCGATCCACTGCCACTTCCGCCTTCGAATCTCAATCCCTCAGTCTGGCTAGTTGTACTCCAAAGTTCGTCGTTGGAGATCACGTCTGGCCAGAATATTCCTAAAATGCGTCGGAGGCATTGGTTCACGAAAGTCTGTAGTTTCTTGGTAAGCCGAACGGTAGCGTGAATACGCATGTGAAATGGGCAGCACTAGTAGATTCTTCATCATTATAGCCCTAATTATGGGAGAAATGAGATGATTTAGCTGAGAAATGAACAATATTTTAGTAATGTGGTGTTCATTAGGCTAAATTAGTTTATGACATACAACCGGTTAATGCTAATTAAAATCCTAATGAATAATTTAGCTGCGCTACGTGTCACTGGTATAAGGTAAAGATTAAGATTCAAAGGCGGAAATGGCATTGATCGGTTACACTTTGAGGAAACCAGCGCCAAACATCTCCAGAAAGCGCTGGATTATAACCCTCCAGGTTTTCACTTCTATTATATATACGAATCGATTAATGGATATCTGGCTGTCCATAAAAGTGATAATTGCTCTTGCATTCAGGTACCGGGAGTACAAATTGAAACCCACCGTTTCTCAATAGATGGCGCCAGCAGTTAAATGCTGATCAACAATGGCAGATCAGAAACGTAACATGGTAAACTTAGGCATGTGTCTATAACTACTCATTGAGATTTGTGAAGTTTTATCGGCGTCATATACTTATTTTTGACGAAGTTTCAGCCAAATAAGCGTCATTTGTGAGAAGTATTGCTTTTTGCATAACAACGCGCGGTCTCATGTTGTATATGTTGTGAAAATCTTCCTGGAAACACTAAGATGGGACATCCTACCCCACCAGACATCGCCTCTTCTGACTACCACCTATTTCGATCGATGGCGCATGGCCTGGTCGAGCAGCACTTCCATTCTTCGAAGAAGTCAAAATTTGGATCGATTCGTGGATCGCCTCAAGAAAAGAGCAGTTTTTTCGACGGGGAATTCGTATGGTGCCAGAAGGATGGGGAAAAAAGTTGTGGCTAGCGATGGGTGTTTCTTTGAATAATAAATATTTAACCATTTTTAAATTTTGAAAACAAAACGGCGTTTTTCAATTTGTACTCTAAATATTTTCCCGTTTAAAATTTTATGAACATATTTTTTTCGATTTCAGAACGCATTCTATGCTACGAGTCAATAACTCTGCATCATATTTGAATAAATTAACACTCGAACACCAGGAAATGTTGGCGAAATACAGAGATCATCTAAATCGAGTTCGCGACTGTATTGATGCAAACTATCGAGTAATACGCCAAGTGATAAAAAACGTTGATCAACTGTTCGTAAATACTCCGATGCAAGGCGTTCAACAAGAGGATGACCATGCAACGAAACCCCGGCAACACGATTTAAATTGTGTAAATATTTGAAAATTGCATTATGCCTGGCTTGTTTGTTATCTCAAATTGAATTGTTCGCTTCGTTGCAATTTGTAGAAATATTCAAGACAGCATATTTGTTCTCATAGGTTGTTGAACCATCTCAATCATTAAAGGTCCAAATAACTCTGAAGCAATTTGCTCGAGATTGGAGTTCGGATGGCGAAGAAGAGCGACAGCAATGTTATCAACCGATTATTGATGAAATTTTAGACTTTTATAAGCCTAGTGAAATGTAGGTTTAATCTTAGTTTTGTCGTTGCGAGATTTTCGTATATTTTTCATTCACTTCTAGAGATATAAGTAAAATAAAAATTCTAGTACCTGGCGCAGGCCTAGGCCGTTTGACCTATGAACTTGCTTATCGGGGCTACTACTGCGAGGGAAATGAATACTCATTGTTCATGCTCATTGCATCGAACTTTGTGATTAACAAGTAAATATCTGTCGACTTCCATTTAATATGCTTACATTTCATGTTGTTTTGCTTAATCGTTGCAGCCAGCTCAGGGATTTGTAAATATATTCTGTTTCGCATATTCTGTTTCAGATGCCAAATTGAAAATCAATACACACTCTATCCGTGGGTCCATCAATACGTAAATACGGTTGCGCGAAGCGATCAGATAGCTCCAGTCTCCTTTCCCGACGTCAGTCCAGTAGAAGCACCACCAAAGGGCGAATTCACGATGGTAGCAGGTGACTTCTTACAAGTGTATACTATATCAGACAATTGGGATTGTGTGGCCACCTGTTTTTTTATTGATTGTGCCAATAATGTTATCGAATTTATTGAAACAATTTACAGGTATGTTTTATTGTTAAATTATTATGGCACTGTTCTGATTCTCATCAGGTCAAATTAGGGGTTAACAAATATGTTGTTTTGATTAAAATGAAAACTGTCGTCGATTTCTTTGCATCATAATTGCGAGAGATAAGAAAATTGATGTCAAAGCTGAAATTTATTGCAATTCGCTAAATAGACTACTTTGACTGACTGTTTGGTAAACTTTCTATTACAGAATATTGAAACCGGGTGCCATATGGGTGAATCTAGGACCGCTTCTGTATCATTACAGCGACGATCCGGACGAATTTAGTATCGAGCCGACATACGAAGATCTTCTTTTAATTATCGAAGCAGTCGGATTTGAAATCATAAAAAGTAAAACGGGTGTACGAACAAAATATGCACAAAATCCTCGTTCGATGCAACAAAGTGAATATTTGAGCGTCTTCTGTTTGTGTAGGAAACCGCTAGTACAAAATAATCACCCATACAACGGAACCGAACAATAAATTAATTTTAAGATAAAAAACCTCAACAGACTGGACTGTAAAACAAAATTTATTTTTCTTATTTATTGAATTGAAAGGAAAGATTTCCGGATTTTACACTGTTTGATTTATTATGCGTGACATTTCGGTCTCTGCTGAGACTTTTAAGCAAACAGAGTAAAATCCGGAAATCTTTCTTTTCAATTCAAAATGCACTGTGAAAACATTCGCCAAACCATTATTTATTAAAGTTTGAATTCAAAAATTGCACGAAAAGTTGCGAAACTTTATCTAAACTGCTTCCTGTCGTATGCATTTTGCTATAGTTGATGAATTGCCGACGCAGTCGATTTAATTGGGCGGCATTCATAGTGGCAGGGACGTCTACTTTAATTGTAGTGCGTTCGACCGGTACGGGTCCCATAATTCCGACTTTCCTTGCCGACACGATATTGTTAACGATCTGTTGTGTTAATTTATCTAATTCGAATAGGTAATTCGTAGAGCTGAGTGGAGCCTGTGTAAGAAACAACCGATAAACATGTTTTATTATCAATATTTTTTTTAGTTATAAGTCTTTTTTGGAAATTTTAAATCGTACAAAGAATTATCCCGAAAATTAACATTACTAAGAAAGGTGAATTTCGTTTATTTTAAAGGCATATGATAATTTTTGATATAATTGATAATAGAATTAATTACGTTTGAATGAGAAAATACAAAACTAATTATTATTTCGGAGCATTGTACGAACAAGATTAAAAAACAAAAATACAATGAGAAAAAAAATATATACAAGTATATGACGACAAACGTTTTCTTTTCATTAATTTTTCGTAGCCTGGCGAACAGAATTTAAGACTTACTTAACAAAGAAATTTATTTACATGTCGGACATTAATTTTATGGAGATTCGAGGCCTAGAGGTTATCGGAAAGGGTATAATGATTAATAAAATTTGTGTTGAGACAAGTTATTTCTAGACGCAATAAAAGAATAAAACACTATTTGGACGAAGAACTTTCGTTATTTTTAATATACAGGGGTTATTCCTAGATATATTTTGAGAAAAAAATTGTTCTACGGACATGGTCAATTTTCAATATCCGCGGAGATACAGAGTGATCAAGAAAATTGTTTCGGACCTGTACCCTCACTCACTCAAAACGACATCTTGAGAACTAATAATCGCAATTCAAAGTGTTATAACTTGTTTTTTTAGGGAATCAAATTACCTTTCATTTGGTGTAATAGTCCACATTGTACCTGTACCCAATCCTGAGGTATTTGCTTCAGACCACAAATTTTTGATACTTTGACCCTCAAAATTCTGGGATCAATGTAGTTTTTCTCAAAAAAACGCATAATAAAAATGTCATTTTAATGTTGTTTTTTTTTTACCCATATTAATGCCTATAAAAGATGCACACGTACTTATGACTTAGGTTTTCCCGTTTTCCAGGTAATAAGCGAAAATACATATGGCTTAAAAATAAAATATGCCATAAAGCAACCCTCGTTCTGAAAAAACTACCTGAAATGTTGTTAAACTGAAATATTCTTTGTGTCCTTTAATTACTATTTAAATTATCGAGGAATGTCCTTTAATTAGTATTAAATTATCGAGGAATTGAATTAAATTAAAATGAGTTTCAACACAACTAGGTGCAGCACTTCGCCTTTTTTAATGGGGTACCTAACAAAATGAAAAGCGTATAAAAGCAAATCTTACTTCATATTTTTACCAACTTTAGTTACATTGTTAAAAGTACAAGGTGTCACTAAAATTTGGAAAATAATTTCGAAATGCCTGAGTACTCGAATGAAGAATATGCAGACATCATTTTCATTTATGGAGAGTGTCAGGCAAATACACGAGCGGCGCGATCTTTGTATCAACAGAGATTTCCTAATCGTCGGATACCTGACAGGAGAGTATTTCAAGACGTTTACAGAAGGATTCGGGAAACAGGCAGCGTTAGGGCAAGCAGAGTAAATGCAAATCCTGCGCCGATAATCGCTGTTCCAATCGATGAAGGAATACTACATGCAGTTCAAAATGATCCATCAATCAGTATCCGACGCTTGGCATTGCAGTTAAACGTCTCTACGTGGAAAGTTTGGAGTATCCTAAAAGCAGAGCGGTTGCATCCCTACCACCACACACCAGTGCAGGAGCTGTTACCCATTGATTTGCCCAAAAGGATGGAGTTTTGCAATTGGCTCCTTGAACGACAACTAAGTGACGAGATCAACATTCTTTGGAGCGATGAGTCCCAATTCACCAGGGACGGTATCACAAACTTCTACAACTTACACACATGGGCTGAGAGCAATCCACATACAAGAAGAGTCACAGATTCAGCACAGATTCAGTGTCAATTTATGGGCAGGTGTGATTGGTGACGATTTCATTGGTCCTATTAGGCTTCCGCCTACCCTAAATGGTTCCAATTACTTGCATTTTTTGACAAATGATCTACAGGAGTTATTGGATGATGTGCCACTGCAACGATTGGCTTCCATATTTTACCAACACGATGGTGCTCCAGCTCATTACGGCCGACAAATCAGAGATTGGTGAAATTCCAATTATAGCAATCGCTGGATCGGTAGAAATGGACCGATACACTGGCCTGCAAGATCTCCTGATTTAACTATTATGGATTTCTTTGTATGGGGACGGATGAAGGACCTTGTCTACGCAACGGAAGTAGTAACGTTGCAGGATCTAAACACCAGAATCGATGCGGCAGCAACAGAAGTAAGGCAGCAGTTGAGGAGTATGAACACAAAGAGAACACTGGCAAAACGAGCTTTAGCGTGCATTCAAAATGAAGGTGGCCATTTTGAACATTTATTGTAATTAAGGAAATTTGAAATAAACCATAAAAACCATTCTTAAGTTCTTTTAGTTCAAGCGGAGCGTTTTGATCAACATATTCTTGTTTTTTGATAAAAGTGCTATACTATTGGAATGATATTTTTTTCTAAACTATGAAATTTATGCAATGCAAGCGTATACATCGTTTGTAGGCAATAATATGGCACATAAAAAAATAACATTAAAATGACATTTTTATAATGCGTTTTTTTGAGAAAAACTATATTGACTCCAGAATTTTGAGGGTCAAAGTGTTAAAAATTTGTGTTCTGAAGCAAATACCTCAGGATTGGGTACAGTTGCAATGCGGACTATCACACCAAATGAAAGGTAATTTGATTCCCTAAAAAACAAGCTATAACACTTTGAATTGCGATTATTAGTTTTCAAGATATAGCGTTTTGAGTGAGTGAGGGTACAGGTCCGAAACACTTTTCTTGGTCACCCTGTATCTCCGCGGATATTGAAAATTTACCATCTCCGTAGAACAATTTTTTCCTCAAAATATATCTAGGAATAACCCCTTACAAGGTGGCGCACGGAGTACCAAACACCCTGTATATATATTATCTATAATTTTCGTAAAAATTTTAAGAAGGGGAAGTAAAGGGAACGACGTGTTGGGAATGTCGAAAATGTTAACTTATTTTTTTAGGGCTTTGGTAAAAGATACAGATTTAAAATTTTGCTCCTGCATACATCCATTTGATATACATACATAAAGAAAAAATATTAATTTGAACCAGAACTGTTATCCACCAAAGGGGAGCCCTACCTTGCATTATTTGTTTCACGGGTATTGAAAGAAACACAAAATTCAAAACTTTGGACTTAAATATTAAGCTACAAACTAGAAAATTTGGAAAATTCTTTTAAAAAAAAATGTTTAAAAGTTTAAGATATTAATTAGTCAAATACCTTTAAAATTTCAACCCCTCTCATACAAAAATATTTTTCGACCATTTTCAAGAAATGAATTACCACCAAACTATTAAAAACTATCCACTTGAAATTTTGTACAAACACTTCTAAAAATATTTCAAATAAGAAAGCATCAAAAGTTTTGGAATCCCCTTCCCTTTCACTCCCTCCAATGCAAAAGTATGATTTCGTCCAATTTCAATAAATCAACTAATAAACAAAATAAACTGCCAACAAGTCGGGCGAAACTTTATTATTCTTGGGACAAGTTGCGGGTGGAAAGTCAATATGCAGGTTAGAGTGGTTAGGGAAGGCTAAGTGAAAGGGAGTTCTTGGGCAGGACTGTTAACAATATTTCACTCGTTTCTGTAACTTTGGGTTTTTATGAGGGGAGGAGTAGGGTTTATAGTAAGGGTGGGTGGATGTTAATAGCTTGAATCACGTCCAATATTCTCTGTATGGAATGTGTTTCATAGACGAAGTTGCATAGAATTTTCATAAAATTCGGTGTATTTTACATTCATGAAACCGAACATTTGTATGGGAGGGGGTAGAGAATATAGGGGAATCGTAAAATTTGATACGCAGTTTTATTTCGCGTCTCTTGTAAGGTGCTTGTATAGAATTTCAAGTTCGTAGCCTTTAGTTTGTTGGTTATTAGTTGATTTAATGAAATTGGTCGAAATCATAGTTTTGTATGGGAGGGGTTAGAAGCGCAAGCGCGATTTCAAAACTTTTAAAGCAACTTCATTTGAATTATTTGTAAAAGTTTTTATGCCAAATTTGAAATTGATAGCTTTTAAGAGTTAGCTGATAACTGGTTTCTTAAAAATGCTCGAAAAAATAATTTTGTATGGGAGGGGGTAGAGGAGGTAAAGGAATCGTAAAACTTGTGATGCAATTTTCTTTCATTTTTATTGCAAGATGCTCGTACGAAATTTCAAGTTCGTAGCTTTTAATTTGTTGGTTATTAGTTGATTTAATGAAATTTGTCGAAATTATACTTTTGTATGGGAGGGGGTAGAAGGGCAAGCGCGATTTTAAAACCTTTAACGTAATTTCATTCAATTATTTTTGTAAGTTGTTATGCAAAATTTCAAATTGATAGCTTTTAATAGTTAGGTGATAATTGATTTCCTGAAAATGGTCGAAAAAATAATTTTGTATGGGAGGGGGTAGAAGTTTTAAAGGTTTTCGACCAGTTAATATTTCGTATATTTAGGGATTTTTTTTAAATGCATTTCGCAAATTTTCAAGTTTCTACCTTAAAATTTCACTCAAAAATTTTCAGTTTATGTGTTTTTTTCAATGCACATGAAACACCTTGTGCACGTTAGACCGGTGGGGTGTGTTTATAATAAATATGGATCAAGTTATTATATATTATATTATTATTTTTCTATGTACATTAAATATAGGTATTCACATGCAAAATTTTAACTTTGTATCTTTCACCAGAGTCCTAAAAAAATCACTCAAAGTTTTCGACATTTTTGCTTATAACCTCCCTCCCCTTACACCTCCCAACTTAAAATTTTTACCAAAATTAACCATTATGTAGTTCTACAATCTGACACATTTTTGATTTGATGTCTGTACTATTTTTTGAGATATAAGGATTTGTAATTTTGAAAAGTGCGCCATTTTTGAAATGCTCCCCATTTCCCCCCACGACTAATATTTCGACATATTATATTTTTTTTTGTATTTGCCTAGTATAGCTTAATATACTTTTTAAGTTTTAATTACATAGCTTAAGAGATAGTTGAGACATTAATTTTTAAGTGTTTTTCTTTGCACCCCCCTGACCATCCCCCTTACAATAATTAGCCGCTTCCTGAACTGGTTCCGATGAAACTATATGCCACCTTGACGGTCTCTAAATATGATTTTTTTACGATAAGTAATTTCGAAGATATAATCATTTGAAAAAAAAATTCGGCCGACAATTTGTTCTTAGCACCCCCTTTTCGCACCCCAATGGATAAAAAAATTAAATTATTTTTAAAAGTTGTCCCACAAACTTCTCTATATGCATGTTGAGTTTTGGCTTCCTAGCTGTTACCATGGTTGAGATATTTGAATTCGTATTTTTCGGTTTAAGCGCTCCCCCCGCCTCCCCCTGAACCCGTACACTCCCCAAAATGGGTATCCGCCTGAGATCCGCAACTATTTACAATCCCCCCAAAAATGAACTTTCTATCTTATTTATTTATTTAAGGACTTGATGAACAGAAAGTAAAATATTCCAATTATACAAGAGGTCCAAAACAAATATAAGTGAATTACAATATTAATAATAGAAAAAATGAAAGTTAAATAGAAATTCAATATATGTACAAAGTTATTTAATAGAAAACTTGAATTTTAAATATACCTTGAAAGATTGTAGACTGAAGTCATGAAAACTAAGGCAAGATTGATTGAACATTCGAGGCAGCCTGAGTAAGGGAGAGTGAAAATATACGTTCAGCCGCGCATGTGGTACAACGAATAGAGTATGTGATCTAGTATTACTTATATTAGAACGCAATTGAAGTTCACGTTGAAGATTAGTATTGAAAACGAAATTTACTTTAAATAAAAATAACATGTCAAAATAAATTCTTCTGTCCTTTAAACTAGTTAGGCCAAGTAATTGTAATCGACTCATGTAGCAAGTGTCAGATAAGTTCAGTTTTCGGAAAACAGATTTGGTAAAACGTCGTTGTACTGATTCCAATGCAGTCTCAAGATATTGGTAGTGAGGGTTCCAGACAACAGAACAATACTCTAGACGAGACCGAACCAAACTATTAAACAAATTCGTATAAACATGCATATTATGGAAAGTATGGGCAGTTCTTAATATAAAACCACATAATCTAAATGCGTGTTTGCAGATTTCGATTATGTGCTGATCAAACCTTAATCTACTGTCAAACATTACTCCTAAATCCTTTATGCGTGAGACTTCAACGAGGAGAGCATTATCAACATGGTAGTCAAAGTTCAGGCTACAATCCGTATTTGTATATATCATTTTAAAACATTTTTTAGTGTTCAAACGGAGGTTATTCAGCTTACACCAATCATTTAATTTATTAATGTCATCTTGAAGGGTTTGGGAGTTAATGTGCGCTGAGCGTACACGTCGGCGGACGGCGTACAGACAGACGGATTTTTTTTTTGCATTTTTAGGCTAATTTAGTCATGAAACGCGAAAAAAAAAATTTCAGGGTAGCAAATTTTTTTTTTCTTAATACTTTATTATTATAATAATAAAGTAAAATTAAAAGATAAGAACTTGAAAGAAAAGATTTTCGGATTCCACACTGTTACGCTTCATTATTCGTGACGTTTCGGTCTCTGCTGAGACCTTTATCAAACTGATCGACAATTACAAAAAGACTATTATTATATACAGAATACGAACTTGAAATTTTGTACAAAAATCTTTAACAAAACTGCATCACAAATTTTGGTATTTCCTCACCTCTATCCCCTCCCATACAAATGTATGGTTTTAAGAATATAAAATACACCGATAATTTCACTGAATTTACTTCGTCTATGAAACTAACATTCTATACAGCGAATTTTATGCGCGATTCGAGCAATCAATTTAAAAATTATTGATCGGAATCGCAGTTAAATGTTAAATAGTTGACAACAGCCCTGCCCTAGAACCCCATTCACATAGTCTTCCCTATCCACCCTAACCTGCACATTGACTTCCCAAGTATCCTCATCTTGTCCCAAGAATAATAAAGTTGCGCCCGACATGTTGGCAGTTTTTTTTCTATAATCAGCATAAATAAGATGCGAGAATTCCGGTTTAATTTTTCATAGTCATGCACCTACAAAATTTGAACTTTATATCTTTTACCAGAGCCCTACAAAACTTTCTCAAAATTTTATTTTATTATGTCAAAATATTATACTTTTCTCATATTGCGCTAGTATAGCAAAAGTCTTGGACACTTTCAGTTTTTTATTAATTTTGAAAAATTTTAGTTGAGAGTTTAAATCGTTTTTACAATCTTCCTTGTATATTTTATTATCTAAATAGTAAGTTTACCTGAAAAGCCGTGGCAATGATAATAAGAGCAATAAAACATCTGGTGTAGCAATGCAGAAGTATAGTTAACGTGATTTTAGGTATAAGTTATTTAATTTCATTATAATGACTAGTTTTGAAAAACGTTCGCTTAATGTCACTGAAAGAACAAGGCATACCCCAAGTAAAAATTGCTAAAATTGTAAAGTGATACTAGTACAGTGACGAGGCTTTTGAAAACTGATCTTGAAGGTTGTAAGGCCAGAAAGAAGCCATGGCTATCAGAAACGATTGTAATGGGCCTTTGCCCACCGACATTTTACCATTGAAGATTGGACAAATATATTATGGTTTGACGATTCCAATTTTGAGGAAAACACATAAAAAATGTGTATTTGTGATAAAAATGAATATTTAAACACGAATTGAAAATGTAATACCATGTTATAGCCGTTAAGAAATAATCACATTTTATTTATTATTTTTGAGGTATTTTGAACCCCTGGCATGACCTATGTAAGACGAAGGGTGGGTGAGTAATAAAGCCCGGAGTGTATGGTACCCGCTGTCAAACATGGCACACAGTGGTTCAATTTCACAATCTGAGCGGATAAAAGGAAAAAATTGTGTATCATCATTTCATCCAAATAAACCCTGGAATGTTTATATAGATAGTTAGGGAGATGCTGAGTAAAAGATAGGACAATAAGGTATAGCGTAAGTCAGTTTGTTCTTATCTCAAATCAACTCAGCGAGCATCGTGTGAGCATGGCGCACATTCCAACTCGTACAAGAAAATTGATCGTAGCCTTTTGCGTTTATTGATTTGCAGAGGTAATTCTCTTATCAATTATATTTCTTTCGGCCTATTTTTAAATTATTTAAATTTTTAAAAATGTATTAGGTTGTTGCAGATGAAATGGCGACTTTGCTAGGAAAATTTCAAACAACTCTAACTCTTACTAAACTTAATTTTATTAATTAAAATAGGTACCAGCAGATGCAATACACTTTTTCCAACGAGATACAAGTGCATTTATGCCAGTTTCGTAAAAGTCCGACTTTCTAGACTGAAGAAATTCCTCGAAGCCATTTTTGATGGCTGCTTCATTGTTAAATTGTTTCTCTGCCAAAAAATGATCCAAATGTGAATATGAAGGATGAGGAAGAGTCTCGATTAATTTTTTGACCGTTATTCTTGATACATGAAGCCGTGCGTTGTCACAAAGCCGTATAGCTCCATCTCTGTTGAACAATCTAGGCCGTTGAACGCGCAATTTCCGGTGCATTTCATCGAGTTGGGTACAATACTTCTCTGGATTAATGGTTTCACCACGTTGCAAAAAGGAATAGTGAATAACGCCAGTTGCAGACCACCAAACAGTCACCATTATCTTCTTCGGATGAAAGCTTTGTTTCGGCATGTGTTTCGGGGCCTTATCAACATCTAGCCATTGTGCCGATCGTGGACGATTGTCATACAATATCCACTTTTCATCACATGTCACTATTCTATTCCGGGAGAGCAAAGAACTGCAAATTTCCATTCGACGCGTCATGTTTTGCTAGTAAGCTCATGCGGAACCCACTTATCAAGCTTTTTGACTTTTCCAAGCTGTTGCAAGTGCCGGGAAACTGTCAATTAGTGTACGCCCAGTTTCTCTACAATGTCCCTTACAGTTTGGCGTGAGTCAGACTCCATTAGTAAACGCAGCTCGTTGTTGTCTATCGATGGCCCTGGGTGACCAGATGGCTCTCTTTAAAAGGTCATATCTCCTGATTGGAATTTTTCGAACCATCGCTGTGTGGTTCGTTCACTTACTGTGTCAGCTCCAAATGCCCTGTTGATGTTTTTGGTTGCCTCTTTGCATTGTGGCCAAGTTTTGAACTCGTAAATAAAAAATAACCGTTTTTGACTCGATTCCGTTATTTATTTTTTTTTCTCTCCGATCTCAATGAAGTCCAAAACTGAAATGATTCCATGACCAAATGTATTTATACTTCAATATTAATTACTACCAGAGCCACCTGGCGGCAGTTTGAGACATGAATATCGCAACTAACTTCACTTCACTGCGAAAGTCGCCATTTCATGTGCAACAATCTAATATATCTCACAATATAAATAGTTTTGCGTTTAAAAGAATATAGATACTACAATTACACAGTTTAAAGGACTAAAATTTCATGGTTGGTTTGGGTTGAGCAAGTGACATTTTTTTTCTTTAAATTAGATATACTAAGGAAGTAGAAAATTCCAAACTCGTCTGCGCATTCTTGCGCCTTCGGCATTTATCGAATACCGATGGGTTTTTTTAGTTGGGAATAAAAAAATCGATTTTTTTCTGATTTATATTCAAGACTCAAAATTATTATTATTTATTAAACCAGTAGAGGAATAAACAAGTCCTGGCATCAGCTTAAGGCCGATGCTCAGGATCGCGGCTTGTGAAAGAGAGTTTTTTTTGTCCTATCCCTTAACAGGAATTTGATTTTTTTTTTTTTTTTTTTTTTTTTTTTTTTTTTTTTTTTATTTAATGCTTTTTTAAATACAATATTATACAATTTTATTTTATTTTAAATTAATAAGCACTACTCCCCCTTTTAAGGTTGTAACCTTGAGTTAGGGGTGAGGGGTGAATTCATACTATATTTATAGAAAAAACTTAAAAACTAAATAATCATTGCTATTTACAAATTTTGTGCTGCAAAAATAAACTTATTAATGTAAATAAACAATATCAATGTAAATGGACAATAACCATTGGTTTAAATATAAAACATCAACAGAGTATAATAGTTATTTTCAATACTTCTTAATCAAAGGTTACCTAATTGTGATATATAATGTATAACATGTTTAATACAGAGTATAATAATTTTTATAAATGCTTAGCATAAAGAAAATTCTTGTTATTATAATGTAAATACCTCGAAAGATTTAGGTTTCCTAAGTGTAGTATAATTTCTTTAAATTTATTTTAAATATCTTTAAATTTCGACTTCTCTTAATTTCACTTGGCAATTCATTAAATAATTTGATTCCCTTATAAGTATAATGTTTTTGGCCTATATTAGTCGTTCGTAATGGAAAAAATAGTTCTCCTTCTGAGCCACCTCTTGTATTATTCTTATTAACGTCTATTAATCCGTTCTTATATTCTGTTATGTATGGTGGGCAGGATCGCCATGTTATGTGTGGTGGGCAGGATCGCCATGTTATGTGAATGGTAAGTTAAAGGGGGGACTTACCAGATTTTTAGCGGCTGGTCCCGCGTATGGTGTAGGCAAGAATGCCGAAATAGGTTTTTTGGTCAAAGTGAAAGAAACGTAAGTTTTGTAGAGGCACGTATGCCGAGCGTAACTTTATTCTAACAAATGACGGCGAGCATGGGCCAACACTTTTCTTTTATACATTTTTCTGTCTTAAACTCTATATAAAAAAAATGATTATTACAAATATGCTTAGTGGCTAAGTTCCTATTGTAGCTTACTTATAAAAAACGTATTCACAAAAAATATACTTAGTAGGTAAATTTCTATTCTAAACTTATTCATAAAAAAAGTGCTTATGCAAAAATCATATTCAATAGGTAAATTCCTATCTAACTTATTCATAAAAAATGTGCTTATACAAAAATCATATTAAATGGGTAAATTCCTATCTAAACTTATTCATAAAAAGTGTATTGCTATGTCGATATACATGAAACATATTTTCATGTATATTAGCACGCAATAAGAAGTGGAGAGTTATGTGGGCTCACAGAGTGTTCTATGATCTTCTTATCTAGAAGGTCTTTAACTTGCTTATCTATTTCTTCATGGTGCACGTGTGGTAGTCTATAGTTCTTTATATATACAGGGTTGTTATCTGTTGTCTGAAGGTGTTGTTTATAAAAATTGTTTGTTGTAAGCTTATCATCTTCTAAATAAAAGATGTCTTGAAATTCTTTGCAAATTTGTTCTATGGTATGTTTTGAATTTGTGTCGTTTGAATTTATTTTTAATTTTTGTTTGAGTTTTTCCCATCTGTGTGTGGTTGTTTTGCTCTTAGTTTTTAGTAATTTAAATTTTGTAATTGGTTTGAGTTCTAATTTCAAATCATTTATGTCTAGTATTGTTTCGGAGTCTCCTGTATTCAATAGTCTAATGTGCTTGATGCCTTTGGCTGGGATTATAGTGTTACCTATAAAAATATTGTTTGATAGTTGTTTTCCACATACCAAACTATCTTCTGTGTTCGAAAGTTCTACTGGGTGGATGATTTCAGTTCGTGGGGGTATTTTGATCTGAAATATTTTGGTGTGCATTGGAAGTGTATGTTCCCTTGAGTCTGTGTTTATTGAGAAAGTGTATGAGTCGTAATCTACTCTGGCTCGAAATTTTGCGAAAAAATCTCGTCCTAATATTCCGTCTGTCGTGATTGGAAAATCAGTGTCGACTATTTGGATTTTTTGTGAAATTGATTCATCTTCTAGATTGAATTCTAAGTTTATGGTACCTAAAGTGTTGATTTCTTGATTTGTAATGCCTGACAGTTTACAGTATTCTCGTTCATTAATGTCATATCTGTTTATTGCATTATTTAATTTGCATATTGATATGTCTGCGCCTGTATCTATTAGTAACTTTAGTTGTTTGTTACTGTTGGTTCTTAGAGTTATATAATTTGGTATCCCATCATCAAATTCTATTATATTTAATTTATATTTACTTATTTGTTTTTGGCAGTTTTTATTTCTATGGTTTTCTTTTTGGCATATTATATAGTTTAATCTCCCCGAGTGTCCTGTGTCTGTATTTCCTCGTCGGATTCGGGGGTGTCCTCGTTTCCCTGTTCCTCTAGAACGTAAATTCTGTTATTTTGTTGATATCCATTATTATTTTGGAATTTGCGCCTTTGTCCGTTATTGTTACTATTTTGCTGGTTCCTGTTTTGACCGTTTCTGTTCTGGACTTGTTGATTATTGTTATAGTTAGTCCTATTTTGGTTATTGTTGTAATTGTTGTTGTTTCTATTTTGATTGTTATTATTATTTCTGTTATTGTTGTATTGTTTATTGCCATTATTATTGTAATATTGTTGTTTGTTTTCGTTTCCTTGGCGTTGCTGGTTTTTGTGGAATTTATTTCTTCCATAGTGTAAGATTTTGCTTTCTTTAAGCGTGTTAGCTGTTTCTTCAGCAATAGTAGTTGCTTCTCTGAATGTTTTAACACGGCTAGCTTCTATGGTTTGGATAACGTTTCTATCCCATATTCCTTTTTTGAATGCATTCAATGCAAGGATATCATTGGTTTGGGTCAGGATTTGCCTGCCTTCTTCTCCAATGTCGCGTATTTGCGTTGTAGTTAACTCATTTATTATTTCATCGATTTTTTCTGCAAATTGCGAAATGGTGCACTGGTTTGTTTGCTTCAGGCTTGAAAGTTCTGCTATCAATGCATTTGCGGACTTAGTGGGTTTGTATATGGTTTCAAGATTTGTTGATAACTCCGCGATGGTTTTGGAAGTGGGGAGTGTATTTAATTTGTTTCTAGTTATTGGAGTTAGCTTTGTATTTATGACCAAAGTGAGGAAATCTTGTTTTTGGGCGTCTGTTATAAACTTTTCAACTATTCTCGTAACGCTCAAGAATTGGCTGAGATCTTTATAATTTCCAGAAAAGTTTGGAATTGGCTTCAAACTTTGGAAAATGTTGCTAGTGGCCATTGTGTTCTGTTGAGAATTTAATTTTTCTGTTATAAGTGTTTGCAATTCCGAGTGAATTGTAATGAATTGGTTTTTTAGAAGGAGTTTTTCTTTGTCTTGTAGGAGTTCTATATCTTTATTAAATGTGTCCCTAATTGAATTTAACTTGAGAGCGGTTTCAGCTAAGTGCCGATCCGTGAAATTTCTATTCGGGTTTTTTTTTAAATTTTGTTGTATTTTTTGCAAATTTTCTATTTGTTCCATGGGTTATGTTAAATTTATAGGTACTTTATATTAATTTTAAACTGTTGTATTTTTATTTATTTCTCTTATAATTTTAGATCTAATATATTTTTTTACTACTACATAGATTATTACTAATATTGCTATAATTGCTACTGTTGTTCCTACTGCTCCGGCGATGTGCGTTGCGGAATAAGTGGATTCTGAAGCGTTGCTTGCTGCTCCTGAATTGAGGAAGATTTTCTCTTCGATTTTGGTGTCGGCGAATCCCATTTTTTTCCTTCGATTCTCGTTGCGCGAATTTCTTGTTTAATTCTTCTTATTTCCTCTGTCCTGGTTGACAGGTTGAGCTCTTTGTATAGTAGAGCTATCTTTTTTCGTCGTAGGAATGCTTTTCCTCCTCTTTTTGGTTTTATTTGTAAGACGATTGGTGGCGGCTCTTCTATGATTTTTCTTGCGTGTTGTCGTCTTCTATACTCTTCTATGGTCAACGGTTTTGGGCCGATCCGTACCGTTTTTGGTGTTGGGGTGTATTTTGGTACTTGTTGCTGCGGAGGTGCCGGTTCGTATTCTTCTGTCTTCTGGGAGTCTTCCTTCTGATTGATGTGTGTTGGTACTTGTATTCCGGTGATCCACTGAGTGTCTTCCATTTAATTCTGTGTGGAAACGATTAAATTATGCAGGTTTGATGTTTGCAGGTTCGCCATGTTATGTATGGTGGGCAGGATCGCCATGTTATGTGTGGTGGGCAGGATCGCCATGTTATGTGAATGGTAAGTTAAAGGGGGACTTACCAGATTTTTAGCGGCTGGTCCCGCGTATGGTGTAGGCAAGAATGCCGAAATAGGTTTTTTGGTCAAAGTGAAAGAAACGTAAGTTTTGTAGAGGCACGTATGCCGAGCGTAACTTTATTCTAACAAATGACGGCGAGCATGGGCCAACACTTTTCTTTTATACATTTTTCTGTCTTAAACTCTATATAAAAAAAATGATTATTACAAATATGCTTAGTGGCTAAGTTCCTATTGTAGCTTACTTATAAAAAACGTATTCACAAAAAATATACTTAGTAGGTAAATTTCTATTCTAAACTTATTCATAAAAAAAGTGCTTATGCAAAAATCATATTCAATAGGTAAATTCCTATCTAACTTATTCATAAAAAATGTGCTTATACAAAAATCATATTAAATGGGTAAATTCCTATCTAAACTTATTCATAAAAAGTGTATTGCTATGTCGATATACATGAAACATATTTTCATGTATATTAGCACGCGTCAGTATCTCGCACAATTTCTCTGTCCCTTTTTTATATGGAAATGCAATCGGAGACAATTGCATTTCATATTGCACGGAGAAGGCGAGCATAATAAGTGCTTGACCTTGTGTGGTCGAGATATTTAATGTATAACATTGAGTGTCTTGTTTGTTTACATTGGATCACTCAATGTTATTATTTCTGCGATAAGGTAGGATTTGAGATCCGGATGATCTCAAGATTTTGTGTTTACATTATCTTAAGATTCTGTGTTTACAGTAGTGGCGAGAGTACACTACAATTCTTTAAATATTTGGGTGGTGGCAATAATATCAAATATTTTATCTACACTAATAACATTTATTATTGAAAATAGATCAATGGATGGAAATCTTCGGGGTTTATGCAGAAGTATCTTAAGTAGTAATTTTTGAGCAACTAGCAAAGGCCTTAAAATGGTGTAAGCCACAGATCCCCATGCAATTATACCATATTGTAATATGGAATTGATCAGCGCAAAGTAGAATATTCTCGTAACTTTTTTGGTAAGGAATGTGCGAACTTGTAAACAGATTGGTATCAATTTTTTTAATCTGGATGTAACACTGTGTATCTGAAAATCCCACCTTAAATGCTGATCGAATATTACACCTAAATATCTTGTGTGATTAACTTGTTTCACAGTTAAGCATTCACAGTTTGCTGTGCATTTGTTGTTATGAATTTTTAATTCTAATTCTAACGGTAATCCAGAATTTCTTGATGAAAATGCAATAAAACAACTTTTTTTTATGTTTAATGTTAGAAAATTGTAGTCGAGCCATTCCTTTATATGCAGTAGACTGTAATTTGCTTTAATTTGTAATCCTTCCCAGTTAGTGTCTTCAACAAACAATACAGTATCGTCAGCAAAAGATAGCAATTTACACTCAAGTTGCTGATCATATAAATCATTTACATAAAGTAAAAATAGTATGGGGCCTAATACGGTCCCTTGTGGCACACCATAATCAAAAGTTAATGGATTACTGAATTCACGCTCGATTTTAACAATTTGTCTCCGATTTTCCAAATAGCTCTTCATCCATTGAATCCAACTTAATTTCATATTTAATTTATGCAATTTTACAATAATATCTTTATGTGGTATTGAATCGAATGCTTTCGCTAAATCCAAAAAAATAGCGCATGGTTTATTTCCTTTATCTATGGAATTGGAAATAAGTTCGCTTAACATAGCAATGGCATCATGCGTACTTTTCCCTGTCCTAAAACCAAACTGATTTTCATGAATTATATTGTATTGATCTACATCATCCATAATGATTTTTTTTGCAGCCTTCTCTATGATTTTACCTATATTTGAGATCAAGGAAATAGGCCGATAGTTACTAATAATTTTCTTATCTCCTGCTTTAAATACAGGGGAGATTATAGCTTGTTTATAAATGTCTGGAAATGTTGCAGTTTGAAAGCTTAGGTTGACTATATGAGTCAGAGGTTTTGCTATAAATTGTTTTATAAATTTTAGACATTTACAATTTATTCCATCAAAACCTGGACTAGTGCCCTCTTTCATGTTCTCAATAATGGTTATTATATCGTCTTCGTTCACTATTCTAATTTGTTCTGAATTTGTTGAAGTAGAACAGTGTATATCTCTCACTACCCCATTTTCTTTCGTTATAGTATCTGCAAGATTCTTCCCAACATTACTGAAGTAGTTATTAAAGATATTTGCTATATTTTTTGAATTTTCTACCGTTTGATATACTACTCCTTCATGTATGATACTGTGTATAGGCATTCTTTCCCTTTTCATACCTATAAGAGTGTTTATTGTTTTCCAAACTAGCTTACCATCATTTCCCGCGTTACATAACATTTTTCCAAAGTAATCTGATTTAATTTTTTTTATTATACCGTTTAATTTGTTTCGATATTTTTTGTAATATATTTTTAGTTTCTCATTTGTTGATTGATTGATTAAACCAGTTCCTCCACCAAGGTTTTGATTTGGATGCGCCGATAGGCGATCAAATCTGCGCCTCAAAGCTTCCATGATCGTCATAAGATCACACACAAGCAGACCACGCAGCAATGGGTTGAGATAAAGTCGTCGAAGGGAATAGATAAAAAAGACAGACTCGATACTTGAACTTTCAAGATTTATTATGGAATAGCGATCGCCCGCGACTTCATCTGCGCAAGAATCGCAATAATAAGCAATTTTTGAGAATGTAGTCAGTAATACATTATGTGAGATGTCTAATCTGCTTAGTTTAATGACTTTTCCAACAGAATATTTTTTGGAATCAGAACCATAAATTATTAAAAATGAAACCATGATACTCGTATTTGTATGGAACAGGCCCGTTCTCGCAGGGGGATTTAAGATCTTAAAATAAACGTATTGAAGAGCGTTATGGAAATGTAAATAGTCGTAGCTTGTGATAATTCCATAAAAAGTCTAAATAAAATTACATTGAGCACAAAAACATAACAGGGCTACGATGCTACGATTGGGCGTAAGACCCAATCATACGGTACTCTAGTGAAATATAAATTTTTCATGAAGAGTAGTAGAAGGCGTGACAGAATTGAACTAATTTGTTTCACATCATGTTAGAGTAGCTATAAAAATGTTTTGTACAAAATTTAAGCATCTAAAATTGAATAGGTACTGTATTATACAGGGTGTTTGGTACTCCGTACATAACCTTGTAAGGGGTTATTCCTGGATATATTTTGAGCAAAAAATTGTTCTACGGAGATGGTCAATTTTCAATATCCACGGAGATACAGGGTGATCAAGAAAAGTCCTTCGGACCTGTACCCTCACTCACTCAAAACGCTATATCTTGAAAACTAATAATCACAATTCAAAGTGTTATAGCTTGTTTTTTAGGGAATCAAATTACCTTTCATTTGGTGTAATAGTCCGCATTGTAACTGTATCCAGTTCTGAGATATTTGCTTCAGAACACAAATTTTTGACAGTTTGACCGTCAAAATTCTAAGATCAATGTAGTTTTTCTCTAAAAAACCCATTATAAAAATGTCATTTTATTGTTGTTTTCTTTTGTGTCATATTATTGCCTACAAAAGACTCATACACTTGCATTGCATAAGTTTTATAGTTTAGAAGAAATTATCATTCCAATAATTTAGCACTTTTGTCAAAAAAGCAAGAATAGGTTGATCAACACTCTCCGCTTGAACTAAAAGAACTTAAGAATGGTTTTTACGGTTCATTTCAAATTTCCTTAATTACAATAAATGTTCAAAATGGCTACCTTCATTTTGAATGCACGCTAAGGCTCGTTTTGCCAGTGTTCTCTTTGTGTTCATACTCCTCAACTGCTGCCTTACTTCTGTTGCTGCCGCATCGATTCTGGTGTTTAGATCCTGCAACGTTACTACTTCCGTTGCGTAGGCAAGGTCCTTCATCCGTCCCCATACAAAGAAATCCATAATAGTTAAATCAGGGGATCTTGCAGGCCAGTGTATCGGTCCATTTCTACCGATCCAGCGATTGCTATAATTGGAATTTAACCAATCTCTGATCTGTCGGCCGTAATGAGCTGGAGCACCATCGTGTTGGTAAAACATGGAAGCCAATCGTTGCAGTGGCATATCATCCAATAACTCCTGTAGATCATTTGTCAAAAAATGCAAGTAATTGGAACTATTTAAGGTAGGCGGAAGCCTAATAGGACCAATAAAATCGTTGCCAATCACACCTGCCCATAAATTGACACTGAATCTGTGCTGAAATGATGCCTCTCTTCTTGTATGTGGATTGCTCTCAGCCCATGTGTGTAAGTTGTGGAAGTTTGTGATACCGTCCCTGGTGAATTGGGACTCATCCGTCCAAAGAATGTTGCTGATAAAATTCTCGTCACTTATTTGTCGTTCAAGGAGCCAATTGCAAAGCTCCATCCTTTTGGGTAAATCAATGGGTAACAGCTCCTGCACTGGTGTGTGGTGGTAGGGATGCAAACGTTCTGCTTTCAGGACACTCCAAACTTTCCACGTAGAGACGTTAAACCGCAATGCCAAGCGTCGTATACTAGTTGATGGATCATTTTGAACTGCAGCTAGGATTCGTTGATCAATTGAAACAGCGATTACCGGCGCAGGATTTGCATTCACTCTGCTTGTCCTAACACTGCCTGTTTCCCTAATCCCTCTGTAAATGTCTTGGAATACTCTCGGGTAAGGTATTCAACGATTGGGAAATCTGTGATGATACAAAGATCGCGCCGCTTGCTCATTTCCCTGACACTCTCCATAGAGGAAAATTATGTCTGCATATTCTTCGTTCGTGAACTCAGGCATTTCGAAATTCTTTTCTAAATTTTAGTGACACCTTGTTCTTTTACAAATTTAACTAAAACTGATAAAAATATGAAGTATGGTTTGCTTTTATAGGCTTTTCATTTTGTTAGGTAACCCATTAAAAAGGGCAAAGTGCTGCACCTAGTTGTGTTGAAACTCATTTTAATTTAATTCATTTTCTCGATAATTTTAATACTACCTAAAGGACATTCATTGATAAATTAAATAGTAATTAAAGGACACAAAGAATATTTCAGTTTAACAACATTTCAGGTAGTTTTTTTAGAACGAGGGTTGGTTTATGGCATATTTTATTTTTAAGCCATATGTATTTTCGCTTATTACCTGGAAAACGGGAAAACCTAAGTCATAAGTATGTGTGCATCTTTTGTAGGCAATAATATGGCACATAAAAAAACAACATTAAAATGACATTTTTATAATGCGTTTTCTTGAGAAAAACTACATTGATCACAGAATTTTGAGGGTCAAAGTATCAAAAATTTGTGGTCTGAAGGAAATACCTCAGGATTGGGTACAGGTACAATACGGACTATTACACTAAATGAAAGATAATTTGATTCCCTAAAAAACAAGCTATAACACTTTGAAATGCGATTATTGGTTTTCAAGATATATCGTTTTGAGTGAGTGAGGGTACAGGTCCGAAGGACTTTTCTTGATCACCCTGTATCTCCGTGGATATTGAAAATTGGCCATCTCCGTAGAACAATTTTTTGCTCGAAATATATCCAGAAATAACCCCTTACAAGGTTATGTACGGAGTACCAAACACCCTGTATATTGTATTCACTCTAACACTTATGTTCACTTGCTATTATGTCGTATATACATATTGCACTTCATTTTAACGCAGCAGTTGCTTTTGTGTACTCTACCAATTTATACTTAATTATATAGGAACTATTTTAATAACAAAAAAACGTTTTAATTATAACATATAACGGATGTCCCATTAAGACCGCATTATTTGAAATTTGAAAAAAAAAACCCAACGTTCATTTGAAAAGCTCTGATGTTTTTATTTGAATAAAGAGTGTTATTTATGGAACAGAATATCCGACAAAAGGCCGCTTCGTAACTGATAGCACTAGTCGATTCTTTCGACAAAATCTTCTATGACATTTTGACATAGTACCGGCCCAATTTCATCAATGGCGCGCCTTTCAATTCAGGAATCGTTTTTGGATTATTGGTATACATCTTTGATTTAAAAAAAAAACTCCAAGAAAAGAAATCCAATGGCGTCAAATCGCATGATCTTGGTGGGCAATTAACATCGTCTCGGCGCGAGATAATTCTCTCTTAAAATGTTGTCTACAACAATTCCATCGTTTCGTTCGCTGTGTAGCAGGTTGCTCTGTCCTGTTGAAAGCACTTGTCTTCGAGATCCATTTCAGCAATTTGAGGCCAGAGGAAGTTGTTTATCATCTCACGGTAACGAACGCCGTTGACGGTGACTGCATTGCCGTCCGCATTCTCGAAGAAGAACGCTTCAATCGCTCCCTCAGCCCAAAATGCACACCAAATAGTGACTCGCGGTGGATGCATGGGATGTTCAAGGATCACTCTTGGAATTCCAGCTCCCCAAATGCGACAATTCTGCTCGTTGACATAGCCATCAAGTTCGAAATGCGCCTCAGCAGTAAAAATGAGCTTAATTAAAGTGTTTTCAGTTGAGAAACAAATTATCGCAGAAAGCAGAGATGATCAACGCAAATCATTTACTGTTGGAATACGACATTTTTCATGGATTAGGCCAAAAATCAGGTGAGATAAAATTAAGCTTACTAAAAGATGCAATGCCGGAAAAACAAAAACAAATTTTCTTCAAGAACAATCACCGAAATACTACCGGAATGAAAAAATGCCAAAGTTTTTTCAACATTAGACGGCTTTTAGCAACTAAAACTTGAGCGAGCAGCAGATTAAAAACGTTCAGTACTCCATTTGGAAATTTAAATTCCTGCGGATGCCGTTTGAACTTAAACCTGTGATGGAAATATTTCAACTTAGGCAATAAGAAATCCTAAGCGGACTACAAGGAGTGCAAAGCATAACAGCTGACATTCTCGTATATGGACAAGGCGAAACATATGAAGAAGCAGTTATAAATTACAAGAAGAGAAGAAGTATCTACATCCTTGGGAATGATCAACTAATGGACAATACATCGAAAATTTGGCTGGACTAATAAAAAATTTAAGAGAACTAACACACACAACACCAGCAAATTTGAATGGACAACAGAACACGAAAGAGAATTTATGCAATTAAAAGAAGAAATAACAACAACGCCAACATTAAAATATTTGGACTCCGATTCGTACACAAACACACCGATTGTTCTTAACGAACAAGATTTGGAAGAGTTACAAGATTTTTGTTACCTTAGAAGCATTGTCAGCATGGACAGCGGAGCCGAAAAGAATTCAATATCCTCGTTAAAAATAAAGCTGGTCAGGCCCACAGTATCCTTTCGCAAAAAGCTGGGAGTATTTGACGCAAGCGTCAAATTCGTCGCATTGTTATATGGTTGTATCGTACTGCATGGAAAGTGACCGTTCGACATACCAAGAAACTATAAACTTTCGTGAACCAATACCTCTGGCGCATTTAAGGGATATTTTGGCCAGAAGTGATCGACGAATTTTTGAATACAACTGGAAAATCTAATATAGGCATTGAAATTCACAGGGGAAGTGGCAGTGGATCAGGCACACTTTGAGGAAACCAGAGCGAAATATCGCCAAACAAACTCTGGATTATAATCCTGAAGAAAGACGAGACGTCGGGTGGGTCGACTATATAGTACATGGAAGCGAGCAGCTGAGCAGGAGGTCGTAGGAATAAACAAGTCCTGGCGACAACCAAAGGCCGATGCTCATGATCGCGCCTTGTGGAAGAGAACTGTTGTTGTCGTATGGACCTATAGGGAGCCTTAACAGGAAATTAATTGTTACATTAAACGAGGAGTTTTTTGGCGGATTTGATTTTTTGCAGCGTTATTGTATCACGTTTCTCTTCGGACGAGATGCAACGCAATCAAACCACCCGACGTTTTTCTTGGCGATTCCAGTTCAAGTCCTATTTGGCGGTGTTTTACGCTGATCTTAAAGCACGATAGACTCACGACCCCTTTTCTTTTCCTTGCCATGCAATGAGCTAGTCAGTTAATCTTCAAAAGTATTCGTTGAGAATGAAGTCTGCGGTTTCACGTTTAAAAGTTTACAGAGAAATAATACGCTTTTGTGTTGCTATTCAATATTTATGTGCCTCGGAAAGAACATAAATTAGCATGCCTGACCATTCTCCAAATTTGTAAATGATAATTTTAACAAAAGACAAAGAATTTCGCGGAAATTGTTTCCGCTTCAAAGTCTCTCTTGCTACTTTACATACATCCGTTCCCGAACTCAATTATTCCCCTCAACTTACGTTCTGTGTAGATTGATTTGGAGGTAACGGCTTACTCGAATAGAGCGCATTATAAATTCCTTCTAAGTCCAAGTCCATTTCGGGAAATATTACAAAAAGTGGACTGTCCCATCTGCAGTTGCCGTGCGGCTCTTCGAAACGCATGCACAACGCGTCGTAAATATCACGGGTATAGGGAACATCCGAGTTGTCTTCATTTTCGTTAAGGTCCTCCTCGATACGAGTCCGATTGCAATTCAATTCCCAACCTTTTTCCTTCTGAATTGCACAGAAAACCGTACACTGATTACTGCGAGCTGCCTTGGTCGCGCAGAATAATTCATACCGATAGCCTAAGAAATATTGAACTGTTGGATTGATTCGTAGCGATTTGGCAAGTCGAAAACCTGCCTTTTATGTAATTTCCAGCGTCCAGAATGGTCACATCGTCCTTGTTGAGGTTCCTAACTGCTTCCGACTTTAGATCGGCTCGTACAATTTTTTCCTTTTGCGAGTCAGTAAAGTACTCGCTCTTTTTGTATCCGGCTTTTGGAATTGCAACATTTTCAGCGATTACGTTCACCTTCTTGCCTCGACTTTCAAAATACTCTTTTAATTGCTGCGTTCTATTCGATTTGCCACTTGCAGGAAACCCAGAAACAACTATGAGTGGCATGTTCAGGTTTAGATAGGAGAACTGTCAGAATTGAATTTGAAAGGTTATGAATTTCTACTCGATTTTTAATTATTTTATGAATTAATTTCTATAAAATTTTGTTTAGTTTCAATTTTTTGAAAAAGGTTATTAAAATTCTATTAAATACTGGAATAATAGGTTAAGAAACTTCATATTTTCAGTTTAGAATTGAAAATATCCCCTATATGGCAATACTTCGGTGGCCATAACATTAATAGTACTACTGACAGGTGTTTTCTAAACGGCTTTCAAAATGGTGTCTTGTTTACTCATCTTTTGAATATTAAAAATTTTCTAACTTATTGAATATTGTTGAATATACACCGTAAAGAACACACAATAGCAACTGAAAATTTCATGGCTTCACAAGTAGTGAATGGTTTCGATGAAGTGCTTACGCCGTCGCGTAAGAGAAAACGTGAATTGGACGAGATACGAGCTGCAGACTGTAACAACGGCCTGACCAACGAAGGATTCTCATCTACACCGAAAAAGGAGGCAAAATTATTAATTGGATCGTTGCACAAATGTTCGGGTGCTAGAAATTATCGGGACTCAAATCTATTTACGAATGGAGCATGCCTGGAGATTAAGTCGATTGCAGAAATCGCCGATGAACAGAATCCGTATGAAGTGGTGCGGAAGCCGCCCAAGAAGAAGAAAAGGGCAGACATTGCTTGTTTCGAGAATCTGGCATTGAATTTGGAGTGTCCTGAAACGCGATTTAATCCGTTCGAGGTAATTGGTGAAACATTTTTTTTAAATATGGTAATTTTTGGTAAATAAGTGATGGTGACCTGCAAACACAGGTTTTTCGAGCCATGGGAATGAAATTCAAATTATAAATACCCCTAACAGTATCGTGCGATGCTGTACACCAAAATTTCTTGTGCTTCTGGATTTTCTTAGTTTTGTTATTTTCTGCATTCTACAAGAAATTGAACTCTCTTAAGATTTTTGAGTATGGATGTGTTTTTGCCTTGTCTGCAACCTTCTCAGTACGCTCGTCTTCGGGTATTCTTTCCGATTCTGATTATATCCCTACCCTTACACTCAAAAACTGCTGTTTCACCATTGCTAAGCCTCTGGGTCAAGGTAACCACTTTCGTCTATCTCTCTCTCTCTCTTTGGAGCATCTGAAAATCTTAGAAGCTAGCAAATTTTAATGACGTTAACTATCGTCCAATTGTAATCATTCCCCTCCTGCCAAAGGTCATGAAAATTGATGTTAACCAAAGAGTGGTTAAATATGTTGGCAGCGATACCACATAGTATTTATAAAATTACCGTACATAGTTTGAAAAATTACGTTGTTTTCTCGGAAGCATAAGTATGAAGTTGAAAAATTGCGTATATTTGAAGTGACAAAGTTTTGCAAGTTCGTCGTTATCGGTGGCACAGTGGAAAAACTCGACTGCCACGCGGACGACCCCGGGTTCGATTCTCGGTCGATATTTATTTTTACGATTCGGCTACAGTAAAAAGATAATTTCAAATAATTTTTATTACATACATACATTGTGACTATAAAGTAAGGGCTGCAAATAAAACTACTCTGGGGAATGATACTTCAAAAATTCTTTTTTTGGTAAGCAGATAGGACTGTCCTTAATTATTATCTCAAAAAATAGCGCGGTCTATTAATCAGTTTGTTTACAGCAGCTGGTTGAATGGGTACTTCTCAGTAGTCCACGGCGATTTTTACAATGGATAAAAAAGTAGAACAAAGAGTTTGTCTCAAATTTTCTGTTTTCAACCAAATTTCGTGTGCGGAATCGTTGCGAATGTTGGAAAAGGCTTACGGTGATTCAGCACAATGAAAAACACGAGCTTTCGAGTAGTTCAATGCCTTTTAGGACGGTCAAGAGATCGTTGAAGACATGCCTCGTTCTGGGCGACTTTCGACCTCTTCAACCGACGAAAACATTCAAAAAGTGATGGAAATAGTGCCCTTTCGAGATCGTCATAGTGTTAGGGAGATAGCAGGAGAGCTCGAAACCTCGCGCGAGTCCGTTCATTTGATTTTGATGGATACTTTGAACATGAAATGCGACCTTGTTCGACTCTTTCCAAAAACACTGAATATTCTTAAAAAAAGTACAGTGAACAGGTCACTTTGGAAATGCTTGATCGTGCGAATTCTGATTTCACATTCATGGAGCGCATCATAATTGGTGATGAGACATGGGTCTACGAGTTTGACATGCAAACGAGTCAACAATCATCGGAATGGAGGGAAAAAATGAGCTGAAACCGAAAAGCCACGCCAAAGCTGCTCAAAAATCAAGATGATCCTTGTTATTTTATTCGGTATTTGAGGTTTGATCCATCATGAATTCCTTCCAGAGGCCAAATGGTCAATAAGGAGTACTATTTCACCATATTGAAGCGTGTTCGTTAGCAAATCCTTAAAACACGGCCGCCGTAATTGTGAAAGGAGAATTCATGGATGTTCCACGATGAAAATGCGCCATCGCATTGAGCCTCAATCGTTACCGAATTTGAGGCCAAAAAGCAACAAATTGCTTCATTCAACCACCGTATTCACCAGATTTAGCTTCGCGTGATTTTTTCCTATCCTTTAAACTGAAATTAACGCTCCGTGGAACCCATTTTCAGTCGATCAAGGACAAAACAAAAATCGCCGTGGACTACTGAGGTGTTTCCATTCAACCAGCTGCTGTAAACAAACTGATTAACAGACCGCGCTAATTTTTGGGATAATAATTAAGGATAGTCCTACCTACTGACCAAAAGAAAAAAATTTGAAATATCATTCCCCAGAGTAATTTTATTTACGAAGTGCCCTTACTTTATGGTCACAATGTAAGTTCAAAATAAAATCGATTTTTTTATTCGAAACCAGCGACTTAATGTATAAAACTGAATCTATTTGAATCTATTTAAAGCAGATTCAAAATTGTGGTTAAATTTGTGGAGTGGAATACTCGCATGCTACCCGGGTTCAAATTTCGGCCGAAAAACTTTTTTTAAAATTTTTTTTTTTAGCACATTGCAAACTTGAATTACAAACAAAAATGACAATATATTTTCACATGATACGTCGCTATGAGATGAGTCCAAACACAAGAAGATTTGAAGTTATTTATAAACAAGAAGATCTCAAGCTATTTAAAAATAAAGCCAATTGGAAATTCATCACAAAGATTGTCGTGTATAATATAAAACATCGACTTCTTTCATTACATTACACAGATTTTAAGTTCTGGACTAAGTTTGGGAAATCAGAAGTGTTTGAAGGGACCTGAAATAATTAAACATTAATATATATTTTATTAAATAAACAAATATTTCTAAAAGGAGAAATTATTTTTACTTATTTAATTTTTTTATAAAAATGTTTTTTTTTTTTATAAAATGTCCTTCCTTTTCGTACAAAATATACACATATTACACACAATTTTCTTCTCATTTCAGGTCAAACGTTTGCCGCTTGCAAAAAAAGACGAAAACTGTTTTATAAACTCGGCTCTAAATATCAAATCGCCAGAAAATGCCGCTCTAAATCCCTACGAAATAGCGCGTAGCAGCAATATTCCCGAAACTATTAAAGAAGGAATCGAAAATCCGGCATTAGATGAACCGTCAACGCTTACAATAGGCCTACCATTCACCCCAACTCTCGGTTGCCGAATCGATTTCAATAATATCTCACCGGATAGTTTGACGCCCTCGAAGCTACTTGCCGAAAAATTAGTATTTTCACCAATAACTACGAAAGGATTAACGCCATATAAACACTTTCGGCGGTCGCTATCCGTGATCAGCGAAGAAACCGTCGATATCGGAATGGAGCTCGACTGCTACCAATTGGAACTGGAGAACAGCATTAATGAAGCAAAATTAAAGAAAACAGGACGAAAGTACACAATGACCCCTTCAGAATTGCATTTAATCAATGAGAGCATTGACAGCAAATCAACGGTTTTGATTAACAGTACAAATGTTTCGAACGAGAATATATCGGAGACAGACGATACCAGTGTACCTGATGCTGTAGAAGTCAAAGATCCAGCTGAAGATAGCTTTGAAACTGACGATTTTAAGACACCAGCTCCGTTTGTGCGATGCTATCGTAAATCTGTAGCAGCGAAACTTTTCACACAAACTGAATTAATTAACAAATCGACAAGCAGTGGTAAATCTAAACCTGAACATGTAAGTAATAAGCATAAAGTTGCTGACGTGATACGTAAAAGCTTCCGCAAACTCATACATTCACGTTTAGAATACGATAAGAATAATAAAACACAAAAAGACGAAAACGCTACTGAAACGATAGCATCAAATTTTATGAGCACAATTCGGCATAGTTTACGCCGTCGGAATAAAAACGACCCGAAATCATACGAAATCGAATTACTCCCGGACGAGAATCCTAGAAATTATTCGATTTTGGACACTGCGGAGCATAGTCGCAAAATATTTAGATTTTCTGCGGAATGCGGTGATCGAACGAATAAATTGAATGAAGATATCAATGGAAAACCTTCAAACCTTCGTCGCAGTTTAAGACGATCGACACGTGATATTCGAAATCAAGTATTGAAAACGGTATTTCATAGAAATATCGACGAGTACAAAATGAATTGTTGAATTTAAAAAAAAAATGATTTTTTTTTAATAGTTTTAAGCTATAAAGCAATTAGCTTGCTTATTTTCACATCACCTTTTGAATATCCAAACTCCACCGATAATTTATTGTTTATTAAGCGATATATTATTTAATCACAAATTTATTTTTTATAAATTAATTTTTTTTAAGTACACTAAATTTGTTGCAACAAACGCACTAGCAGGAAACACGGGAAAAAACCACCAAAGATATTTATTTTTCCGAAATTGCGTTTTTAGTTTTATTTATATTCTTAATGAAAACTAACTTAAAATAGTTCAAATCTGGAAAACATTTATCGCAGTTTTAGTCAAGCTTTGTGTAAAAAAATCATCAAAAAAAAAGAAGTTTTTTCCTGATTGTTGTTGCCTTCGCTTAATTTTTTGAAGACAATTTTCGTTGGTATCTATAAATCATTAAAATGATTTGTCGAAACTTATCAACTGTAGTTTTTAATAAGTTGTAACCTTATTGTTCAATTTTTATTAATAATCCTTGAATTTTAATTCATTCTTAGTAATGTATATTTATTAGCTAGAATGGTTCGAATTAAAACTTAATAACCTTGTTGCCGGGAATTAAATATTATGTTATAAATAATATTCAATATTGAAATGCGATTTCTGAATTTCAAACTGCGCGAGATTGCTTTAAGGACCGATCACTTGAGAAATTTAGGAAATATACGTTTTAAAAATTAGATTTATTTGTGCTTTTTTTATATAACAAAATTACGCAACATTTCCCTTAATTTTAATCGAGCTTTTATCATATTGTTTTTCTGGATTCTTGGGCCGTATCACTAAAGTCCGAGGTACGAGCTTTTAAATGGACGATCGGTCTTTAGCGGTTATTGCAAGTTTGACCACTGCCTGTTGTAGACCACTGTTTTTCGACTGTGGCTAGCCGCATAGTGGATAAAATAATAATCAAAGAAAAATCAATATAGGCAATAAACACCTTAAGCCTTTTAAGTCGACGGGACCAGATGGAATAATTCCTGCGATGCTACAGCACAGTCTGGACAGCATCGTTGTAAGGCTGGTTAACATTTTCAAGGCTTGTCTTCTTCTAAGATATGTGCTTTCGAAGTGGAAAAATGTGAAGGTGGGTTTCATACCAAAGGCAACTAAAAGTAGTCATACGCAGCTGAACGACTACAGGCCTGACATCTTTCTTTCTAAAAACCTTTTACAGACTGATAGATATTCACATAAGAGCCACCGCAAACATCGCCGACCTTAGTCCTTCCCAACATGCTTACGTGAAAAGAAACGACACTGCACACGGTAGTATCAAAAATTGAAAAGTTTATGAAACTCAAGGAGTACACTTTGAGTGCTTTTGTGGATGCAGAGGGCGCGCTCAATATTATATGCACCAATGCGCTAATAGACGCGTTAATTGCACATGGTGTAAATTCCTGCACTTTGCGACTTTGTTGGCTTCCGTGTCATCGGGATTTACCTAGAAACGAAATGGCGGCAGGCCAGGAATGGATCTGCCGCTGCCACCGTTGAGGAAACGGACAATGTTGGCATTGCCTTGAGAGTCGTTAAGACAATTTATGTGAGTCCCCTATCTTTTCTAGTTTTTTCCAGTATTCACTCTCAAAGCCTCATATGAGAAATTTGATAATCTTAATTTTTTTCCTTAAAAATGGTGCGCATTTTGATCTTCTGGAATGAGGAACAATAATATAGGAAGTGTTAGGGAATCATTTTATCCTGAACGTGAGATACTCATCTTTTCGTTTTACTATCCATTTCAACCTATTTTGAACAGATTCTTCTTCTTCAATGGCACGACAGCCCAAATCGGGCCTTGGCCTCCTGATTTTCAGGTTCCTTAACATTTTCATTACTTATTGTGGAAGGGTTGTTAGCCCTTCGCACAACCCTCTTTCTACGAATTTTTCATTTTCGTATTCCGGGGGTTACGTAACCCCCGGAATACATATAAAAGCCATGCGATAGGCAGTTGTGTATGTGTGACAGCCGTCCGGCGGTCGGTTGCTTAAACGTCAATTCCGTATGAAAATTGTCGACAGTGCAAAGAAGTTGAACTTTGTGGCGGTAAATATCGCAGTTTTTTACCAATTTAAAAGGTGATTATTATTGTAAACAATGCCTAAATTAGTGGCGAAGTGTATTAACCAGATTTTAAAACAGATCTTTCTATCCAGAAGTGTTTGAGACTAAAATTGGAGTTTTTTACCGCGTTATTTACCGTCACTTAATGGCTGTAAATAGTGCAATTTTTCATCATTTCATCAGGTAAATATCATTATTAACAATTGATTAAACATCCGTGCAGTGTTTTAATAAGTTTTTAAACAGATATCTCTTTCGGAAAGCGTTTCGAACTAAGATTGTCATCGTGTGGTTGCAGGGAAATCGGTTGTTCTTTTGCACAGCCTGTTGCAGGATTTAGTATCGGCGGAAAGACGGAAACGAAAACGGGTAATTTTTTTAATGGCACTAAAGCATTGGTTTCTTTCGATTTTTCGACAAAATCGACACCGTCCGGCAAACAGGCCAAACGAAATTTTGGCCCAAGATTCTTGGCCAAATTATCCCCACTTTGGGAATATCGATTTTGGCCAATACTGGACCCTAGTGCGTGGATCTAGCATTACGAAAACACGTTCACAAAATTGCACTACATTAGGAATTTAACTTTATTTTTATTTTTTTATTTTGATTTTTACAACATTCCTAACCTATAAAACTTAACACCAAAAAACTTGTTTCGCGAAAAATAACTGCGGGGAATTTCGGCCGACACTGCTTACAATTAATGCAAACGTACGATCTTTCTATATTTAAGGAAGAAACAAGAACAAATCGGTGAAAACACGACTAAAATCCCGATCGAAAACACCAAACTTAAAGAAAATCATCCCGCACGCGAATGAAATGACAGTCGACCGCGGTCGGCTAATAGCTTCATATGTGTAAGTACCATCTTCTATCGCATGGCTTTTACTAGTATTCCGGGGGTTACGGGTGTTAGCTCTTCGCAAAACCCTTTATCTGCGAATTTTTCATTTTCGTAGATTGAGGTAACCAGGTATATTCGAGCAGTGTCCTGGAATTATGCGTTGACCGGGACTTGAACTCACGACCTTCGCATTGTAAACTATAGTATTATAATTATACTATAGAACTTTTGTAGTACATGAAAAGAAATGAAAGTTGCAGTGGAACGGGCAAAATATCTCCATACAAGCTGTGGATTATAAACCTCAAGAAAGCATAGTGGGTAGTGTGTTGGTTTACAACGCGAATCTCGGTCGACGTATTCCGGCACACTGCCTGCTTGGGTATATATTGGACTACCTAAATCTGCGAACATAAAAATTCGTAAAGTGTTGTGCGAAGAGCTAACAACCCTTCCGCAATAGCAAATAAGCAACAAGAAAAATTAAAGAACCTGAAGGTTAGGCCAGGCTCGATTTGGGCTGTTGTGATATTGGTTGGCCGGCCATATAGCACATGGAAGCGAGCAGTTGAGCAGGAGTCCAGAGGAATAAACAAGTCCTGGTCGATATTCAGGACCGTTCCTTGTACATAGAAGAGAATTGTTTCTCTCTATGCCCCTATAGGGGGTCAACCTCTGCACCTCTTCCACATCTTGTCCGTTAAGAACAATCGGTGTGCTCGCATGTACTTGGTTTTACGCACATATATTTTCAGTCACTCCTCTTTGCATTTATAATGCAACGAGCGAACATTTGACTCTAAGTCCGAACGGTTATATACAAGCAAACACACGACATCAGCATAATCAAGGTGACTTGAGATGTTAAATAGTCTCCATTGAAGACCTTTAAGTTCCCCACCTTCCAGTGCAGCTTTCAAGATGTCATTTATTACCACCAGATGATAATATGCAACTTTGTCTGACACCCGTCTGCCTTGTTGGCCAGATCTTCAATGGCCTTTGTCTTGTCGCGTCTAACAGCCTTTTTAAGCTATACAGGGTGTTTGGTACTCCGAGGGCCACCTTGTAAGGGGTTATTCCTAGTATATTTTGAGAAAAAAATTGTCCTACGGAGATGGTCAATTTTCAATATCCGCGGAGATACAGGGCGACCAAGAAAAGTGTTTCGGACCTGTACTCACTGGTCCTCACTCACTCAAAACGCTATATCTTGAAAACTAATAATCGCATTTCAAAGTGTTATAGCTTGTTTTTTAGGGAATCAAATTACCTTTCATTTGGTGTAATAGTCCGTATTGTACCTGTACCCAATCCTGAGGTATTTGCTTCAGACCACAAATTTTTGATACTTTGACCCTCAAAATTCTGTGATCAATGTAGTTTTTCTCAAAAAAAAGCATTATAAAAATGTCAGCTCCACGTATCGCTCGCACATCGAGGAGACATCTTCTCCATCGGCGACTTATAGCCAAATGGTCGATCTGGTTCTTAGTAACACCATCAGGGGAAATACAAGATGTTTTATGGTGACTATTGTGTGGAAAAAGTGTCCTTCCGATGACCATTTGCCAAGTACTACAAAACTCAACAAATAATTGGACGTTTTCGGGTCTCTTAATCCAACGTCGTGACGCGTCGACCCAAGGGTCACCATGTCTCCCCATGACGTGTTCTAGTCCAGTGTTATTAGAGCCAACCTGGGCGTTCATATCTTCCAAGGTGATAGTAATATCACCTCTTGGAACACGTTCGAAGGTGGCACTCAGTTGGCTATAAAACTCCTCTTTGTCACCAGCTGTTGCGGTATTAGTTGGTGCGTAGCATTGTAGAATTGTGACGTTTCTGACACTGCCCCTGAGCCTGACCACGATAAGCCTATCCGATACTTGTTCCCAGCTGATGAGACTTTCTCGCTCTCGGTGTAAGGACGACCGCCACGCCATTTTTGGCTTCACTCTCAAGACCAACATGCGCTGTATCCGTTTCTCGTATCAGTTAGGATTTTAGATCACGAAGAGGTGATAGCAGAGGTAAAGGTATATTTTGCAAACCTTCCAGAATAGCATTTCAGGGACTGAATCTAGTTATTGAAAAAATGTTGGACAAAGTGTATTCAGATAAATAGAGACTACATTGAGAAATAAATTAATTTTTAAAATAGAGAACTCGTCGCTACTAGGTTGACACTTTTCACCTCGCCCTCGTAGTTCGACTCAGTTCGATGATTTAAGCTCACTTGGAACATCTTAAAGTACTCTAATATCCTTGGATATACATACTCCGAAAATAGATGCTTGAATTAGGTTTCTAGATATAAAATAATACCAACGTCGTTTGTTCGATAATCTTTCACTTTAATCATGAGATTTTCTCTTCATTTTTTTGTTTTTTTAATTTTTAACATCATCAACGAATAATGCTGTTGATATTTTGTTCTAAATAAATTACAAAAAGAATTGAATTGTTTTCTTGTCAACTATATGTAGATATATTAATCATTCTATTATTACATTGATTTGTGTTCTTTTTTTATTATTTATTTATATGGAAATTTCATTAAATTGTATTAATCGATTTTTTTATGTATTTCTTTAAAATCTACTTATTGACTAAACAACAAGTTTTTTTTCATATTTTAAATCATTTTCTCGTATTGGTTAAATATTAAATAATGTTCTTTTCATTTATTTAACTCTTCATTTTGTATAATAAATTTATTAACAATTCGATTTTTTTTATTAAGTCTTAAATTGATTTATGTTTAGTTTGAACTGAAAAGAAATTATTTATTTTTTTAGATTTGAGCCAGAATTGGGTTGTTCGTTATTAAAAATGTAGAGGAGAGGAATTAAATTTGTTGACAGTAAGATTTTTTTTTGTTATATTATTTTGTTTTGGTGAAAAGTTCGAAAATAAATCATTTAGTAAAAATATGTAAATAGCCTTAGTGTAGAAAGTAGAAAACGAATTAAAATCATATAAATAAATGTTGAAAAAAAACACTAATTTAATTGAATGACAATGTCCGAGATTTCTAGTGAATTTAGCAAAATAAATCTGTAGGATCTTGAAAGCCTTCTTCTCTAGTTATTTTTCACTAGTTCTTTTCATTAAAGGAAAGCCTTTTGTCGGGATTTGAACTCACGACCTTCGCATTACAAGACAAACACGCTACCCACTAGGCTACACCCTAGCAATCGTTATTTCGTTATGTTTTAAATATTCACTAGAAATCTATGATAATTCATCTCCATTTAAGTTCATTTAATTAAATTATATAAAAAAAGAACGAATATATTATTTACATAATTTTCATTTATTTATTTTTTAATATTTTTTTTTTTCTAGGTTTTGTTTTATATATTTAATAACTCTTTCAAATTGATTCTTTTCTTAGCCGTGAATTGAACATTTCGCATCTTCTTGGTTTGTAAGGTAAATTTTAATATTCGTTTTGTTTTCTGTTTATTTTCTTTAACTCTTACCATTTTATTTATATACTTATACTTTTATTTGTAATTAAAATTATTTGATTAAAATTTGCAGTCTCTATGCATTAATAAATGCACGGTATTTTTAATATTATTTTAATTTTATAATTTTAAGATTTGTTTTTACTTTAAACAAATTGAAAAAAAAAAATTTTTTTTTAAACAATTCTTCTATCACATTTACTACAAAGCAAAGAAAAATAAATAAATTTTAGATACACATACCATTTCGAAATAAAGATGGAAAAAAATGTTGTTTGCGATAAGAATTAACGTTTAAAAAATTTATTGATTAAATGCCAACAAAATTGCTGAAGTTTTGTATTTAAATACGATAAAATTAAATGCAGTTGGTATTTTTAGTTAGAAAAGAAATTAAGATATTCGATTACATAACATTTCTAATTTTCTTATATATTATTATTTTATAATTTTATTAATTACTTTAAACGTACTTTTTTCTTTTGTGTGTGTGGTTTTGTTTTTAATCTTAGAGCTAAATTGTGGATTTTTAATATTTTTTTTTCTTTTTTATCATTTTTTATAATTTTATTTTCTTTATAAATTAACTGTTAAATGGCATTGTTATTCCATTTAAATATAATGTATTTAAAAAAAATTGACCCGATTAGAATCACTCATTTTAGATTCTTATTAATGCTATGAAATTTTCGTATAAAGAAGGAATAAGATCGAAAGGCTTAGTGAATCGTATTATGAGTCAAACTTTTGATTACATTTTTTTTTATTATTTCAACAACCTGTTGATTGGATGCTTAAAAAATGAATTTTATAAATTATTGTTTCATATTATGTTATTTATCGAGTCTGTAATAATTATCAGATCATTATTATGGCAATATTTCACAGAAATACAGACCAGTGCGAGCATGCCTTAACTAATCATCCCTTCTTTAATTCATTATTAAATCGACTCTTTTTTGAGTGATTCCTTATTTTAATTTTTTATTGCTTAAATATATTTTTTTAATAATTTACAAATGGTAAACTTAATTAAATCGACTAAAACGCTTAGAAGTATGAAAAACGTCACTAACAACAGTTTCATGTGTATATATCTTTTTCTTCATTTTTTGTGTTTGGATGTGTTTTATAGTAATTTTGGTTCGTTTTGTTGCATTTTTTTCGTCACAGAAAATTTTATTCAACTTATTTGTTATTTTACATAAAGTATCGGACTCAATGCAACTTGCGGTAAGTTCTAGCAATACGAACTTATGTGTGATATTTATTTTGTTTACGTTGTAGTGTGCAGTTTCTTTTGTTGATTTTCAATGTTCATATTGTGAATGAATAGTTTTTGATTGATTTTCTGCTTTATTAAATGCAAATTTTAAGAATTATTATGTGTACGATTATTTATTACAGATTCGCATTGGAATTTTGTGCAAACACCAAGCCATGGTGTCGTACTTTAGAACTTTGTACTTAAAATCTGCAATGCAATTGTTTAGGATTTTGGGGACAGTAAAAAAATATAAAATAAATTTCTTTACTTTATAAAAATTATTGTTAACTGAATGAAATAAATTAATTGAAATAATTAATTAATTTATTCATAGCATAAAAATTGTTTGTTTGATTTACTGTTTAGTAGTATTATATTCTTGTTGTTTTAGTAGAGTATACTTGTTATGAAATTATAGGAATTTAAAAATTGATAAAAGCTGTTTCGAAATGTTATTGTAAAAAGCCTTGACAGACTGAACATGAAATTTCGTCGTAAAGAAATGCTGCTTTTCTATCGAAATAACTTCACATCGAGATTTCGTAGCCGGTCAGTCTAGGCTACTAGGTATGATCAGTAATTTGAATAATATGGATGGATTTAAACTTAGCTACCATATCAATGCCTATAAAACTTAGGCCAATTGTCTAGTTCTACAAAGAATAGCAATGTGTGCACCATCGGTCAACTAGTTTCGCTCTCTTTTCGTCAATGGCAATGGTTCAAGGCCTTGGACTCCTGGTTTCTAAATATTTGACGTGCAATTCCTGCGCCCTAACTATGAAATATGATATTCGTAGAAATATCCTTGAAATATTTTAATTATGTGTCGACCGGGATTTAAACTCAATGCTACATATACGCATGATTTAAATTTGATGTTTGGCAGTCTACAATTATACTTCTTTGAAGACATCGTTCCCCGTTCGAAATTGAATGAGTATTTGAGCCAAATTTTGAACTTGTAAAAATAATACAATAAAAAAAAAAACTAGGATTACGGGGATAAAGATTTTTGTGACATAAAGAAATTATTATGTTTTGATTGAAAGATTGAACTAATTTTTTCATATCTCACTAAGTTATTGCTAAAATATTTTGTACCAGCTTTGCGCTTCATAAATTTGATAAACACTATAGTATAATATAATGTATTATATCTCGTGAAATTATAATATGTATTTGCGTAGGAGGCAGAAAAGATTGTTCTCTAAGGAATTTTCAGGAAAATAACTATTATAATCAAAAAATTAAAATTTTAAATTTCCCATCCGTCACTTTTATATTTTGCAAGGAAATCAACTTCTTATTAAGTTACGAAATTGTGTCATTTGGTATGAGAGGGAGTAGAAGGAGTGATGGTTTAATTTTTTTTATCTTGCTGCCACAGTATCGTATAATAGTGGGGTTTGTATAGTAGATGGTGAAAGAAGTGAAAATTCTTATTATTTCAGATAACTATCACCTAAATTTTTCGAGAAGATCGGCTTATTGTGAAGTTTGGTCATTTTGTATAGGAATATTGTAGAAGAAGTGGAAGCTGATTTTTGAACTTGAACAGTACTTTTTCGATAAAAAAAATAGCGACTACAAAATTTCAACCTCTAGCTCAACGCGTTCCCAAACTATAGAGCGAAAGGGACGAACGGACATCCGGTTTTGAGCTTTATGAGCAACCCGCTTTTTTTACAAAATTTGTTGGTGAAAACTTATTATACTCTCAAATTTCATATATGTATGTATATATATATATATATAAAGCTAGCCGTACTCCAACATCGGCCTTCGGCCGGTCTTTTTTTAACGTCTACGTAGCCGAATGTACAAAACTCATAAGCGCTGTGTTTCATTACCAACAACTATTGTTGGCCTTGATTAGAATTTAATAAAATAAACCGCATGTCTGTAGGTATTACCGTTTGGTATGGGAATTTCCATCAGCCACTTACATCCGAGCATTAGATAATTCACCCGCAATGGAATAAATAGATAACGAATCACTACATAAAAATTTGTGGGGGGATTTCATATGCCATCTAGATTGAAGTTCAAGTTCATCCGAATTCAATTTGTAAATATACGCTTTTCAGATATTGTAGCTCATGGGTGTCGTAGGCAATTTTTTAATAATTTTCAATACTGTGTTTGCGTAATTTAACATATTTTCTCATTTCTTATTATAGACTTTACAGAGGTGGTTGGAATACTCGCTTATTTAAGAGCAAGCTGGTCAAATTTATCAGTTTTTAATGTGGCATTTATCATCTGAGTGTTTACTTATATTGTCTATGATATAATTAATGGAGTGGGTTACCGGAACAAGTAAATTCAAATTATTAGCCCAATTTTGAGTACATTAAAAATGCCTGCGAACAATAAATGGATCTTATTGACAACATAAATTAAAACAACTATCTTAAATTACTGATTCATTTCGCCCTGTTGTCTATTTCTAATAAACTATAAAAGGAAACGATTAGTAATATTGAAACCCCGGCCCAAATTTCAGTTAGTTTTTGATCCTGCCTCTTATTAACTTTCTAATTTTCATTTTATGTAATTCGATATATTCATTGTGGCTATTATATTTTTTGCCCAACCCATTAAACTGTTTAATTATTTCTAAATTTCCTTTAACTATTGTTTAACGACGTCACAAAACGAAAAAATATGATCAATTTTATGACGTCTCTAAAAATCATACTTTAAAGGTTTTTTCGCGACGATGACGTTGATGTGATCCAACTGCAATCCCGTTGGTGAATTGCTGTTGCTGATAGTATTGAGCTGTACGTGATTGCTGTTGTTTAACATAACCGTCAACATCTTTGACAAAATTATTGATGACGCCACCGTTACCACCATTCGAATTGATTATCATCGTCGACGAATTATGTTTACCGTTATAAGTATTATTAATAATATTGTTATTGGAACGTTTCATTTTCGTTAATTGTGACGATGTTGTCGAAATGGATGGTGGTTTCGTAGCGGTCGTTGTTGTCGTTACAACATTATTTGATGTCATCGATGTGGTTGATGTTACAATAACAAGTGCGGGACAGCGTCGGATTACATCAACACCACCGCCGCAACAAGCACACTCCTACAATTCGGTCACCGAATATAAATCGCTGTTGGCATGAGTGCCGCCACGTTTCAGTGAACGATAGTAGATATTTGTAGCTGGTTGCTGCTGTTGTTGTTGATGATGATGATGATGATCGTAACTATTCTTATTGCTAGATATTTGGTGTTGTTGTTGTTGTTGCTGATGATGATGATTGCCCTGACTCGACTGGTAACTTGGCAAATTATTGTTGTTTTGTTGATGGGAATGATGATGTGACGATGATGTTACGTTCGAAGAGCCGTGACGAGAGGACTGCTGATAGCTTTGTTTCGTTGACGAACTCAAATTGGATTTGTATTGTTCCACATATGGTATGCCGCTACCTCGACTATTGTCGTATTGATGTTGTCTGCTTGCCTTTTCCGTCTGTCCGGCATTTTGTCCGCGATCATATCCAAACGTACTATGCGTTGACGATTGCTGCTGATGGTGCTGTGGTTGTTGATGATGCCGCGACAAGTTTGACGATTTCGATGATGGAAGTGTTTGCGTGTTGGATTGACGAGACGATCGTGAAGAAGTCTGCTGTTCGTCTTTGTGACGATTTTTCGGTGGAAGGGACGGTGGAACTACTTTGGCTAATTGCTGAGCGGATCCATCTGAACCGGTACGCCCCGCTTCTCGCAATTGACTTCTTGTCGGACGCTGCAATGAACGGTAATTGTTGAGATTCGCCGCACACAATGGTTGTTGCGAATTTTTTGATATATCTGGTAGCTTAACGCTTGACTGTGGTATTTCCGGTAAGGGCTGATTGAGAATTGATATTCCTTTCGCTGGTTTGCCATTTGACGATCGATAGTTTGATGTCTCGATACTGTATACTGTTGATTGTTGTTGATGATGAGATTGTTGCTGTTGATGATGTGATTGTTGCTGCTGATGATGCTGTTGCTGATGGTGTATTAGTGGCTGCTGATGATTTGATTGTTGCTTCTGCAGCTGTTGTTGTGGCTGATGAACTTGTTGTTGTTGCTGCTGCTGTTGATTCTGTTGTTGCCTAGTTTCAGCTTCACGGCGAGCCACTTCTTTATGTAGAGCAGCCGTTGCACTACCAACACCATTCGTTCCAGGAATATCCGAAAATGTATTCAGGTTAGATTTCTTATACGGCAAAGTCGAACAGTCCGATTGATTTGAATAATCTTTCGAAACAGTTGCAATACTAGGTGTCTTAGCACTCTTTAGATTTGGACTAGGGCTGGCACCTTTTCCGGTTAATGAGCCGCCATATCGACCGCCATGCCTCAACGTTGCACATTTATTAGCGGTTGCAGCAGCAACAACACTCAAATTATTGTTACCACGAATTGCTTTCGGTCCGATACTTATGTATTTTGGATCAAAACGATTGAAACCGTTGTTAGTGACGTCACGCGGATCTTTGTCATTGATTTCCTTATCGAGAAGACTATCACTAGTTATTTTACAGATTGGGTTAGCAGCGGTACTAGATTTTGGTAAAGTTGACGTATTTGAAATGTTTAGTTGGGATTTTACTGGTAAAGAACTGCCTGCAGATAAGTTGCAGGCAGGCGATTCTCAGTAAAAATCATTCGATTCGAGCGTTTTGCATTGCTTACTCAGTGTTGCATATTTTCCGTTGTTCGGTCCAGCAAAGAATGATGGCTGTTGAGATGGTAAACGGCCTAGTGTGTGGTGTCCCGAGCTGCTGAAAATACACGAACATGCAATTATTCATTTATTTAGACAAATAAATTTGAATTTTAGTTATATTCATTGGTGTCGAACAAAAAATTGGTAACAATTCATGCTCTCACCCAAAAAAGTTCCTATAAAATCAACAATTGCCAATTAAAATATATACTGGAAATCCACACCCTTAAGAGCCATCTAATTCTTATTCGTCCTCATTCTGATTATGTAAAAAATCCTAAACAATAATTCCCGCGAAAGTATTGGACCAGAAAAAAACTTAATTATAAAATCGAGCATACGACTGACCATCACAATTTACATTTCATACAATCTTTCATCCTGTTTTTTAGCTACGATGAACACACAGAAGTTTTTAATAACTTTAATAACTTAATAACTTTTCAAGAATCGTAAAATTAATTTCAATATGGAATTAAATTTGAACAATAGTTGTCGAGTTTACATAGCAATTCTAGTCAACAGCGAATTAATCTATGATTGAGAGAAACCCAGAGAAGTAGTGGTATCTCATTCTAGGTGGGTAAATTCAATCAAATCAAATTAAAACCCCCTATAGGGGCATAGGACAGAAACAACTCTCTTCCACAAGGCGCGGTCCTGAGCATCGGCCTTAAGCTGTTGCCAGGACTTGTTTATTCCTCTGGCCTCCTGCTCAACTGCTCGCTTCCATGTGTTACATGGTCGACCAACCCGACGTCTTCCTTGAGGATTATAATCCAGAGCCTGTTTGGCGATGTTTCGTTCTGGTTTCCTCAAAGTATGACCAATCCACTGCCACTTCCGCCTTTGATTCTCAATACCTATTTTAGTCTGGCCAGTTGTACTCCAAAGTTCGTCGTTGGAGATCACTTCTGGCCAGAATATTCCTAAAATGCGTCGGAGGCACTGGTTCACGAAAGTCTGTAGTTTCTTGGTAAGTCAAACGGTCACTTTCCACGTAGTACAACCATATAACACGGATTTGACGCATGCGTCAAAAACGAGCAACTTCGTGCGAAGAGAGATCTCTCTTAACCTCCAGAAAGGGTAAAGGATATCGAAGGCCTGACGAGCTTAATTTAGCCGAGCCTCAACATCCTTTTCGGTTCCGCCGTCCATGCTGACAATGCTTCCGAGATAGCAATCTTGCACCTCTTCCACATCCTGTCCGTTAAGAACAATCGGTGTGCTTGCGTTCAAACCCATGTGCATGTACTTGGTTTTACGCACATTTATTTTCAGTCCCACCTCTTTGCATTTAGAATGCAACGAGCGAACATTTGACTCTAAGTCCGAACGGTTATGTGCAAGCAAACACACGTTATCAGCATAATCAAGGTGACTTAAGATGTTAAATAGTCTCCATTGAAGACCTTTACCTTCTCCACCTTCCAGTGCAGCTTTCAAGATGTCATTTATTACCACCAGAAACAGGGCTGGTGATAATATGCGGCCTTGTCTGACACCCGTTCGCACAGCTCTCCTCTATGCAAGACGCGACACCTTGCATCTTCGTAGGATTCTGTAATCATAGCTATGACCTTATCTGGAATACCTCTCCTACGCAAAGCATTCCATATGTAATCTCGCTTAACGCTGTCGAAAGCCTTCTCGAAGTCCACACATGAGATGTAGTGGCGAACCCATTTCGGCTGACTGCTCTAATATTATCCGTAGAGTATTTGTGTGGTCGGTACAAGAAGACCCTTTACGGAATCCAGCCTGATAAACTTCGAGAGTGCTCTCGACGACATCACTAATCCTATTGAGAATTACCTTAGCCATAATTTTTGATACGGCAGTTCCGTTGACATCGATCACCAGGTGGTTGGCAGTGAAATTCCTGTTCGTCAACTGTTTCATGATTTTGAATAGTGAACCCATATCCCAAGGTAAGCCGCAGATTCTGCCTTGTTTGCCAGATCTTCAATGGCCTTTCTTTTGTCGCGTCGAACAGCCTTTTTAAGCTGTATATGAGCATCGCGGTAGTTTTGCCTCAGGTCGGGCGTTCGTTGATTTATATCGGGTTGAGAGATGATTGCCAATTTGGCCTTTTTCCGATTGCCAACCTTGTCCCATGTGTCTTGCGACATCCAGGGTTCCTGCCCGCTTTGCACATATCCCACAGATTCTTCAGCACTAGTTAGAAAAGTGTTTTTGGTTCCCTCCCAATTGGCGTCCAGTGTGGGCATTTCATATTCACCCAATGTGGATGACTTTTCGCATAGCATAGTGGTGTATTCGCATTTTTTGTTGGGATCTCTTAAGTTTATCCACATTAAGCTTGCGCTTCATTTGAAGAATTTGTGGTCGTCGGATAGCTGCTGTACACAATTTCAAGCAGGCAACCATCAAGTGGTGATCGCTCCCCACGTCAGCTCCACGTTTCGCTCGCACATCGAGGAGACATCTTCTCCATCGGCGACTTATAGCCAAATAGTCGATCTGGTTCTGAGTAACACCATCAGGGGAAACCCAAGATGGTTTATGATGACTCTTGTGTGGAAAAAGGGTCCCTCCGATGATCATTTGCCGAGTACTACAAAACTCTACAACTAATTCGCCGTTTTCGGGTCTCTTAATCCAAGGTCGTGACGCGTTGACCCAAGGGTCACCATGCCTCCCCATGATGTGTTCTAGTCCAGTGTTGTCTGATCCAACCTGAGCGTTCATATCTCATGAGATGATAATAATATCACCTCTTGGAACACGTTCGAAGGTGGCACTCAGTTGGCTATAAAACTCCTCTTTGTCACCAGATTTTGCGGTATTAGTTGGTGCGTAGCATTGCTGAATTGTGACGTTTCTGACACTGGTCCTGAGCCTGACGACGATAATCCTATCCGAGATTGGTTCCCAGCTAATGAGACTGTTTCTCGCACTCGATGTAAGGACGAACGCCACGCCATTTTTGGCTTCACTTTCAGGGCCAATGTAGAGAATAGTGTTTTCACTAGGAGTTCGTTCTTCTCCTGATCCTGTCCACCTGACCTCGCTCAAGCCCAAGATTTGGATGTTATAGTGCTCCACGGTCGATGACTGATTGGCGGTGCAAGGACCGAGTAACCCCAGCTCTTCCCCCGTCATTCAATGTTCGAACGTTTCAGAAGCCAATCATAGTTCGTTTTCGAATGCCAAAAGTCGTTACCGTAGAATCAGTCCGTATCCGAGGCGCTGCATCCATTTCTCGTATCAGTTAAGTCTTAAGATCACGGGTGATAAGCCCATGATCCAGTGAGCGTCCATTTGCCATTTTTAGGGTAAGTAGGACTGGGTGTGGGTGAATTCTACAGCCCCCATCCCACAGGGTGATAGTTAGCTCAGGTTCGTGGAGTCGCTAGTCTCCAAAGATAGTTGCAGGAATTGGTAAAACCTCATCCTACAACTACCCCCTTGCGGAAAGGTGAGTAAATTGTTGTCCCCAAACTATTTAAAAAACTTTACAAATGAGCGAACTTGAATACTAGGGCACTATCAAAAAGGAAAACTTGATGAATAAATCGGAGATGCGAAAGTTTTGAAGTAATTGAGGCCATATCAGGGTTTGAAAATAATGTCGGTTTATTTTAGGCGGCAGGAAGAGCAATTTGTTTGAACGATTGTAATCAATTAGATTTGAGTATATAATTGCATTTGAAACTGAAAATATTTGTTTCCCAAAAACTAACAATACACAAATGTGTTCAAAAGTGTATTCCAATTTTACAAAATAAAAAAACATGAAAGAATTAAGATTGCGCGCAATACCTTATCTTAGAATGTCACCTCAATTTCTTCAGTTTAATTAGCAATATTTCTATAGCGGGTAATAAAGGAAAATAATGATTTTTGAATTTGTGGTTGTAATTGTAATGAAGCGGTTTTTTGTTGAATTTTATATATATGTGTAATCAGGATACTGGCGTAGCGAATTTCATAAGACTTTGGCTTTTATTTAGGACGTGGTAGATTTTTTTGTGGTGCCAAATGAACGTCAACGTTTTTTATGCACGAAACGATATGAGGCTTTGAAAGCAAATGTCACCTAACCATCCAGCATTCTTATTGGGGCTAGGCCACTGCTGCTCGCATAGCCTCGAATCTGAGAGTATATTGTGATTACTCTTAACGTTTGTAACGCCAAGAAATAACACTCGCGCAGAAGTCACCAAGGGTGAAGAAATATTTCTGGTCGTTTAGAAACCTAGATTCCGTGTGACTGTCCGTTTTATACAACATAACTCTCGAATGAATTGAGCTGAAATTAGTTAATGTAATTTTTTGGACAGAAAAGAAACTTTACATCTCCCATACAAATTTCACGAAATCTCCAAGAATTAATTTTTCTTCGAACTATTTATTATTTTAATTTGGGGAGCACGTGAGAGCACTGCGACCTTCTCGCCCTATTGTGCGTTTATTGCCCCTTTACCCTACCACAACTCGATAGCTTTGGCTTATCAAAGTACGTTTAATGGAGCCATGTTGGATAGTTCATCAGTTGTAATAACATCTTTTGCTAGATGATTTAGTCTTTTTCTTGCTTCTGCCTCGCAGTGACACAGTACGTGCTCTGTCGTTTCTGACTCTTTGAGACAGAGGCAGCAGATGTCGGTTTCAGGTAGACCCATATTTTTAAGATGGTTTAGTTCGCTGTGGCACGTCATAAGGCCGATCAGAGTCCTAATATCACTTTTGCTGAATTTTAGAATATCCTCCACTTTTTTTTTGTGGTATGATTAATTTTTTTGAAATTGATTGACCTGAAAGTCTATTCCAGTAGATTCTATGCTCTTGCTCAACCCACTTTCTAAGTATAATATTATAATATTTTTCTTCGAAACTATTAAGAGGACTAGACAATGGTTATTGCCGGAAAAAAGGCGCTCTCGTTTTTCTTCATTTAAAAAAAGGGAAGCAAATGCAATTGTATAATTTTAACCGATGTTTGTTATACATTGTGACAAAAAAGTATCGCTAATTTGTAATTAAAATTACTCTGGGGAATGAAATTTCAGATTTTTTTTTGCTTTTTAGGTCAGCTCCGACTCAGCATAGTTCCGGAGGGTTAATCCAGTGGACAACTATAGCATCAAAGTATAAGACCGTAAGCTTAATTAAAGGAGATAAACTCTATAAACTCGGAGATCAAGTCAATCTTCTAAAACGAACTCCAAAGAGAATAATAATGTACATTCGAAGGAAACGTCGGAACATTCATAGCGTTCTACAAGCGTGCACATAGATAGAAGAGCAAGAAAGACTGCGAGCAGACTTAGTGGTTTATAAATTAAAGAATAAAGGAATATGTATAACTGTAACAGATTCTTGTGTTAATTAAATGAAATGAAATATAACTATAATAAGTTGATATATACTGTCATAGTTCAGTGTTGCCTATTAATATTTTTTAGATTTAGCACTAAAGCATGGGCCCGATCAAGTTGCACTGATTTAAAATGTATTTAAAACTAAAAGTTTAAAATATTTTTTTAATTGTAAATAATATATTTAATTAGAGATCTTAGAAAATAGTATAAACAAATTAATATTGCATTGCAGGGGCCAAGTCTGGTAAATAAGTGGCATGGGGTAGCTCCTCCCAGTTCAGTATCTCCAAGTATAGGGTTATTCTATACGAGGTGTTATTTTGATATTCAAAGAAATATGGCATTTTTTGAGATAAATGATCGGGTGTTTATTTCATTGTAAAGAGGAAAGTATGCCGTTAATAATGGAAAACAACATCAGCAAATGGCCACCACGACCACGCTTACAGGACCGTATCCTTTCCATGAAATTTTTCATAACCAAATCGCAAAGTGGCTGCCCTATGTCCTCGATAGTCTCACGAATTCCATCTTTGAGGTCTTCAATTGACGCTGGTCACCTGTTGCTCCAGCCTCATTTTCGAAAAAGTAAGGTCCAATGACCCCGCCGGACCATTTGGCTGATGTTGTTTTCCATTATTAACGGCATACCGTCCTCTTTACAATGAAATAAGCATCCGATCATTTATCTCAAAAAATGCCACTTTTCTTTGAATATCAAAATAACACCTCTTATTGGATAACCCTACGAACCGTCTCTGCCAAATTTTCACCATTTTTATAGTGAATTTTAATAATTTCAATGCGTGTTGAAGCGTGTATCGTTCCATTTTTATTAATGGCGTAGTTTCTACTTGTCAAATGTCAAAAAATGACAGCTTCAAAAGTGACATCTACCGAAATAGCGGGCTTTTCAAAATAACACCTCTTATAGTATCGGACGATTTTTGGCGTGTGCAATGGCTTGACATGTCGTTGTTGATAGTCCGGCCTTTTTTCGCGCAGAGCACGTTGCAATTTCATCAGTTGTTGGTGGAGCGGTGGCCATTGACAGTTTGATCAGGTTTGAACAAATCATAGTAGACGATACCCTGCTGATCCCACCAAACACACAGCGTCGTCTTCCGTCCGAAACGATTTACTCTTGGGGAAGATGTTGATGGTGGCCGGGATCAAATCACGATTTCCTGCATTTACAATTCTCGAAATATATTGTTTTCATCGTCAGTCATAATTCGATGCAGGAACGACTTTCTTTTTTGTCTGGCGAGCAAGATTTCGCATGTGTTTTGGTGTCGCTCCATCTGCCTATCGTTCAATTCTTGCGGCACCCATTTTCCGATCTTTTGAATCTCTTCCATGGCACGTAGACGCATGAAAATGGCTGGTTGAGTAACACCCATTTGTTCAGCAAGCATTTTTGCGATTGAGTATCGTTCTCATCCAAAAGAGTCTGCAGTTGATGGTCCTCAACCTTCTAGCGCCGATTTTCACGCTTCTTGTCGCTCATGTCATAATTACCGTTTTTGAACCGACGAAACGAATCTCTGCACATTGTTTCCAAAAAAGTACTGTCACCATAGGCCTCCACAAGCATTCGATGCGATTCGGTAGCTGGTTTCTTCAAATTGGAGCAGAAATACAGAGCTCTTTTTATTGCACAAAACTACCGCAGCACACACTTTTTACCGACTTAACACAATTAATTTAACTCTTTAATATATAAGAAATATCGATAATACCCTTCTATCACCTTAACCCAAAACAGACTGGTTATACTAAAAGATTTCAAATATTTACAGCTTGTTCATAAAATCGTAAATTTTTATAAATTCAATAATAATCTGACGTCGAAAGAGAATGTTTATTAAATATCGTCGGTTAACAAACAAAAGTGTTTAAATCACAAAATGAAAATGCTACAACAGAACGTTTTGAAACCGAAATTCACTGTGATAAGTAGGCTGAAAGAAATTATGTCTGTACTTTTCACACTTTAAATAGTTTTGAGTTTGAATATATTAACTTTTAGTATTTTCAAACGCTCTAAAGAAAGCGGTAAACTGATTTCATGAACAAAACCAATTTATTAAAAATTCGACTTAAACACCTCTGGTTCTCAATATATAAATCATTCAAATTGCACATGATTTTTTTGGATGATAGCAAAAAATCTACTTAATTCAACGTACTGTACAAAAAAAACGCCGGCATGTAGTTAGTGCAAAAAAAAAACATAATCAAAGTTAATTATTTGAAATACAATGAGAATCGATAATGTGCACTTAAAATCAACCCACGCCAGGGTTAAACAAATTATGGCTATTTGAAATTAAATTAATAATTTGCAATAGCTAAAATGTTTACATAAAAATCAACGGTTATGAATTTTAATTTTTGTTTTTTAAACGATAACAAATGAAAAAAATTATAAATAAATAAAATCAAATGAAAAGAAATAAAAAGCCATGCCTTGTGCCATGCACCAAATCATTATAATCAGGTGGCGGCGATTCGCCATCATATGATGCCACCAACCCTCTTAATCCGGCCGTTCCGTTTTTATGATGACCCGTAGAACTAGTGATTGGTGCACTTGGTGTCAAATGATTCTGCTGATGATGTAAAAGTGTTCGATTAATTGTTGATGTTCCACCAATTCCTCCAACGCCGCCACTGCCAACAGGATTATAAACGGGCGTTGGCGAAGTTGTGCATCGACTCGGCTCTTGGAACAGAGGTGCTGTTTCAGATTTATCGCCTTCCGGTTGCCTGTGAAGGTGATAACACGGGTGCATAGATAAGCGTTTATCATTCATAGAATATTGATTAAGAGAAATTTTTTTTTTTTTAAGTTTCAATTAAACAAATTATTTTACTTTTTAGTTAAATAGATCCAGGCATGTGAATCAGCATAGATGAGTATTGTTAGTAGAAAAGCGGTTAGTAAACCGGCGACCATCATAAGACTTAGTCCTAGAAGACCGCCACCGCATATTCCTTTCATAGCGGCTGCATAGTGCTTATCTATCGAACGACGATCCAGCATCGCAGATAGAACTGATAGTTTTCGTTTGGTTTCTTCGAGTTCTTTATCCATACTATCGGCAGCACTGCTTATATCGATTCGAGGATAGACTTCTCTGCTCATTCTGAAAACAATCAATATTTCATTAAAACTGATGTGATCCAATTATTTTCGTAAGCAATTTCATGCCTTGAAACCCTATGAACAGATTCCTTAGCTTTTTCTACAAAATCTCGTGATTCATTTAAACGTAAAATGAAACGATTACGTAATGTTCCACAATTTAAATAGTACACATCATCTGGACTTTTCTGTAATTAGGAAAAATTTAATAAAATTATCATCACACCTTTTCTGAAATTAAAAAAAAAACCAATAAAATTATATCTTATTAGCCATAAAACTTTTTTAATTTGTCTATTTAATCGGTAAATTTTGCAACTTAATTGCTGTTTTCGTACCGAAAAAGTCGAGATTTATTCAGATTGTAGAGCTATATGATCTAAAATTTACGTTTCGACCAATTTCAATTATTCATATAATAACCATCGAATTATGTAAAAGCTACGAACTTGAAAGTTTGTACAAACACCTTTCAAGAAAAATGAAATAATACTGTTTCACAGATTTTACGATTCGCTCAACTCCTCTAACCCCTCCCATACAAATGTATGGTTTCAAGAATATAAAATGCATTGAATTCCATAGAATTTTTTTCTTTTATGAAATTAACATTCTATAGGGAGGATTTTGAACGTTATACTAGCATAAATGAGCGAATGAAATATTGATTTTATATACTGAAGATATTGATCGTAATCGCGGCTACGTGTTAAATATTTAACAACAGAACCCCCATTCACTTAGTCTTCTGTATCGACCCTAACCTGCATATTGACTTCCACGCATCCTCAACTTGTGAAAAGAATAATAAAGTTGCCCCGACTTGTTGCCAGATATTATTTGCTGTCTTTAAATTTTTATCCGTAATGAGAGTTTCGCCAAGTCTATGTTAAAATGTATCCCATTTTCGTCACCATTCAATATTTTGGGATGGTCATATATGTATACATGCGTGAGTACAAAGGAAATAAAACAACCAGAAAGGTGAAAACGACTAAAAAATAGAAAAGTGGACTTTCGACAAAGACCTTTAGACATTGGCAATCTTGCAGATCGACCCATATAGATATGGCTCAAATGCACATTTAAATGCATTCGCGAATAATACGCACGTTGAATTGTGCCAAATGCCTGGTATTACCCATACTTCTATGTTGGTTTTCAGAATGAAATATATATTACACAGCCACACCCAGGGTGTTAGCTGAAAATTTATTGTCCGAGGAAAAATGTAGCGCCTCTGCTTTCCGGCCGATATGATATAGGATAAGGTAATAATTCGCCAATTTGGTCTGATATACACGTTCTTTTAGTTCATATTTTTCTATATTCTCTGAGCTACTCACCATTGCTATTTGCCGGCACATAAACTCATTTGGTCGCATACAAAAATCGCCTAATGATACTGAACTGGCTAGATATATGCCTGCTAATAGCCAGCATATAATCACTCCGAAAAGACCGAATACACTGAAAAATATTAAAGCACAGCGTGACCGTCTCGCAACACCAATTACTAGGATCGTGCAGAGTAATAGTAAGACCGTTAGGTATCCTAAGGTGGCAGGCCAACGTATCGATTCGTAAAATTCGCCGTACTGTAACGAAATAAGTAAAGTACATTATTAGTTATCAAAAGTTATGCTTATTATGATAATAATATGTTAATAGTATTTAGTCCTAAAACGTCCAGGCTATATCAATGGGAGAGCCTGATTTATAACGCTGTGATTTCCATGATTTTCATGTTTTTCTTTTTTCGAGATGAGCATAAAATAAACTTCTATGAAATTTCCAAAATTTGCTTATTACTTTAGATAACAAAAGGTTTTCGTGCAATAATATTGACGCATCGTTTTATGCCGGGCACATTTGTGCTCGCGACACAAGTCGCCATTTTCTTCAAATATATAATATAATGCAAAGAAATAAGAAGGAATAAACAAGTCCTGGCAACAGCTTAAGGCCGATGCTCAGGATCGCGCCTTGTGGAAGAGAGTTGTTTCTGTCCTATGCCCCTATAGGGGGTCTTAACAGGAATTTGATTGATTGATTGAAAGAAATAATGCTCGCATACAATCGCCATGGGTACAGAGATATGATGATGCAATGGCGTTACAGCCCATATCGAGCCTTGGTCTCCCGGAGGCACCTCCTCCAGTTGTCGCGGTCCAACGACCGCGTCCTCCAGTTTGAAAAATCGAGAAGTGATTTGCAAACTGCGTCGACTGAGTCCTTTCATCGTTTTCGTGGCTTCCCCTGCGGTCGGTTGCCTTGAGCTTTGCTCTTGAGCACTAGTTTTGCGCAGTTTGATCACGATAGATGCTGGTGGGTCGTCAAATAGTTGATACAACTCATGGTTGGATCGAATTCGCCAATCATCTCCTTCCTTAACTGCTCCGTACACATTCCGAAGGATTTTTCGCTCGAACGTGTTGATTGACTTTTCCGACACCCGCATCAAGATCCACATTTCGCATCCATAGAGCAACACAGGATGAATTAGTATCTTGTAGATGCGTAGTTTATTGTTTCGGTGGACCTTCCTTGATTTCAATATGGGGAGGACCGCAATGCTTTGTTAGCTGTCGTGATTCTTCTTAGAATTTCATGTTGCTCATTGCCGTGAGAAGGGCTCGCAGGTATACGAATTCATCCACCCGCTCGAAGTTGTATTTGCCCATGTCTGGGTCATGTATTTAGTTTTCGCTTCATTGACCCTGAGCTTTACTTTACCCGCTGCCGACTCGAACTCCTGAAATACTTCCTTAACGCAAAGTATTGATCGGGCCAGAATATCCACGTCGTCTGCGTACGCCACCAACTGTGCGGATCTTACGAGTAGTGTATCTCTGGTGTCCACTTAGGTTACTGAAGTTGCCTTCCTGACGACATACTCGAGCATCAAGTTAAAAAGCATGGGGGCGAGACCATTTCCTTGTTTGAGACCTGACTCCATTGGAAAGCTTGGAGTCAACTCGTTTTGAATTTTTATTTGGCACTCATTGTTTTCCATTGTGAATTTTATTAACCGAACTAGTTTCGGTGGGACATCTGGTTCAATCGTTATTCTGTACAGAGCATTAGTCGATACTATCGTATGCTTGACAAAAATCGACGAAAAGTTGGTGCACATTAATATCATATTCCCAGCATTTTGCTAGCACCTCTTTTACTGAGAATAACTGGCCCGATGTCGATCGTACGGAGCTGAAGTCACCTTGATATTCTCCAATGATGTTGGTAGCGTATTCACTGAGTCTTCGTTCGATAATTTTCGTGGAAATTTTGCAATACGTACATAACAATGAAATTCCTCTGTAATTTTCTCAACGCAGATGGTCACCTTTTTTGTATACAGGACATATAATGCTTTCCGCCAGTTTTTGGGAAATTTTTGAGTTGTCCAGATTTTAAAAATACTGGTAAGCTCTGTTCCACCTTCTTTGAAGAGCTCTGCGGGGATTCCGTCAATTCCGGGCGCCTTATTCGATCTTAACTGTCTCTACTTCATCATAGGTTGGAGCAATGGGCAGTTGATCTCCATCTGGATATTCCGGAGTTATAAACGGTTCAGTCTGTGATGTCGTTCTATTTAACAATGTTCGAAAGTACTGAACCCATCGTGCATTGATTTCGGTATCGCAGCTTATGATATTGCCTTCTTCGTCCTTACAGAGGGTATTTTGCGGTTTGTAACTTTATCTCATTTCTTTCACGGTATTAAATGCTGCTCGCACGTCATATTTCTTCAGGTTTTCGTCCAGTGATAAAATGTTGTCATTGTTTATTTTCTGTTGTTTTCGCCTGCAGATCTTCTTGGCATCTCGCCTGAGCTGCTGATAGTTGTCCTCTCTAACTCGTGTTCGTCTTTCGAGAAAAAGTCGATAGGCTTCGTTTTTCTTGGCGATGGCTTCTTGGCATTCCTCATCGAACCAGTCATTTCGTTTCTCCGCTCTAAATGTCCTAAAGTGTTCTCAGCCGCGCGCTGAATACTATCCTTAATATTCTGCCACATTTAGTCAATACCTTCCTCAGGCTCAGCCTGAGGTAATGTCTCAATATCTGCTTTGATTGTGGTCATTCCACTTTCGTTGTGTCGTGCTTCAGTTTTTGTACATTGAGCTTCGAAGCCCAGCTCCTTTTAGTGTGGCCCTTGTTAGCTATGCGGCAGTGGTATTTAGTTCGAACAAGAAAATGGTCCGAATAACAGTTCGCGTCACGTAGAGTCCTGCCATCTAGAATGCTGGAGGGATCCCTTTTTTCGATGGGAACGTGGTCAATTTGATTCAAGGTGTGCCCACGTCATTTTGTGAATATATTTATACGGGTAGCAGGTGGAGCTTATGACTAGGTGCTGGCGAAGTCAATAAGTCTTTGGCCATTGTCGTCCGTTTCATTATGGAGGCTATGCCCTCCTGATACTCTCCTATGAAACAGTTCGTTGCCAATTTTCCGTTGAAGTCTCCTATTAGAATTTTGATATCAAGCGGGCATAGAATTCGTCTGTAATAAAATCATCTTTCTCCTCTGTAGGAGCATGGCAGTTGATAAGCCAAACACTGAAGAACTTCAACTTGAAGCAGATTAGGCAGATTCGTTCATTGATCGGTATAAATTTCGTTGCGAGTTGTCTGAACGTATTATCTAGCGCAAAGGCGACCCGAGTTCTCTGATGCCTTGCTTTTTTCCCGCTGGCAAAAATCGTGTGAGATCTGCAATCATTAACTTCGCTTCCGAGCCATTTCGTTTCTTGGAGATCGAGGATGCTGATGTTGTTACGAGACATCTCCTGAAAAGAAGTTCCCGCAGTGCACCCGTTCGATGTAGTGAACGCACATTCCAAGATCCAGAAGAATAATCCATTTTCCGTTGCCGTAGTCGTTGCCGTTTGATCCGTCCAATCCAAGGCTGTAATCTGGGTTCCTGGACACGCGAGTTTTTTTCCCGGGGAGACTTTGTCAGCGTTTTGCCCAACTCCCAACCTGGAGGGCCTGTCTGGATGGCAGTTTCGATTAGAGGCGCGGAACACTCGCCTTCACTCTTCTCCGTCTGCTGTTTTGAACAAAACACCTGGTGGTCACCGCAAGGAGGTGGAGATAGGATTCAGTAGCAGAGCTGTTGATGTTATTTACAGTGGGCTTTTCACAGAATTTATGCTACGTCATGTACCGGATCACGATTACGCTGTGACCCTTACTATTTCAAGGATTTTAGTATTCTTCGAAACTATTAAATCTATCGAATTGAAAATTTAACCAAAGTATAACGATATTTAAAAAAAATACCAACTTCACCCTAACTATACTTCTAGTACAAATTTCTCATTATTAAAAATTTAAGAAAAGCATTTTACCTTAGAAAATAAACGAGTTTTCGACATTAACATTGATAAGATAAGATTGATTAGAATGTTGATAAGCAGTTTCAAAATCGTCAAAAACCTTTTACCGCTTCTACGCCCTCCAATACAAATGTCACAATTTCAGGAAGAAAATTTATCGATTTCCTTGAAAAAAGCTACAAACTTTAAATTCAGCAAAAAAAAAAATTGCACACCAGGTTAAATGTCAGATTAAAAAATTATAAACCTTCCCCCCCTTGACCTCCTGATCTTCAGGTTCCTTAACATTTTTTTATTTCGTACTGTGAACTTTGTTCACAATAATTCAGAACTATTAATCGGGGCGTTGGGTAGCGTTTCGATCTGTGATAATACTGAAATACTGATCAGCTTGCTAAAGATCTCAGCAGTGACTGAAACTTCACTATTTAAATAGTGTGAATAATCCAGAGTTTTTCAGCTGAAAAAGTGAATATCACTATCAGAATTTCTTAATGCAAGAAATTGCTATAAACCGGTTCCAAATTTAAAAGATGGTAATCGATTTATGCTCTGGCTCATCATTTAGTGAAGGGACGAAACAAACATCAACATCCCCAAACCAAGTGTATAAATAAAAATAACACAAGAAATTGACAAAAATTGGTGTCAAGTCTACGTATTAAGCAAAGCTTATCAATAGAGAAGTCGAATACATCAGCATTCTTATTAACATAGGTTTGAGTCTATGGTTTTACGGGTTGCCAAAAGATTTGAAACGCAGTCATAATTTTCGTATGCAATTTAATTTCTTTTTTTCGCGAGACGCGAAATCGATTCATTCATACCTTAGTTTGTCCGGTGAAAGCAAATCCGCAGCAATCTAGGCTGCTTCGGTAAAATTAAAATTAAAAACATAAAAGAATTATGATTGGGCTTAAAGCCCAATCATATGATACTCTAGATGAGATGGAAATGACTTTGATATACCGGCAAATATGTCATCTTAAATTCTTTCGAATAGTGAGAAGAGACTTTGCATGGGAGGTGGTAGAAGTAGAGGGGGAGGTTTGTATTCCTCCTATGTGACACCGAAAATGGCGTGTAAAGTGTTTCGTGCTGAATTTAAAATTTTTAGTTTTCATTATTTTTAAAGAAATTGGACAAAGTTTTCCAGAAATTGGGGCATTTGTATGGGAGGTGGTAGAAGAAGTGGAGCGTTTAAGATGATTTTGAAACTGCTTATCATCATCCTTATCATCACGCTTTGGTTCAATTTCAAATTGGATAGTTCTAATATATTCGAAGGAGAAATGCTTTTCTAGAATTTATAATACAGATATTTATATGGGAGGGGGTAGAAGGAGGGAAGCTGAGCTGATAATTTTTTCCAGCATTTATTGCAACTATTAAAAAACAAATTCTGGCAAAATTTTAAGTTTGTAATTTTTCTAGTTTTAATGGAAATCGATATAATGTATTTAACAAAAATTATGCATTTGTATGGGAGGGGGTAGAAGGAGTGTAAGGATAAAAACAATTTTTTTTCCTGTTATTGATATTTCTATTTTTATACTTTATGCGAAATATCAAATTGATAACTTTAACAGTTTCGAAGAAAAATAATTTAATTTAAATTTCAAAAATTCGTGAAATTTGTATCGGAGGGAGTAGAAGGGGTGAGGTGAAGTTGATAATTTTTTCGAAGTTGATTGGAATTCTAATAAAATTAATTCTGGCAAAAATTCGTTTTTATAACTTTACTAGTTTCGATGAAAATCGAAAAACTGCATTTTTCAAAATTATGCATTTGTATGGGAGGGGGTAGAAGGTGTGATGGGATCGGATCAATATTCAGTCATATTAATGGTATCTATATCATAATACTTCAACCCAAATTTCAAATCGATAGCTTAAACAGTTTCTAAGAAAAATCAATTTCTGAAAATTTCGAAATTTCGTGAAATTTGTATGGGAGGGGGTAGAAGGGGTGGGGGGATCTGGCCCGTTCACGAACTTAAAGTTTCTTTTTTGCTAAAAATGACACACAACAAATTTCAGCACGATAGCTCAAAGCGTTCGAGAGTTATGCTGTAGACAGACGGACAGACGGACAGACGGACAGACGGACAGACGGACAGACAGACAGACGGACAGACGGACAGACGGACAGACAGCAACTCGGAATCGAAGTTTTTGAGCGACAACAAATATTTCTGTACCCTTGGCGGCTCTGTGCGAGCATTATTTCTTAGCGTTACAAACGGTAAGGCAAACACAATATACTCTCAGATTTCATCTAGAGTATAATTAACCAATAGCAAACTGCATCAAACCGAAAAGTGTGCAAAAATGAACTAACCCTACAAGAAGTTGAAGAGCAAAAACTACATCAGCTACCTCACGTCGTTTCGAGAGTGATGACATATTGAAGTCGATCAGTGATTAGTGAGGACGGTGATAGAATTACCGCGCATAGGTACCCTGCTGAAATGCTCAATTCTGGCCAATGAATGCCACTTTAATCTATCAATGTACCCTCAACTCGCTAATGCATACTTAGTTCGATAAATACTAAATCAGTGTAATATATTCGTACTTTTCCAACTAATATGCCACAAAAAAAAACCTTCTTACTCCCTGTATAAAAATCGGGAGGTACAACACTCCACAAAAACAGGATAAAGTAGAACACTGCAGTCATAGAATCTGTGATCTCTCGAGAAACATTTACAAAACTTGTACAATGAAAAAGTATGATAGTCGTATGATTTCTACAATAATACTTACATTGTGATCATAAAATACCGGGAATTTGTAATTAAAATTAGTCTGGGAAATAATATTTCAAAATTTTTTTTGTTGGTAAGCAGGTGGGACTATCCTGAATTATTATTCCAAAAATCAGCGCGATCTGTTAATCAGTTTGTTTACAGCAGCTGGTTGAATGGGTACACCTCAATAGTCCACGGCAATTTTTGTTTTATGTCCTCGATCGACTGAAAACGGGTTCCACGGAGTTCGAGGATAGGAAAAAGTCACACGGGGCCAAATCTGGTGATACGGTGGTTGATTGATGAAATTCGTTGCTTTTCTAGCCTCAAATTCGGTCACAATTGAGGCTCAATGCGATGGCGCATTTTGCAATCCATGAATTCTCCTTCCTCAATTCCGGCCGTTTTGTAAGTATTTGCTCAAGCAAATGCTTCAATATGGTTAAATAGTACTTCTTATTGACCATTTGTCCCTCCGGAGCGAATTCATGATGCATCAAACCTCGAATATCGAAAAAAAACAACAATGAGCATCGTCTTGATTTTTGAGCGGTTTTGGCGTGTTTTTTTCCGGTTTCAGCTCATTTATTGCCTCCATTTCGATGATTTTCGACTGGTTTGCAATTGCATGTCAAACCCATGTGTCATCACCAGTTATGATGCGCTCCAGGAATGTGGGCTGAGAATTCGATCAATCATGTCCAAAGTGACCTGTTCACGGTATTTTTTTTTATGAAAATTCAGCTTTATTGGAACGAGTCAAGGAAGGACGCGTTTCATGGCCAAAGTATCCACCAAAATCGAGCGAGCGGACTCGCGAAAGATATCGAGTTCTCCTGCTATCTCCTTGGCACTGGTATGACGATTTTCGAGACCATTTCCTTAACTTTTTGAACGTTTTCGTCAGTTGAAGAGACCGGATCTTTGGTACTTTATGGTCACAATGTATGTATCCTTTTTTATATTCGTTTGTGTAAATATCAAACTAAAGTAAATTATGAAATTCCGTACTTACATGTAAAACATTTCTTAATGAAATTTCTGGCTCGGGTCCTAGCGGTTTCATAAAGTACAAAACCATGTCCAAGCTGGTCACAGCCCGGGACGTATTATCCCTCACTAATCGACAAGTGTCCAATAATACAGTGACTGCGGTTTGATTATAGGTAGGTTTATCGATAATTTCTTCCAAATTGTGCATTTGAACTTTGGTTTCGAGATCGTGCTTAATTGATTCAGTCTGAAAGTAGAAATTGATTTATCATATAATTACGAATAGTAAATAGGTTGCCACTAGAGCTATAGATAATACAAAGATTTATTTATCCTTAATCTATGTTTGAAGTATACCATTTCGCTAGCACTATCGGTAAGGAACAGTATAAACTAATGTCCAATATATTTTTAGCTGTTTAATAACTGACGCAATACAATTAAGATTAGCTTTAAAAACCTGCTCGGCTATCTATCAACAAGAAAATACGATTAAGATAGAGATTCAATTACACAAAAGCCCTTCAGTTACACTTACACAGATACGACCATAGATATGAGAAATGTATATGAATCACTAATATACATAGTTCATATCCCTTTTTTGAGATAACGTCCTGAACTAGTTTTGCCTCATTGAAGTTTCACCTCAATGTACAAACATCTTGTTTCTCCTACCCTCTTTCTATATATTTCTATCTGATTATTTAAGTTGTAAAGCTTTTCCCAAAGGAATTTACTGCACTTTACCAGTTTCTCCCCGTCTTTTACAAAAAAAAAAAAAAAACAAATCGGTTGAAGCTTATGAACATGCAATTAGTATAATACTAGATTTAAAGAAGAATTTTTTGCCCGCGACTGTATTATGTAGGCATAGCATATTAAGCAGTGAAATATAATTTCAAACTTTTGAGACCTTTTAATTTGATATGAATAATGTCAAATTGAATTAAGTTATTTAACACATGCAATTTTTTAGTAGTTCTACAAAAGTATGGATGGTAATTAAGTCGATGTCAAGTGCGTCGTTGTAGAAAGAGGATAGTTTTTTCTAAAGGTTGAAGGATCTGCAGAGTTTAGATAGTAGCTAATAATTGGATTAACTTGTTTTCTATTTGAACTAGGAACTATCCATTTAAAAATATTTTATAGGACTTATTGATATGATAACCTAGATATATTCCCTTTGAAATATTTTATTCGATTTAGTATTGCATATAATGAATGAACTCTTTTTGTATTGATCCTTATTGCAGTATTAAAATGTTTTCGAACATCGCTTGAAATTCTCAAACTGATATTTTAAAGTTTAAATACCCACACCAATTAAAAAACTTCACCCTTAATTTAATATTTGACTAATGAAAAGAAAGGAAAGATTCTAAATCTAGTTCCAAACTCCCAGTTGTGGTAATTGAATTGGACAGTTATCGATAGCATTACAATTTATACCCGAAAGAACTATCTCGATCTATGGTATACACAGTCACTCACAGCTTAAATGATGCACTTACAAAAATATTTAATTTTGATGGAATGCTAGCTCATATAATGAAATATCGAAAATTCCAAAAAACTGTTTTTTACATTTCATAATTTTATTTCAAATTCAGGAAAAACAAAAAATATTTTTTCAGCTATGCAATAACAAAAATTAAAAAATAATACTGCCTGAAGTTGTTTTGGCATAGATTCTACTAATGTCCTCGTAAAGCTTGGGGATATTTTATTCCACTCTTCCAATAGCGCCTTTTTAAACTGTTTTTATTAGTAATGGGGTACTTTTTATACTCTAGATGGAATCTGAGAGTATTATAAGTTTGCTCTAAAGTTTGTAACGCCAAGAAATAAGGCTCGGAGAAAAAAATGAATGATACAGAAGTTAATATTATCACTCAAAAATCTCAAAACCGGATGTCCGTCCGTCCGTCCGTCCGTGCGCTCTCTAGCTTGAGAACGCGTTGAGCTAGATAGTTCAAATTTTGTACACGACGTTTTTGACAAAAAAGTAAGGTCAAGTTCGTGAACGGGCCAAATCGCTCCACCCCTTCTACCCCCTCCCATACAAAATGACACAATTGCGCAATTTGACAATGAAGAGATTTGCTCGAAAAGTATATAAGCTATTAGCCTGAAATTTGGAATATGTTATTTTTATGATAATATCAATCTACCGTATAAAAATTATGCGCGTCCTCCTCTTCCTTCTACCACCTCCCATACAAACTGTACTTGTCATGAATTATTCTAAGCCAATTTACTCAGTGCGTATAAAATTTAGCGGGCTGAAATTGTGCAGCAAATATTTATTTAAAATTGTTAGTAAGGTCAAGAAAAATTAGACGATTAGCTTCACCCCTTCTACCCCCTCCCATACAAAATGACACAATTTCGCTATTTGACAATAAATGGATTTACTCAAAAAGTATGAAAGCTATTAGGCTGGATTGTGAGATATATCACTTTCATAATAATTTAAATCTACAGTAGAAAAATTATTGGCGTCCTCTTTCTCCTTCCACCCCCTCCCATACAAACATCACTTTTTCATGAAATGCTCTAAGACGATTTTCTCAGAACATATAACATTTATCGAGCTCATATTTTGTAATGAATTCTTAATTAGCATTATCACTAAGATCAGAAAAACATATTTGATTAGCTTCACTACTTCTACCCCCTCCCATACAATATGACACAGTTCCACAACTTCACAAAAAATCGATTTTCTTGAAAAGTATGAATGGCACTAGTCTGAAATTTAAGGGATGTTAATTTTATAATATTCCTAGTTATTTCTGAAAAATCACTAAAATCCCCCCACTCTTTCTACCACCTCCCATACAAACTGCACATTTTCAATAAATCTAACTCACTAATTTTCTCAGTTCCCATTCAATTTTTTGGAGTAAGCATTTTCAATAAAACATTTTTATAGGTACTTTAGCATAATGGGAAAAAATTAGTTCAATGCTATCATCCCTTCTAACACTCCACATACAAAATTTCTTGGGGTCACAAAAAAATTATATTTCATCTAGAGTATCGTAAGATTGCGCATTACGCGCAATCGTAGCCCTGTTATGTTTAATTCCTAGTTTTAGTTTTGCCTATATATGCTCAATTACATTTATATCGGGTGATTGTGGTGCCGTTTTAATGATATGAGGGCAGTTGTATAGCATCCATTCCCTAACAAGATAGGATGAATGCTTTGGGTCATTATGAAGAAGAAGCTAAAATTGTCCTTTATTCCCATATTTTCGGCACTGCTTTTTAAATTCTGCTTAAAGATGTCCATATACATGTGTTTGTCCATATTGCCTTCTACAAAGTAGAGTTTTCCGAAGCCTGCAGAGGACATGTAGACCCAAACCATAACATGACCTCTACCATGCTTAACAGTAGGCCGCAAATTCTCAAGTTTTAGCTCCTCATTTGGCTTTCTCCAAACAGAAACCTTCCCATCTGATGCAAAAATATTGGCCCTTCTTTTACACCCATTTCTCCGCCTCAGACGTGAGCTTTGAAGCACTGAGCAACGGTTCTTTCCGGGATTTCCTGGTAATCCATCGTTCATCGTGGTCTGTAAAAATTTGGTTCGGGGCTTTCCTCCCTTTATTTTCAATCTGATTTTCGCGTGAATATCTTTCAATAATATGTTGTATAGTAGATGAACTTTTGTTAACAATTTCCGCGATGCATTGACTTTATCCAGAAATAAAATGGTGTATTATTAATCCGTGTTCCTCAATGGTTGTACGACGACCCATTTTCGATAAGCGATACGATTGGGAGGAAATAATGAACTTAACTTTGCGACTAGAAATCCCTATTGTAATAGTAAGAAATCATAGTCTGTGAATATGGAGTGCAGACTAGTCGTTATATTCTCGGAAATTTTCTGCCTGCATCATTTAAGCTGTGCCGCAATTTTAAAGAGTATTCACCGAATTGTTTATGTTTCATCTAAATTCAGCTGCAACATTGTTTTGATATCAGTGGAATTAAGAGGAATTCATACAATAGTGTGACTATTTGAAGAAGTTAATAGAAACTTTATTCCCATACTTTTTTTATAGGAAACTTACAAAAATTCTTGACTGAATCATTTCAGCTGTGAATTTGAATTTGAAAATTCGGCTTTCTCAAAGAGTGTTTACTGTCTCTTACGCCTTCGTCTCTGCAGTTGTATTCCGAAGTACCTCGTTGGAGATGACGTCTGGTCAGAATATCCCTAAAATGTCTGAAGCAATAGCAAGTGACCACACAAAATAAAAGCAAACATAATAGAAATTATCTGCCAACAAGTCGGTCGCAAATTTATTGTTGTTGGGCCAATTAAGAGATGCGCTGGAAGTCAATGTCCCGTTAAGGTGGTATTAGATAGCGGGCTGAAGAGGATGAGGGTTCTAGTGACAGGCTATTGTAAATTATTTAACACTTAACTGCGATTACCACTAGCTCCAGAACATATCTTCAATATTTCATTGGTTTATTTAAGTTTTAATTTGTGTGGGGTAAGGAAGGAGTGGGTGGATGTTAATAATTATACAGTTGAATCACGTATTAAATGCGCTGTGCAGAATATCAAATTCCGAACTATGGAAAATGCCAAGAGATTCGACGTAATTTGTATAGTATATTTGTATTATTGTATAGGAGGGAACGTTTGTACGGGACCAACTGGCGTATATAACTGTTTTGGTCTAAATTGTTATTTCCTTTTTATGTCCAGCACATGAAACATCACGAATCGTGAATCAAAGTGCAAATTTTTAGCTTTGTATCTTCTACCGGAGTCCCAAAATAATTATTGGTAGATTACCCACGTGCCTCTCCTTACACCGCCCTATTTAAAAAAGTTTATCAAAATTATAAGCCAAATAGTTTTAAAATTCAGTAAAATCTCAATGACGTATTTCTATTGGATTTATGACGGTTTGAAATTGTGAAAAGTGCACCAGTTTTAGAGAGCCCTCCATTTATACCCGCTACTGACATATACAGAGTGTTTTTTTAAAGGCGGAGAACTATAAATTGATATAAAATACAGATAAATGTTTTTAATATCCATGAAATTGGCTTTATTTGAAAGACAATTTTATAGTATTGTTATGGATCTGGCCACCACGCAATATGAACTTTCTCTACTTAAAAGAAAGTTCTCGAATAATCTTCTAGTATCGTTATAGATCTGGCAATGATCTCTCTCAAATCTACCAGAACTATTTAGAATATTCTTCCAACATGTAGAGGGCCATAGTAAAAGCTTCTAGTAACTTCTCAAAGACACAACCAATGACACCCGACGCCATCTAGTAACTTCTAGAATAGTCCAGACCCAGCAGAAAACATACATCAGAGAAGGTTCGAGAATCGGATAAATCCATTATAAATAGCCAGAGCTCACGACAAGGAATTATTCACTCAGTGACAGTTTCATGGAAAACACCTATCGGTGTAAGTAAGCGAAAGTGATAGATCGGGGGTGTCACTGGGTTGTGCGAATTAAGTTTTTTAGAGCGAATTAAGTGAAGTGATCGGGAAATTGTGTAAAAGTGCAATAAATAAATTATCCTTATATTTTAAAACGAATTGTGTTTTTCTTGAAATCGGCGAACCTCTAGCTCGCAACAGTGTTAATGTTTGAATTTCGGGTATATGGCCACCGCGGCTGGCGAGTACATGGCGTAATATCTTCTAAATCTTCTTCGGTCACAATCGGAGTGCTTGATCTCAAACCCACATGCATATGTACTGCACCCGCGCAGTCATGGATTCCTTTTAATGTTTTTAGTACTCTTATTCGACATTCGCTGCCCTTATTCGCGATCAACGTACGGCCATGCTGTTTTCAAAGTCCTAACGTCACTACAGTCATCTTCAAAACATAAACTTATTGCACTCTAATCAATCACGTTTTATATCTTATGAATGTTTTCAAAATCAAACTGAAACTATGATAGCTGATATTTCACATTTAGTTAATCCCTGTAGGCAAGTTGGAGGCTTCAAACTTTAGAGGAAGATTTCATGATTTTAAACTGTATGTTGAAGAACTTGTGTAATTATCGAGATTCATCGAAATATTCACCGCTGGGAAACTCATCCCTCGTAAGTTCAATGTTTTTAAATTTTTACTTTTGGAATTCAAAAAGCGGATATTTTTTATTGTTATGCATAATTAAAACATTTTAAACAATCAGATATCTGACACCCATAGGAAAACTGTTGGATAGCTGTTCTTTATGCAAGTTGCGACATCTTCTATCTTCGTGGAATACTTTAATCGTAGCTTGTAACTCATCTGGAATGCATTTCATACGCAAAGCATTCCATATGTAATTTCGCTGTCCAAACCCTTCTAGTCCAGTCGGATTAGAACTTTGGGGCGAAATATTGCGATATCAATATTTTTGTGTTGTTTTTAACCTCATTGTTGTTTTGCGTAGCTACGATAAAAATATTGCGGTCACTGGGGGAGTGGGGGAAGAACTCGAAAAACATCAAAATATGCAAATTTTCGTCTGTTTCAGAGTTTTTTTTTATAATTTTTGGCGTTCTACTAAACTAAACTGAAAAACTAAAAATGTGGTTGTTTGTTTGCAGACATCTAGACCTTTAATTTGAGTGGTAAATAGTTAAATTTGCTTTATCTGAACCTGAGATATAAACGGTGTTTGAAGACGTTTTTGGCAATTTTCAAAGAATTGATGCTTTTAAAAAGAAATGAGTATCTCACAAACTGTCAAACAGATATTCTGTCATGACTTGTGCCATTGCCTCTAAAATAAATGCATTTTTCAATAGATACCCTATCGAGTAAATTTTTTGTTAAAGGCTTTTTGAAAATAAAATAGGTTTAAATAAAATCTCTATTGACATCTGGACATATTGTATTCTGGACATCCTGACAAAGAATTTGTGGGTCTGAAAGATCAATTTGACTCATTCAGAGCCAAGATATCGATTTTTTTCTTCTAGATTTAAAGATTTTTTATAATTATATTATTTTTACTCATAAAAATTGCTTTTTAGGCTGCCATGTAATTACGTGCATGCAACTGTTATGTACCGAAAGAGGGCCTTAACCTGCATGTGTTTCAGAAGTATTGAAGAAAATGAGTATTTAAAAAAAAAATAAAACTCAAAATTTAGGATTGAAATTTTAAGCTTGAAAATTTGTGAAATTCATTTAAAAAATGCTTAAAAGTTTCAGATATTAACTGGTCGAATACCTTCTAAACTTCTACCCCCTACCATACAAATGATTTGGTTAAGACCTATTTATTTTAAAAAGCAATTGAGAAAAAAACACCTGAAAAGATATTTTGCAGTAACTTCATCAGATGAAATTTCTATGAAACTTGCTAAATATGAGCATTTATTATGCAATGGCACAAGTTTTGGTAGAATATCTTTTTTACAGTTTCTAAAAGTATCAATTCTTTGAAAACTTCCAAAAATGTCTTCAAAAACCGTCTATATCTCAAGTTCAGATAAACAAATTTAACTATTTACTCAAATTAAAGGTCTAAATGTCTGCAATCGAACTTTATTTTTAGTTTTTCAAGGGTAAGGCTAATAGTCTAATTTTTTTTGGCCTTACTGACAATTCTAAATTAATATTAAGTGCATAATTTCAGCTCGATAAATTTTATACGCACTGATTAAATTAGTTTAGAGTACTTCATGAAAAAGCACAGTTTGTATGGAAGGTCGTGGAAGGAAGTAGAGGACTTAAATAATTTTTATATAGTAGCACCTATGCTTTTCGAGCAAATTCGTTTATTGTCGAATTGCGAAATTGTGTCATTTTGTATGGGAGGGGGTAGAAAGGGCAAGCTAATCATCAAATTTTTTTTTTTGGACTTACTAACAATTCTTAATAAATATTTAGAGCACAATTTCAGCTCGCTAAATTTTAAACGTACTGAGTAAAATGGGTTATCTCCGCCATAGACGGTCCCAAGCCCGGTTTGAGAAAGGAGGAGGGAACATGGAGTTAACCTGAATGGCCAGTAACACCAGTGCGTCTCAGGAAGTAGGCAAAAACTATGACATAGTTGGACTCGCAGCATAGCTGTGAGAACTCCAGCATGTCAAATTTAGCTTAAAACTCCCACCCTTTTTCTACTAGGGTGTAATAAACAAGTAGGGCCCGTCCTCCAGGTCGAGGGTTGGGCGAGGCACCGACAACGCATCACCGGAAAAAGAACACTGTCCAGAAACCTGAAAAACAGCCTCGGAAAGGATGGACTCAACGGCAACGACCCCGCAAACGAAAAATGGACTACTCTATTGGATCTTGGAATGTTCGATCCTTATTTAGGACAGGAGCTCTGAAAGAGTTTCTCGAAGAAGTGGCAAAACACAACATCAACATAACTGCCATCCAAGAAACGAAATGGCTCGGTAGCGAAATCAGGGACGTGAGATCACACACAATCTATCCAAGTGGAAAATTGTCGGGAAGCAGAGCTTGGAATGGCTTTTGTCGTGGACAAAAAATTTAAACAGCAGGTCACGAGCTTCAGACCAGTAAGTGGAAGATTGTGTGCAATCTGAATAAAGACTAAATTTTGCAACACTTGGTTGATCGACGTTCACGCACCAACAAAAGACAAGGACGATATAACTAAAGACGAATTTTATGCCACCCTAGAGACAACCTATGATTCATTGCCCTCGAATGACCTAAAAATTGTCTTAGGGGATTTCAATGCAAAAGTCGGAAAGGAAGAGGCTCATAGAGGAACAACAGGAGGGCACAGTCTCCATGACATAACCAACGACAATGGCCAACGTCTTATTGATTTCGCAAGCAGCAAAAATATCATAGTAAGCTCTACGTGCTTCCCACATCGCGATATTCACAAACGAACGTGAGCATCACCAGATGGTCACACCTTCAACCAAATAGACCACGTTCTAATTGAGAAAAGGGCTGCTTCCAGCATTCTTGATGTACGAACTCTGCGCGGTGCGAATTGTGACTCTGATCACTATCTAGTCAGAGCTAAGTATCGATGCAGAATAGCTTGTCGTGGATATTCGAAAACGAGTAGAGCTCGCAAATTCAATGTCGACAAGCTTAATGACGAAACGGTGGCGCAGGCTTACATGTTAGCATGTAATAAACACCTGATACCAATATATGAAAATATCCAAAATATGCCAGTGGAGAATGCGTGGATGAAAATACGAGACGGCATCAAATTCTCCGCAGAAGAGGTATTAGAATATCAAGCACGGCGAAAAAATAATAATAATGATTGGTTCGACCAAGAATGTCGCGATGAAATAGATAGAAAGAACGAGGCTTACAAAATTTTTACTGAACGACCAACACGAGCCAAAAAAGAAAGATATGAAGAGCTTAGGCGATATACGAAAAAGACCTGCAGACGAAAACAAAGAAAGTACCATAATAACAAAATACAAAAAATGGACGACTACATGAGAAAAAATAAAACGCGGGAAGCATACGCAATAGTAAAAGATCTAAAAAATGGATATAAGCCAAAAACCAGTCTCTGCAAAGACGCAGAGGGCAACATCATCAGCAACACACAAGAAATCAAAAGGATATGGGCTTCATACTTTGAACATCCTTTGAATCCCACCCCATTAGCAACGATCACAACAGACAACATTTCAATTGACGCCTCAACTGACGAAGATGAACCATCATCGAGACTACCCACGCTTGCTGAAATCAAAGCAGCCCTATGTGACCAAAAACTAAACAAAGCGCCGGGAATTGACGAAATACCAGTTGAACTTCTGAAAAACGGTGGAAATTGTGTCGCTGAAATACTGCACAACATGATATGCAAAATTTGGACAGAGGAAATCATACCCGACGATTGGAGAAAAAGTATTATATGTCCAATTTACAAGAAAGGAGACAAACTCTGCTGTGAGAATTACAGAGAAATATCATTGTTGTGTACGTCCTATAAAATACTGACAAAAATAATTTAACGTCGTCTTAAGCCCTATACTAATCAAATAATTAGCGAATACCAAGGCGGATTCAGAATCGGACGATCTACAACAGACCAGATATTCTCGGTGAAGCAGATGCTTGAGAAATGCTGGGAATATAACACAGACGTGCACCAAATCTTCGTAGATTTTAAACAAGCATACGACAGTATCGACAGGAGCGTACTGTACCAAATCATGCTTGACTTTGGAATTCCTCCAAAACTAGTCCGACTAACAAGACTCACAATGACGAACACTGAATCCCAAGTGAGAATACAAACCGATTCCACAACCAGCTTTCGAACGGAATGTGGCTTAAAGCAGGGAGATGGTCTAGCTCCTATGCTTTTCAACTTGGCACTAGAGTATGTCGTCCGAAAAATCCCAGTCGACACCAACGGGACACTACTATTCAAGTCCACCCAACTAGTAGCATACGCTGACGACATTAACATTCTAGCAAGATCCTTCCCTAGTGCTAAGGAGGTATTTGTCAATCTTGACTCCGCCGCAAAAGAAGTCGGGTTGCGCATTAATGAAAGCAAAACAAAAGTAATGACGCAAACAAGAAGAAGAACGCCAATCAGACAAAACATAACAATTGCGGAATATAATTTGGAGAGTGTGGACAACTTCATATATCTTGGGGCTAATCTAGCAAAGGACGGTAATGAAACAGACGAAATCAAACGACGGATAATACTTGCAAATAAGACGTATTATTCGGTACTTCCAATAATGAAATCCAAGAAAGTGCACAGGAACAATAAGCTGCGGATTTATAAAACTGTTATACGACCTGTGCTCTGTTATGGCAGCGAGACGTGGACATTAACGCGAACTTCCGAAAAAGCAGTTAACGCATTCGAAAGAAAGGTCCTCCGAAGAATTTTGGGACCTGTGAAGGAAGGAACGGAATGGCGAATAAGATACAACCATGAGTTGTATCAACTCTACGACGAGCCAGAAGCTTCAACGTTCATCAAGCTACGTAAACTGCAGTGGGCTGTAGAGCGAATGGAAGACAGAAGAATCCCCAAACGTGCTCTGAAAGGCAAAGCGAGTGGTAACCGGCCAGTAGGCAAGCCACGCAAGCGATGGGAAGACTCGGTTGATGAAGATAGCAAAACCATCTTAAAAATTAGCAGCTGGAGGACGCGGTCTTTGGATCGAGACGATTGGAGGCGACGACTTTAGGAGGCCAAGGCCCGATTTGGGCTGTCGCGCCATTGATGATGATGAGTAAAATGGGTTAGAGTATTTCATGAAAAAATACAGTTTATATGGGATATGGTGGAAGGAGGAGCAAATCCGTTTATTGTCAAATTGCGAAATTGTGGTATTTTGATAGATATAGATAGATAGATAGCGTTTATTAGCTTTCTCAGCTATTAATTATTATAAAAATTTGTTTAAAATTATTCTTAATTTCTAGATTCCATCACTTATCTCCTACTTATCATAATGGTCAATCTTACTTTATTTACATTCAAATTTTCATAACAAACACTCACATTTATACAATACTTAGCTTATTCAATCTAATTTTAATAACTTAATTCTAGTTATAACTTATATTTTTTACATATGCTCTCAATTTCTGTTTAAAACTATTTACATTTCCAGCATTTCTAACATCTAGTGGAAGCTCATTATACATTTGAAAACCCTCATAACATATATCTTTCTGAGATTTATTACTCGATCTAAATTCGATAACTATATCTTTGGAATGTCTTGTTTGGTAGCTATGAGAATCGCATATATATTTTATTTTACTTGATAACAATTCCGGATAAATCCCATTAACCATTTTATAAATAAATATGTTTATATTGTAATTTATCCTTTCTTGAATGCTCATAAAGTTTAGTGCTTCCAACATATCCCTCATTGCTGTATATCGACTACATTTGTTATGGTTGAAGGCGGCTGGCGATAATTTTTTTATAATTTTCAAATTATTTCGCGCTGAAATTCGAAACTGACACTTCAGAGTTCGAAGCAGGCAGATTTGAGTTCAGTGTCGATCATGACCCGCGGCCAACTTCAGGTGTCAGCACGCCGCATGGAGCGGAAGGAAAGAAAAAACGAGGAGTCGGTTGTGGTTTATCGTCGGGAATTGAGCTCGTTTCGCGTGCGGGTTAAAATTTTTTTTTCTCCAAAATTTATAAGTCGCGTCATTCAATTGGCTTACATCGAAACTATCGAGACAAAACCCGACAGTTCCAGATACCTTTTCGTCTGTCAGAAACGCATTGCGGTCCCTTTGGAAAACGAATGAAGGTATAAAAAGGTTATGAAATTCCGGAGTTTTGTTCCGTTATTTTTTTTCTTATTTTCTTCGCGTTCCCCTCGTGCAGTTCATTTGCATCGTCCGGAAGAATTTCTGCGAGGAATTGCTGTCTCGTGCGTTTTAAGCAAAGGAGCAGCAGGGAAGCAGCAGCGGCAGCAAGGAAATCATTGCGTGTGCGAGATCCGGAGCGACATAGCGACAAGCGGCCGTGAGTATCGCGTGGCAAAACCTTCCAAGGGGTCAGCAAGTGATCCAACATACCGATCTCGACGATAAGATTTTCGTGGCAAAGAAAGGTATTTTACCACGACGTAAACGTGGTCGTTCAGTCGGCGTTTCGATCAGTAGCGGTAGCCAAAATACATCGTCGAATGATGCGCACAGGACGTCAAATGATCGCAGTACGCATAGCGTTCGGTAAGTCCTTTGGAACCGCCCTTTCATTTTGCAATTATAAATTGGCCGAATTAAAGCCAAAGCTCCGATAGTTTTCGTATCGCAGCGACAGCGACGTCAGCCCGAAGGAGTGCAAGAACCGAAACGCAAGTGAAGTTCAAGGTTCTCGATCCGCTGTCATAATTAAACTTTGTGCTTGCACGGTGTGAAAATAATGAGAAGACGACAGTCGTTCGAATAACCGCGCCGAGTTCTTCCATCAGCATGAAAAGCCCCGACTTTAAGTGTTCCGCCGCGTAACGGAGCACGTTCTCCAAATCCCAGAAAAATCGCATAAGAAACCTGAAACGGTCATCTATCGAGTGCAAGATTTCTTATAAAATTAAAAAAATAAACCGATGTAGTGAAAATCGACGGCATATAAAAAAAAAAAAAAAAAAAATATTAAAAACAAGTGCTTGCAAGTGATCGGGCCGACCATAAGTTCCCGCCATTTTGAGAGTCGTGTCGTGGTGTCAGGTAATTGAATTGCAACTATTCCGTTCGAATTCGAACGCCGGTCCACCTGTAGCTGTGATATGTACAGCAGTTCGGTACTGTCATGTGTACGGTAATGTGATTTAATTTATGGACAGTTTTGAGTCGGTCGTAATTTTATTGTTCTTGGTGACGCTTTTTGCAACCATTATTTCGAGACGAGACGGTTTGCTACGAGTATAAATCAAGGAAAACTTAGAAGCAGTGCGAAAGAAAATAGCGGTGAGAGTGAGTCAAAACTGTTATCTTTTATCTTGATCGCTGCAAATCTCGGTTCAAAAAGATTTAATGAACCATGACGTCACTCATCCCGTGGCGGAAATCTGTGACACTCTCCTTGAGATTCCGATCAGCGCGGACATGTGAAGCGCCCTTGTCGTATTCGTTTGATGCTTTATAGATGCTTCCTCATCGAAATGTAACATTTTGTTAAGCAAACGCTGTTTTATGTGGGAAGAAAAAGAAATAAAGAAAAAGGACAGAAGAAACCAAATCATTCAAGCAGAACTAAAAGAAATCCGTAACCAACAATAGCACCGACAATTATTTTCAAGAATTAAAAAAAAAAAATAACCGCAATGAATTCTTTTAGAGAAAGCTTTAATTTCCGCGTTCGCGAGAATTATACGAAAATGCATTTCTTTATCTCGACGTATATTTTATGCATTATCCCTAATATTATTCAATTTTAACTATTTTTTTTTCTAATAGTAAAATTTATCCTATTGATTAGAATTAACAAATCTTCGAATGACCGATGAATCTGTTTCGGTTAATTATTATTCTATTTGGTTTATTTTTTTATTTTTTTCATTATTATAACCTAAAATATTAAGATATTTAAATATTCTATTTAATTTTCGACTTCAAGAGTCCTCATATCAAAAATAAAAATATATATATATACAAAAAAACAAAACATAACATTACATACAATCTAATACGCTATGTATCGAATTGAAATTGTAATGCCTACTTTACATGTGTAAATGAGCTTAAACTATGGGAGATTAAAACATATTTAAATCAGGAAACACACACACACTCACTAACACAAACATTTACTAATTATCATAATATATTACTAAAAAGATAATCAACTAAAGTCGGAAAGTGCCCTTGAAACGAAATTAATTTCTTTTTAAATGGATTTTCATTAATGTGATTTCACAAATTAATTTTTTTTTACCATGGAAAAAAAAAAAAAAAAAAAAATTATAAACTGCAATTTATTTCCGTAAATTTGCTTTCGGCATTATAAATTAAAATAGGCAATTGAACTGCATTGTTGTGTTTGTGTCGCATCAATTTTTCAAATATAGTAATTCTCACCAATAATAATTTTTAGGATGTAAGGTTTAGCAGATTGATTGATTTTAAAAGTTATATATTATTTTCAAAATGCATACTGTGGAATTAAAAGAAAGAAAAAAAAAACAAAATAACTGAATTTACAATGAACCACTGAATTTATCATTTGAAGGCCCTCTTAAACTTCCACGGATCCTCCTCCTCTCTTGTTGGGGCCATACGAAGAAGACTTCGCGGAAGATGTATGGCTAAGGTTGGGTGGGCAGGTTGGCGTCAATCCAACAGACGCCGTCGTCGAAACCTCTGGTCGAGTCAACTTTCGTGACCAGTGTAGTTCTATTTTTTCGTTGTCTTCCCGACTTGGATAAGTCGACGCTGCGAGTTCACTACTCGCGATTTATTTTGTTATGACAGGCCACAATTGGGTTTCATGACATTCTAGTGCAGCGAACCCCCCTATACGCCTACCGTAGCTAGACCCGGCATCAAGCTAGAGCGTCGCACCAGCACATATATGTCACTGAGATGGATGTAGGTGAATCTCAGCCCGGTCAATCCCGAACCTTACTTTCCCTTCGGTTTATTCAGATGCATGGGCATCTGAATAATCCAGCCTAGGCCTCCAAAACATAACAAAATGGCGCCCAACGTGGGGCCTGAAAGGATCCTAAACGGAGCCCGAAACAGCCTCACGAGTGTGATACCGATCGCGCGATGCATTGACACACGAGACGGAAAGATTCCGTGTAAAATTCGGTGCATCTAAGGACTCTGACTGTCGCCGGAGACAGTTGTTTTAGCCTGCACGGCACCTATAGTCCATCGTGTAAGCTTTTTGGAGTTCTGCTCGCCTGTTACGGTGGCGGAAGTGTCTCGTTTGTGGTTGAAGTTTTCCCAACGAAGAACTCACTGGCAACCTTCAGGCGCCAATGATGTTCCTTGGGATAATTTCTTCAACAACCGAGATGGTTTCGTCGTCTGAACTAGCGAGAGATGAGTGAAACAGGATGTGTGTTTCATTGGTAGGCATAGGTACCCTCTTGACAGCGGGACTTGGCTTGTCTTGGCGGCCAAGTTGTCCGACAGAGGGCAGAATGCTCATGTCTGCGAATGAAACATCCATTTCTGTCCAATTACGGAATTTTCGGAAGTACCTTTATTCCTTGAATCCTATCCATGTAGAGTAACTTTCGTTTCCTTTTACAAAATTAATCATTTGGATTAATTTCGCGTTTTGATTGTGGTTGAAAATTTAACGTAGTTTTTTAAATTTTTTTTGCTCTTGATGAACATTTTCTGAATCCTTTCCGCCTGGTCACGTGTTGACGCGACTAGATGTTTTAACGACACCTGTAAGAGAGAGGAGTGGATTTGTGGAAGTGAAGAGAGGCCTTTGATTTTTTTTTGATTCAAATATCTAAAAATTTTTTTTTTTCGATCTCGATTGCAAAAAAATTCTCTTTCAACTCGATTTTCTTTGTTGGGGTGGTATTGACCTAAGTGAAGTAGTATATAATTTGTTTCTGCCTCGTTTCCGTCGCTACGATTTCGTTCCTTTCTCCATTGCGAAGAGGACAACTTCGAATAAACTACCATAATATATAATATATACAAGTATAGCGAAGCGAAGCGGAACAAAATGTCACTCTTGCGAACACCCGAAAAAACTATGGGGACAAATTGTACGGTCTGCCAGGAGGATGTGCTGCTGGGGGAGGCGATGCAAACGAAATGCAGTCATTATTTCCATGCCGCATGTCTCTTGAACTGGGTGACCACGAACAAGAATTGTCCACTTTGTCGGAACACACTTGCTCAAAGCGATTATTGGAGAGTCCAGGGTGTAGAAGGCGCGACAGCTCGTACGGGTCCTATCACCAGAAGTAAAGGTAGTAAATCCAAATCCAATCCGAGCGGTATTTCTCTCTTGGAGTTAAATTTAGATCCACCGTCGGATACAGCGGGTCAAGCCCTATACGCCGTGGACGGTACGATAACACCGACAGATAATCGAAGTAGACCAATGTCTCGAAATTTGGCTCGTCATTCCTCCTTTACGGAACCTACACATCCAAGGACTCAAGAAAACGTTAATTCACGGCGAACGCCAAAGCGAAATGAACTTCTAACGGATCAGCCGCGAGCGACTCTCGGAGTTGACGAGATCACTCGGCTGATGCGTCAAGTTATCCAAGAAGAAAAAGCTCGTGAACTCCGAGAGTTGCCCGCGACGTTCAACGAGCCCGATAGGTCCAGAATTCCGGCGAACGATTTTCCATCGCCACAAGATTTCCGATATCCACCACCTTTATCTGGAGTTAGACAATGGCCCGACACCTATGAGTTAAGACGACGATCATCAAGCAGTCCTATTCGTTCCTGGGGTTTAAAATACACGGGAGATAATTCAGTACTTAGGGCACAGGAATTAATTTTTCGAGTTGAAGTTCTTGCACGGAACAGCTTTGGTAATCGGATGGATTTTGTGGCAGCTCACTTTCATCTCCTCTTACAAGGTCGGCCTAACAAGTGGTATTGGATTTGGTATCGATCCAATCTCATCCCTGCTTGGGCTGCCTTACGTCCAGCTTTTCTTCAAGCTTGGGGAGATGATTGTAGCGACTACGACGTCCGACGACAACTATATTCTAAAAGACAAGCACCTTCCGAGCCGTACTCGTCTTATGAACAGGACATGCTTGAGCTGCGCACTCTTTTGACACAACCCATGAACGAAATGGAATTCGTCGAACTGGTGCGAAATAACCTAAACTCGATCAACCAACAACAAATGGCATTGCAATCTGTCTACTCTTTGGAAAATCTACGTCAAGTAGTCTGTCGATTGGAAAGTGTCCGAAAGGCTTGTAGATCTAATTCTTACAACGCTTATCCTAGCAGAGCAATTGGTATGCGAGGAGAGTTCCCGAGAGTCGCGGAGTTAGACCCTCCTCCAGTTTCTCAGATTGTGGGTGAGGACGGAGATGCTGACCACCTCGCTCAATTAGCAGCTATGAACGCCTTAGAGTGTTGGAATTGCGACCAACCAGGGCATGCCTACAGAGATTGTGAGAGTAGGACTAAGCGTATCTTTTGCTATGGTTGTGGAGCGAAGGAGGTGGTCAAACCTCGCTGTCCAACGTGCAGTCGGGGAAACTGGAGGTCGGACAGACGAGCCGTGGGTCTCCCTCGTCCAACCATTCAACACCCATCAGAAACTGCACCGACACTTCCCAAAGACTAGACCTGAAAAATTCAACACCTTGCAAGAACGATCTCACTTCACCAAAGATATTGATTTTGCCAAGAGTTGAACCTAACGTACCAGATTTGGCGAAACCATCCCCGATAACATTATTACGCAATAACCCTATTCATCTTGTTCAAGCCAAGCATGCTCCGCGGAAGCCTTACCATCTTCGACTTCGCGAATACATGGAGGCGCGAACAAGGATCTTCAATAACCCCCCTCTTATTGTACAAACTTCATCTATTTCCCAATTTCAACCTTCCATTTTCCCAACCCCTAAGAAAGCAATTCTACGTCTGCGCGAGTTTTGGCGTAAAGTTCGGATGAGAAAGAAGACTTTAGTGTCTTCAATTATACCTGAACCTTACGACATTCGTCCCTATGCTACGGTCTGCATATTCAATGTCAAGCTTAAGGGCCTACTCGACAGCGGTGCAAGTATTAGTTGCTTAGGATCCAATTCGCTAGAACGCCTAGAGCGAGCGCAAGTGAATTGGAAGCCGCTTTGTAGCGAGGTGAAGACAGCTGATGGAGCTTCACAGAGAGTGGTAGGTAGTGTGACGACGGAAGTTATCTTTCGTGACGTCTCAAAACCAATCACCCTCTACATTGTGCCTACACTATCTCAAGATTTATATCTTGGAGTAGATTTCTGGCGGGCTTTCCAACTTGCCCCAAGCATCATCAGTTGTGTCGAAGAACTACCCGCTTCACTACAATATGAGACTAATACCACGCACGTCTTAAGCAGAGCAGATGTTTTAAGGCTCGAGAACGCCAAGTCAAACTTTCCGTCATACGAAGTTCAAGGACTGGGAAAGACTAACGTTCTCGAACACGTCATAGATGTGGGAGATGCTACACCCATCAAGCAACGCCACTATCCGGTATCACCTGCGATTCAAAACCTCATGTATGGCGAGGTCGATCGCATGCTGAAAATGGGAGTGATAGAGGTAAGCCAGAGTGCGTGGAGTTCGCCGGTTGTATTGGTGAGGAAACCTGGTAAAGTGAGGTTATGTTTGGATTCGAGAAAGGTCAACGAGGTGACGGTGAAAGATGCATATCCTTTACCTCACATCGATGGCATTCTAAGCAGGTTGCCACGAGCCAACTTCATAACTTCACTTGACTTGAAAGACGCCTTTTGGCAGATTCCTCTCGAAACCAAGTCCCGAGAAATGACCGCATTCACAATCCCTGGCCGACCTCTCTATCACTTTACCCGAATGCCGTTTGGTTTGTGCAACGCACCACAACGCATGTGCCGTTTGATGGATTTAGTCATCCCACCGGAATTGAAGGACCAAGTATTCGTTTACTTGGACGATCTGTTGTTGATCTCGGAAGATTTCAACTCTCACCTTGTTTTGCTCGCAGAAGTTGCCGCTTGCCTTTCAAAGGCGGGGTTAACGATCAACGTAGCAAAAAGTAAGTTTTGTCTGAAGGAGGTGAAATATCTCGGCTACATAGTTGGAGATGGAGGCCTGAAGACTGATCCCGACAAAGTCTCGGCAATAGTCGATTACCCCTCGCCTAAGTCCGTACGTCAAGTTCGACGCTTTCTTGGCATGGCAGGTTGGTATCGACGCTTCATCAACAACTATGCGGCTGCTGTTTCACCTATTTCAGACACGCTGAAGAAGTGTGCCAAGTTCACATGGACTCCGGAGGCCGAAACTGCGTTTCAGTCTGTGAAGTTCATGTTAACTAAAGCACCCGTGCTAATTAACCCTGATTTTCGGAGGTCATTCACCATCCAATGCGACGCAAGCAAATCTGGGGTGGGAAGTGTCCTCTTCCAGGAGAACGACGACGGGTCGGAATCTCCTGTTGCATATATGTCCCAAAAGCTCACTTCCGCTCAACGCAACTATAGTGTTACTGAACAGGAATGCTATGCTGCTGTGTTGAGCGTGAAAAAATTTAGAGCGTACGTGGAAGGGACATCGTTTAAGATCGTCACGGATCATGCGAGTCTCAAATGGCTGATGTCCCAAAAAGATCTCAGTGGTCGTTTGGCTCGCTGGAGCTTGAAGCTGCAGGGCTTCGATTTTGTGATTGAGCACCGTCGTGGGAGCCTGAACGTGGTACCTGACGCTCTCTCTCGTGTATACGAAGAGGGATTAAATGCGCTGATAGACGTTGCCCCTTTAGTGGATTTGGAGGCTGCAGATTTTTCCAACGAAGAATATGCAGAGCTCAAAGCCACTATTGAGTCAAACGCCGATCGGCTTCCTGACGTATGCGTGAGAGATGGCTTCGTGTACAAGCGCACAGTGCCTCACAACGGAGACCCAATCGCAGAAGACCAAGCCTGGAAGCTTTGGATTCCATCGAGTCTGACGTCTGCTGTGATAGCTCAGGCTCATGAAGCGGACACCACGGTTCACGGTGGGTTCGCCAAAACGCTAGAGCGCATCAGACGATACTTGTATTGGCCCGGGATGACTACACAAGTTCGCGAACGAGTTCTTTCGTGTGAGACTTGTAAAGAAACGAAATCCCCGAATCGTCCGCTCAGAGCAGCAATGGGAGAGGCTTTCAAGACGCAGAGACCCTTCCAACATCTCTACATTGATGTACTTGGACCATATCCTAGAACCAAGTGCGGTAAAATTGCTATCCTTGTAATCCTGGACCACCTGTCCAAATTTCCCATCCTTCATCCCCTGCGTAAAATTACGGCAGCGGAAATCACGACGTTCCTGGAGCGGGAGGTGTTCCATACGTTTGGTACCCCCGAGACCATTCTATCCGACAACGGGTCGCAGTTCAAGTCAGCGACATTTAACTCTATGCTTTCGAAGTATGGAGTTAAACACCTATATACCCCAAAATACTCGCCTCAAGCGAATGCATCAGAGAGAGTCAACCGATCTGTTTTAGCGGGACTCCGAGCGTTCATCATTGAGGATCAGACACGATGGGATGAGAACTTAAGCAAAATTGCCTGTTCTCTTCGGAGTTCAGTCCACCAAGCCACTAAGTTTTCTCCTTATCAGGTTTTGTTTGGCACTCACATGATGACGCACGGTCAAGACTACTCTCTGTTGCATCGTTTGAAAGCGCTAGGTGATGCGGACTTGCAACTTCGACCTGCCGAAGGAATCTCGATCGTGAGAGATCTAGCGCAAGCCAACATCCAAAGTGCACACGAGAAGAGTAGCAGGCGTTATAACGTGCGAACGGCTAAAGCTCTATATAGAGAAGGACAAGAGGTATATCGAAGAAACTTTACCTTGTCCACAGCCACACAAAACTATAACGCCAAGCTAGCGAAGAAATTCTTGCGGTGCCGGATTCGGAGTGTGCTAGGGAACTCACGATATGAGTTAGAAGATCTTGGAGGCAAACGTGTGGGCATCTACCACTCCAAGGACATTAGACGATAAACTTCCAACTTCTGACTGTATTCATTGTCTATGCCCGGCTGACTCAGCGTGAGCATGAGACTAACAACCCCTTTTCAGCTCGATCGGCGTCACTCCTAAAAGGGATAACGGCGACCGATCTGTGTTGTTATGGTTGAAGGCGGCTGGCGATAATTTTTTTATAATTTTCAAATTATTTCGCGCTGAAATTCGAAACTGACACTTCAGAGTTCGAAGCAGGCAGATTTGAGTTCAGTGTCGATCATGACCCGCGGCCAACTTCAGGTGTCAGCACGCCGCATGGAGCGGAAGGAAAGAAAAAACGAGGAGTCGGTTGTGGTTTATCGTCGGGAATTGAGCTCGTTTCGCGTGCGGGTTAAAATTTTTTTTTCTCCAAAATTTATAAGTCGCGTCATTCAATTGGCTTACATCGAAACTATCGAGACAAAACCCGACAGTTCCAGATACCTTTTCGTCTGTCAGAAACGCATTGCGGTCCCTTTGGAAAACGAATGAAGGTATAAAAAGGTTATGAAATTCCGGAGTTTTGTTCCGTTATTTTTTTTCTTATTTTCTTCGCGTTCCCCTCGTGCAGTTCATTTGCATCGTCCGGAAGAATTTCTGCGAGGAATTGCTGTCTCGTGCGTTTTAAGCAAAGGAGCAGCAGGGAAGCAGCAGCGGCAGCAAGGAAATCATTGCGTGTGCGAGATCCGGAGCGACATAGCGACAAGCGGCCGTGAGTATCGCGTGGCAAAACCTTCCAAGGGGTCAGCAAGTGATCCAACATACCGATCTCGACGATAAGATTTTCGTGGCAAAGAAAGGTATTTTACCACGACGTAAACGTGGTCGTTCAGTCGGCGTTTCGATCAGTAGCGGTAGCCAAAATACATCGTCGAATGATGCGCACAGGACGTCAAATGATCGCAGTACGCATAGCGTTCGGTAAGTCCTTTGGAACCGCCCTTTCATTTTGCAATTATAAATTGGCCGAATTAAAGCCAAAGCTCCGATAGTTTTCGTATCGCAGCGACAGCGACGTCAGCCCGAAGGAGTGCAAGAACCGAAACGCAAGTGAAGTTCAAGGTTCTCGATCCGCTGTCATAATTAAACTTTGTGCTTGCACGGTGTGAAAATAATGAGAAGACGACAGTCGTTCGAATAACCGCGCCGAGTTCTTCCATCAGCATGAAAAGCCCCGACTTTAAGTGTTCCGCCGCGTAACGGAGCACGTTCTCCAAATCCCAGAAAAATCGCATAAGAAACCTGAAACGGTCATCTATCGAGTGCAAGATTTCTTATAAAATTAAAAAAATAAACCGATGTAGTGAAAATCGACGGCATATAAAAAAAAAAAAAAAAAAAATATTAAAAACAAGTGCTTGCAAGTGATCGGGCCGACCATAAGTTCCCGCCATTTTGAGAGTCGTGTCGTGGTGTCAGGTAATTGAATTGCAACTATTCCGTTCGAATTCGAACGCCGGTCCACCTGTAGCTGTGATATGTACAGCAGTTCGGTACTGTCATGTGTACGGTAATGTGATTTAATTTATGGACAGTTTTGAGTCGGTCGTAATTTTATTGTTCTTGGTGACGCTTTTTGCAACCATTATTTCGAGACGAGACGGTTTGCTACGAGTATAAATCAAGGAAAACTTAGAAGCAGTGCGAAAGAAAATAGCGGTGAGAGTGAGTCAAAACTGTTATCTTTTATCTTGATCGCTGCAAATCTCGGTTCAAAAAGATTTAATGAACCATGACGTCACTCATCCCGTGGCGGAAATCTGTGACACTCTCCTTGAGATTCCGATCAGCGCGGACATGTGAAGCGCCCTTGTCGTATTCGTTTGATGCTTTATAGATGCTTCCTCATCGAAATGTAACATTTTGTTAAGCAAACGCTGTTTTATGTGGGAAGAAAAAGAAATAAAGAAAAAGGACAGAAGAAACCAAATCATTCAAGCAGAACTAAAAGAAATCCGTAACCAACAATAGCACCGACAATTATTTTCAAGAATTAAAAAAAAAAAATAACCGCAATGAATTCTTTTAGAGAAAGCTTTAATTTCCGCGTTCGCGAGAATTATACGAAAATGCATTTCTTTATCTCGACGTATATTTTATGCATTATCCCTAATATTATTCAATTTTAACTATTTTTTTTTCTAATAGTAAAATTTATCCTATTGATTAGAATTAACAAATCTTCGAATGACCGATGAATCTGTTTCGGTTAATTATTATTCTATTTGGTTTATTTTTTTATTTTTTTCATTATTATAACCTAAAATATTAAGATATTTAAATATTCTATTTAATTTTCGACTTCAAGAGTCCTCATATCAAAAATAAAAATATATATATATACAAAAAAACAAAACATAACATTACATACAATCTAATACGCTATGTATCGAATTGAAATTGTAATGCCTACCTTACATGTGTAAATGAGCTTAAACTATGGGAGATTAAAACATATTTAAATCAGGAAACACACACACACTCACTAACACAAACATTTACTAATTATCATAATATATTACTAAAAAGATAATCAACTAAAGTCGGAAAGTGCCCTTGAAACGAAATTAATTTCTTTTTAAATGGATTTTCATTAATGTGATTTCACAAATTAATTTTTTTTTACCATGGAAAAAAAAAAAAAAAAAAAAATTATAAACTGCAATTTATTTCCGTAAATTTGCTTTCGGCATTATAAATTAAAATAGGCAATTGAACTGCATTGTTGTGTTTGTGTCGCATCAATTTTTCAAATATAGTAATTCTCACCAATAATAATTTTTAGGATGTAAGGTTTAGCAGATTGATTGATTTTAAAAGTTATATATTATTTTCAAAATGCATACTGTGGAATTAAAAGAAAGAAAAAAAAAACAAAATAACTGAATTTACAATGAACCACTGAATTTATCATTTGAAGGCCCTCTTAAACTTCCACGGATCCTCCTCCTCTCTTGTTGGGGCCATACGAAGAAGACTTCGCGGAAGATGTATGGCTAAGGTTGGGTGGGCAGGTTGGCGTCAATCCAACAGACGCCGTCGTCGAAACATCTGGTCGAGTCAACTTTCGTGACCAGTGTAGTTCTATTTTTTCGTTGTCTTCCCGACTTGGATAAGTCGACGCTGCGAGTTCACTACTCGCGATTTATTTTGTTATGACAGGCCACAATTGGGTTTCATGACATTCTAGTGCAGCGAACCCCCCTATACGCCTACCGTAGCTAGACCCGGCATCAAGCTAGAGCGTCGCACCAGCACATATATGTCACTGAGATGGATGTAGGTGAATCTCAGCCCGGTCAATCCCGAACCTTACTTTCCCTTCGGTTTATTCAGATGCATGGGCATCTGAATAATCCAGCCTAGGCCTCCAAAACATAACACATTGCAATATAATACGCATACTCCTATTTTGGGATTTTTGCAGTGCTTCTACATCAGTTTTATTCAACTTAATTAATACTGTGCAACAATATTCAAAGTGTGGCGCTACGATTGTTTTGTATATTATTACTCTAGTATATGCTGATACGCTGGAACCAATTCTATTAAGAAAACTACTTTTCTTCCCTACCTTTTTAATAATATGTTCCCTATGTTTGTTAAACCGAAGAGTATCATCTATAATAACGCCCAAATATTTTATATCACTAACTCTTTCTATGATATCTCCATCTTTTGACATAACTTCAATATTTAAATTAACATTTGCCCTTTCATGTCTGACTATCATACATTTCGTTTTACTCAAATTAATTTTTAATTTATTTTTACAAAGCCACGTCTCAATTCTATGTAGTACTTCATTCAATTTTCTTTCTATTTCACTTGACCTATCGCTAACAATATAGACCAGCATATCATCTGCAAATAATTTAATTTGGCATTTTCCTCCTAAATACTCTACAATATCATTTATATATAAAATAAATAGTATTGGTCCCAACACTGATCCTTGGGGGACCCCGTTATTATTTGCCAAATTCGGGGATTGCGCATTGTTGTATTTAACGTACTGTATCCTATCAACTAAATACGACTCAAACCATTTATAGACCATCCCGCTTACTCCATGCTGCCAAAGCTTTTTCAACAATAATTCCCTATTTACCGTTTCAAATGCCCTTTTCAGATCCAGAAAAATAACGCCAATAATATTTCTGCTACTTAGGCATTGGTTCCATTCAATTATCAGTGACTGTATTGCAGTTTCACATGAGTGTGATTTCCGGAAACCTGATTGATGTTCTGATAGTAAATTGTTCTGCTCTAAGTAGTCCGTCAGCTGTTCTTTGACTATTAATTCTAAGACCTTCTCGTAGGTCGGTAATTTATTTATTGGTCTGAATTCTTCTGCCTTTTTGGTCTTACTAATTTTTTGAATCGGTATTACAGTTGAAACTTTCCACTGTTTAGGAAACTCGCCGTTACTTAGTGATGCATTATATAAATCACAAATTTCTGTACCAATTGCACAATATGCAGTCTGCATTATTTCTGTGGATATGCCCTCATCTGTTCCTCTTTTTTTTGGAAGACTTTTAATTATTTTACCTAGCTCCAATTCATCTAATAACTTAAAGTGATCTAATTTCATATTAGTGCTGATCTCGAAGCCCGTATCATTACTAATTGCACTATTATCATCTGTGATACTACCTAGAATGTGATCAATACTTTCAATAAAATACTCATTAAACTTGCATGCTATTTCATAATCTGTATCCACGATTGCACTATCGAATATTATTTCAGAAGGTAAGGTATCTCTAACATTACTATTTATTAATTTTTTTAAACAATTTTTTTTCTCCGAGCCTAATTTATTTGCGTTACAAACTTTAGAGCAAACTTATAATATTCTCAGATTTCATCAAGAGTATGGAAACATCGAGATCGCAGCATTTCGCCAAAAAGACCGTTTTTGATCTAACCCGACTGGACTATTCTCGAAGTCTACCAACATGAAATGTAGTGGAGATCCAGCAGGCTGCTACAATATTATCAGTAGGGTATTTGCATATAGTCGGTACAACATTACTCTTTATCAAATCTGACAAACTTCGAGAATGCTCTGGTTAACGTTCTTCGAGATTACGACATTAGACCTCTCCTTCCGGACACTTCCCTGGCGCCAATTCTCAATAAAGAGTGGGAGAAGAAAATCAGCTGTTAGATCCGCTTTAAGGAGTTCGGTTGGTAGTCCTTCTAAGCCTGGGGTTTTCTTTTTCACCATTGTCCGTATGGCAGATATGATGTTTTTATTTGTCATGGTCATTATTTAAACAATTTGTAAAACCAGAAAGATCAATATCTATAATGTACAAACATTCGAATAAGTATTCTTTTTTGATGATAGTAGCTCGATTAATAACAAGTCAATTATTATTATTTTCATATCATGACTTTGATGACCGCTAATCTCCAATTTATTTGAAAATCAATTCAAAGTGATCATTTTATGATGATTTTATGATCATTTTAAAACCAGAAGTTCAAGATCAGTTTGTATTTTATGGGTGATCGATATACTACTCGCATTACGTACTGAAACCGCCAGAATGGTTTGAATACGTAGCCATATCACATAGAATTTTGAAACATCAAAGTCTATGTTATATGATCACAAGCCTCGACACAGTTTTCGATTTGTTATAATTTCTAGCCAATAATCGCAATATATAGTGTATCAACAAGAGGTGGGGGATTGGAAAGACCTATTATTTGATTGCTGATCGCTTGACAGATTACAAATGTTGACATTTGTCATTTATAAGCGCGGGAAATTTACCATGGAACCATGGCACCTGCGTTCATTTTATAAGAAGAAGAAACCACACCATTCAATATGACACGTATTGAACGATTGGTTAAAAAATTTTCAATCCTAGATATAAGGAAGATGCCAAAACTAATAGCTTTCATTTTGGATAAAAGGGCGTTGTATGTATGCTCCAAGTCCAATTACCTGGTTAAATTTCTTTAGTCATGTAATTTAAATGCTGACTATGAGTTAAAAAATCCGATACTTTAGAGTTTAAAAGCATAGTTAGCATAAACATTAATCCACTTCAGAGGTTTTTCGTACGAACTAAACGCATAGTCAACATAATTAAAAATTATAAATAGAGGTGATCGTAAAAAATAAGCTTTGTTGTACGAAAAATGTTTCTCATTGTTTTTTTTTTATACAGATATTGTATAATTTATGCTTTATTTATTTTGTAAAGAATCCTACAAAGATGCAAGAAGTCGTGTCTTACATAGAGGAGAGCTGTCCAAGAGCTTTTCTGTGCGAACAGGTGTCAGACAAAGCTACATAATATCATCAGCCCTGTTTCTGGTGGTAATAAATGACATCTTCAAAGCTGCACTCGAAGGTGGGGAAGATAAAGGTCATCAGTAAGGACTTTTCAACATCTTAAGTGACCTTGATTATTCTGACGACGTGTGTTTGCTTGCACATAACCGATCGGACTTACAGTCAAATGTTCGTTAGTTGCATTCTAAATGCCAAATGACAGGACCGAAAATAAGTACATGCACGTGGTTCGAGCAGTTGAGCATGAGGCCAGTGCAAGAAACATTTCCTGGAGACAACTAAAGACCGATGCTCAGGATCGCAGCTTGTCGAAAAGAGCAATTTCTGTCATGCCCATATAGGGAGTCTGAACTGGAAGCTGATTGATTATTTTTTAAGTTTTTTTTTACTATAAATTTTTTTAAAACTGAAATAATATATTTTGTGTGGAAAGCTATCAAGAATCATTTTCATGTTTTAAAACGTTGTTTTTTCATGATTATGCTCTCAACGAGCAGAACTTTTAATAGAATTATATAGCTGAAAATCCCAGTTATAGTTTGTGTTTAAAAAATAAGATAAACTTGTTTCTGAATGCAAAAAAATATATAACAAAAGTTTGCAGCTCAGCGTTTGAGTAAAGTATTGTAGTTATTGTTGTATAGTAAAAATAAAGAACGAAATTTTGCCGATTAAGAAGAACGAAGTGGTCTATATCGTTCTATTTCAGATCCGTTTCTTTGCCTTCTCTATTGCAACTCAGATGATGTTCTTATTTTACTTTATTACTCTAACAATAAAGTATTGTGATCGACACAGGAAAAAAAAATTTGCTACCCTGAAATTTTTTTTTTCGCGTTTCATAAATAAATTAGCCTAAAAATGCAAAAAAAAAAAATCCGTCCCGCTGTACGCCGTACATATTGTAATAAATCTGGCCACCACGCAATATGAACTTTCTCTACTTAAAAGAAAGTTCTCGAATAATCTTCTAGTATCGTTATAGATCTGGCAATGATCTCTCTCAAATCTGCCAGAACTATATAGAATATTCTTCCAACATGTAGAGGGCCATAGTAAAAGCTTCTAGTAACTTCTCGAAGACACAACCAATGACACCCGACGCCATCTAGTAACTTCTAGAATAGTCCAGACCCAGCAGAAAAACATACACCAGAGAAGGTTCGAGAATTAGATGAATCAAATATAAATAACCAGAGCTTTGCGACAAGTTAGTGATTCACTCAGTGACAGTTTTATGGAAAACACCTATCGGTGTAAGTAAGCGAAAGCGATAGATCGGCGGTGTTAATGTGTTGTGCGAATTAAGTTTTTAGAGCGAATTAAGTGAAGTGATCGGGAAATTGTGTAAAAGTGCAATAAATAAATTATCCTTATATTTTAAAACGAATTGTGTTTTACTTGAAATCGGCGAACCTCTAGCTCGCAACAATTGGTGTCAGAAGAGTGGGATTTCAAGGATAAATTCGGGTTAAAAATCGCGAGTGAAATTAAAATTCTCGAACGGATAATTTTGTGAGAGCGAAAAAGTGAAACTAAAATTCTCGAACGGACAGTGAGAATTTTCTGAAATCGAATATTCTCGAGTGCTCTAGTGAACAGTGACTTTAATTAGCGAAGTAAAATCGCGAAACTAAAATTCTCGAACGGACAGTGAGAATTTTGTGAAATCGAATATTCTCGAGTGCTCTAGTGAACAGTGACTTTAATTAGCGAAGTAAAATCGCGGAACTAAAATTCTCGAACGGACAGTGAGAATTTTGTGAAATCGAATAATCTCGAGTGATTTAGTGAGCAGTGACGTAAATTTAAGTGAATTCGAATCGCGGAAAAACTGGAAATAATTGGTAGTGAAAATGCCGCGTTATTTAAAAGACTTATTATTAATATCGGGAAAAAAAATTAACCGAATAGCTTCACTCCTTCCACCTCCTCCCGTACAATGAGACACATTCTACGACTTTACAAAAATTCGATTTTCTTGGAAAGTGTGAAAGTCACAGTTCTAAAATTTAAAACATATCAATTGAATAATGATTGTAGTTGTTTTTCAAAAAATCATCAAAAACCCCCCACTCCTTCTACCACCTCCCATACAAATTGCACAATTTCATTAAATTCAATGCACTAAGTTTCTCAGTACCTACTCAATTTTTGAAGCTTAAATTTGGTACAAAACATTTTTATAACTACTCTAGCATGGTGTGAAACAAATTAGTTCAGTACTGTCACCCTTCTACCACTACCCATACAAAATTTCTTAACACCGCAAAAATTTCGATTTCATCTATACATAGTATCGTATGATTGGGCTTTACGCACAATCGTAGTCCTGTTATGTTTTTAAGCTTAATGTTATTTTATTTGTTTTAAATAACACCAGCTACAATTATTCACATGTCCTTAACGCTCTTCAACACGTATATGATCTCGAATCACGGGTTTGATTTGATCACGAGCCTGTCTCATAAAAATGGGAGTATCATGCTTTCATTCTTAATAATTTATGGTTCTGATTCCAACAATATACAAACCATTTTCTTCAAAGTGCCAATAAAGTAAGATTATATATCCCACATAATGTATACTAACTACACTCTCAAAAATTGCTTATTATTGCTATTTTCACGCGGACGAAGTTGCGGGCGTTTGCTAGTATAAAAATAAAATATAACTTCTTGAAATAATAGTAGTGGGGGGAAATGAGGAGCATTTCAAAAATGGCACACTTTTCAAAATTACAAATCCTTATATCGCAAAAAAGAGTACAGATATCAAATCAAAAATTTGTCAGATTGTAGAACTACATAGTGGTTAATTTTGATAAAAATTTTAAGTTGGTAGGTGTAAGGGGAGGGAGGTGATAAGCAAAAATGTCGAAAATTTTGAGTAATTTTTTAGGGCTCTGGTGAAAGAAAAAAAGTGTAAATTTTGCATGTGGATACATCTATTTGATATACATAGAAAAATAATAATAACTTGATCCATAATTGTTATAAACCGACCTCCCCGGTCTAACGTGCACAAGGTGTTTCATGTGCATTGAAAAAAATACATAAACTGAAAATTTTTGAGTGAAATTTCAAGAAAGAAACTTGAAAATTTCAGAAATGCATTCAAAAAAATATCCCTAAATATACGAAATATTAACTAGTCGAAAACCTTTGAAACTTCTACCCCCTCCCATACAAAATTATTTTTTCGACCATTTTCAAGAAATCAATTATCACCTTACGATTAAAAGCTATCAATTTGAAAATATGCAACTTTTAAAAATAGTTGAAATAAAATTGCGTCAAAAGTTTTGAGATCGCGCCTGTCCTTCTACCCCTTCCCATACAAAAGTATGATTTCGACCATTGTTAAGAAATCAATTACCACCTAACTATTAAAAGCTATCAATTTGAAATATTGCATATAAAAACTTACAAAAATAGTTAAAATGAAATTACGTTTAAAGTTTTGAAATCGCGCTTGCTCTTCTACCCCCCCCCCTCCCCCCCCCCCTCCCCCCCCCCCCCCCCCCAACACAAAACTATGATTTCGACCAATTTGATTAAATCAATTAATAACCAACGAACTAAAAGCTACGAACTTGAAATTTTGTACAAGCACCTTACAAGAGAAACGAAATAAAACTGCATATCAAATTTTACGATTCCCCTGCCTCATAAGAAGTCAAACTTGCATAAATAAACGAACGACTACTGCCCTGCCAAAGAACCCCCTTTCACTTAGTCTTCTCTAGACACTCTAACCTGCATATTGACTTTCCACGCATCCTCAACTCGTCCCAAGAATAATAAAGTTTCGCCCGAATTGTTGTCAGTTTATTTTTAATTGTTCGCGAAAGTTGGAAATTACTGTGCAGTATGTGTTTAGTCGCATCGATCAAACACAAAAAGCAAATAAATTTTCGAGCACACACCAAAACTTTATTAAGGATGATCTTATCGAAGATTAGCAAAAATTGCAGTTAAACGTGTTTATATTGATTTCCGAGAAATTGGATTTCCGACTTCCAAAGCAGTTTCATAATTATACTCTAGATGAAATCTGAGAGTATTTTAAGTTTTCCATATAGTTTGTAACGCTAAGAAAATAAGGCTCGAAAAAAAAAGAATGACACATGCCCGTCCATGTTCTCTCTAGCTCGAGAACGCGTTGAGCTAGAAAGTTCAAATTTGTACGTCTTTTTCGACGAAAAAGTAAGCTCGAGTTCGTGAACGCTATATTTTTATTTATCTTTTTGCGTGAGTTTTTATTTATTTCAAGACAACCAGATACTAGTGAAATTAAAAGAGTTTCTGACATATGCAGATTTAAAAACAGCGAACTGATTTAAAATATCTTTTTTTTCCAGATTTTTGTACCGGCGTAATGCTATCACTATTTATAAAAGGAAATCGATAAAAAGATTTATACATTTTCATATTTTCACAAAATTGTCGAAAAAAATAGATTTTTTTTTGTCAGCTGAGCTGCGCTTTTAATATACCTTTTACTGCCGCTTCATAAGTTATTCAAGGCTAAAACCTAAAAATGTTCATCTACTGATTTCACTGATCAATGAAATTAAGCAATATCAACCACATTAAATTTTTAATATACTCCATTGATAGCTAATCTCTATCACATCGCAGTAATATTTTCGCAATGTGATAAGATCATCAAATATCTCTCCCTGCCCTTCTCTTTCCATCGTAATTATGAAATCATGAAATGCCTTTAAGGTTTGCTATGACTTTGACTTCTTATCTTACACGAATCATGTAAAATCCATTAAACTGATATAAAACAACGAGACAAACATACCCAGCAAAAAAAAACCAAGGCCCAAAAGAAATTTCTCTTTTAATTGTACCCTTAGGAATATTATTTAAGGAATAATGGAGGCCGACAACTCCGCTGGAAGTAATTAATTTTGCGTTAATATGGAACCGTCTGGTGGTTGTTTCATTAAATTTCTTATACTTCAATTATCTTTCATTTTTCACACCGTTTCTTTTTTTAAGACATGTGCATAAAAGGATATGATTCTATGATTAAGAAACCTTTTAAATGAAGGAATTAGTTAAAATTAAAGAGCACTAAAGCATTGACTTTTTGTAGGTACGAGTATGTTATATTACATGAAATAACATCCAAAATGAGTGATCATCAAAGAGCGGTAACGATTTTTTGTGGTTGGTTAATCATACGATCCCTGAGAAGAGGTGATAACTTTTAGAATAGAGGTAAACTCTTGGAAAATTGATTCAAAGTACTAGAAAATTGACAACCCCAAGATTTTTAAAAGCATATTAGATATTGAAAGAAAAGATTTCCGGATTCTAGTAGTTAAACTACCTGATACTAATTAATTAACCTTAATTAACTAATTTAACCTTAATTACCCTTCCTTCTATATAATAATTGTGTTTTGTAATTGTCGATCAGTTTGATAAAGGTCTCAGCAGAGACCGAAACGTCACGAATAATAAAGCGTAACAGTGTAGAATCCGGAAATCTTTTCTTTCAATTTGAAATGCACTGTGAAAACATTCACCAAACCATCATGTTAGATATGTATGTATATTGCTTTATTATCCTTATATCGGAAATGCGAATACTATTGTCAGATTCCGAAGAGGAGTTTTCATTACAGAGTGAAGTGAGGACAATTGTTGGAAAATGGCACTCACTAGACTGGTTGGGGTTTTTTGTTAACTTGTTATTAAATATAATATCTTACATGTATAGAAAATTCACTGAAAAATGAATTATAGGTGTCCGCTGAAAGTTGTTTTAATCGAGCCATTTTCCTTCAAACCTGTACGAGCGATCAACCAGAAAAAAAGTACGAAGTGGACTAAAAGCTGTTAGTGGAAAATTTAATTTAATTCTTACATTCTTCCCATATAAATAAATGATACAATTTCTGAAAAGTTTTTATATCGATTTTTTTCTATGGAAATGGTGCAATCGTAAAATTTGTGATGCAATTTCAAGTTCGTAGCTTTCATGGTACTATGGTTATTATAATTGATTTCTTACCAATGATCGAAGTAATAGTTTTGTATAGGAGGTGGTAGAATTTGCATGATTTTTTTTTAAACGAATTTTGCAACTTTTAAAGTTTCTAGTTTAATATGTCAAACTTTTCTGTTCTTTATACAACACCTGAAACAACTTGTGCAGTAGTAGTAGTAGTAGATTGATGTATGCTTATATCTATTCTTAAACTGAAAGAAGTAATACAACTTTGACTATTTAGTCGTCTGTCGGCAGTTTAATTTAATTTAATTAAAAATTATTTTATTTTGATTGTATTGTAACCTAATACAATTTAATTTATTTTAACACAACTCAGTTTAATTTAATTTCTTACATATACATATACCTATATATAAATTAACTATCATTAAACGGCTGTATCATGCGCTAGTTTAGCTAAATTACCAAAATAGTGATCATTTATCAGCTAAATCATCTCATTTAGCTTAATCCTCTCATTTACTTTAGTATTTTAATAATATAGTATTGTGATCGACTTGAAAAAAAAATGTCTACCCTGAAATTTTGTTTTTTCGCGTTTCATCACTAAAATAACCTAAAAATGCAAAAAAAATCCGTTTGTACGCCATCCGCCGACGTGTACGTTCAGTGCACATTAACTTCCAAAACCTTCAAGATAAAAAGATAATTTTTGGGTGGGTAGCAGATCTCAGGCGGACACCCATTTTAGGGTGTAAGGGTTAAGGGGGAGGCGGTGGGAGCGTAAAAACCGAAAGTTAAGAATTCGAATATCTCAATCATACATAGATGGGTTTGTGGCACAAACTTTAAAAATAATTTAATTTTTTTATCCATTGGGGTACGAAAAGAGGGGAGGGGCTAAAAACCAAATTTTCGGCCGATTTTTTTTTTAAATGATTATATCTTCGAAATTACTTAAAATAAAAAATTCATATTTTAGGACCATTAAGGTGGCATTCAGAACCACTAGAATCAGCTTAAAAGGAGGCTAATTATTGTAAAGGGGAGGGTTTGGGGGAGTGCAAAGAAAAATACTTGGCTATTTCTTAAGCTATATAATTGAAACTTGGAACATATATTAAGATATACTAGCAAATTATGAGAAAACTATAACACTTGGACATAAAAGTAGTGGGTGAAAATGGGGAGCATTTCAAAAATGGTGCACTTTCCAAAATTGCAATCCGCTATATCTCAAAATTGAGTACAGGTATCAAATTGAAATTTTGTCAGATTGCTACATAGTGTTATAGATCTGGCAATGATCTCCCTCAAATCTGCCAGAACTATTTAGAATATTCTTCCAACATGTAGAGGGCCATAGTAAAAGCTTCTAGTAACTTCTCGAAGACACAACCAATGACACCCGACGCCATCTAGTAACTTCTCGAAGACACAACCAATGACACCCGACGCCATCTAGTAACTTCTAGAATAGTCCAGACCCATCAGAAAAACATACACCAGAGAAGGTTCGAGAATTGGATAAATCAATTATAAATAGCCAGAGCTCTACGACAAGGAATTATTCACTCAGTGACAGTTTCATGGAAAACACCTATCGGTATCATTTATAAGCGCGGGAAATTTACCATGGAACCATGGCACCTGCGTTCATTTTATAAGAAGAAGAAACCACACCATTCAATATGACACGTATTGAACGATTGGTTAAAAAATTTTCAATCCTAGATATAAGGAAGATGCCAAGACTAATAGCTTTCATTTTGGATAAAAGGGCGTTGTATGTATGCTCCAAGTCCAATTACCTGGTTAAATTTCTTTAGTCATGTAATTTAAATGCTGACTATGAGTTAAAAAATCCGATACTTTAGAGTTTAAAAGCATAGTTAGCATAAACATTAATCCACTTCAGAGGTTTTTCGTACGAACAGGTAAACGCATAGTCAACATAATTAAAAATTATAAATAGAGGTGATCGTAAAAAATAAGCTTTGTTGTACGAAAAATGTTTCTCATTGTTTTTTTTTTATACAGATATTGTATAATTTATGCTTTATTTATTTTGTAAAGAATCCTACAAAGATGCAAGAAGTCGTGTCTTACATAGAGGAGAGCTGTCCAAGAGCTTTTCTGTGCGCACAGGTGTCAGACAAAGCTACATAATATCATCAGCCCTGTTTCTGGTGCTAATAAATGACATCTTCAAAGCTGCACTCGAAGGTGGGGAAGATAAAGGTCATCAGTAAGGACTTTTCAACATCTTAAGTGACCTTGATTATTCTGACGACGTGTGTTTGCTTGCACATAACCGATCGGACTTACAGTCAAATGTTCGTTAGTTGCATTCTAAATGCCAAATGACAGGACCGAAAATAAGTACATGCACGTGGTTCGAGCAGTTGAGCATGAGGCCAGTGCAAGAAACATTTCCTGGAGACAACTAAAGACCGATGCTCAGGATCGCAGCTTGTCGAAAAGAGCAATTTCTGTCATGCCCATATAGGGAGTCTGAACTGGAAGCTGATTGATTATTTTTTAAGATTTTTTTTACTATAAATTTTTTTAAAACTGAAATAATATATTTTGTGTGGAAAGCTATCAAGAATCATTTTCATGTTTTAAAACGTTGTTTTTTCATGATTATGCTCTCAACGAGCAGAACTTTTAATAGAATTATATAGCTGAAAATCCCAGTTATAGTTTGTGTTTAAAAAATAAGATAAACTTGTTTCTGAGTGCAAAAAAATATATAACAAAAGTTTGCAGCTCAGCGTTTGAGTAAAGTATTGTAGTTATTGTTGTATAGTAAAAATAAAGAACGAAATTTTGCCGATTAAGAAGAACGAGGTGGTCTATATCGTTCTATTTCAGATCCGTTTCTTTGCCTTCTCTATTGCAACTCAGATGATGTTCTTATTTTACTTTATTACTCTAACAATAAAGTATTGTGATCGACACAGGAAAAAAAAATTTGCTACCCTGAAATTTTTTTTTTCGCGTTTCATAAATAAATTAGCCTAAAAATGCAAAAAAAAAAAATCCGTCCCGCTGTACGCCGTACATATTGTAATAAATCTGGCCACCACGCAATATGAACTTTCTCTACTTAAAAGAAAGTTCTCGAATAATCTTCTAGTATCGTTATAGATCTGGCAATGATCTCTCTCAAATCTGCCAGAACTATATAGAATATTCTTCCAACATGTAGAGGGCCATAGTAAAAGCTTCTAGTAACTTCTCGAAGACACAACCAATGACACCCGACGCCATCTAGTAACTTCTAGAATAGTCCAGACCCAGCAGAAAAACATACACCAGAGAAGGTTCGAGAATTAGATGAATCAAGTATAAATAACCAGAGCTTTGCGACAAGTTAGTGATTCACTCAGTGACAGTTTTATGGAAAACACCTATCGGTGTAAGTAAGCGAAAGCGATAGATCGGCGGTGTTAATGTGTTGTGCGAATTAAGTTTTTAGAGCGAATTAAGTGAAGTGATCGGGAAATTGTGTAAAAGTGCAATAAATAAATTATCCTTATATTTTAAAACGAATTGTGTTTTACTTGAAATCGGCGAACCTCTAGCTCGCAACAATTGGTGTCAGAAGAGTGGGATTTCAAGGATAAATTCGGGTTAAAAATCGCGAGTGAAATTAAAATTCTCGAACGGATAATTTTGTGAGAGCGAAAAAGTGAAACTAAAATTCTCGAACGGACAGTGAGAATTTTCTGAAATCGAATATTCTCGAGTGCTCTAGTGAACAGTGACTTTAATTAGCGAAGTAAAATCGCGAAACTAAAATTCTCGAACGGACAGTGAGAATTTTGTGAAATCGAATAATCTCGAGTGATTTAGTGAGCAGTAACGTAAATTTAAGTGAATTCGAATCGCGGAAAAACTGGAAATAATCGGTAGTGAAAATGCCGCGTTATTTAAAAGACTTAAAAGTAACGGAGCTGAAGGAAGAGCTCAGTAGACGCGAGTTATCTACAACAGGGAGCAAGTCTGAACTTGTCAGCCGTATGATCGAGACACTTGAGGCTGAGGGTGAGAATGCAGATAGTTTTGAGTTCCAAATCGAAGAAGCTCGTAAAGAGGAGTGTTCTGGTACATCGGATGCCTTAACACAGTTAATGCAACAAATGATGGACAAATTAGAGCAACAATCAGTGGACATTAAACAACAATCTGCGGACATTAATCAGAAATTAGAGCAACAATCAGCGGACATCAATCAGAAATTAGACCAACAAAGTCAGCTATCAGCGGACCTCAACCAAAAATTGGAGCTGCAAAATAATAAAATAGACATCATGGGTAAGACAATAGAAGAAAATGTAGAGAAGAAACTTCGAATCTTCGAAGAGCAAATTACGGAAAAGACATCCGGGATTGCAGAAGAAGTCGAAAGCCTAAAAAGGGACCTCGATAACGTGAAATCGACAGGAGTCATCAAGGCAGAACACGTTACGCACAAGGGTCTCAAAGCTCCAATCTTCGATGGACAAACACCGTGGGCTATTTATAAGACCCAATTTGAGGCCGCCGCAAGAAACAACGATTGGAATGATCTGAAACGAGGAACGGCTCTTATATTGGCGCTAAGAGGTCCACCAGCAGAGGTTCTTCAAACGATTCCGCAGGAGCAACAACAAGATTTTTCAACGTTAGTCCAGAGACTGGATCTTCATTATGGCAGTGACCACATGCGAGAGACCTACAAAACGCAACTGTACAACCGAACTCAAAAGAATGGTGAAACACTTCAAGAGCTGGCACGCGATATTGAACGACTCACACTATTATCGCTGCCTAATGCGCAAACAGAGCAACGAAACGATACAGCTGTTTTCGCATTTAACAATGCTGTACAGGACAGAGAGCTGCAACAAGCGTTAAAACTGGCAGGTAAGAAAACGATTGGCGAAGCCTTAGTATATGGGCTGACGTTCGAAGCTGCCAAGCAAAGCTCGCGGAGTAACTATCGAATCCGAGAAATAGTAGAAGAATGTGTGTGCCAGAAAGCCGAGTACACCAAGCGGAGCGAAGGATATGGTGCTCCCCGATGCTGGAATTGTGGACAGGCAGGACACTTAAGACGCGACTGCCGCAAACCCAGAAAAGCGATCAACTATTGTTCCGGCTGCGCTGCTAAACAAAGAGGAGGGAGGGGCGAACCGTCACGAGAGCACGCTTCGCCTAGTGACAGTCCGGGAAACGAGTAAAGGCCAACTTCATGGGGCAGAAGTTGGTTGGTAGAATCGACGCCCCCGGAACCATCATCGCAGTTTCTCGACTACATCGTTGTGAAAACGACTTATGTATGAGTGGTCGAGTCGGCAAATTAAACTGCATCATAACAGTCGACACAGGCGCAACACGGTCAGTGCTAAGATCTGACCTCGTAGATCGTACTTGGCTTCACAACACCAAGAAGTACGCACTTCGCACTGCTACAGGAGAAACTACAACGGTCCATGGAGAAATAGCTCGTGACATACAGCTTGGGGATTTTTTTTCTCGCATGTATTCGTGGTAGCTGACATTATCGATGAGTGTATCCTTGGAATGGATTTTCTGAAACCACACGGTATCCAGCTGGACTTAGGACAACGAATAATGAAGTGGCGGAATATTGAAATCCCGATGGAAATAACATCCTCCAACACAACAAAGCTACGAGTTGTATTGTGCGAAGATGCGGATATACCAAAGTCATCCGAGAATGTTATTTGGGCCGAGCTCGATGGTGATCCCGGGAACCACCGATTCAACCTCATAGAACCGGAAACGACACCTGCATTACGAAGTTTAATACTAGGAAAAACGCTCGTAAAAAGGAATGAGAAGATGATGGTACCAATAAGAGTCCTCAACGTTTCGAACAGCATTACCAGCGTAAAGAAAGGAGATGTAATTGGCAGCTGTGAACCAATATCGGCGGTAACGAGCATCGACAAGGCAGAACCACATGACGTACCCTCTAAAAATAAGCCAAGAACGAAGGACAATGTAACATCAACACTTCTTGAGTCAAGCAACCTTAGATGAGAACAACACAAGCAAGCAGTAGATCTAATCGAAGGATTCAGCGACGTCTTTTCCACCGGTGATGACGACTATGGCAGAACAAACTTAGTGAAACATCGCATAGATACGGGAAGTGCTACACCGATACGTCAACCTCCAAGAAGAGTACCATTAGCGAAACAAGGAGAAGTCAATTCAATGGTCAAAACTATGGAGCATCAGGAAATCATCGAAGAATCAAAGAGCCCGTGGATATCGCCAGTAGTGCTGGTAAAGAAGAAGGACGGCAGTACCCGTTTTTGTGTGGACTACAGGAGACTGAATGATGTTACGAAAAAGGATAGCTATCCACTACCAAGAATCGACGATATCATGGACACCCTGACTGATGCTAAATGGTTCTCGACGTTGGATCTGAAAAGTGGTTACTGGCAAGTGGAGATAGATGAAAAAGATAGAGAGAAAACAGCATTCTCTGTCGGCAGTGGACTGTGGCAATTCATCATAATGCCATTTGGCTTGTGCAATGCTCCAGCTACGTTTGAAAGACTAATGGAATTCGTTTTGCGTGGCCTGAGTTGGAAAACTTGTCTCGTTTACCTGGATGATGTGATCGTTATCGGCAGAACATTCAAGGAACATCTGAAAAATCTACAGGAAGTCTTCCAGCGGCTGCGAGCGGCTTTAGCTGAGTCCGAAAAAGTGCACTTTGTTTAGTGCAGAAGTCAAGTACTTAGGTCACATCGTTTCAGCTGATGGCGTAAAGACAGATCCGGAGAAGATACTGGCGGTGAAAAATTGGCCTACTCCGAGTGATAAACACCAGTTGCGCAGCTTCCTAGGCTTAGCGACATATTACCGACGATTTGTAAAAGACTTTGCTAACACGGCGAAATGTCTGCATCAGTTAACAGAAAAAGGGAAGCCATTTACATGGAGTCAACATTGCCAGGAAGCATTCGAGAGGATAAAAGACCAACTCTGCGACTCCCCAGTTCTGGCGTATCCAAAACCAGGTCATGGTTTCATCATAGACACTGATGCCAGCAATGTCGGTATCGGAGCAGTACTATCACAAGAGATCGATGGGCAGGAGAGACTGCTATCTTACTACAGCCGAGTACTCCCAAAATCAGAAAGGAACTATTGCGTAACTCGCCGAGAGCTACTAGCCATAGTAGAAGCAACAAAACATTTTCACAAATATCTCTATGGTCAAAAGTTCCTCCTTCGAACGGATCACGCATCGCTTAAATGGCTACTTCAGTTTAAGAACCCCGAAGGCCAAGTAGTCAGATGGATCGAAAGGCTCGAATCCTACGATTTCGAGATTGTTCATCGAAGAGGAAGAATCCACGGTAATGCCGATGCGCTTTCACGTCGTCCTTGTCCACCGAACTGCAAGCATTGTCACCGTGTAGAAGGAAAAGAAGCCGGAGAAACCATTCAGAGAATAACGACCGAACCAAAGACTGGATGGAATCAGCAAGAACTGGAAGACGCCCAGCGTAAAGATCCAGATATTTCTCCGATCATGGCATGGAAGGACGAAATGAAACGGCCTGAGTGGAAAGACATCTCACAATTCAGCGAAACCTTAAAGTGTTATTGGGCACAATGGAACTCCCTTCACCTAGACGGCGGATTATTAAAACGAAAATGGGAAAACGCTGACGGAACATCATATCACATGCAAACCATCGTCCCGCATTGTAAAATCGAGGAGGTTTTGAAGGAATATCATGGAGGTACCTCTGGTGGGCATTTGGGTGTAAATAGAACCTTGGCAAAGATACGAGAAAGGTTCTATTGGATCCATCTCCGAGACGATGTCGAAAATTGAATTGGTGCCGTAAATGTACTACGTGTGCATCAAGTCAGGGCCCACACCGCAGATCCAGGGGAGAAATGCAACAATACAACGTGGGAGTCCCATTTGAGAGAATTGCTGTGGATATTGCTGGACCATTTCCGGAATCAGAAAATGGTAATCGCTACATTCTAGTGGTCATTGATTATTTCAGCAAGTGGCCTGAAGCCTACGCAATTCCAAACCAAGAAGCAGTAACCGTCGCCGAACAAATTGTTACCAACTGGGTGAGCAGATTTGGAGCTCCACGTGAACTACACTCCGATCAAGGGCGCAATTTTGAATCTCAAATATTCAAACACGTGTGCCAAATGCTGGGAATAAACAAAACCAGGACAACTCCATTACATCCACAGTCCGATGGAATGTTTCAATAGGACATTGAACTCAAACCTATCCAAACTCGTCAGCGAGAGGCAACAGGACTGGGATCAGCACATCCCTCTATTTTTAATGGCCTACAGAACATCGGTACATTCAACAACAGGAGAAACCCCGTCCCGAGTCATTTTCGGAAGGAATATTCGAGTCCCTGCGGAATTAATGTTTGGAGTGCCACCAGACCAACCAACGAATGTCAAAGATTACGTCTCGGATCTTCGATGTCGACTAAACACAATTTATAACCTGGTCAGAGATAAAATTGATTTGGCGACCGACCGCATGAAGACGAGGTATGATCAACGGGCGAATTTATCAGGATTCCAAGAGGGTAATTTAGTTTGGCTATACAATCCCAAACGACAGAAGGGCAGATCGCCGAAACTACAGCGCAACTGGGAAGGCCCTTACCAGATCATCAACCGGTTAAACGATGTCGTCTATCGGATTCAATTACATCAAAAACCCCGTACAAAAATGAAAGTGGTACATCTCGACCGACTAACAAAGTACCACGGTGCCATTGCGGAAGTGAACGACTCTGTTCGGGACGAACAGGGACTAAGGAGAGGGTAATGTTATAGATCTGGCAATGATCTCTCTCAAATCTGCCAGAACTATTTAGAATATTCTTCCAACATGTAGAGGCCATAGTAAAAGCTTCTAATAACTTCTCGAAGACACAACCAATGACACCCATCTAGTAACTTCTAGAATAGTCCAGACCCAGCAGAAAAACATACACCAGAGAAGGTTCGAGAATTGGATAAATCAATTATAAATAGCCAGAGCTCTACGACAAGGAATTATTCACTCAGTGACAGTTTCATGGAAAACACCTATCGGTGTAAGTAAGCGAAAGCGATAGATCGGCGGTGTTACTGTGTTGTGCGAATTAAGTTTTTAGAGCGAATTAAGTGAAGTGATCGGGAAATTGTGTAAAAGTGCAATAAATAAATTATCCTTATATTTTAAAACGAATTGTGTTTTACTTGAAATCGGCGAACCTCTAGCTCGCAACAATAGTCTTTAATTTTGGCAAAAACTTTACTTTGGGGGGTGTAAGGGAAAGGAGGTGGTAAGCAAAAATGTCGAGAATTTTTTTAGGGCTCTGCTGAAAGATACAAAGTTTAAAAAGAAAAGATTTCCGGATTCTATACTGTTACGCTTTATTATTCGTGACGTTTCGGTCTCTGCTGAGACCTTTATCAAACTGTTTGAAATAGAAGATTTCCGGATTCTACACTGTTACACTTTATTATTCGTGACGTTTCGGTCTCTGCTGAGACCTTTATCAAACTGTTTGAAAGAAAAGATTTCCGGATTCTACACTGTTACGCTTTATTATTCGTCACGTTTCGGTCGCTGCTGAGACCTTTATCAAACTGTTTGTTAAAGGTCTCAGCAGAGACCGAAACGTCACGAATAATAAAGCGTAACAGTGTAGAATCCGGAAATCTTTTCTTTCAATTCGAAATGCACTGTGAAAACATTCACCAAACCTTTAAATTTTCCATTTGGATATATCTATTGTTACAATTTGTACAATTGTTATGCAACGACCTTTCCGGTCTAACGTGCATAAGGTTTTCATGTGCAATGAAAAAAACATAACCGAAAATTTTTGAATGAAATTTCAAGGTTACTACCTTTTTTCAGATTTTGAATAATTTTAAGCCGGAATATATGAACTTTTAATATTTTAAAACGTTCTAAAGACAGCAGTAAGCTGATTAAAAAAAAACACAATTTCTAAAAAAAATGGACTTGGACACCTCTGCTTTTCAACCGTCGATATGCAAGTTTGGGTTTGTATGGGGGAAGGGGGCGGTGCGGTTGCGATATGAGAGATGGGCGGATTTTAATAATTTCCTAATTGATTGCTTAAATCACGTTCAAAATTCTCTTCTCGAAACTTTCGATCATTCTTTCGCATAATTGGGGCTCTATTTCGGTGATGGTGGCTTCAATGTTCGCCTTAAGAGTTGGAGGGTTAGCTTACCCCAAAGGAAGGAGTCTAACGGCGCTAAGTCGCAAGATCTTGGTGGCCAATTGGTGTCTCCAAATCGCGAAATTACGCGATCAGGGAACTTCGGGCGCAATAGCTCAATTGTTTCTTGTATGGCACGTAGCACCATCCTGTTGAAAGTAGGGGTTGTCCGTGTCCATCTCCGGCCACAAAAAATTGTTTATCATGCATCTGTAGCGCACTTCATTGACGTCATTTTCAAAAAAGTACGACCCTATGACGCCTCCGGCCCACAATCCGCACCAAACAGTCACTCGTGAGTGCGTTGGCTTCTCCTGAATCAGTACCAGGTTTTCGGATCCCCAAATGCGATAATTTTGCTTATTAACGTAACCGCCAATGTAAAAATTGACTTCATCAGGGAACACGATTTTTTTTTGCAAATATCACCATCATCATTCATGTTTTCCAAGACCCAATCAGAGACTGTATGGTGCTGCTGATAGTCCGTCGGTTGCAGTTCATGAGTCAATTGGACCTTGTACGCATGCAGAGCCAAATCTTTCGTTAGTAATGGCTGTGTGGGGAATTGGTTAAACTTAATTAATTCCACATGCAAATACACTTTACACTTTAAAATACACTCTACTAAAAATAAATAATTGCACTCACACAAATATACTTTATATATTTATTTTTAATAATAATCGAGTGAACTATTATTATGAAAAATATAGATGTAATTGTTTTTTATTATTAGTGTAATAAAGATTTTCATTCACATTAAACGTAAAATTTAATCTAAACAATAACAAATAATAATAAATAAATTTTTATAATATAAATGTTAATAAATGTTAATTTAAATGTAGTGCTTTATTTTTATTAATCAAATTATTGATAAATCAGTTATTCTGCAATATCCAGCTGCACTACAAATGGTGACCCCGAAGTTAACGAATTAAAAATTTTCACCATAACAAATGGTGACCCAACATTAACGAACTAAATATTTTCACCATAACAATTGGTAACCCCGATTTACGCTTTTGGAGTCCTGGAATCGGGCCACAAATGGTGACCCCATCAAGCAAGAGATCAACGCAGAAAAATTATTTTTCGTCAATCGATATTTCACCATATCAAATGGTGATGTATAGAGGAAATTAGTCGAGAACAATTTTTCTACATTGAACAAATTTCTATAACCATCAGCGAGAGAAGTTTCATCGAATTTACAGAGAAGAAACCTAAGAAATTTCAAGAATTGAAATCTTAATCGTCTTCAAGAATTTTGTTATAAAATAGAAAATATCAACTCTAAATACAACAACTTGAAGCTTATACCGATATTTGAATATTCAACATGATGCAGCAATCAACAACAGCATCATTAATTCAAGAAAAACAACAATAATTGAAAATTAGCGACACAAATTTCAAGAGGATTTATGGTATTTTATTAATAATTACATTTAAATTTAATAAAAATTATTACATAATATATTTACTCATTCTATTTAAATTGTAAAATTACATCTATATTTTTCCATTTATTCAAATTCTCATACAAAAATTTCTTTTTTCTGTTTAATTCATTATCAACTTCTCATAAAAATATATACAACATGTCTCTTATCATACATCGTCAGTATCAAATGATGAAGTTACCGATACTTCATCTAATAACTTACAATTGGCCGCGATTGCAATTCAGAAACTTTCAGAAACTTCCTTTGGATTGCCAACTCCGCTGCATGGTTTCGCATCATGGATGCGCAATTTTCCGCAGCTAATATAACAGCTGAACTAACCAAGTTCAATCATGCGCTTAGTATGCTAAGTGCAGCGGAATGTGAACAGTCGATGGACATCATCGACAGCATTCCGGCGGAAAATTGTTACGTTTATTTCAAAGATGCTATGATAAAAAGGTTTGGAGAATCTGAAGACCATAAGTTAAAACGACTTATGAATGGAATCGACCTAGGAGATTTTAAGCCTTCTCAACTATTAGGTCGAATCCGTTCCCTCGCTGGAAACAATTTTCCAGTTAATATTATTAAAAAATTTTGGGTACAACGTCTTCCTACTCAAATACAAGCCATTCTAACAGTATCTTCAGGTTCCCTTGAAGAATTGAGTGAAATCGCTGATAAAATTGCAGACACTTCTTGTTTTCCGCAATTAGCAAGCGCTTCGATAAGTAATTCGCCAAATGCGCTGGGTTCAGAAATTGAATCATTACGAAAACAAATTACCGCTTTGACTTCAACGGTTAATGAACTAACACAATTTACAAGACAAAGTCGAAACTTTAATAGGTCCTATAATAGTAATCGCAATGGACGATCAAAATCACATAACCGTTCACAAAGCGGATCAAGAAAGTCTGAAGATTTTTGCTATTATCATAAACGTTTTGGGCTTAGAGCCAATAAATGTAAAGAACCTTGTAAATTTCCGAAAGAAAAAAACCAACACGAGTGTTAAAAATGGCGACATTTAACACTAGTTCAAACTCAAGTCGCCTTATTATACCAGATAAAACATCCGATTTAGGTTTTTTAATAGACACCGGCGCGGAAATTTCAGTAGTTCCTAAAAGTAATTTCGGTCAACGCGTTATGAATCCAAACTTGATTCTGACCGCTGCAAATTGCACTAAAATCCCTACTTTTGGCTCACACAAAATTACAATTTCACTCAAACTTAAAAGAAATTTTGAATGGAATTTCATTATTGCCGACGTAGAACGACCAATTTTAGGAGCGGATTTCCTTCGTCATTTCGGTTTAATTGTGGATCTAAAGCAACGACGTTTAATCGATCCACTTACTAACGTCAGTTCAGCTATTGGACAAATTTTAAAAGGATCTTCTACGTATTGTCTGTCTTAGCAGCCAATCACGAAAATCCTCGAGTTCAAAAATGGCTTGCACAACACCCAAAAATTTTCCAATCAAATAGAACAAATTCAAACAATTTGCACACGATTCGTCATTTCATTATTACCGAAGGACGTCCAGTCTTTTGTAAACCGCGACGCCTCTCACCTTCTCGTTTTGCGATCGCGAAGGCCGAGTTCGGCAAAATGGTAGACCTTGGAATTTGCAGACCATCAGACAGTCCTTGGGCTTCACCACTTCACATGGTTCAAAAGAAAGATGGAAGTTGGAGACCATGTGGGGATTACCGGGCATTAAATGCACAAACAGTCCCGGACAAATATCCTATTCCACACATACAGGATTTTGCTCAACAACTTGATGGTTGTTCTATTTTTTCAACAGTTGATTTGGAACGTGCATACCACCAGATTCCTCTGAACGATGATGACGTTCCAAAAACAGCAATTTCCACACCTTTCGGTTCATATGAATTTATTCGAATGACTTTTGGTTTGCGCAATGCCGCGCAAACTTTCCAAAGATTCATTTTTTCAATTTTGAGGGATCTTGATTTTTGTTTCGTATATATTGACGACATCTTGATCGCCTCAAAGTCAATTGAGGAACATTTCATTCACCTAGACAAACTTTTCCATCAACTAGAAAAATACGGTTTAATAATCAATTTAGCTAAATGCCACTTGGCTAAAACTCAAGTGGATTTCTTGGGTCATTCCATCAATTCTAAGGGAATTTTTCCAATGACTTCAAAGATAGAAACTATTATCTCTTACCCACAACCGACTACTGTTCACGAGTTGAGACGTTTTCTAGGTATGATTAACTTTTACCGAAGGTTTATTCCTCATGCAGCAACGTCTCAATCTATTTTAGACAAATACACACATGGAAGCAAGAAAAAACGTGATAAGTCCATTATTCCATGGAATTCTGAGTCTGTAGAAGCTTTTAATCGTTGCAAAGAACAATTAGCTCAGGCAACTACACTAGCATATCCTTCTCCTTCTGCAGCACTTTCGCTAGTGGTTGACGCTTCAGATACAGCCATCGGAGCTGTGTTACAGCAAAAAATTTCTAATGCTTTTCAACCATTAGCATTCTTTTCGCGGAAACTTTCCACAGCTCAACAAAAATACAGTGCCTACGATCGTGAGCTTTTAGCAGCTTACATTGCAATTAAGCATTTTAAATTCATGCTAGAAGGTAGAATTTTCACACTTTTTACCGATCACAAACCGCTTATTTTTGCTTTCAAGCAAAACGCTGAAAAAGCTTCACCACGTCAGTTAAGGCATCTGGACTTCATCGGTCAATTTACGACGGATATTCGACATATATCCGGTTCAGATAATGTCGTCGCCGACGCATTATCTCGCATTGACGAGATTTCCATTCCAACATCAGTTAATTACTCAGAAATTGCTGACGCTCAGCTAGCCGACAAAGAATTACCTTCAATTAAAAAATCAACGAGTCTTAAGATGATACCTTTTAACATCGAACATTCCTCTAAGCAACTTTGGTGTGACGCCTCGCAAAACACTCTGCGGCCTTACATTCCTTCAACGCTACGTAAGAAGATTTTCGATGTGGTTCATGGAACGGCTCATCCAGGTATTAGAGCAACAACTAAATTGTTAGTTAAAAAATTCGTTTGGCCATCTATTAATAAAGACTCACACATCTGGTGCAGAGAATGCATAGCTTGCGGAAAAGCCAAGATTTCTCGCCACGTTAAGAGTCCGCTCGGCAATTTCGAACCAGTAATCAAAAAATTCGCTAATATCCATATTGATTTGGTTGGGCCTCTTCCGACTTCGGAAGGCTTCAATTATTGTCTTACGGTCATTGACCGCTTTACTCGTTGGCCTGAAGCCTACCCAATCGTGGATATTCGAGCAACAACTGTGGCTAACACTTTGATCAGAGAATACATTCCTCGTTACGGCACTCCAGTCACAATTGTAACTGACCAAGGACCACAATTTGAAGCTTTACTTTTTTCGGAATTAGGCAAGTTTTAGGCTTCAAAAGAAACAGAACTACAGCTTACAATCCCAAAGCTAACGGTATGTTAGAACGTTGGCATCGAATCCTTAAAAGTTCTCTAATGTGCAAGGCTTCTGAAGCATGGACACGCGAACTACCGTTCATTCTTCTCGGACTTCGCTCAATCGTTAGACAAGATGTCGATGCCACTCCTGCAGAATTAGTTTATGGACAAAATTTACGTTTGCCATACGAACTTTTAGACACTAATTCTAAAACACCACAGATTGTATCTCCTAGCGACTACGTTCAAAGTCTTCGACAACTCATGAGTTCGATAAAACCCAAAGTACCTTCCGCTCACACTCCCACTAACACTTTCGTTTTTCATTCACTTAAAGATTGCGAACACGTGTTTGTCCGACAGGACCAAGTGAGGAGATCGCTTCAACCACCTTATGAAGGACCTTATAAAGTTTTGAAACGTAATGACAAATTCTTTACACTTTCCATTAATGGTAAAGAAAAGAATGTCTCAATTGATCGGCTGAAACCTTCATTTCATTCTTCCCAGCATCAAGCATCAACTAAAAAGCGCGTAACTTTTGTTCTTCCACCTTTCACGATACGAACCAGATCACAGACGGGTTCATTAAATCTTAACGAGAAGGACTGTTAGCCCTCCTCTAGGAAGGGGGTGTGTGGGGAATTGGTTAAACTTAATTAATTCCACATGCAAATACACTTTACACTTTAAAATACACTCTACTAAAAATAAATAATTACACTCACACAAATATACTTTATATATTTATTTTTAATAATAATCGAGTGAACTATTATTATGAAAAATATAGATGTAATTGTTTTTTATTATTAGTGTAAAAAAGATTTTCATTCACATTAAACGTAAAATTTAATCTAAACAATAACAAATAATAATAAATAAATTTTTATAATATAAATGTTAATAAATGTTAATTTAAATGTAGTGCTTTATTTTTATTAATCAAATTATTGATTAATCAGTTATTCTGCAATATCCAGCTGCACTACAGCTGCAGTGTGGACGTGGAGAGATCGAGTTCTTGAGTACGGTGACGAATTCAGGTGTTTGAGTCGTTTTCAACATTATTCTTCACTGCGGCGATACAAATGTCCGGGATGGAGTTGTTTCGGTGTCTTCACATCTTGCACTGAGCCAGTCGCTTGGAATTTTTTGATTAGGTTGCGCACACACGTCTCAGAAGGCACATGATTACGATCAAAATTTGCTCGTTTTGTGCATTGTAGCTGCGATTAAAATCGAAATTCAACGATCTCTGTTTTTTTTTTCACTGTGTAGCGTTCCATGGTAAATTTCTCGCGTTTATAGATGACAAATGTCACCATTTGACAACTGCCAAGCGACCAGGTGTCAAATAATAGGCTTTTCCAACATTACACTTCTTGTTAATACACCCTTTGGTTAGACCTTTTTATTTGCGTTTAGGCGAAATGTTGCATCCAATAGTCCATCCGTAGTTTTATACATTCAGTTTCACGATATGGGTCAAAATTTCGGTCTCTATACAAATTAAAGGATTTTTTTTAAGATCTCGCTAGGCTTTCCTTATTTCTCTTCAGTTCATCAGATTCAATATATTCCAAGGAAAATGGTCTGAAATTTTCGTAGTAGGTGGCAAAAAGAGTGGAAGGAAGTTTATAATTTTTTTTAACACGTAATTGTAAATACTTGCAACGTGTCAAATTTCACTTTTGTAGTAGGTATATATGTATGTATCTATGATTTTCAAGAAAAATTATAAATCGATTTTTAAAATTGAGAAATTTTTTGGGTGTCAGATTACGTGGAAAAATTCTGATGATTCTAGAAGTATTATCGGCATTCTTTTCATCATGCTAAAGTTCAATTTTGAAGTCGATAGAAATTTATTTCTGCAAATCCGGTAGTACTGGTATTGAGCTATGGTATTGAGAAATTTCGGTATTTGACGCATGAGCCAAGCACTTGCAGTTTCGTGCGAAGGGAAATGTCTCTTAGTCTTTAGAAGTATGGAAAGGATACCCAAAGCCTGTCGAGTTTTATTTGTACGTGCCTCGGTGTTCTTGAGCTTGTACTCGAATCGATGTACATGTACTCCGTTTTACGTACATCTATTTTCATTCCTGCTTCTTTGCATTTGGAATGCATCGGACATTTCAGCCTAAGTCCAGTTATGGCCAAGCAAACACACGTCATTAGCATAATTCAGCAGACTTAAGATGTTTAACAGTTCAAAGTGAGCGAGACCTCCAGCTTCTAGTGCGCCTTTCAAGATGTTAATTATCTTCGCAGCCGCGTCTGATGCCCGTTTCCACAGAAAAGCTCTCATGTAAATTTGTAGGGTTCTTTGATCATAACTATTATCTTATCTGGAATAACATTTCCTTTTTGCATAATCTTGATTAACGCTGTCGAAGGCCTTTTCGAAATCTCGCCACTTCTCATGGTAGTGTCGAACCCATTTCGGCGGACTGCTTCATATTATTCAATACAAGACGACACTTCACAGAATCAATCAATCAAATTCCTGTTAAGACCCCCTATAGGGGCATAGGACAGAAACAACTCTCTTCCACAAGGCGCGATCCTGAGCATCAGCCCTTAGCTGTTGCCAGGACTTCTAATTTTTCTGGCCTCCTGCTCAACTACTCGCTTCCATGTGCTACTTGGTTGACCAACCCGACGTCTCCTCAAGGGGATTATAATTTCGAGAGTACTCTTTATGCTGTAAAAAACCATATTGAGAATTACCTTAGCCATGATTTTCGATACGGCAGTAAATAGAAAAGATACTGAAAGAGCTTTGTACGAGTCTATCTCTTACTGCTCCACCGTTCATGCTACCAATGCTTCCGAGCTAACAAAGATCTTGTTCCTCTCCTATATATTGTCCGCTAAAGACAATCGAAATGTTTGTGCCCATGTGCATGCATTTGGTATTACGCACATTTATTAACAGTTCTGCCTCTTTGCACTCGCTACATTGGACTCCATAACTCCATCCGAACGGTTATGGGCAAGCAAACATACTTCATTAGCATTATTAAGGTGACTGAAAAGAAACTTAAGGGATTCAGTACATGCCCCATATTTTTCATACAAAAATATGAGTTTTTCGGTACCATTTTTTCTGAAACCATTCGTTGGGTTTCGCTGAAATTTTGCAAACATATTCTATGATATTAACTAATGCTTTTGAATAGACGGTTTTTCAAAAATCAAAATAATTTTTTTATAGTTTATAGTTTTAATTATTTCCATCAAATGAATGTATATTTACATTTTTTTTTTTTTAAATAGATTGATATTTTCAAATAATTTTTTTGCACAAAAAAAAAGAAAAACGTTGGAAAATGGTGAATACAATTGAAAAGCAGAAATCGAAAAAAATTTCTATTGGATATAGAGCATAGGAATGCAGCCGGAGAATTATTTCAATAGGCGAAACTTACAATTCACCACCTTCACAATAAGTCGATTTTCTGGGAAAGCATAACAGTTACTCATCTGAAATTTACCTTTTCAAGTTATAATTATTTCTATAAGAATCACTAAAATCTTTTACTCCTTTTATACAAATCGGACAATTTCACGAAATGCAATGTACCAATTTTCTCGGAGTCAATCAAACTAATGACGTTGAAATTTGGTGTAAGGTATTTTAGTAGCAATTGAATAGAAAAAAAATTAATTCTGTCTTCTACCACCTCCCTTACAAAAGTTACAGTTTGAGCATAAACTTTAAACCAATTGTCACGCTTTTCTTTTATAATAAGATTATTGATGAAGCAGATGTTATGGTTGAAGGCGGCTGGCGATAATTTTTTTATAATTTTCAAATTATTTCGCGCTGAAATTCGAAACTGACACTTCAGAGTTCGAAGCAGGCAGATTTGAGTTCAGTGTCGATCATGACCCGCGGCCAACTTCAGGTGTCAGCACGCCGCATGGAGCGGAAGGAAAGAAAAACGAGGAGTCGGTTGTGGTTTATCGTCGGGAATTGAGCTCGTTTCGCGTGCGGGTTAAAATTTTTTTTTCCCAAAATTTATAAGTCGCGTCATTCAATTGGCTTACATCGAAACTATCGAGACAAAACCCGACAGTTCCAGATACCTTTTCGTCTGTCAGAAACGCATTGCGGTCCCTTTGGAAAACGAATGAAGGTATAAAAAGGTTATGAAATTCCGGAGTTTTGTTCCGTTATTTTTTTTCTTATTTTCTTCGCGTTCCCCTCGTGCAGTTCATTTGCATCGTCCGGAAGAATTTCTGCGAGGAATTGCTGTCTCGTGCGTTTTAAGCAAAGGAGCAGCAGGGAAGCAGCAGCGGCAGCAAGGAAATCATTGCGTGTGCGAGATCCGGAGCGACATAGCGACAAGCGGCCGTGAGTATCGCGTGGCAAAACCTTCCAAGGGGTCAGCAAGTGATCCAACATACCGATCTCGACGATAAGATTTTCGTGGCAAAGAAAGGTATTTTACCACGACGTAAACGCGGTCGTTCAGTCGGCGTTTCGATCAGTAGCGGTAGCCAAAATACATCGTCGAATGATGCGCACAGGACGTCAAATGATCGCAGTACGCATAGCGTTCGGTAAGTCCTTTGGAACCGCCCTTTCATTTTGCAATTATAAATTGGCCGAATTAAAGCCAAAGCTCCGATAGTTTTCGTATCGCAGCGACAGCGACGTCAGCCCGAAGGAGTGCAAGAACCGAAACGCAAGTGAAGTTCAAGGTTCTCGATCCGCTGTCATAATTAAACTTTGTGCTTGCACGGTGTGAAAATAATGAGAAGACGACAGTCGTTCGAATAACCGCGCCGAGTTCGTCCATCAGCATGAAAAGCCCCGACTTTAAGTGTTCCGCCGCGTAACGGAGCACGTTCTCCAAATCCCAGAAAAATCGCATAAGAAACCTGAAACGGTCATCTATCGAGTGCAAGAATTCTTATAAAATTCAAAAAAATAAACCGATGCAGTGAAAATCGACGGCATATAGGAGAAAAAAAAAAAAAAATATTAAAAACAAGTGCTTGCAAGTGATCGGGCCGACCATAAGTTCCCGCCATTTTGAGAGTCGTGTCGTGGTGTCAGGTAGTTGAATTGCAACTGTTCCGTTCGAATTCGAACGCCGGTCCGCCTGTAGCTGTGATATGTACAGCAGTTCGGTACTGTCATGTGTACGGTAATGTGATTTAATTTATGGACAGTTTTGAGTCGGTCGTAATTTTATTGTTCTTGGTGACGCTTTTTGCAACCATTATTTCGAGACGAGACGGTTTGCTACGAGTATAAATCAAGGAAAACTTAGAAGCAGTGCGAAAGAAAATAGCGGTGAGAGTGAGTCAAAACTGTTATCTTTTATCTTGATCGCTGCAAATCTCGGTTTTCAAAAAGATTTAATGAACCATGACGTCACTCATCCCGTGGCGGAAATCTGTGACACTCTCCTTGAGATTCCGATCAGCGCGGACATGTGAAGCGCCCTTGTCGTATTCGTTTGATGCTTTATAGATGCTTCCTCATCGAAATGTAACATTTTGTTAAGCAAACGCTGTTTTATGTGGGAAGAAAAAGAAATAAAGAAAAAGGACAGAAGAAACCAAATCATTCAAGCAGAACTAAAAGAAATCCGTAACCAACAATAGCACCGACAATTATTTTCAAGAATCAAAAAAAAAATAACCGCAATGAATTCTTTTAGAGAAAGCTTTAATTTCCGCGTTCGCGAGAATTATACGAAAATGCATTTCTTTATCTCGACGTATATTTTAAGCATTATCCCTAATATTATTCAATTTTAACTATTTTTTTTTAATAGTAAAATTTATCCTATTGATTAGAATTAACAAATCTTCGAATGACCGATGAATCTGTTTCTGTTAATTATTATTCTATTTGGTTTATTTTTATTTTTTTCATTATTATAACCTAAGATATTAAGACATTTAAATATTCTATTTAATTTTCGACTTCAAGAGTCCTCATATCAAAAATAAAAATATATATATATACAAAAAAACAAAACATAACATTACATACAATCTAATACGCTATGTATCGAATTGAAATTGTAATGCCTACCTTACATGTGTAAATGAGCTTAAACTATGGGAGATTAAAACATATTTAAATCAGGAAACACACACACACTCACTAACACAAACATTTACTAATTATCATAATATATTACTAAAAAGATAATCAACTAAAGACGGAAAGTGCCCTTGAAACGAAATTAATTTCGTTTTAAATGGATTTTCATTAATGTGATTTCACAAATTAAATTTTTTTTCCATGGAAAAAAAAAAAAAAAAAAAAAAAAAAAAAAAAAAAAAAAAAAATATAAACTGCAATTTATTTCCGTAAATTTGCTTTCGGCTTTATAAATTAAAATAAGCAATTGAACTGCATTGTTGTGTTTGTGTCGCATCAATTTTCAAATATAGTAATTCTCACCAATAATAATTTTTAGGATGTAAGGTTTAGCAGATTGATTGATTTTAAAAGTTATATATTATTTTCAAAATGCATACTGTGGAATTAAAAGAAAGAAAAAAAAAACAAAATAACTGAATTTACAATGAACCACTGAATTTATCATTTGAAGGCCCCCTTAAACTTCCACGGATCCTCCTCCTCTCTTCTTGGGGCCATACGAAGAAGACTTCGCGGAAGATGTATGGCTAAGGTTGGGTGGGCAGGTTGGCGTCAATCCAACAGACGCCGTCGTCGAAACATCTGGTCGAGTCAACTTTCGTGACCAGTGTAGTTCTATTTTTTTCGTTGTCTTCCCGACTTGGATAAGTCGACGCTGCGAGTTCACTACTCGCGATTTACTTTGTTATGACAGGCCACAATTGGGTTTCATGACATTCTAGTGCAGCGAACCCCCCCTATACGCCTACCGTAGCTAGACCCGGCATCAAGCTAGAGCGTCGCACCAGCACATATATGTCACTGAGATGGATGTAGGTGAATCTCAGCCCGGTCAATCCCGAACCTTACTTTCCCTTCGGTTTATTCAGATGCATGGGCATCGGAATAATCCAGCCTAGGCCTCCAAAACATAACAAAATGGCGCCCAACGTGGGGCCTGAAAGGATCCTAAACGGAGCCCGAAACAGCCTCACGAGTGTGATACCGATCGCGCGATGCATTGACACACGAGACGGAAAGATTCCGTGTAAAATTCGGTGCATCTAAGGACTCTGACTGTCGCCGGAGACAGTTGTTTTAGCCTGCACGGCACCTATAGTCCATCGTGTAAGCTTTTTGGAGTTCTGCTCGCCTGTTACGGTGGCGGAAGTGTCTCGTTTGTGGTTGAAGTTTTCCCAACGAAGAACTCACTGGCAACCTTCAGGCGCCAATGATGTTCCTTGGGATGATTTCTTCAACAGCCGAGATGGTTTCGTCGTCTGAACTAGCGAGAGATGAGTGAAACAGGATGTGTGTTTCATTGGTAGGCATAGGTACCCTCTTGACAGCGGGACTTGGCTTGTCTTGGCGGCCAAGTTGTCCGACAGAGGGCAGAATGCTCATGTCTGCGAATGAAACATCCATTTCTGTCCAATTACGGAATTTTCGGAAGTACCTTTATTCCTTGAATCCTATCCATGTAGAGTAACTTTCGTTTCCTTTTACAAAATTAATCATTTGGATTAATTTCGCGTTTTGATTGTGGTTGAAAATTTAACGTAGTTTTTTAAATTTTTTTTGCTCTTGATGAACATTTTCTGAATCCTTTCCGCCTGGTCACGTGTTGACGCGACTAGATGTTTTGACGACACCTGTAAGAGAGAGGAGTGGATTTGTGGAAGTGAAGAGAGGCCTTTGATTTTTTTTTGATTCAAATATCTAAAAATTTTTTTTTCGATCTCGATTGCGAAAAAATTCTCTTTCAACTCGATTTTCTTTGTTGGGGTGGTATTGACCTAAGTGAAGTAGTATATAATTTGTTTCTGCCTCGTTTCCGTCGCTACGATTTCGTTCCTTTCTCCATTGCGAAGAGGACAACTTCGAATAAACTACCATAATATATAATATATACAAGTATAGCGAAGCGAAGCGGAACAAAATGTCACTCTTGCGAACACCCGAAAGAACTATGGGGACAAATTGTACGGTCTGCCAGGAGGATGTGCTGCTGGGGGAGGCGATGCAAACGAAATGCAGTCATTATTTCCATGCCGCATGTCTCTTGAACTGGGTGACCACGAACAAGAATTGTCCACTTTGTCGGAACACACTTGCTCAAAGCGATTATTGGAGAGTCCAGGGTGTAGAAGGCGCGACAGCTCGTACGGGTCCTATCACCAGAAGTAAAGGTAGTAAATCCAAATCCAATCCGAGCGGTATTTCTCTCTTGGAGTTAAATTTAGATCCACCGTCGGATACAGCGGGTCAAGCCCTATACGCCGTGGACGGTACGATAACACCGACAGATAATCGAAGTAGACCAATGTCTCGAAATTTGGCTCGTCATTCCTCCTTTACGGAACCTACACATCCAAGGACTCAAGAAAACGTTAATTCACGGCGAACGCCAAAGCGAAATGAACTTCTAACGGATCAGCCGCGAGCGACTCTCGGAGTTGACGAGATCACTCGGCTGATGCGTCAAGTTATCCAAGAAGAAAAAGCTCGTGAACTCCGAGAGTTGCCCGCGACGTTCAACGAGCCCGATAGGTCCAGAATTCCGGCGAACGATTTTCCATCGCCACAAGATTTCCGATATCCACCACCTTTATCTGGAGTTAGACAATGGCCCGACACCTATGAGTTAAGACGACGATCATCAAGCAGTCCTATTCGTTCCTGGGGTTTAAAATACACGGGAGATAATTCAGTACTTAGGGCACAGGAATTAATTTTTCGAGTTGAAGTTCTTGCACGGAACAGCTTTGGTAATCGGATGGATTTTGTGGCAGCTCACTTTCATCTCCTCTTACAAGGTCGGCCTAACAAGTGGTATTGGATTTGGTATCGATCCAATCTCATCCCTGCTTGGGCTGCCTTACGTCCAGCTTTTCTTCAAGCTTGGGGAGATGATTGTAGCGACTACGACGTCCGACGACAACTATATTCTAAAAGACAAGCACCTTCCGAGCCGTACTCGTCTTATGAACAGGACATGCTTGAGCTGCGCACTCTTTTGACACAACCCATGAACGAAATGGAATTCGTCGAACTGGTGCGAAATAACCTAAACTCGATCAACCAACAACAAATGGCATTGCAATCTGTCTACTCTTTGGAAAATCTACGTCAAGTAGTCTGTCGATTGGAAAGTGTCCGAAAGGCTTGTAGATCTAATTCTTACAACGTTTATCCTAGCAGAGCAATTGGTATGCGAGGAGAGTTCCCGAGAGTCGCGGAGTTAGACCCTCCTCCAGTTTCTCAGATTGTGGGTGAGGACGGAGATGCTGACCACCTCGCTCAATTAGCAGCTATGAACGCCTTAGAGTGTTGGAATTGCGACCAACCAGGGCATGCCTACAGAGATTGTGAGAGTAGGACTAAGCGTATCTTTTGCTATGGTTGTGGAGCGAAGGAGGTGGTCAAACCTCGCTGTCCAACGTGCAGTCGGGGAAACTGGAGGTCGGACAGACGAGCCGTGGGTCTCCCTCGTCCAACCATTCAACACCCATCAGAAACTGCACCGACACTTCCCAAAGACTAGACCTGAAAAATTCAACACCTTGCAAGAACGATCTCACTTCACCAAAGATATTGATTTTGCCAAGAGTTGAAACTAACGTACCAGATTTGGCGAAACCATCCCCGATAACATTATTACGCAATAACCCTATTCATCTTGTTCAAGCCAAGCATGCTCCGCGGAAGCCTTACCATCTTCGACTTCGCGAATACATGGAGGCGCGAACAAGGATCTTCAATAACCCCCCTCTTATTGTACAAACTTCATCTATTTCCCAATTTCAACCTTCCATTTTCCCAACCCCTAAGAAAGCAATTCTACGTCTGCGCGAGTTTTGGCGTAAAGTTCGGATGAGAAAGAAGACTTTAGTGTCTTCAATTATACCTGAACCTTACGACATTCGTCCCTATGCTACGGTCTGCATATTCAATGTCAAGCTTAAGGGCCTACTCGACAGCGGTGCAAGTATTAGTTGCTTAGGATCCAATTCGCTAGAACGCCTAGAGCGAGCGCAAGTGAATTGGAAGCCGCTTTGTAGCGAGGTGAAGACAGCTGATGGAGCTTCACAGAGAGTGGTAGGTAGTGTGACGACGGAAGTTATCTTTCGTGACGTCTCAAAACCAATCACCCTCTACATTGTGCCTACACTATCTCAAGATTTATATCTTGGAGTAGATTTCTGGCGGGCTTTCCAACTTGCCCCAAGCATCATCAGTTGTGTCGAAGAACTACCCGCTTCACTACAATATGAGACTAATACCACGCACATCTTAAGCAGAGCAGATGTTTTAAGGCTCGAGAACGCCAAGTCAAACTTTCCGTCATACGAAGTTCAAGGACTGGGAAAGACTAACGTTCTCGAACACGTCATAGATGTGGGAGATGCTACACCCATCAAGCAACGCCACTATCCGGTATCACCTGCGATTCAAAACCTCATGTATGGCGAGGTCGATCGCATGCTGAAAATGGGAGTGATAGAGGTAAGCCAGAGTGCGTGGAGTTCGCCGGTTGTATTGGTGAGGAAACCTGGTAAAGTGAGGTTATGTTTGGATTCGAGAAAGGTCAACGAGGTGACGGTGAAAGATGCATATCCTTTACCTCACATCGATGGCATTCTAAGCAGGTTGCCACGAGCCAACTTCATAACTTCACTTGACTTGAAAGACGCCTTTTGGCAGATTCCTCTCGAAACCAAGTCCCGAGAAATGACCGCATTCACAATCCCTGGCCGACCTCTCTATCACTTTACCCGAATGCCGTTTGGTTTGTGCAACGCACCACAACGCATGTGCCGTTTGATGGATTTAGTCATCCCACCGGAATTGAAGGACCAAGTATTCGTTTACTTGGACGATCTGTTGTTGATCTCGGAAGATTTCAACTCTCACCTTGTTTTGCTCGCAGAAGTTGCCGCTTGCCTTTCAAAGGCGGGGTTAACGATCAACGTAGCAAAAAGTAAGTTTTGTTTGAAGGAGGTGAAATATCTCGGCTACATAGTTGGAGATGGAGGCCTGAAGACTGATCCCGACAAAGTCTCGGCAATAGTCGATTACCCCTCGCCTAAGTCCGTACGTCAAGTTCGACGCTTTCTTGGCATGGCAGGTTGGTATCGACGCTTCATCAACAACTATGCGGCTGCTGTTTCACCTATTTCAGACACGCTGAAGAAGTGTGCCAAGTTCACATGGACTCCGGAGGCCGAAACTGCGTTTCAGTCTGTGAAGTTCATGTTAACTAAAGCACCCGTGCTAATTAACCCTGATTTTCGGAGGTCATTCACCATCCAATGCGACGCAAGCAAATCTGGGGTGGGAAGTGTCCTCTTCCAGGAGAACGACGACGGGTCGGAATCTCCTGTAGCATATATGTCCCAAAAGCTCACTTCCGCTCAACGCAACTATAGTGTTACTGAACAGGAATGCTATGCTGCTGTGTTGAGCGTGAAAAAATTTAGAGCGTACGTGGAAGGGACATCGTTTAAGATCGTCACGGATCATGCGAGTCTCAAATGGCTGATGTCCCAAAAAGATCTCAGTGGTCGTTTGGCTCGCTGGAGTTTGAAGCTGCAGGGCTTCGATTTTGTGATTGAGCACCGTCGTGGGAGCCTGAACGTGGTACCTGACGCTCTCTCTCGTGTATACGAAGAGGGATTAAATGCGCTGATAGACGTTGCCCCTTTAGTGGATTTGGAGGCTGCAGATTTTTCCAACGAAGAATATGCAGAGCTCAAAGCCACTATTGAGTCAAACGCCGATCGGCTTCCTGACGTATGCGTGAGAGATGGCTTCGTGTACAAGCGCACAGTGCCTCACAACGGAGACCCAATCGCAGAAGACCAAGCCTGGAAGCTTTGGATTCCATCGAGTCTGACGTCCGCTGTGATAGCTCAGGCTCATGAAGCGGACACCACGGTTCACGGTGGGTTCGCCAAAACGCTAGAGCGCATCAGACGATACTTGTATTGGCCCGGGATGACTACACAAGTTCGCGAACGAGTTCTTTCGTGTGAGACTTGTAAAGAAACGAAATCCCCGAATCGTCCGCTCAGAGCAGCAATGGGAGAGGCTTTCAAGACGCAGAGACCCTTCCAACATCTCTACATTGATGTACTTGGACCATATCCTAGAACCAAGTGCGGTAAAATTGCTATCCTTGTAATCCTGGACCACCTGTCCAAATTTCCCATCCTTCATCCCCTGCGTAAAATTACGGCAGCAGAAATCACGACGTTCCTGGAGCGGGAGGTGTTCCATACGTTTGGTACCCCCGAGACCATTCTATCCGACAACGGGTCGCAGTTCAAGTCAGCGACATTTAACTCTATGCTTTCGAAGTATGGAGTTAAACACCTATATACCCCAAAATACTCGCCTCAAGCGAATGCATCAGAGAGAGTCAACCGATCTGTTTTAGCGGGACTCCGAGCGTTCATCATTGAGGATCAGACACGATGGGATGAGAACTTAAGCAAAATTGCCTGTTCTCTTCGGAGTTCAGTCCACCAAGCCACTAAGTTTTCTCCTTATCAGGTTTTGTTTGGCACTCACATGATGACGCACGGTCAAGACTACTCTCTGTTGCATCGTTTGAAAGCGCTAGGTGATGCGGACTTGCAACTTCGACCTGCCGAAGGAATCTCGATCGTGAGAGATCTAGCGCAAGCCAACATCCAAAGTGCACACGAGAAGAGTAGCAGGCGTTATAACGTGCGAACGGCCAAAGCTCTATATAGAGAAGGACAAGAGGTATATCGAAGAAACTTTACCTTGTCCACAGCCACACAAAACTATAACGCCAAGCTAGCGAAGAAATTCTTGCGGTGCCGGATTCGGAGTGTGCTAGGGAACTCACGATATGAGTTAGAAGATCTTGGAGGCAAACGTGTGGGCATCTACCACTCCAAGGACATTAGACGATAAACTTCCAACTTCTGACTGTATTCATTGTCTATGCCCGGCTGACTCAGCGTGAGCATGAGACTAACAACCCCTTTTCAGCTCGATCGGCGTCACTCCTAAAAGGGATAACGGCGACCGATCTGTGTTGTTATGGTTGAAGGCGGCTGGCGATAATTTTTTTATAATTTTCAAATTATTTCGCGCTGAAATTCGAAACTGACACTTCAGAGTTCGAAGCAGGCAGATTTGAGTTCAGTGTCGATCATGACCCGCGGCCAACTTCAGGTGTCAGCACGCCGCATGGAGCGGAAGGAAAGAAAAACGAGGAGTCGGTTGTGGTTTATCGTCGGGAATTGAGCTCGTTTCGCGTGCGGGTTAAAATTTTTTTTTCCCAAAATTTATAAGTCGCGTCATTCAATTGGCTTACATCGAAACTATCGAGACAAAACCCGACAGTTCCAGATACCTTTTCGTCTGTCAGAAACGCATTGCGGTCCCTTTGGAAAACGAATGAAGGTATAAAAAGGTTATGAAATTCCGGAGTTTTGTTCCGTTATTTTTTTTCTTATTTTCTTCGCGTTCCCCTCGTGCAGTTCATTTGCATCGTCCGGAAGAATTTCTGCGAGGAATTGCTGTCTCGTGCGTTTTAAGCAAAGGAGCAGCAGGGAAGCAGCAGCGGCAGCAAGGAAATCATTGCGTGTGCGAGATCCGGAGCGACATAGCGACAAGCGGCCGTGAGTATCGCGTGGCAAAACCTTCCAAGGGGTCAGCAAGTGATCCAACATACCGATCTCGACGATAAGATTTTCGTGGCAAAGAAAGGTATTTTACCACGACGTAAACGCGGTCGTTCAGTCGGCGTTTCGATCAGTAGCGGTAGCCAAAATACATCGTCGAATGATGCGCACAGGACGTCAAATGATCGCAGTACGCATAGCGTTCGGTAAGTCCTTTGGAACCGCCCTTTCATTTTGCAATTATAAATTGGCCGAATTAAAGCCAAAGCTCCGATAGTTTTCGTATCGCAGCGACAGCGACGTCAGCCCGAAGGAGTGCAAGAACCGAAACGCAAGTGAAGTTCAAGGTTCTCGATCCGCTGTCATAATTAAACTTTGTGCTTGCACGGTGTGAAAATAATGAGAAGACGACAGTCGTTCGAATAACCGCGCCGAGTTCGTCCATCAGCATGAAAAGCCCCGACTTTAAGTGTTCCGCCGCGTAACGGAGCACGTTCTCCAAATCCCAGAAAAATCGCATAAGAAACCTGAAACGGTCATCTATCGAGTGCAAGAATTCTTATAAAATTCAAAAAAATAAACCGATGCAGTGAAAATCGACGGCATATAGGAGAAAAAAAAAAAAAAATATTAAAAACAAGTGCTTGCAAGTGATCGGGCCGACCATAAGTTCCCGCCATTTTGAGAGTCGTGTCGTGGTGTCAGGTAGTTGAATTGCAACTGTTCCGTTCGAATTCGAACGCCGGTCCGCCTGTAGCTGTGATATGTACAGCAGTTCGGTACTGTCATGTGTACGGTAATGTGATTTAATTTATGGACAGTTTTGAGTCGGTCGTAATTTTATTGTTCTTGGTGACGCTTTTTGCAACCATTATTTCGAGACGAGACGGTTTGCTACGAGTATAAATCAAGGAAAACTTAGAAGCAGTGCGAAAGAAAATAGCGGTGAGAGTGAGTCAAAACTGTTATCTTTTATCTTGATCGCTGCAAATCTCGGTTTTCAAAAAGATTTAATGAACCATGACGTCACTCATCCCGTGGCGGAAATCTGTGACACTCTCCTTGAGATTCCGATCAGCGCGGACATGTGAAGCGCCCTTGTCGTATTCGTTTGATGCTTTATAGATGCTTCCTCATCGAAATGTAACATTTTGTTAAGCAAACGCTGTTTTATGTGGGAAGAAAAAGAAATAAAGAAAAAGGACAGAAGAAACCAAATCATTCAAGCAGAACTAAAAGAAATCCGTAACCAACAATAGCACCGACAATTATTTTCAAGAATCAAAAAAAAAATAACCGCAATGAATTCTTTTAGAGAAAGCTTTAATTTCCGCGTTCGCGAGAATTATACGAAAATGCATTTCTTTATCTCGACGTATATTTTAAGCATTATCCCTAATATTATTCAATTTTAACTATTTTTTTTTAATAGTAAAATTTATCCTATTGATTAGAATTAACAAATCTTCGAATGACCGATGAATCTGTTTCTGTTAATTATTATTCTATTTGGTTTATTTTTATTTTTTTCATTATTATAACCTAAGATATTAAGACATTTAAATATTCTATTTAATTTTCGACTTCAAGAGTCCTCATATCAAAAATAAAAATATATATATATACAAAAAAACAAAACATAACATTACATACAATCTAATACGCTATGTATCGAATTGAAATTGTAATGCCTACCTTACATGTGTAAATGAGCTTAAACTATGGGAGATTAAAACATATTTAAATCAGGAAACACACACACACTCACTAACACAAACATTTACTAATTATCATAATATATTACTAAAAAGATAATCAACTAAAGACGGAAAGTGCCCTTGAAACGAAATTAATTTCGTTTTAAATGGATTTTCATTAATGTGATTTCACAAATTAAATTTTTCTTCCATGGAAAAAAAAAAAAAAAAAAAAAAAAAAAAAAAAAAAAAAAAAATATAAACTGCAATTTATTTCCGTAAATTTGCTTTCGGCTTTATAAATTAAAATAAGCAATTGAACTGCATTGTTGTGTTTGTGTCGCATCAATTTTCAAATATAGTAATTCTCACCAATAATAATTTTTAGGATGTAAGGTTTAGCAGATTGATTGATTTTAAAAGTTATATATTATTTTCAAAATGCATACTGTGGAATTAAAAGAAAGAAAAAAAAAACAAAATAACTGAATTTACAATGAACCACTGAATTTATCATTTGAAGGCCCCCTTAAACTTCCACGGATCCTCCTCCTCTCTTCTTGGGGCCATACGAAGAAGACTTCGCGGAAGATGTATGGCTAAGGTTGGGTGGGCAGGTTGGCGTCAATCCAACAGACGCCGTCGTCGAAACATCTGGTCGAGTCAACTTTCGTGACCAGTGTAGTTCTATTTTTTTCGTTGTCTTCCCGACTTGGATAAGTCGACGCTGCGAGTTCACTACTCGCGATTTACTTTGTTATGACAGGCCACAATTGGGTTTCATGACATTCTAGTGCAGCGAACCCCCCCTATACGCCTACCGTAGCTAGACCCGGCATCAAGCTAGAGCGTCGCACCAGCACATATATGTCACTGAGATGGATGTAGGTGAATCTCAGCCCGGTCAATCCCGAACCTTACTTTCCCTTCGGTTTATTCAGATGCATGGGCATCGGAATAATCCAGCCTAGGCCTCCAAAACATAACACAGAAATATTACCTCTTATACCTCTCCTTGAAAAAATTTATAATAATGACTTAAGGTATTTATCGCAAGGTCAAGAGACATTCCTTCAGCTCGACATATACCTCGCCCATCCACATAATAATATTCTTTGCTACCATAGCCGATACTCTACTATTAATACTCATATAAAGGAATCACATTCTCATCTCGTACAGCATAAATACATCTTGAATCATGAGTCCACTATAAAATGTACGAAAACTGACCATGAACCAAATGGGATATACTATACTCCTGTAATTTATTTCACGAAAACACTTTAATCCCTCGAAATCTTTATATTCTGTACTTAGTTTTATATAGTGTCCTAAGAGAACTTTTCTGAGAAACTTATCTTTACAACAGCTTTAACAGCGCTCCAAGCCCATATCGTTTCTCATCTTGTACCTGGAATCTGGAACAAATTCACCTTGTGTTTTAACACTTTAACGCGCCAAAAGTGAGATCATGGTTAACATGAAAAACTATGGGAAAAGGATGTAAAAAAAATTGCATCATTTATAATTCATTGAATTGAAGAGTCTAAAAAGATAAGGAACAACGGTAGTGAAAAGGTCATAGCACATTGTAGGACTTCTCAAATATATCGCACCTCCTTAAAGTCTGAAAGCACTAACAAAATAGATTCTATCGATTGCTTGTACACGGTCTCCCCATACTACGAACTACTCATCGTTTTTCCGTCGAGATTCAATCGGTAAGTTATAAAGTTTAGCGTGAGTTGAAAGGAGATTTTGACAGTTTCTATGATAGGATTTATTAAATCGATGTAAGACGTAATGAATTCTTTATGCATGAGTTTTTTTTATTAAATATGATATTTGAAATTCTCAACTGTGTCTAAATAATCATTGTCAAAGTGTGCAATCAAAATGCAGCTAATCGTACTGATATGATGAAAAACAACTGAACCAACAAAATTGACGAAAGTGTTGTCGACAACAACTTAAAAAAAGCTTTAAACTGATCAATTCGATACCAAAAACTGAAAAAAATTAATTGCATCTAACGCATAGAGATTTATTTACACATGAATTACTATTACTACGAGTTTGTAAATGTGGTAACGGATTTTCCACAAACCACTACATCGATTTATTCCCATTTTTCAATACATTTTGTTGCTTGATTTTGTTTCCCCATTAAGATAGATATGTTTTGCATTGAATTCGCATTATGCATATAAATTTCAAAAGAAATCGAAGATTTATAATCGAAGATTTATAATCGAAGATTTATAATCGATGGGTTGATGGAAGACAGAGAAAAATGCCATAAATATAAATTATTGGGAATCCTATGCCCTTTCCAACTTTTCGAAAAATATGTCACATGTAATCTAAATAACAAAAAAGATAATATAAGTGTGTATTATTACATAATTCAAAAACAAATTAATCCGAATTTCTATTATTTGCAAAAACTATCAAACGATTTTCTTAATTATGTTGTGATAAATAACATGAGTGAAAATAACAACATTCACAGAAACTCTTGGGGGCCATCTAGTGGTTTCTTTTTAAATCATTGGTTATTTTGACACTGAAAGCTGTTTCCCGCTTGAAATCTTGACAGAAAGTCAGTATCATACCTCCGCGGAACGAAACGAGTCGCTTTACACTTGAACAATGTTCACAACAACAACAACACAACAAAAACACGACAACAAATCATCTTTTCTGACGAGGCGCCTTTTTATCTCGGAGGCTACGTTAACAAACAAAATGGCCGCATCTGGAGTTCGAAAAACCCGCACGTTATTGTCGAGAAGCCAATGCATCCACAGAGAGTGACAGTTTGGTACGGATTGTGGAGTGGTGGCATCATTGGACCATTTTTCTTCGAAAATGCCACACAGCACATGCTACACAGCACATGTCACAATCGATCTTTTACGCACCAAATTCCCAAATCGTGTTATCAGCCGTCTTGGCGATGTCAATTGGCCGCCTCGGAGCTGCGATTTGACTTTTTTTTTCTGGGGAACCATGAAGGACCGATGTTATGCCAACAATCCAGAAACGATTCAAGCACTTCAGGCCAATATCATCCAAGCAATCCGTGAGCTAAGCCCGAAACCATCGACATGGTCTTGGAAAATTGGAGTGACAGAGTGCGCTACAGCGAAGCCAGCCGAGGCAGCCAGAACGAAGTTGTGTTCCATCATTAATGGGAATGTTTGCTCTTACTAATGAAGCCATAATACGTGGAAAAAAAATTAAATTTTGTTCATTTTATTGCATTTTTAAAAAGAAACTTGTATTTGGCCCACCTTGCAAAAGTGTACAGATTCGAGAATAATTTTCCAGAACATGTAATACTCTTTTTGTATGTCCTTAAGTTCAGATACAGAAGAGTTGTTTTGTGTATCCAAGTTTTCACTATCAGAAGGATTCGTTACTCATGCAAAAGAAACATTTTATTCTTTTTGTTGAGAATGAAACTTTTAATCAAATATTTTTTATGCTGAAGAGATGTTATTCTTTATTGACTTCGGTTAACAACAATGGAAATTGATAGTTAGCATATATTTGTCAGATTTACTAGCTAATATAAGAAATAGGTAAAGTAGCTCTTAAAATGTGTCCTTTTCTTCTTTTGATATTCGCTACAGTTTACACCTTTCAAGTTAAAATATATGCCTTCAGCGAGTCAGTTAAATCGATTTCAAATTTAATTCATTGATTGCAAGCGAACAAAATTTTTTGTCTTGAAAATAATAATAATAAAGTTTAAAAGGCTAATTGTAACAATACTATACATTTTAACTTTAAAAGAGTAATATTTCGCAAAAGAAAAAAAACATATGCTGAGTTAAAATTTGGTATTGTCTATGGGTTGCGCTAATCCGACTTGCCGCAACTTTAATTTGTTGTGCTTGTGTGACTGGTTGCTTACACAGCAAATCCTTGGCTAAATTCAATGTTGCCTACAACTCTTACGCTAGATGATTGAAGAGGTGAACATATATCAGCTTACAACATTTTGAATTGTACTATTAATAATTACTTAAAATATAGAATCACATTGTTGATTTATGGCTTCTGGAACGTTCGAACATTGAACGTCGGTCACTCGGTTCATACACCCCCAATCAGTGATCGACGGTGAAATAGAGCACTATAACATCCAAATCTTAGACTTGAGCGAGGTTAAGTGGACAGGATCAAGAGAAGAACGCACCCCGAGTGGAAACATAATTCTGCACGATGGTCCTGAGTGTGAAGCCAAAAATGACAGGGCGGTCGTCCTTACACCGAGAGCGATAAGCAGTCTCATTGGCTGGAAACCAATCTCGGATAGGATTATCGTCGTCAGACTTAGGACCAAAGCCAGAAACATCACAATTCTGCAAAGCTACAAACTAACTTATGCAGCAACACCTGGTGACAAAGAGGACATCTATGGCCAACTGAATGCCACCTTTGAGCGTGTTATTATCATCTTAGGCGATTTTAGCGTCCAGGTTTGTTGTGACAATACTGGACTGGAAGACTTCATGGAGAAGCATGGTGAAGTTGGTACGACGCGTCACGACCTTGAATTAAGAGACCCGAAAGCGGCGAATTATTTGTGGAGTTTTGCAGTACTCGGCAAATGGTCATCATGGAAGGACCCTTTTTCCACGAAATTGTCTCAATAAAACATCTTGGATTTCATCTAATGGTGTTACTCAAAACGAAATCGACCATTTGGCCATAAGTCGCCGATGGAGAACATGTCTCCTTGATGAGCGAGGGAAGCGTGGAGCTGAAGCGGGGAGCGATCACTATTTGATGGTTGGCTGTTTGAGATTGTGCTCAGCAGCTGCCTGACGGCCATAAATTCTTCAAATGAAGAACAAGCTTAATGAACTTAATAAACTTGGAGAACAACAAAAAAACGCGACTATACCACTGGTCGAAGAGAAAAGTCATCCACATTGAGCGAAGGCAACCAGAAATACATATCTAACAAATGATGAAGAATCTAAGGGATATATTCAAAGCGGTGAGAAACCCTACATGTCGCTTCGTAAGATTCATTAAACAAGGTTGGCGATCGATAAAAAAACCAAATTGTCAATCATCTCCTAGCCCGATGTCAACAAAAGAACTCTCAACTTGAGACGGAACTACCGCGATGCTCATATACAGCTTAAGAAGGCTGTTAGACGCGACAAGATTGAAAATCTGGCCAATAAGGCAGAATCTGCGGCAAACAAAACAATTGCCAAACATCCAAGCACAACAATCCTCTATGAAAGACGATCCTCCAGATAATGGGTCAATAGCGGAGAGAAGGCCCCAGGTATAGACGGACTACTAGCTAAATTTCTCAAAGCGAACCCGAAAATAATAGTCGAAATACTATTTCCACTCTTTACAGAGATGTAGAACGAAGGAAGATATCCGGCTAAAAGAAAGGCATCATTTTGAAAATCCCAAAAAATGACGAACGTTGGGAATTTGGTAATTGGCATGGTATATGTCTACTTACCGGATACAATATCAATAGGATTAGTGATGTTGTAGAGAGCACTCTCGAAGTTTATCAGAAAGGCAGTGGATCGGCCACACTTTGAGGAAACCACAACAAAACATCGCCAAAAAAGCTCTGGATTATAATCCTCAAGGGAGGGCTGGTCGACCATGTAGCACGTAAAACCGGCAGGTATAATTTGTCTTATAATTAGTGCTATTTAGTCCTCTTTTATAAAAAAAACTTTAACATCTTTCCATCATGTAAGTTTCGACTGCTTCAAGATTTATATTGTATTATGCTGCTCAAGTAGAAGATGTATTATTTACCCACTAACACACTCAATGATATGCTCCATTTGGAAACAAATTTCAATCAAATGTTTATTTTTACATTTTCGTTCCACTTTGACTATATTCGTATTGTCTTGAAATATGCCATTCACAGTCTACCCAGATTCTTAGCAGAAGAAACAATAAGAAAAGGTACGTACTGGGCGAATGAATCGATTGCACTATGCAGTAATATAGATGCAAATTTATTTTTTTTCCAGAAAAACTTGAATCTCGCTAAAATACATTCTAACATCATTAGAACGTTGGAGCATAATGGAATGAACAGGTTCAAAAAGCATTAGCTTCGCAGTTATACGATGAATACTGCAGATTAAGCTATACAGGCATACTAGTGTCCAGTTCAAATGTCAAGTTTAATTTTCAAAGCTCGCGGAGGTCTTTTGGATATCAATGCAAGAGCCTTCAAGTCTACATAAAATATTTTTTTAAAGGAATTAATAAACTTTGTGAAAAAAGTGATAAATATATTAGACTTAAGAGAGAATATATTGGAAAAAGGAAAAATAACAACTTGTTTAATTTTACCTGTCTCCCCTGTCATTCCGCGAACTTTTGACTTCACCTCGTATATCGACGGTTGACAAGAAACAAAGGTATAAGTCATAAAATGTAAATTTTACAGCAGAGCGTTTTGAAACCAAAACTCACTGTGATGATTTTGCTGGAAGAAATTACATGTCCATATTTTTCAAATTTCAAGCATGAATACATGAATTTTTAATATTTTAAAATCAGTTAACAAACTTCATGAACCATGAAACCATACATTTGTATGGGAGAGAGTGGAATGGCAAGGAGGATTTCAAAACTTTTGATGCAACTTTGTTTTAAATATTTTTAAAAATATTTGTACAAAATTTCAAGTTGATGACTTTTAATGGTTCGGTGATCATTGGTTTCTTAAAAATGGTCGAAAATATTCTTTTGTATGGGAGGGGGTAGAAGTTTTGAAGGTATTCGACCAGATTTTTTTAAATGAATTTTGTAAATTTTCAAGTTTTTAGCATATAATTTCAATCAAAACTTTTGTGTTTTTCTCATTACACCCCGTGCAGACTAGGATCCCTTTCGGTGGATAACAGTAATTCCGAAGATACGTAGAATCATTTGAAAAAAAGAATCAGCTAACAATTAGTTAAATTTTTTTTTTCTGTGTCTTTCACAATACATTATTAGTAAAATTTTTATATGTATCGTATGCGTTCCTATACCTATACCAAAAGTAGTGACGCTTTTATAGTTTTGAATTGCTCGTAACAATTGCCAGTGAATATTGTTTGAATTATAAGCTGAAATTAGTGTCTCAAAAGAGGTGATTTAGTGTTGTGTAGAACGAAGAATGGAATGAAGAGAATATAAATAAAACTCCAGAAATTGGTAAATATTGAGTTTAAGTGTTAACTCGGTGTTTTTAAAAGGAAGTTTCCCCTTTTTAGTAGCATCGCGAGATCTATCGGAAAAAAGTTCGTGACGAATTGTCTCTGAAAATACAGGATGTATCTGAAGATGAATTTTTAATAAGTACTCGTATCGGCGACTTAGGTATTAATTTGGACACAGCTGATACCGTCATTATATAGGATACTGATTGGAATCCTCATAACGGTATTCAGGCTTTTTCACGAGCAAATACATAGAATCAGTCAAACTAATAGAGTTATGATCTATCGTTTCGTTACAAGTATAAAAATTTTACTTCTATTGGTTTGTTTATTTTAAGAAATTGTTTCAAACCTGTAAACTGAAAATATTTGTAAACTGCGCTCAACAGTATTCGCATCACCTCCTAACGATATCAAAAGAGCAATGATCGTGGTATCGTCGGCATCTTGGAGCACGGTTTAAAAATTTCGAATTTTTTTGACGACAAAAAATAAACAGGATAAAGAAGATAGGAAAACATGCAGTGCTGCCAAATATAATAAGTTGTATAGCCTTATTTCAAACCTATTGTTTATAGCTACATTAGAGTTACTCTATGAAAAAGAAATAATACGGCGCAGAACTCCCGTTAATTCTAACATTAATGCCTGGTAATGCAGAAAGTTGACAATACACACTCGCTCCTATTACATCGTCATGTGAAAGTCATTTTCCCTTAGAAAGTAGTCAGCATAGTCAAGTAATAATTATTGAATCGATGACGTAATCATTACAGTTCCTATTGGAATATGACTTTTTAATGATTTTATCACGTAATAAATATCTTTTATTTGGTGTACTTTTATTCATGGAATTTTAATTTTGTAGCTTTCCGTACTTATAATCAATCAATCAAATTCCTGTTAAGACCCCCTATAGGGGCATAGGACAGAAACAACTCTCTTCCACAAGGCGCGATCCTGAGCATCGGCTTTAAGCTGTTGCCAGGACTTGTTTATTCCTCTGGCCTCCTGCTCAACTGCTCGCTTCCATGTGTTACATGGTCGACCAACCCGACGTCTTCCTTGAGGTTTATAATCCAGAGCCTGTTTTGCGATGTTTCGCTCTGGCTTCTTCAAAATATGACCGATCCACTGCCACTTTCGCAGTTGAATCTCAATACCTATTTTAGTCTGGCGAGTTGTACTCCAAAGTTCGTCGTTGGAGATTACTTCTGGCCAGAATATTCCTAAAATGCGCCGGAGGCATTGGTTTACGAAAGTCTGTAGTTTCTTGGTAAGTCGAACGGTCACTTTCCACGTAGTACAACCATATAACAACACGGATTTGACGCATGCGTCAAAAACTCGCAGCTTCGTGCGAAGGGAGATCTCTCTTAACCTCCAGAAAGGGGAAAGGATACCGAAGGCCTGACGAGCTTTATTTAGCCGAGCCTCAACATCCTTTTCGGCTCCGCCGTCCATGCTGACAATGCTTCCGAGATAGCAAAAATCTTGCACCTCTTCCACATCCTGTCCATTGAGAACAATCGGTGTGCTTGCGTTCGAACCCATGTGCATGTACTTGGTTTTACGCACATTTATTTTCAGTCCCGCCTCTTTGCATTTAGAATGCAACGAGCGAACATTTGACTCTAAGTCCGAACGGGTATGTGCAAGCAAACACACGTCATCAGCATAATCAAGGTGACTTAAGATGTTAAATAGTCTCCATTGAAGACCTTTACCTTCCCCACCTTCCAGTGCAGCTTTCAAGATGTCATTTATTACCACCAGAAACAGGGCTGGTGATAATATGCAGCCTTGTCTGACACCCGTTCGCACAGGAAAGCTCTCGGGCAGCTCTCCTCTATGCAAGACGCGACACCTTGCATCCTCGTAGGATTCTCCAATCACAGCTATGACCTTATCTGGAATACCTCTGCTACGCAAAGCATTCCATATGTAATCTCGCTTAACGCTGTCGAAAGCCTTCTCGAAGTCCACAAACATGAGATGTAGTGGCGAACCCATTTCGGCTGACTGCTCTAATATTATCCGTAGGGTATTTGTGTGGTCGGTACAAGAAGACCCTTTACGGAATCCAGCCTGATAAACTTCGAGAGTGCTCTCGACGACATCACTAATCCTATTGAGAATTACCTTAGCCATAATTTTTGATACGGCAGTAAGTAGACATATACCACGCCAATTGACACAATCCCGAAGGTCGCCCTTCTTCGGAATTTTCACAATGACGCCCTCCTTCCATTCAGTCGGATATCTTCCATCATTCCACACCTTAGTGAAGAGTGGGAGGAGTATATCGGCTGTTATTTCCGGGTCCGCTTTGAGGAGTTCGGTTGGTAGTCCGTCTATACCTGGAGCTTTCCTTCCCGCCATTGACCGAATGGCGGAAACTATCTCTTCCTTATCTGGGGGATCGTCCCTAATAGAGGATTGTTGCGGTTGGATGTTTGGAAGTTGTTCTGTTTCCGCAATATCTTCATCTGATAAGATGTTTAAAATATCATAGAAGTATTCCTTCCATCGTCGCAACTGGTGTTCACTCATATTAAGGAGAGTTACGTTGACATCTCTCACCAGGTGGTTGGCGGTGAAATTCCTGTTCGTCAACTGTTTCATGATTTTAAATAGTGAACCCATATCCCCAAGGTAAGCCGCAGATTCTGCCTTGTTTGCCAGATCTTCAATGGCCTTTCTCTTGTCGCGTCTAACAGCCTTTTTAAGCTGTATATGAGAATCGCGGTAGTTCTGCCTCAAGTCGGGCGTTCGTTGGTTGACATCGGGTTGAGAGATGATTGCCAATTTGGCTTTTTTCCGATTGCCAACCTTGTCCCATGTGTCTTGCGACATCCAGGGTTTCTCACCGCTTTGCGCATATCCCACAGATTCTTCAGCACTAGTTAGAAAAGTGTTTCTGGTTGCCTCCTAATTGGCGTCCAGTGTGCGCATTTCATGTTCACCCAATGTGGATGACTTTCCGCATAGAATGGTGGTGTATTCGAGTTTTTTGTTGGGATCTCTGAGTTTATCCACATTAAGCTTGCGCTTCATTTGAAGAATTTGTGGTCGTCGGATAGCTGCTGTACACAATCTCAAGCAGGCAATCATCAAGTGGTGATCGCTCCCACGTCAGCTCCACGTTTCGCTCGCACATCGAGGAGACATCTTCTCCATCGGCGACTTATAGCCAAATGGTCGATCTGGTTCTGAGTAACACCATCAGGGGAAACCCAAGATGTTTTATGATGACTCTTGTGGGTCCCTCCGATGACCATTTGCCGAGTACTACAGAACTCCACAAATAATTCGCCGTTTTCGGGTCTCTTAATCCAAGGTCGTGAAGGGTCGACCCAAGGGTCACCATGCCTCCCCATGACGTGTTCTAGTCCAGTGTTGTCTGATCCAACCTGGGCGTTCATATCTCCCGAGATGATAATAATATCACCTCTTGGAACACGTTCGAAGGTGGCACTCAGTTGGCTATAAAACTCCTCTTTGTCACCAGATGTTGCGGTATTAGTTGGTGCGCAGCACTGCAGAATTGTGACGTTTCTGACACTGGTCCTGAGCCTGACGACGATAATCCTATCCGAGATTGGTTCCCAGCTAATGAGACTGTTTCTCGCTCTCGGCGTAAGGACGAACGCCACGCCATTTCTGGCTTCACTTTCAGGGCCAATGTACAGAATAGTGTTTCCGCTAGGGGTTCGTTCTTCTCCTGATCCTGTCCACCTGACCTCGCTCAAGCCCAAGATTTGGATGTTATAGTGCTTCATTTCACGGTCGATCACTGATTGGCGGTGCAAGGACCGAGTAACCCCAGCTCTTCCCCCGTCATTCAATGTTCGAACGTTCCAGAAGCCAATCATAGTCCGTTTTCGAATGCCAAAAGTCGTTACCGTAGAATCAGTCCGTATCCGAGGCGATGTATCCGTTTCTCGTATCATTTAGGTCTTAAGATCACGGGTGATAAGCCCATGATCCAGATCGTACTTATAAACGCCTTGCAATTACATTTCTCGCATACCCGAAAATAGGTTTGCGCTTTTTCAATTTGAACAGAAAAACAGCGAATAACTTCGCCCGAACTCGATTGACAGGTGTCTTCTTCTTTATTCTTCACAGAGTAACTCTAATCTAAATTATGCTTATCGAAGTTTTAACCGATGATGAGCTGACATGAGCTGATTGAGAGTTCAGTGCGCTAGAGTTCACAAGGAAGCTTCGCTAGTGGCTGTAATTATATCAGAAGTATAAATTGAAACCAGCCGTTTCCCAATAGATGGCGCCAGTAGTAAATTCTGGTCAAAAATGGTGGATCGGAATGTCGCATGGTAAGGTCAGGCATCTGTGAACCACTCCCCATCATTGGATTTGTCAACTTTTATCGGCGTTACATACTTTTTAGTGCGCGAATATGTCAAAGTTTGAGCGAAATGAGCATCATTTGCGAAAAGTTTTGCTTTTTGCCTTCAATTAAAAAAAATTTGCGGCTGAGGCGCGTCGAATGCTCTCAAGCACTTGCGTCGATGCTGCTCTTAGTGGAAGAACATTTCGTTAGTGGTTTAAAAGCTTCAAGTGCGGTGATTTTGACGTCAAAGACCGGCATGGTAGTGGAAGAGAGAAAATTGTTGCGGCATCTCATGAGCTGCTGAAACCGAGTGAAACTATCACGGGAGATCACTATCGACTACAATTGATGCGTTTGAACCGAGCGTTGAAAGAGAAACGACAATGCTCGGCCACATGTGGCATAGGTTGGAAAACCGACCTGAAATGAGAAATCCTACCCTCTCCGCTGTATTCTCCAGACATCGCCCTTTCTGACTACCACCTATTCCGATTGCTAACGCATGGTATGGCTGAGCAGCACTTCCATTCTTACGCAGAAGCCAAAAATTGGGTCATTTCGTAGATCGGCTCAAAAGAAGAGCAGTTTTTTCGACGCAGAGTCCGTATGCTGCCAGAAGATGGGAAAAAAGTTGTGGCTAGTAATGGATAATTCTTTGAACAATAAATATTTAACCATTTTGCACAATAAAGGCTCGAATTTTGGAAAAAAACGCCGGTTTTCCCAACGGTATTTTATGTCAATGTTTAATTTTCTTATGGGGATTTTTTTTCCTACAATTTTTAAATTCTGAAAAATTGCTTTCATTGTTTTGTCGTGATCAAAGATGACTACTTTACCTGTTTTTTTAAATTACCAACTAAATTTTCCACTTGTCTACCAGAATTGAATGCTTGTAATAGTCCATTATGGAAATCATCGTTTCCATAAAGACCTAGAATGAAAGAAAGCTGTTAGTGAAATATTAATAATATTATAAAGATTATACCTAATCCAATGGCTGCACAACAGAGCAGCGTTATTGTAACGAGTGTACAATTTTGACATCTTTGTGAGCCCGATTTTCGTTGTTTTCGATCACAACATCGCGTTAATAAATATAATAAAAGTCCCAGTAGCGATAATATTAAAAGTGCAGCCGGTATTGATGCTAGGATCCCTAAGCTCTGAAAATGGAAAAAAAATTAAAATTAATGACTACATTTGATAAAATATTAATAAGTTTTGTTAAAAATCAGAAACTAGGTTATTGATAAGTTAGCGTATACACGAGTGCATGGCACGGGAACATTTGCTCGCATGCTTTGCACGGGTGTTTATAATAAATGAAAAAACATTTAGGAAAGTAGTAGAATTTATTTTTATTTTAGTAGTACCCTATAATTGCTTCAAATTAACTCGCTGCTTGCTACTGGGGTATCTCCCCCCATTCGTTTTTTGTTTCTCGGCAAATTTTTTAAAACAAAAATAGTTAAACAAACTATTGTACACAAATATTACTGCATGTAAGCCCAAGTCGTACGTCAGAATATCGAAAGACTGGCGAACGAATGGCGAAAAAGTGGCGATCGACTGGCGAAAAAGTGGCGAACGACGGGTTCAGTGGAAAAACTCACCTGTCACGCGTATGGCCGCGGGTTCGATTCTCAACCGATATTCTTTTTACGAATATTTTTTTTATAATTTGACTACAGTAAAAATATCAAAATTTCAAATAATTTTTACTCCGTGCATGAGTTCAAAATAAAATCGATTTTTTTAGTTCGAAACTAACAAACATACAAAATGCGGTATCATTTTCTCGGGGACGGCTTCGCCGATTTCAATAATTTTTTTGTACACTTATTGCTTTAGGGAAACTAATGGTATGTAGCAGAGGAATTTCAAAAATATTCAAAACTAAGTCATTGTACCGATGTGGATAAAAATGTGAAAATAAAAACTTTTCAGGAGAGCAAAAAAACAGACTGGTAGTAGGATTTCCACCGACATTCCTTCCTAACTTTGAATTAATTTTTTGACCACTTTTACTTATTGGAAAAATCTGCGGTTTGTTTTATTTTGTGTTAAATTGAAAAAAAAATGATAATCAGTCCAAAAAAAAATCTATTTTTTTTTTCATATTCAAGTCAGTAACCGCCTTAAAGTAGATTCAAAGATAAATTTGGGCGATAGAAGCTCATCAGCATGGTTGTGTGCCACGCGGGTTTTCGGCCAAAACCTTTTTTTTTAAATATTTTTTAGCACATTGCAAATTTGAATTTTCCCAAAATGGCAATGTATTTTCACATGGACAACACCGTGTCGCCTTGACATGAATCCAAGCACAAAAAGATTTGAAGTTATTTATAAGCAAGGAAAATCTGAAGCTATATAAAAATAAAGCCAATGAAAAATTGTCGCTCTAATATAAAACATCGACTTCTTTCATTACATTATACCGATTTTAAGTTCTGGACTGAGTTTGGCAAATTAGGAGTTGTTGGGTCGAGTTACCAAAATAAAAACTACTATTATATGTTATATTTTTCACAAGTAATAACTTTATTACACTCTTCATATATTATATGCTCCCAATCAGAGCCACAATCCAACTCCCCGATCGATCATCAATTTTGTCTTTCGATCCGGTCAATTTTGCGGACGATCGGACACATGCCGGCGATCCTAAGGTCGCCTAACTCACATGGTGTCAAATTTACATTGATTGTACATTTTTCCAATATTACGGATATTCAACACCATGTGACTTTTTGCAACTTTGCGACTCGTGGACGCATGGCATGTGCTGATATATTGCATGATGTTTAATTTATACATTAAGACAATGACCTATCGATTCAACATCATGCAATATCGTCAGGGCATGATCCCTGACAGAGTATTTGAAGGGACCGGAAATAATTAAAAATTAATTATGTATACAAAATTAAATTAATAAACAAATATTTCTAAAAGGAAAAATTATTTTTAATTATTTATTTTTCGACTTAATCAGCAATAACAATAAGGTGGGTCTCATAAAATGTCCTTTCTTTTTGGACAATATACGTGTGCGACTGCTCTCCGCCATAGACGGTCCCAAGCCCGAGTTGAGAAAGGAGGAGGGTACATGGAGTTTACCTGAATGGCCAGTAACACCAGTGCGTCTCAGGAAGTAGGCAAAAAGTATGACATAGTTGGACTTGCAGCATAGCTGTGAGAACTCCAGCATGTCATATTTAGCTCAAAACTCCCACCCTTTTTCTACTATGGTGTAATAAATAAGTAGGACCGGTCCTCCAGGTCGGGGGTTGGGCGAGGCGCCGACAACGCATCACCGGAAAAAGAACACTGTCCAGAAACCTGAAGAACAGCCTCGGAAAGGATGGACTTTTAGTGTGGGTTATTAATAAACTTCAACCACTTGATATAAATATTTTAAAAATTATTCAAAATATTTATAATTATTTATTTTAATAATTATTTTAACAACAATTAGTTATATGCAATTATTTATTTTTAGAAATAATATTTAATGCGCTTATCCAACAAAAACTTTTTACAACTTGCTTTTATAAAATTCGTTTTTCAACTGACTCGTTTTTTTACAATTTTTTCATAAAAAACTAATATGATTATTTTTATATTTTGTGCGATCTATTCATTTATCAAAAGTAAAGTAGCGCTATTAAAGTAAGTTTCTACGATTTACTTAATTTATAAAAAGTAAAGTAGTGATAGTAAAGTAGGCACTACATACCCCCTTCCTAGAGAAGATCTTTGATCTTTTCGATATTATATACATTAAAGAATAAACAAAAAAGGAAAGGAATGTCTGTGGTACGCATTTTGTATTTAATTGACAAAGGAAACTTTCTTTTTAACTCTTGACGAGTTTGTTGCTTCGGAAGAACTAATGAAGCAAGGCTTAAGACGATCAATTGATACTGAAGTCGGTTTGTCTTTGATCTTAATGACGAAAAACTTGTTGTTTCTCTGAATGACTTCAAAAGGGCCTTCATATGGAGTTTGAAGAGAGGTGCGAACCTTGTCTGTTCTCAGAAAAACATGGGTACATGTTTTGAGATCTTCAAAAACAAAAGGAGTTTCCAAACTATGTCTTGATGGAGGGCGAGGGCTTGATTTGTTGATCCGATCACGAAGAATTTCAACAAAATCACTTCCAGACATTGTATTCGATTTGTTCTTGTGTTGAACAAAATCGTAAGGAAGTCTAATATTCTGACCGTAAAGTAATTCGGCGGGGGTCGCGTTGGCATCATCTCGAATTACTGTTCGTAAACCGAGAAGTGTAAAAGGAAGTGCATCTGACCAACTTTCGTTTGTTTTGCATTTCAAAGTTTCTTTAAAAACTCTGTGCCATCTTTCTAACATGCCGTTTGCTTTAGGATTGTATGCAGTAGTTCTGCAGCGTTTAAATCCTATCAATTTTCCTAATTCGTGAAATAATCGAGATTCGAATTGAGGACCTTGTGGCGGCAGACAAATAAAAGACACTTCGATTTATAACTCTTGTATTTTACTGAAATTGTTTTTCGCGGTGTTTAAACGCTCGCGGTTGGCATCGAACTGAACTCTGTATGTGCAAACGAATCGGCTGGTGCGCATGTGTCTGTGTGTTGGCGACGACGGAGATCACAGGGTGATGACATCCCACCCCCCGTGAATCCTTACTGGGCAGAGGATTCAGTTTCAAAAATCAAAGCGGCTAGCTTTGACGCCGGACGTCGTAGTAGACCTTGGCTGGTTCGAACTTCAGCTGAACGTATTTGACCATCCTTAGCAGGAAAAACACGTGTGATTACTCCTTTTTGCCACTGGCTGCGTGCCAGATTGTTGTCACAGATGATGACCATTTGTCCTATCTTTAGTGGAGTGACCTCCTTTTGCCACTTAGAACGGCGCAGTAACTGTGGAAGGTATTCACTGATCCACCTCTTCCAAATCCTGTCCTTCATATTTTGAGCAATCTTCCACTGCTTCCGCAAACATACATTTTCCTCCGTTTGGCTTGGCGTTTGTGTAGAATTTAAGCAACCAAGAAGAAAATGGTTTGGCGTCAATGGTTCTTCTTGTCCAGGTAGCATTGGCAAGTCTGTTAACGGGCGACTGTTTATTATATTTTCGGCTTCAATGAGAACGCTGCGAAATGTTGAGAGACGCGGCGCTTCTTCTTTCAGAGTTCGACTTAATAGTCTTTTAACACACTGAACAAGTCGTTCCCAACACCCTCCTGCATTGGGATTGGCTGGACAATTAAATATCCATTCGATATTGTCTCTGGCTAGGCTTCGCTGTATTTCATGCAAATCGAATAAGCGATTTTGTGGCGTTAGCTCCTTCTGAGCACCAATAAAGTTGGTACCATTGTCACTTCTAATGCGAATTGGAGTGCCTCGGCGATTCGTAAAATTACGGAGGCATAAGAGAAAGGCATCGGTTGAGAGCTCATCTGCAATCTCCAGATGAACAGCTCGCGTTGTTAGGCATGTGAATAATGCTACCCACCTCTTCTCTCGACGACGACTAATTGCGACGTAAAATGGTCCGCAGTAATCTACCCCTGTGTAACTAAACGGGCGCACAAAGGGTGTGAGACGATCTGGCGGCAATTGTCCCATTAAAGGCACGGCTGGCTTGGCATTATTTATGATGCATGACGGACACCTCCTTTTCACTGATTTCAACAGAGAACGGGCATTCGGTATCCAAAACTTTTGACGTATTTCGTTGATCACAAGATGATCATTTTGATGATGACGTCTTTGGTGATAATCCTCAACGATTAGACGTGTGACATAGTGATCCTTTGGCAAGATAATTGGTCGGCGAGCTTCTAGTGGAAGACAGTAGGCGGCATCAATTCTACCTTGCACTCTTAGGACGTCATTTTCGCAAATATATGGCGTTAGCGGATATATACTGCTATCCTTTGGAACACATCCGTTCCGGCGTAAATGTGAAATTTCCTCTACAAATTTCTCCCTTTGAATTTGTCGGCATATAACTATTGCGGCCTTTGACATTTCTACGGCGGTAAGTTCACCCATTTGACGAGAAGTTAATGTGGACTTGCAATTATTAACGAATCGTTGCATCCATGCGACACAACGTAACATTCTTGTATACGACGAAAAGTTGTCGTAGGGTATACAAAAGGCACCTTTATCATTCAGCAACAGGACTCGTTTTGTTATCTCTTCGGAACGGCATTGATTAGATTCCATCGGGCATGTTTCTTTGGGCCAAAGATGCTCGTCCTGCTGTAAGAACTCCGGACCACGAATCCATCTGCAATCTCGATCGTAGTCGTCTGGCAGCTTAGCTCTCGTTGCCTCATCGGCGACATTCATAGCGGTTGGCAACCAACACCATTGGCTTGGCGTTGACACCGATAAAATTTCGGCGATACGGCAGGCCACAAACTGTTTGTACTCTCGAGTTGTCGATCGAATCCACGATATAACGGTCTTTGAATCACACCAAAATATGACACGGTGTGGGCGAAACTCGTGACACTCCTGAACTGATTCGCTTAGACGACAACCAAGAATTGCGGCTTGTAACTCTAGACGGGGTATTGTCATACCTTTAGGCGGTGCACATCTGGATTTGGCTGAAACTAGAGCGACGTTGACTGTCTGCTGCTTTCTGACTCTCAGGTAAACGACGGCGGCGTAAGCACTCGAACTTGCATCAACAAAGACATGTAACTGTACATTCTCAGCAACAGGCAACAAAGGCGTATAACATCTAGCGACAGAAAATCCCTTCACATATTGAAAATGTTTCCACCAATTACTCCACTGTATGAATAACTGGTGTGGCAAGGGTTCATCCCATTCGACTTGCAATTTCCATGAAGCCTGTAGAAGCAATTTCGAAAATATAGTGTAATTTGCAAGCAGACCCAACGGATCATAGACGGCCATGATGATTCCCAACATTTCTCGCTTAGTCGGTGGGCGTCTCAATTGTAAGACGTCAGGCGGTATCTTATGGAATCGTAGTTGAAACTCAAGGGTATCTCTCTCAGTGTTCCAAAAGAGACCCAAAACTTTATCGGTTTGATGCTCGCGATCCATATTGACTATGTTATTGACTGGCTGGCAACCATTCAACTTGGCTTGCAGTTTCTGGCAATTGGATACAAAACTGCGTAGTTTAAAACCGGCTTTGGAATTTATCTCAACGGTTTCCATAGTAACTCGTTCAGCTTCCTTTTCGTCGTTGAAGCTGATAACAAGATCGTCAACGTATGTTTTCCTGATAACGGCGGCAGCTCCTTGTGGCATGATATCCTTATACTCATTGGCGTTTTTATTTTTGATAAATTCAGCACAACAAGGTGAACAAATTGAACCGAATATCATTGAAGTCATGACGTATGTTTGCATTGGTTGATCTGTATTACCGTCCCTCCATAGAAAACGCTGAGCGCTTTGATCTGCTTCACGTATACGCACCTGTGAAAACATCTCTTGTATGTCTCCAGCGACTGCTATAACTCCTTCACGGAACTTGTATAAAATGCTAATTAGCGACTGTGCATGTTCTGGCCCTTTGAGCAAAGCTGAGTTGAACGACATGTTATTTGTCGTTGCTGCGGCATCAAAAACGATTCGAAGTTTTTCCGGCTTATTTGGATTGACGACTCCAAAATGAGGAAGATACCAGGTCCGATGGTCTCCTACCTTCTCCTCCTCCATGGTTAGCTTTCTCGCATATCCTTTCTCTATGTACTTATTAATTTCGCCGATGTACCTCTCTGCATACTGGCTGTCACTACTCATCCGTTTCTCGACCTTTATCAATCGGTTTTTGGCCATGTCGTAACTTGGCGGCATATGGGTCTCGTCACTACGCCAAAGCAATCCTGTTTCATAGCGATCTCCAATCCTTTTAGTGGTATCTTCCAAAATTTTAACGGCACGTCGATCTTCGTCTGATTTCATCTCGATGTCAGTACTGCGAACTCCGAAGCTCTCAACCGAAAAATATTCATTCACAAGTTTATTAATATCTTTCAGTGACAGAGTCTTGGTGATGTGAAGAACAGTGGGATCAGCCCGTGAAACCTGATCGCTCGGCCCATAAGCAATCCATCCTAGCTTGGTCTTTATGGCAATTGGCTGATGGCATCCGTTCTCCACGACTTTTTCGCTAACTCCCAGGAAGGCGTTATCCAATCCCAATAAAATTTTTGGTTGGACCTGATAGTAGTTTGAAATCGGTAACGCTGACATATGCTTGTACTTCTCCTTGCGCAGGGTTTGCGCGGGCAGGTTCAAACTAGCGATAGTGTGCACTCCCTTTAGAGTAAAGGTTGGTGCCGGGCTGTATTCTCCTCCAATTTCGACGCTCACCCTCCTCGATTGTTCTGTCTTCCGCTCGTTTCCAAACCACTGCAATGTGAGTGGAAATTCCTGTCCATTCAGTCCTATTTTGCGGGCAACATCGGCTTCAATTAACGATATTGACGAACCCTCGTCCAACATGGCATATACTTTAACACTTCCCGAAGGTCCAGACAGAACAACCGGTACCACTTTGAATAGGGTGACGTCTTCAACATTTAGGCGACAATTCAGCACGTGGGCGTCAGAATTAGACTGAATTGGTCTGGACGAGTCTATGTCATTATTATGTAATATCTTGTGATGCATTCGTTGACATCCGTTCACAGAACAACGTTCCTTTTTTCGACAACTGAAGAGACTGTGTCCTCTTCGAAGGCAGCTAAAACATAAATGCTTAGTCTTTACGGTTTTCCACTTGTCGTCTGTTGACAGAGCCACAAATGTCTTGCAATCCTCAAGAGCATGTCGTTGGCCACATTGTAGACACGACGTTGTTTGCGATGGTGTCGAGTTACTGGAACTATGCAGTATTCTGCGCGATGTCGATACAGGTTTCTCCGGCTGTTGACGTGTCGTTTGCGAAGTACGTTGACTGGTGGCAGCATTTGTTTGCATTACACTAACGACATTTGCTAGCTCTCTCAGCCATTCTGCGAATTTGTCCACAGTTGGGAAGGACGGCAGGCAAACAGCGTATCTAGCCCACTCGTACTGCTTGGACGGCGGCAATTTGCGAACTAACTCATCCAATAAAGTGCCATTCATCAAATGGTGCTCACACCCGGCAGACCTAAAGAGCGCCACCATATTTCGGAGCTGATTAGACAGGGCTAGCACCTCGTCGATGCGCGCTTCACTCATCGCGGGTATTTGATTTACCTTCTCAATTTGTGAACGCACGAGAATGTCAGGACGACCGAAATTAAACTCTAGTTCTTGCAACACTTGTGGTACATTGTCCGGGAAAATCAATAACGACACTACAGCACTTTTTGCGGCACCGTGTAAGGCTTTGTTTAATCTTATTAAGTTATGTCGATTCGCGTAATTGAACTCCCGTGTACTGTCAATAAATGACGTCTTAAATAACGGCCACTCTTCTGGATTGCCATCAAATTTCGGCAAATCGAAAAGTTGTTGACGTTCGGGCATGTTGTACAACATTCCGCGATTGACGTTTTCGAACTGTGCAGACTGTGCAGTAGGCTGCACAATCGTTGGGAGTGTGTGTGACGTCGGTGGAGCTGCAGACAACGACGGCACTGGTGCTAATTTACTCATACACGGCAACGTCTGTTCGTTCGATGCAGGAATTTGCATGTTTGTGCGTAGCGTGGGCTGCGGTACATATGGGGCGTGTTCCGGTTGTTTCAGCGGAGCGCATGATGCTTCGCCGAACTTTGATGAAATTTCGACACGCAAATCCGCTATATTTGAGGTGGTTTCGCGTCGAATGTTTTCAATCGCCGTTTGAAGAGCCGACATACCCGACATGATGGTTGTCATTTGGTCATTAATTTGACCAAGTGATACTCGTCGAAAAGGCGTGCTGGCGCCAGACTCCGGATATGGCTCCCCACCTCTGAGCGCCTCTGCGTCGGCGTCAGGATCACTTTTTCTTGTCCTTCCCTTCGGCATTGTTACAAGTTTTCACGACTCAAACCGCGACCGGAATACGCGAAAAAACTATGTGGCGGCAGACAAATAAAAGACACTTCGATTTATAACTCTTGTATTTTACTGAAATTGTTTTTCGCGGTGTTTAAACGCTCGCGGTTGGCATCGAACTGAACTCTGTATGTGCAAACGAATCGGCTGGTGCGCATGTGTCTGTGTGTTGGCGACGACGGAGATCACAGGGTGATGACAGACCTTGATCCGTAATAATAGAAACTGGCGTTCCGTAACGTGGAATATATTCTTTGAATAAAGTAGATGCAACAGTTTCTGCGCGAATATCTGTAAGGGGATAAGCTTCGGGCCATCTGGTGAAACGATCCAAAACTGTAAGGCAGTATCTGAAACCGTTCGAAGTTGGCAAAGGACCAACCAGATCAATATGAATTGTTTCAAATTTGCTTCAAACTGGTTTGAAATCTCCTAAAGGACTTGTGACGTGTCGAGAGATTTTTGCTTTTTGACATGCAAAACATTCCTTAGTCCATTTACGACAATCTTTATTGATTGAGGGCCAAATGAATCTTTGTCGCATAAGTTTAACGGTAGCCTTAATTCCTGGATGCGATAAATCGTGAACAGTACGAAAAACGCGAGTTCGTAAATTTAAAGGAATGTAAGGTCTAAGTTTATGCAAGGAATTGTCACACCAAAGAGGATTGATGGTACCTTCAATAATAACCGGAATGATTTTTAAACTGGGTAAATTTTTAGCTTTATTTAATTCAGAATCAATTAGTTGAGTATCAGCAATTTCGCAGTAGTCAATAGTTGTCGGAAGGTTTAATGCTTCAATTCTCGATAAAGCATCAGCGACAACATTGTTTTGACCAGAAACATGACGAATATCTGATGTAAATTGACTGATGAAATCCAAATGTCTGAGCTGACGTGGCGAAGCTTTTTCAGGGTTTTGTTTAAGAGCGAAAATTAACGGCTTATGATCCGTAAACAAAATAAAATCTCTGCCTTCAAGCATAAATTTAAAATGTTTAATGGCAATATAAGCCGCTAGAAGCTCTCGATCATATGCACTATAATTCTTTTGAGGTGAAGAAAGTTTCTTCGAGAAAAAGGCTAGTGGTTGCCAGTCATTTCCATATCGTTGTTGAAGAACGGCTCCTAAAGCTGTATCTGAAGCGTCCACTGCTAATGAAAGAGATGAAGAAGTGGAGGGAAAAGCTAAAGTTGTAGCTTGAGCGAGTTGCTTTTTGCAACGCTCAAACGCTTCAATTGATGTAACCGACCAAACCAATTCTGTTTTATCATTCTTTTTCTTGCTACCAATAGTGAAGCTGTCAAGAATTGACTGTGCTTCGGCAGCGTGAGGAATAAATCGGCGATAAAAATTAATCATTCCTAAAAATCGTCGCATATCTTTTACTGTAGATGGACGTGTATAAGCTAATATAGCTTCGACTCGTGAAGCGATTGGTTTGATTCCATTTTTGTCAATCGAATGACCGAGGAAATCGACCGAAGATTTAAAGAACGAGCATTTAGTTTGGTTAATTACCAAATTATGAGAGTTAAGTCGTTCAAACAATTTCTCTAAATGATTGAAATGATCACTTTCTGATTTAGAAGCTACCAAAATGTCATCGATATAGACAAAACAAAAATCAAAATCATTTAAAATTGAGAAAATGAATCTTTGAAAAGTTTGTGCTGCATTGCGAAGACCAAAAGTCATCCGCACAAACTCGTAAAGTCCGAAAGGTGTCGTAATGGCTGTTTTCGGAATATCATCCTCATTAATGGGAATTTGATGATAAGCTCTCTCTAAGTCAACAGTTGAAAAAAATGTACATCCTTCCAACTGTTGACAGAAGTCCTGAATATGAGGAATAGGATAAGTGTCAGGAGTAGTGATAGCGTTTAAAGATCTATAATCACCACAAGGCCTCCAACTACCATCCTTCTTCTTCACCATGTGAAGCGGTGATGCCCATGGACTGTCGGAGGGTCTACAGATACCACGTTCAATCATTAGATTGAATTCGGCCTTAGCTGCTCTAAGCTTTACCGGATCTAGACGACGAGGTCTGGCAAAGATTGGACGACCTTTAGTAACGATAAAGTGTCGCACTGTGCTCGACTCTATGAAACTATAATTTAAGGTGCGTCGTAATCCTTCGAATTTAGATAATAACAACTCAACTTTTGGATTTAAAGGTGTAGTTGACAAAACAGCGAGATTTGAAGATGGTCCATTAACCAAGGAACCAGTTACTGAACTAATTTGTGATAGTGGATCGATAATACATTTACGTCGGATATCCACGATTAAACCGAAATGTTTAAGAAAATCTGCACCAAGAATGGGTTTTTCAACATCGGCTATAATAAATTTCCAATTAAATACTCTTCTTAATTGGAGAGAGATATCTAAAAATTTAAATCCGAAAGTTTTGATGTTAGAAGAATTGGCGGCTGTGAGTACGATAGATTTATCACAAACCCTGTTTTCCTTTGGATTAACCGGAAGAACAGAGATGTCAGCTCCAGTATCAATTAAAAAACTAAACTTGGATAAATTGTCTAAAATGAATAGGCGACTTGATGATGATGGTTTGTTGTCGAACATCGCCACTTCAGACAACTTTTTCAGTTTTTTGGATTGTTGAACGAACAAGGTTTGCGACATTTAGTTGCATTAGTTCCAAATTTTTTATGATAGTAACAGAAATTCGAATTTGGTATTGAATTATCGCGATAGTTACTAAAAGAACGTGAATTACTTCTAGAACGTGATCGATTCCTTCTATAAAATTGGTTTTGTTTCAGAGTCAATAATTCAATCTGTTTCGTTAACAGGGACATCTGATGAATGATTGAACTTTCAAAACTAAATCGATCAGTTCTAATTTCATTAACTTTTAGTTGCGAGATATTTGAAACGTCCCAATTGAAATTAGGATTAGTTTCAATAACTCGATCTGCAAGAATGCTTAATTCGTCGAGTGAAACATTCGCTACTGCTAAAATCGATTGTGCATTAGGTGGTAATTTTTGAAGCCAAAGCTTCTTTAAAAGAGGTTCTCCAACAGAAGACCCAGCTAACGCCTTCATCTTACTTAAAAGATGAGATGGTTTATCGTCTCCAAGATCAAGACCGTTAATTAATTTCTGAAGTTTGTGATCTTCCGATTCACCAAATCTAGAAATAACAGCCAATTTCAAATCCGAATAAGGTGTGGTAGAGGATAAATTCTCAATAATGTCCAACACCTTATCACATTCTTCCTGAGTCAACATACTCAATGCATAGCTAAATTTCGTTGCTTCTGACGAAATATTAACTGACCGGAATTGTACCTCGAGAGCTTGAAACCAAGCAGTCGGATTTCGTCTCCACAAACAGACCTTTTGAATTGCGACGGTCGCAATATTATTTGAATCGCCTAACCCCAAAAAAGGATTAGCTATCAACGATTCATCCCGAGATGAAGGAGGTAAAGTTTCATACGACATGACGCAACTTAATATCAAAATCAATAAATCGCCACAAAATTTAAAATTTACAAAGTGAAAGTGAAATATATATATGAAGTAAAATATAAATATTAGATTAAAATTTACTTGATTTATGTATTTTCTTATTCTGAGCAATTACGTATTCTGAATTTTGCTGCGGTTGTTATTATTGCGCTTTGACTGTTGATGTAGCTGCTGCTGCTGCTGTTGCTGTTGTTGCTACTCTTGCTGTTGACGTTGTTGCTGCTGTTGCTGTTGCTGTCGCTTCTGCTGCTGCTGTTGCTATTGTTGTTACTCTTGCTGTTGATGTTGTTTGTTTCTTGAAAGATCTGCAAAAATCAGCGACGTCTTCATGCGGATTCCGTTTAAAAATCCGTAAAATTCAGCAACGTCTCGAATCGTGCGCTGTTTGATCTTGATTGAATTGAATCGAAATCATTTGAAAATTTTGAAAATTGAGGCGTGATGCCTGTTGCTTCTGTTGTTGATAGTCACCAAATTGTTGATGAATTGTTTCTTCAAAGGGCGTGTGCCTTCGTCGGGGTCACCATTTTTAGTGTGGGTTATTAATAAACTTCAACCACTTGATATAAATATTTTAAAAATTATTCAAAATATTTATAATTATTTATTTTAATAATTATTTTAACAACAATTAGTTATATGCAATTATTTATTTTTAGAAATAATATTTAATGCGCTTATCCAACAAAAACTTTTTACAACTTGCTTTTATAAAATTCGTTTTTCAACTGACTCGTTTTTTTACAATTTTTTCATAAAAAACTAATATGATTATTTTTATATTTTGTGCGATCTATTCATTTATCAAAAGTAAAGTAGCGCTATTAAAGTAAGTTTCTACGATTTACTTAATTTATAAAAAGTAAAGTAGTGATAGTAAAGTAGGCACTACAGACTCAACGGCAACGACCCCGCAAACGAAAAATGGACTACTCTATTGGATCTTGGAATGTTCGATCCTTATTTAGGACAGGAGCTCTGAAAGAGTTTCTCGAAGAAGTGGCAAAACACAACATCAACATAACTGCCATCCAAGAAACGAAATGGCTCGGTAGCGAAATCATGGACATGAGATCACACACAATCTATCCAAGTGGAAAATTGTCGGGAAGCAGAGAGTTTGGAGTCGCTTTTGTCGTTGACAAAAAATTTAGACAGCAGGTCACGAGCTTCAAACCAATAAGTGAAAGATTGTGTGCAATCCGAATAAAGACTAAATTTTTCAACACTTGGTTGATCAACGTTCACGCACCAACAGAAGACAAGGACGATGTAACTAAAGACGAATTTTATGCCACCCTAGAGACAACCTATGACTCACTGCCCTCGAATGACCTAAAAATTGTCTTAGGGGATTTTAATGCAAAAGTCGGAAAGGAGGAGGCTCATAGAGGAACAACAGGAGGGCACAGTCTCCATGACATAACCAACGACAATGGCCAACGTCTTATTGATTTCGCAAGCAGCAAAAATATCATAGTAAGCTGTCATATTTAGCATAAAACTCCCACCCTTTTTCTACTAGGGTGTAATAAATAAGTAGGACCGGTCTTCCAGGTCGGGGGTTGGGCGAGGCGCCGACAACGCATCACCGGAAAAAGAACACTGTCCAGAAACCTGAAGAACAGCCTCGGAAAGGATGGACTCAACGGCAACGGCCCCGCAAACGAAAAATGGACTACTCTATTGGATCTTGGAATGTTCGATCCTTATTTAGGACAGGAGCTCTGAAAGAGTTTCTCGAAGAAGTGGCAAAACACAACATCAACATAACTGCCATCCAAGAAACGAAATGGCTCGGTAGCGAAATCAGGGACGTGAGATCACACACAATCTATCCAAGTGGAAAATTGTCGGGAAGCAGAGAGCTTGGAATCGCTTTTGTCGTGGACAAAAAATTTAAACAGCAGGTCACGAGCTTCAGACCAGTAAGTGGAAGATTGTGTGCAATCTGAATAAAGACTAAATTTTGCAACACTTGGTTGATCGACGTTCACGCACCAACAAAAGACAAGGACGATATAACTAAAGACGAATTTTATGCCACCCTAGAGACAACCTATGAGTCACTGCCCTCGAATGACCTAAAAATTGTCTTAGGGGATTTCAATGCAAAAGTCGGAAAGGAGGAGGCTCATAGAGGAACAACAGGAGGGCACAGTCTCCATGACATAACCAACGACAATGGCCAACGTCTTATTGATTTCGCAAGCAGCAAAAATATCATAGTAAGCTCTACGTGCTTCCCACATCGCGATATTCACAAACGAACGTGAGCATCACCAGATGGTCACACCTTCAACCAAATAGACCACGTTCTAATTGAGAAAAGGGCTGCTTCCAGCATTCTTGATGTACGAACTCTCCGCGGTGCGAATTGTGACTCTGATCACTATCTAGTCAGAGCTAAGTATCGATGCAGAATAGCTTGTCGTGGATATTCGAAAACGGGTAGAGCTCGCAAATTCACTGTCGACAAGCTTAACGACGAAACGGTGGCGGAGGCTTACATGTTAGCATGTAATAAACACCTGACACCAATATATGAAAATATCCCAAATATGCCAGTGGAGAATGCGTGGATGAAAATACGAGACGGCATCAAATTCTCCGCAGGAGAGGTATTAGAATATCAAGCACGGCGAAAAAAAAAATAATAATGATTGGTTCGACCAAGAATGTCGCGATGAAATAGATAGAAAGAACGAGGCTTACAAAATTTTTACTGAACGACCAACACGAGCCAAAAAAGAAAGATATGAAGAGCTTATGCGACCTGCAGACGAAAACAAAGGAAGTACCATAATGACAAAATACAAAAAATGGACGACGGCTTGAGAAAAAATAAAACGCGGGACGCATACGCAATAGTAAAAGACTTAAAAAAGGGATATAAACCAAAAACCAGTCTCTGCAAAGACGCAAAGGGCAACATCATCAGCGACACACAAGAAATCAAAAGGAGATGGGCTTCATACTTTGAACATCTTTTGAATCCCACCCCATTAACACCGATCACAACAGACAACATTTCAATTGCAGCCTCAACTGACGAAGATGAACCATCATCGACACTACCCACGTTTGCTGAAATCAAAGCAGCCCCATGTGACCAAAAACTAAACAAAGCGCCGGGAATTGACGAAATACCAGTTGACCTTCTGAAAAGCGGTAGAAATTGTGTCGCTGAAATATTGCATAACATGATATGCAAAATTTGGACAGAGGAAATCATACCCAACGATTGGCGAAAAAGCATTATATGTCCAATTTACAAGAAAGGAGACAAACTCTGCTGTGAAAATTACAGAGGAATATTATTGTTGTGTACGTCCTATAAAATACTGACAAAAATAATTGAACGTCGTCTTAAGCCCTATACTAATCAAATAATTGGCGAATACCAAGGCAGATTCAGAACCGGACGATCTACAACAGACCAGATATTCTCGGTGAAACAGGTGCTTGAGAAATGCTGGGAATATAACACAGACGTGCACCAAATCTTCGTAGATTTTAAACAAGCATACGACAGTATCGACAGGAGCGTATTGTACCAAATCATGCGTGACTTTGGAATTCCTCCAAAACTAGTCCGACTAACAAGACTCACAATGATGAACACTGAATCCCAAGTGAGAATACAAACCGATTCCACAACCAGCTTTCGAACGGAATGTGATTTAAAGCAGGGAGATGGTCTAGCCACCATGCTTTTCAACTTGGCACTAGAGTCGTCCGAAAAATCCCAGTCGACACCAACGGGACACTACTATTCAAGTCCATCCAACTAGTAGCATACGCTGACGACATAACATCCTACCAAGATCCTTCCCTAGTGCTAAGGAGGTATTTTTCAAGCTTGACTCCGTCGCAAAAGAAGTCGGGTTGCGCATTAACGAAAGCAAAACAAAAGTAATGACGCAAACAAGAAGGAGAGCGCCTATCAGACAAAACATAACAGTTGCGGAATATAATTTGGAGAGTGTGGACAATTTCATATATCTTGGGGCTAATCTAGCAAAGGACGGTAATGAAACAGACGAAATCAAACGACGGATAATACTAGCAAATAAGACGTATTATTCGGTACTTCCAATAATGAAATCCAAGAACGTGCACAGGAACAATAAGCTGCGGATATATAAAACTATTATACGACCTGTGCTCTGTTATGGCAGCGAGACGTGGACATTAACGTGAACTTCTGAAAAAGCAGTTAATGCATTTGAAAAAAAGGTTCTCCGAAGAATTTTGGGACATGTGAAGGAAGGAACGGAATGGCGAATAAGATGCAACCATGAGTTGTATCAACGCTACGACGAGCCAGAAGCATGAACGTTCATCAAGCTACGTAAACTGCAGTGGGCTGGCCATGTAGAGCGAATGGAAGACAGAAGAATCCCCAAACGTGCTCTGAAAACGAGTGGTAACCGGTCAGTAGGCAAGCCACGCAAACGATGGGAAGACTCGGTTGATGAAGATAGCAAAGCCATCTTAATAATTAGCAGCTGGAGGACGCGGTCTTTGGATCGAGACGATTGGAGGCGACGACTTCAGGAGGCCAAGGCTGTCGCGCCATTGCTGATGATGAAGCTCGGGTGCATATGCTTGTTTAAAATACTCATTTACCGTTTTTGTGACAAAGGTAACAAATTATTATGAAACAAAGGATGTTTTTGCAAAGTCCTCACTAAGACCTTTTCATTGACATCCAGTTTGTGTCTGTACCTTCAAATTATTTTTTCGTCCCGCAACGCAGGACTCGTTTGGCACCGGTTTTCGAAATTCATCTTTCGTCCTTCGTCTAAGTTATATCATTATATGCACTTAATATCCTTGTCGCTTTCAGTTTTTATTTTTTGTTCTAGGACTCTTGCTCTATTATATGTGCGAAGAAAAATCGCTTATTATAAAGTTAGGAAATTGTATTATGTTGTGTGGGAGATGATTGAAAGGCTGGCGAAATCAATTGATACTTAAATACTTGCCATTAAATTTTAGCCTCATTAATTTAATAGGTACTGAAAAAAATGGTCCATTGTATTTCGTTAAATTATGTAGTTTTTATGGGAAGTGGTAGAAGTATTGAGATGATTTCATTTTAATGTAGAAGAAAAAGAATATTCATCATTAGAATAGTATGTTTAAGACTTCGCATCATTAGCATTTATGTTATCCATGAAAATGGACTTATTATAAAGATTGCGAAATATTATCATTTTGTGTGTGAGGAGGAAGAAAAGGCGGAGCGATATGACCCATTCACGGGCTTGAAAATTTGAGCTTTTTTAGCTCAACGCTTTCTCTAGCAACAGACCAAACGGACGAATGGATGGAGACAGACGGACATGTCGTTTTAAGATTTTTCGTGAACTCCTGTGTAAAAAATGTTCTGGCTTCCTCAAAGTGTGACCGTCCATTGTCACTTCCGCCTGAACAAACGTTAAGATCTAATAAAAATTGTATATGGATACGTTTTGAGCCGAAATAATATTTCCAATTATTATTAGGCGTGAAGCGTCTTCTAAAACGACAGAAAAAAGGTTGATAGCTCAAAGCGTTGGAGAGTTATTTTGAAGACAGACAGACGGCCTCTCGGAATTGAAGATTTTGACCGGCAACAAATATTTCTGTGCTCATGGCAACTCTGTAGGAACTCTGCGAACACAATATATTCTCAGATTTCGTCTAGAGTATAAACAATATAAACGGACTTAATAAGTTGACAGACAAGTCAAAACGTAAGTTACTCATATCCTGGACCGGGGCAATGACACTTTTTCATCTAGTACGCAAAAAAAGATTTTATTTTGATCAAAATCGAAAAGCAGTAACAAATTTTATATATGTTGTCATCCTTCCGCAACGATATCTTCCTGTAGCCAGTTGGAGTGGTCTTAACCAAGATTGTGTTTGCGTTTCTTCTGCATGGAACTGAACACACTCCATTGATTCTGAATTCAATTTCCGTAGAAAAATTTATTGTTCGATACCTAGATAATAGCGTCTAATACTTAACATACACCATAGAAATAAAAAAACCAAATACAAAATAAAATAAGCCGCATAGTATAGATGTACTACTCTTATGCGGTCAAAGCAATTTGTTATCGTCCTTTCAACCGTGTTATCGTCCTTTCAACATATTCCATGAAAACACTATAAGACAATATTCAGAGGAGAATTATGATTCTGATAATGTACGTAATTTCATCAGATAAAATTTCTATGAAACCGACTATACATATCTGGCCTGAATTCTCAAAACGCATAGTTTGTGAGATACTTATTTCATTATAAAAACATAACAGGGCTACGATCGGGGTAAACCCCAATCATGCGATACTCTAGATGAAATAGAGCTCGGTTATAATGTACTCGATTATAGCTTACAATTATTTTGGTCCCGATATTTCAGTATAAACATCGGCCCTTATGACCTTACCTCGGATATATATGTACTTAGTTCAAGTTTCGTTGATCCCAATACAGACGGTATAATCGAGTTCTAATATATGAATATTTTTAAACTACTCGAGAACGCAAAACGCAACCTCCATAAAGTTGCAGAAACTATGATTTAGGAGTATAGTTTGAAATACGTGTTAGAGATTGTCTTACATTTTCATTATACATTATTTACATCCGAGCTCGCTTTATAAAAAGTAGGCTGAAGGTAGACTCTTGAAAAAAGGTTGTCATAAATATGGTAATAAATTACCATTTTCCGAGCCTACTTGTTTCCAGTCAATAGAAACAGGTAGATGTCATTTTTTTTAAAGCAATTGAAGAAAGGATAATTTTACCTAAGTTGTTTGATTTTTGAAAAATTTTTCATATTGCCGTGAAGAAATAATTCCTAGAGCTTCAGTTCGAAAATGATAGAGGCATCTATTGTTTCGGAAGAAAATTTATCGACATATTTTGATTTACTCGAATTGATGAATGTTTCCTAGTGCATTTCAATTGAATTAAATTATATTTAAATTTTGTTACTTGGTTTGGTGAATGTTTGGCAGTGGATTTAAAATTGGAAGGACATATATTTAAATTATTTGTTTAGTTTGGTGAATGTTTTCTAATGCATTTCAATTGAATGAAATTATATTTAATTTTTTTATTTGGTTTGGTGAATGTTTCATATTTCATTTCAATTAATTGAAATTATATTTACATTTTTTAATTGGTTTGGTGAATGTTTCTCAGTGCATCTGAATTAAAAGGAGATATATTTAAAAAAAAAATTGGTAAATAATCGAAGAGGTACGTAGCAATAATTATCATATTGCTTATGTTCAAATTAAGATTGATGTTATTTGCAAATATTATATTATTATATTTGTTTTAGCAGCTAGTTTTTTTAATCAGCTGGTTTTTTAGAACACTGGCCGCTAACGTCTACCTGTTTCAGTAATAATAATTATAAAATAGTATAAACAGGTAGATATAATTTTGTAACTTATTACAACTACACACAGAAAATTAATTTCTTATTTGGCTAAATCCGTTGTGTTCCCTATTTTGTGATAACTAGAAATTATACTTAATTAGGCCACAAATTCTAAGCTGTGAAATATTTTCAATGTTGTCAGCTGCCAATGTCTGAATATTATTTCTACTTCTACCTTATTTGTGATTCTTTGGAACATAATTTGATTACAAGACAGAAATTATAGTTGTTTCTTTATATTGAATTTGAATATTAAGATTTTTTCCGTACATAAATTTCAGAGAAAAAAAAATTATATTTACATTTGTCTTCTTTATTTTATATTTTAAAATTGGAAAGTAATAAAAGAGGTGCGTTGCAATAATTACATTATTGTGAATTGAGGTTGTTATTATTTATAAATATTATATATTACATTATATTATTTATACATTTTAGCTGCTTGCTCAATAAATTAATTTATTACAACTTTTAGAGCACTGCCACAAACTTATTATAATATTTACACAATAAAGACAAAATTGTTGTGAAAATATTGTAAATATACGCAAAGAATGCCTAGGCTAAACAGACTAAGCTATTCGCAGCGTAGGGCTTCTAGGCTACGCAGATTGCGAAGTGTTCGCGAAGATCCCGAAATGAGAAGTGAACAGCAAATTCTAAATACATCTCAACATGCCGAAAGGCGATTAAATCCATCCGTTCGACTAGAAGAGCAGGCGTCGAATACAAGAGCAAGGTCAGTGAGACGAGTGAATGAAGCTTATCGAACAGAGGAGCAAGCAATGAACACAAGCGCAAGGGCAACGAGACGCCTGAATGAAGCTTACCGAACAGAGGAGCAAGCAATGGACACAAGCGCAAGGGCAACGAGACGCCTGAATGAAGCTTACCGAACAGTGGAGCAAGCAACGGACACAAGCGCAAGGGCAACGAGACGCCTGAATGAAGCTTACCGAACAGAGGAGCAAGCAATGGACACAAGCGCAAGAGCAACGAGACGCCTGAATGAAGCTTACCGAACAGAGGAGCAAGCAATGGACACAAGCGCAAGGGCAACGAGACGCCTGAATGAAGCTAACCGAACAGAGGAGCAAGCAATGGACACAAGCGCAAGGGCAACGAGACGCCTAAATGAAGCTTACCGAACAGAGGAGCAAGCAATGGACACACGCGCAAGGGCAACGAGACGCCTGAATGAAGCTTACCGAACAGTGGAGCAAGCAACGGACACAAGCGCAAGGGCAACGAGACGCCTGAATGAAGCTTACCGAACAGAGGAGCAAGCAATGGACACAAGCGCAAGGGCAACGAGACGCCTGAATGAAACTGTACGGACAGAAGAGCAGGAATTAAATACAAGGGCAAGGGCATCGAGGCGATTAAATAAAGCCGTTCGAATAGAAGAACAGGTTCAAAATTCAAGCGCAAGAGCAGAACTACGGGCAAACTCGGCAACTCGGGCTGCAGAGCAGGCAAGAAATTCTAGGGCGAGAGCAGAAAGACGGCTCAGCCCTACTCTGCGCAGAATTGAGCAAGCTAGAAATACAAGAAGACGGGCATCCCTTCGTACTAGTCCTAATTATCGTGCTGAAGAGCAAATAAGTAACACTGCAAGGCGTGCAGCAAGACGTGTGCAGTTAAATGATGCTAGACGTCGCACTATGTTATTGTCTGGCGAGCGCGTGCGCTCTTACCGAGATTCAGATCGGAATCGTCGTGCTCAAAGTTCCCGTCAATCGCAGAGAAATACTTTGCGAAGATATAATATGGGTGATGATGAGCACGAGCAACATTTGGAGAGGAGCTCCCAACAGTATTACAGAAGATTATTTAATAGCTATAATGAAACAGTTAAACAGGGTCCAACAGAAATTTGTGTTTGCTGCGGTGGATTATGGTTTCCTGGCCAAGTACGAAATATTAATAAGCAGGATATTACGACTAAATATTCAGTGGACTTTGCCAATAAGGTTTTTTTCTTAGCAACGAAAATGCCTAACGAAGAAAATATCTACAAGATGTGTTCAAATTGTAGACGTCTAGCAAATAAGGGAAATATCCCGAATATTTGCCTAAGCAATGGGCTGGAATTTTTAGAAATTCCAGAATGTTTGAAAAATTTGAGCTGTTTGGAGCAACGATTAATTGCACCAAGAATTCCCTTTATGCAAATCCGAACACTTGGATATGATAGGCAATGCGGAATTAAGGGGGCATGTGTTAATATTCCCATTAATGTTAGAGAGCTTATGCATGAATTGCCGAGGCCACTCAATGAAACTCATGTGATTCAGCTTCATTTGAAACGACAGCTTTCTAATAACCATACCTTTATGAGCGAAACTATTCGACCGTTCAAAGTAATGGCAGCTGTGGAATATCTGATAACAACAGGTTTATACCGAGCAGCAGGAATTACTTTGCGGGAAGATTGGCGAATTGAGCATTGTCAGAGAGAAGAAATGCCATTCACAGTTTCAGAGGAAGATAGGCCTGCTGCTGAAGAATTTTTCAGAAATTGTATTCACGACGAGAATCAATCTGATTTTGATAGTTTTTTGCCACAAAACCTGAACCCTGGTGGCCAAGAAACACTTCTTGATAATGTTCCAGTTGAACATGTTGCAATAGCTCCAGGAGAAGGTAAGCGACCAGTTGACATAATTCTTGACAAAAATTCAGAAGAACTGTCATTTCCAGCTATCTACTGTGGTGAAGCTCGTGAAACGGCAACCGTATTATCATATTCGAAAATAGCGCGATCGGAACTCAGGCGATATGACCGACGATGCGGTACAATAGAGAAGCTTTTGTATACATATAAGAAGTACGAACTGATTAATATCAGAAACTCGATTTCTATATGTCTACGTAAGAAAAGTCGACCTGGGGCTTCTGATACAGCCACGAATCTTTTGGATGAGAATTATGTTAGTAATCTTATACAACATGATGCTGGCTATAGACTTTTAAAAGGGATAAGGTCATCTCCTTCGCACTGGGAGAGTGAAAAAAAGAAAGTAATAGCAATGATTCGGCAATTTGGATTGCCTACTTTCTTTATTACCTTATCAGCGGCTGAAACAAAATGGCAAGAGCTACTTGTCATCCTGTCGAAAGTCGTTGATAATAAAACTATTTCTGAGCAAGACGCAGACGATCTTGATTTTAGAACAAAATCGAGACTTATAAGGGCTGATCCCGTCACTTGTGCTCGATATTTTGACCATCGATTTCACACACTATTAAAACTTTTTAAAAGTAATACAGGAATATTCGGGGATAATTTCACAATAAATTATTATTATCGGGTTGAATTTCAACAAAGGGGCTCTCCACACGTTCATGGTATGTACTGGCTAAAGAATGCTCCCAAATTAAATTTGGATGAGCCCGAAAGTATTCTATCTGTAGAAAATTTTATTGACAAATTCGTCACAACTGACAGTAAATCTGAAGGCTTAGAAAATTACACCGTCTACCAAAGACATACCCATGCACGCTCGTGCCTTAGGGAAATTCGAGGGACTAAGATTTGTAGGTACGGTATGCCTTATCCTCCAATGGATAAAACGCAAATTTTGATTCCTCTTCAAGATTCAGATAATAATGAAGAGTATAGGGCAAACTTTAAGAAAATATTAGAGTTTTTGAATAACCATTCAAATAACTGTGATTATTCCTTTTCTGAGTTTCTAGGAGCTCTAAACTTGGACCGCAATGCCTATATTTTGGCTATAAAGTCTCACTTAAATAAGCCTGCTATTTATCTTAAACGCGAGTTCAAAGATATTCTTGTAAATGCGTTTAATACAAATATTTTGCGCCTGCATCGCGCCAATATGGATATTCAATTCATATTGGATGCGTACGCTTGTTGCAGTTATATAATCAATTATATAAATAAATCCAATAGGGGAGTTTCGAAATTATTAGCGGATGCAATGGATGAAGTTACGAATGGTAACTACAGTATAAAGCGAAAACTGCAGCACCTAGGGAATAAATTCATATCTGGTAGTGAAATATCCGCACAAGAAGCAACATATAATGTTTTAGGAATGCATTTATCAGAATGCAGTAATTCCGAACATTATATTAACACTTCGCCCCCAACTGAACGCGTCCGTATGGTGAAATCCAAACAGCAACTTCAAATGTTAGAGCCAAATTCTACAGATATTTTTGTATCGAATATTTTAGACCATTATTCCCAACGCCCAGATATATTAGAAGAAATATGCCTTGCGGAATTTGTTGCATTTTACAGATTCAGTCTTACAAGACTTGGCACAGAAAATGTTGGAAACGCCGAAGATAATGTTGAAGCTGAGATAGATGTCAATATTTCCGTACCTCTAAGACTAAAAGATGACAGCGGATACGTACGGAAGCGCACTAAAGCTTGTATTATTCGGTATCGGCGATACAAGTTTTCTCAAGATGCCTATAACTATTTCCGGGAGCAAGTTATGCTATTTTTCCCATGGAGAAGCGAAACTAACGATATTTTAGAAAGAAATACCGAAATTATTTGTGCTCAAAATTACGATTTAATAACAGAAAATCGTAAAAAATTTAATGTATTTGAAAATGATTCGGAGCTTGACGATGCTCTACATTCGGTTCAAGATTCAAATCTTATGGTAAGAGAAGAAGACATTGGCGATAATGATGATGCGGGATTGGACACAGAATTTCGCCCATTTGCAGTACCTGACGTAGATCCAAATCTTAATATTTTCGACCAAGATAGAACTGATAACGACAATGGAGTTCGACTTATTAAATTGCCCCCCATTATTCCCGAAATTGAGTTCTTAGATCTTATTCGTACCTTAAATGAGAAGCAACGATCTTATTTGAACCATATTCTCCATAATGCAAATTGTGGTTCAACGTTTTATGAATTTGTTAGTGGAGGTGCAGGAGTGGGTAAAAGTCGCCTTATAACTGCAATATACCAAGCTCTAACTAAAAGATTTTCTGCCAGAGCCGGGAGTGATCCAAACTTAGTTACAGTCTTACTATGTGCTCCAACGGGCAAAGCTGCGTTCAGCATAACGGGATCCACTTTGCATTCCGTTTTTGCATTACCTGTCAACCAAAGTGCTGGTGAGATCCGACCTTTGAGTAATGACATTGCCAATACCTTATATACGAATTTTATACATTTGAAGGTCATTATTATTGATGAAATTTCAATGGTAGGATCCAAAATGCTGTCGTATCTAGATTCTAGACTAAAACAAATTTTTAAAAGTAGGCATGCGTTTGGCGGGATCTCCCTCCTAGTCCTTGGCGATTTAAGGCAGCTACCACCCGTAGGCGATCGATGGGTATTTGCAAGTAATAGAAATGATCCGTATTCTGCACTAATTGGATCTCCACTATGGAGTTTATTTGAATACTTTGAGTTAACTGAAATTATGCGCCAACGAGATGATATTGCTTTTGCTGTAGCTCTTAATAATTTAGCAAGTGGGTGTATGACAGCAGTTGATGTCGCACTATTTCAAGGAAGAGAATGTGACCCATCGACTGTTCCAAGAGACTGTATACATCTGTTTCGATCCAATGATGAAGTTAATCACTTCAACATAGAGAAGCTTAATTTAATTGATTCGGAGCTATATATCTCGAAGGCTACTGATAAAATACGGGGTACTATAAATGATAGATCAAAGGATAATATCTTAAGAGCGGTACAAAGTTTCAAGCCTTCAGAAACTATGAGCTTGTCTTCAGAAATCATGCTAAAAGTGAGTGCAAAGTATATGATCGTTATGAATATCAACACCGCTGATGGCTTGGTTAATGGTGCTACAGGGATTCTTAAGCACATTGATACAGGCACATTTGGTGATGGGGTATTCGTACCGGTTAGGCTCTGGATTAACTTCTGCAATGAATCAGTTGGTCGAATAGCTCGATCAAAATTGCAAAGCTCGATAAACCCCGGTTGGACACCAATAGAAAAGTGCTCCAAGTCCTTCCAGTACAAACGAAACAACCAAGTCTGCATTGAACGATGCCAGTTTCCGGTTGTACCTGCGGAGGGTATCACTATTCATAAAAGTCAGGGAGCAACTTATTCTTCAGTGGCAATTCACCTGAAGCCCGGAATGACTAGAGCTTCTCTTTATGTTGCATGTAGTCGAGCAACGAAAGCAACTGGGCTTTATCTGTTGGGGAACTTTAACGCCCCTAAGCCTTTTAGCTCTTCAGATCCCCTTGAAACAGAAATTTCTTATCTGCGCAGGGAGAAATGTTTAAATCTTCACTTTGGGTTTGTGGCATGTAGAGCGGAGGGTTCAGCTCTCATTCTATATCACAATGTACAAAGTCTCAATAAACACTACATGGATATTAAAAGCGATAGATTGATATTATCATGTGACATTGTGTGTTTTGTAGAGACATGGTCATATACTGAAGACGACTACTCTTTGGATGGATTCTCACAATTCGCACGAATTGACAGTGAATTTAGTAGGAATGCAAGGAAAGCTAGAGGTATTATATGTTTCGCGAAAAACGCAGCAATGCCAAGAGTTAAAGTTGAAGAAAGTCTGAAAGACTACATATCAGGTTCAAACCATTTCGAATATGTTTTCTTCAAGTATATTGGTGTTCACTACTTGGTGATATACAAAAGCCACTCATATTCAAGTAATTCTGTTAAGACTGCTTTAGAGAGTCTTTATAGTAAATACTCTATAAGCAAAATCGTTGTAATGGGTGATCTAAATATTGATACTAAAACAAATGCTACAAATACTATTAGCTCGAAATTGACGCGCTTAGGGCTTAGGAATTTGTTAGATGCAAGTATCTCAACAACACATTTAGGAACGCAGATCGATTGGATTTTCAGTAATGTCGAAGGTTCTACAGCTGCTGTGAAGATTTATGAGACGGTCTATAGTTATCACGATGCAATTACTTTGCTATTATCAGATTAGATAGATTAATGTTTTTCAAGATTAGGTTTAGAAATTAGGATAAGTTTGTGGAATAACTGCATTTAGCTTATGTTGAGGAATATCGTTAGTCGTTAGGTATGGGATTACATGTTTTTAGGCCTACTGGGGAAACTGTCATGTAAAAAATGAATAAAACAGTTAACGCGCCTTGAGAGTACCTCATAGCCATTAAATGGTTTTAGGTGGTGCGGAAATCTCTCAAAAACAAGAATTTAATAGAGGATTTTTATATACCTAATCCAAGAACTGTAGCTAATTGCGAAATTGTGAGTAATTTTTACATAGATAACAATACAATTATCATTGAAATATTATATACCAAACTTAAAACTTAAAGCTGTCAAAACTGGATAACTGCAAAATTATAAAATTGTGTCATTTTGTATGGGAGGGAGTTGAAGTATTGTTTTTTTCTGTTTTTGCTTTTACTAATATTACGAAAATTATCTGCAGATAGTTCCAGCACGATAAATTTGATGCGTACTGAGAAAAGTGTTTTCTGTATTTCTTGAAATTGTTTGCAGTTTGTATTGGAGGTGTTGATGAGTTGGGGAATTCTAATAATATTATTTTGGAATTCTCAAATTACCATGACAATGTTTTATTCTAAATTACGTTTGCCAAAATTTGCTGCACTTAATTTCAGCTCGATTAATTTGTTCCGTACTAGGAAAATTGCTTTACTGCATTTCGTAAAATTTGTAGTTTGTATGGGAGGTGCGAGAAGAAGTCGAGGGATTTTGATAAGTTTTTTATGAAATACTAACATTTTCATCAAAACGTTTTATTCAAAACTTCAGACCAACAGCTTTGATACTCAATCAGCTCATTGTCAAATGACGAATTGTGGCATATGTGTGGGGGAGGGGCTACTAGAAAAAATGGAGAAATCGTAATAATTTTGTTTGCCCTTACTACTATTGCTATCAAAATTTTCTGTACCAATTATCAACGCGATAAATTTTATACATACTGAGTAAATTGATTTATAGCATTTCACGAAAAAGTGCAGTTTGTATGGGAGGAGATGGAAGGAGTGGAGTGATTTGAATAATTTAAATACTGTAGATTAAAGTCATCATGAAAACAATATGCTCTAAATTTTGGATCAATAACTTTTACACTTTTTAAGAAAATCAGTTTATTGTCGAATTCCGAAATAGTGTCATTTTGTATGGGAGGGGTTGGAAGGGGTGTAGCTCATCGTCTACTTTTTTCACCTTACTAATAGTTTTTTTTAAATAAATATTTAGTGCACAATTCAGCTCGATAAATTTTATATGTACTGAGCAAATTGGTTTAACGTATTTCATGAAAAAGTGCAGTTTGTATGGGAGGTGGTGGAAGGAGAGGGAGGACTGAAATAATTTTTACACGGTACATTGAAGTCATCATAAAAGTAATATATTCCAAATTTGAGATCAATAGCTTTTATATTTTTCAAGCAAATCCGTTTATTATGAAATTACGAAATTGTGTCATTTTGTATGGGAGGGGGTAGAAGGGGTGAAGCGATTTGGCTCGTTCACGAACTTGGCCTTACTTTTTTGTTAAAAACGACGTATACAAAATTTGAGCTTTCTAGCTCAACGCGTTCTCAAGCTAGAGAGGACACGGACGGACGGACAGACAGACAGACAGACAGACAGACAGACAGACAGACGGACGGACGGACGGACGGACATCCGGTTTTGAGATTTTTGAGTGATTATATGAACTTCTGTATCATTCATTTTTTTCTCCGAGCCTTATTTCTTGGCGTTACAAACTTTGTGGCAAACTTATAATACTCTCAGATTTCATCTAGAGTATAAACATAACAGGACTATGCGATACTCTAGATGAAAGAGAAATTTTTAGATCTTGAGAAATTTCGTAGGGGAAGTAACACATTGACATTGAACTAATTTTAGTTAAGCTAAATTAAAAATGGCTTATACAAAATTTAGGATTCAAAAATTTAATAGGTACTGAGAAAATTAGTGTATTGGATTTAGTGAAATTGTGCAGTTTGTATGGGAGGTGGTTGAAGGAGAGGCGAGTTCTTAGTGACGTTTCAGAAATAACTATATATATACATATGTACATCATGCTTTTGACATGTTTTAAATTACAGATCAATAGCATTCATACTTTTCAAGAAAATCGACTTTTTGTGAAGTTGTGAAATTGTGTCAGATTGTTTGGAAGCGGGTAGAAGGAATGAAGCTACTCGTCTAATTTTTTTTTTTGTCTTACTAATAATTCGAAATAAATATGTAGTGCACCATTTCACTTCGATAAATTGTATACGTACTGAGTAAAGTTTTTTAGAGTATTTCATAAGAAAGTGCGGTTGTTATGGAAGGTGGTGGAAGGAAGCGTAGAACTCAAAACAATTTTTATACAGTAGATTAAAATCACCAAATTTCAGATCAATAGCTTTTATGCCTTTCGAATAAATCCGTTTAAAGTCGGAATGCGAAATTGGTTCATTTTGTATGGAAGGGGGTAAAAGATGTAAATAAATGTATAGTGCATAATTTCAGCTCGATACATTTTATACGCAGTGAGTAAATTGGTTAAGAGCATTTCAAGAAAAAGTGCAGTTTGTATGAGAGGTGGTGGAAGGAAGGGAAGGACGCAAGTAAATTTTATACATCAGATTGAAATCATCATGAAAGTATTATATTCCATACTTCAGATCAATAGCCTTTATACTTTTCGTTTATTTTCAAATCGAGCAATTGTGTCACTTTGTATGGAAGGGGTAGAAGGAGTGGAGCGATTTGGCATGTTCACGAACTTGACATTACTTTTTTCTCAAAATTGACGTTTACTAAATTAGAACTTTCTAGATCAGCGCGTTCTCAAGCTAGAGAGGACACGGACGGACAGATGATTATGAAATTATTGAGTGATTATATGAACTTCTGTATCATTCACTTTTTTCTCCGAGACTTATTTCTTAGCGTTAAAAAACTTGTGGCAAACTTATAATACTCTCAGATTTCATCTAGAGCAAATTTTTTTAAAAATTGCCAAAAACGTCTTAAAAAACAGTTTATAACTCAGGTTTAGATAAACCAAATATAAAAATTTGCAGATTTTGCCATTTCTCGAGTCCTTGCTCCACTCGTCCAGGGTCCGGAATATTTTTATCGTATCTACGCAAAAAAAGAGGTTAAAAAAGATATCGAGGTCGCAGCATTTCGCCAAACAGACCTTTTAATACTCTAAATGAAGTCTGAGAGTATTATAAGTTTGCTCTAAAGTTAACAACGCTAAGAAATGAGGCTCGGAGAAAAAATGGATTGGACAAAAGTTTGTTTCATAGGTCGAAAACCGCAAAACCGGATCTCCGTCTGCCCATCCGTTTTTTTTGCTCTATAGCTTGTTAACGCGTTGAGATAGCAAGTTCAAATTTTGCACACTTCGTTTTTAACGAAATAGTAAGGTCAAGCTCCACCGCATACAAAATGAGTCATTTTCAAAAATATACAATAATCAAATTTTCTTGGAAACTACAAAAGCTAATAATTTGGAACATATTACTTATATCGTAAATGTAATCTATGGGTAAAAAATTATTCAAATCGCCCCACTCCTTCCTCGTTCCCATGCAAACTTAATTTTTTCATGAAATCCTAAACACCACTTTTTTCAGTGCGTATAACAGTTATCGTGCTAAAATGTTGTGCTTAATACTTAGTTAGCATTATTATTAAGATTAAAAAATAATAATAACTGATTAGTTTCACTCTTTCTACCACCTCCCATACAATGTAAAACAATTTCACAACTTTTACAAAAAATCGATTTTCTTGAAAAGTATGAATCTCGGTTTAAAATTTCAGAAATGTAAATTGCGTAATACTCATAGTTATTAATAAAAAAACACTAAGAACTCCTCACTCCTTCCACTACCTCCAATACAAACTGCACAATTTCACTAAATCTAATACACTTATTTTCCTAGTTCCTTTTCAATTTTTGAAGCTTAATATCTGTATAAAACATTTCTGTGGCTACTATTCAATGCTGTCACTCGTTCTAAAACAACTCCCCATACAAATTTTCGTAAGATCACAAAAATTTCTAATTCATCTAGAGTACAGTATGATTTACGCGCAATCGTAGACCTGTTATGCTTTCATCTAGTCTGGCTGGACTATTATAGCTTCCGCCTGAACAAACGTTAAGATCTAATAAAAATTGTATATGGATACGTTTTGAGCCGAAATAATATTTCCAATTATTATTAGGCGTGAAGCGTCTTCTAAAACGACAGAAAAAAGGTTGATAGCTCAAAGCGTTGGAGAGTTATTTTGAAGACAGACAGACGGCCTCTCGGAATTGAAGATTTTGACCGGCAACAAATATTTCTGTGCTCATGGCAACTCTGTTGGAACTCTGCGAACACAATATATTCTCAGATTTCATCTAGAGTATAAACAATATAAACGGACTTAATAAGTTGACAGACAAGTCAAAACGTAAGTTACTCATATCCTGGACCGGGGCAATGACACTTTTTCATCTAGTACGCAAAAAAAGATTTTATTTTGATCAAAATCGAAAAGCAGTAACAAATTTTATATATGTTGTCATCCTTCCGCAACGATATCTTCCTGTAGCCAGTTGGAGTGGTCTTAACCAAGATTGTGTTTGCGTTTCTTCTGCATGGAACTGAACACACTCCATTGATTCTGAATTCAATTTCCGTAGAAAAATTTATTGTTCGATACCTAGATAATAGCGTCTAATACTTAACATACACCATAGAAATAAAAAAACCAAATACAAAATAAAATAAGCCGCATAGTATAGATGTACTACTCTTATGCGGTCAAAGCAATTTGTTATCGTCCTTTCAACCGTGTTATCGTCCTTTCAACATATTCCATGAAAACACTATAAGACAATATCCAGAGGAGAATTATGATTCTGATAATGTACGTAATTTCATCAGATAAAATTTCTATGAAACCGACTATACATATCTGGCCTGAATTCTCAAAACGCATAGTTTGTGAGATACTTATTTCATTATAAAAACATAACAGGACTATGCGATACTCTAGATGAAAGAGAAATTTTTAGATCTTGAGAAATTTCGTAGGGGAAGTAACACATTGACATTGAACTAATTTTAGTTAAGCTAAATTAAAAATGGCTTATACAAAATTTAGGATTCAAAAATTTAATAGGTACTGAGAAAATTAGTGTATTGGATTTAGTGAAATTGTGCAGTTTGTATGGGAGGTGGTTGAAGGAGAGGCGAGTTCTTAGTGACGTTTCAGAAATAACTATATATATACATATGTACATCATGCTTTTGACATGTTTTAAATTACAGATCAATAGCATTCATACTTTTCAAGAAAATCGACTTTTTGTGAAGTTGTGAAATTGTGTCAGATTGTTTGGAAGCGGGTAGAAGGAATGAAGCTACTCGTCTAATTTTTTTTTTGTCTTACTAATAATTCGAAATAAATATGTAGTGCACCATTTCACTTCGATAAATTGTATACGTACTGAGTAAAGTTTTTTAGAGTATTTCATAAGAAAGTGCGGTTGTTATGGAAGGTGGTGGAAGGAAGCGTAGAACTCAAAACAATTTTTATACAGTAGATTAAAATCACCAAATTTCAGATCAATAGCTTTTATGCCTTTCGAATAAATCCGTTTAAAGTCGGAATGCGAAATTGGTTCATTTTGTATGGAAGGGGGTAAAAGATGTAAATAAATGTATAGTGCATAATTTCAGCTCGATACATTTTATACGCAGTGAGTAAATTGGTTAAGAGCATTTCAAGAAAAAGTGCAGTTTGTATGAGAGGTGGTGGAAGGAAGGGAAGGACGCAAGTAAATTTTATACATCAGATTGAAATCATCATGAAAGTATTATATTCCATATTTCAGATCAATAGCCTTTATACTTTTCGTTTATTTTCAAATCGAGCAATTGTGTCACTTTGTATGGAAGGGGTAGAAGGAGTGGAGCGATTTGGCATGTTCACGAACTTGACATTACTTTTTTCTCAAAATTGACGTTTACTAAATTAGAACTTTCTAGATCAGCGCGTTCTCAAGCTAGAGAGGACACGGACGGACAGATGATTATGAAATTATTGAGTGATTATATGAACTTCTGTATCATTCACTTTTTTCTCCGAGACTTATTTCTTAGCGTTAAAAAACTTGTGGCAAACTTATAATACTCTCAGATTTCATCTAGAGCAAATTTTTTTAAAAATTGCCAAAAACGTCTTAAAAAACAGTTTATAACTCAGGTTTAGATAAACCAAATATAAAAATTTGCAGATTTTGCCATTTCTCGAGTCCTTGCTCCACTCGTCCAGGGTCCGGAATATTTTTATCGTATCTACGCAAAAAAAGAGGTTAAAAAAGATATCGAGGTCGCAGCATTTCGCCAAACAGACCTTTTAATACTCTAAATGAAGTCTGAGAGTATTATAAGTTTGCTCTAAAGTTAACAACGCTAAGAAATGAGGCTCGGAGAAAAAATGGATTGGACAAAAGTTTGTTTCATAGGTCGAAAACCGCAAAACCGGATCTCCGTCTGCCCATCCGTTTTTTTTGCTCTATAGCTTGTTAACGCGTTGAGATAGCAAGTTCAAATTTTGCACACTTCGTTTTTAACGAAATAGTAAGGTCAAGCTCCACCGCATACAAAATGAGTCATTTTCAAAAATATACAATAATCAAATTTTCTTGGAAACTACAAAAGCTAATAATTTGGAACATATTACTTATATCGTAAATGTAATCTATGGGTAAAAAATTATTCAAATCGCCCCACTCCTTCCTCGTTCCCATGCAAACTTAATTTTTTCATGAAATCCTAAACACCACTTTTTTCAGTGCGTATAACAGTTATCGTGCTAAAATGTTGTGCTTAATACTTAGTTAGCATTATTATTAAGATTAAAAAATAATAATAACTGATTAGTTTCACTCTTTCTACCACCTCCCATACAATGTAAAACAATTTCACAACTTTTACAAAAAATCGATTTTCTTGAAAAGTATGAATCTCGGTTTAAAATTTCAGAAATGTAAATTGCGTAATACTCATAGTTATTAATAAAAAAACACTAAGAACTCCTCACTCCTTCCACTACCTCCAATACAAACTGCACAATTTCACTAAATCTAATACACTTATTTTCCTAGTTCCTTTTCAATTTTTGAAGCTTAATATCTGTATAAAACATTTCTGTGGCTACTATTCAATGCTGTCACTCGTTCTAAAACAACTCCCCATACAAATTTTCGTAAGATCACAAAAATTTCTAATTCATCTAGAGTACAGTATGATTTACGCGCAATCGTAGACCTGTTATGCTTTCATCTAGTCTGGCTGGACTATTATAGCTTCCAATACGTCGAGTGGATTGACCTCGTAGCACATGCAAATGAGAAGTAGCAAAAAAAATAAAATAAAAATAAAACAAAGGGAAAAAAATCCGGCGACATTTAAGGGCAGTAATTAAGGATCGCGTCTTGTTGTTCGTCTTCAATTTAATTAATAACCTTCTCATCGTTAATCTTGCATCTAAGGCTCCATTATGTCAAATAAGCAACACACGAAGAATCTTTTAATTGTAATAACAGTTTGTACATACGTACGTAGTGGACTTAAAAGGCGACCATCGCAGCAAACACGATCCAAATGTAATAACACCGAAAAGCAGAAAAAATTCATACTAAACTCCAAATCCATTATAATGAAGCTGCTATGAAAATTAAAAATTCGTCTACACATTTTTGTCCATTATAGAAGAGAGGGAAAAAAAAGGTTTCCGTGAATATACCGGAAGGAAGTCCATTATGAAGCTTCATATTCTTTATAGTACGCTTCAAGAGAGAAAGAAGGAATTCCCAATGAACTCTATCATATACGAGTATGTCGGGATGGTAGATCTATAGACCCGCAATATATTTAGATATGGCAAGGTTGGCCTTTCTCGGTAAGTATCATTGGATGTGTGCACGTGGACTATTCTATAATTCATAGAGTCTGATTCAAACAACATACAACCAGCCAAGAAATACCAGAAAAAAAACTGCACAGGAAGAAGTACACACGCCATCATTGGAGAAGTCAGATATACTGTCCGTAATTGAAAATGCGGTTTTCGCTTTTCTAAGTTCACTTATATATGATGGCGAAAGGGTTTTGCTCCATAGAATAGAAAAAAGAACTTTAAAATTAGCAATTCCATTAATTTGTGGGCTTGAAGTTACTTTATTGACATATTCAAAAGAAAAAATAATTAAATTTGTTAATTAACATAATTGACCGATTTAATGGCATTCGTGATTCAGATGCCACATTTTTTAGCGTACAAATGTCAATTAGTAGCAGAATTTTCTTTGCTTACGCGACTCACATCTCATACCATAAAAGTAAACGTTTCCAACCAACATTGGCATTGTCATTGATTTTTGAACTTGAAATTATACCTCAACTATAAAACTCCTTTATATTTAATACAAAACCTGATCTACTTCGTTATTAATTCAAGGCTGGTTCTACGTTAGTTACGACTCAAATCCATCGAAGAATTAAAATTTCAATTAAATGGCTTCTCCAGGAGAAATGTTAGTTTCGTTAGTTAAAACGTTATTAACTTGATTTTATTGTAATTCAAGAGACATAGGATCGATTGTCTTTATATAAACCCTCTTTTCCATATTGAGAGGCATTATACAATTTTCGAATGTTCGAAAAGGTACGAGTATATGAACAAAAACTTAAATTAGTGATTCTTAGTTTACATTGAAATAGTTTCAAAATCCTGCCCTGCCATTTGTAACACCCTACGAATTTCGCTTAGAACTTTAGGAGATAAATCTGAAGTAGTCATTGGCTTCGGAAGGGACAAAGGCTACACCACTCAAGTCCTTTAACTATACAATTTTCGGTGAAACGTCAGTTTGTAACTAATTGGTTTCAGTTACTTACAAAGTCCATGATTCGGCCTGTGCTTATTTACTAAGACAAATTCATAAGCCGTGTTTTCTTTTTCAAGGCTGTTAGAAACCATAGAACTAACTGTACACCTCAATGAAAATCCTTTGATATTGGAGAATATTTGCATACTCTATAGATGAAAATTGTTGATCCCAAAGCTAAGAAATAAGGCTCGTACAAAGTTGCCAAGAGTAGACATCCTTCCACCACATCCCACACAAATTTAACGAAATATTTTTTTTGTTCTTAATTTCAAAGCTGTCCACTCAAATTTAGCAAAAGAATAGATGTGAATACTAACAATTTAAAAATATCTGTCAACAAGTCGTGTGCAACTTAATTATTCTTAGGGCAAGTTGAGGATGCGTTAGAAATCAATATACAGGCTAGGGTGGATAGTGAAGACTAATAGTGATTTCTATTCTGGAAAAAAATGAGACCCATTTTTACACTTAACATTTTTTCTAGCAGTTCTATTTAAAAAAAAAATTCTGCTCTGCTGGAAAAATGGTTTGTGCACTAGGTAAAACTTGACCTGAAAAAGTCACATTTCTTGCCCCGAATTTTACGACGGTGTAACCTGTGACCTGTAATGTACGACAACATGAAAAAAATCTTCTGACAACAGCGGCAACAGATCCTTCTTCTAGCAAATAGAAACGGCTTTCACGAGTTTTGAGGAAATTTAAAGCAACTTGTGCGTCAACACCAATGCTAAAGTAGTTGTAAATGTAAATAGTACGAAGATAACAAGCCAAATAAAACCGATCCAACTTGTTCGCAGCTTTGTTTAGACAGTTACGGAAGGCAGTCACCTGTTCAGATCGCTTTAATGAACGTGATAAAAAAGCGCAAAAACATAAATGTACTTAAAGCGTTCTATTGTAAATAGACCTGACGGACGGAACTGAGAAAAATGAGTGCAAAACTGCAATACTTTTGCATCTTAAAGGGCACATTTCACGTTTTTTTTAGAATATGAATCACTATAAGTGAACGGGGCAGGGCTGTTGTCAATTATACATTGTGACCATAAAGTATGTGGACTTTGTAATTAAAATAAGTCTGGGCAATGATTTTTAAAAAAATTTTGTTTTTGGTAATCAGGTAGGACTGTCCTTAATTATTATCCCAAAAATTAGCGCGGTCTGTTAAACAGTTTGTTTAAAGCAGCTGGTTGAATCGGACACCTCAGTAGTCCACGGCGGTTTTTACAATGTATAAAAATATATATATATATATATATATAATACAAATAATTTGTCTCAATTTTGTGTTTCCAACAAAATTTCGTGTGCGGAATCGTTGCGAATGATGGAAAAGGCTTACGGTGATTCAGCACAATGAAAAACACGAGCTTTCGAGTAGTTCAGTGTCTTTTAGGACGGTCGAGAGATCCTTGAGGACATGCCTCGTTCTGGACGACCTCTTCAACCGACGAAAACATTCAAAAAGTGAAGGAAATGGTGCTTGAAAATCGTCATGCCAGTATTACGGAGATAGCAGGAGAGCTCGAAAGCTCTTGCAAGTCCGTTCGTTTGATTTTGATGGATACTTTGAATGGAGAAAAAAATGAGCTGAAACCGAAAAAAAACACGGCCGCTCAAAAATCAAGACGATACTCAATGTTTTTTTTCGATATTCGAGGTTTGATCCATCATGAATTCATTCCGGAGGGACAAATGGTCAATAAGGAGTACTATTTAACCATATTGAAGCGTTTGCGTGAACAAATCCTTAAAAAACGGTCGGTATTGTGGAATAAGAGTTCATGGATTTTTCACGATGAAAATGCGCCATCGCGATGAGTCTTAATTGTGGCCGAATTTGAGGCCAAAAAACAACGAATTCCATCAATCAACCACCGTATTCACCAGACTTTTTCCTATTCTCGAAACTAAAATTACCGCTTCGTGGAACTCGTTTTCAGTCTATCGAGGACATAAAACGAAAATCGCCATGGACTGAGGTGCTGTAAACAAACTGATTAAGAGACCGCGCTAATTTTTGGGATAATAATCAAGGACAGTCAGTGTTTACCAAAAAAAAATTTGAAAAATCATTTTCCAGACTCATTTTAATTAAAAAGTCCACATACTTTATGGTCACAATGTATAACACTTATCTGCGATCACGATCAATATCTAAAGTACATATAATCAATATTTGATTCGTTTATTTATGCAAGTTACGGTGGGAGGGCGGTTGGAAAGAGTGGGTGGATGTTCCTAAGTTTTTATTTGATTGCTTGAATCACGTTCAAAATTCTCTGTATAGAATGTTACTTTCATAATCGGAGTTGCTTAGAATTGCTTTGAAATTCGGTGTATTTTATATTCACGAAAGCAAACATTTGTATGGGAGTAGGTAGCGGAGGAGAGGGAATCGCAAGCTTTATGATGCAGTTTTATTCAGTTTCTTATAAGAGGTCTTCGTTGAAAATTTGAAGTTCATACAGTGGAGGAAATAGCTACAAAGCCGTCAGAATTTCATATCAACTCTTTTAAAGAAAAAAAATTCAAACTTCCTGTGTCTTATACTAATTTTATATTTCAGTAACAAATATACAGGGTGTTTGGTACTCCGTGTGCCACCTTGTAAGGGGTTATTCCTAGATATATTTTGAGAAAAAAATTGTTCTACGGAGATGGTCAATTTTCAATATCCGCGGAGATACAGGGTGATCAAGAAAAGTGTTTCGGATCTGTACCCTCACTCACTCAAAACGATATATCTTGAAAACTAATAATCGCAATTCAAAGTGTTATAGCTTGTTTTTTAGGGAATCGGATTATCTATCATTTGATGTAATAGTCCGAATTGCAGCTGTACCCAATCCTGAGGTATTTGCTTCACAACACAAATTTTTGACACTTTGACCCTCAAAATTCTGGGGTCAATGTAGTTTTTCTCAAAAAAACGCATGGTAAAAATGTCATTTTAATGTTGGTTTTTTATGTGCCATATTATTGCCTACAAAAGATGTATACACTTGCATTGCATAAGTTTCATAGTTTAGAAAAAACTATCATTCCAATAGTATAGCACTTTTATCAAAAAACAAGAATATGTTGATCAACACTCTCCGCTTGAACTAAAAGAACTTAAGAATGGTTTTTATGGTTTATTTCAAATTTCCTTAATTACAATAAATGTTCAAAATGGCCACCTTCATTTTGAATGCACGCTAAAGCTCGTTTTGCTAGTGTTCTCTTTGTGTTCATACTCCTCAACTGCTGCCTTACTTCTGTTGCTGCCGTATCGATTCTGGTGTTTAGATCCTGCAACGTTACTACTTCCGTTGCGTAGACAAGGTCCTTCATCCGTCCCCATACAAAGAAATCTATAATAGTTAAATCAGGAGATCTTGCAGGCCAGTGTATCGGTCCATTCCTACCGATCCAGCGATTGCTATAATTGGAATTTAACCAATCTCTGATTTGTCGGCCGTAATGAGCTGGACCACCATCGTGTTGGTAAAACATGGAAGCCAATCGTTGAAGTGGCACATCATCCAATAACTCCTGTAGATCATTTGTCAAAAAATGCAAGTAATTAGAACTATTTAGGGTAGGCGGAAGCCTAATAGGACCAATGAAATCGTCACCAATCACACCTGCCCATAAATTGACACTGAATCTGTGCTGAAATGATGACTCTCTTCTTGTATGTGGATTGCTCTCAGCCCATGTGTGTAAGTTGTGGAAGTTTGTGATACCGCCCCTGGTGAATTGGGACTCATCAGTCCAAAGAATGTTGTTCATAAAATTCTCGTCACTTAGTTGTCGTTCAAGGAGCCAATTGCAAAACTCCATCCTTTTGGGCAAATCAATGGGTAACAGCTCCTGCACCGGTGTGTGGTGGTAGGGATACAAACGCTCTGCTTTTAAAACACTTTAAACTTTCCACGTAGAGACGTTTAACTGCAATGCTAAGCGTCGGATACTGATTGATGGATCATTTTGAACTGCATGCAGTATTCCTTCATCGGTTGGAACAGCGATTATCGGCGCAGGATTTGCATTTACTCTGTTTGTCCTAACGCTGCCTGTTTCCCGAATCCTTCTGTAAACGTCTTGGAATACTCTCCTGGAAGGTATCCGACGATTAGGAAATCTCTGATGATACAAAGATCGCGCCGCTCGTGTATTTGCCTAACACTCTCCATAAAAGAAAAAGATGTCTGCATATTCTTCATTCGAGTACTCAGGCATTTCGAAATTATTTTCTAAATTTTAGTGACACCTTCTACTTTTAACAATGTAACTAAAACTGGTACAAATATGAAGTAAGATTTGCTTTTATACGCTTTTCATTTTGTTAGGTACACCATTAAAAAAAGTGCTGAACCTAGTTGTGTTGAAACTCATTTTAATTTAATTCAATTCCTCGATAATTTAATACTAATTAAAGGACATTCCTCAATAATTTGAATAGTAATTAAAGGACACAAAGAATATTTCAGTTTAACAACATTTCAGGTAGTTTTTTTAGAACGAGGGTTGCTTTATGGCATATTTTATTTTTAGACCATATGTATTTTCGCTTATTACCTGGAAAACGAGAAAACCTAAGTCATAAGTATGTGTGCATCTTTTATAGGCAATAATATGGCACATAAAAAACCAACATTAAAATGACATTCTTATAATGCGTTTTTTTGAGAAAAACTACATAGATCCCAGAATTTTGAGGGTCAAAGTATCAAAAATTTGTGTTGTGAGGCAAATACCTCAGGATCGGGTACAGTTACAATACAGACTATTACACCAAATGATAGGTAAGTCGATTCCCTAAAAATCAAGCTATAACACTTTGAATTGTGATTATTAGTTTTCAAGATATAGCGTTTTGAGTGAGTGAGGGTACAGGTACGAAACACTTTTCTTGATCACCCTGTATCTCCGCGGATATTGAAAATTGACCATCTTCGTAGAACAATTTTTTTCTCGAAATATATCTAGGAATAACCCCTTACAAGGTGGCACACGGAGTACCAAACACCCTGTATTTCCGTTCAAAAACAAAAAAAAATGCATCATAATTATCAATAAATGAAAAAGAATCGAAATCAGTTCACTTTTAAGGGAAATGGTTATAAAGCCATTCTAATTAAATTTATGTGTATCAGTCTGAATGTAATTTTTTTTTAGTTTAATAGTTGGTACTACCACCTTTGTTGGAAATGACAGCAAAAATGCGGTCCGGCATGGAATTTCTCAAGTCCTGAAGGGTTGGAAATGGCGCTCCAAGGTTCTTGAATTGCTGCTTTTAACTCAAAAACGTTGTTGAATTGACAACCCTGCTCGTAAACTTGACGCGAGAGAATCTCCCACAGATTCTCGATCGGGTTTAAGTCGGGAGTGCAAGGGGGCCATTCCATAACCTGAATGTTCCGATCCTTTAGCCAGTCTAAGGTGTCACGCGAACGATGGATTGACGCATGGTCTTCGGAAAAGGTAATGAACACTTCATCCAGGAGACCAGTGTAGTTTTTGGAATTCATCTTCGACGAAATGCTACTTTATAGCAAAATACTGCCCACGTCATTAATGTACCCCCACCGAAATTCCTACTTAGACGAACTTCCTTATCTTTTCTCAAGTCATGCCAATAAAACTGGAAGCCGTCTGGGCCGTCCAAATTAATTTTTTTTTCATCACTAAAAGCTACATTACGCCACTCCTCCTTCCATGACATGTATTTTCTAGCGAACATTAAGAGTGCTTGCTTATGCCTTTCAGTTAGTCTCGGTTTGGACAATCTTTTTGTCCACTTAAGGTATTGTGGATCATGTAGAATTTGGCGAACACGTCTAGTGCTTACAGGCAAACCTAATTCACTTTTAATTTTCGACGCAACTATCACATTTTTTAACCTTTTAGTTATCTTCGGTTTAGGTCCTGGATGCTTTTTTTGCCCTGCCTGACTTCCCAATTTAATGAAGTTATTTACCACGGAACGTGATCTTCCAATTTCACCCGCAATTTTTCTGTTTGACATTCCCAATTTGGACAGTACTTCAATTTTCGCTTTTTCTCTTTCTGAAAGTTTCAGTCTAATGGTTTTTATTGTTATTTTTACTGAAATTATATTAAAACTTAATAATTAACATGTTAAAACAATTTATGTTACAATTTTACTCACTTATAACGGAAAATCCGGCACTGGCTTTATTACTATTTCCCCGAATTACGACACTCAACTGAATTTTTCCTCAACTTTTACAGTTTATTATAATGAGTCATATGGCGCAAACATGTTTCAGAAACTGTAAACGAAAATTCTGCTTCACAGAACGAATGAAATGGATTTTTTGAGTAAATAGATTGGTGACTTTATAGCTATTTCCTCCACTTTAGCTTTTAATTTGTTGGTTATTAGTTGATTTATTGAAATTGGTCGAAATTATACTTTTGTATGGGAGGGGGTAGAAAGGCAAGAGAAATTTCCTAACAGATGCAAATTTGTTTTAAATATTTTTAGAAGTGTTTGTACAAAATTTCAAGTTGATAGCTTTTAATGGTTTGGTGATAATTGATTTCTTAAAAATGGTAAAAAAAAATTTGGGGATAGAAGTTTTGAAGGTATTCGACCAGTTAATATCTAAAACTTTTAAGCATTTTTTAAATGAATTTCACAAATTTTCAAGTTTGTAGCCTAAAATTTCAATCAACCATTTTTAGTTTTTGTGTTTGTTTTTCAATACACATGAAACACCACGTAAAGGTTAGGGCTCTTCTTCCGTACATAACAGTTCTGGTTCAAATTATTATTTTTTTCATTATGTACATATATCAAACAGATGTATGCACCTGTCAAATTTAAAGTTGGTTTCTTTTAGAGCCCTAAAATTTGCCCACCACCTCCCTCCCTTTACACGCCCAACTTACAATTTTTACCGAAATTATAGGATATAGAGCTGACAATCTGACACAATTTCAACTTAATACCTGTATTGGAATTTGAGATATAACGGTTTGAATTTTGAAAAGTGGACCATTTTTGTAATGCTCCCCATTTCCCCCCACTATTTTAATGCCCAAATGTTATATTTTGCTCATTATCCTCCATATTATGGCTTCAAGACACAATTTTTTTTTCAATTACATAGCATAAGAGATAGTGGAGATATTAATTTTTAAGTGTTTTTCTTTGCACCCTTGACTCTTCCTTTACAATTATTGGCCATCCTCTAAGTTCATTATGGTGGATCTGTATGCCGCCAATTTGTGCTAAAATATTAATTTTTTATGATAAGTGATTCCGGAGATATACTCATTTGAAAAAGATTCGGCCTACAAATGGTTTTTAGCCTCCCGCCCTCCTTTTCGGACCCCAATAGACAAACAAATTAAAATATAAGATTGGCGGAAATGCTGGTATCAAAACATAAATAGATCTTAATAAAATATCATAGAGATGTAATTCCATTCAAAATCCATTGATATTTTCAATGCAGGAATTAAATCACGCTAGATTGCGAAAATGTCACACTATGCGTCGGTCCAGCGACCGGTGAATACGACGAATGAAGCTTTGGAGATTGTTGTTGTTTTTTGCTTTTGATGAATATTTTTGATATGAATTCGTCTAATATTAGGCATTCGCAAAATTATATTAGATTTATTAACTCTTAGTTAGGCACAAAAAACCAAAACGATTTTAGGAGCGCGGTCGAAAATGGTAGATCAATTTCATTTAATTATAAATCACGTAGTCTTATTTTTTATGAAAAATAGTAATCTGTTTATGTTCTGCATCAAGAATTAATTAAATTGTGGAATTTGAGAAAATGAAAAACTCATATACAGTGCAAACATCATTGGATATTTATAATTTATTTTACCCAATAAATTGTTTTGATTAGTCTCGAGTTATTTATTATTAATTGTTTCTGCCACTTGATAGTGTACCACTTGAGTTTTCTGTCAAATTCAAATCAAACTAAAAAATATTCTTAGCATTTTTGGTGGAGTTTATTAAAAATCAGCCCGAGAATTTTTTCCGATTTAAGACCCACTCCAAATATTTACGGGCCGCCACTGTACACATGCTTACATGTTTGCAACAAATTGAAATCTCTTGTGATACTTTCAATAGCAACCCAAAACCCAAAAAACAAACTTAACTACTACCTACTAGAAATAAAAAATAACCTCCATTTAACTGAGTGAGTCACGATCAATTTGGATCACTACCAAAGATCTTTTCTATCTGAAAGATCAAACTACTTGACTTTCAAGACGCAGAAAAAAACTAATGTAAATAATTCTCAAGCCTTTCGTCTGCAAGGCATCAATAAAAGGCACACACTATGTCCACTTATTAAATCTAGCCAACATATCTTTCGAAACTTGAAATTTGAAGAATGAGCACGCAAAACATGAATTTTTCTACAGCGCCGATATTTTTCTGAAGATTAACAGCATGCATGCAAGTTTCTATTCTACATGGTGCTACATTTGCACATATAAGTTTCATTTTTCAGTTTTCTTTTCTATTTCCCTGTATATTGTAGCTACCTGACTTTCGAGATGATGCCAGCTATTGAATGACCTTCCCAAAGTATCAAGATTCAAGAAGTAAACTCATATGTAGGTACACACAGCTTAAGATACTCTTAAACGAATCTGTTTGGCAACAGAAGATGAAATAAAATTAAGAAAAATACATAGTTGCTATGAAATTACAGTGCTTCGGTACTGCAGTACAGTGGTATATTGGATGTTACGAGGATTTTGTTGCCCAAGTTGCAGGGTAAAAGGTTAAAGAGAAGAACAAGGTTATTCACTGAATACGAACTCAAAATAAAAAAAAAATCACAAAATTACGAATACGTTACCGAGGAAAATATCAACTGCAATTTGAACGAAAAGTTTCACCTAGAGTTCTTACTTTCATTCCAGAGAGAAATTAATTCTTAACATCTTTTTCTTCTACAATGGCACTACAGCCCAAATCGGACCTTGGCCTCCTAATATTCAGGTTCCTTAACATTTTTCATTACTTATTGTGGAAGAGTTGTTAGCCCTTCGCACAACCCAATTCTTAACATAATAAGAATTAAATTAAACTCTACTATGTTAGCTCATTTATAGGGTGTATCAACAAAAGGTGTAGGGTTGGAAAGACCTATTATTTGACAGCTGGTCGCTTGACAGTTGTCGAATGTTGACATTTGCCATTTATAAACGCGGAAAATTTACCATAGAACGTGCTACACATCGAAAGAAAAAAACAGAAATCCTTGAATTTTATTATGAAAACTCGCGTTAAATCGCAGTTACGATGCGCAAAATTCAGACAAATTTTGATCGTAATCATGTGCATTTTGAGACATGTGTGCGCAACCTAATCCAAAAATTCCAAGAGACTGGCTCAGTGCAAGATGTGAAGACACTGAAACGACTTTTCCCGGACGTTCGCCCGAAAATATCGCCGCACCGAAGGAAAGTGTTGAAAACGACCCAAACACCGTGATCAAAAACTCGACCTCTCCACATCCGCACAGCAGCGAATATTGACGAAAGATTTGGCTCTGCATGCGTACAAGGTCCAATTAGCTCAAGATCTACCGCCGGCGGACCACAAGCAACGCCGTACGTTCTATGATTGGGTCTTTGAAAACATGAATGATGATGGGGATTTTTGCAATAAAATCGTGTTTTCTGACGAAGCTCATTTTCACATTGGCGATTACGTTAATAAGCGAGCCGCATTTAGGGATCCGAAAGCCCACGAGTGATTCAGGAAAAGCCAACGCGCTCACAACGAGTGACTGTACGGTGCGGATTGTGGGCCGAATGCGTCATTGGGCGTCATAGAGCCTTCCGACGGAAGAGCCGTTACAGTCAATGGAGTGCGCTACAGACGCATGATCGTGTAATTTCGCGTTTTGGAGACATCAATTGGCCACCAAGATCTTGCGATTTAACACCGTTAGACTTCTATCCTTTGAGTTATGTTAAGAGTAAGGTCTACGCTAGCCAGCCGGAAACAATTCCAACCTTCAAAGCAAACATTGAAGCCGCCATCGCCGAAATAGAGCCCCAATTATGCGAAATCAAAAATCAAATCAAATTCCTGTTAAGACCCCTTATAGGGGCATATGACAGAAACAACTCTCTTCCACAAGGCGCGATCCTGGGCATCGGCCTTAAGCTATTGCCAGGACTTGTTTATTCCTCTGGCCTCCTGCTCAACTGCTCGAGCCTAACGAGCTTTATTTAGCCGAGCCTTAATATCCTTTTCGGCTCCGCCGTCCATGCTGACAATGCTTCCGAGATAGCAAAAATCTTGCACCTCTTCCACATCCTGTCCGTTAAGAACAATCGGTGTGCTTGCGTTCGAACCCATGTGCATGTACTTGGTTTTACGCACATTTATTTTCAGTCCCGCCTCTTTGCATTTAGAATGCAACGAGCGAACATTTGACTCTACGTCCGAACGGTTATGTGCAAGCAAACACACGTCATCAGCATAATCAAGGTGACTTCAGATGTTAAATAGTCTCCATTGAAGACCTTTACCTTTCCCACCTTCTAGTGCAGCTTTCAAGATGTCATTTATTACCACCAGAAACAGGCCAGGTGATAATATGCAGCCTTGTCTAACACCCGTTCGCACAGGGAAGCTCTCGGACAGCTCTCCTCTATGCAAGACGTGACACCTTGCATCTTCGTAGGATTCTTTAATCATAGCTATGACCTTATCTGGAATACCTCTCCTACGCAAGGCATTCCATATGTAATCTCGCTTAACGCTGTTGAAAGCTTTCTCGAAGTCCACAAACATGAGATGTAGTGGCGAGCCCATTTCGGCTGACTGCTCTAATATTATCCGTAGGGTATTTGTGTGGTCGGTACAAGACGACCCTTTACGGAATCCAGCCTGATAAACTTCGAGAGTGGTCTCCACAATATCACTAATCCTATTGAGAATTACCTTAGCCATAATTTTTGATACGGCAGTAAGTAGACATATACCACGCCAATTGACACAATCCCGAAGGTTGCCCTTCTTCGGAATTTTCACAATGACGCCTTCCTTCCATTCAGTCGGATATCTTCCTTCATTTCACACCTCAGTAAAGAGTGGGAGGAGTATATCGGCTGTTATTTCCGGGTCCGCTTCGAGGAGTTCGGTTGGTAGTCCGTTTATATCTGGAGCTTTCCTTCCCGCCATTGACCGAATGGCGGAAACTATCTCTTCCTTATCTGGGGGATCGTCCCTAATAGAGGATTGTTGCGGTTGGATGTTTGGTAGTTGTTTTGTTTCTGGAATATCTTCGTCTGACAAGATGTTTAAAATATCAGAGAAGTATTCCTTCCATCGCCGCAACTGGTGTTCACTCATATTAAGGAGAGTTCCGTTGACATCTCTCACCAGGTGGTTGGCGGTGAAATTCCTGTTCGTCAACTGTATCATACCAATTATGCGAAAGAGTGATCGAAAATTTCGGGAAAAGGATGGAGGTCTACAGTACTTTGCCAAATTATTATACCCATTGTCAACAAATCATTCGTTTTACTTTGGATAAGATATCTTACAACTAATTTTATGGATTATGTGGTTTTGTTATTCTTTGTTGTGTTGGCAATGCTTTAATGTTAACATTTTTACCTAGCAACTCGAATAACGGCAAAAAATTCCCTGTTAAGTGGAATAACATACCCGGTCAGTTTTTTTTAAAATAATCACTTGTTATAAGGGCGCAATATTTGTGAATTAAGGTAGAATGAAATTTTTTTTTTTGGTAAATTGGATAACAGGTAAGTTGATTAGTTTCTATTTTGTAGAATCAATTGTTTTTTTACCGAGATTTTGGGCTGTTTTATAGCGATGGGAGAGCGAGGTGACTTGTCGCAATTGAAGTTTGGAGAAATTTCCGGATTATTAAAGAGCGGGAAACTTGTCCCAATACAGGATTGCAGAAATGTTGGGCATATCCAGAAGTTCTGTAAAGAATATTAAGAAAAGAATGCATGCAGCTGTTAATTTGACGCCAAAACGGAAGAGCGCATATGGTCGACGCCGAATAACGACCGTGCGAACTGACCGAAAAATACGTGATTACTGCACGCAAAAGAGAAAATTACCTGCTAAAGTCATCATTAAAAAAATCCAAGAAGCAGGCATCAAGGTTTCGCAGCGAACTATCCAGCGTAGATTCGCTGAAGAGCACTTCATAGCCAGAAGGCCTGCGAAGAAACTAAATTTTGAATAGGCTGAAAAGTACAAGCATTTCACCATTTTTTTTTTTTTTTTATATTTTATTTTTTATTCATTTTTTTTACATTGTTATAGAAGCACTACTCCCCCTTTTAAGGCAAGCCTTGTGCTAGGGGTGAGTAGTCGTGTTGAATTTCAGAAAATAACAATCAATAATTCAATATTAATTTTTAAAAAAAATTATTCTGACAAATATTCATTTTTAATTAATTTTTTTAACATAATATGAAATATCGATTACTTTATATGATTAATTGTAAAAAAATTGTTTAATTCTTTTCTTAAAAATGACAAGATTTTCGCTTCGTTTTACATGATATGGCAGAGAATTAAATAATTTAATGCCTTTATAGGAATAATGAGCTTGCCCAATATTCGTGAGTCTGAAAGGCAGACTGATTTCCTGCTGGATTCCACCGCGAGTAAGATTTGTGTTGATTTTCAATATTCCATTTTTGAGCTCTTTAAATATTTGGATGCTAGCAATGATGCTAAAAATCTTTTCAATGCTTAGAACATTAAGCAGTGGAAATAGAAGACAGGAAGGGTATCTACGTTTTTTTTTTAATAAAATTTTTAGTAACATTTTTTGGGCAACTAAAAGCGTATTTATCAGAGTTTGTGTGGCTACACCCCATGCAATAATACCATATTGTAGAATGGAGTGAATAGTTGCAAAATAAAACATTCTTATATTTGTTTTGGATAAAAAAGCTCTAACTTCAAGACATACTGTATTAGTTTTCTTAATCTATTTATAACACTATTTATATGATCTTTCCATTTTAGGTGTTGATCGAATATTACTCCTAAATATTTTATTTGAGACACTTTATTCAAAGATGAACAATTGCAGTTTAGTAGACACGATGTCGAATGTATTTTCAATCTCAAGTCTGTAGGTTGACTACGTTCTGATAGAGAGAAAGTCATGTAGTTACTTTTGCTAATATTTAGAGTTAACGAATTATAATTCAACCACTCTTTTAATGATGATAAACTATAATTCGCTTTCAGTGTAACACTTTCCCAATTATTGTCTTCAACTATTAAAACAGTGTCATCTGCAAATGATATTAATTCACCTTGAATTGGTTGGGAATACATATCATTTACATATAACAGAAAGAGCAATGGTCCAAGAACAGTTCCTTGAGGAACACCGTGAATAAAAGTAAGCTCGTCGCTATAAATATCATTTATTTTTACCATTTGTTTTCGATTTCTTAAATAGCTAGATATCCAATCAATCCATTTACTATTAAAATTTAGCTTATGCAGTTTTTGTTCAATATTTTTATGCGGAATAGAATCAAACGTCTTAGCAATATCTGCTTGCGCAAGGTTTTTTTCCTGCATCAAGCGCTGTTACAATTTTTTTGCTAAGTAGAGCAACGGCATCATGTGTACTACTTCCAGTCCTGAAGCCATATTGACAATCAGAGATTATTCTATTAAGACTTATGAACTGTATTATTCTGTTTTTGGCAACTTTTTCTATAATTTTAGCAATGTTAGATATTAAAGATATAGGTCTATAATTATTAACAAGCTGTTTGCTGGATCCTTTGTGCACTGGCGAAACTATTGCAGTCTTGTAGATTTGCGGGAATATACCTTTTTCGAAGCTAAGGTTAACTAAATGAGTCAATGGTTTTATAATAAAAGAAGATTTTTTTTTTAAACATTCAATAGTAATACCATCGAAACCTGGACATGAACCACCATTCATCTTGTCAATAATTGACTTAATTTCAAGTTCACTAACTAGATCAATATCTTCAGTCAATGATGTCTTAGGGGTTATACTGGGTGAATTTGTAGAAGCAGTAACTATTTTGTCTGCAATATTTTTTCCGACTTTTGTGAAATAATTGTTAAAAATGTTTGCAATTTCTTTCGCATGTTCGTCAGTATTTAGTTTTTTTTCCTCAACGGTTAAGCATGTTATTGGTGTATGTCTACTTCTTTTCCCTATACTGAGATTGATAACATTCCATATTTTTTTCCCGTCGCTACCGGCGTTGTGTAGTAGCGTAGCAAAAAAATTATTTTTAGTAACAGTTATAAGTGTAGTTAATTTATTTCGATATTTTTGGTAATATGACCTCAATCGTTCATTTTGGGGACTCTTTTGATGACTGGCAAAGGGTAAATTATAGTTCAGTGTTTTATTTTGCTAAACTTACAGTACCAACGAGTGTTGAGCGAGCAACTGCTACCGCAAATGATAAACTGGTTTAAGGAAGATGAAAACCCTATTTTTATGCACGATGGAGCGCCGTGCCATAAAGCCAAGGTTATAACACAGTTTTTGACTGAAAATATGTTTGGGAGCTTATCAAAATTGAAGTAAGTAATACCGCACCTACTACGAAAAAAGAATTATTAGAGGTGCTTACAAAGATTTGGCACCATAACCCAAACATTAAAACCACCATTGAAAACTGTATTAACAGTATGCCTCGTCGTAGGGACGCATTATTGGAGGTTAAGGGCAGGCATACGAAATATTAAGTATACACCTGGTTCTGTTTTTACACGATAGATAAGTTCCTGAAAAATACGTGTAAAAAAAATTCGTGTAAAAAAAGACATTGTTACTATGGGAGAAAAGAAGTTTGATGGTTTGGTGAATGTTTACACAGTGCATTTCGAAATGAAAGAAAAGAATTCCGGATTCTACACTATTACGCTTTATTATTCGTGACGTTTCGGTCTCTGCTGAGATAAAGGTCTCAGCAGACAGTGTAGAATCCGGAAATCTTTTCTTTCAAAAGAAGTTTGGTTCCGGGTTTAAAAAATCAGCAAAAACCATATGAAAATATTGGTTTTAAGCGGTTGTATCAAAGATATAGTATTAGGTGGTAGAAATAAAATTTGTACGTTTGGGTGTTCCAAGACAGAATGGCCAGGTGCATTGTCAAGAATTAGAAGAACTTTTAATTCGAGACCATTAAAATTCATGTATTGTCTGACTTCTGGGACGTTTGTTGAACTATTCAAAATTTGTTGAACTATTCTATAAATATAACAGTGGTCACCCTGGCCTTATTGTTTGCAATCCAGCGAACAGGCAGTTTATTCATGTCTACACTTTTCATTGAACGTGGGCTTAGGACCCGATTTACCAGCAGTATTTCATTATACGATCTCCAGGAGTTCGAGCAAAATAATAAGGTCACACGATCCTTCGCTACCATCAACAGTTTTCTGCGATTTGGCTACGTACGTTCTGCTCGGCATTCGATTCCAGAACATACCACTTTCATCTGCATTCCACACTTGATCTTGAGTGTATGCTCCATCTTTCATAATTTTAGCGATTTCCTGCAGAATACTTTAGCAGCCGATTTGTATACAGATGCAGTTTCATCTTTGATTTTTCTATTGAGCATGCCTTTTAAGAATTCGTAAAAATTGGTAGTAATTTAATTGGACCGCTCGTGTTAAATCAAAATGACTCGCGTAAAAAGAGAAGGAAATATATTTTTTTAATTCGTGTTAAATCAAATTCGTGTAAAAAAAGTTCGTGCAAAAACAGAACAGAACAGAAAATACGTATTAAATAAGTTTTGAGTTATATTTCATTTCCTAAAGGACAAGGAAAGTGATTAATTAAAAATAACGGCCAATTATTGCAAACACTTTAAGTGATCATAACTTAAAACAAAAAAAAAAGCTATTTTGCTACTATAATAATTTGGCATGGTACTGTACAACCAAAGCCGAGACGGCCATTTGACAGATATTGTATTCCATACATTCCCATGTGTCTACTTTATAATGCAATAAAAATTTCAGAAACATCCAAACAAATGTTCGTTTTATTCAAAAAACAAATCCTACACCTCTTGTTGATACACCCTAGTACTGATTTCATCAATTTTATATACATTATTTTTTATATAGCGAGTCGTTCCTTCTTTTTACCACCTCCCATCGAAAAATCAAACATTCACAAGTTTGCGTTATAACCTAGACTGTCAAATGGAATTGCAGACTGAAGAAAATACACTTTCATCAGTGTTAGGTCGATTTAATGCTAGTGAAAATTCAATCTAATATTACAGTAACATCTTGGTCTGATATACATCACCAGGACATGAAAACATGTTAATCTTTAAAAATCAAATTTATCCATGATTTCAAAAGTTTTTTCTCGCTTAATATTTCATAATATGGAGAATCTAAAAACATTAACGTCTAATATAGATTTACTTGAAATTCTTGAAATGTTACGAGTATCCTAATTTTTTGAACGAGGTATTCTAAAAAGCAAAATATGCGTGTCACACACTATACTTTCTCCAACATCCGGTTATTGGATCATAGCGGCGGCATAAGCTACTCCAATAAACGAGCGAAGCTCTTGAAAAGAAAATCAATGAGATTCTATCCAATTCGTTCAATTTATAAAGCTTACATTTGCATATATGTACATATATTATGATAAACACATGCTAGCTAGAAAATAAGAGTATAGGTACCGGGCCAACATTATAAACCACTTGTTTACTTCCAATTGTGTTTGGTAAATAAAAGAACTCGATTAGCGCTGTTGTGTCGGCGTCTAGCCTGGCACCGGCATCGTGCATCAAATCCAGGAAATTTCCATTTTAAATTTCAACCTCTCTCGCCATATATACTCGCTCCCCGGACCACTTATGACTGGATTAATCGAAACTTATAAGCATGAAGCCCATGCATCAAATCCATGCATAGCTCAGTCTTCGAAGCGGTGTTCTATTTGAATGGCGCTAATTAAGTCATTCTTTATAAAATAATACTACGAGGGAAAAAATGGATCTAATTATGGCATGGCGTTGGTTAATGACCGATTCGGTGACTTTATCTCGAAAAAAATCGTGCTTTCGTTAGAAATCGATATCGAAAACGCTTGTCTCGTGACAAGGCTCTCTGAATCTTAACTTTTGTGTTATTGAAGAGATCATCGAAATTCTGAATTGGCTCGGAAACGATACAACACGAAGGCTTCTACTGCGCGAGAACTCTCCAGAGTCCTTCTACTTTACAAGGTTCAAGATTACAATCAATGGAAATTCGACGAAATGTTACGAGGAGTAAAGGGACTCCGATTGATGTGCGCGGTAGTATCGAGACTGAGCTCTGCAGCAAGGTCGAAAAAATAATATATAACATAACAGATTCTTCGTATTTTGCTTTTGTATATCATCGATGGTGCACACGAATTAAGGACTGTAAGTTTCCGTCAGGATTTTGGTATATCTGTCCTGGAATACAGAAAATTAATGATTTCTTAAGATTTTTGAACATATGTATGTAGATCGTTTTTATTTCAAATGGGACTTTTGTTCCTGATGGTTAATGGCTAATACTATTTAAATATGGTTATGACCTTTGATGCATCCTAGTTCACAGAGGTATGAGTTACATGTAGATTTCACACTCATTTTTCTCGGCTATTAAGAGAACCTTAAAAGTATTAAAAGTATTAAAAGTAAACTAAAACATTCCAAAATCTATCCAGGCAACGTCGGGTACCTGTGCTAGTTGTATACAAAACTAAATCGAACTCCTAGCACACTTTAACAGTCTTACTGCCATTCAAAATTATTTTTATTTTCACATTTCATTTTCGATTGTCTCGCAAAACAAAGTCATATTTTATTTCATTCGAGGTATTAAATCTCTTTTATTGTCAAAAAACTGCAAAGAAAGAAAAGAAATTAAGACGTGTCCTAATTATTTTCTACCTGTAGGCGATCTCCATTCCCATTTGAAATTCCTCCGTCCTCATTTATTCACAATAAAGTGACAAAAATTGAAAACTGTGTTGGCAACACTTCGTTTAATGTGTTCTTGCCGCACACCTGATAAATGCTTTTACGAAACGAAAAGTTCATTTCTCCTTTCTTATTTAACAAGAAAAATGTATGAGCATACACTTCCATTACTGCGTACAGAGACAGGACATCAACAACTACTCGTCTTCGTAATATGAGGGGAGGTCAAAAATTTCGCGGAATGAAGGAGATGGACAAGGGAGGGTGGAAATTTTTTTATCTGGAGGTATTCCAACACTCAATCACTAACATTTTAGTTATCGCCAAATCAATGAGTCAATCGGAAAGAGAACTCTAACTATGGATCAAATTGAGTTTCGTGCTGTAATTAAGTTCCTTACCAAGCACGGAAAAACGCCACAAATTATTTTAGAAGAAATGTCATCTGTTTACGTGGACTCTTGCCCTGGAAAAACATTGATTTATAAGTGGCACAATTTATTCAGGCAAGGCAGAGAGTCATTTGCAGATGATAAACATTCGGTCCGGTCGATTGAGGCCACTTCCTCAAAAATCGTCGAAAAAATGGAGAAACTTGTTCTCGAAGATGCTTGTTTAAATAAGAAACAAATCGCAAAAATTGTTGGAGCATCAGATACAACCATTTTGAATATCGTCCACGATCATTTCGGCATGTCTAAGGTCAGCGCAAGATGGGTACCGAGAATACTCTCATTTGGATCTCTGTAGCGAGAACAGGGATGAAATGTTGACCCAAATTGCTACTGGAGACGAAACTTGAGTTCATCATTATGAGCCTGAACTAAAGCAGGAGTCAATGCAGTGGCTGGTAAAGGCGCTTCACCCCCAAGAAGTTCAAGGTCTCACAATCCGCCGAAAAATCATGACTATTATTTTTAGGATTCAGAGAGGTTTTGATGATCGACTATAAAGAAAAAGAACAGCATATCACAGGGGGATAGTATACCAACAAAAATTAAAGGATACTATCAAAGAAAATAGAAGAGAAAAATGGACTCGAGATATGCTGCTCTTGCACGACAACAAACCTGTTCTCAAGAGCCACGTTGCAATGGCTGCCCTACAGAATATTGAACCACCCCCCTATAGTCCAGATATGACCCCTTCCGATTACTATTTGTTCCAAGAACTTCGGGAAGAAAATTTACCAACGATGAAGAGGTGAAGTCGGCAATTTCAGCCTATTATGAAGGCCTTGCTAAAACATTTTTTTAGATGAAATTAATAAGCTTTGTGGGAGATGTGGTAAATGTATTAGGCTTAGAAGAGAATATGATGAAAAGGAAAAATAATAGCTTGTTTAATTTTACCCCCCTTCTCTGTCATTCCGCGAAATTTTTGACCTACCCTCGTGTATATCATCAAACGTTTCTCGCTAAAAAAGGTAATAAGATTTCATTGCGAATAAAATTACATTTATTCATGAGCTAATTTTCACAATTGTATGTAGATATTCATGTTTCATTGAAAAGTTGGGATAATTGTTATTTTATGGATATTCGCGCCCATAATATTCTTTTTTGGGTTATTAATTTCTCAATTTCCCAAAATCAACTCAATTTTACAACTCGATACATTTCTTTCAGCTGATAATTGACTGGCTTAAATGCTGCGATCTCGATGTTTTTTATGCATCATTGCTTTTTGGCGTAGATTACGATAAAAATATTGCGGCCGCTGGGTAAGTGTGGGAAGGACTTGAAAAATAGCTAAATTTGCAAAATTTTCGCCTGCCTTAGATGTTTTTTAAGATTTATGACGTTATACTAAACTAAATTGAAAAACTAAAAATGAGGTTCGTTTGCAGACATTTCGACCTCTTATTTGAGTGGTACATAGTTAAATTCGGTTTGTCTAAACCTGAGATATAGACTGTTATTGAAGACGTGTTTGACAATTTTCAAAGAATGTCTGCTTTTGAAAGGAAATGAGCATCTCACAAACTGTAGAAAAGATATCCTACCAAAGCTTGTGGCATTGCCTTTTATTAAATGTACTTTAACTGATTGAAACAAAATTTAGTCTAAATTTAGCCGGTTTCATAGAAATTTCATCTGGTTGCGAGAAGTTCAATTTGAATCATCCTGAGCTGAGATGTTGATTCTTTTCTTCCAGATTTTAAGAATTTTAAGTAATTATGTTATTTTTACTCATAAAAATTGCTTTTTAGGCTGCCAGTCATATTCTTTGAGAATTGCTATGTAGTTACGTGCATACATACATTTGATACACACAAAGAAAAAATAATATTTTCAACCAGAACTGTTATGTACCGAAAAAAAAGTAGCCTTAACCTGCCCGAGGTGTTTCAAGTGTATTGAAAACACAATAACTCAGAATTTATGATTGAAATTTTAAGGTTGTTGCAGATGAAATGGCGACTTTCGTGATGAAGTGAAGTTAGTTGCGATTTTCATGTCTCAAACTGCCGCCAGGTTGCTCTGGTAGTAATGAATATTAAAGTATAAATACTTGTTTTGGACTTCATTGAGATCAGAGAGAAAAACAAATAAAAAAAAACATGGAATCGAGTCAAAAACGGTTATTTTTTTTATGAGTTCAAGCTTGGCCGAAAGGGAGGCAACCAAAAATATCAACAGGGCATTTGGAGTTGACACATAGGAACCATATCTTGAACGCTTATCGTGAACGTGCCGACATAAGCCACGAGCTCACGGTTATCATTAGCAACACGGATTGTTTTTGTGATGACAATCATTAACCCCCCTGAAGGTAGCAGTTTATACCAAATGAAAGTATGGCATTCATACTGCTGGATGAGAGACCTATCTAAATCTCTGCCAGTCTGTTGGTCATGGCACCAGGTTGGAAAACGCAACTCCACGTCGAGTTCCGAGAAACTCTGTGAATAGTGGTGCGCATTCTGTTCTTTGTATTAAGACATTAAGAAACTAAAAATGGCAAGAAACACGTACTGTAGTGAAATTAAACATAAAATTATATTTGATTATAAAAGTGGATTATCTCGACATAATATTAGTAAAAGATATTCGATAAATCGCTCAATTATATCGCGACTAATCAAAAAATATGAGCTGACGGGTCACATATCTCCTGTACATTCTGGAGGAAGGCCTCGAAAAACAACACGAAGAGATGATTCTTTGATAAAAAAAAGCATTGCAGTTGAACCTACGGTATCTTCTAATCAAATTAAAATTGATTTGAAGTTACCAGTATGTGCAAGGACAATTAGGAGAAGAGCTGAAGAAGCTGGTTTGCCGGCTTACCGGCCTGCAAAAAAGCCTTTCATCTCAGAAAAGAACAGGAGGGCCAGGTTAAAGTTTGCCAAGGACCATTTAGACTGGACTATTCAAAAGTGGAGAGCTGCATTATTTTCCGACGAATCGAAATTTAATTTAAAATATTCTGATGGAATAAAACATGTACGACGACCAAAAGGTCAAAGATTTAACCCTAAGTACTACATCCCAACAACCAAACGTGGAGGAGGTAATGTCCTAGTCTGGGTTGCTTTTCTGGACAAGGTATTGGACCAATTCCTCGAATTGATGGTATTATGGATCGTTTCGTATACGTTGACATTTTACAAAACATATTGCTGCCGTACGCTGAAGAGGAGATGCCACTAAAATGGAGATTTCAGCAGGACAATGATCCTAAGCATACCTCTAAGTTGTGCAAGACTTGGCTACAAACGAATAAGATAGAGGTTTTTGATTGACCTGCGCAATCTCCTGATCTCAACCCGATTGAGAACATGTGGGATAATTGGAGGATCAACAGGGAAAACTGCAGGACAAAACCGTTACTTTTCGAAGCTACTAAGACAGCGTGGGAAAATATTCCTGAAGAGTGCATTGATAATATAATATCTTCTATGCCAAAAAGATGTGCTGCTGTTATTATAAATTAAGGACTGGCGACGAAATACTAAAACTACCCAACATTTGGTATAAATTCTGATCGTCAGCTAGAAGGTGCTTTAGTTTTGTCCAGGCAACTTTTGAGCACTGAGAAATATTTTTGTTTTATTTTTTGTTGTTGAAAAGACTGAATTGTCATTGCTATATTTTTTCATAATAAATAATAAAAGCTAAGAACAAATTTTTTTCATCAAGTTTTCCTGATAATATCAGAAGATAACTGATATTTCGCAAAGGAGTGCTTTAGTTTTGTCCAATACTGTATGAATGCGCGAAATAAAATGACAGGGACAGCAAGGCTCTTTTTAGAAACTACCACCGTCGCTGATTATGAAGCTCTGTGTGAAGCGTTGCTAGAAGAGTTCGACAAACAGTTAAGCAGTGCAGAAGTCCACAAACAATTGAGAACGCGCAAAAAGCGGGAAACAGAGAACTTTCACGAATATGTTTTGCCGATGCGTAAAATAGCAGCGCTGGGAAAGATAGAAGACGAGTCAGTAATAAGTTACATAGCCGACGGAGTCGAATTGCGCAACGAATTAAAATATCCACTATACAGTGCCTCGACGTTCAAAGAATTAATAAAAGCATATGAGTTAATCCAGTCATTGGGTAGAAATAATTCAGCCGGCCAAAGCAGACAAGCAGCATCCGGGCGTGGACAAAACGAAGCAGAGAGAAATAAACAGCAGCATTGTTTTAATTGCAGCTCAACGCAGCACAAAAGAGCTGAATGCAAAGAGGCAACTAAGTGTTTCAAGTGTAACGGCGCCGGACATATGGCTAAGGATTGTAGCATGCAAAAACCTCGCATTAATATGGTCGTAAAAGATAAACGGAGTAAACTAATGAAAATCAACAACCAGAATTTGTTATGCCTGATAGACACTGGAGCGGACGTTTCTCTGATACGAAAAGGCAAATTCGATGAAAAATTTGGAAATCACGCGCTGCAGAACAGTTTCGCTAGGCTACATGGTTTGGGCAACATCGCTACATCAGTGTTGGGTGAGTTTCCCACGCAGGTTGACGTCGATGGATTCCATACGGAGCACACGTTTTACGTTACGATTTTCTAAACAAATTCACAGTCATTTTGAACGCTGACGGTTATAGCTTTGCGGAAGTGCACCAAAGAGCCAGAGTACGACATCTATAACGTGAGCTGTGACACGGACATCGATGTGACACCGAAATACAAGAAAGCAGTTATGCAGCTGATTGACAACTATAAGCCGTTGAATGTTCAATCAAGCAGCCCAGTGAAGTTGAGTATTATACCAAATGGTTCGTTCGACGCATTTCGTCAGAGCCCTATCCATCTATCAGCATCGGAACGAGAAATTGTACGAAATCAAGTAAGTGAATGGATGCAAAACGGCATAATACGAGAGTCATGCTCGGACATGGCTAGCAAAGTCGTACTAGCAAAAGAAAAAAGACCGTTAACCGTTTGAGGCTTCCGTGGCATAGTGGGTAGAGTGCTTGCTTTTCAATCAATAGGTCGTGGGTTCGATTCCCACTCCAGACGGGATTTTTTTTAAGCACGAATTTTTCAGTTGCTACTGGCGATGAAAAATTATTCGAAATAAAATGGGCAAACGGTGTAAAAGTGAAACAGTTCCACTTCAAGAAGGCCTAGATACTCAGTAGATGGATTCTGTTCGCTTTCTATCATTCAGTGCCCCATAACATCTGCAAATATTTATCAATAGCAGGCAGTACAACTGAAAAATATATATCAGCTTCTCCACTCGTTATGGTCGTTCTCACTCCTCTTCGCCTACCTTTCTAATCCCATTCCTTCCCTCCATGACTGTGTTTGTGCATTGCACATAAAGGCCGAATTCGCCTATAACACAGGTCATTCTGTAAAAAAAAACCCCGTTACTGAAGAAAGATGCTGCATTTAAGATAGGCGTAACGGAAATACAGGCGACCGAAAAATTAAAAGCGGCGCTAGCAGCAGAGCCAGTATTAAAACTTTACAAGCAAAATGCCAGAACGCAGTTACACGTTGATGCGTCCAATTCGGAGCAACACTTTTACAGCAGCATGACAACAAGTGGCACCCTGTTTTTTATTGGAGTAAAAAAACATCACCACAAGAGGAAAAGTTGCATAGCTACTTTTTGGAAGTAAAAGCAGCATATTTAGCTACGAAGAAGCTGCGCCACTATCTCATGGGTATCGAGTTTGACCTTATTACACACTGTGCAGCGTTTAAGCAGACAACCTCCAAGAAGGACGTTCCCCGAGAAGTTGTTCAGTGGCTGATGTATTTACAAGACTTTTCATATAAAATAGAACATCGCGCAGGCAGCCGGATGAAGCACGTCGACACTCTTAGTCGTTTCCCAGTAATGTTAGTTACGTCAGACGTTCACGCTCAGATCGTAAGAGCGCAGCAAAAGGACGAACATTTGACGACTGTCGCGGAAATATTAAAACAGAAGCAGTATGCCGATTATAAGGTGAAGAACAAGCTGATCTACAAGCAAGTTGACGGACAAGAATTGCTAGCAATACCAAAGAATATGGAGAAAGAAATAATCTAGAACACTCACAACTTTGGGCATATGGGTGTACAGAAGACAATGCATGCAATAAGGCAGGACTACTACATACCACATCTGAAGAAAAAAGTTAGCCAGACAATCGCAAACTGCATTGAGTGCATCGTGCGTGCATAACAGAAAAATTGGTAAGCAGAAAGATTTTTTACGTTGCATTGACAAAGGGGACAGTCCCCTTTCTACCCTTCACGTCGATCATTTGGGAACACTGGATGCTACGTCAAAAAGTTACAATTATGTATTTGCCATGGTAGATGGATTTTCCAAATACACATGGTTATACACAACCAAATCAACGGATGCGCTAGAGGTCATCAAACACATCGATGCACAATTTTTGGCAGTCTGCAGCGAATCATCAGTGACAAGGGTTCGGACTTCACATCAAAGCAGTTTAAAGAATTTTTTGCAAAACATAAGATCGAACACATAGAAACAACAACAGGAGTACCGAGAGATAATGGCCAAATTGAAAGGGTGAATAGAGTCATTCTTTCCGTCCTGGCGAAGATGTCGGCAGCCGAGCCGTGAAGATGGTACCAGTACACATCGAAGGTGCAGTGAGCTATCAATTCACACGTCCACTCGTCAACTAAGTTCACTCCATTCGAGGTCATGTTTGGCGTGAAAATGTGAAACGAAACAGACACCGAACTACTGAAGGTCCTACAAGAAGAACTGCTGCTGAACCTGTAAGACGGACGTAACAAAATCCGAGAAGAAGTCAGAAAGCAAATTCAGAAGGCACAGAAGTCATACAAAACCAACTACGACAAGAAGCGCAAGGGACATTATGGTTATCACCTGTCTGATTTAGTGACCATTAAAGTAACACAATTCGTTACGGGTAAGAAGTTGGCAAATAAATATATTGGTCCCTACGAAATCGTTAAGGTAAAGCAAATGGGAAGGTATGATGTAAGAAAAGCGGCTGGGTTTCAAGGTCCTCAACAGACATCAACCAGCGCGGACAACATGAAACTTTGGCAGTACATCGAAGCCGATGAGATCAGCGATGATGAAGTGTCATCTGAGACAGATGACGGGCAGGATGGCCGAGTGTAAAGACCTATAACTACACAAATACGACGACACCACACAATGAAACAGACGCCAGCCTCGACAGTCAATCGTTCGTCAGCAGTCAGTCGTTCGTCAGGAGTCGTCGTGGCCAGCAGTCGTCGCGATATTAAACGTTAAAGCTGTAAAGTCGTGAAGTCGTAGCAATATCAAATAAACGATAATAAAACCAAAACCTAACGTTTTAAATAAAACCAAAACCTAATCCGTTTTACATATATTATGTTTTCTTTGGTAAGAAATGATTTGAATTCATTTTTGGCAAATTTTTTTTTCTCTTTGTGGATTTAAAAAAACAAAATTCCAAATAAAGGTTAGATATTCGTATGAACGCGCTTGTCACTTATAAGTAAAAAAAAATATATAAGCTCATATTTTTGGCACTTTTTTTATTTAATACTTTAAATGGCCTCCTTTATTTTGAATAACACTAAAATTTCGGCTGGGCATTGAATTTGTTAGATTATTTAGACAATCCAGGCCAATTTCGGACCAGCACGTGCGAATGGCTGCTTTTAAGCCTTTTACGCTATCAAGTTGACGTCCATTTGCACACACTGTGCTAGCGAGAGTCCCCCAAAGGTTCTCAATTGGATTACAGTCAGGAGTACAAGCGGGCCAGTCAAAAATTTTTGTCCGAAAGCCAATCCTTCGGTTGCCTCGAAGCATGAATGGATGCATTATCCTGCTGGAAAACTACATCTTCCTCGTTGTAACTATCCAGATGACTGATTAAAACGTCTTCCAAGATATCTATGTACATCTGGGAGTTCATTCTTCTTCTTCTACAATGGCGCTACAGCCCAAATCGGACCTTGGCCTCCTGATATTCAGGTTCCTTAACATTTTTCATTACTTATTGTGGAAGGGTTTTTAGCCCTACGCACAACCCTCTTTCTACGAATTTTTCATTTTCTTAGATTGAGGTGACAAAGGTAGACCAAGCAGCCAATGCGCCGGAATTATATATTGCGCCGACCGGAATTTGAACTCACGACCTTCGCATTACAAGACCAACACACTACCTACTAGGCTATACCCTAGCTTAGTTCATTCTAGTAGTTAAGAAATAGATTGAAAGTTTTCCTTGCAGAAGAATGCACCCGAAATCATAACGCTTCCACCGCCGAAATTACGCTTCGATCTGACCACGTTGACCACGTACTTTTTGGCGAATTGTAGTCTCTTCTCTCGGTGAACGACAATTAATCGGGGTTTTCTTTGAAGTTTCGTCCATGCTATATTTGGCGAAGTCCTTAAAACACGCACAATGTGACGAGGTGTTACATTAAGCTCTAATTTGTCCTTAATTTGTTTTGCAGATTGCCGATTTGTTGTTACCTCGTGTCGAATTTTGTCTTTGTCACGCAAGGATCATTTTCTATTGCCCTTTGTTGGAGCCTTAACGCTATAGCCATTGTCCTTTTTTTAATAAATTCCTAACTGCACATTCAGATCGACCAAGTTTAGTAGCAATTTGCCTATTGGAGAAGTCTTTTTCTTTCAATAAATTGATGGCAACCTGCAAAAACAACGCTCATACTAAATAATATTGCAAAATATATTCTGCACAAACCTTCAATGAATATTCTTTAATGCTATTGAAAACAAAATTTGCAAAAAAAACTTTCGCGTTCAAAACTCAATAATTCCTCGATGCGCGCATACGAATGTCGCAGCTCAAATTGAGCTCCATTCAAATTTTTCGCTTTTTCTTTTCGAAGTAGTACCGTTAGTTTCATCGGTTTTACTGTCGTGTATTACTCATCCATAGCAATTCCAAAAATAGGGAGAACAAGTTTTTCTTAGAAATATTTTACAGTGGAGAACACAATACCTATATGTTATGATACATTTTCAGATGCGCGCATACGAATGTCTACCACTGTATTTGTATGAGAAGGGGTAGAGCTGTTGATGAAATTATATAATAGAATTTGTGATGCAGTATAATTTCGTCTATTTATAAAGGTGTTCGTACAAAATTTCAAGTTCGTAGCTTTTAGTATGTTGGTTAGTAGTTGATTTATTGAAACTAGTCGAAATCGTAATTTTGTATGAGAGGGGGTAGAAGAGTAAAAGGGGTTTCAAAACTTTTGACGCAACTTTGTTTTAAATGATTTTAGAAGTGTTTGCGCGAAATTTCAAGTTTTTAGCTTTTAACTGTTCGGTGATCATTGATTTTTTAAAATTCGTCGAAAAAAACTGTTGTATGGGAGGGAGTAGAAGTTTAGAAGATAATCGACCAGTTAATATTTTAAACTTTAAAGCATTTCTTTTAAATGAATTTCACAAATTTTTAGATTTGTAGCTTAAAATTTCAATCATAAATTCTGAGTTATTGTGTTTTCAATACACTTGAAACACCTGGTGTAGGTTAAGGACCCTTTTCGATACATAACAGTTCTGGTTGAAAAGAATCAATATCTCAGCTCAGGATGAGTCAAATTGAACTTCAAATCCCGCAAATTCTTCGTCAGGATGTCTACAATACAACCTGGCGTCAGGCGGAGATTTGATTTAAACCATCTTTTTTTAAAAAAAACATTAAGAAAAAATTTACTCGAAAAGATATTTTGCAATAACTTCACCAGATGAAATTTCTATGAAACCGGCTAAATTTAGACTGAATTTTGTTTCAATTAATTAAAGTACGTTTAGTGAGAGGCGTACAAAGTTTCAAGTTCATAGGTTTTAATTTGATGGGTATTAGTCGATTCATTGAAATTGGTCATAATTACATGCTTTTGTATGAGAGGAGGTAGAAGAGCAAAGACAATTTTAAAACTTTTGATGCAACTTTGTTTTAAATATTTTGTACAAAATTCCAAATTGATAGCTTGGTTTGGTGATAAGTGATTTCTTACTAATGGTCGAGAAAATACTTTCATATGGGAGGGGATAGAAGTTTTGAAGATATTCAGCCAGTTAATATTTCAAACTTTTATGCACTTTTGTTAAATGAGTTTCCCAAATTTTGAAGTATGTAGCCTAAAATTTCAATTAAAAATTTGAGTTTTTGTGTTTTTTTTTTATTTCACATAAAGCACCTCATGCAGGTTAGGGCCCCCTTCGGTGAATAACAGCTATGGATCAAATTATTATTTTTTTCTTATGTATATCAAATGGATGTATGCACGTACAAAATTTGAACCTTGCATCTTTTCCCACAGTACTAAAAAAATTACTCAAAACTTTCGACTTTTTTACTCACCACCTCCCTCACCCCAGAACTTACTAAAATTATAGGTCATATAATTCTACAATCTGAAAAAATTGCAACTTAATATCTGCATTGCATTTTGAGATATACCGGTTTGAAATTTTGAAAAGTGTGCCATTTTTAAAATGCTTCCCAGTTCCCACCACCATTATTATATCCAAATGCTATATTTGTCCCATATTTCGCTAGTATAACTTAATACATGTCGCAAGTTTCAATTAAATAGCTTGAGAGATAGTCGAGATATTAATATTTAAGAGTTTTTCGCATTCCACTAAGTTGGTTATGGTTGACGTATGAGTCACCTATTTGGTCATAAAATATGAATTCATTCTGTTAAGTAATTTCGAAGATGCAGTCATTTGAAAAAAAAATCGGTCTACAATTGGTTTTTAGAGCTTCTTCCCTTTTAAGAGCATGCGAACTATACTATATATACCTACAGCAACCTCATGCACTGAACTGCTGTATACTTTAATCAGTATTCGAACTTATAATAGTGTATAGTACAATACACTACGTTACCCGCTAGGGCATAATTACATAGAACAATATGATCAAAGTACATGATTCTCCCCCTAAAATCGCCTTGATATACCCATACAAACTTAATATTATTAAAAATTACTATTTTGAACAATGACAATGGCTAATCATCATTTCACATTATGCACATTTTCGTAAGAATATGGGATCTTTACCTCCCTTAGTAACTACGTCCAAAGCATATTTCTCTGATGGTCAGGAAAATTATCTAGCTGAGGTGCTATGTAGGTATATATGTATGTGCTGGATATCCTTTATATTTTTTTGAGCGCATTTAAGCACAGTACCATTCACGCGCAATTGGAATATTCGAACAGAATTTAGAAAAAGAAAAAATTAAGTTTTTTTTTCAGTTCTGCATGAAACGTATTCTGGATTGGATATTAGCTGCACAACGCCATCTAGTTAGTCTGATTTCTCTAATTTTTTTTTTGCATTCTACTCGTATACTTCATATGTTGAATACAAAAGGTTTTTCCATTATTTAAAATACAGACTAATGTGCATTGGAAATTCTTAAAATTTCACATCCGATAGGTGATGTTCTAATACTTGTAGTATATAGACTCGGCAGAAAAAGTCTGCGTACAAACTCAACACATCCAACATATCTATAAAAAAAAACCTTTTAAGTAATTTATTTCATAATATTTTTTTTTCTTTTTTTCATGGCTTTATTACAAACATAAAACAAAACAAAAATTATGATTATTGTAAACCATAAAAATATTAAAATTAAAAAACGAAAACAAATCCTGAATTGCAACAATAAGAACTCTGCGTACAAATATTTCTTTTGAAAATAAAACAATTGTTTTTCCTCGTTAATAGCATGTGGGATATCCTCGTCTCTTTATTACTTCCCACAACCGTTTTTGCATGGAATCTAGCAGCTTCTTAGTGAACTCTGGGGTTATTGAACTCCACTCCTGGATCAGGACTTCATTGAGCATTACCTTCGACGATATTGTGGGCGCTCGAATCCTTTGTTCCAAGTGATGCCACAAATGCTCTATTGGATTATGGTCAGGAGATAGGGGCGGTGTACGAAGCTGATTTTGGGCATTATACAGCAACCAGAGTCTTACAACCTCCGCAGTGTGCTTAGGGTCGTTGTCTTGTTGGAAGTAAAAGTTGTCGCTTAAGCCCAAATGTTCTGCACTTTTCTTCAAATTGCGCTTGAGAATATTAAGGTAGTCTATTTAATTCATAATACTTTCAATAAACTCCATTGTTCCAACACACCCCCATATCATAACGCCGCCACCACCGTGCTTTACTGTTGGACAGAGATTTTTTACGTCGGAGGCCGCGCCAGTTTTTCTTCCGACCTTTGATTCCAAAAATACAAAATTTACTTTCATCCGAGAAAATAACTTGTTTCCAAAATTCTTTTGGCTTATTTATGTGTTCCTTAGCAAACGCCAGCCGCTTGAGTCTGTTTAGGTTGTGGGAGGGTGGTTGCACGGAACCACAAGCACTGAGGCCATCTAGTTGGGCCCATTGTACTCCCCCTATTGTTATAAGTTGGAAGTCACTCCTCTTGCTCTAACCACTTGGTTCGGTTTGCGAACCTTAACAGGCTCGAATGTTGAACGCCTCTGAGGTCGTCTAGTTCTGAGAAGAATCTAGAGCCTAAACAAAGGAGACGACTGTTGGAGATTTGCGGACAGTGACAAAGATAATGTTCGATAGATTCTTCGTCTTCCTCGCAACCTCTACACAAGCTGTCGCTCGCGATCCGCATTCTAAAAGCGTGCAGCCTTAGCAAGCAATGGCCTGTGGTCAGGCCGACAATAGTTCGGATACTATAGCGACTACGTTGTAACAGCTGAGCTGTAATATTTTTTTTCGGTTCTTCCCAAAAGGATTTGGCCGTTTTACAGCTTTCCAGCTGCCGCCACCCCGCCAAGAAAGAATCCAAAATAGTCTGTTTGAAGCTAGTCTTCAGCACTGTTGGTGCTACATCGACTGACTTCCTAGTGGAATTGATGTTTGCAGATCTTGCCGTGCAAGTGTATCTGCCTCCTCGTTACCTAGCAGGTCTTTATGACCCGGTATCCAAATTAGAAAAACTTCCGTTATGGCCGCTAGGCGATTTAAATTATGTCTACAAATGGACACTAGTTTGGATGTAGTCCTGTAGGATTGGAGTGCCTGAAGCGCAGCCCTGCTGTCCGAGAAAATGTAACAATTTCCGAGACTGTTCTGCATATCAAGAATAATTTTTGTACACTCGTTAATGGCTAATACTTCTGCTTCGAACACTGTCGCGTGTTCTGGAAGATGAAATGAAGTTTGGATGTCGAGGTCGTGGGAGTAAATCCCTGCCCCTGTCCCCTGGCTAGATCCGTCCGTATAGAGATGAGAACCTATACAGGTGGTGAGTATCGTATTTGTTGCCCATTCGTTTCGTTCAGGAAACTTAATGTGAAACTTTCGTTTCTCAACCTGTGGTTGGTTCATGCAATCATACCCGCGGTCTAAAAGGGAGTTTGCGTTCCTAATGACGTTTAGAATTTTTCCATGACCAATTTGTGGCGCTGACCACGATTTAGTGGTTTTTAATCTAATGGCTGCCAGACCCGGTGCTTGTTTTATAAAAAGATCAAGTGGAGATAGTGAGAGAATCACCTCCAGAGCTGCAGTCGGTGTGGTTCTAAGGGCACATGTTATGCACAGACATGCCATCCGTTGGATCAGCTGCAAGGGTGCCAGGTTGGTTTTTAGTACCACCGCCGGCCACCACACCAGCGCACCATAGCAAATAATTGGTCTGGTATACATCCAGTGGATGAGGTGCGGCTTAAGGCCCCATCTCAAACCGAATGTCTTCTTGCAAGCGAAGAAGGCTACCGTAGCCTTTTTTGCTCGTTCTTGAATATTGGCCTTCCAGGATAATTTTCTATCAAGAATCAGACCTAAATATTTAACTTGATTCGAGAGGACCATATTGATACCTCGAATGTTTGGTGGATTGAAAGCATATGGTCTTCTTCTTCTGGAGAAGAGGACCAGATCTGTTTTTTGTGGGTTAATAGTAAGTCCTTTATCTAGTACCCAGCTATCTAACAGTTGTAAAGCGGATTGCATGAGGTCTCCTAGAACTTGCTCAAACTTACCAGTTAGCATGATGACCAGATCGTCTGCATATGCTATTGTGGGGTAGCCGTTCTGATTTAAGATGGAAAGGGGTTCATTCACTGTTAAAACCCACAGGAGAGGTGATATTATACCGCCCTGTGGCGTTCCTTTGTGAACAGAGCCTTTTCTTGTCTCGTCACCCATTCGTGCTACGATTTTCCGTGAACGAAGAAGCTTTGATATCCATGCAGTCAGGAGAGGTTCCACACTATGGCTGTGCAAGGCCTCAAGTATGGCATTAATGTTGACGTGGTTGAACGCGCCTTCCACGTCTAGGAAGGCACCGAGTGCAGCCTCTTTTTGATGGAAAGCTTTCTCTACGGCGGCTACCGTCACATGCAAGGCGGTGTCAGTGGATCTACCTTTCAGATAGGCGTGTTGGTGGGGGCATCTAACCGAGAGGTTCAGATTTGCCCGCAGGTAGCTGTCCACCAGTCTTTCTAGGCCTTTAAGAAGGAACGAAGTCAGGCTGATAGGTCGAAAAGCCTTCGGGATGTTGTGGGAGGCTGGTTTAGGTATGAAAACTACCTTAACCTCTTGCCATAGCTTCGGTATGTAACAAAGACTGATGCATGCTTTATATATGTCTACCAGGTACTGAATTATTGTTTCATCTGCGTTCTGGATCATTGCGGGATAGACTTCGTCCAGCCCTGGTGACTTGTAAGGTTTGAAGGAACTGAACGCAATTCCTATGTTTCCTGATGTCACAACTGTATCTACTAGTTCTGAATTAGCTAGAATGCGATTGGCACATGAACTTTGTGGTGGGGGCTCAAAGCAACCAGGGTAATGCGTTTGCATTAAAAGTTCAAGTGACCGCCACTAGACCCCGTCCATGAACCATAAAGGCAATGGTTCATGGACGGTAGTAACTGAGTAATTCAGGCATGTTTGGGTCTTTGGATAGGGTCCTCTTTATCCTAGCAGTTTTATTGACGTTATCGATTTCTTCGCAGAATCTCTTCCATGAATTTCGTTTGACGGCTCTTAGCTGTTTTTTATACAGTGAAGTGCTGCTTTGTATTTGTCTCAGTCTGTGTCAAGTTTGCTGGAGTTAGCTTTATTAAAGAGTTTCCTTGCTCGTTTTTTTCAGGATATCGAGATCGTTATTTCACCAGACAGTGTTCTTACTATCTTTGGCAGACTTCTGAGGGCAGGAACTTTTGTATGAGTTTGTTAGTATATTTGTTAACATACCCACTCTTTTATCTAAGGAATCTTTTGTTTTTATTGGGTAAGGAACTATTGCCGGTAGCCTTTGGTTTATTAGCTCCTGATATTTGACCCAATCAGTTCTTGCTGGATTCCTGTAAACCGGATATTTTTTGTTGATCCCATTATTTCAAATCTTATCCACATGTGGTCTTACAAGGATGGTTCTTTCGAAACTTCCCAGTTGTGGACCGTTAGTGATTTAGAGTTAGTTGCAAGAGTCAGGTCGATAACCTCGCTTCTTGCTCTATTTATGAAGGTGGGACTGTTACCAACATTACAAACATTTAGATTGTTCATGCTAAGAAATTCTAGAATTGACTTACCGCGATCGTTGCAGTCTGTGCTAGACCAGTAGGTGTGATGGGCATTGGCATTTTTGAATCTGTTTACTGTTGTTTCTACGGGCAACGCGTCCGTGATACCCATATTTCCTAAGAATTTTACGAACACCATCATCAGAAATAGACTTGCGGTACTTTGCTTTGATGTCCTTTGCCATATCAGCTGCAGTTAATCTAGTATTAGCCTTCATGGTTCGGAGCAAACTCCGAGTTTGCTGAGGGCTCAACTTTGGAGGACAGCCAGATCTGGGTTTTGAAAACAAAACTTCTGTGTTTTTGAAGTTGTTTACGACTCGTTGGACAAATGAATGACTTCTGCTGACTATTGCACCTATTTCACGATATGACGTACCTTTTTTCCACAAATCCACGATAATTTTTCTTTCCCCAAATTCAATTTCCTTTCCTTAATTAGACATCTCTTACTTAACGTTTTTTAGCAATTATTTTTAACGCAAACCTTAGATAAAAACACGATTATCAACTTTCCTACACAAAATTTATTGTTATTAATGATTTAACTGCAACTCAGAGACTTTGACTTCCCTTTATACGCTTTGTACGCAGACTTTTTATTCCTGGAATTTCAAACTATTTTTCGTTTCTGAATTTGACCGTTCTTTTAGAGTACAGTAATTCTCATTTTGTTTTGTTTTATGTTCATAATGAAGTAATGAAAAATAGGAAAAAAAATATTTCGGAATAAAATGTTAGAAACGATGTTTTTTATAGATATGTCGGATGTGTTGGGTATGTACGCAAACTTTTTCTGCCGAGTGTACATAAATTGGTATCAATTGGACAATAAAAATATGTCATTTATTCAACAACATTTACTATCGAAATTTAAAAAATATAATTATCATAACAAGATTGAGCACCTAAATAGAGTTTTAATTTCGATTCTTTCCTAAAAATTCATCATTTTCTCCTGTCATGTGTGCAATTAGTGAATTCGTTTGCGCCAGAACTCTATGTATATGTTATTCATAACTCATCATTATTAGTTAGTCATCCATAGTTCTTTTTAGATAAGAATACCAACCTTTGAGTATGTGCGACCCTTATTTCATATTCAAACTGCCAACATGTACAACAACAAAAATGCATTGTACGCCACTGACTGCAAAAAAATAGTTATGTGTAAAGTAGATAAATGATATCTCTCCGCGGTTAGACAAATAACCGATAACCGGCTTCGATGTATGTATGTTATTTGTGCTGATAATGAAGCCCAAATTTAACAATTAAATTTTTCATCGATAAGATATGACCATTGAAAAACTTTTCTTTAACGGATTCCGGATATATTTTTCGTAATATATTTTAGAGTAAAGTATCGAAAAATTGTTATCAATTGCTCGTACAAATTTGTGAAGACAAACTAATGAGATAACTTTCGCAATTCTTCCGATGTTCGAATTGTTTTTTTTTATTATTATCAATTGCGGTTGAAATTATGAGAAAATGACGAGTAAAACTATCTGTTAGTAAATTCCGGGAAAATAGCAACTGTAGCATGCAAAAGCGATGACTCGAAATATTTAATGTCAATTTCGGTAAGTATGTATGACTAATGATAAATATTATGGAAGCTATGCAATTTTTAGTGTACTGATATATTGAAAGTTTGTATATACCTGTTCCATTATGGGTGCCCAAGTTCTTTTGCGAATAATTCGTTGTTAGAATCAATGTCGAGTATACTGTGGAGATTGTACCTCCGATATGTCTCCTCATTCACTTTTCTGCTTTTTATGTCACTTAATGGTAATAATTCGTGTTGTTTCTGTAACAAGATTCGACCTAAACTGAGTTTTACAAATATTTTTTCTATTCATAATAACCATTTTCAAGTCATAAATCCGGTCTCGACTTAAGGGTCTTCAATACCCAGCCCATTATTGCGAGTTGACTCTTTCGCCATATGCTGTGGGAAATTGAAAGATCGACTACAATACCGACCAGTAGAGGCACTAAAAGCGATTAGAAGGCGTAGAGTAACCGCAGATAATGGCTCATATTTATCGTGTACTCATATTTGCTGAAGTAAGTGAATCGTTTCATGCTCGATTAGTCGAGTAAATTGAATATTCGGTTCTGATTGCTCAGTTGTCAGGCAAAAAATTTTGTCAGTCGAATAGCAATGTTACTGACATCGTGATAGGAATATCGGAACAGAGAGAAATCATTCTCAAGTAAAGTTTAGAAGCACGATTTACTATAAAAAAGCGTTAGGCAGCGGCACGGTGTCCACTACGCCACGGAAGCCTCAAGTGATAGTATATCGGTCATACTTTGAGATAACCGGAGCAAAAAAGCTGAAACAATATGTGGATTATAACCCTCAAGACGTCGGGTTGGTCAACTAAGTTCGGCATGAAAGGGAGCAACTGAACAGGCGGCCAGAGGAATAAACTGCTCATAGCTACAACTAAAGGGAGAAGTTCAGATTCCCGCGTTTTGGAGGAAAACTGTTTCTGTCCTTTGCTCCTATAGGAAATTATAACAGGAAATTTTCCACTACTCTGATAATGCCTTTGAACTAACGTCCCGCCAAGGGTAAATACAAATCAGCAGCCATTAGGAGCTTAGTACATCAGCTCATGTTTAACATCAAAAAACGAAAATCCTACTGGCTAAGCCCATGGGGCTTTCAATATGCGAAATCGTCAACGAATCCTGGTAGACATCCTGAGTGATATCTACAACGACATAAGTTCTGTTCTCAATTCACGACTCAACGTTATTCTATTTACAAAAATTTCCTAAATCATTTTCTTTCCCAAAAGAGCAGTAGGTGAATGCAAATTATTCTCAATAAAATTAGAATTTTCAATTTCTTTCAACATTATGATACTCTTTAAAATACGTTTACGATTAAATAGGAGTTGTGTTGACTGATACATTTTTTAGTGGTTGCAAATGTAATATTTTAATGTTTCCTACCGTTCTCCCGCGACTTCGTCCGCGTATTAATCGCAATAATAAGCAATTTTTGAGAATGCAGTTAGTAATACATTATGCGGGATACACATACTGCATAATTTAATGGTTCTTTCAACACAATTTTTCCTATTTTGTTGGAATCAGAACCACAAACTGTTAATAATGAAACCGTGATATTCGCATTTGTATCACCCCCGTGATTTGAGATCATATACGTTGTTGATGCAAAAAGAGCGTTAAGATAATGTTAATAGTTGTGCAGATTGTATGGGAGGTGGTGGAAGGAGTGGGGGAATTCAAATAATTGTATAATATAGACCACATTTATGATAAAAATAATATATTCTAGATTTCAAATTATTAGTTAATTATTAAAGTTTCCAAGAAAATTTGATTATTACGTAGTTTTGAAAATAAGTGATTTTGTGTGTGAGGGATAGAAGGCGTGATGAGATTGAAATAAAACTAAAAGCAGATTACGCATCGAAACCTAACAAACTGTGAAAGTTTCATTACAATCAGCCATTTTTTGAATTAAATCCAGACAGATAGACCGACAACAATTTCAAAAACGTGTTTTTATGCTTAGTTGTTGTTCAAATAAATCGAAAAAATAACTTATAGCCGTTTATAAACAAACAACAGACAGGCACTACCATTATATTTATATGTATAGATTATGCATTCTCTTAGCTTTCGTTAAACACATTTCGAATGAAAGTTTTTTTTCTAATCTACTTCATTTTGGACGCTGGTTTTACCATGTCGTAAAGTTTTCGATGAAATCTATTCGTAAAGTTGCGAACGAAAAATTCGACAAAGCAATGTCAAGACTTACGAATGGTTTTTGCCGACTTACGTATACGTGAAGAAGTGATTGAAATTCGAGAAATAAGGGTACAAATCGCAATAGTCAAGTCGCGCATAATTTGAATCCCCTATATCTTAATTCCTATACGAGTATATACAAAACGAAGACAATTAGACTTAAGACTGGGTTAAATCATTTTACAATGTTAGATTTCATAGTAAGAATGGAATTAAAGAGAAATTTTCTAATTATGACTTCCTTCTCAAGTTCTATATGATCAAAGATGAGTCCTGGTTATTTACTATTCATATTTGAATTGTAATCTGCCCAACGAAACCGAATGCATAATTACATTAATTCGTAATACCTAACAACAAAATTGCGTAGTACGCAACCTGGACCCGCAGATTCAATCCAATTTAACTCCAGCAGACATAATGACCATTATAGTTCGTTTCGTAGGCTCATATAGGGTTGTTTCGTCGTGAGTCTCACAGCTACAAAGAGAAACATCCGGTTTCTTTATTAAATGGACGTGTCTCGAAATGTGAATTACATTTAAGTCACTTCAATTGTGCAGATTACAATCTTCGATCGTTACGAAAGCGTTTTTCCCGGCAGCTAAAGAAACAGAACTAACTAAGATGCTTTAAGACACCCTTCTTTTAATTTAATGCTAAGCGGGCCAGATTCCATGCCGGATAGATGATGAAAATCCTCGGTGATCTTTTCGTAGTTTGTCCTCCTTTCCAATGCACTCTCAAAGACTTATTTCCTATTTAACGAACACGGATAAAAAAGCCAATCATTTTGAGCAATTTTAAAAAGGGAAAAGGGAATATATGAATTATGGCCTCTAACTTGTACTGTGGACGCTCAATAGCATCGTCGAGCATCTTAAGAAATATTGATAGATTTTAAGTGTGTCTTTAGTGAACTATTTCAAATTGCTTATAGAGTTCTTTGAAGAGATTCAAATAAACGTCTCGGGCTAGTGAATAGCTTAGTCTAATGAAAATTCTTCGCTAGGACCGAAAATGGAGTGGGCTGGGTTGGCTTGCTCTTTGGATTGTAGTCTCGTCGAGCAATTTATCATTTATCGGGTTAAAATCTGTCGTCAGATTTTATTGAGAGAAATTTTCTTTTCGGCACGATGCTATCTTCACTGCATGATGCAATGTTGTTCATACCATATATGTACCAATATTCCAACACCGCCTACATTTTGACCCGCACTCTCTCCATTCATTTTTTCTTGCTTTCAATTTAATAAGATGTGTGTTAAAATGAGGGCTTCATCTTTGAAGATGTTTACCGAACCAATAAATTCACACAAGAGAATGAGGATGATAGGACCCAAAGTTATCCGCCATCGTGGAATCCCATATAGAACGAGGAGTAATTCTATGACTATGAGGCCCATATGGGTTTCTGATTAGAACGCATTGTTAAGATTTTCAGAGATAGAGATAAGATGTTGGCTGATGATGTTTTGTTTACATGTACACACTAATGCTCACATACGTATTTAGATTGGGCGCTTTTCGGTATACAATTTTTTTTCACTGAAAAGGAAAATTTGTTGGATGAGTTGAGTTGGCTCTTATCGACGATTATTTGAGATGTATGGAATCGGTATTGGTAATACTGAGATGAATACGGTGATCATGTTCCGGGATTCTTTTTTTATTCATCGTAAAGACAATTTCATGTTTTATGGGAATTTTTTGATTTCGGGTTTGATGACCTTCACGTCCGGAAATTTTTCTTCGTCTTGGAGGTGATTCAGGAATTTGAATGTTGACGACACATGATATCGTGATTTTTTTAATCTTTTAAGCGTTTATGAAACTGGAATATACTATAAATAATATGCAAATTATGATCTATTAAATGAAGTGGTTTGTTGACGATGAATTTTCATTGAAGCATGTAATAAAATTCACTACAATCCATTATTTCCGTGCAATTCATGAAATCATTGCAAAATTAATCAATATTCCCCAATTTCTGATCAAGTGTTGTAATTTTCATTACACATTCGGTATTACTATGTTCATTACGTTTCAGTGAAAAAATTCATTATCTGCTATTTCACTGATTTTACCAACAAACATGGAAATGTATCAATGTATCCTCGCAAAGTCCATTACGTAAAATGTACATTACATTACATTTGCAATGGATTTCACAGTAAACAATTGAAGTAGTCAAAATTCACTTAACTTGCAATGAAAAATCCAGAATTTTCATTGCATTGTAATTAATTTTGACGTTCGTCAATATGCGTCTTATTTAAATAATAATTTTCAGATTATAGTTAGCAGTGTGTTGATCAGTTTTTGATTAAATAAGATTTCTATTTTCACGATAGTATACAGGGTGTTTGGTACTCCGTGTGCCACATTGTAAGGGGTTATTCCTAGATATATTTTGAGAAAAAAATTGTTCTACGGAGATGGTCAATTTTCAATATCCGCGGAGATACAGCGTGATCAAGAAAAGTGTTTCGGCCCTGTACCCTCACTCACTCAAAACGCTATATCTTGAAAACTAATAATCGCAATTCAAAGTGTTATAGCTTGTTTTTTAGGGAATCAAATTACCTTTCATTTGGTGTGATAGTCCGCATTGTAACTGTACCCAATCCTGAGGTATTTGCTTCAGAACACAAATTTTTGATACTGTGACCCTCAAAATTCTGGGATCAATGTAGTTTTTCTCAAAAAAACGCAGTATAAAAATGTCATTTTAATGTTGTTTTTTATGTGCCATATTATTGCCTATAAAAGATGCACATATACTTATGACTTAGGTTTTCCCGTTTTCCAGGTAATAAGCGAAAATACATATGGCTTAAAAATAAAATATGCCATAAAGCAACCCTCGTTCCAAAAAAACTACCTGAAATGTTGTTAAACTGAAATATTCTTTGTGTCCTTTAATTACTATTTAAATTATCGAGGAATGTCCTTTAATTAGTATTTAAATTATTGAGGAAATGAATTAAATTAAAATGAGTTTCAACACAACTAGGTGCAGCACTTGCCTTTTTTAATGGAATCGAAGAAATTCGTAAGCAATTACCCGATATTCCAGATTATCATGGGTCTATAAATAGCTACCCGCAAGGGGTTAGTTGTAGTATGAGGTTTTACCAATTCCTGCAACTATCTTTGGAGTTAGCGACTCCACGGACCTGAGCTAACTATCCCCCTCTGGGATGGGGGCTGTAGAATTCACCCACAGCCAGTCCTGCTTGCCCTAAAAATGGCAAATGGACACTCAATGGATCATGGGCTTATCACCCGTGATCTTAAGACCTAAATGATACGAGAAACGGATACATCGCCTCGGATACGGACTGATTCTACGGTAACGACTTTTGGAATTCGAAAACGGACTATGATTGGCTTCTGGAACGTTCGAACATTGAATGACGGGGGAAGAGCTGGGGTTACTCGGTCCTTGCACCGCCAATCAGTGATCGACCGTGAAATGGAGCACTATAACATCCAAATCTTGGGCTTGAGCGAGGTCACGTGGACAGGATCAGGAGAAGAACGAACCCCTAGCGGAAACACTATTCTGTACATTGGCCCTGAAAGTGAAGCCAGAAATGGCGTGGCGTTCGTCCTTACGCCGAGAGCGAGAAACAGTCTCATTAGCTGGAAACCAATCTCGGATAGGATTATCGTCGTCAGGCTCAGGACCAGTGTCAGAAACGTCACAATTCTGCAGTGCTACGCACCAACTAATACCGCAACATCTGGTGACAAAGAGGAGTTTTATAGCCAACTGAACACGTCATGGGGAGGCATGGTGGCATGGTCGACGCTTCACGACCTTGGATTAAGAGACCCGAAAACGGCGAATTATTTGTGGAGTTCTGTAGTACTCGGCAAATGGTCATCGGAGGGACCCTTTTTCCACACAAGAGTCATCATAAAACATCTTGGATTTCCCCTGATGGTGTTACTCAGAACCAGATCGACCATTTGGCTATAAGTCGCCGATGGAGAAGATGTCTCCTCGATGTGCGAGCGAAACGTGGAGCTGACGTGGGGAGCGATCACCACTTGATGGTTGCCTGCTTGAGATTGTGTACAGCAGCTATCCGACGACCACAAATTCTTCAAATGAAGCGCAGGCTTAATGTGGATAAACTCAGAGATCCCAACAAAAAACGCGAATACACCACTATTCTACGCGATAAGTCATCCACATTGGGTGAACATGAAATGCGCACACTGGACGCCAATTGGGAGGCAACCAGAAACACTTTTCTAACTAGTGCTGAAGAATCTGTGGGATATGCGCAAAGCGGTGAGAAACCCTGGATGTCGCAAGACACATGGGACAAGGTTGGCTATCGGAAAAAAGCCAAATTGGCAATCATCTCTCAACCCGATGTCAACCAACGAACGCTCGACTTGAGGCAGAACTACCGCGATGCTCATATACAGCTTAAAAAGGCTGTTAGACGCGACAAGAGAAAGGCCATTGAAGATCTGGCAAACAAGGCAGAATCTGCGGCTTACCTTGGGGATATGGGTTCACTATTTAAAATCATGAAACAGTTGACGAACAGGAATTTCACCGCCAACCACCTGGTGAGAGATGTCAACGGAACTCTTCTTAATATGAGTGAACACCAGTTGCGACGATGGAAGGAATACTTCTCTGATATTTTAAACATCTTGTCAGATGAAGATATTCCGGAAACAGAACAACTTCCAAACATCCAACCGCAACAATCCTCTATTAGGGACGATCCCCCAGATAAGGAAGAGATAGTTTCCGCCATTCGGTCAATGGCGGGAAGGAAAGCTCCAGGTATAGACGGACTACCAACCGAACTCCTCAAAGCGGACCCGGAAATAACAGCCGATATACTCCTCCCACTCTTCACTAAGGTGTGGAATGATGGAAGATATCCGACTGAATGGAAGGAGGGCGTCATTGGGAAAATTCCGAAGAAGGGCGACCTTCGGGATTGTGGCAATTGGCGTGGTATATGTCTACTTACTGCCGTATCAAAAATTATGGCTAAGGTAATTCTCAATAGGATTAGTGATGTCGTGGAGAGCACTATCGAAGTTTATCAGGCTGGATTCCGTAAAGGGTCGTCTTGTACTGACCACACAAATACCCTACGGATAATATTAGAGCAGTCAACCGAAATGGGTTCGCCACTACATCTCATGTTTGTGGACTTCGAGACGGCTTTCGACAGCGTTAAGCGAGATTACATATGGAATGCTTTGCGTAGGAGAGGTATTCCAGATAAGGTCATAGCTATGATTAAAGAATCCTACGAAGATGCAAGGTGTCGCGTCTTGCATAGAGGAGAGCTGTCCGAGAGCTTTCCTGTGCGAACGGGTGTCAGACAAGGCTGCATATTATCACCAACCCTGTTTCTGGTGGTAATAAATGACATCTTGAAAGCTGCACTGGAAGGTGGGGAAGGTAAAGGTCTTCAATGGAGACTATTTAACATCTTAAGTCACCTTGATTATGCTGATGACGTGTGTTTGCTTGCACATACCCGTTCGGACTTAGAGTCAAATGTTCGCTCGTTGCATTCTAAATGCTAAAAACTGAAAATAAATGTGCGTAAAACCAAGTACATGCACATGGGTTCGAACGCAAGCACACCGATTGTTCTTAATGGACAGGATGTAGAAGAGGTGCAAGATTTTTGCTATCTCGGAAGCATTGTCAGCATGGACGGCGGAGCCGAAAAGGATGTTGAGGCTCGGCTAAATAAAGCCCGTCAGGCCTTCGGTATCCTTTCCCCTTTCTGGAGGTTAAGAGAGATCTCCCTTCGCACGAAGCTGCGAGTTTTTGACGCATGCGTCAAATTCGTGTTGTTATATGGTTGTACTACGTGGAAAGTGACCGTTCGACTTACCAAGAAACTACAGACTTTCGTAAACCAATGCCTCCGACGCATTTTAGGTATATTCTGGCCAGAAATGATCTCCAACGACGAACTTTGGAGTACAACTCGCCAGACTAAAATAGGTATTGAGATTCAACGGCGAAAGTGGCAGTGGATCGGTCATACTTTGAGGAAACCAGAGCGAAACATCGCAAAACAGGCTCTGGATTATAGCCCTCAAGGAAGACGTCGGGTTGGTCGACCATGTAACACATGGAAGCGAGCAGTTGAGCAGGAGGCCAGAGGAATAAACAAGTCCTGGCAACAGCTTAAAGCCGATGCTCAGGATCGCGCCTTGTGGAAGAGAGTTGTTTCTGTCCTATGCCCCTATAGGGGGTCTTAACAGGAATTTGATTTGATTGATAGAAATTTCAGCTGACTATGAAATAGCATTCGATCTATATAGTCCTGTAGCATGAGATTACATAAGAGTGCGACAAGTAATGAACTACCTTATGACAAATCATGGAACACACATGCTTAAAAAAATCTGACCTTTGCTTGTTTTCCTTCATCATAGAATAGATTAGGTAATTTCTCTATGCAAGAGGCTATATCGATGGCTTCCAGCGCAAAAGCCCTAGTCCTAAAATATGTTTTTAGTGTTTTTGATACTTTTGGTTATTACCAATGTGCTTGTATAATCTGCATTATAATCTGTTTTGTAATCAATAAGTCGACAAATGTAGAATTAAAAAATACATACAGCGGATAGTTTGTGCAATTCTGTTAAAAATTAGGAAGCTATTCTTCTTCTTGTAAAGTTCGGTCAATGAGGGTTAGGGCCTTTGCGCTGGAAGCCATCGATATAAGGCATTCCCTGTAAACTATGTTTTCATCAATTAGTTCTCTTCTCTGAAATAGCCGATTACTTGTAAGGCAAAATGTAATAGTGATTTCTATTCGGCAAAAAAATGTGACCCGTTTTTGCCCTTTAAAATGCAAAATTATTGCAGTTTTGCACTCATTTTTCTCAGTTCCGTCAGTCAGGTCAATTTACAATAGAACACTTTAAGTGCAAGTTTTTTGCATTTTTTTATCATGTTGGCTGAAGCATACTGAACATCTGATTGCCTTTCGAAACTGTCAAAACAAACCGGTTTAATTTGTCTTGTTAGCTCTAAACGATCCTGTGAAAATTTTGGAAAAATTAAGAAAAGTTACGTATGCACTCATATCGCATGCTTCATGGAAAGTATTAAGTTCTTTTAAGTAAGATCTATCCGTAAGAATTTGTTGCCGATGTTGTCAAAGGATTTATTTTTTTCATGTTGTTGTACATTACAGGTCAATTGAGTTGCACCGCCGAAAAATTCGGGGCAAGAAATGTGCATTTTCAGGTCAAGTTTTTCCTAGTGCGCAAACCATTTTTCTAGCAGGGCAGAATTTTTTTTTACAATAGAACATAGGAACTGCTAGAAAAAATGTTAAGGGCAAAAACGGGTCACATTTTTTTGCCGAATAGAAATCACTATAAGTGTTTAAAAAATATATTATCCGCTCGTATTATAAGATCGATTCGGTACTGGCTATATATAACGCGAGGTATAGTTCGTTACTTAACCGATTCACTAGTAATGCAAAAAGTAAATGCTTACGAAAGTGGACATCAGTATGGACAGTCTGACTCACGCCAAACTGTAAAGGACATTGCAGATAAACTGGGCGTTCACTATTCGATAGTTTCCGGGCACTTGCAACAGCTTGAAAAAGTCAAAAAGCTTGATAAGTGGATTCAGCATGAGCTTATTGAGCAAAACATGACCTCAAGTATCAAGATTAACGTTCAAAAAAACAAGTTGCAGTATGAGACTCTTCCTCATCCACCATATTCACCAGACCTCTCTCCAACCGATTACCACTTTTTTAAACATTTGGATCATTTTTTGGCGGAGAAGCAACTTAACAATGAAGCAGCCATCAAAAATGCCTTCGAGGAATTTCTTCAGTCTAGAAAGTCGGACTTCTATGAAACTGGCATGAATGCACTTGTATCTCGTTGGGAGAAGTGTATTGGATCTGCTGGTACCTATTTTGATTAATAAAATTAAGTTTTATAAGAGTTAAAATTAACTCCGCCATAGACGGTCCCAAGCCCGGTTTGAGAAAGGAGGAGGGAACATGGAGTTAACCTGAATGGCCAGTAACACCAGTGCGTCTCAGGAAGTAGGCAAAAAGTATGACATAGTTGGACTCGCAGCATAGCTGTGAGAACTCCAGCATGTCATATTTAGCTTAAAACTCCCACCCTTTTTCTACTAGGGTGTAATAAATAAGTAGTACCGGTCTTCCAGGTCGGGGGTTGGGCGAGGCGCCGACAACGCATCACCGGAAAAAGAACACTGTCCAGGAACCTGAAGAACAGCCTCGGAAAGGATGGACTCAACGGCAACGACTCCGTAAACGAAAAATGGACTACTCTATCTTGGAATGTTCGATCCTTATTTAGGACAGGAGCTCTGAAAGAGTTTCTCGAAGAAGTGGCAAAACACAACATCAACATAACTGCCATCCAAGAAACGAAATGGCTCGGTAGCGAAATCATGGACATGAGATCACACACAATCTATCCAAGTGGAAAATTGTCGGGAAGCAGAGAGTTCGGAGTCGCTTTTGTCGTTGACAAAAAATTTAAACAGCAGGTCACGAGCTTCAGACCAGTAAGTGAAACATCAACAATCAAATTCCTGTTAAGACCCCCTATAGGGGCATAGGACAGAAACAACTCTCTTCCACAAGGCGCGATCCTGCGCATCGGCTTTAAGCTGTTGCCAGGACTTGTTTATTCCTCTGGCCTCCTGCTCAACTGCTCGCTTCCATGTGTCACATGGTCGACCAACCCGACGTCTTCCTTGAGGGTTATAATCCAGAGCCTGTTTTGCGATGTTTTGCTCTGGTTTCCTAAAAGTATGACCGATCCGCTGCCACTTTCGCAGTTGAATCTCAATACCTATTTTAGTCTGGCGAGTTGTACTCCAAAGTTCGTCGTTGGAGATCACTTCTGGCCAGAATATTCCTAAAATGCGTCGGAGGCATTGGTTTACGAAAGTCTGTAGTTTCTTGGTAAGTCGAACGGTCACTTTCCACGTAGTACAACCATATAACAACACGGATTTGACGCATGCGTCAAAAACTCGCAGCTTCGTGCGAAGGGAGATCTCTCTTAACCTCCAGAAAGGGGAAAGGATACCGAAGGCCTGGCGAGCTTTATTTAGCCGAGCCTCAACATCCTTTTCGGCTCCGCCGTCCATGCTGACAATGCTTCCGAGATAGCAAAAATCTTGCACCTCTTCCACATCCTGTCCATTAAGAACAATCGGTGTGCTTGCGTTCGAACCCATGTGCATGTACTTGGTTTTACGCACATTTATTTTCAGTCCCGCCTCTTTGCATTTAGAATGCAACGAGCGAACATTTGACTCTAAGTCCGAACGGGTATGTGCAAGCAAACACACGTCATCAGCATAATCAAGGTGACTTAAGATGTTAAATAGTCTCCATTGAAGACCTTTACCTTCCCCACCTTCCAGTGCAGCTTTCAAGATGTCATTTATTACCACCAGAAACAGGACTGGTGATAATATGCAGCCTTGTCTGACACCCGTTCGCACAGGAAAGCTCTCGGACAGCTCTCCTCTATGCTTAACGCTGTCGAAAGCCTTCTCGAAGTCCACAAACATGAGATGTAGTGGCGAACCCATTTCGGCTGACTGCTCTAATATTATCCGTAGGGTATTTGTGTGGTCGGTACAAGACGACCCTTTACGGAATCCAGCCTGATAAACTTCGAGAGTGCTCTCGACGACATCACTAATCCTATTGAGAATTACCTTAGCCATAATTTTTGATACGGCAGTAAGTAGACATATACCACGCCAATTGCCACAATCCCGAAGGTCGCCCTTCTTCGGAATTTTCACAATGACGCCCTCCTTCCATTCAGTCGGATATCTTCCATCATTCCACACCTTAGTGAAGAGTGGGAGGAGTATATCGGCTGTTATTTCCGGGTCCGCTTTGAGGAGTTCGGTTGGTAGTCCGTCTATACCTGGAGCTTTCCTTCCCGCCATTGACCGAATGGCGGAAACTATCTCTTCCTTATCTGGGGGATCGTCCCTAATAGAGGATTGTTGCGGTTGGATGTTTGGAAGTTGTTCTGTTTCCGGAATATCTTCATCTGCCAAGATGTTTAAAATATCAGAGAAGTATTCCTTCCATCGTCGCAACTGGTGTTCACTCATATTAAGGAGAGTTCCGTCGACATCTCTCACCAGGTGGTTGGCGGTGAAATTCCTGTTCGTCAACTGTTTCATGATTTTAAATAGTGAACCCATATCCCCAAGGTAAGCCGCAGATTCTGCCTTGTTTGCCAGATCTTCAATGGCCTTTCTCTTGTCGCGTCTAACAGCCTTTTTAAGCTGTATATGAGAATCGCGGTAGTTCTGCCTCAAGTCGGGCGTTCGTTGGTTGACATCCGGTGGAGAGATGATTGCCAATTTGGCTTTTTTCCGATTGTCAACCTTGTCCCATGCGTCTTGCGACATCCAGGGTTTCTCACCGCTTTGCGCATATCCCACAGATTCTTCAGCACTAGTTAGAAAAGTGTTTCTGGTTGCCTCCCAATTGGCGTCCAGTGTGCGCATTTCATGTTCACCCAATGTGGATGACTTTTCGCGTAGAATGGTGGTGTATTCGAGTTTTTTGTTGGGAACTCTGAGTTTATCCACATTAAGCTTGCGCTTCATTTGAAGAATTTGTGGTCGTCGGATAGCTGCTGTACACAATCTCAAGCAGGCAACCATCAAGTGGTGATCGCTCCCCACGTCAGCTCCACGTTTCGCTCGCACATCGAGGAGACATCTTCTCCATCGGCGACTTATAGCCAAATGGTCGATCTGGTTCTGAGTAACACCGTCAGGGGAAACCCAAGATGTTTTATGATGACTCTTGTGTGGAAAAAGGGTCCCTCCGATGACCATTTGCCGAGTACTACAGAACTCCACAAATAATTCGCCGTTTTCGGGTCTCTTAATCCAAGGTCGTGAAGCTTCGACCCAAGGGTCACCATGCCTCCCCATGATGTGTTCTAGTCCAGTGTTGTCTGATCCAACCTGGGCGTTCATATCTCCCGAGATGATAATAATATCACCTCTTGGAACACGTTCGAAGGTGGCACTCAGTTGGCTATAAAACTCCTCATTGTCACCAGATGTTGCGGTATTAGTTGGTGCGTAGCACTGCAGAATTGTGACGTTTCTGACACTGGTCCTGAGCCTGACGACGATAATCCTATCCGAGATTGGTTTCCAGCTAATGAGACTGTTTCTCGCTCTCGGCGTAAGGACGAACGCCACGCCATTTCTGGCTTCACTTTCAGGGCCAATGTACAGAATAGTGTTTCCGCTAGGGGTTCGTTCTTCTCCTGATCCTGTCCACCTGACCTCGCTCAAGCCCAAGATTTGGATGTTATAGTGCTCCATTTCACGGTCGATCACCGATTGGCGGTGCAAGGACCGAGTAACCCCAGCTCTTCCCCCGTCATTCAATGTTCGAACGTTCCAGAAGCCAATCATAGTCCGTTTTCGAATGCCAAAAGTCGTTACCGTAGAATCAGTCCGTATCCGAGGCGATGTATCTGTTTCTCATATCATTTAGGTCTTAAGATCACGGGTGATAAGCCCATGATCCAGTGAGTGTCCATTTGCCATTTTTAGGGCAAGCAGGACTGGCTGTGGGTGAATTCTACAGCCCCCATCCCAGAGGGGGATAGTTAGCTCAGGTCCGTGGAGTCGCTAACTCCAAAGATAGTTGCAGGAATTGGTAAAACCTCATACTACAACTACCCCCTTGCGGGGGGTAGTTGTGAAAGATTGTGTGCAATCCGAATAAAGACTAAATTTTTCAACACTTGGTTGATCAACGTTCACGCACCAACAGAAGACAAGGACGATATAACTAAAGACGAATTTTATGCCACCCTAGAGACAACCCATGATTCACTGCCCTCGAATGACTTAAAAATTGTCTTAGGGGATTTTAATGCAAAAGTCGGAAAAGAGGAGGCTCATAGAGGAACAACAGGAGGGCACAGTCTCTATGATACAACCAACGACAATGGCCAACGTCTTATTGATTTCGCAAGCAGCAAAAATATCATAGTAAGCTCTACGTGCTTCCCACGTCGTGATATTCAACGAACGTGGGCATCACCAGACGGTCACACCTTCAACTAAATAGACCACGTTCTAATTGAGAAAAGGGCTGCTTCCAGCATACTTGATGTACGAACTCTCCGCGGTGCGAATTGTGACTCTGATCACTATCTAGTCAGAGCTAAGTTAGCATGTAATAAACACCTGACACCAATATTTGAAAATATCCAAAATACGCCAGTGGAGAATGCGTGGATGAAAATACGAGACGGCATCAAATCCTCCGCAGAAGAGGTACTAGGATATCAAGCACGGCGAAAAAATAATGATTGGTTCGACCAAGAATGTCGCGACGCAATAGATAGAAAGAACGAGGCTTATGAAATTTTTACTGAACGACCAACACGATCCAAAAAAGAAAGATATGACGAGCTTAGGCGATATGCGAAAAAGACCTGCAGACGAAAACAAAGGAAGTACCATAATGACAAAATACAAAAAATGGACGACGACATGAGAAAAAATAGACGCATACGCAATAGTAAAAGACTTAAAAAAGGGATATAAGCCAAAACCCAGTCTCTGCAAAGACGCAGAGGGAAACATCATCAGCGACACACAAGAAATCAAAAGGAGATGGGCTTCATACTTTGAACATCCTTTGAATCCCACCCCATTAACACCGATCACAACAGACAACATTTCAATTGCAGCCTCAACTGACGAAGATGAACCATCATCGACACTACCCACGCTTGCTGAAATCAAAGCAGCCCTATGTGCCCAAAAACTAAACAAAGCGCCGGGAATTGACGAAATACCAGTTGAACTTCTGAAAAACGGTGGAAATTGTGTCGCTGAAATACTGCATAACATGATATGCAAAATTTGGACAGAGGAAATCATACCCAACGATTGGCGAAAAAGCATTATATGTCCAATTTACAAGAAAGAAGACAAACTCTGCTGTGAGAATTACAGAGGAATATCATTATTGTGTACGTCCTATACAATACCGACAAAAATAATTGAACGTCGTTTTAAGCCATATACTAATCAAATAATTGGCGAATATCAAGGCGGATTCAGAACCGGACGATCTATAACAGACCAGATATTCTCGGTGAAACAGGTGCTTGAGAAATGCTGGGAATATAACACAGATGTGCACCAAATCTTCGTAGATTTTAAACAAGCATACGACAGTATCGACAGGAGCGTACTGTACCAAATCATGCTTGACTTTGGAATTCCTCCAAAACTAGTCCGACTAACAAGACTCACAATGACGAACACTGAATCCCAAGTGAGAATACAAACCGAATCCACAACCAGCTTTCGAACGGAATGTGGTTTAAAGCAGGGAGATGGTCTAGCCCACATGCTTTTCAACTGGGCACTAGAGTATGTCGTCCGAAAAATCCTAGTCGACACCAACGGGACACTACTATTCAAGTCCACCCAACTAGTAGCATACGCTGACGACATTAACATCCTAGCAAGATCCTTCTCTAGTGCTGAGGAGGTATTTGTCAATCTTGACTCCACCGCAAAAAGTCGGGTTGCGCATTAATGAAAGCAAAACAAAAGTAATGACGCAAACAAGAAGGAGAGCGCCTATCAGACAAAACATAACAATTGCGGATTACAATTTCATATATCTTGGGGCTAATCTAACAAAGGACGGTAATGAAACAGACGAAATCAAACGACGGATAATACTAGCAAATAAGACGTATTATTCGGTACTTCCAATAATGAAATCCAAGAAAGTGCACAGGAACAATAAGCTGCGGATATATAAAACTATTATACGACCTGTGCTCTGTTATTGCAGCGATACATGGACATTAACGCGAACTTCCGAAAAATCAGTTAACGCATTTGAAAGAAAGGTCCTCCGAAGAATTTTGGGACCTGTGAATGAAGGAACGGAATGGCGAATAAGATACAACCATGAGTTGTATCAACTCTACGACGAGCCAGAAGCTTTAACGTTCATCAAGCTACGTAAACTGCAGCGGGCTGGCCATGTAGAGCGAATGGAAGACAGAAGAATCCCCAAACGTGCTCTTAAAAGCAAAGCGAGTGGTAACCGGCCAGTAGGGAAACCACGCAAGCGATGGGAAGACTCGGTTGATGACGACAGCAAAGCCATATTGAAAATTAGCAGCTGGAGGACGCGGTCTTTGGATCGAGACGATTGGAGGCGCCGACTTCAGGAGGCCAAGGCCCGATTAGGGCTGTCGCGCCATTGATGATGATGATGAAGAGTTAAAATTGTTTGAAATTTCACTAGCAAAATCATCATTTCATCTGCAACAACGAGATATACATACCTATATCTGAATTTTTGACATTTTGAAACTCTGAACTACGTTATTTACGAATGAGCTAGAACAACGATCGCGACAAAATAACATCGACTTAATTCAATTCTATGAACTCATTGATCAATAATCACCGATCGTGTCATTTCCAATCTCATCTTATGATCATGGTGCTTACAAATTCGATTAGAGTCTGAAAAATATCAAGTTTCGCCATAATAATTGCACACATCGTATTTATTTAAGGTTTCCAACACATCAACTTTTAGCTGGCCGTATGTGTTTTTGCCACAACATTCTACGACAGTTACTCATCGTTGGACATAAATTGTCAGAAAGTCTTGTTGACATTGAAATTTTTATTTACAAAGGTGAAACAACTTTTTTCTCTCCAAGCTCTCTGATGTAATTTAATTACAGATCGAAATTACCTTTTTATGCACATGTACATAGAGTATAACACTGAACTGAGTGCGATTTCGTGTGGACGTTTAAGTTTAGCCGGACTGAGCATTAAATACCATAAATGTGTAAATTGTACACGTCTCTAGGAGCTGTACTTTCACACGAAACTCCATAAATGCTGACAAGTTTCCACTGTGTCGTTTTGTATTCCGTTCTATTTGCTCGCTGTTGGAGTTGATTTTCTTTAAGGGAGTCTTTTAATTGAAACTTATTTATTCTTGGCAACAAACGAAGACGCCGAATAAGTTTTAAATTGTTTTGATATAAAGCTTTTGTACAGGCATACATATGTTATTTATAATCACAGAAATACATATGAACAGCAAATATAAAGACCTCTTTCAGTTATTGATAGACATTGATCAAGCGGAATTTGGATATAGCCGCTTTTTCTGATTGCCTAATAAGCATTATCGTTTTTTCTACGAGTATTTTGGAATAATGCGTAACTTTTACGAATCAAATTGATTTACCAAATTAAAGACGAGAATTTCGCGGAGGAGATCTCAAAAACCTTTAACACAAAATGTCATATTCGCGATAGTCATTAGAATAGCGAGGAAAAGGTCAATATGTGAAGTCATAAACAAGTTTAGCAAATTATTTCAGGAGATGGATCCACCTATTTTGACACATACGGCGAAACACTAGATAGATTTAATAGAATGCACTAAGCCGGTTCATGTGAAATTGTACCATTACCCTCAGAGTCACGAGAAAGAGATAAACAGAAAGGTGGACAAATTATTATTATTTATTTATTTTATTTAGGAAACACGTAAGAGCACCGCGACCTTTTTGGCCTATTAAGTGTTTATTGTCCCTGTACCCTACCATAACTCGATAGCTTTGGCTAATCTAAGTGTCTTTAAGGGAGCCATGTTACTTTGAATGAGGTTTCTAAGTTGAATTTTGGCGGCATAGTGTCGGACAAATAATTAAGGGACGCAACTTTTAAGGAAAGTAGTTCATCAGTGAATCTTTTCCTTGCTACTGCCACGCAGTGACATGCTCTGTCGTTTCTGTGTCTTTGAGACAGAGGCGGCAGATGTCGGTTTCAGCTAGACTCATATTATTGAAGTGGTGGCTTACTCTACTATGCCCCGTAAATAGGCCGACTAGAGTACTAGCAACTCTGGCTGAATTTTAGAATATCCTCCAATTTTTTTTTTATACGCTAGATGAAATCTGCGAGTATATTGTGTTTGCCTTACCATTTGTAACGCTAAGAAATAACGCTCGCACATACCCGCCAATGGTACAGACATAGGTATTTGTTGTCGGTTAAAAACTTCGATTCCGAGTGACCGCCTGTCCGTCCGTCTGTCTGTCCGTCTGTTCGTCTGTGCGTCTGTCTACAGCATAACTCTCGAAAGCTTTCAGCTACATATACATAGTGCTAAAAACTTATGTGTGTCATTTTTAGAAAAAAAGTGATTTTAAGTTCGTAAATGGGCTACATCTCCAAACTCCTCCCATACAAATTTCATGAAATTTCGAAAAATTAAGATATTGATTTTTCCTTGAAACTATTTAAGCTACCAACTTGAAATTTAGGTCAAAGTATAATGATATAGAGGTCAATAATATCACGGAATATTGATCCGATCCCCCCACTCTTTCTACCCCCACACAAATGGACCATTTTGAAAAATACATATTTTATATTTTCATTGAACCTAGTAAAGCTGAAAAGACGAAATTTAGCCAGAATTATTTCTACTATAATTGTAAATTATCAACTTCACCTTATTCTTTCTACCCCCTCCCGAAACGAAATTTTGAAATTTAAATTAAATTATTTTTCTTCGAAATTGTCAAAGCTATTAACTTGATATTTTGTATAAAATATAAAAATAGAAATATCAATAATACGAAAAAAATTTGTTTTCATCCGTATACTCCTTCTACCCCCTCCCATACAAATGCATAATTTCTGTTAAATGCATTATATCGATTTCCATTAAAACTAGTAAGTCCAACCTTCAAATTTTGCCAGAATTTGTTTTTTAATAATTGAAATAAATACTGGAAAAAATTATAAGCTCCGCTTCACTCCCTCTACCCCTTCCCATATAAATATCTGTATTAGAAATTCAAGCAAAGCATTTCCTTCAAATATATGAGAGCTATCGACTTTGAAATTGAGTCAAAGCATGGTGATAAGGATGATAATAAGCAGTTTCAAAATCATATTAAACGCTTCACTTTCTCTGCCACCTCCCATACAAATGCCCCAATTTCAGGAAAACAATTTCTTTAAAAATAATGGAAACTAAAAACTTTAAATTCAGCAAAAAATAATCGGCATGCCCTGTTCGGTGTTATATAAGAAAACCTCCCCTCTACTTCTACCACCTCCCATGCAAAAGTCTGTATTCACTATTCAAAAGAATTTGAGATGACATATTTTTCGGTATATTAAGGTCATTCTCACTTCATCTGGAATATCATATGATTGGGCTTTAAGCCCAATCATAATTCTGTTATGTTTTTTTTTTGTGGTAGGTTAAATTTCTTTGAGATTGATAAACCTGAAAGTCTATTCCAGTAGATTCTATGCTCTTGTTCAATCCACTCTCTAAGTATAAGATTGAAGTGTCCTTTTGGTTTTCCACAGAATGGCTCTGGTCCAATAAAATTTGTTCCTGCGCCATTTTTGCGAGGCGGTCTGCCTCTTCATTTTCCTCAATGTCTTGGGACCCACATTAATGTTACTTTGTTCCTTTTTCCCAGGATGATTAGGTTTTGAAGGCAGTCCGTGTTTGTTGGATGCTAGAGCTTTGAGAACTGCCTGACTATCCTGACTCCTAATAGTCTCTTGGATACATAGCTCCATTGCAATAAGTTCGGCTTGAAAGATTGTGGCTTCCTTACCAAGAGGTTTTGAAACCGAGAAGTTAGGACCTATGACTTCGGCTCCAGTACCCTTCGAGGTGCGCGAGCCATCTGTGTACTCTTCCATTTCAGGTATCATGGATTGCCATCCCTTGCGTTCTCTGATTATTAATTTGAATGAAGTTTCTAAGTTGAATCTTGGCGGCATAGTGTCGGACAAATAATTAAGGGACGCAACTTTTAAGGAAAGTAGTTCACCTTGCAATGAAATATTATGGCTTGTGGAGTTTCTCTGAAAGAAAATGGCACATTTAAGCCACATTGTTACGGAGGATGGTGAAAAAGGAAAAAAGAACGATTAACCCCATGGAAAAAAAATTCCAAAAATCGGGCGCAACTTTATTATTCTTGGGGCAAGTTGAGGATGCGTGGAAAGTCAATCTGCAGGTTAGAGTGGTTAGGGAAGACTAAGTAAAAGGGGGTTCTAGGGCGGGGCAGTTGTCAATTCTATAACACTTAAATGCGATTAAGTTCAATAGCTTTAGTATATACGAGGGTCGTTTGATAAGTCCCTGGCCCAAATGACAAAACGTGGTTTCACGAAAAAGTTTTTGCTATCGCTAGGTAGATGGCACTTTCGAACGGTCTCATGAATTTTTTCAGGTTTCTGTAGGTAACAGTTTGTTTTTGGCAGCCAAAAACTGGTTTGAAGAAAAAGAAGATCTTGTTCCACCACGACAACGCCCCTGTCCACACCTGCGCGGTTTCCATGTCCAAATTACACGATTTGCGGTATGAGATCGTTGACCACCCACCTTATTCGCCCGACTTGGCCCCATGTGACTTTTTTTTGTTCCCCAAATTGAAAACTCACCTCGGTGGACAAAAATTTTCATCGAACAAAGAGGTGAAAGACGCCGTTTCCCAATTTTTTGCAGACTGTGACAAAAATTTCTTTTTGAACGGTATGAAAGGACTTAAGAAACGTTGGACCAAATGTATTAACCTCCAGGGAGATTATGTTGAAAAATAAAAAAAAATTTTCCGGAAAAAATGCTTTTTTCTTACTTGGGCCAGGGACTTATCAAACGACCCTCGTATAATCAATTTTCCATTCGTTTATTTATGCAAGTTTGGGTTTGTATGGAGGGGTGAAGGAGGGTGGAAAGGTGACAAGTTGTCAAATGATTGCTTGAATCACGATCAAAATTGTCTTTATAAAATGTTACTTTTATAATATGCTTAGAATTCCTATGAAATTCGGTGTATTTTACATATTCGAAACCAGACATTCGTATGGAAGGGTGAAGAGGAGGAAGAGGTGAGGGAATCGGAAAATTTGTGATGCAGTTTTATCAAGTTTCTCCTGAAAGGTTTCGTAAAAAATTCCAAGTTCGCAGCTTTTAATTTGCCGGTTATTGTTTTTTCTCCCATTATCTGCAATGCACAGAAATAGAGGGAGGGATTAATCGGAAATAGGAAGGTAGAGGGGAATGAGGACAACCGTAACGAGTGATGAAGCTGGTGTATTTATCAGTTGAACTGGCTTCAACTGACAAATAATTACAGATGTTTTTGGGACTGAATGATATAAAGCGAACAGAAACCATCTACTGAGTTTATAGACCTTCTTGAAGTGGAACTGTTTCACTTTTACATTGTGGATGAATTGAAGAACACATTAAATTATGGGAAAACGCTAGAAAAAGGGATCTGTTAACAACATAAATTAAATATGATTCAAAAATTAGAAATTTGGTTACTAATTTTAAAATAGGAGATAGAATCTTAAGGAGGAATGTCAGACGAAACTGTAAAACCGACGATCAATGACTAGGACCTTATACAATTATAAAAGCGAATAAAGCTAGTGTACAGGTGAAAATATTTAGGAAATTCGTACAAATAAATAATAAACACGTTAAGCTCTATAGAGCCTAGGGTATAGTCTAGTGGGTAGCGTGTTTGGTTTACAATGCGAAGGTCGTGAGTTCAAATCCCGGTCAACGCATAATTCCACCACACTACCTGCTTGAATATACCTTGGTTACCTCAATCTACGAAAATGAAAAATTCGTAGATAGAGGGTTGTGCGAAGAGCTAACAACTCTTCCGCAATAAATAATGAAAATGTTAAGGAACCTGAAGGGCAGGAGGCCAAGGCTGGGCTGTAGCGCCATTGAAGAAGAAGAAGCTCTATAGAGAGAATTCCTGGGATGATTACTTCTATTTTAGGCTGACAAGAGTCAGACAAGAGGCAGCTTGCGAAGTCAAGAAGGTGAACAATTTTTCAATCTACTTCATAACATAAGTGATATTTGCACAGCCAAATTGTAGAGTGTAGAAACTTCAAGACGAACAGTCAATTACAAGTACGCAGATTATACCATAATCTCAATAGAATTTACGGCATTAAGGATATAACTTCTAATTTAAGATATAAACATCGACTATTTTGAAATTTAAAAAGAAACAAACGCAGTGTTTATTTGAAAAGCTCTGATGTTTTTATTTTAATAAAGAGTATAGACATAGAGAGTATGAATGGAACAGTATCCGACAAACGCTGCACGACCGACACAAAAATAAATGGGGCTAAATTCATTATAATTTAAAATAGGCAGCTTTAATAGGACACCCTTTAGAAGAGGTTTACAAGACTAGATAGGTTCAGATCTGAAGTTTCTATTTAGAACAATGTCAGCAAACGACACTGGACAAATAGAAAGAATATTACATACATTTCAAGAAAATGACAATAACATTCAAGCAGGTATAAAATATAATTTATTGTTACCAAGCAGACCAAAATCATTAGTGTGAAACAAAATTAAATTAAAAACATAACAGAATTATGATTGGGCTTAAAGCCCCTAGATGAGATGGAAATGACTTTAATATACCGGAAAATATGTCGTCTCAAATTCTTTCGAATAGTGTATAGATACTTTTGCATGGGAGGTGGTAGAAGTAGATGGGGAGGTTTGTATTTTTCGTATATGACACCGAACATGGCATGCAAAATGTTTTTTGCTGAATTTAAAGTTTTTAATTTTCATTATTTTTAAAGAAATTCGTCATAGTTTCCCTGAAATTGGGGCTTTTGTATGGGAGGTGGCAGAGGAAGTGGAGCGTTTAAGATGATTTTGAAACTGCTTATCATCATCCTTATCACCATGCTTTGATTCAATTTCAAAGTCGATAGCTCTCAAATACTTGAAGGAGAAATGCTTTTCTTGACTGTATAATACAGATATTTGTATGGGAGGTGGTAGAAGGAGTGAAGCGGAGCTGATAATTTGTTCTAACACTTATTTCAATTATTAAGAAACAAATTCTGGCAAAATTTGAAGTTTGTACTTTTTCTAGTTTAAATGGAAATCGATAAAATGCATTTAACAAAAATTACACATTTGTATGGGAGGGGGTAGAAGGAGTGTACAGATCAAAACAAATTTTTTTCGCATTATTAATATTTCTATTTGTATACTTTATACAAAATATCAAGTTGATAGCTTTAACAGTTTCGAAGAAAAATAATTTAATTTAAATTTCGTGAAATTTGTATGGGAGGGGGTAGAAGGAGTGAGGTGAAGTTGATAATTATTTTTAAAATAAATTGCAATTATAGTAAAATGAATTCTGACAAAATTTCGTCTTTTTAGCTTTACTAGTTTCAATGAAAATCGAAAATATGTATTTTTCAAAATTGTCCTTTTGTATGAAGGGGGTAGAAGGAGTAAGGGGATCGGGTCAATATTCGGTGTTATTAATGACATCTATATCATAATACTTTGACCTAAATTTCAAGTCGATAGCTTAAATAGGTTCAAAGAAAAATCAATTTCTTAATATTTCGAAATTTCATGAAATTTGTATGGGAGGGGGTAGAAGGAGTGGGGATGTAGCCCATTCACGAACTTAAAGTTACTTTTTTGCTAAAAATGACACACAACAATTTTTAGCACTATAGCTCAAAGCTTTCGAGAGTTATGCTGTAGACAGACGCACAGATGGACAGACAGACAGACGGACAGACGGTCACTCGGAATCGAGGTTTTTGAGCGATAACAAATGTTTCTCTCCCTTGGCGGCTCTGTGCGAGCGTTATTTCTGAGCGTTACAAACGGTAAGGCAAGCACAATATACTCTCAGATTTCATCTTGAGTATAAACATAACAGGGCTGCGATTGCGTATAAAGCGCAATCTTACGATACTCTAGATGAAACAGATTTTTTTGTGATCCCAAGAAGTTTTGTAAGGGAAGTGAAAGAAGGAATGATAGAATAAAATCGATTTTTTGTGAAGTTGTGAAACTGTGTCATATTGTACCACCTCCCGTACAATAGAAGCTAATCAAATATTTTTTCTGATCTTAGTGATAATACTAATTAAGTATTTATTTCAAAATATGAGCTCAATAAATGTTATATGTTCTGAGAAAATCGTCTTAGAGCATTTCATGAAGTGTAGTTTGTATGGGAGGGGGTGGAAGAAAAGGGAGGACGCAAATAATTTTTCTACTGTAGATTTTATTTATTTATTTATTTATTTCAGTCTACAGATAAAAAAACTCCAACAGACTACTAACAATTATACAACCTTACAAACTATTCGTAAAATAAGAAAACAAAAAATAAAGTTACTATTAAAATAAAAAAAAAAGATAAAAACTATGTGATACTACAAATCGATTGTGTAAGATAATCGTAATAGCTCACATCTGAAAGCAACTCTACCAGAAGTCAATTCCACAAGATGACAAACTTTATTGTAACAAGTACAACAATATGTAATTGGTTCATATTGACCTTAGGACGTTCTGTGAGAAGGAATATGAAGAAGGGGTCCAGTTCTCAAGGAGCATCTAGGAACATTAGATATTGAACAATGTAAGCAACGAGGTAGATTTAATTTTGTAACTCAAAACATCCTTCACGAACATAACACTAATAATAAACCGTCTAGATTCTAGAGTTTGGAGACCAAGAAGAAAACACCTTGAATTATAAGAAGGCATTTCATTTTGCCAGTGAAACCTACGAACCGCAAAGCGAGTAAATGATTTCTGCACAGCCTCTATGCGCGCCCGGTGAAGTGAGGTATGAGGATTCGACACAACAACTGCATACTCGAGATGAGAGCGAACTAGCGACATATACAATGTCTTCAATGTGAAAGGATCATGAAAATCAGTGGAGTTCATTTTAATAAAGCCTAACATTTTGAATGACTTAGAACATATATGGTTAATGTGAGGAGAAGGATCAAATTTGTGATCAAACATAACTCCAAGATCACATATGCCATCCGGAGTGTCAATTATTATTCCATAAATATTATATGCGAAAGAGAATGGTGTGAGAAGGCGGTAAAGAGAATATTTTTTACATTTAGAAGGATTTAAATCAAGATTATTATTTCTACACCATAAAACCAATGCATCAATTTCCGCTTGAAGAAGTAAGCAGTCGAAAAGACTTGAAATTGAGGCATAAATTTTCAAACCGTCAGCAAATATCAAGAATGATGCATGAGAGAATACTTGACCGATATCATTTATAAATATAAGGAATAGAAGAGGTCCTCAATGACTTCCTTGGGGCACTCCCGACCTCGCCTTTATAATTTCAGACTTGAGTGAGTCAATTAATAATTGCTGCTTACGACCGCTCAAATACGAACAGAACCATTTAAGAAGTGATGAATGAATTCCGAAAGCACTAAGTTTTTCCACTAAAAGATCAATATCAACACGATCAAATGCTTTCGTAAAGTCAGTATAAATGATATCGACCTGAGCACCCTGTTCAATCGCATTAAGTGCAAAGTTCTTAAAAATTACTAGATTAGTAGTAGTAGATTTGCCCGACATGAAACCATGTTGCTCATCGCATATACCATTATTAATGGCTGATAATAAACTGTGTTGCACCAAACTTTCAAAAAATTTAGGTAAGGGAATTTCGCAATACCCCTGTAGTTCGTGACTTGATCACCACGACCAGATTTCAATAGGGGCTTAATAAATGAAAATTTACAAGTATCTAGAAATATTCCAAGTTTTAATGAAAGATTAAAAATTATTGTAAGCGCAGAAGATAAAGTAGATCTACACATTTTCAACATTGAATTACAAAATAAATCAGGCCCATAGAATGTGTCATCATTCAACTTACGTAAATTAAGTTCAATTTCATCACAATCAAACTGAACAAGCCCCAGATCAGCATTAAAATAAGCATTACCAAAATTAAGCGAGCGAGAGTTACGAGCTATAATTAAACTGTGGTCCATATACCGACTCAAAATTATCAGCAAATAGATCACAACTTTCTTGCAAATTGTGAGAGGTCACACCATTATATTCCAAACAGCTAGGTATCGCACAAAAATTATGGCTAAGGTAATTCTCAATAGGATTAGTGATGTCGTCGAGAGCACCCTCGAAGTTTATCAGGCTGGATTCCGTAAAGGGTCGTCTTGTACCGACCACACAAATACCCTACGGATAATATTAGAGCAGTCAGCCGAAATGGGTTCGCCACTACATCTCATGTTTGTGGACTTCGAGAAGGCTTTCGACAGCGTTAAGCGAGATTACATATGGAATGCTTTGCGTAGGAGAGGTATTCCAAATAAGGTCATAGCTGTGATTGGAGAATCCTACGAGGATGCAAGGTGTCGCGTCTTGCATAGAGGAGAGCTGTCCGAGAGCTTTCCTGTGCGAACGGGTGTCAGACAAGGCTGCATATTATCACCAGCCCTGTTTCTGGTGGTAATAAATGACATCTTGAAAGCTGCACTGGAAGGTGGGGAAGGTAAAGGTCTTCAATGGAGACTATTTAACATCTTAAGTCACCTTGATTATGCTGATGACGTGTGTTTGCTTGCACATACCCGTTCGGACTTAGAGTCAAATGTTCGCTCGTTGCATTCTAAATGCAAAGAGGCGGGACTGAAAATAAATGTGCGTAAAACCAAGTACATGCACATGGGTTCGAACGCAAGCACACCGATTGTTCTTAATGGGCAGGATGTGGAAGAGGTGCAAGATTTTTGCTATCTCGGAAGCATTGTCAGCATGGACGGCGGAGCCGAAAAGGATGTTGAGGCTTGGCTAAATAAAGCTCGTCAGGCCTTCGGTATCCTTTCCCCTTTCTGGAGGTTAAGAGAGATCTCCCTTCGCACGAAGCTGCGAGTTTTTGACGCATGCGTCAAATCCGTGTTGTTATATGGTTGTACTACGTGGAAAGTGACCGTTCGACTTACCAAGAAACTACAGACTTTCGTAAACCAATGCCTCCGACGCATTTTAGGTATATTCTGGCCAGAAATGATCTCCAACGACGAACTTTGGAGTACAACTCGCCAGACTAAAATAGGTATTGAGATTCAACGGCGAAAGTGGCAGTGGATCGGTCATACTTTGAGGAAACCAGAGCAAAACATCGCAAAACAGGCTCTGGATTATAACCCTCAAGGAAGACGTCGGGTTGGTCGACCATGTAACACATGGAAGCGAGCAGTTGAGCAGGAGGCCAGAGGAATAAACAAGTCCTGGCAACAGCTTAAAGCCGATGCGCAGGATCGCGCCTTGTGGAAGAGAGTTGTTTCTGTCCTATGCCCCTATAGGGGGTCTTAACAGGAATTTGATTGAGGTATCGCAGAACTAGAACGCTTCAATTTAATGAAACTCCAAAAAGCTTTAGAATCATTCTTGATATTATTCTCAACCGACGAAATATAATTTCGAAACAAGAATTGATGAAAATAGTGATACTCTTTATGAAGTAGTTTTTAGATACACCGATTATATTCACTAGGAAATAACTTATAAGCTTTATATGCGCTAAATAGTTATTAAACCTGACGTAATCACCCTTACGAAAATCATACTTAGAATTGACAATATTAATGTGATCAAACTTATAGAAACTAATATTAAGAATAAATGGTAAATGATATATAGGTCAATTAGCGATAAAGGATAAATTACCTTTTCAATATTGCAAATTAGTTCTGGACTTATAATCAAATTTTTATACGGTAAATTGATATTATCATAAAAGTAACATATTCCAAATTTCAGGTCAATAGCTTTTATACTTTTCGAGCAAATTCGTTTATTGTCAAATTGCGCAATTGTGTCATTTTGTATGGGAGGGGGTAGAAGGGGTGGAGCGATTTGGCCCGTCAACGAACTTGACCTTAAATTTTTGTCAAAAACGACGTGTACAAAATTTGAACTATCTAGCTCAACGTGTTATCAAGCTAGAGAGCGCAGAGACGAACGAAAGGACATCCGGTTCTGAGATTTTTGAGTGATAATATTAACTTCTGTATCATTCAATTTTTTCTCCGAGCATTATTTCTTAGCGTTGCAAACTTTAGAGCAAACTTATAATACTCTCAGATTTCATCTAGAGTATAATTAGGGTTAATGATTTAAGAGAAATGACAAATATAACGACGGTGTTTTGATTAAACCTCCGAAGTGCATTTTTTTTTTTTTTCCAAAATAGTATATGGTATCAAGAGATCTTACGTCATCAGCCCGTTCTTTCTATCCAACCTCCTATGTATAAAGTTTAACCATGACACCACAAAAAAAAATAAAAATTTGCAAGAACAAGTTACCTAGGTTTATTCTAAACAGTTTACTGTTACTTACATAAATATGAAAGATTGCACTCAACTCACATAGGCGATTTCATCAAAACAACGACGATAAATAATAGCACAACAGAACAAGAAAAGTTATTAAACTCAGAAATATATTATAATGCATTTTATAACAAAATCAATCATAAAATAAGAGGTGATAGATTTAAGAATAGAAATAGTTAGAGGTGCAGTTTTATTTTTTAAGTAAGTGCTTTGCATCCATTTATTATGGAGCTCAAAAATTTTATAAATTATCAGGAGTTAATAAAAGATTTAACGTTATTAATATATTAGAGATAAAAGAGTAGTTGTAGTCTTAGGAATAGATATTTTAAGTTCACAAGAACTGGCGCAATTTGAAGTAATTACCTTGTCATACGAGGAAAACTATCATACTACTCTAACGCAAAATACATGGGAGATCACTATCTATTACAATTGATGCGTTTCAGCCGAGCATTGAAGGAAAAACGGCCGCAGTACCAAAAGAGGCACGACCAAGCGATTTAGCTGCACGACAACGCTCGGCCACATGTTGCTTAGGTTGTAAAAACCTACATGAAAACACTGAAATGGGACATCCTATCCCACCTGCTGCATTCTGCAATCGCCCCTTCTGAATCCGATCGATGACGCATGGCCTGGCTGAGCAGCACTTCCGTTCTCTGAAGAAGTCCAAAAATGTATCGATTCGTGGATCGCCTCAAAAGACGCATCGTTTTTTCGAGGTCGTATCCGACCATTGCCAGAAAAATGGGAAAAAGTAGTGGCTAGCGACGGACAGTACTTTGAACCATAATATGTATTCACTTTTTAAGAATAAAGCTTCAAATTTTGGGAAAAAAACGACGATTTCGAAATATGCACAAGAATGTTAAGGTCCCGATCTCTTTTACACGTTTCTTATCGAAGAACCAATTATGATAGTAATGAGCCAATTTCTAAAATATTGTAGTATAATTCTATAAGCGATAAATTTAACTTCAGTAATACTAGAACATTATTTAAATCTGTAGTTTTTGAAGCATTTGTCTTTTATAACAACAATTTGTGACAATAAAGTTGTAATTAAAATTATCCTGGAAAATGATAATTCAATTTTTTTTAATAAGCAGGTAGGGCTGTCTTAATTACTATCCCAAAAATTAACGCGGTCTGTTAATCAGTTTGTTTACAGTAGCTGGTTGAACCGGTACACCTCAGTAGTCCACCGTGATTTTTAAAGCGGATAAAAATATGGAACAAAGAGTTTGTCTCAAATATTGTGTTTCCAACCAAATTTCGTGTGCGGAATCGTTGCGAATGTTGGAAAAGGCTTACGGTGTTTTCGTAATATCAAAAACACGAGCCTACGAGTGGTACAGTACCGTTCGTTGAAGACATGCCTTGTTCTGGACGACCTTCGACCTCTTCAACTGACGAAAACATTGAAAAAGTGAAGGAAATGGTGCTCGAAAATCATCACGTCACCACGCCAAAGCCGCTCAAAAATCTAGACGTGGGCGAATCCGTAAAAAACGGCCGGATTTATAGAAGGAGAATTTATGAATTTCCCACGATGATAATGCGCCATCGCATACAGACACAATGGTGACCGAATTTAAGGCCAAAAAAGTAACAAATTCCATGAATCACCGTATTAACCAAATTTTGCCCAGTGTGTTTTTTTTTCAAACAATACATTATGTTATTACCCTTGAAATCGTACTGAATTTAAACAACTAACATTTAAAGTAACATCGTAACATTATGAAAGGCGAACCGCAATGACAGACCTCCACATCGATTTCGTTCCGCTTAGCCACCATCGCATCGTATCGTATTTCAAGATACTAAAAACATTCGTTGAGAAGACGATAATGACGACGAAAAACATGATAAGGTCCGATCCATCTCCTCTTACATTTATTTCATGGATTCGAACTATGGCATCCACTTCATTCATTTGTACCGGTGATCCAATTAATCATATCTTTGAGCGTTAATAATCATTTTATATTCGAGCCCACTATAACTGTTCCAACAAGTTTCAAGTTCTTGGGAAGTATTGGGCAGATTTCCGTGGTTTCCAAAGTCCCAAAAAACGAAATATGGACAAAAACTCTCAAAAATATATTAGTATCGCTCTCTCGCTTTCTTTTTATGGTATACTCTCGGGCATCATGTTCTATTGGATCGACAGATCTATACATTTCTTCATCTGGGTGGAGAAAACCGAGTCATTTTTAATGTACCCAAGACTTTAAACAAACACTACTGCATAAGCTTTCTCAAGTACCAGCTTCGAAAAAAGGTGATGTGATGACGACGAATTTCCCGAAAATTATATATGAGCATTAAAGATTGATATGATATATCTGGTTCGAGGTGATGTTGAAATGTGTAATTTTGATGAGTTTCTCTGCGCATTGAATGAATTGTTACGAAGATAATTATGAACTATTTTGACTTTAATTCGAGTGCGAGGACACAAAGATGATGTCACAGATGACTGAAAACTAGACTGAAGTGAATTTAGTAAATTATAGACAAAACAATGCTTTTGAAAACACCCAAGGATCTTGAGTCTAGAGTATCGCATGATTAAGCTTTACGCCCTATCGTAGTACTTTTATGTTTTCTTGCATTTTTAAGCTAATTTTTTTTTTTTGAAACGCGAAAAAACAAAATTTTAGGGTAGCAATCTCCATTTCTCTGTCAACCACAACACTTTATTATTAGAGTAATAAAGTAAAATGAAAGAATCATCTGATCAGAAAGATATTAAGTCATTTCTAAGTACCTAGTCCTGCCATAAGTTCTGTCACATAATTTCTCACATTGGCAACAACTTTATTTTATGAGTGACATTTCCATATCGGCCAGTTTTATAAACGTCATAATGTTGTTGACAGTTGATGGTCATTTAAAGTGTGTTCGTTAACGTGTGAAGATGGAATGGGGTGTAATAGAAAACCGAACTGCAGTGATTGCACTACATAAGTGTGGAAAATCCGCGAGTGAAATTTTCAAGTTGTTGTGCCCGTTAAAAATAACGCAAAGATTTGTGTATCGTGCGATCCAGAGATATAACGCGATCCAGACTATTGAAGATCTACCTCGTTCTGGACGTCCGCGTGATGTACGTTCTTCTGCTGCCATCAAAGCGGTCGAGAGTCGAATTCGTCGAAATCCGCTTCGTAAACAACGAATCATGGCTCGAGAGATGAACATCTCCACCCGAAGTATGTCTCGCATCATAAAATCTGACCTCGGGATGAGTGCCTTTCGACGATCAACGGGACATTTGCTGACTGAGCAGTTGAAGCAAATTAGGAGCACCAGATCGAAAGAGCTCCTTCGGCGGTACGGCAACAACAAACATCGAGAAATTTTATTTACCGATGAAAAAATTTTTACGATGGAGGAACATTTCAACCGCCAAAATGATAAGGTGTATGCCCACAGCTCCATAGAAGCCCGAGAAGTTGCCACTAGGGTACAGCGAGGACATCATCCAGCATCAGTCATGGTATGGTGGGGTGTCAGCTACGAAGGGGTCACCGAGCTTCATTTTTGCGAAAAAGGCGTAAAAACTGCAGCGAAAAATTATCAAACGGACATCCTGGAGGGATGTGTGAAGCTGCTGAACTCTACGCTATTCAACAATCGACATTGGGTTTTCCAGCAAGATTCTGCGCCAGCCCACAAAGCTCGAACCACACAAGCGTGGTTGGAAACCAATATTCCACAGTTTATAAGGGCGACGGAATGGCCTTCTGGGAGCCCAGATTTGAATCCCCTGGACTACAAACTGTGGGCGGAGTTAGAGTCCATGGTGTGCACGAGACGACACCCAAATATCGAGAGCCTTAAGCGATCTTTGACAGAAGCAGTAGCTAATTTTCCGCTAGAAACAGTGCGTACTGCTATCGATGACTGGCCCAACAGATTAAAGAGCTGTGTTAAGGCTAAAGGCGGCCACTTTGAATAATTTGTTGCTTATTTTACTTCCATTAGTATGCCAAAATAAAATATATTTTCCTTTGTCAAAAACTCTTTTTCATTTATACAAAAATTGCCCATATACGTGTGACAGAACTTATGGCACGACTAGGTACATATGAGAGACTACTTATTTTCTTCAATAGTACAACAGCCCAAATTGGAATTTGGCGTTCTGACCTTCAGGTTGCCAGCCCTTCGCACATTCCTCTATTTACGAATTTCCATTTTCGCAGATTTAGGTAGCCAAGATATACCCAAGCAGGCAGTGTGCTGGAATTATACGTCGACCGGGATTTGAACTCAGGACCATCGCATTGTACACCAATAATTGCAGAGACGGAAAAGTCTAAGGATGTAGGACTATCTAGAAAGGAACCTCAACCAAGTACATCTCAAGGAGGAATGACCGTACATGACAGCGATCTGACGCCAATCTCAGAGATAGAAGCAGAAAACGAAGACATACGAAGTACGGAAATTGATAAACGTAAAGATAACGATAAGTAATAGAATACAAGGAAATACAAAAAGGATTGATAAGGGAAGCACACGATGTATTTTTAGGAGAACACAGAAGATTCAGATGACCAAACATAAGAAAAGACGTAGAGGAATATAAAAAGAAATGCAACGCATATCAGAAACACAAGATAGTGAGGCAAAACATGCGAAACCCAAAGACAACTGTGTTCAAGGTAGAAAAATCACTGGAGAAGATTCATTTCGATTATATTAGTCCATTAAAAACTGGAACTGAAAAAGAATTGAAAATTAAACATAGGTCTTACAATTCAGGATAACCAAACAAAATTTATTCAATTTATTCCGATGAAGGATATTAATGAAGAAACGATTCCTAGTAAGTTAATCGACATTTCGAATTCTTACCAAATTATAAGCCATATACCTACAGCTGTGCAAAATAATAGCATAGCATAAAAAATAAATTATTTTGGCATACAAATGTTTAAATTTATTATTAATTCCAAAGTTTTGATTGTTCATTGCATTAACAACAAATAATATTTAATTTAGAAAGTAGTATCTCCATTTTGCTATGCAAAAAATAGCAGTGAAGCAAATATTTCCCAGTTACATTAAAAATTAATAACCTAAATTCAATAATTAGTTACGTAATATGGTAATGCTTAGTGATAAAGCCTTTATTAAGCAAAGATTTAGCTAGTCTACTGGTATTCTAGGGGTCATTATTATAGCATGGGTGCTAATGCTGGCATATTTTCTACTACATATGGTAAAAAACCTTTTGTCATTATGCCAACTTTTGCAAATATGTCCACATAGACATTTGCATTTACGGTCTTTTATCTGAAATAAGAGGCCCATACCATAATATGAGAAAGATCCCAAACAGCTATTGTCGCACAACCATGCTTGCCACCTTTAATGTATACCATGGATCATAAGCGGCATTCCGCGGTCGCCTTATGTATTGTCGTCCTCTACCACAATCAAGCAGAACAATTTTGGACTCTAATGGTTTGGTGAATGTTTTCACAGTGCATTTCGAATTGAAAGAAAAGTTTTCCGGGTTCTACACTGTTACGCTTTATTATTCGTGACGTTTCGGTCCCTGCTGAGACCTTTATCAAACTGTTTGATAGCCAGATCATCTGCATATCATTGGACTTCCAATCCAGAGTTTGTAAGTTCGAAGAGAAGATCATCAACTACCAGACACCATAAGATGAGAGAAAATACAGTTCAAATTTTTCTTCCAAGTCGATCACAATATTTTATTATTAGAATAATAAAGTAAAAGTACCAAAGCAGATAATAATGAATAATTGCATCAATAACGGTTATTTCCCAGATTCTTGGAAACTTGCTAAATTAAAATGAAAAACGTACATAAATACTATTGATACTTTCCGATCGATTTCAAAGCTGTCTAACGTAGGTAAACTCCTAGAAAGAGCTATCGCCATTGATTTTGAAGACTTCTGTGACGAATTTAACATAATACCTGACGAACAGATTCAAAAGACAACACTCTACTGAACATGCACTTATTAAGATTCAACACGACATTACGAAGAACTTAAACGATAGACAAACAACTGTGGCATGCTTCTTAGATGTGAAAAAAGCGTTTGACTTAGTGTGGATTAAAGGCCTTCTCTGTAAACTTATTATGAAAAACATCTCAATACATGCTCTGAAGTTGTTGTACAGTTTATATGACTAATAGGAAACTTTACGTTGAATTAGCTGAAGGAAAATCGAACATCGTCAACGTCAACTCTGATGTAACTCAGGGTTCAGTAAATGGACCAAAGCTCTACAATTTCTTTTTGCACGACTTTCCTCACTATAATTTCACAACAGAATCTGCAAACGTTGTATCTCAGGCAATATTATATGCCGAAGACACTATAATTTATTCACATTCACATGATCCCAAAATAGCCTTAACAGAGGTCAATAAGCATCTAAATATAATAAATGAGTTCTATTCGTCATGGGGAGTAAGTAAAAATGTAGAAAAATCGGCGCTTATCTGCTTTCGTAATCCCAGCGGGAAAGGCTACAGAAACACAGTAAAAAAAAGCAAAAGCCTTCAAATCTCTTTAGATGGAAAAAAAATTCCATTTAAAACAGATATAAAACATCTTGAGATCCATTTCAATAACTTATTTCGTTTTAACACTCACGCTAAAATTGTCCTTAAAAAAGCTAATCGAGTATTTAACATGTTTGCACCCCTTTTACACTACAAGTCTAAACTAAACAGAAGGTGAAAGCTGCTTCTATATAGACCAATTCCAAGTAAAAATAAAGCCATTAAATTCTATCAACACCGAGATTTGAGCCACTGCCGTGGCTAAAAAGTATAAAAGTAAAATACTCATATATTTTATATTATGATTATAAATTTCCATTTAACAATTTTTGATTTTATTCGTATTTTAAAACTTTAGAGAGTACATAAATGTAACAACATATTTTTTTTTATTTTTTAATGTAAATCCACAGAATTAATGAATATCTCTTTCGGGCAAAGTGCAATATGTACAAACAAAATTTTCAAGCTAATAAGAATAATACTTCTGTAAAATGTCATTCATTTGTCTCAAAAGAACAAATACTCTTTTAAACCATGGAATTTGTCAATGCACTTCTTAGTGTCGAACTACTTAAAAAGTTAGCTAGATTATGGGTTATTTTAAGAATTAAACATTATACATTTATTCAAGGCAATAAACTTAAACTTATTAAAATAATAAAGTAAAAGTACCAAAGCGGATATAAACATTGAGGAGATCCCGACAAAAAAATTCGTCTAAGCACCTTTGAATTTACGAGTGTTGTGATATTTTTACGGTTTCTTTTTCAAGCTACGAGTATAAAGTCACAAATTTTCTTGTTTTTTTTCTTTTTTTTGTAAAAGAACTTTAAGTTAGTTGACGAGTCACTTCCCAATCCTTTTAAACTCTTCTGAAAAAGTTGTTTAAAATTCGAAAGTACAATAAATAATTACTTTCAAGAATTATAATTATCCAACAAAAGACATTAAGTTTTTTTTTAAATTCATATTTCATTTGGGCTTTGACATTCGTATTCGGTAAACTAGCATACATACATTGCAGCACTGATATAGAATTTATCTTTTTTAAGCAGAATTTCAATTTAATATCTGTATTACATTTTGAGAGATATAACTGTTCGAAATTTTGAAAAGTGGCATCGTTTTTTAAAGTTCCTTATTTACACCCGCTAATGCCATATACAAATCTTTTATTATTTTGTTTTCTGTGTTGATCGAATACAATAAAGTGACACCATCATCACTAAAAACAAACAACACAACAAAGAAAATACATGATTTAATGGTAAGCAACGAAGATGCATGCCATAAGCTTCACGGATTTGCCAATTAGACAAAGTTTTCACCCTAAAGAAAACCCAACTCCTACCTATACTATGTCGACTATCTATACACAAATTTGTAATATTTAACCAACAACCAGCCTCTTATTTTCTTCACCCATTATGCCCGAATACTCTGATAAAAACTTATTGCTATAGAGTTAAAATTGTGTTGAGGTAGACACACATTTTGAATTAAATTTCTAACCTTAAAAATAATTTAAAGTGTTTATGGGGTTTCCTCTTTCTATCATATGGCTTTCAGGACAGTATGATAGTAGTGTTGGGTAGGACAAGAATTTTTGTCCCATATTTGTATGAGGGGCTCATTTGAAATTTGAGGTGGTACAATGCCCCACCTCAAATGTCCCATTCAAAAGCTCCATGTCCCATTCATACATACAATGTCCGTCCCATTCATACAATTTGCCTTTTTGAGGAGCAATGGTACCAAATGAGCGAAAAATGACGTATATTGCGCTTTTATGTGTGCGCGTAGAGTATTTTAACCCTACTAACACCGTTTCTTATTGAGATGCGGTAGTAAAATGACGTATTATTAGGTGTGGCATTTGTGGGTTGTGTTTATAATATACATTCTTTTTTATTTTATTTATTCTTATGTAATTTTAAAAATTAAAATACAAAATCTCATTAATTAATATCACAAAAAAATACATTCTTATTTATTTCAGTTATTCTTATTTACACTTATTCGGTTTCACTAGGGTTAAAACACTATACTAGCCATGTAAGTCAATCCAACAACAACAAGTTGTAGTCACAATAAAAATGACAGTTCCGTTCGCCAGCTTTTGTATGTAGCGGACACGGCGGGCTTCGTAAGAATCGCGTTTATTCTTAAATGCAGTGTTAAAAATAGTTCAGTTTTCCAAAATACTTTATTAATAGTGCTCAGCATGTAATTACTACACGTTGATATCAGTGCAATAGATTTTTAATTGAAAAAAGTGCGATGAAAGTTAAATCTCGGTTTCTCCCATCGAAAAGAATCTGTCATTCATGTGCAGAGTTCTCCGGTTCGTAATATTTCCGTGCTGAGAGCTTTGCTTTCAGCCATACAAATGCATGGGACAAAACCCGGTGAAGTGAGTGTGATTTGAGTGTTACAAATGTATTGGTCCTGCAGCCATACAAATGCATGTTTTTAATTCAGATGCGACAAAAGCTCTGAAGTGGGACAAAAACTTTGAAGTGGGACAACAATATTTTTTGTAGTGATGGGACTTTTTGACGTGCATGAATGGGACATTTGTACCACTTCTTGTATGAGTAACCCAACACTATATGATAGTTGGGACATGATTTGAAAAGTTTTCTTATATTGTAATTGATTTTGATTAATTATTTATTTAAAAAACAAATTATTAAGCGTTGTCTTTTATTATCACGAAATGCGTGCTAAGCGCGCCTCAAGAATCAACAGAATTATGTGGTTGATTAATTAGAATTAGGTTAAAATTTTTGTGCAATTATTTTTTGGGAATCGTTTCGAACTTTTGCACTTCTGTACAAGGTTTATTATGTCAGGATTTTCTTAACTAATTTGCACGCAAAATAACATAAATCACACGCACGCCAGACGTTTGAAATTTTTTTTTTTTAGATATAATTATTTAAAAAAAAAACAAAGGATGATGAGGAATTTCTCTTATTATTTTATTTATATGTTTATTAAGTTTGATTTATTATTTACAAATGTTGAAGAAAAAAAACTGTAAAATATGCGATTAGCAGCCGTCAAGTTTTGAACCGTTTGGATGAAAATTAATAAATTTTATTAAAATTTTTGCGCCCAGGTGGTGTACAAAGAAGAGAGCGCGCGTAAACTTTTTTCCACTTGAAATTGAGCAACTGAATTACGGATCGATGGAGAAAGTATAAAATAATAGCTTTCTCTATTAGAAAATGTCACTGGGGTCTATGGGGATTAAAAAAAAAAGGCTCGACCGAAAATCTTTTCCCATTCAGTTAAAAGAGGAATATAAAGAACGGCGAAACTTAAAGCGAAAGAAACTTTAAATTTTGAGGTTAATTACCGAATCATGAAGAATGTTAACTGACGGCATTGACATTTTTTGTTAAGTTTCATTTTTTTCTTTTTTTGTATTATGTTCAAGTGTTTCTCGCAATTAATAAAACTGAGAATGCCAAGATCCTTTCGAATGCTTGGTTTTTTTTTTTAGTTTCACCAGAATAAAATCCTCAATTGGAGATCGCTGGACTGTTCCTACAATTCAATTTGTGATTTTTAAAGTTCTTAAAAACAACACTGAGCTTTCGTTGATTACTTAACTATGAATGAATCGTGAGCGTTTCACTAATTGAAATTTTTTTTTTTCAAATAAAAATTTTGTGAAGTTACGTTAGTAAAGTGGATTCTGATAATCGTGAATATTGTTGAATCTGGAAGTCGGCCGTCTTATTCGCCCCCTTCTTGTCCGACTGCGACGGCGAATGAGCCGAACACTACACACAAAAATCCTGAATTTCAGCAGCAGCGCCAACGGGGGCTTTTACGCATGGAAATTCCGGGCCAAGCGCGCGACTCTAGCATTTCCAAACCGCACGCACGTTTCATAGAACTCGTGGGCACCGCTTTCACGAATTTTCTCGCTGTTTTTCACGCGTTACCGTGCAATTTTCAGCGCGTTTTTTCACCGGCGAACGAGACGACGATCCTCTTCCTCTTCCCAAAAAGTACCGTTCTCCGTCCCGACCACGTTGGGCGACGTGGTCATTGCCGAAAGTCTCTGCCGACCTTTTGAGCAACTGCAGCGGTCGGGAATTCCGTTCGACACCTAGATGGCGTGGACCCGTCACACATAACATACTATGGTCCTCTCGAGCCAAGTTAAATATTTAGGTCTTATTCTTGATAATAAATTATACTGGAAGGCCAACATTCAAGAACGAGCAAAAAGGCTACCGTAGCCTTCTTCGCTTGCAAAAAGACACTCGGTTTGAGATGGGACCTTGAGCCGCACCACATCCACAGGATGTATACCAGTTTTGTCAGACCAATTATTCGCTATGGCGGTGGTACTAAAAGCCAACGGGTGGCATGTCTGTGTAAAACAGGTGCTATTAGAACTACACCAACTACATCCCTGGAGGTAATTCTCTCACAACCTCCACTTGATCTTTTTATAAAACAAACAGCGGGCCTAGCTGCCATTAGCTTAAAAACCTCTAACTCGTGATCAGCACCACAAATTGGTCATGGCAAACGTCATTAGAGACGCAAACTCCCTTTTAGATTGCAAGTATGATTGCATGAACCAGCCGCAGGTTGAGAAACGGAAGTTTCACATTAAGTTTCCTAAATGGGCAACAATCACGATACTCAGCACCTGTACAGGTCCACATCTCTATACGGACGGATCTAAAACTAACCAGGGGACAAGTGCAGGATTTTATTCACACGACCTCGACATCCACAATTCATTTCATCTTCCAGAACACGCGACTGTGTTCCATGCAGAAGTATTAGCTATTAACGAGTTCATACAAATTTTTTTAGATATGCAGAACAGTCTCGGAAATTGTTACGTTTTCTCGGACAGCAGAGCTACACATCTGACACTCCAATCCTACAGGACCACATACAAACTAGTATACATTTGTAGACACAATTTGAATCGCTTCGCGGCTATAACCGAAATATTTCTAATTTGAATATTGCGTCATAGCGGCCTGTTTAGGAAGCGACGCGGCAGACACGTTTGCCCAGCAAGTATCTGAAAACATTAACTCCACGGCAACTGAACAGCTGCAGAATGGTCAAATCCTTTTGGGAAGAACTGATTAAAAATATTACAGCTCAGCTGTTACAGTGTCCGAAACTATTGCTGGCCTGACCACAGGTCATTGCTTCCTAAAGATGTACGCATTTAGGCTGTCTCCAAGGCGAGGCAGAGGACGGCTAAACGTAATTTTTGGCTTGATAATATCTCGCGTTCGATTGCAGAATGCAATAAGATAAATTAATTTTTGTTTTCAGTAGAACACAAAGAGGTTGGGCTAAATATCAATTTTCGACCGAATTTTTTTCAAATGATTATTGTATTATATTTATATTATCTTGTGAATCATTCACAAAACAAAACCTTTTTAAGTTTTTGTTGTTAAAAATCCCCGTTAAAAGTAACTGCCCGAAAAATAGGTTGGTGACTGAACGGGACTGATTTCATTCAGCAGATTTATCTAAAACAAAAAAAAATCAAATAGTTTTAGATTCAGTAAAACTGTGATTATGTCCGGAACTAGAAATTTAAATATTCAAGCATAAATAACACAATGGCGGGCTTTTTCGAGAAGGCACAAAAATGGTACTTTTTCACTGTTTTTTGCAACAAAATAAATAACTCAAATGAAAATTTTGCCTTGGTTTTAGTTACCGAGACGAAATTATACATTTCAGGTGTTCCAAAGGAACAAATTTCATCAAGTGGTTTCGAAAATTTCAGTTTCGCGAGACGAGAAAACGGGATTTCGATAAAAGCACGTTTATTTTTTGCCGTGTCTGGAGTAGAAATGGGCGCGTTTTTTCTTGAGTGCTCGGCTGAATATCATTGATTGTGTTTGATAGAGGGCTCCAGTAATGATTTCGCCCGATTTGAGCAACTCATAATACACGACACTCAGCTGATCCCTCCAAATACACAGCATGAGTTTTTTTCCATGAATATTCGGTTTGGCTGTCGATGTTGAAGCATATCCAGGTGGTCCCCACGATTTTCTCTTCTTTGGATTATCGTAGTGGATCCATTTTTCATCACCAGAAGCATTTCACACATGCAAAATCGGCGTTCAACGTCTCTGAGCTTCAGTTCATTTGGAATCCAATTTCTTTATTTTTGAATCATTTGCACCTAAACGATGTCAACTTGCTTGTTGAGTTACTTCTAATGTACATAAGTGCAATTTCTTCTTGCGTTTGGCACGAATATTCCTAATAATGCTTCCGATTCCGCGTCTTTGTACAGTTTCGGTCATCCACTACGTCCTTTGTCTTTCACGTCAAACTCACCGTTTCTAAACTTTTGAAACCACTCACGACAACTTCTCTCACTTAAAACAGTCTTTCATGAAAAATCTAAATTTTAACATTGAATGTTTCTTTCTTTTTAATCAAAAACCGATGGCAAGTACCAATAGAGGAAGATAAACATAGAAACATTTCAAACGAACGATAATATTTCCTTTTGAACAGCTTCCTTTGAAAGTTTGTTTCCATCCTTTATTTCCATTACAACACCAAAACCATTGTTAAAATGTCGAGTTCACGAAATAGGTAATATTTTTCCTAATTCATATAATAGACAATTTCACGGACTCTGCGTTATACATGGGTACCAAAATTTGATTAAGAAGGGAGCCTGGTTTAGAACATTGACCTTTCTATTCTTTCTGTCATTTTTTCCCAGGGGAAAATAAAACACCTACCATTATATATTTATACTCTAGATGGAATCTGAGATTATTATAAGTTTGCTCTAAGGTTTGTAACGCCAAGAAATAAGGCTCGGAGAAAAAAATGATGAATACAGAAATTAATATTATCACTCAAAAATCTCAAAACCGGATGTCCGTCCGTCCGTCCGTTCGCTCTCTAGCTTTAGAACGCGTTGAGCTAGAAAGTTCAAATTTCGTACACATCGTTTTCGACAAAAAAGTAAGGTCAAGTTCGTTAACGGACCAAATCGCTCCACCCCTTCTACCCCCTCCCATACAAAATGACACAAATGCGCAATTTGACAATAAACGGATTTACTCAAAAAGTATGAAAGCTGGCCTGAAATTTTGAATATATTACTTTTATGATAATATAAATCTACCGTATAAAAATTATGCGTGTCCTCCCCCTCCTTCTACCACCTCCCATACAAACTGTACTTGTCATGAATTACTCTAAGCCAATTTACTCATTGCGTATAAAATTTAGCAAGCTGAATTTCTGCACTTAATATTTATTTAAAATTGTTAGTAAGGGTAAAAAAAATTAGACGATTAGCTCCACCCCTTCTACCCCCTCCCATACAAAATGACACAATTTCCCAATTCGGCTATAAATGGATTTGCTCGAAAAGTATAAAAGCTATTAGTCTGACTTTCGGGATATATTACTTTCATAATGATTTCAATATACAGTATAAAAATTATTTGCGTCCTCCCTATCCTTCCAAACCCTCCCATACAAACTACACTTTTTCATGAAATGCTATAATCCGATTTTCTCAGAACTTATAACATTTATCGAGCTCACATTTTGTAATAAATACTAATTTAGTATTATCACTAAGATCAGAGAAAATTATTTGATTAGCTTTACTGCTTCTACCCCCTCCCATACAATATGACACAGTTTCACAACTTCACAAAAAATCTATTTTCTTCAAAAGTATGAATTTTACTAGTCTTAAATTTAAGAGATGTCAATTTTATAATATTTTTAGTTATTTCTGAAAAAATCAATAAAATCCCCCCACTCTTTCTACCACCTCCCATACAAACTGCACATTTCAACTAAATCTAACACACTAATTATCTCAGCTCCTATTCAATTTTTGGAGTAAGCATTTTGTATAAAACATTTTTTATAGCTACTTTAGCATGATGGGGAAAAAATTAGTTCAATGCTATCACCCCTTCTAACACTCCCCATACAAAATTTCTTGGGATCAGAAAAAAATCTATTTCATCTAGAGTAACGTAAGATTGCGCTTTACGCGCAATCGTAGTCCTATTATGTTTTTATAAAACATTGAGAATTTGTTTATTAGCTTAATTTAAAAAAAAACATGAAGGCCATGTAGTCGTGCAATACTTCTGACGCCGCAGTGCTTTTTACTAAACATCATTTACTATGTTTATAAGGACACCAAACTTCAGAAGTGAAACTTTAATCGCGAAGTAAAACATCGTATAAACAGTAAAAGTAAAAGTTCACTCGCAATCTAGATCCTGCGTGTAACTTCAATCGCGAACTAAAAATATCGTATAAACAGTAAGTGAACTGACAGCCTACTATCCCCAGAAATGAATTTATTTTTCGTCACTATCCAGCATGCGAAATACCATCTTTATGCAATTCTCAACACAAATTAATGAAATTTGCAATGTGTTTTGAAATTATACAGCAAATTGCTGATAAAAATTGTAACTATTTTCACTTTGAAGGGTTGAGGAACTGTCATTATAATTGCGACCTTAATTCGGAACTTTTACATTGGAAGTATATCTTGCGTATAAACATATCGCAAGTTTCAATCGCAATTCTCAATCGCAATCGAAACTTCCCCGTTAGGTTAAGACTATACAATACAAGTCGCATTTTGACCGAATTTTAATGAAATCGCATCGTCTGTCAAAGTAATTAACGTCCTTAGTACAAATAGAAGAGAAATCAATTACCTACTAAATAAGCATAAAAATTGGATGAATACTTTTATGCAATCCTTTCTACAAACGACCCAAGACAAATCTTTTGAAGAAAAACACGTTTGAAGTTTTTGTTTTGATTTGTGAGCTCTGTTTTTTGCTTTAGGCTTAGAATATGCAGTGAGCGTCAAAATAAAGTGTACATTTCATTCCTATATGCATTCTACTTAAATTTTGACTACGATGCTGAACTTCATCAAGTATTTGATGATTATTTAAGTTCTCATTGAGGTCTCTTTTATATAGCTAATCGACACTTGCAGTAAGTTTACAACAACAAAAAATATGTAGGAGAAACAAAAAATAATCCCTTTTTCTAGCGTCAAAATAAAGTGTACACATATGACCAGAGGCCTAGCGCTAGAAGTTATTCCCTGCGCGTCATTTGTGCTGATAGAGTGTAAGAAGTAAAAAAAAGTTATTCTACATTTAATTTGATGAAAATGGGCAGATAAACTTCTTTGGAAACGCGAGAACTTGTCATAAAATTTAGAATCGAAGGGAAATCGTTGCGAGAAATAGCTTCAATTATTGATAGAAGCCATAACGCCGTCAAAAAAAATAATGACAAGTTCGAGATCTTCGGTAAGTTAGAAAATCGGACAGGTGCTGGTAAACCAAAGCGGCTCAGTGAAATGGAAACACGTCAGTTTGTAAGAACCGTTAGACAGGATCGGAAAACTAGCGCCGTGAAAGTAGCGGAAGACCTTTCAAGGTCATCAGGACGCAATGTTAGCGCCAGCACAATCAGACGGGCATTGCTTCATAATGGTATATTTAGAAGCGTTTCGAGAAAGAAGCCATTCATATCCAAACCTAACCAACAGCGGCGCCTTGATTTTGCCAAAAAGTACGGAAATCATCATAATTCATTTTGGAAAAACGTTTTATTTAGTGATCAAAGTAAGTTCGAAGTTTTTGGGAAGAAAGCGCCGACTATGGAGAGGAAAAAATCAGGAGTTCGAAGATAAAAACACTGTATCGACAGTGAAACACGGTGGTGGTTCGGTGATGATGTGGGGGTGTATGGCGGCAAGTGGAGTTGGCAGGATACCTAAACATATTGAAAGATAATTTGGGTCCTAGTGTGAAAAATTGGGGTTGGATCGTACGTGGATATTTCAATAAGACAACGATCCCAAACATACGGCCAAAATAGTTAAGGAATATTTGCTTTATCATACACCTAAGCAATTGGATCACCCTCTCTCCCCCCCCCCCTAAAAAATGCTTTACTGGACGAATGGCAAAATATTTCACCGGAAGTGACATCAAAATTAGTGGAATCAATGCCAAGACGACTAGAGGCTGTTCTGAAGGCTACAGGAAAGCCAACTAAATACTGAAGGCTGGATTTTGCGTATTATTTTTAATTTTTATTACAACTGTACACTTTATTTTAACGCTATAAATATGAAGATTTTTTTTGTTTTCGTTCCATTATTTTTTTTTTCGGTGAAATGATCTAACTTACTTTGTTGGCTATTGAAGTACGCTTAAATGATTTTAGAAAGACTACAATATTTCATGAAAACACATTGTAAAATACAGAAATAAATGACGCAAATGTTTAATATATGCTGTACACTTCATTTTGTCGCTCACAGTATATGTAAAGGAACACCAAATCTGAATGAGAATCGAAGCATTTCTCATGGTTGAAAAAAGAGGAAGAAAAAATCGAGAAACAGGTTTGAATCCCAGTTCCGCCCTTTGTTTGAATAATTCCACGGGCCCCTTGCAAATTAAGTAACATACAAAGTTTTGTGCCTACTTCCGTAACTATTTGTATTACGCCACTCCACTAATAACAATCCACACCTTTCATAATAATTTGATAATAAATGGCAGAGCGAGAGTCATCTCACAAACTGATTTCGAGATTCTTTAATTAAAACTGAAGAAAAAGCACAAATACCAACTAGAGCCACGTTTACCTTCTTAATACTTACCTAAAAAAATAAATCACTTTAACAAATGTTATTTCGTACCACGTGGATCATACCAACAAAAAGACCAGGCAAGACGAACTGAACGGCTAAAAATAGACCGCTTTTGTAGGAGCTTGCGGAGAGAAAATGCAAGGGGATGAATTTACGATAAAGAGAGATGATATCTGCACTTTTGCTTGTTTTTCGTAGGACTGAGAGCGAATTCGCTGGTTTTATTGTATTTGAGAGAGGTCGCCGACAGGTTGGGATTGTTTTATTTATGTATGGGAGTAGCTTCATTTGGCCTTGTAGGGCTTTAAAGGGCTCTTCGTTTCGAAACATACATATTCTAAGGCTATATCTTTGGAAGTTCTTTGAATTTTCGAATTCTCGACAAAAATTAAAAAAAAGCATGAAAGAAAATCAATTTTTTCCGGTAAACCAAGTTCCTTTTAGAGGAAAATAAATAGACAAATCGGCAGAGCAGCAAAAATTACGCTACAACCAGCCAATATTTATTTATTGACTGACTCAGCATCACTTGCTAATATCGCGATCAAATTTTTTCGCACCTTTAATGTTCCACTATAAAAATGTATAACTAGCAATTTAGATGCAAAATTTACGATTACATTGAAAATTGGCGTACAAGCAGTCAATTATGCGGAAGCTTATTCAAGGCGCCGGAACGCCAACACTATGATAACAAATACATGCCGATGTAGTGAAACTGGACTCTTCATCAAGCACAAATTTATTGGATGAATTATTTATAAACAAAACAAAAGTATTATTCATTCTCCGCTGCAAGAGTCTGTGAAGCGCGGTATTGGAAAGGTAGATCTTGAATTTCTCGGGAATATTCTTCAGACTATGTGCTTGCATGCAACCTAAGATAGTGAGCCCCATTAAAGCCGAGTACAATATCCTTTATCTTTTACTGAAATTCTAATTTGGTTTTCTATGAATAGTCAAAAGGACAATACTTGACAATATACTGAAAACACATAGCGCTTCATTTTTGCAAAAATTTATCAGCAGCAGACTGAGCATCTGTTACACAGCGGTTCATCAAAACGATTTCGAGTGGTAATGAAAAAACAAGAAGTATCTCTGAATTTTATTGCCTATGGCAGATGTTTACCATTTGTTTAGCATTTTTGCCTACCTTGGTCTTTTCTTATGATTCATACTTTCTAACCTCTCAGCAGTGTACATAAACCATTCGCAATTTTGGGCGAATGCAACACAGAAGCTTTGAGCAGTACAAAGAAAGAAGAAGTTGTGTTGTTACAGGATGATGGGAGTATACAGTTAGTGTTGAGATTCTCTTGCGCTAATACCAATCTCGCTCTCTTTTCTCTATACTTTCCTTGAAAGACAAATGTACCGCTGCCCGAATCATCCCCCACGCAAGTCCACAAATTGTCCGCACTACCATAAAATAATTTCCTTCATTTTTTTGTAAGGACAAAATTTCGAACAAACTGGTTAATTAGGGTGCAAAAGGAACGAAATAACCTCTCACTAGCGACAAACTTACAATATCGTCTAGGGAATTGAAATACAAAAAAGAGATGGTAGTCTATAGAACTGTTTTCACCAACATTGGAAAATGCGATATAAATTAGCATTCGTTTGGCTAAGCTGCAAATAAGGTGACGGTTCGCAATGGTTTTCGGGATAATTAAAATCTTAAGAAATTGCAGTCTGTATGAGAAAGAAGTTTACGGAATACTGAATATTAATTCAAAAAAAAATCGTTTATTCATAAAACCGTGTGTTTTCTTGATGATGATGCAGAGAATGAAAATTAGGGCATCGTCTTGTTCACAAAGCTAAAACTCCAACCAAATATTTTCATTAGTTAAAATGGGTTGTACCGAAGAGACACGAAATACTATTAAGGCAATGCTTAAAATGGTAAAAAAAATATCGTAATAAGTAGAAAAAACGTTGGTATATTCAGCAAAAATGATTGTAAATGCAAAAAAGTAGAAAAAGGTCCCGGAAAAAAGAGGCGGTAAAAGAAGAACAACAGATTTGGAGGGCAGAAATATAATAATTTTGTCGAAACGGTTCCCATTTATGAGCCCTACTCAAATTCCCGAGGACCAAAATCTTAATATGAGTACTTCAACTACAAACGGCTCATAAACGAAATCCTAAGAGAAAGGAGACCCAGAAAAGTTCCCCTATTAAACCAGCTTAAGAAAATAGATGGCATTTGCTAAGGAACATGAGTCATGGCCCATCTCAAAATGGCGTAATATTTTGTAGAGCGATGAATCAAAACTTGTTCTAAACGGACCCTAGGGGTTCTCAAAAACACTTTAGAAGGGCTCCCTGTGTAGAATTTCGCCCACGATATACAACTAAAACAAATAAGCACGGTGGCAGCAGTTTGATGGTATGGGGTTGCTTTTCTTGGCACGGTGTCGGTTCTATATTTTGGAAGATAATGACCCAAACCACACCTCACGTAGGTCAAAGCAATGGTATAGTGAAAACAAGGTTGCAGTTATGGTGTGGCCATCGCAGGCCCCACCGTAACCCTATTGAGAATTACTGGATAGACGTTAAGAAGGCTGTATTTATAGCAAAACCCAAAAATACGAAATAATGGTGGACAGTTATTGAGGCTTAATGGAAATCTATTCCAATTGACAGGTGTCGCAGACTTCTTAATTCTATGAAACGAAGATGCTCTGCGGTAATTAAAAACAAAGGATTTGGGACGAAATACTAGTCTTATTTAAATTATATTATAGATAAATATTCATAAAAAAATAATACTTTACAATTTTTGTAAGTATATTTTGATATTCTATTATTAATATTTCCATCATTTGAGATACAGAACAGGAATAGTATTTAGTTCTTTTATAAAAGAAGATAAAAGATAACCGGTTACGTTCAGTCATTTCAAACTAAGCAATATTTTTTAAAATGTACAACAAATTTAAGCGCAATGCTATTTTATCGCACATGACTGTACAGCCAGATGAGGCAGCCACTCGAACGAAGTTGTGTTCCATCATTAATGGGAATGTTTGCCACGAATTCAGGTGAACTCCAAACATGCGATATTATAGATGGAATGCAAGTTTCAATGTGTTTAGAGGGTGATTTTCCTGTCAATTTAGTAACTTACTTATAAAAGTATATGGGTCATTCTTTTACAAACCGTACACCTAATTGGACGACATATTTTTTTTTGCTTCCAAAATTTTTCTATAGGTAGTATACATCGTATAAGCCGACACGTATGCGGGGATTTTTTTTTTTAATTGTTTATTTTAAAAAATATGGATGTTTAAGCATTTTGAGAATCGTTGGTTTTGCTCTTCTTAAAAGGCTATTATCTTCGGTGCTTTTTGTCCTACAGATTTCGTTCTTATCTCATTTTAAAGGTAATTTTGTAAGCTTTTTAGTACATTGTTTCAAAAAAGTTATATTGTTAAACAATTTTAGTTATTAACAATTAAAGCGTTTAAAACCGATTTTCATACTTGCGCCCAGTCGATAAAAAATCGAAAAAAATACCATCGTATTCCTTTATTGATTCTCTAAAGAATTCATGTAAAAAAAAATGGAGAAATAACGGGATCAACAGAAAAAAAATAATTTGCATCACCGGGCGAACTGCACAACGAAACGATTCAGTGTGTTAGTGACGCGTCGACTTTATTATTCCTCTGCGTTAGCCAAAAATCCTGAATTTATTTATTTTAAGGATAAATAATTGAAAGGAATGATATTATGTAAGTTAGTTCTGATAAAATTGACCAAATGCCTTTGGAATACGTGAACGGCTACGGTGTCATGATGCAAACCATTCGGAAATCATTACTAAGCTTTTCATTTGTAGCAAAATTTGCAAGCTAGACCATTTTCTACAGGTTGGGCCAAATACAAGTTTCTTTTTAAAAATGCAATAAAATGAACAAAATTAAATTTTGTTCCATGTATTATGGTATTATTCATTAGTAAGACCAAACATTCCCATTAATCATGGAACACAACTTCGTTCAAGTGGCTGCTGGCTTCGCAGTAGCGCATTCTGTCACTCCAATTTTCCAAGACAGTGTCGATGGTTTCGGGCCGTAGCTCACTGATTGCTTGGATGATATTGGCACTTAATTGAATCGTTTCTGGATTGTTGGCATAACATCGGTCCTTCACGGTTCCCCAAACTGTCACTCTCTGTGGATGCATTGGCTTAAGTAAGAATTATGAAGTAATGACTTTGCGCAAACTTCAATACCAATATTCATCTGAATCTTTGTCTTAATTTTATATGTTTGTAATTACTAAAATAATTAATGATAATTATATCCGATTGTAATTTTTTTCTTCTTACACCGATCTTGGATAATATTGAAGCTTTTTACACTTTCACAACAAACACTTAAATGTATTTCTAATACATTACATTTTTTTTTGATGAATACATTCATATTCCTTTCAATTATTTATCCTTAAAATAAATAAATTCAGGAATTTTAGCTAACGCAGAGCAATAATAAAGTCGACGCGTCACTAACACACTGAATCGTTTCGTTGAGCAGTGCGCCCGATGATGCAAATTATTTTTTTTCTGTTGATCCCGTTATTTCTCCATTTTTTTTTACATGGATTCTTTAGAGAATCAATCAAGGAATACGATGGTATTTTTTTCGATTTTTTATCGACTGGGCGCAAGTATGAAAATCGGCTTTAAACGCTTTAATTGTTAATAACTAAAATTGTTTAACAATATAACTTTTTTTAAACAATTTACTAAAAAGCTTACAAAATTACCTTTAAAATGAGATAAGACCGAAATCTGTAGGACAAATAGAACCGAAGATAATAGCCTTTTAAGAAGAGCAAAACCAACGATTTTCAAAATGTTTAAACATCCATATTTTTTAAAATAAATAATTTAAAAAAAAATCCCCGCATACGTGTCGGTTTATTTCATATTCATAACACATAAAAAAAATTTAAAGAGATTCTAGAAACAGACGTGTATTTTTTCGGCAAATCCGTACGGTTTGTAAAAGAATGACCCATATGAGGATCATGTCTAAGAGTCTTGAAAACAGTTTCAATATGTTTCGCCAAACTGCGACTTTTATATGAGAGATGGCAGAAGATGTGATGGGATTTCAACGGTTTTTGTAGAGGTAGGGGAGATCAATAAAGAATTGATACGGTTTAAATTTCAGAACAACTATTCAAGAAAATCAATATGTTGTAAAGTGGTAAAATTTGGCGGTTTGTATGAGAATAGATTGAAGGGGATCGAACTTATTTCTTGAGCTCTTACTATAACTGCTACGAAAATAACGTAAGTCAAATTTGAGCTTCATAATTTTAATAAATAAATTTTCGAAAAAATTAGTTTATTATATTTGGTGGAATAATAAAAAAAAAAAATTCGTCAACCACTTTATTTTATTTTATTTAGGGGAACACTTGACCATAACTCAATAGCTTTGGCTAATCTAAGTATACTTACGAGAGCCATGTTGGCTATTTCATCAGTTGTAAGGAAATCTTTTCCTAGAAGATTGAATCTTTTCCTTGCTACTACCTCGCAGTGACATAGGACATGATCTATCGTTTCTGAGTCTCAGAGACAGAGGCGGTAGATGTCGGTTTCATCGAGGTCCATATTTTTAAGGTTGTGGGTTACTCCACTATGCCCCGTCAATAGGCCGATTAGAGTACTAATGTCACTCTTGCTGAATTACTTTATTATTTTAATAATAAAGTATTGTGATCGACTTGGAAAAAAAATTTGCTACCTTGAAATTTTGTTTTTCCGCGTTTCATGACTAAAATAGCCTAAAAATGCAAAAAAAAACCGTCAAAAATTCGCGCCTGCCCTTCTACCTCCTCTCATACAAAAGTATGATTTCGACCAATTTCAATAAATCCACTACTAATCAACAAATTAAAAGCTAAGAACTTGAAATTGTATACGGCCACATTACAACAAGTTCGGCTTGGACGCTTGTGGGTTCCTTTCCAAGAGGTTTTGAAACCGAGAAGTTAGGACCTGTGACTCCGTTTCCAGTCCCCTCCGAGGTGCGCGAGCCATCTGTGTACCAGATGGTTGATCCCTCTTCAATATCAGGTAGCATGGATTGCCATTCCTTGCGTTCTCTGGTTATTACTTTGAATGGAGTTTCGAAGTTGAATTTTGTCGGCATAGTGTCTCAGTGTTAAGGTTAGAACCTCAATTCTCAGATTTTTAGAATTTGGAGGTGACCTCAATCTCCCGATTTGTAATTGTTGTCCCTCTGTATGCGTAACACCTCCTTTTTTATTTGGAGATGTATCGGAGGGATGTTTAGGAATATTTCCATTACCGCAGTACGGCAGGTTTTCATTGCACCTGTAATACTAAGACACGCTGTCTTTGAATTTTTTGTAATATAAGCTGTGCTTTTTGTTGTAACATTTTAGTACACCAGACTGTTGATCCGTATGTGACTACTCGTCAACCACTTAATGAGGGATGTAAACGGAACTCTCCTTAATATGAGTGAAGACCAGTTGCACCAATGGAAGAAATATATACTTCTCTGATATTTAAATCATCTTCTCAGATAAAGATATTCCAGAAACAGAGCAATTGCCAAACATCCAACCGCAACAATTCTCTATTAGATGCGAAGAAATAGTTTCCGCCATTCGGTCAATGGCGGGAAGGAAAGCACGGAAGCAGAAACAACAGTCGATGATATAATCCTCCCACTCTTAACAGAGGTGTCGAATGGAAGGATAGCGTCAGCTTCATGGTTATGGCGTGGTATATGTCTATTTACTGTCATATCAAAAATCATGGTTAAGGTAATCCCCAGTAGGATTAGTGATATTATATTATATTACATTTACTATACTATATAAATTTAGCCATTGAACAAAATGTACATTTCAATTACACAATAGCGCGATAACAAAGTTGCAATAATACACAAAATATACGATAAAAAAAATAAACAAATTAACAATCTACCTAGTCCTGCCATAAGTTCTGTCACATAATTTCTCACATTGGCAACAACTTTATTTTATGAGTGACATTTCAATATCGGCCAGTTTTATAAACGTCATAATGTTGTTGACAGTTGATGGTCATTTAAAGTGTGTTCGTTAACGTGTGAAGATGGAATGGGGTGTAATAGAAAACCGAACTGCAGTGATTGCACTACATAAGTGTGGAAAATCCGCGAGTGAAATTTTCAAGTTGTTGTGCCCGTTAAAAATAACGCAAAGATTTGTGTATCGTGCGATCCAGAGATATAACGCGATCCAGACTATTGAAGATCGACCTCGTTCTGGACGTCCGCGTGATGTACGTTCTTCTGCTGCCATCAAAGCGGTCGAGAGTCGAATTCGTCGAAATCCGCTTCGTAAGCAACGAATCATGGCTCGAGAGATGAACATCTCCACCCGAAGTATGTCTCGCATCATAAAATCTGACCTCGGGATGAGTGCCTTTCGACGATCAACGGGACATTTGCTGACTGAGCAGTTGAAGCAAATTAGGAGCACCAGATCGAAAGAGCTCCTTCGGCGGTACGGCAACAACAAACATCGAGAAATTTTATTTACCGATGAAAAAATTTTTACGGTGGAGGAACATTTCAACCGCCAAAATGATAAGGTGTATGCCCACAGCTCCATAGAAGCCCGAGAAGTTGCCACTAGGGTACAGCGAGGACATCATCCAGCATCAGTCATGGTATGGTGGGGTGTCAGCTACGAAGGGGTCACCGAGCTTCTTTTTTGCGAAAAAGGCGTAAAAACTGCAGCGAAAAATTATCAAACGGACATCCTGGAGAGATGTGTGAAGCCGCTGAACTCTACGCTATTCAACAATCGACATTGGGTTTTCCAGCAAGACTCTGCGCCAGCCCACAAAGCTCGAACCACACAAGCGTGGTTGGAAACCAATATTCCACAGTTTATAAGGGCGACGGAATGGCCTTCTGGGAGCCCAGATTTGAATCCCCTGGACTACAAACTGTGGGCGGAGTTAGAGTCCATGGTGTGCACGAGACGACACCCAAATATCGAGAGCCTTAAGCGATCTTTGACAGAAGCAGTAGCTAATTTTCCGCTAGAAACAGTGCGTACTGCTATCGATGACTGGCCCAACAGATTAAAGAGCTGTGTTAAGGCTAAAGGCGGCCACTTTGAATAATTTGTTGCTTATTTTACTTCCATTAGTATACCAAAATAAAATATATTTTCCTTTGTCAAAAACTCTTTTTCATTTATACAAAAATTGCCCATATACGTGTGACAGAACTTATGGCACGACTAGGTATATACCGTTCGATTCAAAATATATGTTACCCCATCACTTAAAAACTACTGAACGAACAGCTTATTGTGTGCTTAAACTGGGGTATATCATTTCAATATTAAATGGCGTGACAACCCAAATTAAGTTTTGAAATTTGAAAACAATCGGATGGAAAAATTTTGTAAGGACAAATTGTAGCTAAGGAGTAGCCTAGTGGGGTCGTCTTGTAATGATCTTGGCCACCTCAATCTACGAAAATAAAAAATTCGTGAATAGAGGGTTGTGCGAAGGTCTAACAACCCTTCCACAATAAATAATGAACCCTAACAGGACTACGATTGGGCGTAAAGCCCAATCGTGCGATACTCTAGATGAAGAGACATTTTTTTATTTTAAGAAATTCGAGTTGAGTTCGATAAACTTAATACATACTGAAAAATATCTGCCGACAAGTCCGAAGTAAGTACATTAAACAAAAAAAAACGCCACCAATATTACATCTGGCAACACAGCTATTTCGCAGTCCATACCTTAAGGGTTGTGTATGCATTGCTAGAAAGCTCAAGAATTATTTGAATGTCGAAAAGAGAAAAAAATCAATAAAAAAGAAACACGACGAGATGACAGAACGTTAGGGAAAGAAGTGCACGTAGAAAACTAGGAAAACGAACACAAGAAAAAATAATAAGAAAACGTTCAAAGGACGTTGAGTGATGTGTGTTTGCTGGCAACAACGAAACCCCAGCGTCCTCACCCGTCTTCCACCTTCATATTTTCTATGTGCGATATGGCGAGAGAAAATGCACACTTGGGGAGTTGTTTGTGAAAATAAAAATAAAGAGAGAAGGTGGTACACCTTCTTCTTCGTTCATAGATGCAAGGATGCGGGGCGAGCCGACAAATAAAAACATTTCACACGATTTGAAGAACAAATAGAAATAAATATGAAAGACATGACCCCCGGGGGATGGGTGTGCGATGCAAACATACATCATACATGGCAGGCATACTTAAAAGATAAATTGATAAAAGGATGACGATTTTGAGGTGAAATTGGTAGAAGTTAAATGTTGTTCTATTAAATGTTACGCTATAGGCGTTCAACTTGCTCTAAAATTTACGATTTGAATGGCAAGTAGATGAGGAGTATTGCATGCATACTAAAAATGAAGTATCCTGCTTGTAAGCGATTTTTCTTAACTAAAAGATCGCTGAAACTTTGTTGGTATTAATTTTTGTTTTTGTAAGGTACATCAAAATTATATTGTCAAGAGTACACATACTATTCTATAGAAAAATCTACGTAGTAAAATTAGTTTTGGAAGCAAATCAGAGTTTATCTCTTTTTAACGAATTCGAATCTATGCAAATCATAAATGGTGAATTGTTGGTATAGTTAACACATTATCGTCACCAATCAAGGTTTTACTGATTCTGAATATATGCAGCATTAATATGTGATCGACGTATACGTGACACTAAAGACTTATAAGAGAAATGTAAAACATAGAATACTTGACGAAACAGGGCAACAAATCATAGAGCTTGCAAATCCGGGACCAGCGTAAATCATTAAAGCCGATGAAAAAGTAAAGAAAGCTGTTAGAAATAATTTACTTAGCAGAAGACGCTTTTCATAGCATAACTATGTTGATTATGTACTTACAGAAAACCTTAACTATTACACATCAACATCCCTTATGTTTTGTGCACAAAGTTTTTATAGCCTACTGGGTAGCGTGTTGGTCCACATTGCGAAGATAATGAGTTCAATTCCTGGTCTACCTATAGTTCCGGCACATTGCCTGTTTGGGTATATCTGAGATATCTGAATCTGCGAAAACAAAATTCATAGATAGAATGTTATGCGAAAGTCTAATAACCCTTCCACTATAGCAAATAAAAGTTAAAGGCCAAGGCCCGATTCGGGCTGTTGTGCCATTGAAGAAGAAACATAGCTATTAAAAGGACGAAATAACGAAAGAACTCTTTTAAATGGGGGGGGGAGGGGTTTGTTGAGTAGATCGCCTCCACGTGGTGCAGACTGGGTAATGCTAAAAGATCTACAGATAGGGGGGAATAAGTCGAATAGCTTGCTATCGGCTCCGTATCCTATCAAGATAGGGGGGAACAAGTCGAACAGATAACTGTCGGCTCCGTATCCTATCTATGGTCTTTGGCGGATGTGATGGAAGGGATTTAAATCGTTCAGCTAGCTGTCGGTTCCGTATCCTATCACAGCATGGAGCCTATTGAAATCTGGACTGGTCATGTTTCAGGCAGTTCTCAAGAAGTTTTATGGTTACAAGGGGATTTATCCCTGTAGTGATTCGCAGGTGTACGTACTACCTATATGGTGACCATTATAAAGTACGACGCTAGAGGAGTAAGCCTCGTATATAAAAATCCCCTAATCTACGGTGGAACAGCATATGCCAATGGATGAATGGTTAGTGGGTAACTAACCATTAATATGCGAACTCTGGATACCTGGTGACCTCCAGTTTTAATTAGCCTTCCCCTAGTAATGCGGAGCTCTGCTAGGGGTGACTCTACTTTCTCGCGCTACTCGTGGGAACATGAATAAAAATTTTATTAACAAAAACAAACAAGGGGCTGATGCTTCCCCCAATGCATCACAAACAGCGGTTAATAACGCAACGGAAGTGGGTAGTGAAACAAGCACCCCTCCAAAAAATATGCTTGACTTGACTGTAGAGGGTAATCCTTCGGTCAATAAAAAGCATATAAGACCACGACTAAGAGCGGATAGCGAAACCGCAAAAAAACCACAATCGGACGACCAACTGCTATTAGCAGAGCTAAAGCAGTTGAGTCTGACAGAGAAAAAAAAGAGGTTAAGCGGGGCCGCTAGAAGACGGTATATGTACCACCGCAACCACGAGAAAAACCCAAACGAGGCATACGACCTTGCCTGCATGCCAATGCAAAGCACATTGGAACCGGCACAGAAAATGGCGACAAAAAGAGGTAGAACCTCATCAACAACACCGCCAGCCGCCGGAAATGTAAATAAAAAGCAGAAGACCGCAAATAAAATCATGCATAGACCGGCAGAAGATGCTCAGCCATCTACGTCGGGCATAAGCTACAGGGACGCGCTCAAAGGAGTAAAGGTGGGTATTATCCACACCGAGCATCCGCATAAAACACTTACTCCAGAGCAGCAAAAATCCATCCTAGACAGCATTCCAACAGCAGCCATAGAAGGAATAAGGCCACAATTTTGTGGACTTAGCCTCAAGCCAGGATAGATGCTAATTGTGTGCGGAGACGAACAAACCGCATCGTGGCTTGAAACAACAGCCAAAAGCATTAAGCCGGATGACTCCACCACCATCAGGGCGGTCCGGGAGGAGGATATTCCGCGATTAGAGATAGTCACGGGATATTTCCCCCAAGAAGAAGACTAGACAGAGAAAATCACAACCCTCATCGATTCTCAAAACGTAGCTTTGTGCGCCTCAAATTGGAAAGTCCTTAGTAGAAGGAAAGAGGGCACAAATACAATCTTAACCTTCTCCATCGACGGCCAATCGATGGAGGTGCTTAAACAGAAGGGGCACCGAGTCTGGTGCAAGTTCTCGAGTGTGATTCTACGCCCTAAGGCTAAGGAGGTCAGAAGCGGCAAGCCGCAATCTACCGACGATGGCCAAAAGCCTGAATAACATTAAAGTTATTTAGGCAAATCTTCATAGGGCAGCAGCGGCCATGGACGTATTGACGTGGAGATTTGCAAGAGAGGAATTCCATGTTGCCCTCCTACAAGAACCGAGGGCCGTGCAGGGTAAAATTATTGGAATTCCACACAAAATTGGTACGATGATTTATGACAAAAGAAGCGAGAGGCCAAGGGCGGCACTTCTTATATCATCTGAAATTAAATACCTAATTATTCCAAGTTTCATTAGAACAGATCTTGTATCTGCGAAAATTGGCACGTATCAAAAGAAGCTTCATTATCAGACCACAGGCACATCTGTTTTGATATTAAGACTTCATTTAGTTGCATAGAACAATACAGAAACCCTAAAAGTACCAACTGGAATCTTTACCAGTCAGTCCTAGAGTACGAAATAGGTATCGAGGAGGAAACAATAAGCAGCCCAGACTGCATTGATAAAATCACAAATAAACTCGTAAACAATATTATCAATGCTTACGAGCAAAGTTGTCCTGTTCTACACAAAAAAAGAGCCAAACAAACTCCTTGGTGGAACGAGGAATTAGCGGCAAAACGCAAACAAACTAGAAAATTGTTCAATAGAGCAAAAACCTTTGGTACCTGGGACGAATATAGAGAGTCCCTTACTGAATATAATAAACTTCTAAAAAAGTTAAAAAAAAGAGTCTTGGAGAAGATTCTGTGAAGAGATAGATGATCTCCCAACGGTCTCAAGACTCCAAAAGGTGTTGTCAAAAGACACCCCGACAGACATCGGACTCTTAGAGAGACCAGATGGGTCCTTAACCACAATCAGCATGGAAACTCTTGAAGTATTATTGGCAACACATTTCCCAGGCTGCAAAATAATTAACTATAATGAAGATTTAGAGGTAGAGGAAAGGATGTATCGTCAAACTCCATTCAGCAAAAGTATTGCTGGTAAAATCTTCACTCCGGAAAAGATCAGATGGGCGATCAACACCTTCAAACCCTATAAATCAGCCGGAGTAGATAAAATATTCCCCGCATTATTACAGAAGGGGTTAGAGATCCTAGTGCCAATAATGATAAGGATCTTTAAAGCCAGCTTTATATGGGGATACATCCCAAAAATCTGGAGGAAAGCGAGAGTGGTATTTATACCGAAGGCAGGGAACCGTCCCAGCGAACAGCCAAAGTCATACCGCCCTATAAGTCTTACCTCCTTCTTTGTCAAAACGATGGAGAATTTAGTGGACATCCACATAAGAACGGGACCTAACAAGGTCTGTCTTAATAACAACCAACATGCCTACCAAAAAGGCAAATCAACAGAGTCAGCCCTTCATGGTTTGGTAAGACAAATCGAAAAGGCAAAAGACTATAAAGAAATTGCCCTTTGTGCATTCCTAGATATAGAAGGAGCATTTGACAATACTCCCCATGAAGCCATAATAGCGGCAGCTAGGAAAAAGGGTCTGGAAACGGCCACGATAAAATGGATACACGCCATGTTGAAGAGCCGAATGACAACCACGGATCTAGGTGATAGCACAGTGACTGCACAGACCTATAGAGGATGTCCTCAAGGTGGGGTACTATCCCCACTACTTTGGTCAATTGTAGTAGATGAGCTCCTGTACCGTCTAACAGACCAGGGATACGAGGCAATAGGATATGCTGATGACCTTGTCATTATCATTAGAGGCAAATATGATTCAATAATATCGGAAAGAGTACAATCAGCCTTAGAGGTGATAATGAAATGGTGTCAGTCTAAGAACTTGAACATTAACCCAAGTAAGATTGAGATAGTACCATTCACAAATAGAAGGATAAACTACATTGTACCTTCTGCAATAAATGGAACAATAATACCCTTTTCAGATGAGGTAAAATATCTAGGTGTTATACTGGATAACAAACTCAACTGGAACAAACATATAGAATGGGCTCATGCCAAAGCACTAAAGGCATTTTGGGCCTGTAAAAGCTTATTTGGCAGAAATTGGGGATTAAAGCCCAAAATGATTTACTGGTGTTACAGAATAGTCCCAATAGTCACATACGGATCAACGATATGGTGGACTAAAATATTACAAAAGAAAGCTCAACTTACGCTACAAAAAATCCAAAGGCTAGCTTGCCTTGGTATCACAGGTGCAAAGAAAACCTGTCCGACAGCGTCAATGGAAATGTTCCTTAACATCCCTCCGATACATATCCAAATAAAAAAGGAAGCTATCAAAGGAGTGTTACGCATACAGGAGAAAAACAATTATAAGTCAGGGGATTTTAGAGGTCACCTCAAAATCCTAAAAGACCCAAAAATAGAGGTTATAACTTCCACATTATCGGACGCGATACCGACAAAATTCAACTTTGAAACCCCCTTCAAAGTTATAATCAGAGAACGCAAGGACTGGCAATCCATGCTACCTGATATAGTAGAGGGATCAACTATCTGGTATACAGATGGCTCTCGCACATCTGAGGGGACAGGAGCCGGAGTCAACGGTCCTAACTTCTCGGTGTCAAAACCACTCGGTAAAGAAGCCACAATCTTCCAGGCCGAACTAATTGCAATGGAGCTATGCATCCAAGAAAATATAAGGAGAGCTCATCGCAATAAATCCATTTATATCCTATCGGATAGTCAGGCGGTTCTCAAAGCTCTAGCATCCAATAAACACGGATCGAAGATAGTATGGGAATGCCTTCAAAATCTAATCACCCTGCGGAAAAGGAATGATGTAACCTCAATGTGGGTACCAGGACACATGGGAATTGAGGGAAATGAAGAGGCTGATCGCCTTGCAAAAAACGGCGCAGAAACAAATTTTATTGGTCCAGAGCCATTCTGCGGAAAACCAAAAGGGTAAAAAAGAACATAAAATCTACTGGAATAGACTTCCAGGCTTGTCAATTTCAAAAAAAACTGATCCTACCACAAAAAAACAAAGTGGAGGATATTCTAAAATTCAGCAAGAAGGATATTAGTACCCTAATCGGCCTAATGACGGGGCACAGTGGAGTAAACCACCACCTCAAAAATATGGGCTTAGCTGAAACCGACATTTGTCGCCTTTGTCTAGAGGACTCAGAAACGACAGTACAGATCCTATGTCACTGTGAAGCAGTAGCTAGGAAAAGTAGTAAAGTCTTCTTGAAAAGGGTTTCCTTTCTACGGAGGAACTAGCCAATACGGCTCCCTTGAAGATTCTCAAATTAGCTAAAGCTATTGAGTTATAATAGGGTGAAGGGGCTATAAACGCACAATAGGCCAAGAAGGTCGCAGTGCTCTCACGCGTTCCCCTAATAGTAATAATAATAATAAATGGGGAGAAATGAAAATTCTTGATAAGATGACGTATCACTGCAAAATAGGGCTTTCAGATTGCCTATTTGAAAATCGAACTTAATATAAAGATCTATTTTTACTTTACATAATATTAAAAAGTATACAGTTTCACCCGTTTTTTGCTCTCATGATTCGAAAATGAAAAATTTAAATATCATATGTTCAATAACATATGATATTTAAATTTTTCAGACAGTTTCTACGCGCATTTCCCTTTAATTTGTGTTCAGGGTTGGCACAATTATATATTTATTAAATTTTCTATACTATCAACACTCTTCATATCAGATATTTTTCTTGGTATAAATCTGGTAGAATTTGATACAAACCAGGTATTTTAATTATAAAGGGTGCTTTGTTTTAGAGGCGCAGAACTTTAAATTTTCCCAAACATTCTTCGCTGTTAATCAGGCTGTATTTCGGCAATAACGCGTCGAATGTTGGCTTCCAAGTGCTCAATAGTTTTTGGTTTATCGACGTAGACAAGGGACTTAACATATCCCTAGAGAAAAAAGATATAATGGCGTTACATCGCACATACAAGGTGTCCTGTTAACGGGTCCATATCGAGAAAATAATCGATCATCAAATGTTTCTTTCAGTAAATTAATTGTATCGCTTGCTGTGTAGCATGTGGTGCTGCCCTGTTGAAACCACATTTCTGCGATATTAGTACCTTCCAATTGAGGTACCGCTCACCGTTGACTGTAACGTTCTGACCATCATCATTTTTGAAGACATATGGACCAATGATTCCACCGGCCCATAAAGTGCACCAAACGGTGACTTTTTCTGGATGTAATGATATTTCGACAATAGCTTGTGGATTATCATCGCTCCAAATGCGGCATTTCCGCTTATACATATCCATTTAGCTGAAAGTGTGCTTCATCACTGAACAAAATTTATAAAAATTTTCAAATTTGAACAATTCGCGAACGTTGCTCTGGCGTGAGTCTATTCATGATGAGTTGCCAAACCAAACTAACTCCAAAACAACCGGGAACTGTCGAAGCAGCTGTCACAGAAAACAGTGTTGCCAATTTAAAGTTCTCCGCCCCTAAAAAAATACCCTCTAGATGGTAGAAGGAGCGGAGAGATTTGAGTGATTTTCCAGAAACAAATATAAACATCATAAGAATGAGAGGTTTAAAGATCAGTAGCCTTTAAGTTTTTCGAAAAAAATTTAATTATTGCAAAGTTAGGAAATTATGTAATTTTTTAGAAAATGTAAAGATGGGTAAATTTTTTTTTTCGGTTTTACAAATAATGCTGCTTGTGTAATCTACAAACTGTTGAAGATAAAATTAATTTAGCGCTCTTCATCTGGTGTAATCCTACTCTCGTTCGCAAGAAACCTATAAGACGCCTATGTCTTAATTTGTTCGTAATTTTTGCTTCATCAATATTTTCGAGATTTTATTAACTTGAATTTTATCTTTAGTTAGAAATGAAGTTAGCATATAAGTATATCATAATAGAGGTGTTTTTTTCTTTTTCATTTTCCCTAAGATAAATTTATTTTTTCTCATTTCATTTTCAGATTTCATCCGATTTTGCATAAAACTTCAAATTATTGATGTAATAACACTCACAGTTACTTAATTTATTTCGCAATTATTGTTTACAATGTAAGAGGTTGTCTCTGACAATGCTGGACTAGAACATATCATAGGGAAACGTGGTAATCCTTAGGGCGACGCTTCATGAGCTCACGTGGGAAGCGATCACCACTTGATGGTTGCATGCTTGAACAGCAGTTGTTCGACGTCCACAAATTCTTCAAATGAAGCACAAGTCATTCAAATTGGGCACAGATGAAACACGTATACTGTTCGCGAAGTGGAACTCAACCAGAAAATTCTTCCTGGCAAGTGCTGCAGAAGCGGTGAGAAACTCTAGATGTCGCAATATATACATGGGACAGGTCGGACAAGGTTGACAATCGAAAAACAACTAAAATGACCATCATCTCTCAACCCGATGTCAAAAAAAGAACTCCCGAAATGAGGCGGAACTACCGCGACGTTCATATACATTATAAGAAGGCTGTTGGACGCGTCAAGAGAAGGGCAAATAAAAATCTGGTCAATAAGACGGAATCTGCGACTTACCTTGGAGATATGGGTTCCCTATTTAAAGTTATGAAACAGTTGAAGAGCAGGATTTGCACCGCCAACCACCGGGTGAGATTATGTCAATGGAACTTTTATTAATATGAGTGAACACCAGTTGCGGCGATGGAAGCAATACTTCTCTAATATTTTAAACATCTTGTCAGACGAAGATATTCTAGAAACAGAGCAATTGCCAAACATCCAACCGCAGCAATGGCGGGAAAAAAAGCTTCAGGTATATAGACGGACTTCCCACCGAACTCCTCAAAGCGGATCCGGAAATAACAGCCAATACATTCCTTCTACTTTTTTTTTGAGGTGAGGAATGAAGGAAGCTAGCTGAATGGAAGAAGGGCGTTATTGTCAAAATTCTGAAGAAATGCATTTTTCGAGATTGTGGCAATTTGCGTGGGTTTGACTGTGATGCTGTTATGTTTACCCGAACATTTTGTCCATAAGTAACCAAGCATTGACTATACGTAGACTTTTGTCGAGTGATTTTTTTACGTTTTTATGAGTTCCGTTTTAAGTTTGTTCTAAAAAGTTTTTTTTTTATATAAATATATTTTCAATAGTGAAAAAAATTGCATCAATGGCTTTTTGATTAAAGCTTCCCAAACCCAATATAAGGTGATGTATGTAAACTTTCGTCCGCCACTGTAATTTCAAGTCACTAAATGTTTTCTGGCTCACTATCATCGTCTGAGTTCGAGCATAAAAAATCATTTTGGCTTTCAAATATGTAGATTCCTTGAAATATCCTTCGGACCAGTGTAATTGGTCCTGCACGCTAGCCCGTTCACAAATTGCATAGCTTTCTAGAGTCCCAGCTGGACACAACTGACGAAGCGGCCATCTTGAATAACTCCAGTGGGTGTGATATCATGGAATTTTACATTTCAAAATACCACCTGTATAATTTTTGTATGATCTTGTCATAAAAACATGATTTACCGAAAACAACACAAAAGCATAATTAAATCAAATTAAGCACGGAAATAATACGCGAGTGCATACTTTTTCGTAATAACTCAAATTCTGCAGTTTTCCGAGTACAAATTAATTGGACTCTGCACAATATGAGTGATAGGTTCTCTTCGGTGGGAGAAACCGAGATTTCACTTTGATTGCGCTTTTTTCAATTAAAAATCTATTGTACTGATATCAACGTGTAATAACACGCCGAGCACTATTAATAAAGTACCTTAGAAAGCTTAATTTTCTTTAACATTTAAACATAACAGAATTGTGATTGGGCGCAAAGCCCCAACCATATGATACTCTAGATGAAATGGGAAAGAGTTTAACGTACCGGAAAATATTTCATTCCAAATTCTTTCGAACAGTGAATAGTACATACAATGGCATTTGTATGGGAGGTGGCAGAGAAAGTGGAAATTTTGAATCTGCTTATCAACATCCTAATCACATTACTTTACTACAATTTTAAGGTCGATAGCTCTCATATGTTCGAAGGAGAAATACTTTTCTTGAATTTCCAATACAAACATTTGTATGGGAAGTGGTAGAAGGAGTGAAGAGAAGTTCATATTTTTTTAAGCATTTATTGCAATTAATAAGGGACAAATTCTGGCAAAACTTTAAGCTTGTACTCTTTCTAGTTACCAAAATTGTGCGTTTCTATGAGAGGGGTTAGAAGAAGGATTCGAATCAAAACCAAATTTTTCGACATGAATGATATTTGTAATAGTATACTTTTCTCAAAATTTAAAGTTGATAGCTTTGATGGTTTTGAAGAATTTTAATTGAAATTTCGTGAAATTTGTATGGGAGGGAGTAGAAAAATTTAGGTGGAGTTGATAGTTTTTCCGAAACTGGTTGCAATTATAATAAAATAAATTATGACAAATATTGGTTCTTTAAGCTTTGCTAGTCGCAATGAAAACCGAATAAATGCTTTTTTGAAAATTGTGCATTTGTATGGGAGGGGGTAGACGGAGTAATATATTTTGACGTTAATGATATTCACATCATTATACTATGAACTAATTTTCAATCAGTCAATAGCTGAAATGGTTTCGGAGAAAAATCAATTTCTTTAAATTTTTTAAATTTCATGAAATTTGTATGGGAGGGGGTAGAAGGAGTGGGGAGATGTGGCCCGTTGACGAACTTAGTGTTACTTTTTTTTGACAAATTTCAGCGCGAGAGGTCAAAGCTTTCGAGAGTTATGTTGTAGACAGACAGACAGACGGTCACTCGGATTCGAGGTATTTGAGCACGCTTGACGACTCTGTGCCAGCATTATTTTTTAGCGTTACAAACGGTAAGGCAAACACAATATACTATCAGATTTCATCTAGAGTATAAGAATATATGCGGTTCTTACGAAGCCCGCCGTGTCTGCTCCATACAAAAACGAGCGAATTTGTATGGAACTGTCATTTTTGTTACGACTCCAACTTGTTCTCCTACAAATTCCGGTTTATTTTCCGTCGTATGTTTCCGATATTGCGATCAAGGTAGCAAGGTAAACCAAAACTGCCATTTTTGCACGTGGTACGAAGAATAGAAAAGGCCCGCGAACGAGATAAGGTTTTTTTTAAAGTGATTTATTTGAAGATACGATTTCAATTTTTAGTTAAGTTTAAAAAAAAAATAATAGTCATCCCGGTGGGTTTTTGTCCTTTTTCTTCAGTTTTGATTGAAGAATTGCGTAATTAATTTGTGAAATGACTCTCTCTCGGTCCTGAAATGCTGTGCTCAAAGTGGATGACGCGTTTGCTCACAGTGAACCTAAAATAGCAACGCGTCGATGATTCAGAGCGCTGATTGAAGCTGTTTAAACGAAATTAACAGGACTTTTTGCGTCGATATGTGACAATGGATGAAACGTGGATCAATCATTACAAGTCAGCGGAGTGGAGAGCAGCTGATGAAAGTCGAAGTCCGAAACGACCAAAAACGCACATGTTCGCCGGTAATATTTTGAGTTCAGTATTGTGGGATGTGCATGGAATATTCTTCATCGACTACGCTGAGAAGAAAAAACCACCAGCAGCGAAAGTTACATAGCGTTCTTGCAGCGATTGTATGACGAAATTACAAAAAATCGGCCCCATATGAAGAAAAAGAAGTGTTCTTTCACCAAGACAATGCACCATATTATAAGTCATGGTAACGATGACCAAATTGCACGAATTGAAGTTCGCATTACTTCTACACCCACCATATTCTCCAGATCTGGCCGATGCTCCAGTGAAAGAGATTTACGTCAAATGCTTAAGTCGTAGCCGGAAGAAATGCCTATTTTCAGGGTACAGACAAATCGTTCTATAAAAAATATTTATAAATATTTATTATGTAAAGAAATGCCTATCGCTAGCCACAACTTTTTTCTTAACTTTCTAGCAGTATACGGGTTCCGCGTCGAAAAAACTACTTTTCTTTTGAGCTGATCCACGAATTGACCCAATTTTTGGCTCCTTCGAAAAATGGATGTGCTGCTCAGCCAGGTCATGCATCATTGATCGGAATAGGTGATGGTCGGATGGGGCGATGTCTGAAGAATACGGTGGGTGGGGTAGGACGTCTCACTTCAGCGTTTTCAGGTAGGTTTTCGCAACGTGAGCAACATGTGACCGAGTTTTGTCGTTCAACAAAATCACTTTGTCGTGTCCTCTCCTCGTATTGCGGCCATTTCTCCTTCAATAATCGGCTCAAACGCATTAGTTGTCTTTTGTAGCAATATCTCGTGATGGTTTCACCCGGTTGCAGCAGCTCATGATCCACCACGCCGAGCAGGTCCCACCAAATACACACAAATACACAGCCGTGGATGTTGGGCTTGACCGTCGCTATTAATGCATGGCCGCGGTATCCCCACGATTTTTTCACTTTGGATTTTCGTAATGGATCCGCTTTTCATTGCCAGTGATACGATGCCAAAATTTTTTTCTTTTTTGCGTTGAAGCATCTGTTCGCATGTGAAAAACGCCGTTCAACGTTTCTTGGCTTTAACTCGTATGACACCCGATTCCCTTGCTTTTGCATTGTTCCCAAGCTTTTCAAACAATGTAAAATGACTTGCTGAGTTATGCCCAATGAATCTGAAAGTTTTTGTTCCGTTTGGCATAAATCTTCGTCCAGTAATGCCTCCAATTCTGCGTATTCTAAGTTTTTAATCGCTCCAACATGCTCCTTGTCTTTTACGCAGAAATGACCATTTAATAACGTTGAAACCATTCGCGACACGTTCTTTCAGTAATAGCAACTTCACCAAAGTTTCGATACTCATTCGACGCGGCTCAGCCGTAGATATTTTTGAATTGAAGGCAAAAAGCAAACAAATGACGCCTACCTGGCTCAAACTTCCACACATTTGCGCGCAAGACTTCTAATAGTTTTAAACACCGAAACAAGTGGTAAACGGAAGAAGTCTTGTAGGTTTAAAACACTATATTGTTGTTTTTATAAAACACTGCAATTAATTATGAATAACTTTATAGCAACAAATACAAAAATAAACAGAACCGATTCGCCGGTCCTCCGATTGCAACCGCCGTTTTTTCTTCAACTCCACCGAAATACCTACAATCGCTTGTATTTCATATTTCGCGCGACCCACATTAAAGGTTGCACCTCGCAGGTCACGTAATCTATACATATAAATATAATTGTAGTGTCTGTCTGTCTGTCTGTCTGTCTGTCTTTCCGGCTTTCACGCAAAAACGGCTGCACCGATTGCAATGAAACTTTCACAGATTATTAGCTCTACCTCTGGGAGTAATCTGCTTTAGGTTTTATTTTTCTCCCCTCACGCCTTCTACCCCCTCCCATACAAAGTGACTCATTTTCAAAAACTTATAATAATCAAATTTTCATGGAAACTATGAAAGCTATTAATTTGAAATTTAAAATATATTATTTCTATTATAAATACAATCTTCAAGTATATAAATAGTTTGAATCCCCCAACTCCTTCCACCACCTCCAATACAAACTAAACTTTTTCATTAAATACTATACTCCAATTTTCTCAGTACATATAACTTTGATCGAGCTAAGATTTTGTATTAAATCATTAATTAGCAGGGATCTTCAGAGAGAACCCAACAAAAGTGGATGTAAAAAGCGTAGGTAGCCACTTTGGACTGGTACATGGCCGGCCAAACCAGCAAAATCGTAGCCATCCTACATCGGCTGAGATTTGTTAAGAACAGGCTATGCCAAAAATCCATTGATGTCGTAGATATTTCGGCTACCTGTAGCAACCAACCTGCGTAACCTACTCACACATTCAAACAGTAAAATTTCGTCCCTAGCGTGGTATCTATCGTATATGATTAGTCAGCGTATCCTGCGGGGGCTATTTTAGTACGTAAGATGTGAGGCACAAAAACAATAGATGTATTAATAGGCTGGCGATTTGGTTGGTATTCGCACCTTAGGGAAATACCATATCTTTTACGGTTTTTAAAGTGCTTAGTGGGTACGACTTCTCGCTGGGTTCATTCGTTATATAGTATGTATTGTGTATTGTGTCAAACGTCAAGTGCTGCTTATGACGAAAACATAGAAAGTTTATCCAATTCAGTTTTTTCAATCATATGCTGTTGATCGTCTATAAGTGAAAAAGTCTATTGGTGATTTTTGACATTATATTTTGATTTTTGTCAGTGAGTAATTCTAAGTAAAGGAAGTTAAAATACGTACAAGTAATTATTAATTGAAATTAAGAGAAAAATCTATTGCTGCGTTTGCGTTTTAATATTATATTTTGATTTTGGCAAAAGAGGCCTTACACTAATAGTGATTTCTTTTCTAGAATTTAGTTCGCAGAAATTTTTTTGGAATAGAACATAAAAAGTGCTGAACTCTCAAGAAAATATGTAAGGGTTAAAACGGGGTAACATTTTTCGCAGAAATTAGTGTAAGCAGATTATATATGAAATATACCGTACATTACTATGAAAAGCACATTGTATCGATATTTACGCGGACGAAGTTGCGGGTATTTGCTAGTCAAAAAATAAAAAATACAATTATGCACAATCATACTGGCAATATTCTTAAGTTATTGACCGTCTAATTGTGCACTTCCAATTTCAATCAAATTCCTGTTAAGACCCCCTATAGGGGCATAGGACAGAAACAACTCTCTTCCACAAGGCGCGATCCTGAGCATCGGCCTTAAGCTGTTGCCAGGACTTGTTTATAGTGCTCCATTTCACGGTCGATCACCGATTGGCGGTGCAAGAACCGAGTAACCCCAGCTCTTCCCCCGTCATTCAATGTTCGAACGTTCCAGAAGCCAATCATAGTCCGTTTTCGAATGCCAAAAGTCGTTACCGTAGAATCAGTCCGTATCCGAGGCGATGTATCCGTTTCTCGTATCATTTAGGTCTTAAGATCACGGGTGATAAGTCCATGATCCAAGTGTCCATTTGCCATTTTTAGGGCAAGCAGGACTGGCTGTGGGTGAATTCTACAGCCCCCATCCCAGAGGGGGATAGCTAGCTCAGGTCCGTGGAGTCGCTAGTCTCCAAAGATAGTTACAGGAATTGGTAAAACCTCATCCTACAACTACCCCCTTGCGGGGTATTTCAATTTCAAAGTCCAATTCAATTTTGCTTTTCGACCCATCATGCATTATAATTTCTTAAAAAAAATCAGTTACCGACCGTGACATGGAGCAATATAACCTCCAAGTCTTGGGCTTGAGTGAGGTCAGGTGGACAGGATCAGGAGAAGAACGAACCCCTAATGGAAACACTATTCTGTACATTGGCCCTGAAAGTGAAGCCAAAAATGGCGTGGCGTTCGTCCTTACACCGAGAGCGAGAAACAGTCTCATAAGCTGGGAACAAATTTCGGATAGGATTATCGTCGTCAGGCTCAGGACCAGTGTCAGAAACGTCACAATTCTGCAGTGCTACGCACCAACTAATACCGCAAAATCTGATGACAAAGAGGAGTTTTATAGCCAACTGAGTGCCACCTTCGATCGTGTTCCAAGAGGTGATATTATTATCATCTCGGGAGATATGAACGCCCAGGTTGGATCAGACAACACTGGACTAGAACACGTCATGGGGAGGCATGGTGACCCTTGGGTCGACGCGTCACGACCTTGGATTGAGAGACCCGAAAACGGCGAATTATTTGTGGAGTTTTGTAGTACTCGGCAAATGGCCATCGGAGGGACATTTTTCCACACAAGAGTTATTATAAAACATCTTGGGTTTCCCCTGATGGTGTTACTCAGAACCAGATCGACCATTTGGCTATAAGTCGCCGATGGAGAAGATGTCTCCTCGATGTGCGAGCGAAACGTGGAGCTGACGTGGGAAGCGATCACCACTTGATGGTTGCCTGCTTGAGATTGTGTACAGCAGCTATCCGACGACCACAAATTCTTCAAATGAAGCGCAAGCTTAATGTGGATAAACTCAGAGATACCAACAAAAAACGCGAATACACCACTATTCTACGCGAAAAGTCATCCACATTGAGTGAATATGAAATGCGCACACTGGACGCCAATTGGGAGGCAACCAGCCAATGTACAGAATAGTGTTTCCACTAGGGGTTCGTTCTTCTCCTGATCCTGTCCACTTCACCCCGCTCAAGCCCAAGATTTGGATGTTATAGTGCTCCATTTCACGGTCGATCACCGATTGGCGGTGACCGAGTAACTACAGCTCTTCCCCCGTCATTCAATGTTCGAACGTGCCAGAAGCCAATCATAGTCCGTTTTCGAATGCCAAAAGTCGTTACCCTAGAATCAGTCTTTATCCGAGGCGCTGTATCCGTTTCTCGTATCAGTTAGGTCTTAAGATCATGGGTGATAAGCCCATGATCCAGTGACTATCCATTTGCCATTTTTAGGACAAGCAGGACTGGCTGTGGGTGAATTCTACAGCCCCCATCACACAGGGGGATAGTTAGCTCAGGTCTGTAGAGTCGCTAGTCTCCAAAGATAGTTGCAGCAATCGGTAAAACCTCATCCTACAACTATCCCCTTGCGGGGAATATGACGATTGCAGAACTCGAAATCTGCAGAGACAATTCGCCCTCGTGGTACTAGATGGTGGGGCTTCGCAGAGATTGGACACTAGCATGCGATGATCATGTTTCTGACCGTTCCCTGCTTCGGTGTAGCTTTGGGTAGCATGATACCGATTGATCACCTCAGGTCAGTTAAGTCGTCAAACCACAAAAGCAGTTACTGGAACCGCCGTAGTTTTCTCGACCAGTAATTACTCCCTGGAGGACATAAGTTCAGTTTCGTATGTATTTATTTTAACGTGAATACTCAGGCCGAGGTTTTCCTCCATTACGGATTTACGTCACGGTTGTTTTTAGCAACACCGATTATTTTATTGTTTTTGAAACGACAATCATTAACGCCCCTGGATCGGATGCAGTTCGGCAATCACACTACAGGAAGGGAGACCTTTTACAGCTTTGAGGTCCTTGGAGTCTCCAGAACCCAAAGGGAATATTACTCAAATCGTCGAAGCTTTCTAGACCAGTAAATAACCTCCCCTTCTCTCCTCCGCGGCGTGACTTAAACCTAGTCTACATTCGATACAGCTGCGCCGGCTTTGTGCATATAAATTTGTATGAAATTTAACTAAGCAAGCATTCAATTCAAAAATTTCGCCATACGAATTCGAACAAAACTCTAAGGTGACTTTGTTGAGCTATATACAAATGAGTCTTCGCAAAGTCGAAGCTGTTGCATGTAGACCAAATCTTATTCCAACATCCAGCTGCTATCTTTCCTTTGTTAACGTATTAGTTACTATTTTCCATTAATTATATTTTAATAGTTATTAGTGAAATAACGAGATCTGTTCTAGGAGCCCCAATTTAGTAGCTCCTGATTAGTACACGAAGCTCAACATCGAAGTTGACGGGCCAAGACACTATCTCCGATATCCACTCGTTTTTCCTTTCTGCTAATACGGAACCACAAAATAAACAGGCAAAATTGATCGTCAATCTGTAATTAATATCGCAACAATTGCCAACAGAGCCTTCTTGCAACCCGAAGTTCGGATATCGAACCAAGCGATTCACTGGATAAACCATTAACTGTCACATTTTTCACCACTAATCAGTTTTATATCGCGCACGGACGATCTTCCTCGATACCTCAACACTATGCGAATTTCTGCCCTAATTACTTCAAAATTGCACCGCTCGCCTATCCGATAGCATAATGTGATTGGAGCGTATCGTATCAACAATGCGGGCAAAATAAGGAGTTCTGAGAAACGGCAGGAAAAACGCAGCTCTCGAGTGATTATGAGATTTGTGTTGTCGTTCTAATTGCCGCGATGATAACGATAAGTACCAGTACCTCACCGCAACCACGTTACATCACACCCATCAGACGAAAAGTTAAGATGGACACATTGCGATGATACCGACGACACAGGCAACGAGTGAAGTCACGCAACTGCGGCTGTACTCTTTACACTGTTACCCTTTATTATTCGTGACGTTCCGCTTTCTGCTGAGACCTTTATCAAATTGATTGACCATTACAAAAGACTATTATTATATAGAAAAGGAGGTTAATTGGGTGTGGGAAGGGAAATTAAGGTTAAATTAGTTAATTAATATTAATTAGTCGAGCACTTTTCCAGCACCTGTTTAACTGAGAATTTTCGGTCTGTGGACTTATTTGCAATCATTATCCTTGGTTTAATTTCGATGAGTTCGCTTCCATCCTTCGATAGGTTTGCCCCTAGGTATCAAAGTTGTCTACGTTATTAATATAATAATATAATATTTTGTAATATTTTGTCTGATTGGCGACTTTTTCCTAGTTTATGTCATAACTTTTGTTTTGTTTTCGTTAATACGTAGTCCAACTTCCCTTTCTACCGAGTCGAGGTTTACAAATACCTCTTGAACACTCTGCAGAGATCTATCAAGGATATGTCGTCGGCATATGCTACGAGTTGTGTAGATTTGAAGTGTTCACTTGGTCTCAACGGGAATTTTCTGAACGACATATTCGAGTATCAAATTGAAAAGAATTCGTGCGAGGCCTTCGCCTTATTTAAAGCCGTTGCCTGTTTTAAAGCTGAAAGTCAGATCGTTTTCTACTCTGACTTGTTACAACGACTCGGTCATTGTCATTCTTGTAAGCTGAACCATTTTCGGTGGGACTCGAAACTCAAACATGATTTTATACAGTACGCGCCTGTCGATACTGTCGCTTGTTTGAAGTCAACAAATATTTTATAGTCCCAATACTTTCCCAGCCCCTGTTTAATTGAGAATATCTGGTTCGTCGTCGATCGCCCAGTTATAAATCCGCCTTGATATTCACCAATTACTTTATCAGCATAGGGCTTAATTCTCTTTTTCAGATTTTCGCCAATATCTTATAAGACGTACACAACAGAAATATTCCTCGGTAGTTTTCGCAGCAGAGTTTGTCACCTTTTTTTATAAATTGGACAATCATACTCTTGCGCCAATCACCAGGAAGTGTTTTTTGCGTCCATGTGTCCAAAATTAATCTGCGTAGGAGTTGCGCTGTGCAGGTGTTACTGGCTTTCAGAAGATCAGCTGGGATTTGATTAGTTCCCAGCGGTTTATTGTTCGGAATGTTCTTCAGGGCCGTTTCTACTTCTTCGAGTGTGGCAGGACTCAAAGAGGAATCTTCATCTGCTGTTACATCAGTTATACCTGCTATTATGTCTGATGCTGCTGTTCGTTCGGATGATAGGCTCGGATTGAAGAGGTGTTTAAAGTATTGCGCCCATCTTTGTTTTATATCTCCCGCATTATAATCTTTCAACGACGACGAAATAATTGAATGATTTGGGACATCCCTGCAGCTCGCTAGATGCTGCTACAATCGATTACGTAAAAGATAAAAAAATTCTAATCGCAGGCTTCAGGTCAGGCTGGTCTGGAGGACATTGCCATTTGCAGAGATGACAAGGATCCTTCTGCATTAAATCATAGAGAAAAAATAGCAAAGAGACCGTGCATATGACGTAGTTCTTAGTAGAATAAATACTACGTCATCTGTGTCTGAAACGCACGAATCGGAGCAGCTCGGGACGGGCTGGAGACGGACGGCAGCAGCAGGTAGGGGCTGCGTGACTCCAACACGGACGACAGTCAACGCGCTGGGAGTTGTATCCGGGATGTTTGAACGCCGATCATGCGTCCTAAGCGCTCGGTGAAAATGTCAAATCTCCAGATTTTCACAAATTATTCAAACTCACTCCTTAAATATTCGCCACCATATTTCTAAAAGAACAAATTTTACCTTTCTTGAAGCTTACCTCCAAATAAATATCGCTGTCCGGATTGAAAGTATCGTTCACGTGCCGAAACGTTACGTTGACGTGCGGAACGGAGTGCAGAATCCGGACTAGGATGCTAGGCTGATCCATCTCGACGTTCCGCAAGAGCAGGACCAGCGCGACGAAGATTTTTCGCCCGCAATAATCACAGAAGAAACAAACACCTGCGAAATTTCTTCACCCCGTTGTCACCTTTCTGTGTTGCACAAAAAAGAAAAAAAAACAACCGACACTTCACAATCACTCATAAAATGCACAAATTTTCGAGGGCAACAAATTCGTATAATTTTATACTCTTCTTTTTTTCGCCCCCCTTTCTGGCATGCAGAAATCAAATAAGAAACAAAAATAAAGTAAACCAAAAAAACTTAACAACCCACAAACACACTTGCACCACGGCGGCACATATTTTCCATTTTCATCCCCTTGAACACGAAGCTCACACGACGACGGCAATAAAAACACTCCTAATGCTACCACACACACATACGCGCGTTCCTCCGCAACGACCCCGCTTCCGCCCCGCCGATTACGAGAAGGGGATGAAAATCGTCGTTGAGAGAAAAGCGACAAAAAGAAGATGCACTTCGGTTCGCTCGAAATTTCACCGTCTCGTCTTAAGGATAGGTTTTTATCTTTTATCTTCTCGAGGACGCAAAATTTCCGAGATTTTCGTCGTTTGACAGATGCACAGACGGACGTCAAACTTAAGTTAAGGTTTCTTTTACTTTTTTCTTTCCGACGAAAAGAACCGTTCGAAAAGAAGGAGAAACATGGAATGATGGGCGCACATGTTGCTAAGTTGACGTAACTTGGCGTAATATTCCTGCAACATTTATGCCAAGCCCAGCAACATCATTTGACGTCACTGTTAGCCGTCAAATTTGTTACTGGCAACAATGGTCCCGCCAAATTTTGAGATTTCGTTAAGTTTTATGTAGAATCTGGCAATTTACAAAATAAATTGATCTCGTAAAGAAATTGTAAAATGTTTGGCCCATAATTATGGAGAGTGACGAAAATTGCCTTTTAAAAATTCATTTTTGAAGTTTTTAAACAGCCATTTTGCCATTTTTATCGGCTGTATTTTCAACACAATATGTTCAAATCTTTACGAAAAATTTCAAAAATAAGAAAAATGCAATTCATTGATGCATCCCGCACTATTTGCGAATGATTTTCAGGCTAAAATTAAAAAAAAATAAATAAAAAAAAAAACAAACAAAAAAATCGCGACACAATTGCCGTAATCTCCAATATTGCCGTAATTGTAATTTCCACAATTGCCATAAATTCCACAATTGGAATTGCCACAATTGTCGTATTTGCCACGACATTTGAAAGATATATAAATACTGCCATAGGCGAAAAATCAAATGCGATTAAATAATTTCCTGTTTGACCTTTTTAGGAAATTATCAATAATGGCATAATAAATAAATTTTTAATTTTGGGAAAAATTAAATTCTATATGATATCGATCATATTATTATGGGATGACCCCGATCGCAGCCAGCAAATCATAGCCCACTTCAGGGTGCAATCGATACTGCACCGAGCCTATAAATGGACGGCGAGTGCTTTACTCTCTCTTTTTTCCGGACATCGATCATCGGCAGCAGGCGGTTCCAGATATCGAGCTACGGCGGCAGGCGGACGAAGATTACGACGCTTTCATACAATTTTTATCGAACTGAATTAACTGTAGCTTTTGTACAATTTTTATCGAACTGAATTAATCTTAACTTCTCGGTCTAAATTATTTAGCTTTAACTTTCAACATACTTATTTTATATTGAATTATCGTAAACATTATTAAACTGATTATTACTTTAACTTTCCACATTATTTTCAAGAAAAATTTTCACTACTTATTAGACAATTGCCTTTTCGGGCGCGTGATATTGCAAAATATTAAGCTAGCTTAATATCTCAGACATATATACATGTGGAAATACACAAATAACGATTTACGAAAATTAATTTGTGTATGTTGTCCATATTTTTAATAACGGCTAATTTTTATAACTATTTATTTATTTAGTTACTTTAATTTATATGTATACACAAAATAGACAAACTAAAACAAATTCAGCACTAGTGACAAGGACCATCGGCTTTTTTTTTGTATTGAGAAGATTTTTAAATTAAGTGAACAATATAGTAGTTACAGAATTGAGAAAAATTAGATTTCCTTGTAAATTTTAGATTTTTTAATTATATCTATAATGGCTTTGTAAATGATTTGTTGTTGACTGTTTTTTATTGGTTCTAATAGATTTGATCTAGTTTCATTGAGAAGGCTGTTGCAGCTGATTAAATGTTCGAAGTCCTATGTATTGTTACAATATCTACATGTGGGTGGCGCTCCTTTTCGATGAATATCTCCGTGATAGGGTGCCTTAAGTTTCTGCAATGTGGAAGATGGGAATTTTCCATAAACTTCTAAACCAGAGCCAATTTTGGATAGAAGTAGTGCTTTTATCACTATCAATAGAGGGACTGGATGTGTGTTTGATTTCCTGTTTGAAAGATAATTTATTATATTTTGTTTCTTAAATAGATTGTTGCGAGTGTTGAGAACGTGTGCGTTCCAATTAAATCTTTTGTTAAAAGTAAGCCCCCAAATATTTAGATTTTCTACGTTTTCTGCTACTTCGCTCCCGATCGTTACGTTGTATGATTTACAGCTGGTCTTGCGACAGACGTGTAAATATTTGCATTTTGCGATTGAGATTTTTGCACCTGCGAAGGATGCTGAATCCAATATCGTTGAAAATATTAGGTTTAAGTCTCTGGTTGCAGAGTTTGCATTTACTTTTTTTACTATAATATATAAGTCATCGCAATCTATTGATGAACAGGGCAAGAGTGAAATGGGTCGATATCCTTCTAAACAATTTTTTGATTTGTTAGGCTTTGGCAGAGGAGTTTTAGCTGCAATTTTCCAAGTGTGTAGTGTAATGCATCCGTAAGGATTTCATTGTACAGCGCACATAGTCTGATATTAGCGTCAGTTGGCAGATTTTGTAACATGCTATACGTAATTTTATCTAGGCCCGGCGTATTGCCTTTAACTAGTTGAGAGTTGATTCGAGTTCAATTAGGGTTATTTCGGTTTCTATTTGTTGCGATTTCGGAGTTCTTACAAACTCGAAAAATCCTTTTGAGAAATTGTTTTTTTCTCGTTTATATTAAAGTGAAAAGTTATCATCTACGGCAACGCTGGACCATAGTTTGCCAAAATCGTTACTTATTTCTATAGATGTTGATATGAAATTAGTACGAATTTGCAGTCCTTGTATAGTTGTTTGATTTGGATTTGCTGAGATTAATTTGATTGTACTCCAAATCTTAACAATAGGTGTTTATGGTGTTATAGAGTCAGTGAAGGTACTCAAGGAATTTTCGTTTGCAATTTTCATGGCGTATTTGAATTTAGCATTAATTCTTTTATAGTTAATCTCATTAATCACTATAGGGGATTTTTTAAAGATACTCCACACTTCTTTTCGCGAGTTAAGTTTCGCAAGTTCCTGATTGTTAAGTCTTCCCAATCCTGTATGGTTATATTTTTATTATGCTCAATATACACACAGACGACTATAAACTTTATAGGAGCGTATTTCCACGGCACTGGCTCGGATGTTGCTAGATATGATAATATGTTGAAAATGAAAGCTCTTATTAACGAAAAGGGCTATTCCACTTTAAGAGGTATTTATTGTGGGGTGGTTGACAAAAATATTTTCGTATTTGTTCGAGAAATAGGGATGAGTATTGTAAGTACAGTGCGTTTCTTGTATAGCAATTATATCTGAGGATACATCTCGTGTTAGTATTTGCATATGGTTGTAGTTATTGAAGAAACCTTTAATATTCCATTGTAAAATCTTGAAATTTTTGTTGTTCTTTAAGGCACATAGGTGATTCAGCAATGGACTCAAAAGTTCATGCTCGGTCCACATCTATGATCGAAGACCTATGTTCACCATGGGATTGTTTCTGAAAGTTTATTTCAATGATTTCTTAGTTTAGTACACCCCCTGTGGGATGGGGCAGTAGAACTCACCCACAGCCAGTCCTGCTTGCCCTAAAAATGGCAAATGGACACTCACTGGATCATGGGCTTAACACCCTTGATCTTAAATCCTAACTGATACAGCGCCTCGGATACGGACGGATTTTACGGTAACGACTTTTGGCATTCGAAAACTGACTATGACTGGCTTCTGGTACGTTCGAACATTGAATCACGGGGGAAGAGCTGGTGTCACTCGGTCCTTGCACCGCCAATCTGTGGAGATTATTTAACATCTTAAGTCACCTTGATTATGCTGATGACGAGTGTTTGCTTGCACATAACCGTTCGGACTTGGAGTCAAATGTTCGCTCATTGCATTCTAAATGCAAAGAGGCCTAATATATGCACATGGGTTCGAACACAAGCGCACCGATTGTTCTTAACGGACAAGATGTGGAAGAAATACAAGATTTTTGTTATCTCGGAAGCATTGTTAGCATGGACGACGGAGCCGAAAAGGATATTGGGGCTCGTATAAATAAAGCTCGTCAAGCCTTCGGTATCTTTTTCCATTTCTGGAGGTTAAGATAGATCTCCCTTCGCACGAAACTGCGAGTTTTTGACGCAAGCGTCCAATCCGTGTTTTTATATGGTTGTACTACGTGGGAAGTGACCGTTCGACTTACCAAGAAACTACTAACTTTCGTGAACCAATGCCTTCGACGCATTTTAGGAATATTCTTGCCAGAAGTGATCTCCAACGACGAACTTTGGAGTACAACTGGACAGACTAAAATAGGCATTGAGATTCAAAGGCGGAAGTGGCAGCGGATCGGTCACACTTTGAGGAAACCAGAGCGAAACATCGCCAAACAGGTTTTGGATTATAGTCCTCAAGGAAGACGTCGGGTTGATCGATCACATAGCATATGGAAGCGAGCAGTTAAGCAGGAGGCCAAAGGAATAATTATTTATATTAGGGGAACACGTGAGAGCACTGCGGCCTTTTCGGCCTATTGTGCGATAGCCAAAGGAATAAACAAGTCCTAGCAACAGCTTAAAGTCGATGCTCAGGATCGCGTCTTGTGGAAGAGAGTTGTTTCGGTCCTATGCCCTTATAGGGTGTTATGATTTAGGCCGGCGGAACGAATTATTTTGACTTAAAGCCAAAATAATTCTGAAAGGAAACGAAAACGTCAATGTTCGGGACAAGAAAGGGCCAATTCCTCCTACTTCCGAATTGGTGGCTGAATAAGGAACGGAAGCGACACGCTTGCTGGCGGCCGGGACTAGCTACGGCAGTGTGGGGGGGTACTTGTTCCTTAATCAGACCATAAAACCCATGGCCTGTATAACAAAAATTTCGTGTCGGCTTACTCCGGGTTAGGGTGAAAATTGGGATAATTTTCCCCAGTGGTCGTGAAAGACCATGAAGCGATGGAGTTGCCGACTTCGCGATTTGTGTTAGGGCGCTATGGTGGTTTTAGCGCCCTCTCTGCCCTCCCTACCTCAGCCACGACTTTCCTCAAGAAATATGTTTGTCGTGGCCCCATGTCGAGGTTCGGGGCAAAAGGAGCTAAGCGCTCGGGTTCATTTTATAAAAAGGGCTCTTCAGCCTTCAATCATCTTGTCACAACAGAATATAGAATTATCCTCAAAAGGAACAATTTAAAAAAAATGTAATCAAAATACCAACTAAAGCAAAATAAAAAAAAACTTACCAATCATGCATTAACATTTTTTTTTTTCCGCGTTATTAATTTTTATTCCTTTTCCTTTTTTTTTTTTGTTAGGTTTATTAATATGTCCGTCCGTTTGTTCTGTCGGTTTTCGTCTGTCGTTGTCCTTTTTTTTTTTTTATTTTTATATTTCATCTCATTATTTATTTACTTTAATTTTCTATTTAATTTTTTTATAATTCATCTCGTTATTTATTTAATTTAATTTTTTATAATTCATCTCGTTATTTATTTAATTTAATTTTCTATTTAATTTTTATAATTCATCTCGTTATTTATTTAATTTAATTTTCTATTTAATTTTTATAATTCATCTCGATATTCATTTAATTTAATTTTCTATTTCTATACAATTTTGTTTGTTCATGTTATTTATTTAATTTAATTTTCTATTTCTGTACAATTTTGTTTGTTCATGCATTCTTATGGATTACAGCAGTCGACGACATTTCTCATCAATTTCTTTTGGCGTTTATCACGACGACGAAGACGAGAATTACTGCAAGCTTTGCAACCGCGGAAAATTTCATTCAACTTAGCATTCACTTTTCGTTCACGAACTTTAAACTTTCCCCGAAAAGAATCCTTCCACTGGCACTTTGTGAAATCGCGAAACTCGTTCGAAATCAATTTGTGAGGATTTCGATGAAATCAACGCGCTACGAAATGATTTCTTCTCACTAATAAGATTCACTACGCGATGAGACAGTGTTGTTCGGGGAGAGAACAAAAACAATTTAAGGTTATGTCAGGTCTGACAACCTGGACGTGAACCGCACACAAAAATGACAGTAAGACCCGACGAAGAAAGCCGAAGACGTTACGTCAATGACCGTCGTATCCACAGAAACCCATACACGCACGCAATCAGATGTTGCGGATTTCGAGGCGAGAACGAGAGAACAACAAAAAAAAAAACGCCGTCCGGATTTAACCAAACTTTTCGTTGTTGACCCTGCCACGTGGTTGTGCAGAAAAACACGAAAGAAAATACCGAAATCTTGGTTTCACACGGCGGATGACCGGAATGACTGGACAAATCCGATCCGACACGAGTGCGCCTCGCGTACTCAAATTTCTCGGGATTTCGCACTATTTATGACGAATTGCACGGGTTCTCTCGTTTGAATTCAGGATTTACCCTTCCCGACGTTTTCCATCCGCTTTTCTTGGGGTCCCGAACTTTCTGGTTCGCGTATGACACAATTTCCACAATTAAAATGTTAATTCACGGGATTTACTTGAAAATTTGCCGTAGCCCGACGTCTTGTAATGCTCGCGCGCTGCTGCCTGATCTCCGATGCCATAAATAGAAAAAAAATGAAAAATTCCGGACGAATTGAAAACCGATCGAAGGCGACCTGGCGGAATCGCACGGTCCAAGGACTACCAAATTAACGAAAATCTCTTCTCGTCTTTCCGAATTCCGAAAAATGTGAAAACATTTTCACTGCGTGCCGCGGTTTTATTTCACTCTGAGCACGTAAAATCAACTTAAAAGCTCTCGCTTCCCAATCGCGCTGAAAACTAATTAATTTCCGCTTGGAAATATCGCGAAGAGTTAAAAAAAGGAATTATCGCGGTGTTTAACAAAAATGTTCGTCAATCGTCACGAACTCCGCGTGCCGACGACCAAATCAAAACTCACTCGTTTTCGCTTCTTTCTTTCTTCAGCAGGCAACTATCCTAACGGTATTTGCTTTTTGGTCGGTTGTTATGTCGAAAGACCCAGGGTTGGCGAACCTTTTCGATGATCCGGTGTTTGCATCGAAGGCGGGAAAATTTTTCAAAAAAAAAAATGTTATATATATATTTTTTTCTTTTTTTCGGGCGACGGACTCAACAAGGGGGTCTTAACAGGAATGTGATTGATTTGAGTACTAATTTTTCTTTAGTTTGTTTTTTTAGTAGCTGAAGTCTCGAAGTCGGGTTGAGTTGTTAGGGCTATTTGTGGGTTGCAATTAGAAATTCCATTTGTTTTGGGGACCATTTTTTAAATATGGTGTATTTGGAGAGTCTATTACATTGAGTTGAAGTATGTTTTCGTTATTTACTTTTGTATTATTTGGTTGTTTGTTAATAATTATTGTTTTTGGTGTGGTAACTTTGGCGTATGAAAGACCGGGAGTAGGTTGCTTGAGTTTAATTGATTTTTTTGATTCGTGATATTTCTTACGCGCTTCAAATATTGAGCATTTGCTTATGGTTTTGATGGTCATTATCTCTTTATTTTCAATGTATTTAGGACATAGTTGATTAGATGATATGTGGCTTGAATCTTCACAGTTCACGCAAAACTTAACGCTGTCTGTACAGGGTGTAGGGCGATGATCTGCTTTACCGCAGAAACGCACATTGGAGGAGGTTTGCACCATTTAGCCGTGTGTCCAAGCTTCTGGCATGTTTTGAACCGCATTGGATTCGGAATGTATTTCTTAACTTCAAATTTTTGCCATCCAATTATAATGCAAGTCGGAAGGTGGTATCTTTCAAAAGGGAGGATAATTAAACCAAATGGGATGCCTTGGTTGCCTATTTTCTTCTTCAGCTTAACTGCGTTCGTGACACCAGAGCTTTTCAAACCATCGACTATTTCTTCTTCGCAAAGATTTGCAAGATCGCGACAATAAATTGTCCATTTACTAACATTAAACTCGGCTTTTGTTGGAATGATAGCATTGAAATGTTTTTGGATTTCGTTAATATTTACTTTTGGAAGGCTTGGATACGGAGAGAAAAATGTCTTTTTCTTCCGTGATGGGCATTAGTTGACAGATCAACTTCGTCCAAGAGATTCAAACTGTTTATGTATGCATTCTCCCAGAGGCCATCGTGGCCAATGGGTCCCACCTTTTAAGCCAAGAAAAGTTTGGCTTTGACTATTTATTTACTACTTACTTACAACTTTTACTAAGTTAGTGTAGTTTTTAAATTTAATCACGACAAAAAAGGAGAAATAAACACGATGCAACATTAAAGAACTCTGTTTAGTTGTTGTCCACTAGCACTGTTCGTAACCTTCACCGACAAACAATCACTGCCTGACTGTTACAACTATATCTGAAAGAACGTTGCATTTCGTAAGTTTTTCGTTTGCGAGTCGACGAAAATTTGCGCGTGAAAATAATATTATCCGAAATGAATTCATTTCAAATTTACGAAATTTGCAAAAATAGAGACATCCTACGGCACTATTTACAGGAGTGGGAGTTTATTCCTCGCGAAGTAAGGTGTCCCGAATGTTGTATTCTTACGACACTGAATAATAATGAGGATATGCAAGTTTCTTAATAATAACTTATTCCTGTAATGAAATAATAAATTATAGACCAGACGGATTCCAATCTTCAATGGCACGTCAACCCAAATCGGGCCTACTGAATTTCAGGTTTCTTAACCTTTTCATTACTTATTGTGAAAGGGTTGTTTAGCTCTTCGCACAACCCTCTATCTGCGCATTTTTCATTTTCGTAGATTGAGGTAACCAAGGTATAATGTGCTGGAATTATTATTATGCATTGACCGGGATTTTAACTCACGACCTTCGAATAGTAAACCAACACTAGGCTGCATCCTAGACGGATTCCAATGGCGGTGCAAAAATAACATAAGTGACCGCAAACAAAAGGGTCGCTTTTGTGGTAAAATGGTAAGTTACCGAAAGGGCATTTTTTTCGCCAAACCGAAGCTTACCATGTTCCAAAAATTGACTTTCGAACAGTGAACTGGGCATCATATTGAATGGTCATAAAGAAATGCTAAAATTGTCGTTATATTTCATATGTTGGGGAAGAATTATTGGAATTAGACGATTAAAGTTTGCACCCTGAAGTATCAAGATTGAAGATGGAGAAAACATCTAAATTAATCGAATATGTAATATGTCAATAAAATACGGTATAGTATTGTTGGCTGTCAGCCCTAGCCGTTCGTCGGGTGGTCGTGATCCTGCACATATGCGCTGGGCTTCGCAAAAGAAAAGTAGATGAAAAGGAGGCTGGCGAAAAGCGCGTGAAAGGCAGGCGAAAGGCAAGTGAAAAACAGGCAGGCAAAAGGCGGGTGAACGGAAAGCAGGTGAAATGCGGGCGAAAGGCAGGCGACCAGATAACCATATAAAAATGCGAGCATGTGCAGCCAGAGCCAGAATTTAAATTTGGAAACGTAAGAACCAAGATCGGGTCGTCGCATGATAAAGTCGCAATAGAGGAGCTTCTTAGCTCGAAAAACAACAGAGTCGGACATAGAAAAGCGACAGTTGGTGAAAGAATAAAAAGTGTTTGAGTATATAAAAAGCAATAAATAAAGTTACGGTTTTTTTCGCATTATTTTACAAAATGAAATCCATCATCAACTAACTTCCAAGAAAAAAATAACTTCACATTAAGATCTAGTCATCTCACAATTAATTACATCACTTTATTATTTTGACAACATCTTAAAGCCGAACATGTAACAAACAACCACATTTGGCCTACGAAAATATTATATAATCAACTAAATTAAATTACTCTCAAGTCTGAAATTAAAATTTTATTGATTCTTCCCACATAAATACGTACGCATAATTGTATTTACATTTTCTGGTCAGTAATAATTGACCTCCTTCCTAGTCTGTCACATCTCTTCGCTACGAAAAGAAATTAATCATTTTATTAAAATCGCGAAAATTTTTAGATATACTAAGACTCCAACTCGACCGTAATAAACGAGTACTGCATGATCGCCAAAGAGCAAGCAACTAAGGTTTGCAGAAATACGATTACGTGTTAAGTATTTGTTATTATTATTCTTACGAACAACAAAAGTTAAAGATTTCTACTTAATCAGCTGACCGAAAGAGAAAACCAGTTTCGATTTAGGAATAATAAGAAAAAAAGCTCAAGATTCCGCACTTCAAGTTAGGCCAGCAGTGAATGATCAACAGTGATTTTTGATCGTGGTGCACGATCGACACGTCGCTACCGCAAAAACTGAAATTTGTCTGAAGTGGTGGTTTAATAATTGTGTCTAAAAGATCTTAGTTTCATCTTATTATATTATACGAATATTTTATCAATAGTGCAGTTCATTAAATCACAACAATGAAGATCAGGATGTGCCTTTTATTGGCATTCTACGTATGTATTTTTGCTCAACAATGGTTTCCAACGGGTAAGTAGCATTTTCTTTGCTTGTTTTAAAGAAAATATTTGTACATTTTGCAAATCGATATTTGCATATTTAATACACGATCGTTAATTTTCGGAGAATTACGGATTTCTTAATCAAATAAAAATGATGCCAATAAATTGAAATTAAGTTGAAAAACTGTTTGAAATTTTAGCGATTCTGTTATCAATTTGCCGGACAGATATGAAGCGATCTTTTATAAATTTCGGTTAGAGGTCAAGAATTGTATTGAAAGTATTAGCTAAAGAGCATTTTATTTGTTTTTTTTTCAATTATCAAAATAGGAAGCTGTGTATTACGTAATTTGTTGGCATATAATAATAGATCGATTTTAAAATTAATCAATCTTCGATAACGTTGAAATTTTAAAAATTCATCTCTGCATAAAATTGCAATTGATTCTTATTTACAATAAAAACACCCTACACTAACGATACAATTCTCTGAATTTGATAAATATTTGCACAATGGAACTGCTGCGGCAGATCACAATAATTTTCTTTCTTTTATCTAAATCTAGGTAAACAAACGAAAAGTTTTGATGTTTAGAGATTCGTCATGATGTTTTTCATTATCATATAATTTTAAGAACTTAATTCTTTGCAATTACAATTCAATGAGCTTTTGTAATTTTACAGTGGCGCAAAGTCAAAATTTTCATCAACTCTCGTATGGGAGTGACGTATTGCCAGCCTATCGCCCACCGACGACATCGACAGTTGAACCGCCAACAACGAAATCGTCTTTTTTTGGAGGAATAAAAAATTGGTTCCGGAAGACACCAACCACTGAGGCAGCAGCTGAAACAACAACTACCACCACAGCTCGCAGTGTTGTTGGCGAAAATGTTCAGTCTACAACTGCACAGCGTGAAAGTACACCGTCCACAAGCTCAACTACAGCGAGGTAATATTTCTTGTTGGTCTGAAGCGTATGTTAAAACAGCTACAATTTATATTTTAGCTTGCCTACAAGGAATGTTGGCCAGCCTTCTTTGCCCACAAATAATGACCGACGTGATTATGCAAACCCAAATTTGCCATCCTCGTCGTCATCGAAGCCATCGACTCCGTCAATTGTTTTTCCGGAATCGATACCCACTCAAATAACTTCTGGAGGTCGGCGTGACTACGTAAATCCAAATTCACCATCCTCGACGCCAAGTGCCAACAAACCATCGACGCCGGCAATCGTCCCTCCACTGCAGCCGTCTAGTCCACAGCCAACACCCACCCAAACAACTTCAGGAGGTCGGCGCGACTACGTCAATCTGAACAAACCTGACACTCCCAAGGTAGAATTCCCACAATTACCCGCACCACGAAGGCCTGTTCACGAAGAATTTCCAGCTCTACCTTCTCGACCTGCTTCATCAACCCCTGCCAGTACAGGAACTACAAGTCAATCGGTCTGGAACAATCGGCCAAATGTACCTAGTAGTCCTACTACCGGTGGAACTACAGCTCAATCTGCATGGTCAAATAGACCGACACAAATCAGCTCTTCGAGTTCCGGAACGTCATCAAATTCAGATCCAACACGAGTCAGTTTCATTCCGACTACTCCAAGACCCGGAAGTGTACTACGTTCAAATCTCTTATTTTTACAAATTTTGAATCTCGAATATTTTTAGGCTCGTCCAAGCGAAACTTCTGAAACACCACAAGGCCAGCAAACATCGAATCAGCTTGCAACTGACGATGAAATAACAACCTTAACCGAAAACTTAATCACAAAAGATGTGAATAATTTGAACAAATTTATGACAGTAAATTTCCAGGGCCGAACAAAATCCTACGAGCTAACAGACGATGCACCAAATCCGTACCAACTTTCTTCTAAAATTATTTCTACTTTACCATTTATTCTCCTTTATTTCGTAGCCTCTTGCAAATCGATTCGAAAGCATTTGATGTCCCTACTGTTGCTAAAATGAAGCTGTTATTCAACAATTATGAACTCGACTCCAGCATCAATGAGTATGTCACGCCGATTGAGAAAAGGGAAGAAAATGATTTTATCGATGCTGTAATGGGTACTTCAGTTATGCGACAGGCCATGTTATTCTTGCAAAATAAGGGTTAGGTCTCCAAATTATGTCGGCACAAGCCTTACTTAATTACACTATAATTTTAGGAATCGTAACGCCTGACCCGAAAACGCATCGCGACCTATTAAAAACCATTTGGTTTACGCTTTACTCTCGCGGAGGTGGTCGCATTGGAAGTTCCGGATTCGAGCATATTTTCATGTCAGAAGTTAAAAACGGCACCATTACAGGCCTGCACAATTCACTGTATTTCAACGAGGAAGAACAGCATGGAAACATCGATTATAAAGGTTACATAAGGAAACTCGATCTAGGAAATGTAAGTTAAGCCAGCTTACTGTGTAGTTTTGTTCAATGTCGACCGAAATTATGGTATATATTTTCAGAAAGGATCTATAGCAAAATTCCGTTTCACTTTCAATGGTATTAGCAAGCCGGTGAATGCGCTATTTATCGGAACTTCGCCTGAATTGGAAATGGCTCTGTACACAGTTTGCTTTGAACTGCGTCCCGACAAGGACTGCCCCGTGTCATTGAATGGGAATCGCTTTAATTTGCGAACTTACACGTTTAGATATCGCGGCAAACGGTTAATTGGAAGCGGATTCCCAGAAATATAACACCGTATCTATTTAGTATTTGCTGTAATAAAAATAAGTATATTTTTTTATTATACCCAATTTATTATTGAAATTAGTTTTAATTTCAATTTTCAAAAATTAACATAGGTTACTATTAATATCGTCTAAATCTAATTATAACCCGTCTCGTATTTGACCTTATTACCATCATGGAATTGAGTAAATACCATTGATAGATTGTTCCCATCAACGACCGCAATGCTTGTACCATCTCCAACGGACATTTCTCCATCATCTTCATCATCCTCTCCATCGTCTTGCTCGACCGTTATTTCCAGCGTTTCTTGCTGAAAGTTTTTTTTCCATCAATATAAAAATCGTGCAAACCTGTAAATGAAAACTTACCCCAACCAAAGTATCTTCAATTTTAATAATAGATTGCAATGGCTCATCGCTATCCTCTGATTTTTGTGTTGCAACGGAACAACTGACGTCCTCCATCAGCACGATATTGGAACTTTCTGGTTCGATTTTCTGTTGCTGAATCACTTCCATTTGTTGTTGTTGTTCGGTGGGCGTAGTAAATTTCGCAACACGACGAATATGCGATTTCATGTCTATACCGTGCACGTTACGCTTATGCTGAGTCAAGTGATATCCTTGTATGAAACCGTCACCGCAAATGTCACACTTAAAACGCTCCCCTGTGTGCCGACGCACGTGAGCCTTAAGGTCGTTGCCCTGCGCAAAGCTCTTGGCACAGTGTGGACATTTGTACGGTCGTTCACCAGTATGTACTAAGAACAAAAACAAAATTATATTATTTATTAAACTACATAGCTATATAGAAAGGGTACCACGCATGTGAACGAGCAGATTGTAGGCACGTTGAAAGCCTTTACCGCATACCGTGCAGAGGTGAGTCTTCTCGCCAGTATGATACCTAAAATAATTTTAAAAAAATCAGCTGAAAAGTCCCGATCTTAATCAATCTCGATCCAATTTTACCGTTCATGTACATTTAAATCGGTCGCACGCGGAAATCCTTTGTTACAAAATTTACATTTGTATGGTTTTTCACCTTTATGACGTCGCATGTGAATAACTAGATAATCGTTTCGGACAAAACGCAACCCGCACTCGGAACACAGGAACGGTTTTTCATGAGCATGCGTCTTTGAATGTTCCGCCAGTTCCAACTTAGCATTAAACTTTTCTGGACAGAATTTACATGTCCATGTTTTATCCATATGACTCTTCATATGAATCTGAAGATATTTGGCGGTCGTAAAGCCCTTACCACAAATCGCACAAAAGTCGGTTTTCGGACTTGGATTGGCTGTTTTATCAGTATGACGCGATTGAATGTGTTTCCGAAGGTGTTCGGCTCGAATGAAACCACGATTGCATATAGTACAATTGTGCGGTTTAACTGGCACATGATGAGCCATATGCAAATTAAGATGATCGGCTCGCGTGAAACCTTTATGACATACCGAACAAGAGAACGGCTTTCGTTCTGCATGCGTAAACGAATGCCGTTTCAAATGTGTCGAACGAGAAAAATATTTATGACATACTTCGCATCGATGTTCCTTTTTTAGAGGCGAATGATTTTTATTTCTACCAGCTGCGCTTTTTGTTTCTGGCGAATTCTTTTGTGCTGCATTTTCACCGTCTATAGTATTCGGCCCGCGTAATTCCGCAATCGGTGTATGCTCGTCTTCATCGCTATTAGTACTTTGCGTGATAGGATCGCCATACGATTCGCCAGTATCATTAAAAAAATCATCATCAGACATTTGTTCTTCATCTTTTTCCTCAGTCAAACCGAGAATCGACTCGACATTAGTTGGGTCAAATCTGTAAAATGAAAAGGAACTTAAATCGAATCTGAAAAAAAATGTCCACTTACGTATCATCATTTTTACAAACATGCTGACTTAAAATTTCGTCCGAATCGAATGTTTCCAAGCAATCGTTACACTTAATCACATTTGAAATTTCGCTATCTTCAATCGATTTATCTGGATGGCAAAGGGCCATGTGCTTTTTCAATCGTGTAGAATTCAAACAATTCTTATTGCATACATTGCACGTATTGGCGACATTTGGATGTACTGCTGATAAATGTTTTCGTAAATGTGCTTCACGTGAAAATACTTTCGAACAAATCGAACATTTATGGTGAGTAAGCGACTAGTGTGAAAATAAATACGAAATAATTCGAAAACCATACATAGATCATAAACCGCAGAAAATACAAACCGACATAAACTCGTCTGATTCATCCTGATCGATATCTGCTTCGTCTTTCGACTCAGCTGTGGTATTCGGAGAAGGGTCAGTATTTTCTTGTTTGATGTTTACATTTTTAACAAAAATCATTTCTGGATAAGTAATTGAATCGATTTTCGGTGCATCTCGATAACTTTCGATGACCGATGAAAGCATTTCGAAAGCTTTTTCACACTGCGATTTAAATTCAAAAGCGATTCGAACATCGTTAATGCATTTCGAACAAATCTTGTTGGGATAATGATCGTCATTGATTACCTGCGAAATGTAATAAGTTCTCGTAAAATATCGTATTTTGCAAATAAATAATAGCAAGAGAATTAGTTTATTTATGAATAAGTTTTCAGTTATCAACTAACATTTTCAATGTGATTCTATTAGAATTGGATAAACAAGTAGAAAGAACTTGAACGAACCACAAAGCCAGATTGCGAAGTTCTCATCTTTATTATAAATAACCACCAACACGATGTGCGCAGTTCTTCAGAACTCGCAAAAAACACCATATAACACTTCTTTCTTTTTTTCTTCTTTTAAAAGCTCAAGGGTATTGTGACTACACAATTTGCTATGAAATTTCTGACCCCGAAGGGAGTAGGTATCCTTGCGCATGATCAATAAGTTTTTCTTGTTTTTATTTATTGTATCAATGTATCTATATTGGCCACAAATTTCACAGAAGAAGCTATCAACTAACTACCGAGGGCATAATGGTTTGGAGAAACCCGTCGAATGTGTCGATTATCATGAAATGAATAGGATTATCTGTCGCGATAACTACCCGCTTTCTATAATTTAGGATTTATTCAATCGATTGCAAGGAAAGAAATATTTTACCATGCTTGATCTTAAATTTGTTAGATCCACTTCAATAGGACAATTTCAGTATGGTAAGATGCTATTTGGCTTAAAAAATGCGCATAGACAAGCTACTTATTTGATTAGATGGGTGATCTCTTATTAGCCACCGAGAATATTGACGAACGAGGATACGGCAAATGTAGATGCATGAAAATTTTGAAAAAGTTGATCATTTGCAAGTGCTTCTGATTCATGATTATGATTTAACTGAGGCTGCATAAAGGATTTTTCTATGCATTCCTGTAACTGCCGCTTCGGCAGAAAGATCATTCAGTAGACCTAAGTTAATTAAAATTCTTTTAAGGTCTTCCATGGGTCCAGAGAGGCTGACAGGTTAATCTTGTATTCGACGAGGTGCCTCAGGCACTAAATGTAACCGTCCTTGTGAAAATGGACCATATCTTGCCAGAGGTCAAAATTGAGTTAGATACATTTCCTAATATTACATAAAATTCTGAATAAATCGTTTGTTTTTATTAAGAAAATCCAAAAATTGGCCTAGTTATAGAGTTTTAAAGTTTTATAATGAAAAAATCTTGTTTTTAGATATAACTGTTTAAATTTCGGAAATTTTCATGAACGATTCTTAAAATTAACAGATCTGTTAGGGTAGATCCCTTTTTAAGACATTTCCGAGTGAATATCTGTATAAAACCATAGAGCACATCTGAGCAGTAATACCAATCTAAATCTCAAATTGGTAAAAATTTGCCCAAACACATACTTTCGGCTGTTCTGGCAAAATTACTCTGGCACGATAAGGAGCCTATTCATATAAATGGTCACAAATATTTAAAAAATTATAAAAGCTTGAAAAGTACGATAAAAATTACTTTAAAATATTGTTGCATTGTTGCAAAATATCCGCGGCCTTCCAATTTCCTTATCATATAATTAATGCGCGCGTGCGAACACTATAAGAAACGCTATGCGACTTGATTGGAATTTCAAAGTCTTCAAACAAAAACAAATATACGCATTACCATTTTATGTAACGGAGGCCTAGGACGAGAATTATTTTGACCCTAAAGCCAAAATAATTCAAAAGGAAAAATAAGGTTCGGGATAGACAGGGCTGAGATTCACCTACATCCATCTCAGTGACATTTTATGTGCTGGTGCGACGCGCTAGCTGATGCCGGGTCTAGCTGCGGGAGTCGTGGGGGGGTTCGCTGCACTAGAATGTCATGAAACCAAATTGGCCTGTCATAACAAAAATAAATCGCGAGCTGTGAGCTCGCCGCGTCGACTTATCCAAGTCGGGAGGACAACGAAAAAGAAAGAGCAACAACTACACTTGACCGATAGGGAGGGAACTCGGACGATTACCTAATGGACACCTGTGAGTCTTTACCAAGAAAGCAACGACAGTAATCGAGCGACAGAAAAATAATTCGGGCGATGATAAAATGGTTCATAGAAGCGCAATCAATAGTGCTCGACCGAGACGGAACAATCGGGCGACTTTACAGAAAGCAACAACAGTGCTCGAAGTTTATAAAGCGAAAGAGTAAAGATTGCGAAAAAGTCTTAAGTAAAAATTTGTTTAGTTAAATTTAATAAAGTCTTGCGGTTAATTTAAAAGTAAACTTGTCAAACTGGTGGTTTTATTTATTTACTTGAAATCTAGCGATCCCCTTGCGCACTTCATTATTATTTAAAATGTTTTTTTTTTTACAATAAAATCAACGCCTTGGAGATCAAAAACGTCAGTATAAACCATAACATCCAATGATGTAAAGGCTTAGCAAGGTGAGTGCGACATTTGGACGATAACAGCCAAAATGGAAAAACTCGCAGATACCCAGAAAAACAAGTTTTATCACCCAGATTGTCTATGACTAATATGCAGAATATTCTAGTGAAACTTCATCGACAACACAGGCCAATGGATCTTAACAAACAAGAAAGCTTTAATAAGTCAGATCAATAGCGGAAAATAAAGTTGGATTGGGTAACCATATGAAAGCAGTCCAATAGTACGTTAAGGTAGGATTAGATTGGAGTTCTTAAGGTTCAAGACGACCTAGACGGTCAAAAAACATTTAGAGATGACCAATACTCTAAGAAAGTAAATGCACTTGGGAGAGCGCAGCAGCAAACACAATAAGTAGAAAAAAACCAAGTGGCCACGCTCCCAGGAGGATATACAGAAAAAAAATATAGTAAACTGTCGAAAACTTTTCATTGATACCAAGTAGAAGTATTCTTCAAAACTACCCAACTTGTAGCATATACCAACAACACAAACATTCTTACAAAAAATCGTAAAATGGAATCGGTCACAAAAGAAGTTAAACTACGAATTAATGAAAAAAAAAAAAAATTAAGTTGTAATGCGAAAAAGAAAATTTGGACCGATCGCGTAAAACCAAAAAAGTACATTCGAACAAATTAATTGGCCGTCGAATGGCGTTGGTTTCATCGCGACTGATCGAAAACTGACCAGTAGAGTGCATTACGTACAATGAAAAATTTCCGGAAGCAAAACAATCACGTACAGTGGTGGCCACGAATTTAGCACACTCGGTATCTGTAACTTTCAAATGCAAATGTTTTCTACAGTTTTATGCTTTTCAGTCGACTTTTGTTTCTTGAGTGTTGGCTATGATGAGTTGATCATGTCCCGTTAATTTAGTCTGGTTCCTTTCTTCCCTTTCTTTTCTATTCTCACTTAATTGCAAGTAGTACGTGTTACATGCATGTAACTACTTACAACTATTCTTGTTGCTATGTACCAGTGCACTTCTAATTCGTGCTTATGTACTTGTTTCCTCTATATGTACTTCTTTAACCGGTTTATGTGCATGCTTTGGAACATTGTATTTTTGAAACATTGTATTATTTCTTAAGTTCACTTTTAATATTGTCAACAACCTTCAAAATATTTTTGAAACGCATTTTTGTATTCACTTTTAATAATATAAACAATATTATTCATTTTCGTATTATTCAGTTTTGATAATCGATCGATAAATCGTTCAGATTTTCAGTTAAACGAATTTCGGTTAGCATATTAGCGTAAGCTCTTTTTTGTATGCTTTATAGGATAAGAATTATTGCTGACTCAATCGGTTGCGAGTCGAGCTTATTTTCTGAAGGGTTCTGGCTTAGTCAGTTCTTCGGTAGACCTCATCCAGAGCACACGGCTCTAATAATAAATAAAACTTAAACCAATTTCTATACTGTTTTAATTAAACTTTTCTCTATATTTCAGAAACATATACCATATGTTTCAGAACATATAACACCTTTGAAATCTTACTGATTTCGGAATTTTGTTTGTGTTAAATCAAATTAATTGGTAAGATTTACGTTTTTTTTAATTTGTGTGGAAGTTATGTTACGCAAATTACTATTGCTTTAAGATGTTCCAGAAAGATGGTGTACAATGCATTGAGCAATATGCAAGAATATGGGAGCTCCAAAAATGTTAAACAGCGATCTAGAGCACGAAAAACAACAATTAAAGATGACCGTCTGATTTATAGAGCCTCAATCAAGAACCCTTTTAATAGCTCGACCATTATAAAAAAAAGATTTCGTCGGAATTTGGCATTGACGTATCCTCAAGGACAATAAGACAACGGCTTAATCAAAAACAATTGCGTGGATGCATTGCACAGAACAAGCCACTTGTGTCAAAAAACAAATTTTAAATCTCGAATTACGTTTGCCCATGAGCTATTGCAACAACCTTTGATTTTTTGGAATAATGTGCTTTGGAGTGACGAGTTAAAATTTTGTCGGTTCGGATCCAACGGTAAGCGGTACGTATGACGTCCTCCAAACATGCAGCACCATCCAAAGGACACTTATAAGACTGTTAAGCATGGTGGTGGGAGTGTGATAGTGTAGGCTGTGTTTTCTTGATACGGCGTTGGCCCTATGCATAAAATTGACACAAGAATGGATCAGCGTGTTTACAAAAACATTATTGTAAACACAATGATGCCATTTTCTGGTAATAACATGCCCTTTAAATGACGTTTTATGCATGAAAACTATCCAAAGCACACTTCGCGCACAGTGAAGAGTTGCTTGGAAGGGAACCGAATTGATGTTCTGAAGTGGCCAGCCCAATCACCGGATGTCAATCCCATTGAGAATTTGTGGAATGATGTCGAGGAGCATATTCACGTAGTCAAACCAAAAAATATGGCCGATTTTTGGATCGAAATTAAAAAAGCTTGGTACGCAATTCCGAGAGAACGTTGTATGACCCTGGTAGAGAGCCTACCGAGGAGATGCGCTGCTGTCATTAAAAATAAAAGATATCCGACAAAATACTAAATTCATCCGTAGAAATTTGTTCTTTGTTATTTCGTTTTTCGCTTATAATAAACAGTTTTTCATTTTGTGCTAAATTCGTGTCCAGCTTGTCTTCATCTTATTCATTTATTGCTCTTGAACTCCTTCAATGGCACTACAGCCCAAATCAGGCCTTGGTTTCCTGACCTTTAGGTTCCTTAACATTTTATTTGTTATTGTGGATATGTTATTAGCCCTTCGCACAACCATTCATCTACGAATTTTCATTTTCGCAGATTGAGGTAATCCAGATATACCCACGCAGACAGTGTGCTAAAATTATGCGTCGACCGGGATTTGACTTGACGATCTTCGCATTGTAGACCAACATGCTACCCACTAGGCTTCACTCAGGCTCTTGAACCACAAGACTATAATTGTAAGATAGAACATCGGATGAATCATGTTGACGGTCTCAATAAATGGTAAGGTTGCTGGACGAACCGAAGAGATTTTGGAGTTAATTGTGGATGGCTGGCTCTTCTGACATCCTGAACCGCATCAAAATGAGGGTTACCTCATTGTTGCCAAATTGGCGAGGTAATTTTTCCTTGACCAGTCTGTGACTGCCGTCAGGACTGGGGGGCAGGCACGTCCAGCTATGTCGAATTGGGATATACTGCTACTAGTTTTGCTGTCACCCGTGTCATGCTGCTTCTGCTGTCGCTGCTCTCCTGATTGCAGCAAAAACAAGAACGCGTCGCCCATGGTGTGCGGTTGACCTTACCCTTCCGCCCCCCACACATTCCAATTCAACTATCCCACATAGCATAAGTCGAATACTAACCGGATAAATTGTACAGTCTGCAATCATTTTCCGGATGTCCGCTAGCTCATTATTTTCATCGGCTCCATCCGCAAAGAGAAATTTCATTTCGTGATCGAATCCCAAACATGTTCGACAAATTTTCGTAAAATCCAAAACCTGGATGTCCATGATTTTTGTTGTCCTGGACGCTGCAAGTTCTATAAGGGCGTTACACTCTGCTTAAGCCATTATTAAAGAAAAACACTCGTTTTTTCGCGAAATGAAGCGAATTATAGAGCTTTTGATAAACGCTGCTCCTGCCGAAAATTATTGGTAAAAGGCCAAAAAGATTTCTTGCGGCTGCATTTGAAAATAGAAACTACACAAAGCAACGCAGAAATTCACTTAAGCTTAACGAAAATGCTACATGAAATGTACAACACCGAAAATTTTCGAGAGAAAAACTGAGTCGAACAAAACGACGTCGTGTAGCTGTCAGATAATTCGGTTTCAGTTCAATGCAATTACGGGTGACAGTTGCCTGGCAGGTATACCAACGTTTCGCAAGCGAATGTCGTACACATCACCCGAAGTGTGCTCGGGAGCCGAAGATTACACATCACACACATCACTCCAGCGCGGGAAATTTCGCCCGAAATTTGAATTTTCTCAATTCATTTTTATATATGAATTTTTATATGAACGTTGGTACTAGTCTAAATAGTATGTGTTAGGATCCATGGCAGAAATTTAAAAAAAATCCTATTGTACCCAAAATAGTTCATTAGTTTTACAGATAGTGTTGTCTTGAACATCTCAAGGCTGGAAATCGAGACGTTTTGACCGTTGAACTATTTAAAAATTAAACCACTAAGAGAACGTCACTAAGAATTTTCCAAAGCCTGGTGACATAACGGATCCCAGAAATATGAAGCTTGTGCTCGTTGTGCTGAAATTCGATCCGCGAGAGATCGAAGAGCCATCCTCTCAACGCTCTAGTATGCAGAACTCCCGAGGATGCCATTCGAACCGATTAACTAAATAAATATTAAACGTATGTTAAAGTAATAAGTGATGTGTTCTCTAATTTCGTCAGCAATATCACTCTAATTCAGGAAAAAACAACTAACTAATTGCATAACTCCTAACCCTAGCTGAAGTGATTGAAAAGCCCGCCAGATGTCAAATTTCGAAATTGCACCTATGCCAGCGACATTTGCGTCGAAATAAGGAACTACAAATAGTACTACATGCATTCTCACCCACACTTAAGTATCGGTTTTCGAACTCGAAAATAAAAAGCGCCCCATTTGACAAGGTGGCCCAACTCTTTTACCAGGTACCTTGTTCTTTCTTTTTCATAGAATGACTCTAGCCCAATCAGGTGGTCATTAATTTTAACGTCAATAAGTGTGAAGTTGTTATCCAAGGTGCAAAGTTGTGCGCCACCAAAGGTCACACTGAAACATCACTTTTGAGGGATAAATGACAGGCCTATGTTGCGGAAGCGTTGAACTCTACTCTATTATTCCTGCCCCATTCCAGGATTAAGTTGAGATCCGAGTTCAGCGAACGGAATAACTCCATGCGATTGGAAGCAATAGAATGCTTGTGAGATTCCGCAGCAGAGTTAAATTTATAGGTGTTATCTAAATTACTGTCATTCGCGAAACTGTGGATTGGATTGAGAGTGGACGACAGAAGGTCGTTGATGAAAACTAAGAATAGAGTTCGAGATAAGACAGAGCCTTTAGGGACGCCGGAATCTATTGGGAAAGAGGAAGAAGTAACGCCATCTAGTACTACTCGTATAGTGCGTTCAGAAAGAAAACTCTCAATCCATTGAACAACGGTAGCATTAAGACCTATGGCCCTAAGCTTAACTATGAGATAATCATGCCAAACTCAGTCAAAAGCTTTTGCAATGTCAAGTGCAAGAATTTGACCTTCGCCGTGTTTATGTATGCATGAGTTCCAACGTTCTGTCAAGTAAACCCGTCGACCTTCTGAAACGGAACCCATACTGACGATCATGGATTAGCTGGTTATCCTCGAGATATTCAACGATTTTGCGATTGACAGCAGTTTCCGTTACTTTCGGGAGCACTGAAGTAATGGCTATCGGGCGGTAGTTGGCGGGGTTCGCTTTGCTTTCTTTCTTGGGAATTGGCTGAACATTCGAAACTTTCTACATACGTGGAAAGCATCCAGAAGAGTAGGAAAGATAGAAGGGATTGCGAAGAGGTTTAGTTAAAAAAGAGGCGCACATTTTAAGGGTAATGGGGGGAATACCGTCAGGACCAGCAGATTTGTGGATATTGAGCTCTTGAAGGATCTTAGAAATAAGTCTCGTGCGAAGATGTAGTTAAAGCAATGAGAAACCAGAATCATTTAGAGCAGGAGGCGGTTGGTTTGAAGTTGGAAGCCGTGAGTTTCTAGTGAAACTTGCTGCTAGTAAGTTAGCTTTTTCGACAAGATCAATAACGGTACGGTCGCCGTCAACAAGAGGTGGTATTGAAGAAGAAATGAAATTATTGTTGACCGTTTTGACAAATTACCAGTAAGATCTCGAGCCTTTAGGGCACTGAAGGATCTTCCGTCGAAGTTTTTGGTCATGCTCAAATTTAACACGATTGAGTATAGATTTGCAGGCATTTCTCGACGCATTAAAGAGTTCTCTGTTGGTAGGTGTTTTATTGCCTTTAAAGGTTTGAAATGCTTGTTTCTTGGTCAGAATTGCATCGAGACATTCTTTATTGAACCAAGAGTCCTTCGACTCTCTTATGACTGGAAGGTATGTAGAGCTTCATACTTACTTACTTACTTCTTTACTTACGATGGCGCTACAGCCCAAACCGCGCCCTCCAGTTAGAAAATCTTAGCAGTGATTTTCTGGCTGCGTCAATCGAATCCTCCCAGCGCTTCCGTGATTTTCCGACCGGTCTTTGTCCATTGACTTTCCCTTTTAGTGTGCGTTTGGGAATTCTTTCGTCATCCATACGCTCCACATGACGAGCCCATTGTAACTTCTTAAATTTTATGAGGGTTGACACTTCTGGATTGTCGAAGATGGCATACAATTCTCTATTGTATCGTATTCTCCAGATCGAGTCTTCTCTCACTTTCTTTCAAAGGCGTTAAGTAGTAGAATCAGTCTTGTTTGCCATCATTATCCTTCTTTTGATTTCGATGGGTTCGCTTCCATCCTTCGATAGGTTCGCCCTTAGATATATGAAGTTGTCTACGTTTTCTAGGTTATAGTCTCCTACCGTAATATTTTGTCTGATTGGCGTCTTTTTCCTAATTTGCGTCATCATTTTTGTTTTGTTTTCATTAATACGTAGTTCAACTGCCCTTGCTACCGAGTCAAGGTTTACAAATACCTCCTTAGCACTCTCCAGAGATCTTGCAAGGATATCTATATCGTCGGCATATGCTACGAGTTGTGTGGCTTTGAAGCATAGTGTTCCCTTGGTGTCAACGGGAAGTTTCCGAACAACATATTCGAGTGTTAAGTTGAAAAGCATTGGTGCGAGGCCGTCACCTTGCTTAAGGCCGTTGTCTGTTTTAAAACTGGAAGTCAAATCGTTTCCTACTCTGACTCGTGACAAAGACTTGGTCATTGTCATTCTTGTAAGACGAACCAGTTTCGGTGGGACTCCAAACTCTAACATGATTTTATACAGTACGCGCCTGTCGATACTGTCGTATGCTTATTTGAAGTCAACAAATATCTGGTGCACATCAATATTATATTCCCAGCACTTTTGCAGCACCTGTTTAACTGAGAATATCTGGTCTGTGGTCGATCGTCCAGCTCCAAATTTTGTAAGCCTGGTTTTTTCGGTCTAAGGCATCTTGGCATTCGTTGTCGAACCAGTCATTTCTTTTGGGCTGGGGTTGGTGTCCTATCACCTCTTCTGCGACAGATGTAATACCATCTTTGATATTTTTTCAGATTTCTTCTATTGGCATGCTGGCGTTGTTGTTCAGTATTGGCGCGAAGTGCCTCTCTAAGGCGCTGATACGTACTTCGCAACTACTTTCTCATCCTTGAGTTTTCCTATGTCGAATTTAGGAACCGGTTGTGTTTTTGGGTGTTCTCGGTTTGCGATTATACATCGGAACTTGCTCTTTACCAAATAGTGATCTGTGTCGCAATTAGCACCGCGACATGTACGCGCGTCGAGCTTCATACCATTCAGGATAATCTCGGTGACAAGTCTAAAAGCTTCATCGCAGTCATTTGAAAGCACAATTTTTAATTAAAGGCATTGAAGAAGTCATTTAGCGCGCCACCCCCCCCCCCCCATTTGACTCCTTTGAAATGTCAAATATTTCTTCGAGGTGCCTTGATTGACACCTATGCACGTGCTGCAACTGGGAATTGTGCACGAATCAAAAAATGATCCGTATTTCCAATTGGCGATGGTGATATGACAGAAATAGAATATTTTTCTGGCTGGCTGGTGAGAAAAAGGTCAAGAAAGTTGGAAAAGTGTCCTGCAATATCTGGTAAAAGAGTGGGCTCATCTACCAGCTGTGTTAAACCGATTAAAGAGGCAAAAACCTCAGTATCACGCACCTTCTGATCAGTAGTAGAGGAGTATTTAAGCCAGGCAATGTTATGAACATTAAAATTGTTCGCGATAACGATTTCAACATCAGGGTTGCAGTGTTGATTGATTGGATATATTCAGTTAACCCATCCAGTTCTAATAAAGTGTTCGCTGCAGTCATTGCTGGGATTCTATACACATAACAGAAGTACATGACATGTCTTTGGATCAGCAATTTTATCCAGATATAATTAAATTCTGGAATAGGGAACTAATTGGAAAGACACATCATCGCGGATGTAGAGTGCGAAGCCCCGTTTGTCGAAAAATACGGGAATAAGGTGATATTCGGGAACAGAATTAAACTGTTCACTTCCCGGTAACACCTTACATTCGCCAAGTGCTAGAATATCCGGTCTTTCAGTTTGGGTATGAATATACAGCGAGAGATATGTAAAGCTCAGTCCCCGAACATTAATTTGATCAATGGTGAAGTTAACCATGATCAACAAGACTCTGGCTTTAGGCAGCGGAAAGAAAAATAAAGATATCATTGTTGTATCTTTATTAAAATATCAAAATAAACCAATAAGAAAAAAACAAATGGACAGAAGAGAAAAAAAAATTAATAATAATACCTTGGACAATGTACGAAAAAATTAAACTACTAAATTTTGCTAGAACACCAAAAAAAAAATTACCTAGGACAATACAAGAAAAAAAAAATTATGCTATTAAATTTGTCTAATAAAAAATTTTGTACTTAAAATCAAATTACTGCAAATTACTAAGCAATTCAAAAAAAAAAAAAATAAATAAAAATAAATAACACTCGGTAACACTAAAATCAAAACCAAAACAATACATAACCAGAAATACAACAAAAACAAATACGCTAGCTCGGAGTCAACAGCATTAAACTGCTATATACACGTGCAGTTCTATGCCTTATGACGGGCAACAACAAAACAGTAAACTCCGGACCGCAAGCTGATATTTAGCCTTTTGTTATGAGGCCGATGCCGACGCGCACATAAAGAACAATTTTGCTTTATTATTTTAGTAATAAAGTATTGTAATCAACTTGGGAAAAAAAAAATTTGCTACCCTGAAATTTTTTTTTTCGCGTTTCATGACTAAAATAGCCTAAAAATGCAAAAAAAAAATCCGTCTGTCTGTACGCCGTCCGCCGACGTGTACGATCAGCGCACATTAACTCCCAAACCCTTCAAGATAGAAAGTTCATTTTTGGAGGGATTGTAGGTAGTTGCGGATCTCTGGCGGATACCCATTTTGAGGGGTGTACGGGTTCAGGGGGAGGCAGGGGGAGCGCTTAAACCGAAAAATACGAATTCAAATATCTCAACCATGGTTACAGTTAGGAAGCTAAAAATCAACATACATATACAGGAGTTTGTGGGACAACTTTTAAAAATAACTTAATTTTTTATCCATTAGAGTGCGAAAAGGGGGGGCTAAGAACCAATTGTCGGCCGAATTTATTTTTCAAATGATTATATCTTCGAAATTACTTACTTACTTATACTTACCATAATAAATTGATATTTTGAGACCATTAAGATGGCATATGAATCTACTAGAATCAGTTTAGATAGAAGCTAATTATTGTAAGGGGCAGGGTCAGGGGGGGGGGGTGCAAAGAAAAACACTTAAAAATTAATATCTCGACTGTCTCTTAAGCTATGTAATTGAAACTTGAAACGTATACTAAGCTTTGCTAGCGAAATATGAAAAAAATATAACATGTGGACATAATAGTAGTGGGGGGAAATGGGGAGCACTTTCCAAAGATTGTAGAGCTGTATAGTCTTTAATTTTGGTAAAAAATTTAAGTTGGGGGGTGTAAGGGGAGGGAGGTGGAAAGCGAAAATGTTGAAAATTTTGAGTGATTTTTTTATGGCTCTGGTAAATAATGCAAAGTTTAAATTTTGCACGTCGACATATCTATTTAATGTACACAGAAAAAAAATAATAATTTGTTCCAAAATTGTTATGCACCGAAGTGGGGGTCTAACGTGCACAAGGTGTTTCATGTGCAATGAAAAAAACACAGAAACTGAAAATTTTTTAATGAAATTTTTAGGTAGAAACTTGAAAATTTGCGAAATCCATTTAAAAAAAATTTCTAAAAGTTTGAAATATTAACTGGTTGAATATCTTCAAAACTTCTACCCCCTCCCATACAAAATTATTTTTTCGACCATTTTTAAGAAATCAATTATCCTAACTATTAAAAGATATCAATTTGAAATTTTGCACAAGAACTTAAAAAAATATTTGAAATAAAATTACGTTAAAAGTTTTGAGATCGCACTTGCCCTTCTACCCTCTCCCACACAAAAGTATGATTTCGACCAATTTCATTAAATCAACTAATAACTAACAAATTAAAAGCTACAAACTTGAAATTTTGTACAAGCACCTTACAAGAGAAAAGAAATAAAACTGCATTACAAATTTTACGATTCCACTACCTCCTCTACCTCCTCTACCCCCTCCCATACAAATATTTGTTTTCGTGAATTTAAAATACACCGAATCCAATGAAAATTCTATGCAACTTCGTCTATGAAACTGACATTCTATACAAAGAATATTGGATTTGGTTCAAGCAATCAATTAAAAAACTATTAACATCCACCCACTCTTACTATCACCCTCTCCCCTCCCTTCATGAAAACTCAAACTTGCATAAATAAACGAATGAAATATGGAGCTTTCGAACGCAAAGTGTTAAATTGACAATTGCCCTGCCCAAGAACCCCCTTTCACTTAGTCTTCCCTAACCACTCTAACCTGCATATTGACTTTTCACACATCCGCAACTTGTCCCAAGGATAATAAAGTTTCCCCCGACTTGTTGGCAGTTTATTTTTAAATTTAAACACAAAATCAAATGCATGAAAATTTATAAGTAAAGGCTTAAATATGAAAATATGTATAGGAAAAACAATAGCAAAACAAATTAAAATAGAATTAAACTGAACTTAAAATTAAACTAAAACACACGAAGTGCGTCTGCACCCGACCACTGTGCTCCATACAAAAGTTAGTTTTCTAAGTTTCTCGTATGTACTTTCTGATGAATCTGAAAGCAAACAGCATTTTTATTGTGAAATCACAATTGAAAAACACAAAAATTCTTACCTTGAGATGATGACTCCGATAGAAAATTTTATCACATGTTTTACAAATAAACTTCTGCATCTTCGTATGAATCGTTGAAATGTGCATTTTTAAAGTAACCTTTGTCTTATACTTTTGCGAACATATCGTACACTCGTAAGTATTTTGATCGTTATGAGTTTCAACGTGATCAGTCATGTGACTTCGAACTCGAAAGCCTTTACCTAAAATAAAAGTAGACTGTATTTTTCCGTCTAAACAAAAACAAGTTCGTCCTTACCGCAAACGTTACACATATACGGTCGAATATCGGCATGTGTACGCATATGAACTTTGAGGTCCCATTTCGATAGGCAAGTTTTTTCACAAACTGAACATTTAAAACTGCGATTATTATTATGATTTTTCATATGATAATCGTAATTAACTTTGAATTTGAAATCTTTTGAACATATTTCACATCTGAAAATACGAAATATTTAAAATTAGATTAATTTAATTTAAAACCGTATTAAATTTATTTACCGATAAGCTGGTAAACCTTGATGTACATTCATATGACCCGTGTAGATTTCAAAATTTCTGAAATTCTTACCGCACGTATCGCAACGATATTTCCATCGTGTTGTCTTTTTTGTTGTTGTTCGGTATCTACCAATAGAAAAATTAAATTTTTATACCCTAGATGAAATCTGTGAGTATTATAAGTATGTCATAAAGTTTGTAACGCTAAGAAATAAGGCTCGGAGAAAAAAATGAATGATACTGAAGTTCATATTATCACTCAAAAATCTCAAAACCAGATGTCCGTCCGTTCGTGCCCTCTCTAGCTCGAGAACGCGTTGATCTAGAAAGTTCAAATTTTGTACACGTCGTTTTTGGCGAAAAAGTAAGGCTAAGTTCGTGGACGGGACAAATCGCTCCACCCCTTCTACCCCCTCCCATACAAAATGACTCAATTTCGGAATTTCACACACACTAATTTTGTCAAAAAGTATAAAAGCTATAGATATGCAATTTAGAATGTAATATTTTCATGAAGAATCAATCCATACAACAAAAATAATTTATGTGCCTCACTCCTTTTACCACCTCCCATACAAACTGCACTTTTTGTTGAAATGCTATAAATTATTTTATTCAGTACGTAAAAAATTGAGTACTAAATATGTATTTAGAATTACATTGTTATAAGAAAGTAACGATAATTTGTAAATAAAATTACTCTGGGGAATGTTTTTTTTTTTTGGCAAGTAGGTAGGACTGTCCTTAATTATTATACCATAAATTAGCGCGGTCTTTTAATCGGTTTGTTTACAACAGCTGGTTGAATGGGTACACCTCAGTAGTCCACAGCGATTATTGTTTTATGTCTTCGATCGACTGAAAACGGGTTACACGGAGCGGTAATTTCAGTTTCGAGGATAGGAAAAAGTCACAGGGGCCAAACCTAGTGAATACGGTGGTTGACTGATGCAATTTGTTGCATTGTTTTTTGGCCTTAAATTCGGTCACAATTGAGGTTCAATGCATTGGCCCATTTTCATCCTGGAAAATCCATGAATTCTCCTTCCGTAATTCCGTCTATTTTTTACGGATTTGCTCACGCAAAAACACTTCAATATGGTCAAATAGTACTCCTTATTGACCGTTTGTCCCTCCGGAACGAATTCATGATGGGTCAAACCTCGAATATCGAAAAAAAACAATGAGCATCGCCTTGATTTTTGAGCGGCTTTGGCGTGGTTTTTTCAGTTTCGGCTCATTTTTTTCCTCAATTCTGACGATTGTTGACTGTTTTGCATGTCAAACGCATAGACCCTATGTCTCATCACCAGTTATGATGCGCTTCATGAATATGGGATCAGAAATCGCACGGTCAAGCATGTCCAAAGTGACCTGTTCACCTTAATTTTTTTTAAGAAAATTCAGCTCTATTGGGAAGAATTGAGAAAGGACACGTTTCATGGCCAAAGTATCCACCAAAATCGAACTAACGGGCTCGCAAGAGATGTCGAGCTCACCTTCTATTTTTTTTTACAGAATGACCTGTGTTATAGGCAATTTCGGCCTTTATGTGCAATGCACAAACACAGTCATGGAGGGAAGGAATGGGATTGGGAAGGTTGGGGAAGGGGAGTGAGAACGACCGTAGCGAGTGGAGAAGCTGGTATGTTGCTCAGTTGTACTGGCTGCTTACTGACAAATATTTGCAATGTTATGGGGGACTGAATGATAGAAAGCGAACAGAAACCATCTACTGAGTATCTAGGTGTATTTTGAAGTGGAACTGTTTCACTTTTAAACCGTTCCCCCATTTTATTGCAAATAATTTTTTATCACCAGTAGCAACTGAAAAATTTGCGCTTAAAAAAATCCCGTCTGGACTGGGAATCGAACCCACGACCTATTGACTGAGAAGCAAGCACGCTGCCCACTACGCCACGGAAGCCTCCCTAATACTGGTAATATGTCGTCAATGATCTCTCGACCGTCCTTAAAGGCATTATATATATGTAGTGATTGAATTCTCGTGTGTGGCAGCCAATACAGATAGTACTGTGAAAGGTTCTTTTAAAATTTGACCCATAGCTGAACTGACGTTAGTGAGAGGATCGATTAAACGACGTTGCTGTCTGCTCCAAAAAACGGTCGATCAACGTTAACGATAATAAACTTTCGCTCAAACTTCAACGTGCGAGCCATAAGTTGAAATTTTGATGCGGTTCGTAGCGGTTAGAACCAAGTATGAGTTGATAATACAACGGTCGAAATTTCTTTTGGGGACAACCGAAATTTCTGCATCGGTATCAATTAAAAAACGGAGGCCGAATGTTGTTCCGATGTGACGAGGCGACTAGAGTCCGGACAAATGTCGCTATTTCTAACACCCGAGTTAGTTTTTTGCTTTTCGAAATTTGCAGGGCTCAGAACATTTAGTGACCTTATTCCCAAAACGTCTATGGTGAAAATAAAAACCATTAGACGATCGCGATCCGCTTTGTAAACGGTAACGTGAATTATACCGTTTCCTGCGCTGACCATCGAAAGACCGTTCAGAGTTTTGACTCCGTCTCATAATTTGAGCTAGCTCGCTAGCCGTTGTGGCTAAAGCAGCAATTTGCTTTTGCGACGATTCAATTTCCGATTGCTGCACATTTGACGACTTAATAAACGAAGTACTGGCGATTTGTGAATGACAAGATGTGTCAGCAATCTCGCTCAATTCATCGAGGGAACCTGAGGACACCGTTAAGATTGCGTGCGTGTGAGACGGAAGTCATTGAAGCCAAAACTTTTTAAGTATGTTAACCGGAAAGTTGTTCTCTGCGAGGGAATGGATTCGACCTAAAAGTTGTGTGGGTTTGAAATCCCCTAGATCCAATCCGTTCATAAGTCTTTTTAAATGATGATCCTCGGATTCCCCGAATGTCTTCACCAATGCATCTTTAAAAAAAAGTATATGGATTTTACGCTGGAATGCTGTCAATGATATCCATCGACTGCACGCATTCCGCTGCGCTTAAAGGGGGATCCTGCTTTAGGAGGCTCAAAAAATCGATTTTTTTTATTGTTTAAATCTATGTACGTAAAGTTATTTAGTATTGGGTGAGTGTAAAAGTTCATGCGGAGTTTGAGAGTAAAAGTCACACAGTGATAGGCAAACAAAGTTCTTTATTCAATCATTGATATGTTCTGCATCGTTTTCTATAATCTGTTTCAAACGTTCTGGCAGCATACGGATGCCCCGATCACAAAAACTGCGCGGTTTAGATTCGAAGAACGAAGACACGACGTCGGCGAGGCATCCAAAGAGCCAAGTTTTTTTTCCATTTAAATGATTTTGCAATGACCGGAACAAGTGATAATCAGATGGTGCGATATCAGGAGAATACAGTGGATGAGTTGGGATATCCCATTTCAGGCTGTTGAGTTTGCGCAGCGTCTGTCTCGAAACGTGTTGTCTGGCGTTGTCGTGATGAAAGACTACGCCCTTGCGATTTGACAAAACCGGACGTTTCTGTTTGATTTCTCGATTCAGATTGGTTAATTGGCGACAGTACTTGCCCGAATCAATCGTTTGGCCAGCTGGGAGAAACTCAAAATAAATTATGCCCTTGCAATCCCACCAAACACAGAGCATCACCTTCATCGGGTGCAAACTGGCCTTTGCCATTGCGTCACCATGCTCACCTGCCTGTTTCCATGTGCGTTTGCGCTGGACATTGTTGTATAGGACCCATTTCTCATTGCCCGTCACTAATCGATCCAAAAAGGCTCGTTTTTGAGCCGCCCGAGTAAAGAAACGGCAGCAGAAATTCGCTCGATTTTGTTCCTCCTGGTCAGCAAATGGGGCACCCATATATCGAGCTTCAAATCGAATCCCATGTTTTTTAAACGTCGAAAAGCGATTGATCGGTCAACGTTAAGTGCTGTAGCAACTTCCTCTGGTGAAATTCGCGGAGTATTCTGAACTAAAGTACGCACAACATCGTCATCTATGTGTGAAGGTCGACCTGAGCGTGGCTCGTCTTCAAAGTTAAACTCTCCGCGGCGAAATTTCGCAAACCATTTTTCCACAGTTTGTTTAGCTGGTGCTTGATCTTGATAAACCTCTTGAATATTTTTTACGGCTGCTGCAACGTTTATTCCCTTCCGAAACTCGTAAAGCATAAAATGCCGTAAATGCACCTTATCGACACTCATTTCGAAAGAAATCTTTCTTGAAGCAGTTTGTATCTACACAAATTATTTTGTTTCAAATGAAAGCTGCACACGTCACCACGATCTGTCTTACGTAGATGGCAGTATTAATGACAAAATTGAAAAAAAATTATAAATTTCGCAATTTATTTGGGCTTTTCTTAGTTCATCTAGAAAAAATATATATGAAAATTAAAATTTTCTTTGGTTTTTTGGTTCAGACGAAAATTACGAGCTGCATCTTTCCCGGCACATTGGAGACTGCAATTACAAGATTTATCACTTTCAAAAATTTTTTTATAATGTTCAATTATGTATTAATATATTCTCAAAAGTACACTGGACTGGCTTATTTTTTCTATCCTAAGAAAATCCCTCGAAAAGCGCTTTTTTTAGGCCTCCTAAAGCAGGATCCCCCCTTAACATACTGAGCGCATGATTGAATTTAGTAAGTTCAATCGATATATTCGCAGTAAATTGTGCATGCATGATGCGAAACCATGCTGCCAGGTTAGATGTCCAGAAAGGTAATTTCTGGATCGCAACCGCGCTAATTGTATATTGGAATTCGTCGACGCGTTAACTTCGCCGGTTCGTAACCGACGAAATTTCAATGTCGTTATAGGACATATTGTTATTCAATTAAAACAACAATATTTTCGAAAATTGAATTTACGAGAATTTTTCGCGTAACTGAATCGTGAAAATATAGAAGGAATCTAAATGCACACCAAGAATTACAATTAAAATATAAATATAATATAAGAGGAGTAAATAATTAATCAAATATCGAAAACGAAAATCCTGCTGCTTGTAAAGTTGTGTTATCCGGCCTAGTTGGAAAAATAGGAGCAGGTGGTGGTACTGAACTAAATAATGGAATTGAATCGGAAAACGGAGTACTAATGTTAGAACGGCCCAGATCAGCTATTTTGTGTATTTTGTTAGTGGAATTGATTTCCACCAACTCTCCAGAGTGCTGGAAATTCTCAAACAAGGAATAATAAAAACATTAAGTAGGTTGGTTGCACACCAAAGACACCATTCCACAATCATCACCAGCACCAATTATCATGTTCGCCAACATTCGGGTACAGGACTTGTGGCTTACTGACATCTCATGGGATCAACCCTTACCATCAGCTTTAGAGATGATATTAACAGATGAAATTGCAGAAGTCCCCTTTATCACTATACCAAGACGTACTCAGTATATAATGAGCAAACAAGACATCCAAATTCAAAGTCACAATAGATTACGGAAAAATCATAACTGGATCACTATGCGCTTACGAAAGACAACGTCAATACCAAGACACGAGTTATATGCTGCTGAAATTTTAGCACAACTACAACTGTGTATGCGTATTCGGATTCCAATATCGTTTCAGCTGGGATAAAAAACGAAACTAAAACCTAACGGAATTAGAAAGTTCAATCAAGCAATAAACTAGATGAAATGGGAACGAATTTCATATATCGGAAAATATTTGATCTCCAATCCTTTAAAATAGTGGATAGTTGCTTTTGTATAGAAGGTGGTAGAAAAAGTTGCGGAGGTTTCAAATGATTGACTATAACACTGAATTTAGTACGCAAACTTTTCATGCTGAGTTTAATGTCCAATAATCTTTAATGAAATTGTACATAGTCTTTCTTAAATTGTGACATTTGTGTGGGTGCTGGTAGAGGGAGAGGAGAGTTTTGGACGATTTTTAATCATACCTTGATACAATTTCGAAGGCGATAGCTCTATACGTACGAAGAGAAAATGATTTCCTTGAATTGCTAATGTAAAATTTTGTAAGGGATGATGGAGTCTGGCGAAGTTAATAATTTTTTTTAACATTTATTGCAATTATTAAATGACTAATTCATGTAACATTTGAAGTTTCTACCTTTTCTAGTTTCAAGGAAAATTGATATAATGAATGTACCAACATTCTTGATTTGTATGTGAGGAAGTAGAAGGAGTGAGCGGATCGAAGTGAATTTTTTCGATGGTAATGATATTTGCCTTGTTATACTCTCATCGAAATTTCAAGTCGATAGCCTTAACGTTTCAAAGAAAAACAATTTTATTGCAATTTGAAAATTTCGTGAAACTTATTTGGGAGGAGGTAGAAGTGATGTGAAGTGTCAAAATTGATTGTTATTATTATCAAAAAAAATCATGTTTTTAACTTTGCTAGTTTCAATGAAAATCGATAAAATGCACATTTCTATATTGTGCATTTGTATGGGAGGAGTTAGACGAAGAGAGCGGATCAGAACAATATTTCTTGACGTTAATGGTATTCATATCAACGGGTGAAGTTAAAACTCTTCGTATTTAGCTGACAGATGTCTTTGAAGTCGATTATCTCTGGTAACACCAAACAGAATTTAGAAAATAAATACATGTTAGAAAGGCGATATTTCAGAGAACATCCCAGCGAACAATTTGGTGAAATTTCAATAAATGAAATCATTTGCTGAGATTTCGTTTCACTTCGGTTTCAAAAACTGATTAACTTGTGAATAAATCAAGTTCTTTTCTTCGTATGAATCACTACTGAACATGCTTTTAAGCCTTTCACTCTTTTGCCACTTAGTAAAAATGAAATGAATTCACGCTCTGAAATGCATTCTATGCTTCACTTACGTTTCAAAATATGATCATGCAATGAAAAATGATTCTACATTCCAAAAAAACGAATAATTTCAATTGTTTTTCATTCAGCTGTGAAACTGTCAACTAAAATATATTTTTGGAGGACCCTCGCATTCTATTCATACTGAAAACGAAGATAGTGATATGTTTGAAAACATTGCAGTAGATGCTACGGAAAGCATAAGAAGAATAGTTTTCAAAACGAAAATGGACTGCGTAGTAAACTTTCTCAGTGGGCAATGGGATATAATTCCATGTTTGCCCTAAAAAGTGAGTTTTATGTATATTTTATAAATTAGTAGTATCTAAATTTAAATATTTATTCCTAGGCGCCTGTAATGGAAGCTAAAATTTGGTTGAAAGACACATAAAGAGGCATTTCCAATATGCTAATGAGCATTTGGTAAGAGTTCGGACTCTATAATATTTTGTCAAACTAGCTAAATATTCGAAAAATTTTTTTTTCAGAAAGCAATTCGCCGTATTTAATTATTTGTTTTACTATTAATGAATACACTATAATATTCAATTCCTATAACTACAGGGTGTTTGGTACTCCGTACATAACCTTGTAAGGGGTTATTCCTGGATATATTTTGAGCAAAAAATCGTTCTACGGAGATGGCCAATTTTCAATATCCACGGAGATACAGGGTGATCAAGAAAAGTCCTTCGGACCTGTACCCTCACTCACTCAAAACGATATATCTTGAAAACCAATAATCGCATTTCAAAGTGTTATAGCTTGTTTTTTAGGGAATCAAATTATCTTTCATTTAGTGTAATAGTCCGTATTGTACCTGTACCCAATCCTGAGGTATTTCCTTCAGACCACAAATTTTTGATACTTTGACCCTCAAAATTCTGTGATCAATGTAGTTTTTCTCAAGAAAACGCATTATAAAAATGTCATTTTAATGTTGTTTTTTTATGTGCCATATTATTGCCTACAAAAGATGCACACATACTTATGACTTAGGTTTTCCCGTTTTCCAGGTAATAAGCGAAAATACATATAGCTTAAAAATAAAATATGCCATAAACCAACCCTCGTTCTAAAAAAACTACCTGAAATGTTGTTAAACTGAAATATTCTTTGTGTCCTTTAATTACTATTTAAATTATCAATGAATGTCCTTTAGGTAGTATTAAAATTATCGAGAAAATGAATTAAATTAAAATGAGTTTCAACACAACTAGGTGCAGCACTTTGCTCTTTTTAATGGGTTACCTAACAAAATGAAAAGCCTATAAAAGCAAACCATACTTCATATTTTTATCAGTTTTAGTTAAATTTGTAAAAGGACAAGGTGTCACTAAAATTTAGAAAAGAATTTCGAAATGCCTGAGTTCACGAACGAAGAACATGCAGACATAATTTTCCTCTATGGAGAGTGTCAGGGAAATGAGCAAGCGGCGCGATCTTTGTATCATCACAGATTTCCCAATCGTCGAATACCTTACCCGAGAGTATTCCAAGACGTTTACAGAAGGATTAGGGAAACAGGCAGTGTTAGGACAAGCAGAGTGAATGCAAATCCTGCGCCGGTAATCGCTGTTTCAATTGATCAACGAATCCTAGCTGCAGTTCAAAATGATCCATCAACTAGTATACGACGCTTGGCATTGCGGTTTAACGTCTCTACGTGGAAAGTTTGGAGTGTCCTGAAAGCAGAACGTTTGCATCCCTACCACCACACACCAGTGCAGGAGCTGTTACCCATTGATTTACCCAAAAGGATGGAGTTTTGCAATTGGCTCCTTGAACGACAAATAAGTGACGAGAATTTTATCAGCAACATTCTTTGGACGGATGAGTCCCAATTCACCAGGGACGGTGTCACAAACTTCCACAACGTACACACATGGGCTGAGAGCAATCCACATACAAGAAGAGAGGCATCATTTCAGCACAGATTCAGTGTCAATTTATGGGCAGGTGTGATTGGCAACGATTTTATTGGTCCTATTAGGCTTCCGCCTACCTTAAATAGTTCCAATTACTTGCATTTTTTGACAAATGATCTACAGGAGTTATTGGATGATATGCCACTGCAACGATTGGCTTCCATGTTTTACCAACACGATGGTGCTCCAGCTCATTACGGCCGACAGATCAGAGATTGGTTAAATTCCAATTATAGCAATCGCTGGATCGGTAGAAATGGACCGATACACTGGCCTGCAAGATCCCGTGATTTAACTATTATGGATTTCTTTGTATGGGGACGGATGAAGGACCTTGTCTACGCAACGGAAGTAGTAACGTTGCAGGATCTAAACACCAGAATCGATGCGGCAGCAACAGAAGTAAGGCAGCAGTTGAGGAGTATGAACACAAAGAGAACACTGGCAAAACGAGCTTTAGCGTGCATTCAAAATGAAGGTAGCCATTTTGAACATTTATTGTAATTAAGGAAATTTGAAATAAACCGTAAAAACCATTCTTAAGTTCTTTTAGTTCAAGCGGAGAGTGTTGATCAACCTATTCTTGCTTTTTTGACAAAAGTGCTAAATTATTGGAATGATAATTTCTTCTAAACTATAAAACTTATGCAATGCAAGTGTATGCGTCTTTTGTAGGCAATAATATGACACAAAAGAAAACAACAATAAAATGACATTTTTATAATGGGTTTTTTAGAGAAAAACTACATTGATCTTAGAATTTTGACCGTCAAACTGTCAAAAATTTGTGTTCCGAAGCAAATATCTCAGAATTGGATACAGTTACAATGCGGACTATTACACCAAAGGTGTAAAGGTAATTTGATTCCCTAAAAAACAAGCTATAACACTTTGAATTGTGATTATTAGTTTTCAAGATATAGCGTTTTGAGTGAGTGAGGGTACAGGTCCGAAGGACTTTTCTTGATCACCCTGTATCTCCGTGGATATTGAAAATTGACCATCTCCGTAGAACAATTTTTTGCTCAAAATATATCCAGGAATAACCCCTTACAAGGTTATGTACGGAGTACCAAACACCCTGTATACATATATACAGGGTGTAACTGTATCCAATTCTGAGATATTTGCTTCAGAACACAAATTTTTGACAGTTTGACCGTCAAAATTCTAAGATCAATGTAGTTTTTCTCTAGTGTTTAGATCCTGCAACGTTACTACTTCCGCTGCGTAGACAAGGTCCTTCATCCGTCCCCATACAAAGAAATCCATAATAGTTAAATCAGGGGATCTTGCAGGCCAGTGTATCGGTCCATTTCTACCGATCCAGCGATTGCTATAATTGGAATTTAACCAATCTCTGATCTGTCGGCCGTAATGAGCTGGAGCACCATCGTGTTGGTAAAACATGGAAGCCAATCGTTGCAGTGGCATATCATCCAATAACTCCTGTAGATCATTTGTCAAAAAATGCAAGTAATTGGAACTATTTAAGGTAGGCGGAAGCCTAATAGGACCAATAAAATCGTTGCCAATCACACCTGCCCATAAATTGACACTGAATCTGTGCTGAAATGATGCCTCTCTTCTTGTATGTGGATTGCTCTCAGCCCATGTGTGTACGTTGTGGAAGTTTGTGACACCGTCCCTGGTGAATTGGGACTCATCCGTCCAAAGAATGTTGCTGATAAAATTCTCGTCACTTATTTGTCGTTCAAAGAGCCAATTGCAAAACTCCATCCTTTTGGGTAAATCAATGGGTAACAGCTCCTGCACTGGTGTGTGGTGGTAGGGATGCAAACGTTCTGCTTTCAGGACACTCCAAACTTTCCACGTAGAGACAAACCGCAATGCCAAGCGTCGTATACTAGTTGATGGATCATTTTGAACTGCAGCTAGGATTCGTTGATCAATTGAAACAGCGATTACCGGCGCAGGATTTGCATTCACTCTGCTTGTCCTAATACTGCCTGTTTCCCTAATCCTTCTGTAAACGTCTTGGAATACTCTCGGGTAAGGTATTCGACGATTGGGAAATCTGTGATGATACAAAGATCGCGCCGCTTGCTCATTTCCCTGACACTCTCCATAGAGGAAAATTATGTCTGCATATTCTTCGTTCGTGAACTCAGGCATTTCGAAATTCTTTTCTAAATTTTAGTGACACCTTGTTCTTTTACAAATTTAGCTAAAACTGATAAAAATATGAAGTATGGTTTGCTTTTATAGGCTTTTCATTTTGTTAGGTAACCCATTAAAAAGGGCAAAGTGCTGCACCTAGTTGTGTTGAAACTCATTTTAATTTAAATCATTTCTCGATAATTTTAATACTACCTAAAAGACATTCATTGATAATTTAAATAGTAATTAAAGGACACAAAGAATATTTCAGTTTAACAACATTTCAGGTAGTTTTTTTAGAACGAGGGTTGGTTTATGGCATATTTTATTTTTAAGCCATATGTATTTTCGCTTATTACCTGGAAAACGGGAAAACCTAAGTCATAAGTATGTGTGCATCTTTTGTAGGCAATAATATGGCACATAAAAAAACAACATTAAAATGACATTTTTATAATGCGTTTTCTTGAGAAAAACTACATTGATCACAGAATTTTGAGGGTCAAAGTATCAAAAATTTGTGGTCTGAAGGAAATACCTCAGGATTGGGTACAGGTACAATACGGACTATTACACTAAATGAAAGATAATTTGATTTCCTAAAAAACAAGTTATAACACTTTGAAATGCGATTATTGGTTTTCAAGATATAGCGTTTTGAGTGAGTGAGGGTACAGGTCCGAAGGACTTTTCTTGATCACCCTGTATCTCCGTGGATATTGAAAATTGGCCATCTCCGTTGAACAATTTTTTGCTCGAAATATATCCAGGAATAACCCCTTACAAGGTTATGTACGGAGTACCAAACACCCTGTATACAGGGTGTTTTGAGTTGTATCCATAGCTTTGAGTGGAGTGTTCGTCGAAGGTCACAGGTTGATGGTATTTCGGTTGGGTGTTTAAATAGTTCGACCTCGCAAATATCTTCTTTTCCTGTGCTCATTAAAGGATGGGTTAATCTACACAAGTGTACTTTGTTCTGTAACAGTTTACATCTTGAAAAATCTGTTTTGGTTAGGGAAAGAAAATGTTCTCTTGCCATATCAATAGCGAGATAATCGGAATTCGGTTGGATGAAAACTAGTTGATTTTGATACTGTATAGGCAATGGTATCAGTTTATATAGTTGATAAACTTCTTTGTAAGGAAGTGGTACGCGAATTTCAAAAATGATTTTAAACAGCAATATTGCGGAACTTATCTCTCCCAATTGATATAAATGGATTAGATTTCCTTTTTCATAGTTAAAAGGTAGTGTTACTGTTGGAGATATATGCTGTAGGATTTTGTCAAGTAAAGTTTTGACTTGGTACGGCGTTATTATTGTCGGGTTAATCTTTCCATGGTGTGCATCAATAACACAATCCAGAAGTGCGTTTTGGTTGTCTTGAAATCTGAGAATGAGGAGAGTTGCTAGTGAGACTGTAAGCTCGAGTTCAGTAGTAAGGTTGTTAACATTTTGACCAATATTGTATGCAGATATAATAGTTTCCAATTTTGTTCCTAATTGTTCGTACTGTTCTTTTATGTGATTTTTGCTTTGGTTAAACAAATTTACGGTAGAGTCTAAAATAAGGGTTTGATCTTTAATTAATTTCTCTAAATTTTCTTGTTTAGAATATAAGTTATCAATATGCGCGTCATAATTCTTTGCATCCTCTTCATCTAAAGTGCCAAATAAAGTTTTGCTGATGCTACCTATGCCATTTATACCTAGTCCTGCCATAAGTTCTGTCACATAATTTCTCACATTGGCAACAACTTTATTTTATGAGTGACATTTCAATATCGGCCAGTTTTATAAACGTCATAATGTTGTTGACAGTTGATGGTCATTTAAAGTGTGTTCGTTAACGTGTGAAGATGGAATGGGGTGTAATAGAAAACCGAACTGCAGTGATTGCACTACATAAGTGTGGAAAATCCGCGAGTGAAATTTTCAAGTTGTTGTGCCCGTTAAAAATAACGCAAAGATTTGTGTATCGTGCGATCCAGAGATATAACGCGATCCAGACTATTGAAGATCGACCTCGTTCTGGACGTCCGCTTGATGTACGTTCTTCTGCTGCCATCAAAGCGGTCGAGAGTCGAATTCGTCGAAATCCGCTTCGTAAACAACGAATCATGGCTCGAGAGATGAACATCTCCACCCGAAGTATGTCTCGCATCATAAAATCTGACCTCGGGATGAGTGTCTTTCGACGATCAACGGGACATTTGCTGACTGAGCAGTTGAAGCAAATTAGGAACACCAGATCGAAAGAGCTCCTTCGGCGGTACGGCAACAACAAACATCGAGAAATTTTATTTACCGATGAAAAAATTTTTACGGTGGAGGAACATTTCAACCGCCAAAATGATAAGGTGTATGCCCACAGCTCCGCAGAAGCCCGAGAAGTTGCCACTAGGGTACAGCGAGGACATCATCCAGCATCAGTCATGGTATGGTGGGGTGTCAGCTACGAAGGGGTCACCGAGCTTCATTTTTGCGAAAAAGGCGTAAAAACTGCAGCGAAAAATTATCAAACGGACATCCTGGAGGGATGTGTGAAGCCGCTGAACTCTACGCTATTCAACAATCGACATTGGGTTTTCCAGCAAGATTCTGCGCCAGCCCACAAAGCTCGAACCACACAAGCGTGGTTGGAAACCAATATTCCACAGTTTATAAGGGCGACGGAATGGCCTTCTGGGAGCCCAGATTTGAATCCCCTGGACTACAAACTGTGGGCGGAGTTAGAGTCCATGGTGTGCACGAGACGACACCCAAATATCGAGAGCCTTAAGCGATCTTTGACAGAAGCAGTAGCTAATTTTCCGCTAGAAACAGTGCGTACTGCTATCGATGACTGGCCCAACAGATTAAAGAGCTGTGTTAAGGCTAAAGGCGGCCACTTTGAATAATTTGTTGCTTATTTTACTTCCATTAGTATACCAAAATAAAATATATTTTCCTTTGTCAAAAACTCTTTTTCATTTATACAAAAATTGCCCATATACTTGTGACAGAACTTATGGCACGACTAGGTATATGCTCTACGAGATCTTGAGAGATTTGGCTTGAATAGTTGATGTTTTTGTTGTATTGCATTTATTATTAATCCTAATTGGTTAGTGATTCCACGGCAGAGTTCTATTTCAGTGTTGATTTTTGCTAGTTCATTACATATAGCGTTTACCTCACTTACGTATAGCTGTATCCTGTTGTATTCATACCTATATGTTGTAAGGTCGTAGTAGCTTATTATTCGCCACTCATTGCTGAACAACTTTGTTTCACCTAGTTCTTCATAAAATATTGTCGTTTCATTCGGAAGTTGTTTTATATTAATGTTTGTAGACTGGATATCCGATAATTCCAGGAGGATTATTAGGATGAAAATAATCCTGAAAGGCAATAAACCTTAGATCAGTCATAAAATATTTTAAGGTTGTTATTGTGTACAATTTTATGTTTGTTGCCTACTTTGATTTTTGTATTTACATCGGAAATTAATTCTATTACTTCGTATGGTCCTGTCCAAAGTGGAGAGAACTTATTCTTTTTTGTGTGATTCTTTAATAAAACATTTTCACCTAAATTGAAATTTCTTGGATTTTGGTTCTTGTCATATTGTAATTTGGATTTTTCCTTTTTATTCAAAAGATTTTCTCTTGCTATTTTGTGACTATGTTGGAGTCTTGCTTTTAATTCGTTTGCGTAGTTTTCGTAGTTATAGGAAATTTCGCTTTCTTTCTGTAAGTTAGTAGGTATTTTCGCTGTGTAACCATACACTAATTCGTGGGGAGAATAACCAGTGCTCGTATGCGGTGTTGTATTATAAACGAACATAGCGTACGGTATCCATGTGTCCCAAGTTAAATTATCTCTGTTGATGTAATGACGAAGATATTCGGATAAAGTTCTATGGCTTCTTTCTAATGCGCCATTAGTTTGCGGGTGATAAGAAGTTGTTTGTAACTTTCTTATTTTTAGCAATTTACATACTTCAGTAAACATTTCGCTGAGAAAATTTGTACCCTGGTCAGTCAATAATGACTCTGGTATGCCATGTTTGCATATAATATTAGTGACAAAACTTTCAGCTACAGTTCTAGCTTCGGCGTTGTTTATAGGAAGTGCCTCTGAGTACTTGGTGAGGTCATCCTGAAAAGTAAGCAAATACTTGTTTCCGTTGTAACTCACTGGTAGTGGTCCAACGATGTCTAAAAATATTTTTTCGAAGGGCTTACTACTCGTAGAGGTTATTACCATAGGCATTTTCGTGTGATGGCTTATTTTATTCAATTGACACGAAGTGCATTTTGAAATAAAATTTTTTATATCTTCTTTCATTTTTGGCCAATCGTATGATAATTTTATTCGGTTATACGTTCGCTCAACACCTTGATGTCCTCCGAGAGGGTATTCGTGGTAAGCTTTTATTACTTCCTCAATTTGTTTGTTTAGAGTGAGGGTTATTACTTCAGATTTATAGTATGAAATGGTTATTGCAAGATTTTGGAATACTTCTTCACTTATGGTCTTGATTATCTTTATTATGGAAGGCTCTAAATTTGGTATAGATAATTTGAAATCGGTGACTTTATTTTCGTTGCAATATACAACAATTTCTTTAAAAAAACATTTCAGTTTTTCCTTACACTCCTCTGTGTTTGATATGTTGCTTGCTCTGATTACGATATATCTGTTGTTTTTTACTTTGTGTTCACAGAGTTTCCATTTTATAGTGTTATTTTTAATGTCTGGAACTATCTGTTCAAGTTCCTGCTCGATTTTAGATTTGGGTTCAGTGAATAGGAAAAATTTGTATCTCGCTTTTGTTTTTAGTAGATTTTCGGAGTATACTATTGTATTACTAGAGGAAATATTTAAATGGGGAGAAAAATCACTTGAAGAGTTTTGCATTCTTGCGTCTTCTTTAGTAAACTCTTTAAGTTTGAGTCTTGTTTGTCCTCTCGTGACTACATTAATAACCTTGTGTTCAGGTTCTTCTGTATTATTTATACGGCTTAGCGCATCTGCATTAGCGTTCATACTTCCTGGTTTGTAAATGATTTTGTAATTATACTCCTCCAGTTTTATTCTCCATCTCATAAGCCGCGATGAAGGGTTTTTGATATTCATTATCCACACTAAAGGTTTATGATCAGTAATAATGTTAAAGATGCGGCCATAAATATATGGTCGGAATTGTTCTACAGCATAGATAATTGCGAGTAGCTCCTTTTCTATGGTGGAGTATCGAGTTTCGGCTGGATTAAGTGTTCGACTAGCATAACATATTGGTCGATCTTTTCCGATCTCACCCTGAGAGAGAACGGCTCCTACTGCTATGTCACTAGCATCAGTAGTTACATTGAATGGGGTATCATATTGAGGATAGGCTAACACAGGCTTAGTTATCAATTTTTTTCTCAGAATATTGAAAGATTCATCGCAAAATGGATCCCATTTGAAAATACAATCTTTTTTAAGAAGTTGGGTTAAAGGTTTTGCGATCTTTGCGAAATTTGGTATGAATCTTCTATAGTATCCTGCGAATCCAAGAAACGATTTTACATCTTTCTCTTTTTTGGGAACGGGATAATTGACTAATGCTTCCAATTTCTTTGGGTCTGGTTGTACTCCATCTTCACTAACTATGTGCCCAAGGTATGTGATTTGTTTTTTTAAAAAATGACATTCTTCAGGCTGAAGTTTCACTAGAACTTGTCGAAGTTTTTCGTTGTGATCTCGCAAATTATACCCATAGATGACTATATCATCCATGTACACAAAACAGTGTAAGCCTTGAAGTCCGGATAGAACAGTATTCATTACTCTCTGAAACGTAGCAGGTGCATTCTTAAGTCCGAAAGGCATCCTTTCGAAATGGTAGTGACCAAAAGGAGTGCTAAAGGCGGTTTTCTCCTTATCCTGATCGTCCATTTTAACTTGGTGAAAACCATTTGCTAGGTCCAAAGTCGTAAAATATTTTGATTTTCCAAGCTGGTCCAATATGTCTGTTATGTTGGGCAAAGGATAGGCATCTCCTACGGTTAAATCGTTTAGTTTCCTAAAATCGATTACTACTCTCCATCGTTTGTTTCCGTTTTCATCTGGTTTTTTCGGAACTAACAGTAAGGGAGAGTTCCAGGGGCTAGTGCTGGGACTTATAATGCCATCTTCTAGCATCTCACCGATTTGTTTATTAATTTCGGTTTTCTGAAATTCTGGTAACCGATAAGGTCGAGTAAATATTGGCGGTTTCTCAGCCGGAGTACATATTCTGTGTTTTATGACATCAGTATAGGTTAAACTATCACCTTCTCTAATGAGATTCGTGATAGACTCTTTCTCTTCTAGGTTGCAATGACCTATTTTAATGGAGTCTTGTAGTTTTTGGAGTCGTTCTTCAATGGGATCATTGTAGTTCAAATGTGCTATTTCGTAATCATTCGGATCTTCATAGCGTAACCCTAGGTCACGACCTTCAAAAGTTACCGCCTCATCGTTAGTGTTAATGATGGGAATCCTCAGCTTACCGTGTTGTGGTTTTACTAACGTATTTCCTATAAAAACACCAGGTTTCAGTTGTTTCTGCGATACCAACACGTGCCTAGATTCGGTGGTTAGGGCTGTAATAACTTGTTCGGATCGTCCCTGTATTTTCCATTGTTTATGGATTTCGGAATCTTTTAGTAGGATTTTGTCTCGGGCTGACTTCCCGGCATCAGTATCTTTGTGTACTGGATAATTATTAAAAATGTTTTTATCTCGGGTTGACTTCCCGGCTTCAGTATCTGTGAGTACTGGATAATTTTTTGGAGGATTGTCTTTATCTCGGGTTGACTTCCCGGCTTCAGTATCTTTGTGTACTGGATAATTATTAAAAATGTTTTTATCTCGGGTTGACTTCCCGGCTTCAGTATCTTTGTGTACTGGATAATTTTTTGGAGGATTGTTTTTATCTCGGGTTGACTTCCCGGCTTCAGTATCTTTATGTACTGGATATAGAGCGTTTATCTGTGGTTCGTCGTTTTCATGTTTCTTGACAGGCTTTGAGATGGGTACGGTGTTTTTAATACCAATCTCAAGCACCTTATCTGCGTAGTTAATCCTACAATCGTGTTCCAGGAGGAAATCATTTCCCAATAATCCATCATATTCCAAAATACTGTCATTTCTGATTAGCTGGAAAGGGTGCTGAATTTGAACTTTGCCCCATTCAAACTCTAAGGTGATGTCTCCATAAGATAAACCCGCTGAAGCAATGAGATTCCCTGAAAAGGTTGTGATTGCACACTTTAAATCTTCATATACTAGGCTATCTCCGTTGGTTGCACCGAGTTTGTGGAGGCTTATCTCAGCTCCTGTGTCTAATAGAAATGTTGTTGTTTTGGATTTAGATAGAGAAAATGGAAAATCCACTAAAACAGAATTATTGGTATAACGCAGAGGTACTTTCACCGTTACTTTACACGATGAATATCGGCCCGAGCTGTTACGCGATGAGGATTGCCGATCTCGTCCTCCCGCGTTATCTCGTTTCCCGATGAGTCGATAAGCTGTACCCTTCTGGCTTGGGTAGGCTGTGTTTTATCATAAGCGTGATAATTGTGTAGGTCACCTTGAGGATTATTTTGTCTCATCTTTGTTCGACATTGCGAGACCTCGTGACCGTTTCGACCACAGAAAGAGCATCGCAAAATTTTTATCTCCGACTTTATGGGAGTTGAGAAGGATGGAAGCTGTTTTTTCCGAAAACAAGTCTCCCGTGTATGACCAGCTCTGTTGCAAAAGTCGCAATAAGGTCTGGTGGTAGGCTTTTGCTCTGCTGTGTGATTTCGTCGAAAGTTGATACGTTGCTCAAGGCGGTCAGCATGCTCTATCACATAATTCACTAACTTTGTGAAATCATCCTCATTACGAGCCTTTGCGATAACTCGTAAATTCTCGTCTTTCAGTCCATCTTCCAAGGCACGGACGGCGTGTTTCTCATTCTCGCGACGGAGATAAGTTCTTACCTCCGTGGTCTCGTTGTTCGAAACACTGTTTAACTCTGACAACAATAGAGTGAGACGTTTAGTAAATTCTGTCACGTCTTCCCTTGATTGTTGCCGACTTCTATTTAATTCGGACAAAAGTGAAGAGTAGGACTTTGTTTCCTCGAACATTGCCAAATATCGGGCTTTCAGAGAATCCCACGAAGTGTTATCGTGGAAACGAATCACATCATATGCAGGGCCTGGACTTTCGTTTTCATAAGACTTAAGAAAAGGTTTTTATCCGCGTTTGTTCGGGCGTTTTGAAACAATACGTCGCAGCAAGATATAAACCGATGCAGATCGCCTGGAGCACCGTCGAAATCGGGAATCAGATTTCGAGCGTCCCCGATCGTTAAAGACAACGACGAGGTGTTTGGTCCCAAAGGGGGATCGTTGGCGTTGGGCATTGCGATCTGCTTTCTTGCTGTTAACCGCGTTAGTGGTATCTTGGCGAAGTGTAAAGAACACAATAAAATTTCAATTTATGATTGTTGTCCGGTCAACAATACTAAAAACACATTGACTGAGAATATATTTCAAACGGGAATTTGAATTTAATATTTTACAAAAAAAAACTCACACAGGTTTTTCTTGTTATTTTAAATTTGAAAAAATTTCGCGAACGAGACACTAATTTTTTTTTTTTACACTTTTTTTCACTGATGCACAATTTTCTTAAAATTATCTTAATATAATATCTGCTATTTTATTTTTTTTTTAGAAAAATAGGAAAAATGACTTACATTTTGTTTCCAGTGTCTGTAGAACAAAGTAGCCGTTGTAACTGTTGATGTTGTCGCTGCTGCTATTGTAGTTGATGAAAAAATGTGAAACACTGCTGTTGTAGTTGATGAAATGTTGTGAAGCTGCTGCTGGTGTAATTGATGTAAAGATGTGAAACACTGCTGTTGTAGTTGATGAAATGTTGTGAAGCTGCTGCAGGTGTAATTGATGTAAAGATGTGAAACACTGCTGTTGTAGTTGATGAAATGTTGTGAAGCTGCTGCAGGTGTAATTGATGAAAGGATTTTGATGTTGTTTCACTGCTTGTAGAAATTACTTCTGTCCCGCTGGTCCGGAGACAGGAATTATGTTGTTCTGCCGGTGCCGCTGTTGTCGTTTTACTGCGTCTTTGATTTACTTTACTCTGCCTCGCTGGTCCGGAGACAAGTATTGTTGATATTGACGTCGTTTCTCGCTGGTCGTAGGTTTTTTTTTTTTTTCGTATTGAGGGATGGCCGGTCTTACAAACCTGTGGCCATTAATCCCACCGCTGCCACCAGTGTAGTACAAAATAATACCACCTTTTTTGTAATAATTTGATTTGGGACTTCTCCAAATCTTTCTATCGACTTATCTGTTTTAATGTAATTTCTCCGGCAGGGCCCGTCTGACCTATTGTGTGGTCTGAATGCGAGTGTCGAAAAGTTCATTCTCTCAAGTACACGTTACTTACCTTTCTTTTCCGTAAGTGCTTGGTATTCAAAATTTACCAATATCTAGGTTTGAATACCAAGGCCACTTAATCGTTCCATAAATCAATTCTGGGTCATTCGATGAATTTATGCCATGGGCTTGTTTTTATCGCATAAGCGTAATTTACTTAGGTCGCACGAAAAAATAACAATAATAATATTGCATTGCAAATCGGCGGCTCGGGCGTTCTACATAAGAAAGAACACTCGAGCACTTTTGACCCAGCGAAATTAATAAACAAACCATGACGCAATTCACCGAATGGCCTCTATAGATATCTGATCCATAGGAACGAGAAAGCGGGTAGTGAGTAATGACTACAGTGTCACTAAAATTTAGAAAAGAATTTCGAAATGCCTGAGTTCACGAACGAAGAATATGCAGACATAATTTTCCTCTATGGAGAGTGTCAGGGAAATGAGCAAGCGGCGCGATCTTTGTATCATCACAGATTTCCCAATCGTCGAATACCTTACCCGAGAGTATTCCAAGACGTTTACAGAAGGATTAGGGAAACAGGCAGTGTTAGGACAAGCAGAGTGAATGCAAATCCTGCGCCGGTAATCGCTGTTTCAATTGATCAACGAATCCTAGCTGCAGTTCAAAATGATCCATCAACTAGTATACGACGCTTGGCATTGCGGTTTAACGTCTCTACGTGGAAAGTTTGAAGTGTCCTGAAAGCAGAACGTTTGCATCCCTACCACCACACACCAGTGCAGGAGCTGTTACCCATTGATTTACCCAAAAGGATGGAGTTTTGCAATTGGCTCCTTGAACGACAAATAAGTGACGAGAATTTTATGAACAACATTCTTTGGACGGATGAGTCCCAATTCACCAGGGACGGTATCACAAACTTCCACAACTTACACACATGGGCTGAGAGCAATCCACATACAAGAAGAGAGGCATCATTTCAGCACAGATTCAGTGTCAATTTATGGGCAGGTGTGATTGGCAACGATTTCATTGGCCCTATTAGGCTTCCGCCTACCCTAAATAGTTCCAATTACTTGCATTTTTTGACAAATGATCTACAGGAGTTATTGGATGATATGCCACTGCAACGATTGGCTTCCATGTTTTACCAACACGATGGTGCTCCAGCTCATTACGGCCGACAGATCAGAGATTGGTTAAATTCCAATTATAGCAATACACTGGCCTGCAAGATCCCCTGATTTAACTATTATGGATTTCTTTGTATGGGGACGGATGAAGGACCTTGTCTACGCAACGGAAGTAGTAACGTTGCAGGATCTAAACACCAGAATCGATGCGGCAGCAACAGAAGTAAGGCAGCAGTTGAGGAGTATGAACACAAAGAGAACACTGGCAAAACGAGCTTTAGCGTGCATTCAAAATGAAGGTAGCCATTTTGAACATTTATTGTAATTAAGGAAATTTGAAATAAACCGTAAAAACCATTCTTAAGTTCTTTTAGTTCAAGCGGCGAGTGTTGATCAACCTATTCTTGCTTTTTTGACAAAAGTGCTAAATTATTGGAATGATAATTTCTTCTAAACTATAAAACTTATGCAATGCAAGTGTATGCGTCTTTTGTAGGCAATAATATGACACAAAAGAAAACAACAATAAAATGACATTTTTATAATGGGTTTTTTAGAGAAAAACTACATTGATCTTAGAATTTTGACGGTCAAACTGTCAAAAATTTGTGTTCTGAAGCAAATATCTCAGAATTGGATACAGTTACAATGCGGACTATTACACCAAATGAAAGGTAATTTGATTCCCTAAAAAACAAGCTATAACACTTTGAATTGTGATTATTAGTTTTCAAGATATAGCGTTTTGAGTGAGTGAGGGTACAGGTCCGAAGGACTTTTCTTGATCACCCTGTATCTCCGTGGATATTGAAAATTGACCATCTCCGTAGAACAATTTTTTGCTCAAAATATATCCAGGAATAACCCCTTACAAGGTTATGTACGGAGTACCAAACACCCTGTATATACGTAATTATTATAATATATTATTTTTATAATGCATATCATTTTTGTAATAAATATTTGTTAAAATAGAACTAGAATGGTTTTTTGCAGTTTATTTCATTTCATATATCATTTCCGACTCAATAGAATGCGACCATTGTGAATTGATATTCCTTTCACTCACTTCAGCGTCAACCACAAAGTATCATTATGATTCCTTCTACTAGAACCATACTGAATTCTAGTATGGATATCAGTTCTAAACCAGTTACTGATAACGTTGTTGGTGCATTCTGTGATATCTTTCCGAAGTCGTTTTTGAGTTTAGTTCTGCATCACCTACGCAAGCTTTTCTGAATTCTTATACCGATTTCAGTCTGGGGTAAAGTTTTTAGTACGATAGTGGATTCGACGTGACTTCAAAAAGAAGCCAGAATGAACCTTAAGTGATTTCACATTTATATAAAGATTTCATTATGAGTTCACTGTGATTTCTCATTGTTTGCTGGGATGTGTGCAATATCAATCAACTACTTAAAAGTTATTCAAGTTTGAAAATGTACCGCTACCGAAGAAATTTGTGTCATTTCGAAATTTTACCTCCACAAAGGCAAGAATGCGTCGCAGGCTCGTGAAAAGGAGACGATGCTCTATCGATACGTGTAGCACAACAATGGTTCAAGCGATTTCATTCTGGAAATTTTGATGTCAATGTGCACCTCGCTCTGGCCGTTCAATCGCGGAAAAAGGCGGCGACATTCTTCAGAAAATCGATGACCACTTATGAGATCGGTGCGGAGCTTAACATTGTTCAGAAAACTGCTTTAAATATTTGTGTGCGGTTGGAGTTGTCAAGAACCTCGATGAGTGGGTTCCGCACGGATTGAGTGTGAAAAATTTACTCTATAGAATTCGCATCCAATCAGTTGCAGAAACGGTTTCAAAACAGGGAACTTCTAAGACGAGTGGTCAGTGGCGATGAGAAATGGATCACGTACGATAATCTCCAGCGATCGGAATCACTAGAAACAGTTGCAAAGGCAGTATTGAAGAATATGAAGGTGATGCTCTGTTGCTGGTGGGACTAGAAGGGAATCATCCACTATGAGCTGCTCCATCCATGCCAAACAATTGATTCTGGGCTCTACTGACAGAAAATAATAAGATTGAGTGAATCAATCAAGAAAAAGCGACCAGAACTGACCAGATCCCGGGGTGTCATTTTCCAGCAGGAAAATGCGAGACCTCACACTTTTTTAGTGATCCGGGGGAAATTGTAGGAGCTTGGTTAAGAAGTTGCACCTTCAGACTACCATTTATTCCAGTTCCTTCAAAGCTCTCCCTTCAGAGAAAAAAAATGAATTCAAAAATTGACTGCGAAAACCACTTTTCGGCGTTTTTTTGCCAGAAACCACAGAGGATGAGGATTCAATCATGGGTCCTAACAGAAAGATGGCGAAAGGTCATCGATAAAAATGGACAATATTTGGAATTATAATAATATGTTAAAATTCAACAAATGTGATATTAGTATTCTAATCGGCCTATTCACGGGGCATAGTGGAGTAAACCACCACCTCAAAAATACAATACCGACATTTGCCGCCTCTGTCTCAGAGACTCAGAAACGGCAGAGCATGTGATGCAGTAGCAAGGAAAAGATTCAATCTTCTAGGAAAGGATTTCCTCACAACCGATGAATTAGCCAACATGACTCCCTTAAATATACTTAGATTAGCCAAAGCTTTAGAGTTATGGTAGGGTAAAGGGGCAATAAACGCACAATAGACCAAAAAGGTTGCGATGCTCTCAAGTGTTTCCCTAAATAAAATAATTGTTATGTTCATTTCAAGCAATGAAAAAATACAGCTCAATTTACTTTATAAAAGAGTTTTTACTTCACCTAATACTTTGGTCAAATTTTCACTATTATATGTATGTAGCTTACAATATAATATTTTCAGAAATTTAAAATTTCTTTTTCGCTAAAAACTTTTATAACACGATAGCTCATAGCGTTTGAGGTTTATGACAGACAGAGAGACAGACGGTCACTTCAATCAGTTATAATTAATTTCACCACCCTTGGCGAATCTGTGCAACCTGTATTTTGCATTACCAATATTAAGACATCTAGTGTATAAAAAATGCAGCCTGTTGATACTCACTTCTTTGTGACCTCCGAAATAATCGTTTCGTCATATTCATAATGAAATTCTTCTTCGTTCTCCTCAATTTCATCCACCTCGTCGTCATCTTCCTCGTTTCGTCCGTATTCGCTTTTATTCTGTTGATCGACTGCCTCTACTTCCAACGGGAATTCGTCCTGCTCGTCCAACACGGAAATTTTGGAGCTCGGCGGACTTCTGGACGCTAGGGGAAACAGATCACCTTCTTCATCCTCTAAATACTCAAGTGTCTCATCATTCGATTCGCAACCGTCGTCGTCATTATCCTCCTTTACACTTGCATCTTCTACTTCATAGTAAAGATCTATTTCTGGATTGTAAGAGTCCTGCACATTGGCAGGATGGTCCGCGTCGTCGGAATTTAGTTTTGCCACATAATACGTATCGGGATCTTGGTCGCCAAAGGATTCTCCGAGTTTTTGAAGCTGCTCGTGCGTCCAAAGTGCTTGCTGTTTAAAATCATAAAAGTAGCTCAGCTGTATTTTGCAGTTCATGCAAATTTTTAGGTAGTCCGGGACTTCGGCGATCTACAATAGAAAGAACAGAAATCGGCTTAGGCCTATTATTGAAATGCACGAGATGGATGTGAATTACCTCGATTCCAAAACAATCCTCAAACATGGATCCGGGTTTTATAATCTCAATTTCATTGCTGGAGTTTCGGTTAGCTAAAGCCAATAAATCCGCACTTACCTCCATGCAAACCCGGCAAATATTTGACATTTTCACGGAACTACTTTATTTATGCTTGTTTTTGAATCAAGTCGCGGTAAGAAGAAGCATTCAACAGCTGTTCAGATGCAAAGAATAGTGTCAGTTTGACAGGTGACATATGTATGTATAATATACATCATGCTGAGCCAACTTCATATAAGAACACTTGGTGAACTTTCGTCTACTAACACATTTACGGGGGTCCAGAATGCGTGAGCGAGAAGTCGTCATTTTTCTCTTTCTAACCATGTGTCATCAGATGGCGCACCGCAATTTCGATGAGTTCTTTAAGATTTCGCCAGCATCAAGAGATGGCGCTTTTGAATTTTCAGAAGAGTATTGTCAATTCGGTTCGTAGAAATTCTTACTGTCAAATATTTTGGTTATTTTCGCGACAGACCGGAATGTTCCACACGCTCAATTCGTGGTGGTTTCTCGCCTTTCCTTTCGTGAAACCGATTCCCGTAAACAAGAAGTGAAAAACGAGTGCAGTGATTTTCAGAAAGTGCAAAAGAACGAACATCAAGAGCCCCCGAAAAACGGAAATGCATGAAAATTTTTCGCAGTTCATTTTTGTGTGGTGCCGAAATTCCAGTGCTTTCTTCGTCCTTTGTTTTTTCGGTTGCTATTTATCTTTCGTTCGTTTTTCCGTCCGCCTTCGGGTCTTGTGTGAGGTGCGCGGTACGGTAGTACAGTGCGGAAATTCGGCCTTTGGAGTCTCACGCAAAAAAGTGAGTGGATTTATCTCCTTGTGCGACATTTAGGCATGTTAAGCGCTCCGCTGAACACGACAAGTCGTAAAGAACCGTGTGCGGATTAATTTCGAGTAGAACTTCTCGAACGTAAGTAGGAAAAAATTTAATTTTTGTGTTTGAAATGTGGTGCGGTAATGACCGATTGAAATAGCGTTGCGTGATCCTTTTGCAGCACAAATTGTTGCGCCTGTAATACAATCATTTTTCGGGGATTAGGGCTACCGGCGATACCCCATTAAAAAAAACGAGTGTCGCAACTACCTCCCGGGTCACTCGGAAATGTTGCTCTTCTTTATTTTCGTGTAGAAGGCTTAATAATAGTTGAAAATGCTGTAAACAGTCGCACTGTTTACTTCATTGACAATTCTCTAACGTTTCTCAATGACATTTCTTCAGCGATTCTAGGTGAAATGTCATTAAGGTTTGGTAAAATAAGAAGAAGAAGTGTACGTGAATAAAACTCACTAACACCATCAAGGGGTCCAAAATCTGGATTCAAGTGGCGCTAGTCTCGATTTAAAGGGAGATAGACTTCTACAGTATATACTCTTTTCTATGATATACATCATATATGTTCTTGACAAGGTTTTTATTCTCCTCATTCATTATGGGCTGTTTTTATACTCTAGATGAAATCTGAGAGTATTATAAGTTTGCCACAAAGTTTGTAACGCCAAGAAATAAGGCTCGGAGAAAAAAATGAATGATACAGAAGTTCATATAATCACTCAAAAATCTCAAAACCGGATGTCCGTCCGTCCGTCCGTCTGTCCGTCTGTCTGTCCGTCCGTGTCCTCTCTAGCTTGAGAACGCGTTGAGCTAGAAAGTTCAAATTTTGTATACGTCGTTTTTAACAAAAAAGTAAGGTCAAGTTCGTGAACGAGCCAAATCGCTCCACCCCTTCTACCCCCTCCCATACAAAATGACACAATTTCGCGATCTGACAATAAACGGATTTGCTCGAAAAGTACAAATGACATTGATTTGAAATTTGGAACATAATACTTTTATGATGATTCCAATCTACTCTATAAAAATAATTTGTGTCTTTCCCCTCCTTCCACCACTTCCCATACAAACTGCACTTTTTCATGAAATGCTCTAAACCAATTTACTCAGTGCGTATAATAGTTATTGAGCTGAAATTGTGCACGAAATATTTATTTGAAATTATTATCAAGACCAAAAAAAATGAGACGATTAGCTGTACCCCTTCTACCCCCTCCCATACAAAATGACACAATTTTGTAATTTCATAATAAACAGATTTGCTCGAAAAATATAAATGCTATTGATCTGAAATTTGGAATATATTACTTAAATGATGATATAAATCTACTGTACTGTACCCTCCCTTCCTTCCACCACCTCCCATACAAACTGCACTTTTTCATGAAATGCTCTAAGCCAATTTACTCAGTGCGTATAAAATTGACCGAGCTGAAATTGTGCGCTAAATATTTATTTAGAATTATTAGTAAAACCAAAAAAAAATTAGGCGATTAGCTTTACCCCTTCTACCCCCTCCCATACAAAATGACACAATTTCACAACTTTATAAAAAGTCGATTTTCATACTACTGATCTGCAATTTAAGACATGTCAAAAGCATGATATTTATAGTTATTCCTGAAAAGTCATTAAAAACTCGCCCCTCCTTCTATCACCTCCCATACAAACTGCACTACTTCACTACATCCAATACACTAATTTTCTCAGTACCTATTAAATTTTTAAATCCTAAATTTTGTATAAAACATTTTGATAGCAACCTTACCGTCATGTGAAAAAATTATTTCAATGTCGTCACCCCCTATACCACTTCCCCTACAAAATTTCTTAAGATACAAAAATTTCTCTTTCATCTAGAGTATCGCACGATTGGGCTTTATGCCCAATCGTACTCCTGTTATGTTTTTGAAACCTGTTTAGTCCAAGGAGGATATATAAAATGGAGTGCCTGATAGACTGTCTCATGTGGGAATACTTTTTGATTCGGAAATTTTCGAAAATTGTGTCCAAGCTTAACTTGGCTTCAATCGTTTACAAAAAAAATACCATAATTTGTATTCTCTCTTAGTTGCTAATAATAATTTGCAGTGCATTGGAGTTTGCTGTATTATTTCAGAAATCCTTATTTTTTCAATTTTTATTAGATTTTGGTTCGTGTCTAAGCTAAGAATTTTAGCAACGGACAATATAACGTTGTTGTTGGGACAGAGATAATTGCATTAGATTTAAGTATGCCAGAAAAGGATAGCGAAACGTCAAACGAATCAAAAGCAGTAATATGACAAAAAAAAAATTAATTACATTCGAAAAAAACAGATAGTTAGAAGGTGTGAAATGTGCATTACTGGTTCGGCACGGAAGGAATCACTCGGAGATTCCCAGCAACGTGAACTATTATCGTGCGAATAATTGGGCGCTGAAAACTATCGGCTGCACTCATGTTATCGTCTCGACGGTAACAGGTATGTAGAAATGTTATTCAGGGAAAGGAAAGGAACGGCCGTGAAGATCGAAATACCGTGTTTCACTTCAAAAGCCGAGAGTCTGATGTTGCGACAATGGGGCAGAGATTTGGTTAATATGACGGCCGTACCGGAAGTGGTTCTTGCCAGGGAGGCTGCATTATTGTATGGGGCCGTAGCAATGGCCACCGACTACGATTGATTGCTAGCGCGAAAAGTGCGAAGTTGCGAGTTAGCATATTGGTATGATTGTTTCAAAAAATTTCGTGCATTTCGCAGGTAAGGGAGGGCAATACTTTCAGTCCCGTTCTCTTAACAAGGCAAAACAGCTCACAGTCACTCCACATTATATATCCTCCTTGGTGTGCTCTAATTTACAAATTGATAAAAATTCAATTCAAACTGCGACGCGCGGAAAAAATGTGTCCGCTGCCAGCTCTGAATGACGTTTCCCTGTTTTTAGGAAACACAAACAAATAAATAATATCGCCGCCGCTAAAATTGGGTGGTTCCACCAATATTGAACACCACCAAAATTGAGCGCTTTGGAAAATTTTCAGTCTTCATTGGGTTAATAGATTTAAATATTTCTATTAAAGACAAAACTAAATATATTTACGTATAAGATTGAAAAAGACAGTTTATTTTAATGAAATCATTTATTTTTAAAAAAAAAATAATATTGTCGAAATTCATTCACAGCGGTTGGTACACCATGCTATCGAATTGTCGGTTTTTTCTTGACTTGCCTGCCTGTAGAGAAAAGCCCGGGACGACATTTTGTTTTTTTTTCAGTGACCGCATAATTTTGTGAATTAAAAGAATTGAGTGAATTGAAATGGTGTCTACGAAGCAAGGAAACGGGCAGCGCAGGCAGCAGCCGAAACAAAGTAACGGAAATCGACGATTTAAGCCACCAGCTATAAACGGTAAGAATCACCAGCAACAACAGCAGCGTTCGCAACTGCAGCCGCCTAGATTTTTTAACACAAGATCCGCCGCTGCCGGAATCAGCGCCATGTTTAACACTAGTCAAATGCTAGACAATCCCGGTTATGTGGATTTCAACGAGCCAACCCCACCACGTCAGCCGCTTCCGATTAAAAACCCGACAAAACACCCACAGCCCTCCGGCACCGGTAACGCAAGCAGTAAGAATCATCGTGGGATGAGGCGCACAAATCAGCCGAACATGAAACACATGCAATCACAAAGAAATCAAAACAATACGAGCGGCTGGACGCACTCTCAAATGCCGCAGCAGCACATGCCACCTCCGCCGCTTCCCATTCTGCTGCCACCACCTCACGGAGGTCGTAACTTCCGCGCTCCGTCAATGCCCAGAATGCTCGGCCGACCGATGCCAATGCCAATGCCGATGCGTCCGCCACCACCTCCAAACATGACACCCGGTCGATTCGGGCCACGTCCATTGATTCCTCCGCCACTAGCTGGCTGTCCGCCTTTAGTTCCTCCGCCGATTCGAGGTGGCGTTATGCCGCCACCACGACCATTATTGCCGCGCGGCGGTGTAAACGGCCCGGCGCCGTCCGTCAGCGGTGGCCCATTGCGACGCGGTAAAAATATTCAAAATAATCGAAAGAATATGAAGAATCGGAAACGACCGCCAAACGGAAACAGTGGCGGACCTACAGCAATGAATGCAAACAACGGTGCAAATATGCAACCGAAAAAATCAACTACGACAAGAAAGACACTAAGCGAAATTGTCAATCAGTACCCGCTCGATAAGCCGTGGGTTACGAACGAAATTCGGGCTGAACAGAAAAAAAAGGATGATATTGAGAATCGCCTAAAAGGTAACAAGAACGATCAACTTTTTGCCGAATTTAAGGTCCAACGCGACAAATTCGTGAAAATGTACGAGACTGCTCGACTAGAATTTATCGGAAAGCATCCCGAACAGGTAACGTAGCTTTTCAGACAGCGTACAAAGCGCTATTGTTTTCTTTTCAATCAAATTATTCCATCCTTCCCACTCTATAGAGCTTATTCCTTTCGGATTTTTTAATTTCCTTAGTTCGTAGAATTAGAAAATTTCAATCTTTCTAAACCCACTCGAGTATTTTACTTTCAAAGAATTCTTCCAAAGCGAATTGCGATCCGCGTGGAAGAAGCATCATCATTTGGAAGAATTCTCGGAAGATTCTCTTTAGACTAAGATAAAATTTTTGCAGCTGATGAGAAATAGAAAAACGTAAAAAAACGACGATTTATTCCTTTTCTAAGCGTTGTCTTTAAAAAACCAAAATCAATCAAATATTTTTTCAGAAAAAAACTATTTAAGAAATTAAAAGTTCTAAATTTGGTATTTTTTCACATTGTCGTGGATTTTAGGGTTTTATTGCTATGATAGATAATGTTAAGTTTTTTTATTCATTCTGATTTAGTTCAAATGATTCTTCGGCGCATGGTCAGCTTCCGATTACTCATTCCTTTGATTCGGATTTTATTGCATAGGCCCGGTTGGGCCTTGGTTAGTGGATCTCGAGATTCTTGGAATTGAAGCACGTTGTTCACGGGAGACAATTATGCTATCCAATGCGCCCGAGTCTTGCTTTTCGACCAATATAACATCTTAAGGGTTTTAAATAGAATCTTTGGCTCTTTCCTTCTCCAATTCTTACCTAACTCTCACGTTTTTTGTTTCTCTATACGGACATGAATGTCCCAAGTTGGCACTAAATGATGAATCCTAAGCTCTGATCAGTGTCGTAAAATAGAACGGAAAATGATAAATGGATTAGTGAGTAAATAAAAACAACTTTTTCGTGAGAAGCATTTAAAAATATGATATGATATAATTGAACAAAATTTTCATGGTACATATTCCGTTTTCAGAAAGTAATTCAATTTATCAATTTCTACTAAGATCCCCTATACGAGCAGATGACAGAAACAGTTTTCTTCCGCAAGGCGCAATCGGCTTTTAGTTATCGTCACGACTAGTTTATTCCTGTGATATTCTGCTCAAGCGCTCGCTTCCATTTAAAACATGGTCGACCAAATTGTCGTCTTCCTTGTGGTTTCTTCAAAGTGTGTCCGACCCACTGTCACTTCCTATACATACATTCCTCAATATCCGGACAATGCTTCCTAGGTAACAACAATTTTACACATCTTGTCCTTCAAAAACAATTGGTGTGCTTGTGCTCGAATGCTTGTGCTTGTTTCTTCGGCTTTTGCTTACTTACTTACGATGGCACTACAGCCCAAATCGGACTTTGGCCTCGTCCATCTCGGTTCAGTGACCGCGTCCTCCAGTTAGAAAATCTTAGCAGTGATTTGCTGTCTGCGTCAATCGAATCCTCTCAGCGCTTTCGTGGTTTTCCGACCGGTTCTTGTCCGTTGACTTTCCCTTTAAGTGTGCGTTTGGGAATTCTTCCGTCATCCGTACGCTTCACATGACCAGCCCATTGTAACTTCTTAAATTTTATCAGGGTTGGCACTTCTGGATTGTCGAAGATGGCATACAATTCCCTATTGTATCGTATTCTCCAAATCGAGTCTGACAAAGACTAGGTCATTGTCACTCTTGTAAGCCGAACCAGTTTCGGTGGGACTCCAAAATCTAACATGATTTTATACAGTACGCGCTTGTCGATACTGTCATATGCTTGTTTGAAGTCAACAAATATCTGGTGCACATCAATATTATATTTCCAGCACCTGTTTAACTGAGAATATCTGGTCCGTGGTCGATCGTCCAGCTCTAAATCCGCCTTGGTATTCACCAATTACTTTGTCAGCATAGGGCTTAATTCTCTTTTCCAGAATTTTCGTCAAGATTTTATAGGACGTACACAACAAAAATATTCATCGGTAGTTTCCGCAGCAGAGTTTGTCACCAATCTTCAGTGTTTCCTGCGTCCATATGTCCGTGACTAATTTATGTAGGAGATGCGCTATGCAGGTGTCGCCGGTTTTCGGCAGCTCAGGTGGAATTTGATCAGTGTCCGACGCTTTGTTGTTTGGGTGGTTCCTCAGGGCTGTTTTTACTTCTTCAAATGTGGAAGGACTCAAAGTGGATCCTTCATCAGCTGTTACTTCAGTTGTACCTGCAATAGTGATTGCTGCTGCTTTTCGTGCGGGTGATGGGCTCGGATTAAGAAGATATTCAAAGTATTGCGCCCATCTTCATTTTATATCTTCCGCATTACTTAGAATGTTCCCTTCTGCATCTTTGCAGAGGGTCGTCTTCGGTTGGTATCCCCCTTTCATTCTTTTGACAAGGGAATACGCGGCTCTTGTGTTATGTAATTTAAAGTGTTCGTCCATGTTTTTAATTTCGTCATTATTGTACTTCCGTTTTTTTTGTCTGCATATTTTGTTTGCAAATCGTCTAAGATCATTATATTTGTCCCGTTTGGCTCGTGTCGGCCGTTCTGTTAATATTTTGTAAGCCTGGTTTTTTCGGTCTAAGGCATCTTGGCTTTCGTTGTCGAACCAGTCATTTCTTTTGCGCCGGGGTTGTTGTCCTATCACCTCCTCTGCGACAGATGTAATACCATCTTTGATATTTTGCCACATTTATTCTATTGACATGCTGGCGTTGTTGTTCAGTATTGGCGCGAAGTGCCTCTCTAAGGCTGATACGTACTTCGCGACTACTTTCTCATCCTTGAGTTTCCCTATGTCGAATTTAGGAACCAGTTGTGTTTTTGGTTGTTGTCGGTTTTCGATTCAACATCGGAACTTGGTCTTTACTAAATAGTGATCTGTGTCGCAATTAGCACCGCGACATGTACGCACGTCGAGAATGCAGGAGGCCGTCCTTTTCTCTATTTGATTGAATGTTCGTCTGTCGGGTGATGCCCACGTTCTCTAATGAATGTCACTATGCGGGAAGCATGTCGAGCTTACAATACGATTTTTGCTGCTGGCGAAATCAGTCAGTCTCTGGCGGTTGTCGTTACTAACATCATGGAGCCTTCCAACTGCCCCTATGTAAGTTTCTTCTTTGCCCACTTTCGCATTAAAGTCACCTAATACTATTTTAATATCGTTCGACGGAAGGGAGTCGAATGTTGATTCTAGGGTGCTGTAGAAATCGTCTTTAACTTCTTTGTCTTCCGTTGTGGCATGGACATTAATAAGCCAAACATTAAAGAATTTTGTCTTGATGCGGATTGCACACAATCGTTCATTGACGGGTTTGAAGTTGGTGACCTGGTGTTTAAACTTGTTGTCGACGACAAACGCAACTCCAAACTCCCGGCTTCCCGATGATTTCCCACTTTTGAAAATTCTGTGCGATCTAATGTCAGTGATCTCGCTACCTAACAATTTAGTTTCTTGGAGTGCAATTATGTTTATACTGTATTTGGCTGGCTGTTCTAGAAGCGCTCCCATTGCTCCTGCTCTGTACATGTTCCAAGATCCGAAGGAATAGTCTATTTTTCGTTTGCGTGGTCGTTGCCGTTGAATCAATCCAGTCCTAGGCGTTGCTTCAGGTTTCGAAACGGGTGTGGTTTTTCCGAGGGCCGTATTATTATAGTGCTAGAATTTTTCTGGTTCATTAGCACTCGCGCCTATCAGTTCAGCAAGTTAAGTCCAGATGGACAAGACCAGTACCCGGTGGCTACCACGTGGAGGTATGATGAGCACAATTTATGTGTATATGATAGTTACAACACTGAGTGTCGCCTTATGACGCCGATCAGATGCCTACCCTATCTATACACACTCAGCCACCCTTTTGCTAGAACTGTGTTCTTGGTTGCCGCCTACTTGGCATCCAGTGTGCTCATTTAATTTCCGCCCAATGTGGATAACTTGTCGCATAGCATTGTGGTATACTCACTTTATTTATTGGGATCTTCTAGTTTATATATATTAAGCTTGCGCTTTATCTGAAGAATTTATAGCTGTCGGACTACTGATGTTCATAATCTTCAAAAATCTGTTACAGAATGATTCCCTTTATTCACCTACTGTACTCCAGCCCAGTACTATTAGAGCCAGAAAACGCTCTAATTTGGCACTCAGTCGTTAATCCACATGAGCTCATGATCCAGTTAGTGTCCAATGCCATTTTCTGGGGTAAGAAGGACTGGCTACGAATGAATGAACATCCCACAGGAGGATAAATTGGCAATTAGTTGCCTTTCACAGCAATTGAGACTGCTGTGAAATAACTAACCCCATTTCCATAGGAAAAAATTTTCTCGTGTGTCCATGACAAGATATATCCGACGAACATAATTTGATTTAAAATTCTGGAAAATCGATGTCATCTTCAGCAAAACCCTTCGAATAGTGTGACGTTTCAGTCCGATTTCAATTCAGAATGGTACAATGCGTACACGCTTAAGCACGAACGCAAATGAGGCAGCCATGGACGCATGAGTATGCAACATAGTTTGGCTGATTATGGCACAATCCATTTCTCGTACCAATCAACAGCATATTATTATAGGAGTATGATACAATCACTGAATAAAGACCTTTCAGATGTTCTCGAAGGCGGAAGCTTGAATAAAATTGGGCTCTGCGAAAATCACCTCCTCTTATCTAGATCAAAGTCAATAAGGGAAAAAAATTATAGGAAATTCCAAAATTACCACAAACCTGGTTTCGCTCATCCACTGATGCCACGTAAACTGAATTGTCTTTTTTTACTGATATTTTAATGGAGTATGTTCTCGTGAGATTTTCAATCTCTTACCTGGGCATTTGACTCACCCAAGTGTTTTTGGTCACACAATCAATTTCCGATCTTCATTCGCACCCATTTTAACTCTTCCAATCCTTAAGCCTCTCTTACTTTTCCTCTTCATCGATACTGTACTTGTGCACAAAGGGTAATTCCTCCAGTTTCTGTGTATCGTAAAAAAAGTCGTTAATGCCTATTTTAACATCGATCTTTTTAAATTGATTACTAGAAAAATTTCCAAATCGTGATTGGCTTCATTAACAGCTGTCTTTTTTTCATCGTATATGTAATCCACGTCCCCACTATAGGATAAAAATAATGTGGAATTTCGAAAACATGATATTTTTCTTAATAAAGAGTTTCTGATACGAAATTGAAATAAAAGAATATAAAACTTATTGAAACTAGCAATAAAATACAATCTACTAAATGCCAACATTTCCAAAACAATCTAATTTACTATCATCCGAATTAAATTTATAAATTTCAACAGAATTTCGAATAAATATAAAAAATAAACAATTAAATAATTAAAAGTATGTAATTGCATCCTGCAATTCTTTCATTATTTTTGGCATATTTTTTGCAGGATATTGAGAAAATCTTGACCGAGTCGTCGGACAAAAACAAAGGTGAAACAAATGCCAATACAAAAGCAAAACCAAATGATAATCGAAACACAAATGAAAAGTCAACAGCAACATAAATTGAATGATATTTTTAAACAAAATAAAGATCTAAATATCGTCAAATTAAAATTTAATTAATCATATTAAAAATAAAAAACAAATTAATTAACTAAAAAACATGAAACTATTTGAAATTACTTTAAAGTAAAAGCAAAGAGAGATAAAGAGAATTTACAATAAAATAAAATTATCAAACACTTAATAATATGGAGAATTTAAAAATGAATTAAGCTTTCATTTAACGTTAAAAAAGAAACGATTGAATCGATATTGCTTTTTTCACCTGCTTTTTTTTATTAAAATTATTTTCACTCATTGACTCTCTCTCTCTCTTGCACCGATCTCAATAGTGACACTTTGTCGTGAGATTAAATTCAATTTAATTTTTCCTTTTTTATTCTTATTTTAAATTTTATTTTTATTTCTCAATAGTTATAATTATAAGCAGTTTTGAGGAGGTTTTTTTTTGTAAACTTATAAAAGGAAAATATCAACAAATCGATTTATATAAAATTTAATTGATACGAAATGACTACTATTAATTTTTATTTTTCTTCTTTTTCCTTGATATGAGCTTAATAATTTGTAATGCTCGTTTTAGAGAAACTTACAGTTGACAAATTACTTTGATAAATAATCGATTATAAGTTAGATCTTCATAACTGTTCGTTTAATGTACGATAATGCATATTTTATACATTTATGGTTCCGAAATATTGTTGTGTTTTTTTATCCTATAAATTAAAACAAAAAGTATCATATAATTTAACAGTCGGGTTAGATTGTCAATTCCGTGTTGTTATATGGTTGTAATACGTGGAAAGTGACCGTTCGACTTACCAAGGAACTGCAAACCTTAGTGAACCAATGCCTTCGACTATTTTAGAAATATTCTGGCCAGAAGTGATCTCCAACGACGAACTTTAGAGTACAACTGGACAGACTAAAATAGGCATTGAGATTCAAAGGCGGAAGTGGCAATGCATCGGTCACTCTTTAAGGTAACCAGAGCGAAACATCGCCAAACAGGCTCCGGATTATAATCCTCAAGAAAGACGTCAGGCTGGTTGACCATGCACATGGAAGCGAGCAGTTGAGCAGGAGGCCAGCGGAATAAACAAGTCATGGCAACAGCTAACATCGGCCTATAGCTCAGAATCGCGTCTTGTGCAAGAGATTTGTTTCTTTCCTATGCCTCTATAAAGGCCACCAGCGTTAATAATATAATAAATTTATGTAAGATAACAATCCCAGCTGATTCTATAGAGCATCAACTGGTATTCATGTCATCAGTTTTTAATCATATTTTTCTATGGGTAAATAAAAAATTGACTTATCATTTTCAATGTCATCAGTGAATGGTAAATGGCAAATCACTTACAACTGGCACCGTTTCTTGGTAAGCGCGTAGGCGACAATCACCTCAATCAATCAATATTCTGTTAAGAAATAGGGGCAAAAGACAGAAACAGTTCTCTTCCACAAAGCGCGATCCTAAGCATCAACATTTAGCCTGGATTGGATTTTTCCTCTGAACTCTTGTTTGACTGCTCGCTTCTATATGTTACATGGTCGACCAACTCGACGTCCTCCTTGAGAGTTATAATCCAGAGCTCGTTTGGGGATATTTTGCTCTGGTTTCCGCCACTGCCACTTCGGCCTTTTATTCTAATGCCTATCTTAGTTTGTCTAGTTGTACTTCAACGCTCGTCGTTGGGGATGAGATCTGGTTAGAATATGCCTTAAATACATTGGAGGCGTTGGTTCACAAAAGTTCGAAGTTTCTTGGTACTTGTAGTACATCCATATAACAACAAATATTAAAAACACTCGAAGCTACGTGCGAAGGGAAATCTCTCTTAACCTCTAGAAAGCCAAAAAGATACCGAAGGTCTGAGGAGTCTTATACTCGCATATTTATGCGAACCTCAATATCACATAAAGTGGTTAAAATTTCAATGAGTTTATGTTCCATATAATGTAATTTACTAAAATCGAAAATATAATTTCGTTATGACGATCTGTTCATTAGATATTAAATTCATGATACGTGTTGCATAAAATTTAAACGAACATTGTGGTGTTATAATTATAGTCAAAATGAATATTCAAAGTAATCCTTAAACCGTTAAATTTGATTTTTTTTCCAATCAAGGGTCAAAGTTAAATAAGTTTTAAAAAACAATTATATGACCTACATTTAATTAGAGATAATTTTAGTTTTTACATAAACGAGATAAGTTTATAGCCCTCTCTGATTGTCATTTTCTACACTTTTTTACACTAGAAAATGTTGAGATAATTTGTAGATGTGTTAAATATCCAGTTTGCAAAGACGAAAACTTTATTCAATAATAATTAAAAATATTGAAATTAGAAAGATTGTTCCTCTGTGTCACGTTTTAACTTTAGTTCCATTAACAGAAAAGGGGTTCTCGACTAATACATTTCGTTTCAGAGAGTGAAACTAGCTGGTTATGTTGTCGGTATCCTTTAATCATGTGATGTATATATGTATATATATTTGAATAGACAGTATAGTTTGATTTCACCTGAAAATTGAGCAATAGTGTAATATTCGGCTTTGTCTCTCCCATTTACAAATTATTGACATAATTGTGCATTGTATCAAAGGGTGACCACTAATTTTTTATAATCGGTGCCGTTAAAGTTTACGAAGTCATGTTTTACTTTAATTATCGAAATTTTAAAGCTTTTCTGTTATAGCCCGAATTATCACTCCTTATTTTATTGTGATTTAATAATAAAATATTCTTATTTAAAGCCTAGTAAACTGTATACAATTTGCATTTTTTGAATGAATAATCATAATTGGCAAAATGAAATTGTTCAGTTTTTTCATAAAAAAAATTCATTTCGCTTAAACAGCGAACTAGGATTAAATAATAAAAGGTTCTTGGTTAATTTACCAAACTATTATACAAAAAGAAACTGTTGACGTTCCGGTGGAAATAAACCTCATTCTACTTTTGTTTAACTCATTACGTTCTGAATTATTTGAGTTGAATTCATCTTGTAAATTTCAAAATCTTAGCTCTTTTTCGCAGTTATTTTTGTGGACGTAATGATATTTGTATCTAATTGTATTCCCGAACAATATATCTCTTTAAAAAAATCTTTACTGCAAACTGGATATTAAACGAATCCTATTACTAAATAAATAAAAATCAGATCTGGGTGGAAAACAAATGTCCTAAATCATGAGCAATAGGGTTTTTTTATATCTTATGAACTGCTGGATTTTAATTTAACGATCTCGTATTAAAAATAATAAATTACATGTCTTTTAAAACAAATAATAATTAATCAAAATGTATATGTAACGTAATTTAGAAATTTTAAAATTATCATATTTGGTCTCTGAAGAACTCGGAAATTTTCAGTTATTTATAGATTTTTTTTTTACTTTTCTTATTTATAAAAAAATATAATTTTATCTGTTGGTATTATTTTATTAAAAAAAAAACTTTTTTCTCTTCTCCATTATATCTGATTAAACTTTACACTTAACTATTTATTTTATTGAATTTACTTACTGAAAGATTGTGTTAAATTTATCCAAAGAAATAAACTAAAAAATACGTAAACTATCATACGTATAATTTATATAAATTATTTAAAGGAACAATTTACAAAAACATTAAAAAAGAAACATTTCAATCGAAGAGTTCCGTTGAATGAATAAGTTAATTTTTGTATTATTCAATTTGTGCTGTCTTTTTGGTAAAAAAAAAACTTTGTTTCAAAAGTAATTATTAAAGAATTTGCAAAATTTTCGGTTATTAATTTTGCTATTCTACAATATCGAAAAATATGCCTGTTGCATATTCCTTGATTATTTTTCTTATTTTATTGCGTTCAAAACAAGGACATCATGCAATAGTTTAGAAATAACCAAATCAATCAATTACAATAAAGGAGCAATCCGGTTGCATAAATTTTATAGAATATTATTTCGTATTACAATATGAAAATAATAAAAAAAAAAACTATTTAAAGGAACATAAATTAAATATATATAATTATTAAAAAGAGTAGTTCATAATTTATTTTAACTTGAAATATTTTACTAAAGTATCCCGAACAAAATTTTCCTTCTCTTTTTTATTATTTAATAATCTCATTGACGAAAAGTGGATAAGTATTTTGAAGAATATTGTTTTTGGTTTATATACTATCAATTTCTCTCCATGTAAGAAACGTAATAATATACAATTGTTGATAATGTTTTATAGTTAGGAATATGTGGTACCTTTAATCTACTTAGTTGAATGCATCTTCTTACACAATATTTTGTATTTCATTCTAAGCGGGAGTATAAATTATTAAATTAGAGGAATCACTAACTCGTGATTGATATGCCTACATACCATATAGCTGCTCAATAGCAAAACATTTATTTAAATAAATTCGTTCTAACTTAAGAACCACACATTTTATTAAATTATCTTTCATTTAAATCAGTTGTACACTATTTGTTCACACTCTATCGCATTTATTCTTCACACCATTCGAGCTGTCGATCCCGCGACTTATCACCTTCTAAACATCGACTGACTCCTTCGCTTTCTAATCTCCGACTGACTCGTCGACTTCTCCACGCGACGGCCTGATCTCGACTGACGAATTTTGGGTCCTCTACCGCGACCTTGCCACGTGATGTCCTGAATTCGATTGACCCCGTCATCGCAAACGTTTGCCTTTTTATATCGTTCTATTGGTCCGCCACCTTCTAAGCTATTTTTATGAATCATTTTCTTTTCGTGCACCAGTCGGTCTTCTATGCTACTAATAGGGTTGCTCCTCGCCAATGGAACAGCTAGACTTCGAGTTGATGGTATCGATACGTTTGCAGTTTACTGAAAAAACATAACTAAATGAAATAACGGATCGAGACCAAGCTACGCTTAATTAGTGAGTTATTTGTCTTAAAGTCTGCTTTTATATCTGCTCTTGCCATTTTTGTAATATTAAGGAAATAATGTGTTATATTGTACTATACCTAAACACTCATTATGCTTGGCTTAGACTCGATCCTTTAAAACTATGGTCCTAAGACACAGTTGAGCTTTTCCTTGATCTATGAAAGCTTCTATCCACTTTATCCCAAAATTTGACATAGGCTGAGATCTGTTTGCAGCGCTTATGAGAAATATTGTATACACCTGCATTGGGTGCAAAATTAAAAAAAAAATAACTAAATTAATAAACACTAACAAACGAATGCCATCAACACTTTTTGATTTCATCATAAATGGGGTGCTAATTATGCTGAGCTGATCGAAAATGTTTCAAACACCCAATGGTGCTCATTGGCCGCAACCCGTGTGCCCATATCTAACAGCCTAGCGATATCGTCAAACGACTCTCGCTCCCAAGGACTCTCCACCTAGAACAAAAGGATAACGCGTTACCCTTTTGTTTCGCTTCGAAAGGCTAACACCAATCAGACGTTCATTGACTTACGCCATGACGCAAATCGAATCAGTTTGAGATACTGAAATAAAACGAAAAACAGATTATGGCTCCAAACAGACCAAACTAACTGAAAGTTTCATTAGAATTGGTTTAGCAGTTTTTGAGTTAAATCTGGGCATACAGAGAAAAATCGCAAAAACGTATACTCTAGATGAAATAGATCTGAAAGTATTATAAATTTACTCTAAAGTTTGTAAAGATAAGGAATAATGCTCGCACAAAATCACCAAAGGTACAGAAATATATGTTATCAGGGATTCAGAAAAAATACCGGAAGAATGTTACGATAATTGCAAATAACTTTTGCTGGCTGCAATTATTATACTCTAGAAGAAATCTGAGAGTAATATAAGTTTGCTGTAAAGTTTGTAACGGTATGAAATAAGGTTCGGAGGAAGAAATGAATAACACAGAAGTTAATAACATAACTCAAAAATCTCAAAACCGGATGTCCGTCCGTCTGTTCGCTCTCTAGCTTGAGAACACGTTGAGCTAGAACGTTCAAATTTTTTTCACGTTTTTGACAAAAAAAGGTCAAGTTCGTGAACGGGCCAAATCACTCCACCCCTTCTACCCCATCCCATACAAAATGACGCATTTTCGAGATTTGATCTGAAATTTGGAATATATTATTTTTATACCAGTTTCAATCTACGGTATAAAAATTATTTGAATCCCCTCACTCCTTCTACCACCTTTCATATAAACTGCACTTTTTCATGAAATACTATAAACCAATTTACTCAGTACGTATAAAATTTATCGAGCTGAAATTTTGAACAAAATATTTATTTAGGATTATTAGTAAAACCAAAAAAAATAGATGATTAGCTTCACTCCTTCTTTCCCCTCCCATACAATATGACATAATTTCACAACTTTTTTGGACAGTCGATTTTCCTGAATAGTTTGAATGCTACTGATCTGCGATTGAAAACATCTCAAATACATAATGTTTATAGTTATTTCTGAAAAACTCACTAAGAACTCCCCACTCCTCCTACCACCTCCCATACAAACTGCACAATTTCATTAAATCCGATACTCTAAATTTTTCAGTACTTACTAAATTTTTGAAGCTTAAATTTTCAATAAAACATTCTGATAGCAACTCTAGCATGATGTAAAAAAATGGTTCAATGCCGTTACCCCTTCTGCCACTCCCCATACAAAATTTCTTAAAATTAAAAAATGTCTCTGCATCTAGAGTATCGGTATGATTGGACCTTAAGCCCAATCGTAGTCCTGTTATGTTTTTTTAAAACAGCTTTATTGTCTTCACCAACCGAGTCTTCCCATCGTTTGCGAGGCTTGCCTACTGGCCGATTATTACTCACTTTCTTTAAGAGCACGTTTGGGAATTCTTCCGTTGATGAACGTTGAAGCTTCTGGCTCGTCGTAGAGTTGATACAACTCATGGTTGTATCTTATTCGCCATTCCGTTCCTTTCTTCACAGGTCCCAAAATTCTTCGGAGGACCTTTCTTTCAAATGGATTAACTGCTTTTCCGGAAGTTCGCGTTAATTTCCACGTCTCGCTGCCATAACAAAGCTCGTACAATAGTTTTATATATCTGCAGCTTATTGTTCCTGTGCACTTTCTTGGATTTCATTATTAGAAGTACCGAATAATACCTCTTATTTTCTAGTATTATCCATCGTTGGTTTTCGTCTGTTTCATTGCCGTCCTTTGCCAGATTAGTCCCAAAATATATGAAGTTGTCCACTCTCCAAATTATATTCCGCAATTGTTATGTTTTGTCTGATATGCGTTCCCCTTCTTGTTTGCATCATTACTTTTGGTTTGCATTCGTTAACGCGCAACCCGACTTCTTTTGAGGCGGAGTCAAGATTGACAAATACCTCCGCTAAGGACTGCTAAACTAGGAGAGGATCTTGCTAGGATGTTAATGTCGTCAGCGCATGCTATTAGTTAGGTGGACTTGAATAGTAGTGTCCCGTTGGTGTCGATTGGGATTTTTCGGACGACATACTCTAGTGCTAAGTTGAAAAGCTTGGGGTATAGACCATATCCCTGCTTTAAACCACATTCCGTTCGAAAGGAGGTTGTGGAATCGGTTTGTATTCTCACTTGGGATTCAGTGTTCACATGATTTGGTACAGTACGCTCCTGTTGATACTGTCGTACGCTTGTTTAAAATCTACGAAAATTTGGTGCACGTCTGTGTTATATTCCCAGCATTTCTCAAGCACCTGTTTCACCGAGAATATCTGGTCTATTGTAGATCGTCCGGTTCTGAATCCACCTTGGTGTTCGCCAATTATTTCGTTAGTATAGGACTTAAGACGACGTTCAATTATTTTTGCCATTATTTTATAGATCATGTTATCTGAAAAACGCAGCATAAGTACCAATAGATATCTCTGCAACGTGCTGCCACGATTATATATTATTATTTTAAAGTCTCCTGTTCTACAAAAGTAAACAAATTTTGCAGTGCTGTAGAATATTTGGAGTTTTTGATTTTGGAATTTTATTTCAAAACTGTTCTTACTTTTTAAAGTTGTGGTGTTAATTGTAAAATGAAACAAAATATTAGAATTATTTAAAAAAAAAAATTGTGCAAGAAAACCCAAAATTCCTTACAGTGATAGGTTTCAAACTCCAGGTTTGCAAGCAGAGGTTCGGAGAAAATTTTTCGTCTGCTTTAGATTAGATTTTTCAAATTTTTAACCATAATTTCGTATGTTTTTGGCCGAAAACTGAATTATTGTTATAAAACAAACATTTTACCGAAGGGCTTGAGCATCACAAAGCAGATTTAGCCAATAAGCAAAACTTTGAAGAGGTGTTTTTCGAAATGGAATTTTCAAATCTTGCTTAGAGATCACAGAACATATTTGGAAGGATATTTAGAGCATGGAAAGCTTTTGGCGATCAATTCAAAACTTTTTATCAAATTAACATTTTTTGATCCAAAGTTTTAGAAAGAAATTAATTTAAAAGCGAGTGCAGTTTCTTCAAAAAAGCATATTTCGTTGAACTGCCAGCAACTGCAAAGTTAAACTATTATACAAAAAAAACATTATCTTGGTGTTTCTATCGAGGTAACTATGTACATCGTTTTTGAAGAATAAATAATATTTTTTTTGCATATTCTAGAAATGTATAACGCTCTACGTGTTCCAAAAATATCATAAATCGTAGGTCTTTTCGGCGTTACAGGACAACTCTAGCTTGAAATTAATCTGCAAGCAGCTTTTATTCCCAACTAGCGATCGCCCGCGACTTTGTCCGCGTAAGAATCGCAAAATAAGCAATTTTTGAGAATGTAGCTAGCAATACATCATCCGGGATATATAAACTAATTAGAATAATGCCTCTTTAAAGACAATGGTTTCTATTTTATTGGAATCAGAACTATAAATTATTAAGAATGAAACCGCGACACTCGCATTTATATGGGACAGGCTCGTGATCAAATCAATCCCGTGATCTAAGACCATATTCATATCGAAGAGCATTAAGGACATGTGAGTAGTTGTATCTTGTGTTAATTAAAAAAAGACTAAATAAAATAAAATTAAGCTTAAATCCATAACAGGACTACGACTTTGCGTAAAGCCTAATCATACGATACCACAAATGAAATTTTGGTGATGTTAAGAATTTTGCATGGGCAGTGATAGAAGGGGTGACAGTTCTGAACTAATTTTTTCACATCATGCTAGTAGCTATAAAAATGTTTTTTACCAAATTTTAGCTTCAAAAATTTAATAGGTACTGAGAAACTTAGTGCATTAGATTTAGTGAAATTGTGCAATTTGTATAGGAGGTGGTAGAAGGAGAGGAGTGTTTTTTGCTGATTTTTCGAGAAACAAATCTGATATATTTTAAATTTTAGTTCAGTAACATTCACACTTTTCAAGAAAATAGAATTTTTGAAAAGTTGTGGAATTGTGTCACATTCTATGGGAGGGGGTAGCAGGAGTGAAGCTAATCGGTTAATTTTTTCCCGATATTAATAATAATGCTAATTAAGATTCGATACAAAATTTTAGCTCGATGAAAGCTATACGTATTGAGGAAATTGGTTTAGAGTAATTAATGAAAAAGTGCAGTTGGTATGGGAGGTAGTGGAAGGAGAGAGAGGTTTTTAGTGATTTTTCTAAAACCAACTACAATCATTATGCAATTGATATATTTTAAATTTTAGATCTGTGACTTAAACACTTTCCAAGAAAACCGAATTTTCGCGAAGTCGTGGAATTGTGTCATATTGTATGGGAGGGAGTTGAAGGAGTGGAGCTAATCGATTAATTTTTTCCCGATATTGATAATAATGATAATTAAAGATTTGGTACAAAATTTTAGCTCGATGGAATTTATACGTACTGAGAAAATCGGTTTATATACATATTTATTTAATAAAAAAGTGTAGTTTGTATTGGAGGTGGGCTAAGGAGTGCGGGAATTTAAATAATTTGTATACTTGAAGATTGCATTTGTAATAGAGATAATATTTTCCAAATTTCAAACTATTAGCTCTTATAGTTTCCAAGAAAATTTGATTATTACATATTATAAAAATGAGTCACTTTGTATGGGAGGGGGTAGAAGGCGTGAGGGGAGGGAAATAAAACTAAAAGTAGATTACATTTCAGAGCATACCTAATAATCTGTGAAAGTTTCATTACAATCGGTTCAGCCGTTTTTGCGTAAAAGCCGGACAGACAGAATTTTAAAAACGTGAGTTTCTGCTTAGTCATTGCTAAAATAAAGCAAAAAACTAACTTATAGCCATTTCTAAACAAATAACAGACAGACACTACAATTATATTTATATAGATTTGAGAAATTTGAAAAGTTGTAAAACACATTTCTCATATTTCGCAACTGCTAACTACATTAGATAGATTACTCAGAACCAGATCGACCATTTGGCTATAAGTCGCCGATGGAGAAGATGTCTCCTCGATGTGCGAGCGAAACGTGGAGCTGACGTGGGGAGCGATCACCACTTGATGGTTGCCTGCTTGAGATTGTGTACAGCAGCTATCCGACGACCACAAATTCTTCAAATGAAGCGCAAGCTTAATGTGGATAAACTTAGAGATCCCAACAAAAAACGCGAATACACCACCATTCTACGCGAAAAGTCATCCACATTGGGTGAACATGAAATGCGCACACTGGACGCCAATTGGGAGGCAACCAAAAACACTTTTCTAACTAGTGCTGAAGAATCTGTGGGATATGCGCAAAGCGGTGAGAAACCCTGGATGTCGCAAGACACATGGGACAAGGTTGGCAATCGGAAAAAAGCCAAATTGGCAATCATCTCTCAACCCGATGTTAACCAACGAACGCCCGACTTGAGGCAGAACTACCGCGATGCTCATATACAGCTTAAAAAGGCTGTTAGACGCGACAAGAGAAAGGCAATTGAAGATCTGGCAAACAAGGCAGAATCTGAGGCTTACCTTGGGGATATGGGTTCACTATTTAAAATCATGAAACAGTTGACGAACAGGAATTTCACCGCCAACCACCTGGTGAGAGATGTCAACGGAACTCTCCTTAATATGAGTGAACACCAGTTGCGACGATGGAAGGAATACTTCTCTGATATTTTAAACATCTTGTCAGATGAAGATATTCCGGAAACAGAACAACTTCCAAACATCCAACCGCAACAATCCTCTATTAGGGACGATCCCCCAGATAAGGAAGAGATAGTTTCCGCCATTCGGTCAATGGCGGGAAGGAAAGCTCCAGGTATAGACGGACTACCAACCGAACTCCTTAAAGCGGACCCGGAAATAACAGCCGATATACTTCTCCCACTCTTCACTAAGGTGTGGAATGATGGAAGATATCCGACTGAATGGAAGGAGGGCGTCATTGTGAAAATTCCGAAGAAGGGCGACCTTCGAGATTGTGGCAATTGGCGTGGTATATGTCTACTTACTGCCGTATCAAAAATTATGGCTAAGGTAATTCTCAATAGGATTAGTGATGTCGTCGAGAGCACTCTCGAAGTTTATCAGGCTGGATTCCGTAAAGGGTCGTCTTGTACCGACCACACAAATACCCTACGGATAATATTAGAGCAGTCAGCCGAAATGGGTTCGCCACTACATCTCATGTTTGTGGACTTCGAGAAGGCTTTCGACAGCGTTAAGCGAGATTACATATGGAATGCTTTGCGTAGGAGAGGTATTCCAAATAAGGTCATAGCTATGATTAAAGAATCCTACGAAGATGCAAGGTGTCGCGTCTTGCATAGAGGAGAGCTGTCCGAGAGCTTTCCTGTGCGAACGGGTGTCAGACAAGGCTGCATATTATCACCAGCCCTGTTTCTGGTGGTAATAAATGACATCTTGAAAGCTGCACTGGAAGGTGGGAAAGGTAAAGGTCTTCAATGGAGACTATTTAACATCTTAAGTCACCTTGATTATGCTGATGACGTGTGTTTGCTTGCACATACCCGTTCGGACTTAGAGTCAAATGTTCGCTCGTTGCATTCTAAGTGCAAAGAGGCGGGACTGAAAATAAATGTGAGTAAAACCAAGTACATGCACATGGGTTCGAACGCAAGCATACCGATTGTTCTTAATGGACAGGATGAGGAAGAGGTGCAAGATTTTTGCTATCTCGGAAGCATTGTCAGCATGGACGGCGGAGCCGAAAAGGATGTTGAGACTCGGCTAAATAAAGCTTGTCAGGCCTTCGGTATCCTTTCCCTTTTCTGGAGGTTAAGAGAGATCTCCCTTCGCACGAAGCTGCGAGTTTTTGACGCATGCGTCAAATCCGTGTTACTATATGGTTGTACTACGTGGAAAGTGACCGTTCGACTTACCAAGAAACTACAGACTTTCGTAAACCAATGCCTCCGACGCATTTTAGGAATATTCTGGCCAGAAGTGATCTCCGACGACGAACTTTGGAGTACAACTCGCCAGACTAAAATAGGTATTGAGATTCAACGGCGAAAGTGGCAGTGGATCGGTCATACTTTGAGGAAACCAGAGCAAAACATCGCAAAACAGGCTCTGGATTATAACCCTCAAGGAAGACGTCGGGTTGGTCGACCATGTAACACATGGAAGCGAGCAGTTGAGCAGGAGGCCAGAGGAATAAACAAGTCCTGGCAACAGCTTAAAGCCGATGCGCAGGATCGCGCCTTGTGGAAGAGAGTTGTTTCTGTCCTATGCTCCTATAGGGGGTCTTAACAGGAATTTGATTGATTTGATTGAACTACATTATACTAGTGTCACTGTATAACTGAGTTACTCGGTAAAGAAGTCCGGCAGATAGCTATTTTAGTACAAAAACAGCATGTTCTAAAAAATTTTGTACAGAAAACAGCATGTTCGAAAGATCAAAGTGATGGTGAAAATAGGTGTAGACTGTGTAGTCATTCTGACATATCTCAGTAGGGAGTGGAATCATTACCGCGCCGATGATTCTTACCATGAAGCTATTACAGCTACTTCCTGTCGTAAAACAGATTATTTTAACATTGCAATGTCATAGGCAAGCATTCGTTTTTTTTCTACTTTCTGCATTACAAAGAATCGACATTGGAATCTAGGGAAACGAATGAATAATGTAATGATTGGAAAAAATCGACAATATAATAGTCGCAATAGAATCTACGATGGAATGGTTGCAAAAGAATAGAAAGCAAATTAATCTTTGAGAAGGTATTCTAATATTTAGGGAGCGATTCATTTTGAATTAATATTGAAACATAACAGGGCTACGATTGCGCGTAAAGCGCAATCTTACGATACTCTAGATGAAATAGAATTTTTTGTGATCCCAAGAAATTTTGTAGCATTGAACTAATTTTTTCGCCATCATGCTAAAGTAGCTATGAAAATGTTTTATACAAAATGCTAACTCCAAAAACTGAATGGGAACTGAGAAAATTAATGAGTTTGATTTAGTGAAAATGTGCAGTTTGTATGGGAGGTGGTAGAAAGAGTGGGGGGATTTTAATGATTTTTTCAGAAATAACTAGGAATATTATAAAATTGGCATCCCTTAAATTTCAGACTAGTGCCATTCATACTTTTCAAGAAAATCGATTTTTTGTGAAGTTGTGAAACTGTGTCATATTGTATGGGAGGGAGTAGAAGTAGTGAAGCAAATCAAATATTTTTTTTCTCATCTTAGTAATAATATTAATTAAATATTTATTACAAAATATGAGCTCAACAAATGTTATATGTTCTGAGAAAATTGGCTAAGAGCATTTCAGGAAAAAGTGTAGTTTGTATGGGAGGGGGTGGAAGGAAAGGAAGGAAGCAAATAATTTTTGTACTGTAGATTTATATCATTAAAAAAGTAATATATACCAAAATTGAGACCAATAGCTTTTATACTTTTTGAGTAAATCCATTTATTGTAAAATTGCGAAATTGTGTCATTTTGTATGAGAGGGGGTAGAAGGGGTGAAGCTAATCATCTCATTTTTTTTAACCTTACTAACAATTTTAAATAAATGTTTGGTGCACAATTTCAGCCCGCTGAATTTTATAAGCACTGAGGAAATTGGCTTAGAGTAATTCATGATAAGTACAGTTTGTATGGGAGGTGGTAGAAGGAGGGGGAGGACAAGCACAATTTTTATATGATAGATTGATATTATCATAAAAGTAATATATTCTGAATTTCAGGCCAATAACTTTTATACTTTTTGAGCAAATCCGTTTACTGTCAAATTGCGTAATTGTGTCATTTTGTATGGGAGGGGGTAGAAGGGGTGGAGCGATTTGGCCCGTTCACGAACTTGACCTTACTTTTTTGTCAAAAACGACGTATACAAAATTTGAACTTTCTAGCTCAACGCGTTCTCAAGCTAGAGAGCGCACGGACGGACGGACGGACGGACATCCGGTTTTGAGATTTTTGAGTGATAATATTAACTTCTGTATCATTCATTTTTTTCTCCGAGCTTTATTTCTTGGCGTTACAAACCTTAGAGCGAACTTATAATACTCTCAGATTCCATCTAGAGCATAAAAATGTGATGAAATTGGATCCTGCTTTTGATATGAATTCAGTATTTTAAATTCTGTTGCTATAATTTCACTTATTTTGTTGCAGGAAAAGTACGGAGTAACTTAAGATTTTTTTCTTGCAACGAACAACTTGTAAAATTTTACGGGAATATTAGAAAGCAAACGGAATATGACATTAATGTTTTCTATTAATAATCTTTCGATTTGTGCGCGGCACGTTTTGACGATGATCATTTATTTTATGCAATGTCCACACATTACCTTGCAATGCATACCAAATTCCCTAAATAAACTGCTACTTTATGCAATGCCTTCACATTTCTTTAGAATGCATTGCAAATTTCTTAGGTCGATTTGAATGATTTCTCGATTTGAATGATTTTCAATAAAAGGGAATGTATTGCAAAAATCCCTGTTGGGATGTTTTTCCGCCATGTGTCAACAAACAGAATCATAAACTAGACCAAACAGCTGTTTGGTAAAGATGTGTGGGTGCAGAAATTTGCAAAATAAAATTGAAGTTTTGGCTGTTTCTAATGGAATGGCACAATGATATTAATTTTTCAGGGCACATAATCGAATTCCAATCGCATTTTGATAAATATCTAACCGAATATGTATATACACCAAAAAATTCAAACTTAACGGTTTCAACTCTGATACGCATCTGCCAGACTCCTGGACCGAGTTGCTCAGCTATACAGTGACTCTACATTATAAGACCTTGGTATAAAAGAAAGCATTTTTATAATTTATAAAATAATTTAATTATTATTATTTTTTTTAATAGGTTAAATGCTACAGTTTTAACATTTTAATCACTGCACTGCATACTACATTTCGTGTTTGTTTTGACATGTAAAATTAAAAAGCGCGCCAAAAATTTGTATACAAACAATTTTCGTGGGTCATAGAATCTCTGAGAATTATTATTTGATATGCCAAAATAAAAAGTGCGCATAAAACTTAATTCTATACTAAATTTGTATTCACAGTTATAAATGTCGTGCATTTCAGCACCACTTGGTTTTGTTCTCTTTATTTCGATTTGGCATGTCAAATAAAAAATGCGCAGAATTTTTTTTATATACGAAATTTGCCATCATTGTCATAAATGCCGTGTATTTAGACCGACACCTGGTAATACTCTCTCTTTTCAAAAGTCTACCCAGTATTGCCCAATCGCAAAATTGCTAATCAACTTCACACATATGTAAAGTTACCCGGTTACCCTACGAACTTCACAGTTAACATGATCTATAGGACGTGCACAACAATGATATTACTCTGTAATTCTCACAGCAAAGTTTGTCTCCTTTCTTGTAAATTGGGCATATCATGCTTTTTCGCTATTCGTCGGGTGCCGCTGAACCGGTTGAAATCAGCGTCCCCTGTCATACTTATGCTGAAGGTTTAGTTACTGATATATTCAGTCACTGGACTGCTACATCTATCGGTTGGCGGCATTTTCCTTGTTATTTATTATTATTATTATATTATATTGTTTTTGTACTATCGTGCGAAATATTCGTGTATTTATGTGTATTTACATATATTTCACAATTTGTTTTATCTTCACTTCCATATTGTTTTGTTTTGTTAGTTTTGGTTCCATCCCCTAATCCAGCGTTCAAAATTGACTCTTATTTATTTTATTTAGGGAACACGTGATGAAAACACCGCAACCTTTTTGGCCTATTTTACGTTTATTGTCCCTTTACCCTACCATAACTCGATAGCTTTGGCTAATTTAAGTATCTTTAAGGGAGCCATGTTGGCTAGTTCAACAGTTGTAAAGAAACCTTTTCCTAAAAGATTGAATCTTTTCCTTGCTACTGCCTCGCAGTGACAAAGGACATGCTGAGTCTTTCTAAGTATAAGGTTGAAGTGTCTTTTGGCTCTGGTCCAATAAAATTTGTTTCTGCGCCATTTTTTGCGAGGCGCTCTGCCTCTTCATTTCCTGGGACCTACATTAAAATTACTTTGTTCCTTTTTCCCAAGATGATTAGGTTTTGAAGGCAGTCCCATCCAAGCATCGATTCTATGTTTGTTGGATGCTAAAGCTTTGAGAACTGCCAGACTATCCTTAGGACATATGACTCCGGTCCCAGTCCCCTTCGAGGTGCGCGAGCCATCTGTGTACCAGATGGTTGATCCCTCTTTCATTTCAGGTAGCATGGATTACCATTCCTTGCGTTCTCTGATTATTACTTTGAATGGGGTTTCAAAATTGAATTTTGTCGGCATAGTGTCGGATAGTGTTGGACAGTGTTGAGGTTAGAACCTCAATTCTCGGATTTTTTAAGACTTGGAGGTGACTTCTAAAACCCCCCGACTTGAGGTTGTTATCAACAGATATGTCCCGTTAAGCCTGATGCTGAAATCGTTATCGCGGGCGATTTCAACTTTCATAACACTGCCGCCATTTGCACGGGCCAACAGGGTCGAAATACTGAGATTTTTGCTTTCATCAACAGACTTCAACAACTGGTGAGCGAGCCTACTTGGCTACCTGATGTTGCAGACCATTACGCAAGATTCCTTGATCTTTTATTCACAAAACAGCTTGAAAAATATAACATATCTGTTATTGAACCATCGCCAATTAGTAATATGGATCACTTTCTGATTGGTGCACAGTTCCCAATATCAGCATTAAGACCGCCGAATATAAGAGTTCCAAAGAGGATAGTTAGGCACTTCAAAAGAGCCAACTGGGTGGACTATCTAAGTACTCATGGCTTACCAAATATTGTCTCGATGCAATTCGCGCAAGAAAACTTGCATTTAGCAAGTTCAGGGCACATCCCACAGCCACAGAGATCTGTATATCAAGGCAAAGAATTCCTGCAACACCATACAAGAAACAGCATTGCTTTAAATTAATACGCAAGGTCCTGGCATGCTCTAAGAGATCTAAATATTTTTATACTCTAGATGAAATCTGAGAGTATATTGTGTCTGCCTTACCGTTTGTAACGCTAAAAAATAACGCTCGCACAGAGCCGCCAAGGGTACAGAAATATTTGTTGCCGCTCAAAAACCTCGATTCCGAGTTGCCGTCTGTCCGTCTGTCTACAGCATAACTCTCGAAAGCTTTGAGCTATAGTGCTAAAAAATGTTGTGTGTCATTTTTAGCAAAAAAGTAACTTTAAGTTCGTGAATGGGCTACATCCCCCCACTCCTTCTACCCCCTCCCATACAAATTTCATGAAATTTCGAAATAATAAGAAATTTTTTTTTTTTTGAAACTATTTAAGCTATTGACTTGAAATTTACGTCAAACTATTACAATATACATCATCTACACCTCCTCCAGCTACATCATCTGCACCTCCTCTTTCTGACGGCAGCCACTCAGTCGTTGATCCAGTTGAAAAGGAAAATTTATTAGCAGCGAGTTTTGCGAGAAATTCAACCTTTCCACCGAGTACTCAGTCATCTCCAACTGTATCGCCTAGAGGTACCATATGGTGTGCTTTGAACTTTCGCACTCGCGTCATTGCTAAAATTCTTCAGGATCTCAGTATAAATAAATTTTCTGGTCCGGACGGTATTCCCCTATTAACCATATAAAATGCTTCTTATCTCTAGCTATACCTTTTCGCAACTTTTTCCACCTATCGTACTCTTCAAGAAAATTCCTAAATAGCTGGAAGCGCTGCAGCCTATACCCAAGAAGGGAAGCAAGTCGGAACCCGCAAATGATCGCCCAATAGCCATCATTTCCGTGCTGTCGAAAGCGATGGAAACTATTGTCAACCGCAAGGTTGCAATACTTGGAGAGTAATCAACTTATAGACGATCGCCAATATGGTTTTCGGTCGGGAAGATCCACCAGTGACTTGTTGGTTTACTTAACCGAGCGCTGGAATACTTGCATACATAAATTTGGCGAAGATCAAATACTTGCATTAGACATTGCGAAAACGTAAGCATAAATCTTTACTTTCTAAACTCAACGCATTTGGCTTTGATGCTTCTTTTTTGTTATGGATTGAGAGTTTTCTATCGAATCGTGCCATACAAGTTGTTTTAGATGGCGTCTGTTCGAGTCCCTTTCTTATCAATTCCGGCGCCCCTCAAGCGTCCGTTTTATCATCTACCTTATTTGTAATCTTCATTAACGACCTTCTGTCGTCTACTCTCAACCCAATTCATAGCTTCGCAGATGACACTACACTTGAAAACAATTACAGCTTCGACTCAATTGCTGCACCAGTCTTCTGTGCCTATTAAGCGCGGTGAGTTATTTAATTCATTCAATTCTGACCTCAACACAATCCTGGAATGGGTCAGGGCGAGGCGAGTAGAGTTTAATCCCACTAAAACACAAGCCTGTCATCTTTCTCTTATACCTATGATACGCTGCTGGTATAAAATATCTGGTATACAATCAGTACAATACTATCAGTGTTTACAACCTGATATAAATTATATTTATTATATACAGGGTGTTTCGTACTCCGTGTGCCACCTTGTAAGGGGTTATTCCTAGATATATTTTGAGAAAAAAACTGTTGTACGGAGATGGTCAATTTTCAATATCCGCGGAGATACAGGGTGATCAAGAAAAGTGTTTCGGACCTGTACCCTCACTCACTCAAAACGCTATAACTTGAAAACTGATAATCACAATTTAAAGGGTTATAGCTTGTTTTTTAGGGAATTGAATTGCCTTTCATTTGGTGTAACAGTCCGCATTGTAACTGTACCCAATCCTGAGGTATTTGCTTCAGAACACAAATTTTTGACACTTTGACCCTCAAAATTCTGGGATCAATGTAGTTTTTCTCAAAAAACGCATTATAAAAATGTCATTTTAATGTTGTTTTTTTATGTGCCATATTATTGTCTACAAAAGATGCACACATACTTATGACTTAGGTTTTCCCGTTTTCCAGGTAATGAGCGAAAATACATATGGCATAAAAATTAAATATGCCATAAAGCAGCCCTCGTTCTAAAAAACTGCCTGAAATGTTGTTAAACTGAAATATTCTTATTGTCCTTTAATTACTATTTAAATTATCGAGGAATGTCCTTTAATTAGTATTTAAATTATCGAGGAAATGAATTAATTTAAAATCAGTTTCAACACAACTAGGTGCAGCATTTTGCCTTTTTTAATGGGGTACCTAACAAAATGAAAAGCGTATAAAAGCAAATCTTACTTCATATTTTATCAGTTTTAGTCACACTGTTAAAAGTACAAGGTGTCACTAAAATTTAGAAAATAATTTCGAAATGCCTGAGTACACGAATGAAGAATATGCAGGCATCATTTTCATTTATGGAGAGTGTCAGGGGAATACACGAGCGGTGCGATCTTTGTATCATCAGAGATTTCCTAATCGTCGGATACCTGATGGATAAGCACATAAAAAAACAACATTAAAATGACATCTTTATAATGCGTTTTTTTGAGAAAAACTACATTGATCCCAGAATTTTGAGGGTCGAAGTGTCAAAAATTTGTGTTCTGAAGCAATTACCTCAGGATTGGCTACAGTTATAATGTGGATTACACTTGAAAACTGATAATCACAATTTAAAGGGTTATAGCTTGTTTTTTAGGGAATTGAATTGCCTTTCATTTGGTGTAACAGTCCGCATTGTAACTGTACCCAATCCTGAGGTATTTGCTTCAGAACACAAATTTTTGACACTTTGACCCTCAAAATTCTGGGATCAATGTAGTTTTTCTCAAAAAACGCATTATAAAAATGTCATTTTAATGTTGTTTTTTTATGTGCCATATTATTGTCTACAAAAGATGCACACATACTTATGACTTAGGTTTTCCCGTTTTCCAGGTAATGAGCGAAAATACATATGGCATAAAAATTAAATATGCCATAAAGCAGCCCTCGTTCTAAAAAACTGCCTGAAATGTTGTTAAACTGAAATATTCTTATTGTCCTTTAATTACTATTTAAATTATCGAGGAATGTCCTTTAATTAGTATTTAAATTATCGAGGAAATGAATTAATTTAAAATCAGTTTCAACACAACTAGGTGCAGCATTTTGCCTTTTTTAATGGGGTACCTAACAAAATGAAAAGCGTATAAAAGCAAATCTTACTTCATATTTTATCAGTTTTAGTTACACTGTTAAAAGTACAAGGTGTCACTAAAATTTAGAAAATAATTTCGAAATGCCTGAGTACACGAATGAAGAATATGCAGGCATCATTTTCATTTATGGAGAGTGTCAGGGGAATACACGAGCGGTGCGATCTTTGTATCATCAGAGATTTCCTAATCGTCGGATACCTGATGGATAAGCACATAAAAAAACAACATTAAAATGACATCTTTATAATGCGTTTTTTTGAGAAAAACTACATTGATCCCAGAATTTTGAGGGTCGAAGTGTCAAAAATTTGTGTTCTGAAGCAATTACCTCAGGATTGGCTACAGTTATAATGTGGATTACACTTGAAAACTGATAATCACAATTTAAAGGGTTATAGCTTGTTTTTTAGGGAATTGAATTGCCTTTCATTTGGTGTAACAGTCCGCATTGTAACTGTACCCAATCCTGAGGTATTTGCTTCAGAACACAAATTTTTGACACTTTGACCCTCAAAATTCTGGGATCAATGTAGTTTTTCTCAAAAAACGCATTATAAAAATGTCATTTTAATGTTGTTTTTTTATGTGCCATATTATTGTCTACAAAAGATGCACACATACTTATGACTTAGGTTTTCCCGTTTTCCAGGTAATGAGCGAAAATACATATGGCATAAAAATTAAATATGCCATAAAGCAGCCCTCGTTCTAAAAAACTGCCTGAAATGTTGTTAAACTGAAATATTCTTATTGTCCTTTAATTACTATTTAAATTATCGAGGAATGTCCTTTAATTAGTATTTAAATTATCGAGGAAATGAATTAATTTAAAATCAGTTTCAACACAACTAGGTGCAGCATTTTGCCTTTTTTAATGGGGTACCTAACAAAATGAAAAGCGTATAAAAGCAAATCTTACTTCATATTTTATCAGTTTTAGTTACACTGTTAAAAGTACAAGGTGTCACTAAAATTTAGAAAATAATTTCGAAATGCCTGAGTACACGAATGAAGAATATGCAGGCATCATTTTCATTTATGGAGAGTGTCAGGGGAATACACGAGCGGTGCGATCTTTGTATCATCAGAGATTTCCTAATCGTCGGATACCTGATGGATAAGCACATAAAAAAACAACATTAAAATGACATCTTTATAATGCGTTTTTTTGAGAAAAACTACATTGATCCCAGAATTTTGAGGGTCGAAGTGTCAAAAATTTGTGTTCTGAAGCAATTACCTCAGGATTGGCTACAGTTATAATGTGGATTATTACACCAAAATGAAAGGTAATTCGATTCCCTAAAAAACAAGCTATAAACTTTAAATTGTGATTATTAGTTTTCAAGATATATCGTTTTGAGTGAGTGAAACCGAAACACTTTTCTTGATCACCCTGTATCTCCGCGGATATTGAAAATTGACCATATCCGTAGAACAGTTTTTTTCTCAAAATATATCTAGGAATAACCCCTTACAAGGTGGCACACGGAGTACCAAACACCCTGTATAAGTATAAAGACCTTTCGTGGTATACGAAATTCGCAAATTTTTCATGGTATACTATGAAAGGCAGGGTTTAAGTACATAATAATATATAATATGATATTAATGTACGCTAAGCTTGTCGAATGAAATGATTTTAAAATAATTTTTTTTAGCGAAATTCAAAACAAATTTAAAACAACAAACACACTGACGATGGATAGACACACCACCCATGGAATGAAATTAAATTCCCATGGAATGAAAAAGTCTACGCTGGACTGCTTCAATCAAATTCCTGTTAAGACCCCCTGTAGGGGCATAGGACAGAAACAACTCTCTTCCACAAGGCGCGATCCTGCGCATCGGCTTTAAGCTGTTGCCAGGACTTGTTTATTCCTCTGGCCTCCTGCTCAACTGCTCGCTTCCATGTGTTACATGGTCGACCAACCCGACGTCTTCCTTGAGGGTTATAATCCAGAGCCTGTTTTGCGATGTTTTGCTCTGGTTTCCTCAAAGTATGACCGATCCACTGCCACTTTCGCCGTTGAATCTCAATACCTATTTTAGTCTGGCGAGTTGTACTCCAAAGTTCGTCGTTGGAGATCACTTCTGGCCAGAATATACCTAAAATGCGTCGGAGGCATTGGTTTACGAAAGTCTGTAGTTTCTTGGTAAGTCGAACGGTCACTTTCCACGTAGTACAACCATATAACAACACGGATTTGACGCATGCGTCAAAAACTCGCAGCTTCGTGCGAAGGGAGATCTCTCTTAACCTCCAGAAAGGGGAAAGGATACCGAAGGCCTGACGAGCTTTATTTAGCCGAGCCTCAACATCCTTTTCGGCTCCGCCGTCCATGCTGACAATGCTTCCGAGATAGCAAAAATCTTGCACCTCTTCCACATCCTGTCCATTAAGAACAATCGGTGTGCTTGCGTTCGAACCCATGTGCATGTACTTGGTTTTACGCACATTTATTTTCAGTCCCGCCTCTTTGCATTTAGAATGCAACGAGCGAACATTTGACTCTAAGTCCGAACGGGTATGTGCAAGCAAACACACGTCATCAGCATAATCAAGGTGACTTAAGATGTTAAATAGTCTCCATTGAAGACCTTTACCTTCCCCACCTTCCAGTGCAGCTTTCAAGATGTCATTTATTACCACTAGAAACAGGGCTGGTGATAATATGCAGCCTTGTCTGACACCCGTTCGCACAGGAAAGCTCTCGGACAGCTCTCCTCTATGCAAGACGCGACACCTTGCATCTTCGTAGGATTCTTTAATCATAGCTATGACCTTATTTGGAATACCTCTCCTACGCAAAGCATTCCATATGTAATCTCGCTTAACGCTGTCGAAAGCCTTCTCGAAGTCCACAAACATGAGATGTAGTGGCGAACCCATTTCGGCTGACTGCTCTAATATTATCCGTAGGGTATTTGTGTGGTCGGTACAAGACGACCCTTTACGGAATCCAGCCTGATAAACTTCGAGAGTGCTCTCGACGACATCACTAATCCTATTGAGAATTACCTTAGCCATAATTTTTGATACGGCAGTAAGTAGACATATACCACGCCAATTGCCACAATCTCGAAGGTCGCCCTTCTTCGGAATTTTCACAATGACGCCCTCCTTCCATTCAGTCGGATATCTTCCATCATTCCACACCTTAGTGAAGAGTGGGAGGAGTATATCGGCTGTTATTTCCGGGTCCGCTTTGAGGAGTTCGGTTGGTAGTCCGTCTATACCTGGAGCTTTCCTTCCCGCCATTGACCGAATGGCGGAAACTATCTCTTCCTTATCTGGGGGATCGTCCCTAATAGAGGATAGTTGCGGTTGGATGTTTGGAAGTTGTTCTGTTTCCGGAATATCTTCATCTGACAAGATGTTTAAAATATCAGAGAAGTATTCCTTCCATCGTCGCAACTGGTGTTCACTCATATTAAGGAGAGTTCCGTTGACATCTCTCACCAGGTGGTTGGCGGTGAAATTCCTGTTCGGCAACTGTTTCATGATTTTAAATAGTGAACCCATATCCCCAAGGTAAGCCGCAGATTCTGCCTTGTTTGCCAGATCTTCAATGGCATTTCTCTTGTCGCGTCTAACAGCCTTTTTAAGCTGTATATGAGCATCGCGGTAGTTCTGCCTCAAGTCGGGCGTTCAGGCTGGACTGCTTAGATAGAAATAATCATCAACTTAACTTCGTTCTTTTTTTTGTGATAAATGAAATTAACAAAACTTACTGCTTCTTTCAGAAAATTGGAAAACAAGCTATGAAAGGAAGGGTTTAAGTACATAATATAGCATAATATGGCAGATACTTCAACCTTTTTGCGCCGCTGTTAATATCTATACTAAATTTCCCTGTGCATTCGTGATAAGGGCCATCAAATGTCAAAATTTCGAACTTAAATTCATGAAAATCGTTGCCATCATCAACAAAACTGAACGTTGCCATGCAAAATGGTGATTAAATTGATGTGGCGAATAATTCAATGCAGAAATTGCGTACAATTTTGCAAACTTTAAATGAAATGTGGTGCGACGTTTCAGTTTCATGAACATCTGATGCCAAACCATACCACGTATGGGCAGTGTATCAGCCTTCCTAGTATGCCATACCACGTTTGCAATAACAGGTATTGTATACTAGCAGTGTATCATTGGTATCAAATACGACATGTCGGTGCCTGACCTAATCTTTGATGGTGTAACACCTGATCATTCGGAGAATTCCTACCTTTTGGGTATTATGCACTGTAGTAGCTATACAAGAATAATGCGGCTATCGGACATAAACTGATATTCAAAAAAAACATAACAGGAGTACGATTGGGCATAAAGCCCAATCGTGCGATACTCTAGATGAAAGAGAAATTTTTGTATCTTAAGAAATTTTGTAGAGGAAGTGGAGGGGGTGACGACATTGAACAAATTTTTTCACATGATGTTAAGGTTGCTATCAAAATGTTTTATGCAAAATTTAGGATTTAAAAATTTAATAGGTACTGAGAAAATTAGTGTATTGGATGTAGTGAAGTAGGGCAGTTTGTATGGGAGGTGATAGAAGGACGGGCGAGTTTTTGATGACTTTTCAGAAATAACTATAAACATCATGCTTTTGACATGTTTTAAATTGCAGATCAGTAGCATTCATACTTTTCAGGAAAATCGACTTTTTATAAAGTTGTGAAATTGTGTCATTTTGTATGGGAGGGGGTAGAAGGGGTGAAGCTAATCGTCTAAATTTTTTTTGGTTTTACTAATAATTCTAAGTAAATATTTAGTGCAGAATTTCAGCTCGATCAATTTTATACGCACTGAGTAAATTGGCTTAGATCATTTCATGAAAAAGTGCAGTTTGTGTGGGAGGTGGTGGAAGGAATGGGAGGACTCAAATAACTTTTGTACAGCAGCTTTATATCATCATAAAAGTAATATATTCCAAATTTCAGATCAATTGCATTTATAGTTTTTGAGCGAATCCGTTTATTGTGAAATTACGAAATTTTGTCATTTGTATGGGAGGAGGTGGAAGGGGTACAGCTAATCGCCTCATTTTTTTTGGTTTTACTAATAATTTTAAATAAATATTTCGTGCACAATTTCAGCTCGATAACTATTATACGCACTGAGTAAATTGGTTTAGAGCATTTCATGAAAAAGTGCAGTTTGTGTGGGAGGTGGTGGAAGGAGAGGGAAGACACAAAATATTTTTATAGAGTAGATTGGAATCATCATAAAAGTATTACATTCCAAATTTCAGATCAATGTCATTTATACTTTTCGAGCAAATTCTTTTATTGTCAGATTGCGAAATTGTGTCATTTTGTATGGGAGGGGGTAGAAGGGGTGGAGCGATTTGGCTCGTTCACGAACTTGACCTTACTTTTTTGTTAAAAACGACGTATACAAAATTTGAACTTTCTAGCTCAACGCGTTCTCAAGCTAGAGAGGACACGGACGGACAGACAGACAGACGGAAGGACGGACGGACGGACATCCGGTTTTGAGATTTTTGAGTGATTATATGAACTTCTGTATCATTCATTTTTTTCTCCGAGCCTTATTTCTTGGCGTTACAAACTTTGTGGCAAACTTATAATACTCTCAGATTCCATCTAGAGTATAACAACGCAGGAATTTCACGAAAGAGAAGATTTTTTTTCAAATTCAAGTTCTGCTCTCGACGTCTACTCGCGAACTGGCCGGCAACTAAAGTAGCAACAGGTACCGAATTCAATGTAAAAGGGCAACGGTTATTATCTCGGTACATGATTGAATTTAATTTAACTAGAGAAAACCAAAGAACTAACTGAGTTTAGGATTTATGTACAAGAATATAACTGAGTTGCCAGGTCAGAATTGTGAACATTAAAAATTGTGATTATAACAAACAATTCGATGAATATGATTTTGAGAGGCCCAAACATGCACATTAATAAAAAAAACTTGACTGGAGCCAGCACATGCACAATGTAGCTTCAAACGCCTCCAAATGCTTAGGCTTTTTTCCGAAGGTGCAAGAAATATTTTACACTATCTGATCTTGTAACCATCTACAAGTCACACATCTGGGCCGCTGTAGTCGTGAAATTAGTTGTCTTATCCCTGCTTTATATAAATTCCCGCGTAATACTCGTGCTGCTGAACGCGCTCATGAGTATACGGTTGAGCCACCCAAATCACGCATAGTGAAATATAGGCAGTGGTTTCTACCTCGAACAAGCAAAATGTGGAATGCACTATTCGCGACCGATTTTCCTAGTGATTGTAACATTATGCAATTTAAAAGCAGCATTCCCCGATTTCTTTTATCCTGTCCGTCCTTATTTAATTAACTGTGTATTTTGTTTATTTTAATTTGGTTTTATTCCTTCCTAAAGCGACTGGACTGTACACTACAGTATTAAAGGGTGACAGCGAACTGAACAGCCTGATGTACTCTGATGTGTTCCTAATGTCAAAATTTTAAGACATAAATATGCCGTCTACTCTAAATAAATGTTTTCTTCAAAACACTTACAAATCGTTACAACCTACAAACTTAAAACTTTCAACAAAGTTCCTCGTATTTTTACTTATAATATTGAAATCAGTTAGACAGTGATTGATATAAAAAACTTGTAATTTAATTTTTTTAATCTCCAATTTGCATAAAAAGACTAGAACAGTGCATTCCTTTCAATTATTAATTTAATTATTTACGGTAAGTAAAATTATAAATAAGTCTATTTAAAAATAAATTAAAAAATATTGTACACATAATTTATCTAAAATTAAGTAATAGAATTTAAAAAAAAGCAGCAACATTTGGAATGTTTACTTTAAATACAGTTCTCCTCTTTCTTCTTGACAGTTTCAAACCAATAATAATCACATGAACTTAAAATACGATGAGTGTAAAACTATGATATTCGATTTGAATTTTTATTGCAATTCATTTGTGCATTACCGGATCAATATGATTTGAATTTATTCTAAATAATGAAATTTTAGAGATCGAGATCCGCATAATTATCAGTCTCAGAAACAAAATGTATATCTCTTCTATGCTCCTGAAAGAAAAAAAATTAGGTTAGTAACGAAGTTAACGATTCAAAATCGGAAACTAAACTTACCATTAATTTATTTCGTCTTGTAAATGGTTTCTCACAGATATCACAACTAAATGGAAATTCGCCTTCATGAACATACTTTAAATGCTCGCGTAATGTTCGCGGCGTACTATATTTATTTAAACATAACTTACATTCGAATTGTTTACCCATATGAGAGTATCGATGATATCGAAGATGAGAGCTGGATTTGAAGCGTTTATCTGTTTGTAAGCCAACATTTATTTGTGTAAATGTTTCGAAAGTACAGTAAAACTTACCGCACAGCTGACATACATATCGCCGAACTGCTGCATGTGTTGTTCTGACATGAACTTGGAGTAGAGATTTCTTATAAAATATTTTATCGCATTTATCACATTTCGAACCGATAGTATGGAATGCTAGATGATCAACAAAATACTTTTTGTCCTGATAGACTTTACTGCATTTTGTACAATGATAAGGTGGCGATACATCAATATGACTGTATAAATGGTCCATGTATTGCTTTTCTGCCCAAAACATTTCAGTACAGTAGTCACAATGAATTATTCGTATGTGAACTTGTCTGAAATTAAGATAAACAATAATTATGTGCCTGAAATTTATTTAAGTTTGATTCAGTTTATGCCTAATTTATTTTGTATTTAACCCCTCCTGGATAGTCATTCCATGCAAGAAGAAGACACACTGTATCAGAGTCTCGAAGAAATGCCACAATCGACACCTGCGAATTCATTTTCCCCAATTCACGATTTGTGAAGTGGTGAGTTAATGGTTGTCTTTTGCCAATTTCATACATCCTATAATAAATTGTTCCTTCAAAATTTTTGTTTGCGACTTTTTAGTTAAGTATTAAGACTGCGCACTGTTCTTGATGTTAAGAACGTACCAAAACAAAGGTTGACACTTTTTTAAATTTCGCTATTGGGCTTCACTTAGCTAAACTATGGTAAATCACCTCTAGTGTCCCATGGAGTAACTATACTCCTGGAAACATTTCAGGATTTGAAGTTGTAAATTTTATTTCAGGGTCTTAACTCGAGTCTTTCAAGCACAGCAATTATTTATTAATTTATTTAAATTACAGCTTTAACACAGACAGTTCCAATAATGTACAGCAATGAATGAACAAGAGAACAAATTAATCAAGTTAAGTATCAAGTTTAATTTTATGTAAACATGAGTTATATGGCACAGTTGAAGGGCCAAGTTGCAGGAGATCATGTGTTGGACGAATGGAAATAAACATTATTTAGCGCACGAGAGGGATAGAAAATATTACGATTTCTAGTATCGGTAGAAATCCGGAATGATAGTTGAATAAGCAAAGGTGTAGTAATGAAACAGTTTGCGGGTTTGAAGTAGTGTACATTGATCGAATATAAATGCATATCTGATAAAGGGATGCACAGGTAGAATCCAGGGGAATTTCTATGCTAGTGCTATTTTCTTAAGGAATTGTATAATTCGGAGTAGGTATATTTTCTATATATAGCTAACATTTGAGTATGTTGATAACCTATTGACTAGCAGTTGCGTAAAATGTGATCTGAAGTCTCAGTCACCGTGAGGTAGAATCGGGATTGGTCCTTGGAGGTATCAGTCACGAGTACCCCAACAGTATCCTTACTGAAATTACTACTTTATTCCTGTCCATATGCAGCAGTATATTTACACGAAGGTCGCACAACCAACATGCATATTTGGAATCTTTGTTATCTAAGTAGTGCGGAAGTATACTTGGATTAAAAATATTGGACTCACTTATGTATAGCTAAGCCCTCTTCTTTTTCGAATATCTCGTCACATTCGTCGCACTGCAAATAATTCTCATTGTCCAGCAATTGTATATCGTAGAGATTCGATTCGTTCGAGTCAATCTCGACCCCATTCGTCAACTCATCGCCATTCCCATCTAAATACTGTATTTCGAATTTTTCAGTTTTATCAATATCAGCATTAAAAACCATAACTTGTTCAGTTCGGACGCAGTTTTTTGCCGTATCCTCGTATTCGCCATTCATTGTTGCACCATCTTCGAATTCATCGTCTTCATCGGGCATAAATACATCGACATCGCATTGAACTGAAACACCTAGCAGCTTATTATACGATTTCATTGCTTTCATTTTAAACTTATGATAGAGTTTGAGTTGCTCCGAGCATACAGGGCAGGTAAATAGATGCGTTTCGTTGCCGTTGTTGAGTATCTGGAATGGCAAGACAAATGTAATCGTTTTACCACTTAATTTTTGGGATCGCATACCGACAGTTGCAGTAGATCTTGATACATGCAGCCGATTTCCGATAGTTCACCGCCGCTTTCACTAGAGGAGAGTAGACAATCGAAATAATCCTTTTTGGGGTCACCACAAATCACACATTCGTCTACATTCTGCTCGGTCATTATTTGGTCCGTTTATCGGTTCGAGTCGAAATTTACTGCATCCAAAAAAAAATTTACCGCATCCAACCAAACAGATAGATTGACACTTTATTGTGACGTTGTCAAACTATACAGCTGACAAAAAGCTTTTTCGATTGGTGGGAGTGAGGTAGACGAATGAGAAAAATAAAAAATGTCGGGGAATTCCCGGCTTTACAAGTGCACTGTAACATTTCACTTTATTATTTATTCTAATAACAAAGTAGTACCTACGTGACTGAAAGAGTTTGTATAATAAATTATTATGCATTAGTCCAATACTAGAGTACCTCCATGGCAAAAATGTCACAGCCGACACCTGCGAATTCACCGTCCCATTTCACCATTCTTGGAGTGGTGAGCTTAGTGGTTTTCTTTTGCCAATTTCATGCAGGCAGCCTAAGATAAATTGTTGTTTCAATATTTTTGTTTGTGACTTTTTAGTTAAGTTTTACAAACTGCGCACAGTTCTTGATGTTCAGAACATACCAAAAAAATCGACACTTTTTTTAAATTTCGCTCTAAAACCAGGGCTTCAGCTTTGCCAAACTATGGAAAAGTGCCTCTAGTGTTTCATGCATAATGCTCATTATGTCATTACAATTGTACGTCGGAACCATGCTGAGCCAACTTCATATAAGAGCACTTGGTGAACTTTCGTCTACTGACGGGGGTCCAAAATGCGTGAGCGAGAGGTCGTCATTTTTCTCTTTCTAACCATGTGCCACCAGATGGCGCACCGCAATTTCGATGAGTTCTTTAAGATTTCGCCAGCATCAAGAGATGGCGCTTTTGAATTTTCAGAAGAGTATTGTCAATTCGGTTCGTAGAAATTCTTACTGTCAAATATTTTGGTTATTTTCGCGACAGACCGGAATGTTCCACACGCTCAATTCGTGGTGGTTTCTCGCCTTTCCTTTCGTGAAACCGATTCCCGTAAACAAGAAGTGAAAAACGAGTGCAGTGATTTTCAGAAAGTGCAAAAGAACGAACATCAAGAGCCCCCGAAAAACGGAAATGCATGAAAATTTTTCGCAGTTCATTTTTGTGTGGTGCCGAAATTCCAGTGCTTTCTTCGTCCTTTGTTTTTTCGGTTGCTATTTATCTTTCGTTCGTTTTTCCGTCCGCCTTCGGGTCTTGTGTGAGGTGCGCGGTACGGTAGTACAGTGCGGAAATTCGGCCTTTGGAGTCTCACGCAAAAAAGTGAGTGGATTTATCTCCTTGTGCGACATTTAGGCATGTTAAGCGCTCCGCTGAACACGACAAGTCGTAAAGAACCGTGTGCGGATTAATTTCGAGTAGAACTTCTCGAACGTAAGTAGGAAAAAATTTAATTTTTGTGTTTGAAATGTGGTGCGGTAATGACCGATTGAAATAGCGTTGCGTGATCCTTTTGCAGCACAAATTGTTGCGCCTGTAATACAATCATTTTTCGGGGATTAGGGCTACCGGCGATACCCCATTAAAAAAAACGAGTGTCGCAACTACCTCCCGGGTCACTCGGAAATGTTGCTCTTCTTTATTTTCGTGTAGAAGGCTTAATAATAGTAGAAAATGCTGTAAACAGTCGCACTGTTTACTTCATTGACAATTCTCTGACGTTTCTCGATGGCATTTCTCCAGCGATTCTAGGTGAAATGCCATTAAGGTTTGGTAAAATAAGAAGAAGAAGTGTACGTGAATAAAACTCACTAACACCACCAAGGGGTCCAAAATCTGGATTCAAGTGGCGCTAGTCTCGATTTCAAGGGAGATAGACTTCTACAGTATATACTCTTTTCTATGGTCGGAACCATGCTGAGCCAACTTCATATAAGAACACTTGGTGAACTTTCGTCTACTAACACTTTGACGGGGGTCCAAAATGCGTGAGCGAGAGGTCGTCATTTTTCTCTTTCTAACCATGTGCCACCAGATGGCGCACCGCAATTTCCATGAGTTCTTTAAGATTTCGCCAGCATCAAGAGATGGCGCTTTTGAATTTTCAGAAGAGTATTGTCAATTCGGTTCGTAGAAATTCTTACTGTCAAATATTTTGGTTATTTTCGCAACAGACCGGAATTTTCCACACGCTCAATTCGTGGTGGTTTCTCGCCTTTCCTTTCGTGAAACCGATTCCCGTAAACAAGAAGTGAAAAACGAGTGCAGTGATTTTCAGAAAGTGCAAAAGAACGAACATCAAGAGCCCCCGAAAAACGAAAATGCATGAAAATTTTACGCAGTTCATTTTTGTGTGGTGCCGAAATTCCAGTGTTTTCTTCGTCCTTTGTTTTTTCGGTTGCTATTTATCTTTCGTTCGTTTTTCCGTCCGCCTTCGGGTCTTGTGTGAGGTGCGCGGTACGGTAGTACAGTGCGGAAATTCGGCCTTTGGAGTCTCACGCAAAAAAGTGAGTGGATTTATCTCCTTGTGACATTTAGGCATGTTAAGCGCTCCGCTGAATACGACAAGTCGTAAAGAACCGTGTGCCGATTAATTTCGAGTAGAACTTCTCGAACGTAAGTAGGAAAAAATTTAATTTTTGTGTTTGAAATGTGGTGCGGAAATGAGCGATTGAAATAGCGTTGCGTGATCCTTTTGCAGCACAAATTGTTGCGCCTGTAATACAATCATTTTTCGGGGATTAGGGCTACCGGCGATACCCCATTAAAAAAAACGAGTGTCGCAACTACCTCCCGGGTCACTCGAAAATGTTGCTCTTCTTTATTTTCGTGTAGAAGGCTTAATAATAGTAGAAAATGCTGTAAACAGTCGCACTGTTTACTTCATTGACAATTCTCTGACGTTTCTCGATGGCATTTCTCCAGCGATTCTAGGTGAAATGCCATTAAGGTTTGGTAAAATAAGAAGAAGAAGTGTACGTGAATAAAACTCACTAACACCACCAAGGGGTCCAAAATCTGGATTCAAGTGGCGCTAGTCTCGATTTCAAGGGAGATAGACTTCTACAGTATATACTCTTTTCTATGGTCGGAACTCTGATTAAGCCTTAAGCGCCGAATACACGTCGCCAAATGTGTGACATACTTCCCATGTCGCCATGCATGTAGCCCGGTATATATGTAGTGCAGTTTTCAGTGTCATCCAAGGAGGATATATAAAATGGAGTGCCTGATAGGCTGTCTCATGTCGAAATACTTTTTGATTCGGGAATTTTCGAAAGTTGTGTCAAAGCTTAACATGGCTTCAAACTTTTACAAAAAAAAATACCATAACTTGTATTTTCTCTTGGTTGCTAATATTCAGTCAGCAATAAAATTATTTTCAGTGCAATGGAGTTTGCTGTTTTATTTCAGAAATATTTATTTGTTCAATTTTTATTACTTTTTGGTTCGTGTCTAAGCTAAGCACTTTAGCAACGGACAATTTAACGCGAGAGAGATAGTTGCCTTGGGTTTAAGTATGCCAAACAAGGATAGCGAAACAATTTTTTCGAAAATTTGACAATTGTTTCGAACAATTTAACGTGGGAAAGAGTTAGTTGCAATACTCTTAAGTGTGTTAGACGAAGATAGCGAAAAATTTCGAGCATTTCGCTAGTAAGGGAGGAAAATACTTTCATTCCCATTTTCTTACACATGCTCACTCCTTATTATATATCCTCATTGGTGTCATCACACTTGTGTAGAGGTTTTCAAAAACTTTTGAATATTTGGGTGCGGAACTTAAAGTGCAGTTTGTGTTGCGGCATGTCATACTTTCATAAATTTACTCAGTATCAAAATAGCATTCGTGTTGATGATCCGGGTGCGTTCAGGCAAAGACTATCAATAATATAAGATATCCCAAGTCTATGGAAAAAATTTACCACGTTTTTCGCTGTTGAGATACGTTGAGAGCGAAAAGCTTTCCGAAAGCTTCGGTGGCGTACCATGCAGGATTGCTGCTGGAATCGACTGTTCTACTGCATTTGATCCTAACCGGCGGCGAATGAGCGGGGATCAAGTTGTTGCCTGCCATTGAATATACGCGCACGGGTAGTCGGGAAGGAGGGGAATCGTCGTAGGAATAATTCTATGGTGTTGAGATATTCGTATGTACACGTTTTGGCTGATGACGATCGAGAAGTTCACGAAGTGGATTCTCTGCCTATTCAACAGGCCGCATTTCCGATTTCTGATTTGGATGAAAATTTGCGGATATGTTCTTAAGGTTGAAAAAAAAATTCCATAAGAATTAACATATTATAGCAATCATATGATTGTCCGATATTATTACCGAGATGGACGTGGTGTGGATTAGGAGACTGTATGGCTAAGGCAGGGTAGGCTGGGCGGTGTCAAAAACACCTGACACCGTTTCGTCGAAACATTTGGTCGAGTTAACATTCCGACCATGAGTTTCTCCCAAATTTTAAAGTTGCCCTTTCCTGGGTAAGTCGGCGTGATGAGCTCCAAAGCTCATTTTGTTGAACATGCCTAGGGTTTCATGATAATATCGGAGCAACGAACCCCCCGCGACACCGTAGCTAGACCCGGCATCAAGCTAGCACGTCGCTCCAGCCCGATATTATTACCGAGATAGGCGTGGTGTGGATCTCGGCCCATTCTAAGTACCGAACCTTTCTTTCCCTTCGGTTTATTCGGATGCATGGGTATGTGAATAAACCATCCAAGGCGTACGCATACAACATCATTATGGGGAAGACCGCATAAAATGGTTTGTTAGCTGCCGTGATTCTTCTTTGAATTTCATGTCGTTTATTGCCGTCCTTTGTGATAAGGGCTCCCAGGTATACGAATTCATTCACCTGCTCAAAGTTGTCTCTCTGGGACAGTTCTTCGTGTCTGGGTCATGTATTTAGTTTTCGCTTCATTGACCATGAGCCCTACTTCACCCGCTGCCGACTCCAACTCCTGGAATACCTCTTTAACACAAAGTATTGATCGTACCAGAATTCCCACGTCGTCTGCGTACGCCACCAATTTTACGGGTCTTACGAGTAGCGTCCACTAAGGTTACTGAAGTTGCCTTCCTGAAGACATACTCGAGCACCAAGTTGGAGAGCATGAGGGCGAGACTTCATTGGGAAGCTTTGAGTCAACTCGTTTTGGATTTTAGCTTAGCACTTATTGTTTTCCATCGTGGCTTTTATTAACCGAACTAATAAAAAAAATAAAATATCGCGATTACCCGAAAATGAAATTTTTTTTTAAAAAATAGCGGCCCTTTTTTTTTGTCAAACATTTATTTTACCTAAATTGTGGAGATATTATCTATAGCTTGTCAAGTTTTCAGCCAAATTACTGTTGTAGTTTAGCAGACATGATTTTTCGAACTTGGCTCTGCAGTAAACGAAAGAGCGAAAAACACAATTTCATTTCCGTTTATCGCAGAAAAAAAAGTTCTTCATTGATATTTATTTTTCAATCAAAGGACCGTATCTGCAAATTTTCATCGAATTAGAAAATGGTCCAAAATATGGCCCTCAATTCAAACAGAGAATCCACCTATTATGTATATGTATATCGTTAACTACGATTTAATCCGTCTTCAAAAATTTGATTTTTAATTTATTTTTAATTTAAAAGTTAAAATGTTTAATTTTAAGACATCAAGCATTACTATGTAATGATTGATTTATTTTAAACATTAAAACTTAACTGATATAGGTCGACTGTTTGAAATTACAAAATGAAAATTTGTTAGTTCAAAATGCTATTAATTAAAACAAGAATGTTTCTGACTCGTTTAAAGTTGAAATTTTAACTACAGTACTATCTCGTTTGTTGTGCGTTATCAAAACCGGACTCTGTGCAAGTGAAGACTGTCGAAAAACAAGATGGTGCGATGCTGACCATCCGCGTAATAAGCAAACAACGCCTTTGATCATTCTGTCCACCATTCTATCCATCTAAATAGCTCGCGAGCAAAAGTTGAACTAGGGGATTATGTAAGCTTGACATGGAATGTAAACCAGGAAAAAAACGGGTCATTGATTGTTTTTCAAAGAGAATTAGCAAAGTCCAAGCATGGGACAGAACTTATGGCACGACTAGGTACATACATATATATCAAAATGCAAAATTGAGCCAACAACTACTTAAAATGACTTAAATTTTAGCAGGATGTAAGAAATAGAACCATTTATACATAGTTAGCACCACAAATCTGATACTACTTTTTATTGACAAAATTCAATTATGTACTTACAAATCATTTCTTAATTTATAAAATATATCCTGAACATTTCTTAATTTAACATATAAGTTAACACGTCTCAATTCCATGCTCCTCTTCTTTCGCAATATTACAATTCTTAAGTTACGAATTGCCAGTCTTTTTTATTCACCATAACTTGATTCCCATAAGCGCTTCGCAAAAATTGCATTTCTCAAATTTCGAATTGCAACTCGTTTAATTCATTATCGTTTTGCTTCCCATAAAACGCGTGTACGATGAACCCTAGTAAGCAATCCGACACGCGCACTTGAATTAAATTATAAAAACTAGAAGCTTGAGTAAAAGTCTAAGTCGACAAATTGTGAATGTCTAAGTCGACAATTTTGTGTAATTTTGTTAATGTCTAAGTCGACAATTTTGTGTTCAATTTTGTTTAAGCTAGAGTTTAAGTCAGTTGCAGCCGAACCGTTGAGAAATAAACACTATTTTCATATCAAGGAACTGAGTTTAATTTCATTTAATTAGTCTTCATAACTTATATACCATGAAATTATATTCTTTCATGTGTTTTCTTCAATAGTTTTTACCGAATGTGACTTCATATGTCTCTGAAAGATGAGAAAAATAGTCGTTTCAGTCCAGCAAATGGAAATTATTAAAAAGTATTATACTAATAACGGCCGCCATTTTAAACATTTCATATTACCATCAAATGATATCTTTTTATACTCTAGATGAAATCTGAGAGTATTATAAGTTTGCCACAAAGTTTGTAACGCCAAGAAATAAGGCTTGGAGTAAAAAATGAATGATACAGAAGTTCATATAATCACTCAAAAATCTCAAAACCGGATGTCCGTCCGTCCGTCCGTCTGTCTGTCCGTCCGTGTCCTCTCTAGCTTGAGAACGCGTTGAGCTAGAAAGTTCAAATTTTGTATACGTCGTTTTTAACAAAAAAGTAAGGTCAAGTTCGTGAACGAGCCAAATCGCTCCACCCCTTCTACCCCCTCCCATACAAAATGACACAATTTCGCGATCTGACAATAAACGGATTTGCTCGAAAAGTACAAATGACATTGATTTGAAATTTGGAACATAATACTTTTATGATGATTCCAATCTACTCTATAAAAATAATTTGTGTCTTCCCCCTCCTTCCACCACTTCCCATATAAACTGCACTTTTTCATGAAATGCTCTAAGCCAATTTACTCAGTGCGTATAAAATTGACCGAGCTGAAATTGTGCGCTAAATATTTATTTAGAATTATTAGTAAAACCAAAAAAAAATTAGGCGATTAGCTTTACCCCTTCTACCCCCTCCCATACAAAATGACACAATTTTGTAATTTCATAATAAACAGATTTGCTCGAAAAATATAAATGCTATTGATCTGAAATTTGGAATATATTACTTAAATGATGATATAAATCTACTGTACAGAAGTTATTTGAGTCCTCTCCTTCCTTCCACCACCTCCCATACAAACTGCACTTTTTCATGAAATGCTCTAAGCCAATTTACTCAGTGCGTATAAAATTGACCGAGCTGAAATTGTGCACTAAATATTTATTTAGAATTATTAGTAAAACCAAAAAAAAATTAGGCGATTAGCTTTACCCCTTCTACCCCCTCCCATACAAAATGACACAATTTCACAACTTTATAAAAAGTCGATTTTCATGAAAAGTATGAATACTACTGATCTGCAATTTAAGACATGTCAAAAGCATGATATTTATAGTTATTCCTGAAAAGTCATTAAAAACTCGCCCCTCCTTCTATCACCTCCCATACAAACTGCACTACTTCACTACATCCAATACACTAATTTTCTCAGTACCTATTAAATTTTTAAATCCTAAATTTTGTATAAAACATTTTGATAGCAACCTTACCGTCATGTGAAAAAATTATTTCAATGTCGTCACCCCCTCTACCACTTCCCCTACAAAATTTCTTAAGATACAAAAATTTCTCTTTCATCTAGAGTATCGCACGATTGGGCTTTATGCCCAATCGTACTCCTGTTATGTTTTTATACTCTAGTTGAAATCTGAGAGTATTATAAGTTTGCTCTAAGGTTTGTAACGCTAAGAAATAAGGCTTGAAGAAAAAAATGGATGATACAGTAGTTGATATTATCACTCAGAAATCTCAAAACCGGATGTCCGTCTGTCCGTCCGTCCGTGTCCTCTCTAGCTTGAGAACGCGTTGAGCTAGAAAGCTCAAATTTCGTACACCTCGTTTTTGACAAAAAAACAACCTCCCATACAAAATCACTCAGAAGAGATGTCGCAATCCTTGAAATATTTGTCCTCTCAGGTTCATGAAAAAGCAAATCATGAATTTAGGTTCCATGGTTAACGAGCTAACATTTACCTTTTTCTATATTTATTAACATTATACCGTTTTGTGGCTTAAGCATTCAACTATAAAAAAAATCAAACTATAGTATGTTCAAAATTATATTATATTTTCTAATTTGACCACTATAGTTTTGGTCTTATGGCGCTAAGAAAATCTTTGGTTGATGTGATTTTTTATGTCTCTACAAAAACAAAATTAAAGAAAAATTAGTATTACAATCAGTTGGATGAATTAAATTCATTTACACTTAAATGCTGTGATCTCTTGTATTGTTTACCACAAATCTCACACGAATACAAATATAAACAGTCATGAACCGTTTGTATATGCAATTTAAGAGTTGGTGCTAAACTGAACTTTTGAAGGCAAATTTCACATTCATGTTGATTCTCAAAATGCATAGTCCGATGATTTGTCATATGGGTATGAGCTCGAAACGCTTTACCTAGTTTTAATAAAATTATTTGCGCATTAAATTTAATTAAAATAGTTGATAAAAAATACCACAAATATCACATTGATAACGTCTTTCATTGTTATGTACTCGCAAATGAATTTTCAAATCGAATTTATTTATAAATCGTTTACCACACAACAGACAAGGTACATTACGTTCATTGCGATGGTTTTTCATGTGATTAACATAATGAATTTTTTGTTTCATTGGTTTTTTGCATATTTCACATCTGAAAGAATATTTATTAAAAAAGAAATGAGTTCCGATTTTGAACTGCAGAAAAAATAGCTTACTCATATGCTGGCAATCCTTTATGTTTTACATTCATATGTGCTTTTAAAAATTCTTCTGATGAAAAATTTCCTGGACATAGTTCGCACAAAAAAGTTTTAATTTTATGCATATCGCGTCTGTAAAATGCGGAAAAAAATGTATTAGAGCGATAATTAAAGGAGTGTGTAGTTCAGGCTTAAATCGACAGATTTTAATGATTCTCCGCAAAACGAATTGTGAGAGCAAACCCTTGAAAATTTAGCAAGCATTATATTTCGAAGACAGATCTTTTAATTGTAGAATGTTCATCTAACGCTATTTTTGTAAGTATTTAATCAAGATAAAAGCGAGTTTGAGCTCATTCCTAGACGAATCTAAATACATAACAGGACTACGATTGCGCTTAATGCCCAATTATGCGATACTCTAGATTAGAGATACTCGATACACTCTAACACTACTCTCATAATAGAGTTTGGAAAATGCATGTACAGCGATTGCGTGGGAAATTTTGTGCGAAATTTGAATTTTCCCAATTTATTTTCCATTACGAATTAAACACAATCAAAATGAATTGTTATTTACGAAAGTAATATTTATTTTTAATTATAATGAGTGAATATATACAAAAACTTGTAGTTTAACGCAAGTAAACTAGTGCCAAAATTTCAATTTTAAATTCTTGAAAATTGTTGCCATATTCCACAATACCTAACGTTGCTATGTAAAATGATTTATGTGATGAGGCGGATATATAAATTGCCTATAATTTTGCACATTTTTTCTGAAATATGCTGTGACATTTCAGATTTCAAATCATGAACAGCTGATGTTAAGCCATATCACGTGCAGTGTATCAGCCTATACTCGGAAGTAGAGATGGTATGCTATTTCACATACCTGCGATTTTTTCACTGCTATTTGAAAAGAGCAATCGCATACTGCGATTGAAAATTTAAAAGAGCTGCGATTAGAAGAGCAGAGCAAATGCATACTGCTTACGTTCTATCACCAATAAAATTGCCGCAATGATCATCGCTACAAATCCCAGAGTTTTTGTTCGCACTCGCACATTAATCCCGCAACTCACGCATTCCACGTAACCCCGACGAGAGCGTAGCTCAGAATAAAGCTCGTCAAACAATCTCGTTTGGTTCAATAGAGTAATTCTTTTTTCCCAGAAAGCGTACCCCATTGAACACTTTGCACCGCACGTTCCACCTCATCGATCGCTAAACAAATCGTAATTTTCCTACATCTATCAATCAGGCACGACTCAATCTCACAGCTCAGCATAGTGAACACTTCCCCCATTTCCCCCTGGGAATGAAAAGGTTTTCTTTTACTATCCAATGTACGAAAAAACGATCGAGAGCAATCGAGTCAGGATGACAAAAAAGTCAATCGCATTTCATATACACAAGCCAAACAAAAAAAAACACCCGGTCATCGATCACATACATACAAGCCAAATAACGAAAAAAAACCGGTCATCGGTCGTTTGGCATATATACAAGCAAAATAAAAAAAAAGAAAATGGGCATAGAAAACCAAACCAAAAGGGTCTTTTGTTTTCTTTTTTTAACCACAAGCAATTTCGTCATGAACAACGTAAAGATCTTATCAGATCCCGAAACCCATGGAAGTCGAATTTTACCCAAGTCCCACCGCTAAATATCAATCGCGCGAAGAAAGAGCTTGAACGTTGTTATTCCGATTGCTCTCGATTGCTCTTTCGTTGCTGTTATATCGCTTGAACGTTGTTATTCCGATTGCTCTCGATTGCTCTTTCGTTGCTGTTATATCGCTTGAACGTTGTTATTCCGATTGCTCTCGATTGCTCTTTCGTTGCTGTTATATCGCTTGAACGTTGTTATTCCGATTGCTCTCGATTGCTCTTTCGTTGCTGTTATATCGCTTGCGATCAGCGATATATAAGCTCTGTGATATTAAAGACTATCTATCATATAAGCTATCCCAAACCTATATTTGGTGATTGATATTGGCACTGAGAGCACGAGCAGTGTCTGCTCTCAGTGATGTTGCTTTAGAATAATGAATGAATGAATTGGAGCTATGTGGATGAAACGATTGCGATTTGATAAGGACGATATTTTGATCGGTGGGATCTGATCTGATAGGTGAGGTGTGGAACGTCCGATGATAAGGGATTTGTTTAGCGATATTTTGATCGGTGGGATCTGATCTGATAGGTGAGGTGTGGAACGTCCGATGATAAGCAATTTGCTTAGCGATATTTTGATCGGTGGGATCTGATCTGATAGGTGAGGTGTGGAACGTCCGATGATAGTGATTTGTTTAGCGATATTTTGATCGGCGGGATCTGATCTGATAGGTGAGGTGTGGAACGTCCGAAGTGGTCAATGATGCGCTTTGCTAGAGTTTTTTTGGCGGATTTTGTTCTGAGTTTCGACTTGGTCGATTGGTAGGACATGTTGCGGCTATCGCAGATTTTGCCGATTTATGTTGCAGTCAGTCCACCGTGTCGATAAGAGCTTTACGTTCTTCATGATGAAATTTCTTGTGTGAGGTAATGTGTGAAAAAAGTAAGCAGTAGACCCTTTTGGTTTGGTCTTCTATGACCGGGTATTTTTTTATTTGGCTTGTATATATGCGATGCGATCAATGACCGGGTATTTTTTATACTCTAGATGAAATCTGAGAGTATATTGTGTTTGCCTTACCGTTTGTAACGCTAAGAAATAACGCTCGCACAGAGCCGCCAAGGGTACAGAAATATTTGTTGTCGCTAAAAAACCTCGATTCCGAGTGACCGTCTGTCTGTCTGTGCGTCTGTCTACAGCATAACTCTCCAAAGCTTTGAGCTGTAATGCTAAACATTTTTGTGTGTCATTTTTAGCAAAAAAGTAACTTTAAGTTCGTGAATGGGCCACATCCCCTCACTCCTTCTACCCCCTCCCATACAAATTTCATGAAATTTTGAAAAAATAAGAAATTGATTTTCTTTGAAACTATTTAAGCTATCGACTTGAAATTTCGGTCAAAGTATTATGATATAAAAGTCATTAATATCACGGAATAACCCGATCCCTTCACTCCTTCTACCCCCTCCCATACAAATGGTCAATTTTGAAAAATACATATTTTCGATTTTCATTGAAACTAGTAAAGCTAAAAAAAATAAATTTTGTCAGAATTAATTCTACTATAATAGCAATTTATTTTAAAAATAATTATCAACTTCACCTTACTCCTTCTACCCCCTCCCATACAAATTTCACGAAATTTTGAAATTTAAATTAAATTATTTTTCTTCGAAACTGTTAAAGCTGTTTTGATCTGTACACTCCTTCTGCCCCCTCCCATACAAATGCAGAATTTTTGTTAAATGCATTTCATCGATTTTCATTCAAACTAGAAAAAGTGCAAACCTCAAATTTTGCCAGAATTCGTTTTTTAATAATTGAAATAAGTGTTAAAAAAAATTACCAGCTCCGCTTCACTCCTTCTACCACCTCCCACACAAATATCTCTATTATAAATTCAAGAAAAGCATTTCTCCTTCAAGTATATGAGAGCTATCGACTTTGAAATTGAATCAAAGCATGGTGATAAGGATGATGATAAGCAGTTTCAAAATCATCTTAAACGCTCCACTTCCTCTGCCACCTCCCATACAAGTGCCTCAATTTCAGGAAAACTATGACCAATTTCTTTAAATATAATGAAAACTAAAAACTTTAAATTCAGCAAAAAACATTTTGCATGCCATGTCCGGTGTCATATACGAAAAATATAAACCCCCCCCCCCCCTCTGCTTTTACCACCTCCCATACAAAAGTCACAATTCACTATTCGAAAGAATTTGAGATGACATATTTTCCGGTATATTAAAGTCATTTCCATCTCATCTAGAGTATCATATGATTGGGCTTTAAGCCCAATCATAATTCTGTTATGTTTTTTATTTGGCTTGTATATATGAAATGCGATTGACATTTTTTCCATCCTGACTCCATTGCGCTCGATCGTTTTTCGTACATTGGATAGTAAAAGAAAACCTTTCCATTCCCAGGGGGAAATGGGGGAAGTGTTCACTTACTCAGAACCAGATCGACCATTTGGCTATAAGTCGCCAATGGAGAAGATGTCTCCTCGATGTGCGAGCGAAACGTGGAGCTGCCGTAGGGAGCGATCACCACTTGATGGTTGCCTGCTTGAGATTGTGTACAGCAACTATCCGACGACCACAAATTCTTCAAATGAAGCGCAAACTTAATGTGGATAAACTCAGAGATCCCAACAAAAAACGCGAATACACCACTATTCTACGCGAAAAGTCATCCACATTGGGTGAATATGAAATGAGCACACTGGACGCCAATTGGGAGGCAACCAGAAACACTTTTCTAACTAGTGCTGAAGAATCTGTGGGATATGTGCAAAGCGGTGAGAAACCCTGGATGTCGCAAGACACATGGGACAAGGTTGGCAATCGGAAAAAAGCCAAATTGGCAATCATCTCTCAACCCGATGTCAACCTACGAACGCCCGACCTGAGGCAGAACTACCGCGATGCTCATATACAGCTTAAAAAGGCTGTTAGACGCGACAATAGAAAGGCAATTGAAGATCTGGCAAACAAGGCAGAATCTGCGGCTTACCTTGGGGATATGGGTTCACTATTCAAAATCATTGAATAGTCAAACAGTTGACGAACAGGAATTTCACCGCCAACCATCTGGTGAGAGATGTCAACGGAACTCTCCTTAATATGAGTGAACACCAGTTGCGGCGATGGAAGGAATACTTCTCTGATATTTTAAACGTGTTATCAGAGGAAGATATTCCAGAAATAGAAGAACTACCAAACATCCAACCGCAACAATCCTCTATTAGGGACGATCCCCCAGATAAGGAAGAGATAGTTTCCGCCATTCGGTCAATGGCGCGAAGGAAAGCTCCAGGTATAGACGGACTACCAAACGAACTCCTCAAACTGGACCCGGAAATAACAGCCGATATACTCCTCCCACTCTTTGCTGAGGTGTGGAATGAAGGAAGATATTCGACTGAATGGAAGGAGGGCGTCATTGTGAAAATTCCGAAGAAGGGCGACCTTGTGGCAATTGGCGTGGTATATGTCTACTTACTGCCGTATCAAAAATTATGGCTAAGGTAATTCTCAATAGGATTAGTGATGTCGTCGAGAGCACTCTCGTAGTTAATCAGACTGGATTCAGTAAAGGGTCGTCTTGTACCGACCACACAAATACCCTACGGATAATATTAGAGCAGTCAGCCGAAATGGGTTCGCCACTACATCTCATGTTTGTGGACTTCGAGAAGGCTTTCGTGCTAAGCGAGGCGTAGGAGAGGTATTCGAGATAAGGTCATAACTATGATTAAAGAATCCTACGAAGATGCAAGGTGTCGCGTCTTGCATAGAGGAGAGCTGTCCGAGAGCTTCTCTGTGCGAACGGGTGTCAGACAAGGCTGCATATTATCACCAGCCCTGTTTCTGGTGGTAATAAATGACATCTTGAAAGCTGCACTGGAAGGTGGGGAAGGTAAAGGTCTTCAATGGAGACTATTTAACATCTTAAGCCACCTTGATTATGCTGATGACGTGTGTTTGCTTACACATAACCGTTCGAACTTAGAGTCAAATGTTCGCTCGTTGCATTCTAAATGCAAAGAGGCGGGATTGAAAATAAATGTGAGTAAAACCAAGTACATGCACATGGGTTCGAAGGCAAGCACACCGATTGTTCTTAACGGACAGGATGTGGAAGAGGTGCAAGATTTTTGCTATCTCGGAAGCATTGTCAGCATGGACGGCGGAGCCGAAAAGGATGTTGAGGCTCGGCTAAATAAAGCTCGTCAGGCCTTCGATATCCTTTCCCCTTTCTGGAGGTTAAGAGAGATCCCCATTCGCGCGAAGCTGCGAGTTTTTGACGCATGCGTAAAATCGGTGTTTTTATATGGTTGTACTACGTGGAAAGTGACCGTTCGACTTACCAAGAAACTACAGACTTTCGCGAACCAATTCCTCTGGCGCATTTAGGAATATTCTGGCCAGAAGTGATCTCCAACGACGAACTTTGGAGTACAACTGGCCAAACTAAAATAGGTATTGAGATTCAAAGGCGGAAGTGGCAGTGGATCGGTCATACTTTGAGGAAACCAAAGCGAAACATCGCCAAACAGACGTCGGGTTGGTCGACCATGTAACACATGGAAGCGAGCAGTTGAGCAGGAGGCCAGAGGAATAAACAAGTCCTGGCAACAGCTTAAGGCCGATGCTCAGGATCGCGTCTTGTGGAAGAGAGTTGTTTCTGTCCTATGCCCCTATAGGGGGTCTTAACAGGAATTTGATTGATTGACGTCCACTTTAGAAGATTTTCCGCTGTTGTTTTGCCGTTTTCATTAATGCGTATATGTTTATTAACGCGTATGTGCTCATATGGCTGATTGCGAGAGTGCGCGCGTACATTTATGCGTACGCGCAAGCAGCTCAGGGTTAAAAAAAAATTGAAGATCGCAGACAGTCGATGAGTAGTCCAATGTGTGTGCGTGTGTATTGAGAATAGTAGACAATTGAAGATCGCAAATATTCGATGCGCCGTTTAATGTTGGCATGAAAAATTACACCCTCATTAGCTCCTCTTCGTCCGGACCACAGAGTCTACACTGTCGGTAGAGTGGTCATGGTATTTCCCCAATCTGTCTACTCCTTTCATCTTTGTGTTAGGCTTGCGGTATTCTGCGCCATTAATTTCGGTGATGATTTGGTAGGGTCCTTACCAATTACGCTGAGTATTTGGCGATCTTCCCATTTGGTATTGATGATTGCACACCCGTACCAAATTACCATCTTGAAAACTTGGAGAGTTGTACTGTACATCGTTTCTGTTCCCGATGCGATCTGTGTCAACGAGGCATTTATTTCTGTTTACATTGCTTTTCCGCTGAGTTCTATTCATGTTGTTTTTGCAGATCTCGATCTGTGAATTGCCTCGTTGAACATCAATTTCTGACCATTAGCTTCAACGATTGTGCGGCTATGATCTTATCTGGAACACCTCTCGTTAGCAAAGCATTCCTTCTCGAAGTCCACGCACATAAAATATAGTGGCGAACCCATTTCAATTTCGAGAGTACTGACGGCATTAATCATGTCTTCAAAATTTTGTAAACCGCAGATGCCGCATTATCGGTCAGTTTTGCAATGGGCCTTCTTTTGATGCGTCTAACAGAGTTTTTAACATGTATGTATGGGAGTAGTTCTGTCCTAAGTTCATGAATCTTCTTTAGTTGACATCGGTTGTATGGAAAAAGGGTTCTTCCGATGACAATTTGCCGGGTGCTACAAAGCTCGGGAAATAATTCGCATTTTCGTTTTCCTTAATACAAAGTCGTGATGCTTCGACTCAAGGGTTCTGGTCCAGTATTGCCAGAGCCAACCTGGGTGTTCATATCTCTTGAGATGATTATAATATCTCATCCAGTATTGTCAGAGCCAACCTGGATGTTCATATATCCTGAGATGATTATAATATCACCTCTCGTAACATGATCGAAGATGGTAATTGGCACTCAATTAATTGGCCGTAAAAGTCCCCTTTGATGCCAGGTGTTGCGGCATTAGTCAGTGCGTAACACTGCAGAATCGTGACGTTTCTGACCATGGTCCTGACTCGGACGACGATAATCCTATCCAAGATTGATAACATTTGATGAGATTATTTCTCACTATCACTCCTGTGGCCACCTTAATAAAATCTACCTTGCAACATATCTACTTTGCAACATAGTAGACTTTATTAAGGTAACTAGATTAAAGAAAAACAAATATATTTTGTTATAAAATAATTGTTTTTAGAAAACTTCTTATCTGTGCCGTCTTAGAAGTAAGACATAATTTATATAATAAATATAATTTAAAATATTAACAGTTATCAGAGTTTTATTTTATTTAATACTATGACATTCAACGTCTTTTCCGCTGTACACATTAGATCCATTAAATATATTTAATGAATCTGATCTGGTTTTTGATAAATAAACATGGCTTTACTTTTTACAGTTTATTTTCTTGAAATAAATATTAAAAAATTATAATTTAATTAAGTTTTTTTTTCAGTTTTGATCATTACATGATTTTTTAGTTGATGCCTCTGTAAATAAAATAATTTGTGAATTAAACGAAAGAACGGATAAATGGAATGAAAAAATAGAACAGAAAATCAATAAGAACTATAGAATTACAAGCAAATTATAAGAGGAATTCAATTTATAAATATTATTAATCTTTAATAGTAAATAACATAATAAAAATAGAACATGATTACGACTGGGTGTAAGACCCATTCATATGATACTCTGGATGAAAGTGAAATTTTTTGATTTCATGAAATTTCGTATGGGGAGTGGTAGAAGGGGTAAACATTGAACTAAGTTTTTTTTACATCATGTTCGAGTAGCTATAAAAATGTTTTCTACAAAATTTAATTTTTTTGAAATTATGTCATATTGTATGAGAGGGGTAGAAGGGGAGCAGTTAATCGTTTGTATTCGGTCTTACTAATAATTCTCAATAAATGTTTAGTGAACAATTTCAGCGCGATAAATTTTATATGTACTGCGTAAATTCGTTTCTAGTACATATTTCAAAAAAACTGCAGTTTTTATGGGAAGCAGTGAGGAGATTCGAATAATTTTTATACCGCAGATTGAAGTCATTCTAAAAATAATATATTTTAAATTTCAAATCAATAGCTTTTTAACTTTTCGAGAAAATCCGTTTATTGTGAAATTGAGTCATTTTGTATGGGAGGGGGTAGAAGGCGTGGAGTGATTTGGCCCGTTCACGAACTAGATTCGAACTTTCTAAATCAACGCGTTCTACAGCTAGAGAGGACTCATACGGCCGGACATCCGGTTTTGAGATTTATGAGTAATAATATGCGCTTCTGTATCATTATACTCTAAATGAAATCTGAGAGTATTATAAGTTTGCCGCAAAGTTTGCAACGCCAAGAAATAAGGTTCGGAGAAGAAAATAAATGATACAGAAGTTCATAGAATCACTCAAAAATTCAAAACCGGATGTCCGTCCGTCCGTCTGTGTCTTCTCTACCTTGAGAACGCGTTGAGCTAGATAGTTCAAATTTTGTACACGTCGTTTTTGGCAAAAAAAGTAAGGTCAAGTTCGTCAACGGGCCAAATCGCTCCACCACTTCTACCCCCTCCCATACAAAATTACACAATTTCGGAATTTGACAATAAACGGATTTACTCGAAAAGTATAAATGCCATTGATCTGAAATTTAGAATGTAACATGATGGGCTTTACGCCCAATCATAATTCTGATATGTTTTAATTCTAAATTGTCTATAAAACATTTTGGTGGCAACTCTAGCGTAATGTGAAAAAGGTAGTTAAATGTCGTTACCCCCTCCATCACTTCCCCTACAAAATTTCTTGAAATCAAAAAATTTCTTTTTCATTTAGAGTATCGCACGATTGGGCTTTATGCCCAATCGTAGTCCTGTTATATATAATTTTTTTCTCCGAGCCTTGTTTATAGCTTTACAAACTTTGTAGCAAAGTTATAATACTGTCAGATTTTATCTGGAGTATAAAAATGTAGTTGTCATATCTTCACAACCAACCGATTTTGAAGATAGATACCGACTGCCAATAAACGTGGAGAATTCATATCTACTCGTACTTATTAACGCTTACATTTCGAAGCTACCATATATTATGAATTATATATACGAACCTTTAAATGTTGTGCTCTTTTATATTTCTTAGGGCAAATGTTGCAATTATAATTATATTCGTTGTTATGCACAGTTATTACATGCAGTTTTAAAATTGATGCTCTACAAAATCGCTGTTGACAAATATCACATTTAAGTTTTTTTTCAAAGTGTCCACTTCGATGCTCTGTCATATGTGTATGTGCCCTAAATGCTTTTCCTGTACATACGACAATAATTTTTTTGCCAAATCAAAGATAACGAATTCATGAAAACAAAAATTACCACAAACATCACAGAGATATGGTCGTATGTCGTAATGAACTCGAAGATGAACTCCTAGATCAGTTTTACTCAAGAACATTTTACTGCATAGTGGACATGGAACATCGCGTTCGTTACGATGTCCTTTCATATGATACTCAAGAGCATTTTTATGTTGATATACTTTTGGGCATTCTTGACATCTGAAATGGAAAAATGAGAATTAAAATACTTACGATAATAAAAGTTACTGAAACACATTACGTACTGATATGCTGGTAATCCTTCATGCTTAACATTCGTGTGCACTTTTAAAGATGACTCAGTTAAATACTTTTTGGGACATAATGAACACGACAACATGTGTTTATTTCTGTAAAATTTTGAATTTGAAAGAAAAGTAACGAATTTTATGATGTTGTTTATAACAAAAAGGAGATTAGTAGTATATACTAAATAATGTATTCAATCCAATATTTAAAACTTCTTAGCGCTCGCTCGGAGAAAAAAAATTAACTTCACAGAAATTTTTGGAATCGGCTAAAATATGGAATTCTGGTCGAACATTAAGTAAACCGAAAAAATCTTTTTCATACAACTTCTCTAAGATTGCACTTATTTTTCGCACAAAATATTATATTGTTGCATGTCAGCCCTAGTCAAATATCCGCGGTCTACCACTATACTTGAAAGTAATGCGAAATATCAGCTCTACTTGCTAATCAAATTAATGCGCACGTACGAACACCACAAAGAACGCTATGCGACTTAATCGGAATCGTAAGGTTTTCAAACAAAAAGCGAACATATTCGCGGTCATCGAATTACCAAGAAAGAATCGAACAAAAACGAAATAATTGCAAACACGAGAAATGCAGAGAAGCTACAACAAATACATGCATGCTCGAATTCGCAATCATGAATATTTCCACACTATGTCGCTATGAATGGCAACGGTATTGGAGACGACCGGTGACAAATGACTGTAACCGGGCAGACTCGGGTAACGATGAAATATTTGATAGAAAGCAATAACAACCACACGTATGAGCTCGAATGAACGAGAAAAGATTCGGGTAATGATGAAATGCTTTATGGAATCAATAAACTGCGATTTACACGACAAGGGAATGATTTAGTGGAACGGAGACTGATGCCAATGGACGAAATAACGCCGATTGTGGCAGACGGGCGAATTAAAATTAGTTAAGTTAAAAATAACAAATAATAAAATAAAATAATATAGTTGAAATGAAAACAATTTATACGATTTAAAAAGAGAAATAAATAAGCGATTTATTAAACGCAAGTTATTATAAAGTACATACAAAACATTGAAATTCGATCGCATTCGATCGTATTAGTTGTCCAGGGTTTTCGGGGCTTTGTATTTTGGTGCATGAGTTTTTTGATGTGCCTGAAAAGTTATAAAAACATGTTAAATTATGTCGAACGAAAAAACGCTATACTACTTTTAAATGATGTCGTCGTTTAAACGGTTTTTTGCAAATATCACACATGTACGGATACTCGCAATTGTGCACCGATCTTATATGCGTTTTAAGCGTAGCCGGAGTCGTGTATTTTTGGTCACAAAATTCACATTCAAATGTCTTTCCGAAATGTGTGTACCGATGATTCTTCATATGTGTGTGAGCTCGAAACTTGTTACCTATCACAAAAAATTGTTGAAAAAAATTAATTTAAAAAATATAATAACTGGAAAAAATTTACCACAAACATCACATTCATAACGCCGCTCATCGTTATGAACGCGTAAATGAATTCGAAAATCTGATTTGTTTAAAAAACGTTTGCTACACAGGTGGCATTGAACATTTCGTTCATTTCGATGTCCTTGAATGTGATAGATGTAATGGGCTTTCTGTTTGAACGACTTATCGCATAGTTCACATCTAGAAAAATAGTTTTTATTTTCATTATTTAGATTTTCTATAAGAATTATTAAAGTCTGCTTTAGACTAACGAATTTCGTGTTGCATTTTTTCACGAATACCATTTTCGGAACTTTTTATTAAAATAAAAATTCTAAAGTTTTTGCGGTTCGTTCAAAAATACGACCAAAAATTGATCGTCAAAAACGGCATTGCAGAAATTCTGAAATACTTACTGAAATCCTGGCAAACCAAGATGCAAATTTGTATGCACTTGTAACAATTCCTTTGAGATAAACTTTTTTGGACAATGAGTACAAGTATATTTAACAGTTTTGTGCACGTCTTTTCTGTAAAATTGTGAAATTCAAAATATGCTATTAACAGACTAAAACACTACCCATTCGCGATTATATAATTCAGGCGAATTAAAATTATTATGGTTAGTTTGATTCGGATTGTAATAAGTTTTTGATTTGTAAATAATTGATTTTTAAAGTTAATGAATTCTATTACGGTTCAAATTGTTCAATTTTCATTGCACTAAACAAGTAAACATTTTTCTTATGAACTTATTTTTTGCTAAAGGACAACTCGAGTGCACAGTATATTTATTTGAAAAAAATTTTGAAACACAATGATAACGAAATGCAGATGACGAATCCTGATATAAAATTGCGTTGGGGGATTTCACATTATTAAATTTGTAAATATACGCTATTTACATACAAGAAACAACCGATAATAAATAATGCGACGCTCCTCGAAACGGGGAGTGGTAAATGCTAATAAGGGAATTCATAATCTTCGTGATATCACTACAAATTGCGCAACGGTTACTGATTTTTTACACAAACAGCTCTGCCATCGAATTTTACTCTTAGTATCAAAGAAGCTCGATCACTCGTCTGGATACTATGTTAAACTCAGATGAGTTCACGCATTTGCAAGCAACCTGAAAGTTTATTCTCCTACTGAAGGTAACAACCACGGCAAAAAATAAAAATTGTTACACGATTCCTACTTGTAACACGGCATTAAGCGGAACAAGGTAAAGATATATATTTGATTCAGAAAGATGTGCATATAGGTGTAGAGCTTGATAGGCTGTGATAAAATAAAAAATAAGGGCGTATCGTAAAATTAAACGAAAAAAGAGTGAAATATAAAAAAAAAAATATTGTTACATATTAGCCCTAGTAGCTCGCCGCATGATTTCTTCTTCAGATATTTCAACCAAAAACAAATATACGGCCGCATAAATTCCAATCATGTTGACTCATCGCATATTCGCAATCTTTCACCATGCTAGTGAAAGAACACGTGTAAGATTTTGAACATTCAACCAAGCAACGACGATGCAAACTCGCTAGTCGATGGCGACGTCGACAATGGTCGTTGTAGAGTCGCTATGAACGGCCACGATATAAGCTACGATGGCAACGACGACGACGACAATGGTCGTTCTAGAGTCGCTATGAACGGCAACGATATAGGCGACGATGCCGACGTCAATGGTCGTTGAAGAGTCGCTATGAACGGCGACGATATAGGCGACGGCGACAACAAGGGTAGTTGTAGAGTCGCTATGGACGGCGACGGCGTGGATTGCGGTATGGGCGATGGTCAGTTGAGTCGAGTAAAAATAGACGCGATCATTCTTGATGCAGTCAGCTGAGACTCAGAAGCGAAAAGTCGAGATAGAGTGGTGGCGTGGAAAATCGCGATAAACTGAGAAGCGAAAGAATCGAAGTCGAGGCGGTAAACGAAAGGAAAATGTTTGTGATTAATAAAAAAGCGACTAAATAAATTTTTACGGTTATTTTAAATTAACAGTGGACTTTGTTTATTTTTTACTTCAAATCCAGCGCACTTCTTCTACAATAAAAACAAAATCAATAATAAAATTAAATTCGACCGCTGCGACAGAATAAATAATAAGATGCGGAATTTCCGGTAGTAAGAGCACGGAACTAGTCAAATTATATATGTATTGCTACTGATATAAAAATGAAACGAAGAATTAGGAAAATGTAGATATTTATTTATTTTGAAAAAGGATTTCTTTTAAAGGAAAGTTTTTTGGTACAGGGCTACAAAATAAAATTCTTGATAGAACTTGAATTAGGGCGCCCCCAACGTCCTTTTGTATGCAGGAGAAAGGGAGCGGAACGTCTTGTTGATATTGAAGATAAAGAAAAAGGAAAGGAAAAATCGTTCGCGGAAGGCAATCAAATAGAATAATTTGAGGAAAAAAGAGATTTTTGGGAACAACTAAATAATTTGAATTATCTTTAATAGTTAAGTTTTTGTACTACATTAATAAGTTATTTAAATTAGTTTGTTTACATTGATATAATAGTCACACTACACCAACACTTATGAGTCGTTTTTTTGGATTTTTATCCAAAAGTTTTATTGAATGATAATCCTCGAAAGAGAGAGCTCAGATATATTTAAAAAAATAAATAAACAATATAACGTGTTTGAGATTTTGTTTTGAAATAAGGGTTTTGATTACGCAATGAAATACCCAGTTAATTCATGAACAATAACTCCGTGATAATTAATACAGTTTTTGAGTTATAGTTGGGAAGAGAGAAGTTTAACTCTTTTAGTCGATTTTTCACAATATAAATTGAAATCCATCGTTACCCAATAGATGGCGCCATCAGTAAATGCTTATCAATAATAGCAGATCACTAACTTCATATGGTAAAATTAGACATTTGTCAACAACTTCTCATGATTAGATTTGTGAAGTTCTATCGGCGTCATATACTTTTTTGTGCGCGAATATGTCGAAGTTTGAGCCAAATAATAGCGTCATTTGCGGGAACTTTTGCTTTTTGCCTACAGTTTTAAAAAATCTGCAGCTGAGGCTCGCCGAATGGTTGTTGGTGAGTATAGTGAGTGAGTGGTGATTTTGACGTTGACGGCTAGCATGACGGTGGAAGAGAGAGATTTTTTGTGGTATATCATGTGCTGTTAAAGCCGAGTAAAACCATCACGGGAGATCACTATCAACTACAATTGATGCGGTTTTCAAAACGACGGTTTTCAATTTGTACTCCCAATAATTTTCCCGAAATTTAAAATATGTGGAAAAAAAAAATTGGGCCCCTCGGTTGCTCGCAGGAGGTTGTTTAGTATTCAGAACAAATTTACTGAAATGAGGTCAAATTTTTAATTAAACGGGATAAATTTCAATTATAAACCAGTGGAGAAAGTATTTACACCAGTACCGCTCGGTGCAAATCTGACTTTAAATTAAAATATCAAGGTTTTGTTAATAATATATGATCTGCAAAGATTTTTTTGTAATTAAATTTTAACTTTCGCGAGAAATACACTGACATGATCATACAAAAGTCACAGAATTTCATAAGTTTCAACGAAAATTCTGTTTATACAATAAAGATTGCATATAATAAACTACAGCGCATGCAAAAATGTTATATATGAGGCTATGAGAGCTACAGTGGCCTAACCAACATACATATGTATAGGGTGGGCAATTAATTGGTTTCTTTATAAAAATGCAATAAAATGAACAAAATTAATTTTTTTTCCATGTATTATGGCTTCATTAGTAAGAGAAAACATTCCCATTAATGATGGAGCACAACTTCGTTCAAGTGGCTGCCTCGGCTGGCTTCGCAGTAGCGCATTCTGTCACTCCAATTTGCCAAGACCATGTCGATGGTTTCGGGCCGTAGCTCACGGATTGCTTGGATTATATTGGCCTTAAGTGCTTGAATAGTTTATGGATTGTTGGCATAACATCGGTCCTTCACGGTTCCTCAGAAAAAAAATTTCAAAGGGGTCAAATCGCAGCTCCGAGGCGGCCAATTGACATCGTCAAACGCTAAATAACGCCAAAAAACGCACTGTTTGGGCTACACCCCACTCACTTTGGAAATGTAATTTTTTAATGATAAAAATACAAAGAGGTATGTTTGATTACGTTTATTAAAAGCAATAACATATATTTTCGAGGTGAAAAAAAAGTAAAATGTAAGTAAAATAAAAAAAAAGAAATAAGCAGTTTAAACCTCTTCATACTCACTTTCTTCCATACTTAAGTGGATCTCGTTGGGCGGTTTGGAGGTTTTTAAGAAAGTCGTGATGCGTTGGACATATGCGCCATGAGTTCGAGCAGATTTTTTTTTGTTTGAACTAATAAGATTTCCTTTTGGGTACCAAATTTCTAAATTGGTCAATACTTGGGTTGTTCTTTTTTATAAGTCAAGCTTCATAAATAGTATCCTTGTAGGTTACAATATTTGTATTTTATGCAAAAAAGCTTAGACTCCTCAAACCTTAGCCACAACATTTCGAGCCCCTCTACCTTTCTTCTCGTTATGTTCTTCTCTAAACATTTGGATGAAAAAAAGTTTTCCCTCTTCATTGTAACAGCTTTTTCTTTCTTGCACTTCTTATCACTGCTTCCCAGTTATTTGGAACATAAATATTAATGGGGGATATATTATTTTCCGTGAACCCGAAATCTTGCCCGCTGCATACAAATTTGTGATCTATTTGAGACACTGTACAGTTGGGGCTTGTAGTTATATAACTGCATATCAAAGAGATTGAAAAAATTATTTTCTACAAAAAGTATGTATTTTTCTCTTAGAATACGAATATGAAATAAAAAATATGGGTTTTCATTTAAAAAATCCAACTTGACCTTGAAAACTAAGGTCAACGGCAATGTCATAATTGGATGACCCCTTCAACCTTCGTCCAGGTCAGTTGTCATGAAACTGCATGTCTGGAAAGATATCGGGGGTGGTCATTAAAATGGAACATAAATTGTATATGTATAAATTTATATCCAGTTTGAAACTTTAGGAATTATCTCTAATAACACAGTGCAACAGCCAAAAATCATTAAGAATCCCATTTTACTGTTTGGATTCTTTGGGGTCTAGAGAAACTTTTTCATGAAGAAACATACACCCACCACATTTGGTTTTTTGCTATGAACTGTCAAAGCCTCACAGGAGAGTTACGATGATTTAAATATTATTGCTCGAAAACGGTGCACACACTCTAGATATTAATTTTGTCATTTGCGTGAAGTATCTATCTTGTGGGCGGCAAAAATGTTCATTTACGGAAAAGACTTTAGGTCTGCGAAGAAGTGTAAGCGATCAAACTTTTCGTTTGCGAAAATTTTTTCACGAAAATTCAAAATGTTCACTTATTCAAAAAAAATTCCATGGATTGTTAAAAAGGTGAACTTTTTCATTTTCATGTCTGAAGACCAATTAAATAGAATATCTTAGCGAATGATTTTGTCTTCAACGCCAAGTTTCTATATTGTCGTTTTGCTATGAGTTTTATCTATTTTAGATAGTTTCGAAAGATTAAAAATTACTCAAATTTCATTAGAATTCCCCAAAAACAATTATACATGCATTTAAAATTATATTATGGTTAACAAAAAAGAAATATATATATATTTTTTTCAGGACTACGTGTAAATCCCAATTATACGATATAAATTTCCGTGATTTTAAGAAATTTTGTATGAGGAGATGTAGAAGAGGTGGCAGCATTGATTTTTTTTACGTCATACTAGAGTGGCTACAAAAATGCTTTATACAAAGTTTAGGTTTTGAAAATGGGATAGATACTGAGATAGTACTAATGTTTTATTAAAGTTAAAAGCATTAAAAGTAGAGAAATTCGCAGGGCCGGACAATTATAATTCTAATTTTACAATGGCACTACAGCCCAAATCGGACCTTGGCCTCCTGATTTTCAGGTTCCTTAACATTTTTCATTAATTATTGTAGAAGGGTTGATAGACCTTCGCACAAACCTCTATCTACAAATTTGAATTTTCGTAGATTGAGGTAACTAAGGTATACCCAAGCAGGTAGTGTGCTAGAATTATGCGCCGACCGGGATTGGAACTTACGATTTTCGCATTGTAGACCAACACGCTACCCACTAGGCTACACCCTAGGGCCGGACTATAATTCTAAAATCTTGTAGTGAGGAACTTGTTTACCGCTTGGTTTCTCTTTTTAACCGATCCAGGGGATTGGGTAAATTTGTTCACCCCTGGAAAAAATCTTTTATAGTTCCAGTCCATAAAGCAGGGGATAGAAAAAGAAATAATAAACTACAGGCCGATATGTATCCAGTCAGCTATTTCTAAAATCTTTGAGGGTCTTATTTATGACCAAATTAGTCCATCAACTCATAATTTAATTATTCCTAACCAGCATGGTTTCCGAAAAGGCAAATCTACTGCCACAAACTTAATCTCTTTTACTCAATTTACTAGTAAAAATATGGAGAGATCCATTCAAGTAGATGCTATACAGGGTGTTTGGTACTCCGTGTGCCACCTTGGTAGGGGTTATTCCTAGATATATTTGGAGAAAAAAATTGTTCTACGGAGATGGTCAATTTTCAATATCCGCGGGGATACAGGGTGATCAAGAAAAGTGTATCGGACCTGTACCCTCGCTCACCAAAACGCTATATCTTGAAAACTAATAATCATAACTCAAAGTGTTATAGCTTGTTTTTTAGGGAATCAAATTACCTTTCATTTGGTGTAATAGTCAGCATTGTAACTGTACCCAATCCTGAGGTATTTGCTTCAGAACACAAATTTTTGATACTTTGACCCTTAAAATTCTGGGACCAATGTAGTTTTTCTCGAAAAAACGCATTATAAAAATATCATTTTAATGTTGGTTTTTTATGTGCTATTATTGCCTACAAAAGATGCACACATACTTATGACTTAGGTTTTCCCGTTTTCCAGGTAATAAGCGAAAATACATATGGCTTAAAAATGAAATATGCCATAAAGCAACCCTCGTTCTAAAAAAACTGCCTGAAATGTTGTTAAACTGAAATATTCTTTGTGTCCTTTAATTACTATTTAAATTATCGAGGAATGTCCTTTAATTAGTATTTAAATTATCGAGGAAATGAATTAAATTAAAATGAGTTTGAACACAACTAGGTGCAGCACTTTGCCTTTTTTAATGGGTACCTAACAAAATGAAAAGCGTATAAAAGCAAATCTTATCATATTTTTATCAGTTTTAGTTACATTGTTAAAAGTACAAGGTGTCACTAAAATTTAGAAAATAATTTCGAAATGCCTGAGTACTCGAATGAAGAATATGCAGACATCATTTTCATTTATGGAGAGTGTCAGGCAAATACACGAGCGGCGCGATCTTTGTATCATCAGAGATTTCCTAATCGTCGGATACCTTCCAGGAGAGTATTCCAAGACGTTTAGAGAAGGATTCGGGAAACAGGCAGCGTTAGGATAAGCAGAGTAAATGCAAATCCTGCGCCGGTAATCGCTGTTCCAACCGATGAAGGAATACTACATGCAGTTCAAAATGATCCATCAATAATCAGTGTCAGACGCTTGGCATTGCAGTTAAACGTCTCTACGTGGAAAGTTTGGAGTGTCCTAAAAGCAGAGCGTTTGCATCCCTACCACCACACACCAGTGCAGGAGCTGTTACCCATTGATTTGCCCAAAAAGATGGAGATGGAACTAAGTGACGAGAATTTTATGAACAACATTCTTTGGACGGATGAGTCCAATTCACCAGGGACGGTATCACAAACTTCCACAACTTACACACATGGGCTGAGAGGAGTCCACATACAAGAAGAGAGGCAGTCGCGCTGGCCTTTTTCACCAGTTGAGTTAAGAGTTTCCCGAATGCATTCTTGGAGTTCAATTACGACAACGCGTCGACGACATAGTTAATAAAGTTGTTATTTATTTTAAAACTGACTTTCTATTCACCACCTCGGTCCGCGCTCCCAGGCCCAAAACACTTTGTAACTACTTCAGGCATTCCCCAAGGATCTCATCTCAATCCCATATTTTTTAATTTGTTTGACTTTATAAATTATAAATTAGACAACTACAGTAGAAGTAAAGTAAAAGTTGTTCGAGACTTAGGTATATTGCTGGACTCATCTGTACTGTTTGCTGAGCATATTTATTTCAAGAAAATCAATTTTTTGTAAATTTATTAAATTGTGCCACATTGTATGGCAGGGAGTAGAAGTGGTAAAGCTATTCGGTAAATTTTTTTCCGATCTTAATAACAATATTAATTAAAAATTTAGCTCGATAAATGTTATATAAACTGAGAAAATTGACTTATAGTATTTTTTGAAATAGTGCAGTTTGTATGGCGAGGTGGTGGAAGGATTGGGGGATTCGAATAATTTGTATGACATAGTACATTTATAATGCAAATAATAATACACTAAAATTAAATTATTAGCTTTTATAGTTTCCAGGAAAATTTGATTATTGTAAATTTTTAAAAATGAGTCATTTCGTATGAGAAGGAGCGATTTTATCCGTTCACACACCTTATTTTTTCGTCAAAAATATCTGCAATATTTGAACTTTCTGGAAGTGAAACCAGTGGAATCTATTCCAAATCGCCAAAACTCATAGTACATCGACAAGATAGAAAATTGAATCTAGGAATATTCTCTTTAATTTGTCTTTAGACGACATAAAAATTAAAATGTGCACCGTTTTAGCAATCCATAGATTTTCTGATGAATTAGTGAAAATTTTGAATTTCGTTGTTAAATTTTTTTCGTAAACAAAAAGTCTGATCGCTTCCACTCGTTCGCAGCCCCAACGTCTTTTTCGAGGATGAACAGTTTTGCCCACTATAGTATACATTCCACCATATTCGAGATTCGCGATGCGTTGAATCTATCTAAAATGACTGAAATGGATAGTAAAATGACAAGATGGATACGTGACCCTAAGGACAAAATTAATGCTTAGAGTATCCTCTATAATCGATCCTCAAACATGTAGATCGAAACGTGCACCGTTTTCGAGAAAAAATATTGAAACTGTCGTAACTCTTCCATGAAGCTTTGACAGCTCTTGACTAAAAAAAAACAGATGTGGTAGGAGGTATGTTTCTTCGTGAAAAAGTTTTTCTAGATCCCTAGGAATCCAAAAAGTAACATGAGATTCTTGTTGCAGAAATTGACTCTCAAATTGATGTACAGTATAATTAATAGCAAAAAAAACCTTATGGTTAAACACGTAAATACTAAACTCTTTACCCTTAACGCTAGGTTTTGCATAAAAAGGGACATAGTTTAAAACAAAAGAATAAAAATAGTCAACCACGGGACGTACACGTTAACTGAAATAGATCTCGGAACTGACCACCGAATCTGACTTTAACATTTGGTTTCTTTCACATTTTTAGCAGCCGCGAGGATGTGAAGGTAAGGTTAATCAAACTTTCAGGCGCGAGCTACAGCATTTCGATAGGCTAAAACCGAGAACTAATGATGTTTACACATTTTTCACATTTTTATGACCGAACTGTGTGTCTTAATCGAAGGAAATCTACACTTTAAGTCAAATGTTCGGTTTGAACTTTGACTGTGAGACCGATCCTAACACGTGGTTCTTGTATGGTTTCATAGACTTATTGTAGTTAAGTTTTTTGTTTGTATTTTTAAATATTTCTAAAAAAAATATCTGCCAACAAAACGGGACCAATTTCGAATGCGTAATAAATACAACGGGTTTAACACACTTGGCGTTCAGTGTGTGCACACCGTTTCAAGTAAATTCAATATATGTACATGCGAAATCGGACCAAGATATAAATAATAATTATTATATGTGACTTGAAACGTTTTAATTTTAGCTCCACGTTCTTTAATGAATTGGTTTGTGAATTATGATCCGAAAATGTTGAAATGGCATTTGGTAGCTGAAATGTCTACCTTTCACAAGAAATAAACTAGAAATGTGATATTTTGTGAATTTTAGTGCAATAAAATTAAAAGGTATATGACCTCTACTATAGATCTTAATACACTACAAAATGATGCCATCTCTAACCTCAGAACACTCAGTAGTGGCTTTTGGATGAGACAGTGAATGGGAAAAAAGATTTTTTAAACTGGTGCTATAGATTATTTACACAAGATTGTAGGCTCTGTCAAGTTCGGTGGCATGATAACGAAGGAGGGGGGAGGAGCGCTTAAGAGACTTGAGCCTTCTCTTAGAATTTTTTGAGTAGGTTGCGCATTCACGTCTCAGAATACACATGATTACGATCAAAATTTATTCGAATTTCGCGCATCTCAAATGCGATTCCAAGGAAAATTTCGTAATAAGATTCAACGACTTCCTTGGTAAATTTTCCGCGTTTATAGATGTCAAATGTCAGCATTTGACAACTGTCAATTGACCAGCTGTCAAATAATAATCCTTTCAAACCCTACACCTCTTGGCCAAACATCCTATATATTAGCGTTATTTTAGTTTTGTTCCCTAGTCTCTTTAGGGCTTGAAAGCAATCCCAAACATTCCCTAATTACGGACCAGCAACGAAAGAGGAGGGGGAGAGAGAAAGGAGCTGAGCTCAATTTCGAAATATCGTAGCTATACAAATCAGCCTAAGCAACGGCACCTGAGCTAATATGAACGGTGATTCGGATTTATTACTTTCACATACATATATGCCATTCCTTTTTGATTTAAGTAAATAATTTACACTCTAAAGCTATGATCCGATTAATAAATCATCGAATCAAAAGAATATTCAATGACAAGTTGCGTCGCACTACTAGGTTTGTGTATTTTCCAAGGAGGATATATAAAAGGAGTACCTGATAGTCTGTCTCATGTGGGAATATTTTTTGATTCGGAAATTTTCGAAAATTGTGTCCAAGCTTAACTTGGCTTCAAACTTTTACAAAAAAAATACAATAATTTGTATTCTCTCTTAGTTGCTAGTATTCAGTCAGCAATAAACTAATTTTCAGTACAATGGTGTTTGCTATTTAATTTCAGAAATTTTTATTTTTTCAATTTTTATTAGTTTTGGTTTGTGTTTAAGCTAAGTACTTTAGCAACGGACAATTTAACGCGGGACAGAGACTTACTTTGGGTTTAAGTATGTCAAACAAGGATAGCGAAACAATTTTTTCGAAAATTTGACAACTGTTTCGAACAATTTATCGTGGGAAAGAGTTAGTTGCAATATTTTTAAGTGTGGCAGACAAAGATAGCGAAACGATTTTTTTCGAAAAATTTCGAGCATTTCGGTAGTAAGGGAGGGAAATACATTCATTCCCATTGTGCTTACAAGGCAAAGCATGCTCATAGTCACTCCTTTTTATATATCCTCCTTGGTATTTTCATTGAAAAAACATAAAAGTGCTGCGATTGCGCGTAAAGCCCAATCTGACGATACCCTTCTAGATGATATAGAAATTTTTCTGGTCTTAAATTTTGTATGGGGAATGGTAGAATGGGTGATACCATTGAACTCATTTTTTTCACTTCATGCTAGAGTAGCTATAAAAATATTTTATACAAAATTTAAGCTACATAAATTGAACTGAGAAAACTAATGTCTTAGATTTAGTGAAATTGTGCAGTTTATACGGTAGGTGGTAGAAGTAGATGGCATTCACTGATTTTTTCAGAAATAACTATGAACATTATGCAGTTGACTTCCCCAAATTTTAGACCAGTAACATTCATACTTTTTAAGCAAATCGATTTTTGTAAAGTTGTGAAATTGTGTTACATTGTATGGGAGGGGGTAGAAGCAGTGAAGCTAATAGCTTAATTTTTCGTCCGATTTTAATAATATGGCTAATTCTATACTTAGTGGAAAAATGGAGCTCGATAGATATTATACGTACTGAGAAAATTGGGGTATAGTATGCCATGAAAAAGTGCAGTTTGCATGGCATGTGGTAGAAGTAGTGGGGATTCGAATAATTTGTATACCATAGATCGCATGTATCATAAAAACAATACGTTCTAAATTTCAAATTATTAATTACTATAGTGTCCAACGAAGGCGGCTCGTCCGATGTGGCTTTTGAAGCACTGCCTCACAAAACAAATTTACGTATGAATATTGAAAACAAAATCTTCAATATAATGTATATTAGGAGTACAAATAAGCTTACGCCGTTCGATAAAAGATGGCCCCCATCAGAAGGATATGTTGAAATTGTCAGATGTAAAACGTAAAATCGTAAGTTTGAACATCTGGTAATAACATAACCTTGAAGTATTAGTGACTCCGTATCAGCATCACATAATTTTGTTCATGCGAAAATAGGGAATCATGACTATCTACAAAAGCCATTAGGCCGAGCTATTATGATTTAAAACGAATAGTAAAACTGAATCAATGGGATGTGCTAAATTAAATACAATCATTGAAAGCTTACCTGTGCTTCGTCAGATGTGACTTAAAATCAAAAACTTCATCGCAAGATTTACAGGGAAATTTCCCAGCCTTGGTTGGTTTTGCGGCCGTATGTTTCATTCCCAATATGCTTTCAGCCAAAGTCTCACCCTGATCATCCTCTAAATACATGACCTCCTCGAATTCAAGCAAACCGTCGATCTCGGCTTGACTGTTTTCGGGTTTTATAGGACTTAATTCAACATTTTCCTGGCATATTTCCACATCTTCGGGCTCTTCATCCTCGCTTGATGTCATTACCTCGCACTTGAATATTTCTTCCTCGTCGTTAATATCGGCATCTTCTTCGTCGGCTGTGTCCATTTCGTCGGCATTGATATCTTCGTCGTTATTATTTCCTTCATCGGCGGACATCTCGCCTAGAGGGAATCCATCAGTTTTATTCAAATTATGCTCGGAAAATTTGGTAAACGAATCGATGGCTTTCGTTTTGAATTTATGAAATAATTTCAACTGTAAATTGCAATAATTGCAGAGAAACTGCGGCGAATTGTCGTTACTGTCAACCTAAAAGAAAAGGCGAATTTAACTAGCTGTAATGTTAATTAATTAATTAATGTTTGAATTATACGCACCGATAATTGAAATAACTCAACGTACAAAATCCCAAGCGGAGATATTTTTTTGGCGGCATCGTTACCGAAAATACCCTCGAAATCATCGTTGTACTCTTGTAGACAAATACGACACATGTTTTCTTGATATTTCGTCATTTTCAATGAATATTTATGTATTAAAAAATTTTAAAGGCTCGGCTTTATGTCAAAGTAACTTATTTTTACTTCCACTTCACGTTCAGTTGTCAAACTTGCTTGCACCGCCATCTTGATACTCAGGCCTGTTAGAAAACAGAACAGCTGTTAGTTAAGCGCCAAAAATATCTTTAGGAAAACTGTAAGCCCACTTTTTATCAACCATAATCATATGAACACTAATTATGAATAAAAATATTAAAAAATTATAATATACAAAATATTCTTTATGGTTTTTAGTTTAGAATTAGCACAAAAAAAAACTGAATAGCTCAGAAAATAAGAAAATACATAAATTTCTTGTCAATTTTTGAGCTCTAATAACTCGCGATATAATTATTATTTTATAGTCTCGAAGAATCTGATCGGATCAAACCTTGCGCAAGGTCAATGCTTTCTACATCTCAAGCTGGGCAGAACTGACGTAGCGGCCATCTTGAATGACTCCAGTGGGTATGACGTCATAGATTTTTCCATTTCACAAGACCACCTGTATTATTTTTCTACAAACTTGTCGTATAAACACGTTTTGCCGAAAACAAGAAAAGAGCATAATTAGTTCAAATTAATCACGAAAATATTACGCGAGTGCACACTTTTTCGCAATAACTAAAATTCTACAATTTTCTGTGTGAAAATTAACCGGAGAACTCTGCACAATATGAGTGACAGATTTTCTTCGGTGTGAGGAGCCGATATTTAACTTTGATCGCACTTTTTTCAATTAAGAATCCATTGCACTAATATCAACATGTCATAATTACATGCCGAGCACTATCAATAAAGTACCTTAGAAAGCTGAACTATCATTAACACTGCATTTAAGAATAAACGCGATTATTACGAAGCCCGCCGTGTCTGCTCCATACAAAAGCGCTCGAATTTGTATGGAACTGTCATGTTTGTCATGACTCCAACGTGTTGTTGTTGGATTCAGTTACTCGGCTTTCTACTATAGAAGGCACTGGCAAGGTGCTTTCTTATCGCATTTTTACCGGTGGTTCGCAATTGCATTTGGAGCGATCGGTCTTTAACACAGTTTGTAGTGTATTCACAAGCTACTACCTTACAAAAGTCAACGGAGGAGAAATTTACTCAACGAAGGAGTGAAACACTTGAGTAAATTTCTCCTCCCTTGAAATTTACTCAAGCTTACGCAAGTAATTATCAACAGGGCGAAAATACAAACAGCTTACGAGTAAACCACGCGCAGAGAGGCAACGTGGCATAGTGGGCAGCGTACTTGCTCCACAATGAGTTCGTATGACGACGTCGGAGTTCGAATCCATCCAACACTAAGGCTTTTTTTAAGTTCATTGTAGAACCAAAAAAAAACAAAAATTTTGTGAACTGTGGTAAAAAATACACCCTAGGCAAGTAAAAACGTAAATAAAAAGCTACCGAATGAAGATTTTGCAAAGCTATTTAAGGAATGCTACAATTCGATAATATTCCATTGATTCCAGTAAATTTGAAGCAGCAGTAAGGCTTCAAACGAATGTACGCGTTTCCAGCAGCAAAGAATGAGGTAGTGGTGATTGCACTGGGATGACGTCAGTAACAAATGTGCAGATGAGAAAAATTGTCGTATGTGGGTCGTTCTTTTTCAAACCGTACGCCTATTTGGACCACTTATTTTTTATTGCTTCCAAATTTTTTCAGTAGGTAGTATACATCAAATAAGCCGACACGCATGCGGGATTTTTTTTTAAAATTGTTTATTTTAAACAATATGGATGTTTAAACTATTCTTGGTCGTCTATCGTTCGTTTCGCTCTTCTTGAAAAACTAATACCTCCAGTTTTTTTTGTCGCACAGATTTCGTTCTTTTCTCATTTTATAGGAAATTTTGTAACCTATATATATAATGTAGTAAAACATTATTAAAAAAAAAATTATGTTGCCGAACAATTGTTGTACAACAATTGTAGTTATTAACAATTTAAGCGTTTAGAGTTAGTTTTCTTACTTGCCCCCGGTCGATAAAAAGCCGAAAAAATATCATCGTATTTCTCGCATGTAAAAAAAAAATTGGAGCCATAACGGGGTCAATAGAAAAAAAAATAATTTCCACTACCGAGCGCACTACACGACGGCATACCGCACTGTGCTAGTGACACGAGGACTTTGTTATTCCTCTGTGTTTGCCAAATATCATGAATTTATTTATTTTAAGGATAAATAATTACTAATTAATTAGGGAAGATGAATTTATTCATCATAAAATTGACTGTAATGTTTTTTTTTGTTTTTTTGATTACGCCAGAGAGGTTTGGAATATTCGTTAGATGCCAATAGCCCGTGCCATTGGCATGCACGATTCACATACCTGATCCTAACAGAACTGTCAGCCGATATGTGCCTGCGTAAGCAGAAGGTGAACCGGTAGACCAAAAACAAGAAGCGGAATCCATGCGCTTGGATAGCGGGTGGCTGCAGGTGAAAAAGCGGAAAAAAAGTGCACCACGCAAACGGAAGAGAGGAGGTCATGACACCAATACCAACAGGTTCGAAAAACTACTACGCAGATCTCGATAATCAATTGAACAAAGGTTGTCCCAACAGCAATGGTAATGTAATGTGCAATCCTAGTAATATGGCTGGTAGTGGTGGTAGAGTCAGTGAGAGCAATAATAACAACAATAACAATAATAACAACAACAATAATAATAGTAAAAATACACTCACAAACACTTTTGCTGGGAAACAATTTTGCCCGGCTATCATGCTCTTTGACATAGACATCAAAGACTTGAACTTAAAATTAAAAAATAAATACCCAGAACTGGAATACTGTATAGTAAAAACCAGAACAGGGAATTGTAAACTTTTTGTTCACGATTCAAAAATTCACAAAGAAATTTTTCAAAACCTTAAAACAGGTAGCGACATCGAAATGTACACCCATACAGATGGCCAAAATAAATCTACGACCTTATTACTTAAAGGTGTTGACTATGAGTATTCTCCCGCTGAAATTTTTGATGAATTACGCGATCTTTTACCAAATATTTCAGGAATCACTGTCAAAAACTTTAGTACACCTAGATCTAGGGCATCAGGTAAACTCCTCGATATGTTTTTGGTACAAATTCCACCTGGAACCAAAGTAGATTCTATAGTACAAATCAAAAGTCTGTTTAACTTAAGAATTCGTTGGGAAAAATTAAAGGTTGACGGCATTCTGCAATGCTATCGATGTCAGAGGTTTGGTCACGTATCAAGCAATTGTAATATTTGATATCGGTGCGTAAAATGCCCGGATAACCACTTGCCGGGTGAAAGCACAAGATCCCGAGACTCTGAAGACCCCCCTTATTGTGCTAACTGCAAAGAAACTGGTCACCCCGCAAATTTTCGGGGATGTCCAAAATATGCGGAACTTATTCAAAAACGAAAGAGTCGAGTTATTCAAGCCAAACAGTTGAGGCAAGAAAACATGTATTTCGTAAACTCTGCAGTTCGGAATAAAACATCTGAGATACGAAATAGTTCTCTCCAAGAAGGATCAGTCTGGAAACTCCACTGCAAGCCCAATGGTCACACCAGCCTAATATTCTCGACAAAAGTCATGAACTGTTTGGGATTAGCCCACTTGAATTTCTTAGAAAAATCAACAATTTTTCTGCTATATACAACAACCTCCATAGTCTAGAAGAAAAACAACACCATTATATGATATTTTTCCTTGATATTACTAATGGAAGAAGGACAGATTAATATTACTATAGCCAATGTTGGATCCCTGAAATCTAAAGCAAAAAAAAATTGCCCTTAACGACATGGTCAAAACTTATAAAGCCGATTTCATTTTCCTGTGTGAAACACACCTTGGAAACCGAAGTAGGCTGAAGGTACCTCACTATAAAGTAGTTAGAAATGATTTCCTTCAAGGCACCTCTCTTATATCTAAGGAACTTTATAAAATTACTCCCGCAAATCTCGATATCACTACAGTAACTTACACAGCAATATCATTCAAATCCAATGCGTACCAAAATATTCTTTTAGTCTCAACTTATTTTCACCCAAATGCTACAAATGAGTCAGATATTCACTCCCTGCTTACCAAACTCAACTCCTTATTTACACAAAACAGCTATGGTGCAGGGGGAGATTGGAACGCAAAAGATCCGCAATGGGCCAATAGTATAACTAACTACAATGGCAGGGCCATAAGAAACTGGTTCGACCTAAATATAAATAATAGTGCTCTCAACATCATTCACCCAAATGAACCAACCTTTGCACGAAGCAGGGGATGCATAGATTTCTTCGTGGTAAGCAACAATATCGGAAGCACAATATCCCAAAATCACACATGCAAATCTTTATCATCAAAATCGGATCACTACGCAGTAGAATTAAAAATTAATATACAAGAGTTCCGACCGAAACTCAGCATCCCAAGGACCTTTAGATCATTCGTAGCAACAAACTGGCAAAATTTTAAGAGCGAGATGGATCAAAGCTTTTCAGCGACAAATATTTCAAACAGCAAAAATCTCGATAATAATGAAATAGACAAACTTATAAAATCCTTCACCCACATCATTAACCAAACAGTACATGAACACTTTAGAGTAGTATCTTCCAACCATTTTTTTGAAAAACTTCCTACCGATATAAAAATATTATTCGATATTAGGAAAAATTGGTTGGACCACTTTGAAAAATTAGCACAACTTTTGCTTTTATAAATTTTGATAGACTCGTTCAATAATTAAAAAATCGGTTAACCATACAACCATACTCGCATCTTGTTTGATTAAAGTGGCCACATGCCTGTGGGGCTATAACCCGCTGTTCTTAACGAACGCGGATTGATTTTGTGACGAAAATCAGCGCCTCTTCATCGTGTGAAGGTAGTATTTTATGCCGAATGTAAATTCGAAAACGATACGTTTTGCGAGGTGGTAGAAGGATTGAGGGCGTTTTATCATTTCTTAATGTGACACTGTACGAGTACATGGTATGTTTGATGCTGGATTAAGTGTTTGTTGCTTTCATAATTTTCAAGGAAATTGATGTTTTTCTGAAATTATGAGAGAGATAATATATTTGTCAAAATTGTGCATTTGTATGGCAGGGCATAGGAGTTAGCTGAGCGTAATAAAATTTTTCAGCGTTGATACTAATTAAATTGTTATACATTGATCAAATTTTCAAATCGATAGCTCTGATAGTCTCGATGAAAAATAATTCTCTTAACAATTCGAAATTTCGTTAAATTTGTATGCATTATAAAAGAAAATGGCAAAACTTCATGTTTTTACTTTTTCTAATTTCAGTTAAAATCAATATGCCAAAAAAAAAAAATTGGTCACTCGGAATCGAAGTAATTGAGCGATAGCAAAAATTTCTGTGCCCTTTGAGACTCTGTGCAAGCCCTATTTCTTAGAGGTACAAACGTTAGAGCAAACACAATAATATGTATTTTCTGATTTCATCTAAAGTATAAACACTAACGACGCATTATTTTTGAACTACGTTTTGCATAAAGTTCATGAGAACTTTTGTGGGTTAGGGCCAACCCCGAGCCCCTTCCCCTGTCAGGAACAGCTGAGAAAATTATCCTGCCCCCAAAATTAATGCAACATGACACAAATTGACTACCTAAGGGTTTATTTCGTGTTTGTAGTTGATAACCGCGGGTGTTTTTGTATCCTGTCCATTTTTAGAAGGGGGGGATGGAATGTTTTCGCACTTCAACAAACCGGCGTTTGGCGCTGACAGTTCACAGCTTAGTGGACCGATAACGGTTAAATTAGTTCAAATTTTCTGTGGTGCGTTGTGCTGTGGATTAGAGTTATTCTATGAAGAAGAAAGAACAAGGCACCCGGCTATAGATAACCTGCTTTTCCGTTAAATTTGAAAAAAAAGGCCACACATATTCCCCAGCTTGTTATACGTAAGCAAATTTGATTGCAAAGTAGTATGTAAAATCTATTAAATTAAATTTTCATCAATATCCTGCACTTTATTTGTAGTGCTGATGAAAATTTAATTTGCTAGGTAAGACAGCTACACTGACACGTATCACGCATTACGAAAATAAAGAACGCCCACTTTAGCAGGTTGACAGAACTCCGTAAGGTGCCCTGCTTCTTCTTCATCCTAATGTAACTCATCAGTCATCAATTAGGAGGGCTGATAACATTTAATTTAAAAAGAAAATATTAATAAAAATATAACAGAGTTATAATTGGGCTTAAAGCCCAATCATATGATACTCTAGATGAGATGGAAATGACTTTAATATACCGGAAAATATTTCATCTCAAATTCTTTCGAATTGTGAATAGAGACTTTTGCATGGGAGGTGGTAGAAGTAGAGGGGGAGGTTTGTATTTTTCGCATATGACACCGAACATGGCATGCAAAATGTTTTTTGCTGAATTTAAAGTTTTTAGTTTTCATTATTTTTAAAGAAATTAGTCATAGTTTTCCTGAAATTGGGGCATTTGTATGGGAGGTGGCAGAGGAAATGGAGCGTTTAAGATGATTTTGAAACTGCTTATCATCATCCTTATCACCATGCTTTGATTCAATTTCAAAGCCGATAACTCTCATATATTCGAAGGAGAATGCTTTTCTTGAATTTATAATACAGATATTTGTATGGGAGGTGGTAGAAGGAGTGAAGCGGAGCTGATAATTTTTTCTAACAGTTATTTCAATTATTAAGAAACAAATTCTGGCAAAATTTAAAGTTTGTACTTTTTCTAGTTGGAATGGAAATCGATAAAATGCATTTAACAAAAATTATGCATTTGTATGGAAGGGGGTAGAAGGAGTGTACGGATCAAAATAAATTTTTTTTGCATTGTTAATATTTCTATTTGTATACTTTATACAAAATATCAAGTAGCTAGCCTTAAAAGTTTCGAAGAAAAATAATTTAATTTAAATTTCAAAATTTCGTGAAATTTGTATGGGAGGGGGTAGAAGGAGTGAGGTGAAGTTGATAATTATTTTTGAAATAAATTGCAATTATAGTAGAATTAATTCTGACAAAAATTTCATCCTTTCAGCTTTACTAGTTTCAGTGTAAATCGAAAATATGTATTTTTCAAAATTGTCCATTTGTATGGGAGGTGATAGAAGGAGTAAGGGGATCGGGTCAATATTCCGTGATATAATTAACATCTATATCATAATACTTAGACCTAAATTTTAAGTCGATAGCTTAAATAGTTTCAAAGAAAAATCAATTTCTTAACATTTCGAAATTTCATGAAATTTGCATGGGAGGGGGTAGAAGGAGTGGGGGGATGTAGCCCATTCACGAACTTAAAGTTAATTTTTTGCTAAAAATGACACAAACAAATTTTTAGACTATAGATCAAAGCTTTCGAGAGCTATGCTGTAGACAGACGGACGACAGACAGACGGTCACTCGGAATCGAGGTTTTTGAGCGACAACAAATATTTCTGTACCCTTGGCGGCTCTGTGCGAGTGTTATTTCTTAGCGTTACAAACTGTAAGGCAAACACAATATACTCTCAGATTTCATCTAGAGTATAAAAATAAACTGCCAATAATTCGGGCGTAATTTTATTATTCTTGGGACAAGTTGCGGATGCGTGGAAAATCTGTATCGTCGGCCTAATGCTAAAACCTCGGAACTCACAAAAGTAGAACTTTACAGAAGACAGAAAAAACTTATTGCTATTCGCACCGCATGTATGCCGCTCATTTCAAAAAGTTATTTACTATTAAGCTAGCTTCAGAAAATAAACAAAAGTATAATGTTAGATGAAAACATATCCGAATATAGTTTAGGTGAAGTTACGTGGTTCCATGTGTATGAAATTCTTATAAGTTGGGAGTTAACTGTTCTTATAGATAAACAAACTTAGAAAGTTAGATTTATTTCAATAATTTAAATCAAATCGTTCATTAAATATTAGCAAAATAACTGTTTCCAAACTAAATGAATTCTTATTTCAAGTATATTTTATTTAAATTATTATTCTTGAGGAAATTGCTGTAGAAGTCGTGATAGTCTGCTGGTATTGAAAACTTCAACTCCTCTAGATGTTTAAATTTAGGTTTTTTCATTTTTACTCGGTTGTTATATAGACATGGTAAATTAAACACCACAATTGGTTTTACTATTATTTTCCTTACTGGAATGTCTTTCCAATTGTCGGTAAATCTTAATTTGTACATAATGTTTCCTTCTGGAGTATACTTAAGGGCACCAATATCTGTTACTGTGGGATCCCCTGGTTTTCTCCCTGGACGAATATTATTGTAAAATTTAATTCCTTCGAAGCTCTTAAAATATTCATGGCGCAAATACTGAACATTATATGGCCTCGGATTTTGTCTTGCTTCTTTGCAAACTTCAATGTAATCCACAGGGATATTTATCATTCGATTCCTAAACTTCCTTTTAATGTATGAAATGCATAGAATCAGCCTCCATTTGGGTATGACCCTTCTCCAAATATTTCTAAATAATAGTAATATTATTTAAAACCACTACATTTAATAATGCGTTGGATAATGTAGCATTACGATTTTGAGATGTATAGTACATCCATCAGAATATAAAATAATTGTATTTTCTGGTTCTAGTAGTTGGAGTAAATTCGTTGTAAAAGTACATATAATCGTTGAAAAATCATTAGTTGTTAATCCTCCTTCCAGAGGAAGCAATAACCATCCATGGAACTTAGGTCGTAAATAGTAAAATTATGAACAGCTAATTTCGTTTTGAAATAAGCGCTCGAAACATTTGATTTTGGACAAAGCAGTACTGCTTGCAGATCCATTGTGTACACATACTTGTGCGTTCTCTTATCAATTTGTTTTTCATTTCGGGCCTCTTGCTTCTTTTGCCGCTGAATTTCATATATCTCTGGATTTAAATTACCAGATTTGAAAAATACGCATATACCGCATTCGTCTTTTTTAGGTCGGAAAATACTCAAATTCTCCTCCTCAAAAACTGTGAAAAATATTGTACTGGATAAATGTTTTTGTTCACGTTCTTGGCACCAGGTAATATAAACTTTGTAAAGTTGGTTTTTAGATGTCCAATTTGGTTCCAAATACATTTTTGTTGATGTTGAACGACAATAGTGGAAAGGCAACTTCGGAAGATTTGACAAAAATAGAGTCAAGTTCGCTCGGTCAGCAATTAGCGTTCGACTGCATCGTTTACTATTGGCGAGAATTGGCATATAGACTTCTTTAATAGTGTTGCGACCTAGGAGTTCGCCGGATTTCAAGTAAAACACAATTCGTTTAAAAATAAGGGATTATTTATTTATTTGCACTTTTACTTAATTTGCACTTTAACTAATTCACACTTTTACTTAATTCGCCTATCTGGCACTACCGCCGCGTATCGCTTCCACCGGTTCGCGTCTCGATCATTAAAATGACTGCCTGCTCGCTGAGAGCTACCGTGGTTTTATACCATTTCCCCCTGTTCTCGAAGCTTCTGTCATGGATGTTTTCGGGTGTATGTCTCGACTATTCTAGATCCTACATTTTGGAGTATACGGTTCTGTAGGGTGTATGTCTAGACTATACTAGAAGATTCTAGATGGCATTTTACATTTTGGGGGACTGTTCTATATAGTTCTGGCACTTTCGGGAATATCAATATTGCGTGGTTGCCAGATCTATAACAATAGTATCGCCCATTTTCTAATTCCGGGCAGACCATTCACCAATATTTATTGTATTTAAGAACATGGTACTACTCTTACTCTTTGTTTATCCTCTTCTGTTGAGAGATAATATTTAAATGTACATTTTCTTCGACTTATGTCTGCATGTTTTCGATTACGCGGTCTGTTTAGAATGTTCCGTATAGAATGTCAGTTTCATAGAGTTTTCATAAGATTCGGTGTATTTTACATTCACGAAAGCAAACATTTGTATGGGAGGGGTAGAGGAGGTAAGGGAATCGTAAAATTTGTGATGCAGTTTTATTTCATTTCTCGTACAAAATTTCAAGTTCGTAGCTTTTAATTTGTTGGTTATTAGTTAATTTATTGAAATAGGTCCAAAACATACTTTTGCATGAGGGGTGGTAGCAGAGCAGGCGCGATCTCATAACTTTTGACGCAATTTCGTTTCAAATATTTTTTAAAGTTTTTGTGAAAAATTTCAGATTGATAACTTTTAATCGTAAGGTGATAATTGATTTCTTAAAAATGGTCGAAAAAATAATTTTGTATGAAAGGAAGTAGAGGTTTTGAAGGTATTTGACCAGTTAATATTTCATACTTTTAGCGATTTTTTCCTAAATACATTTCGCAAATTTTCAAGTTTCTACCTCAAAATTTCATTCAAAAATATTCAGTTTTTGTGTTTTTTTCATTGCACATGAAACACCTTGTGCACGTTAGACCCACCCTTCCGTGCATAACAATTGTGGAACAAATTATTATTTTTTCTCTATGTATATCAAAAAGATGTATCCACACGAAAAATTTAAACTTTGTATCTTTCACCAGAGCCACCACGAAATTTCGTTCTCGCGACGATCGCGAATCGATTGGCGTTTTTTTTTATTATCGAGTGGCAATGTTAGTTAGCATCTGAGGGCATTGCGAAATGAAATTCGGTGGCAGTGGAAAAAGGTGTACGTTCGACCTTGAAAACACATGTGTGGACGGTCTGCTGAAAATCCGCGAAATTCCATTTAAAATGGTCCAAAGTTTGTCGCAAAAGCGTGCCCATCAATAGATTTTACCATTGCGAGAAGAATTTTCACTTGATCGCGTAGCCAGACAGATCGTCGCAGGCAAATTAACTTAAAGTCGCTGATTTTGAAAAAAAAGGGAAGAAAGAAAAAAAAAAAAAAAATGAATGAAAGAAAATTCCAGTTGCTAGTTTAATGTATCGTTTCTCTGCGTGTTTTTTTTTATTTTTTTTTTGCAAATACAAAAATTTTGGCAAAACGGTTTCACTGTACCGTATTCATTGATTCGGCTTCGCTAAAACGGTTTGAACGTGTCATCGTACCGAGCGCGCGAAATTATGGTGCCGTGGAAAAATAGAAGTGCAGTATAGAGGGTTAAAATATGACAGAAAACCCGAAATAAAAAGAAAGTTGAATAAAAGAAAATTCTAGTTGCTAGTTTAATGTATCGTTTCTCTGCGTGTTTTTTTTTTATTTTTTTTTTGCAAATACAAAAAATTTTGGCAAAACGGTTTCACTGTACCGTATTCATTGATTCGGCTTCGCTAAAACGGTTTGAACGTGTCATCGTACCGAGCGCGCGAAATTATGGTGCCGTGAAAAAAAAAATAGAAGTGCTGTTATAGAGGGTTAAAATATGACAGAAAACCCGGAAAAAAAAGGAAAATAATAGTGATCCGTTAGAGAAAAAGAAAAAAAAATTTGATGAAAATAAATCTAGTGAATAGAAGACTTAACTGGACGAGACACAGAAGACATGACATGACGGACGGACTCTTTAAACGAATCAAAGGAAGGGAAAAAGAAAGAAAGAAAGGAAGAAAAATTTTTTTTTGCGGTGGTGGATCCAGAAATGATAATCAGCACAAAATGTTCGAGCATCCTTATAATTCGGATAATAAAAAGGTATGATCTTCAGTTTTGTTGTGTGTTTTGGTTTTTTTTTTATTAGCCCCAATATCCGAGTATTGTGCTTTTTTTTCAATTTAAATAAACTCAGTTTTAATGAGAAAAAAAAAAAGAAAACCGCCATTCCACGTATACAGTTTTATCGATTTTTTTTGATATTCGATTTTGGACAAAAGAAAAAAAAGAAGAAAGTGAAAAAAAAGAACTTCGGTGTCTTCTTATAAATTAAATTGAAAGTATTTAACTAAAATAAACAGAAACAATCCTTCGGCCATTTATATATAGAACAACACTTGCATTTTAAATAAAGCGGAACTATTTTCTTAAAGCTTTGATGTTTAAATGAATCAATGAGAGAATTTGCAATATTTTTGGTATATACAGTGACATTTTAACATAAAATGCCAACAAGTCAAAATTGTTTATATGAATTCTATCTAAAATGATGTTGGAAGGCTAACGAGCAATAGAAGAATGAACCCGAGCGCTTAGCTCATCTATACCCGAACCTCAATATGGGGCCACGACGACTATGTTTTGAGGAATGTCGTGGCTGAGGTAGGGAGGGCAGAGAGGGCGCTAAAACCACCATAGCGCCCTAAAACAAATCGCGAAGTCGGCAACTCCATCGCTTCATGGTCTTTCACGACCACTGGGGAAAATTATCCCAATTTTCACCCTAACCCGGAGTAAGCCGACACGAAATTTTTGTTATACAGGCCATGGGTTTAATGGTCTGAATAAGGAACAAGTACCCCCCAACATTGCCGTAGCTAGTCCCGGCCGCCAGCAAGCGTGTCGCTTCCGTTCCTTGTTCAGCCACCGATTCGGATGTAGGAGGAATTGGCCCTTCTTGTCCGCGAACCTTGACGTTTTGTTTCCCTCCTGAATTATTTTGACTTTTCTAAGTCAAGATAATTCTCTCCTAGGCCTAAAACATAACAAATTAGCCTCCCTCTAAGCTGATTCTTGTAGTTTTGTATGCCACTTAATGGTCCCAAAATATGAATTATTTATGGTAAGTAATTTCGAAGATATAATCATTTAAAAAAAATTCGGCCGACAACTTGTTTTTTCGGACTCCAATGGATAAAAATTAAATTATTTTTATGGTTTGTCCCAAATCCAAAATGTTCATTTTCAGCTTATTAGCTAGAACCATGGCTGAGATATTCGAATTTTTAGCGCTCTCTCGCCTCCTCCTTAACCCTTATGCCCCCCGAAATGGGTGTCCGCCTGAGATCCGCAACCATCTACATATAATCCACAAAAATAAACTTTCTATCTAGAAGAGTTTGGGATTTAATGTGCGCTGAGCGTACATGTACGGCGTATAGACAGACGGTTCTTTTTTTGTTTTTGCATTTTTAGGTTACTTTGGTCATGAAACGCGAAAAAACTAAATTTCAGGGTAGCAAATTTTTTTTTCCAAGTCGACCACAATACTTTATTATTAAAATAATAAAGTAATACATTTTTTGATTTTTTTTTCAATTGCTATGGTACTAACACAAGAATTAAATGTAATAATAATTCTGCTTAAATTACGTCAGGTTAAAAGCAACCACAATGATTTCTCGCAATCGAGATATTTTAATTAATTTTTTAAATAAAATTACTTTTAGAATTCTTAAATATTGAGTAACAATTTGGTGTGGTATTCATTACGAATTGACTATAAGGCAAAATATCTCTTTTATATTGATCGTGAACTTGATGTTTTTTTAGATTTGCAGTGTGTAATGCTACTGCAATAGCATTTTTTCTTGCTTGTATGATTATTTTTTTTTTGTTCTCTCTCGTTTGCACTCTTTAGAGCCTGTCGTGACGGTTTTCTAGCATGGCCTACTTCTAAACTTTCAATTGCTATACGCTCAGCATGCGTTTGTGTATTTATTCGTTGAAATTGATGGATAATTTCCTGATTTTGTCTCGCTCTCCACCGTGCCACGCGTTCTCGATTCAACCTTTTTTTTCTTTCATCACGCGTTTCATTCGGATTAGGGCTACTAAAAATTTATAGAGAATATAATTAGGCTTACAGTTTTTATTCTAAAAATAATGAAGTAAAATTAAGGAATCTGGCGGCAGGATCAAGTATTCTTCAATACTAATAACAAAACATCAAGCTAATTGTATTTATTGAAATGGGCAAAAAAGTGAAGAAAAGGGAATTCAAAAGAACTTCAAAAAATAGCAGTCCAGACACGAGAAAGGCGCACTGTCGTCTGGAGTTGAGTTGAACACCTTGAACAGGTTCCAAAACTTTGCATGGTAAAACTTGTAAACTAAATCTAAGATGGTTTGTATCAGCTCCCAGCGACTTCACACCTTTAGAAACTACCCAGCGAACAATTTGGTGAAATTTCAATAAATGAAGCCTATATGAAATCATTTGCTGAGATTTCGTTTCACTTCGGTTTCAAAAACTGATTAACTTGTGAATAAATCAGGTTCTTTTCTTCGTATGAATCACTACTGAACATGCTTTTAAGCCTTTCATTCTTTTTTCACTTAGTAAAAATGAAATGAATTCACGCTCTGAATATGGATAATATGGATATCAGTTCTTAACCAGTTACTGATAACGTTGTGGGTCCATTCTGTGACATCTTTCCGATGTCGTTTTTTGAGTTTAGTTCTGCATCACCTACGTAAGCTTTTCTGAATTCATATACTGATTTCAGTCTGGGGTAAAGTTTTTAGTACGATAGTGGATTCGACGTGACTTAAAAAAAAAATGAACCTTAAGTGATTTCACATTCATATAAAGATTTCATTATGAGTTCACTGTGATTTCTCATTGTTTGTTGGGTATTATATGGTATGGTTGCTTTGCTTGTGCATGTATGTAAACACACACAAGCTTTGGCTTATGTGGGTTTGTATCTTTAATTTTTATTAACATTTGTGTATTATATACACGCATTGTGTCATTACTTATTATTTATATTGGATACAAATAAAGAACTATAAATAAACCTAAATATACCTACAGTTAAATACCAAAATTTTCTCAATGGATTTTTATACTCTATCTGAAATCTGAGAGTATTATAAGTTTGCCACAAAGTTAGTAACGCTAAGAAATAAGGCTCGGAGAAAAGAATCAATGATACAGGAGTTCATAGTATCAATCAAAAATCTCAAAACCGAATGTCCGTCCGTCCGTGCCCTCTCTAGCTCGAGAAGGCGTTGAGCTAGAAAGTTCAAATTTTGACGAAAAAGTAAGGTCAAGTTCATGAACGGGCCAAATCGTTCCCCCTTCCCATATAAATATATCGAAATTTCACAATAAATGGGTTTCCTCGAAAAGTATAAAAGCTATTGATCTGAAATTTGAAATATATTTTTTTTATGATGATTTTCAATCTACGGTTTAAAAATTATTCGAATCCCCTCACTCACACCCCTCGTACACGTCGTTTTTTACAAAAAAGTAAGGTCAAGTTCGTGAACGGGCGCAATCGCTCCACCCCTTTTACCACCTCCCATACAAAATGATACAATTTCGGAGCTGAATAATAAACGCACTTTCTCTAAAAGTATTAAAGCTATAGATCTAAAATTTAGAATACATTATTTTTATGATGACATCAATCCACAGTATTAAAATTATTTGAGTCACCCTACTTCTTCTACCGCCTCTCATAAAAATTGCACTTTTTGTTGAAATACTATCATTCAATTTACTCAATACGTATAAAATTTATCGCACTAAATATTAATTCAGAATTATTAGTAAGAAAAAAAAATAGATGATTAGCAGCACTCCTCTACTTCCTCCCATTCAATACGACACAATTTCACAACTTTACAAAAAGTCGATTTTCTTGAAAAGTATGAATGCAATTTAAGACATGTCAATTGAATGATGTTTACAGTTATTTCTGAAAAAGTTATTAAGAACTCCCCATTCCTTCTAACACCTCCCATACAAACAGTACTTATTAAATTTTTGAAGTTTAAATTTTGTATGAAACACTAACCCCTACTACCGCTTCCCACACAAAATTTCTTAAATTCAAAAATATGTTTTTTTTCAGCCGGCGAAACCTGCATAGCACATTTTCTACAGAGATTAGTCACGGGCATATGGACGCAGGAAACACTTCCTGAAGGTTGGCACAGGAGCATTACATGTCCAATGTATAAAAAAGGTGGCAAACTCTGCTGCGAAAAGTACCGAGGAATATCTTTGCCAGTACGTCTTATAGGATCTTGACGAAAATTCTGGAAAAGAGAATTAAGCCCTACATATGCTGACAAAGTAATTGGTGAATATCAAGGCAGATGTAGAGCTGGACGATCGACCACAGACCAGATATTCTCATTTAAACAGGTGCTGGAAAAGTGCTGGGAATATAATATTGATGTGAACCAGATATTTGTTGACTTCAAACAAGCATACGACAGTATAGACAGCCGCATACTGTATAAAATCATGTTGGAGTTTGGAATCTCACCGAAATTGGTTCGGCTTACAAGAATGACAATAACCGAGTCTTTGCCACGAGTCAGAGCAGAAAACGAGCTTTAAAACAAACAATGACCTTAAACAAGGGGACGGCCTCGCACCAATGCTTTTCAACTTCACACTCCAATATGTTGTTCGAAAACTTCGCGTTAACACCAAGGGAATACTATGCTTCAAATTCACATAACTCGTAGCATATGCCGACGACACAGACATCCTTGCAAGATCTCTGGAGAGTGCAAAAGAGGTATTTGTAAACCTTGACTCGCGTATTAACGAAAACAAAACGAAAGCTATGACACAAACTAGGAAAAAGACGCCAATCAGACAAAATATTGCTGAAGGAGACTATAACCTAGAAAACACAGACTACTTTGTAGTGGCAAACCTATCGAAGGATGGAACTAAACCTATCAAAATTAAAAGAATGATTATGATAGCAAATAAGACGTATCATTCGGTACTTCCAATAATCAAAAACAAGAACATACACAGGAAAATGTATAAAACAATTATAAACCTGTGCTATGCTATGTCAGCGAAACGTGTACATTAACTCAGGCATCCGAAAAATTAATTAACGCTTTTGAGAGAGAAGAATCCTCGGACCTGTGAAGGAAGACTCGATCTGGAGAACATAATATGATACAATAGAGAATTGTATGCCATCTTCGACAATCCAGAAGTGTCAACCCTCATAAAATTTAAGAAGCTACAATAGGCTGGTCATGTGAAGCGAATGAATGACTGAAGAATTCCCAAACGCACACTAAAAGAGAAAGTTAATGAGCAAAGACCGGTCGAAAAACTACGGAAGCGCTGGGAGGAGGATTCGATTGACGCAGACAGCAAAGCACTGCTAAGATTTTTAAACTGGAGTACGCAGTCACTGAACCGAGATGGACGGAGGAGAAATATTCAGGAAGCCAAAGTCCGATTTGGGGTGTAGCACCAACGTGTACGTGTATGTACGTACGTCCTAAAGCGAGAAGAAGGGGCTAATCTCGAATTGTCCACCGACGATCAAATGATTACAATTTCGAAAACATTTAACGCAATAAGTTCATAATATAAGGAAAATATAGGGTGTCGTATGGCAAGACAGGAATGGACCGTCCCAAGTGGCCATGCAGAGATCCTTCTCGGGGGAAGGGAGGGGGGTGCACCTGGGAAACGCCAACTTGAGAGGTTTGCTGCGCGTAGTTGGTAGGTGAATTCTGTCAGGCACCGCACACATAAGCCAATATTTCTCAAGCTTTCAATGCAGGGGAAGTTGGGTAAAGGTGTTAGAGTTTTAAGTCTTTTCCGAGCTGGTAGACTAAAAGGAAAGACGGCCGAGAAAGTAAGAGAAAAAAATTGCGGGTGGGGATATCCACCCAAGTGTCGGTAGGAGGCGTGGCTGCAAATATCAGCGAGGGGTCGGGGGGTGTCAGAACCGCCTTAGTTGCCAGCGGCTACAAACGAACAATCTCTGCGATAATTGATGCAGGTCGTGTGAATGGTGGTACTACTACTAATTAGTGTTGGGTAGAACAAGAGTTGTTGTCCCATAGTTTTCATGAGGAGCTCATTTGCAAAATGGGGCGTTACAATGTCCCACCTTAAATGTACCACTCAAATGCACACCATGTTCCATACACACCATGTCGCATACATACAATTTATGTTTTTGAGGTGCGATGGTAGCAAATGAGCAAATAATGAGGTAATGACGTAGGCATGTATGGATATATTGCGCTCTTATGTCATGCGCGTAGAGTATTTTAACCCTAGCGATACCGTATCGTATGGAGATGTGATAGTAAAATGACGTATTATTGGTGTGTGGCATTTGTGGGCTATGTTTATAAAATACATTCTTTTTTATTTTCTTTATTCTTATTTTATTTTAAAAATTAAAAAACATAATATCCTTAATTAATATAACAAAAAAAATCCATTTAATATTGACAGAAAAATTAAACGGTTGCGCACAGCAAACCGATAATGAAACTTGAATTTATCGGTTTTTTGGGTGGGTGAGCAAACCAAATTGACCGGTTATCGGTTTGGATGTACGCAGCTTTTTATAAAAGAATTTGACTTTATGTTTTCTTACATATTATAATTAAGAAACAAAATTTGCGATACTTTTTTTCCACTCAGTTGATTTCTTCTTTTCACTAATATTTGGCCAGACTTAGAAAAAACGTGTTCAGATGAAACAGAAGTGGCAGCTATGCACAATCTCATTTTTACTACTTCATAAAGCCTAGGATATGCACTTTTTTTTTCGTGCCACCACTTCAACGGATCCATGGTACGTAGCAATAGGGGCTCCTGAAGGTATTTCTCAACTTCAATTATACCAACCGCCGTAGGATTTGCATTTTTTATTACATCGCTAACGTCTTTATCGAATTCATTCCAAATACTACGCGTCTTTTTTGGTGGTGGCGGTGAATACATTGCATCTAACTCCAGGCTTTGTTGTTGAGATCTTATGTGTATATGATCTAGTAAGGTCTTTACGTCAGAACAAGCTCTTTTAAATGAAAATTCATTCGTAAAACCATGCCGTTTAAATCGGGGATCTAAAAGTGTACTTTGTGCTGCAAATTTTTTGTCTTCGATATTCACAAATCTGCTGGTTAATTCGTCTAAGAGGCATTGAGCCATTTTTTTTACTGGAAGAGGGAGTGCCTTTTTTCTTAAAAAAATCGCACATTGTTTTTTAAGGGCGTTGGATATTAAAATTACTTCTGATATTGTTACATTTTTTTCAGAACTCATTTCTTCAGTGACATCTTTAAAAAATGCCAACAATTCAGTGGCTGTTGTTACTATATCAATATCTTCACTGTTAATATTATCCATTCCTTTGTAATCTATAGCTATAGTAGATATCAAGCTATTTTTGACTGCTAGGATTCTTTCAAACATTTCACATGTTGAGTTCCAACAAGTGATTACATCTTGCTTCAGCTTGAGTTCGCTTTCTCCTATCTTCTTTTGCATAGATTTCAATCTTTCAGTAGCCTGTGGACTTCGACGAAAAACTTCAACAATAGATTTTATTTTCATCTGCGTGATTTTTATTTCTTGTAAGGCTTTCTGAACAACAAGATTTAAGGAATGCGCAAAGCACGGGACGTGTGTCCAATTATTTAATTTAATTACAACTTTTATGTTGCTTGCGTTATTACTCGTTACAGCAACAATTCGATCACCTATTTTCCAGTCATCACACATTCTTTTTAGCTCCTGGCTTAAGTTTTCTGTAGTATAACTATCCGAATATTGGAAGCATTCTAGCATACATGATTGGAGTTCAGTGTTTTCATTGAGAAAATGAGCAGTCACAGCTATGTAATTGTCATTTGGCTTAGAGGTCCAACCATCTGTTGTAATCGACACATAGCTCGCCTGATGCAACAATTTTTTAACTTTTTCTTTTGTTACATTGTAGTAAGTTGTTAGCAGATCATTTGATAATGTTTTGCGAGAAGGTATTTGGTAGTTTGGGTTTAATTCCGCAATGAATTTCTTAAACTCCTCAGTCTCAACCAAGTTGAATGGCAAGTAATTTTTAGTTACCAGTTCTATTAAATACCTATTCAGTGTCTCCGCTTTCTTTGCAGCTACTGGCTTATGCAAATATTGAGTCATTCGCGAATCTTTTCCTCTGGAAACAGAATAGGGGCTTCGAGGTGCTTGAAATGATGTAGATGGTGTTATGATGCTCATATTGGCTAATAACTGATTCACATTTGGCAATGTATTATGTGGACCTGGAGTTCCGTTTGACGTAGTTGGAAGCGAAACACTTGTTCCCACTTCATTAGCATTGTCCCGTATTGCATGAAATGCTATAGGATGCTGTGATTTTGTGTGACGAATTAAATTGTATGGACCACCACCTTTATATGAGATTACTTTACTACAAAAATTACATTTTGCCTTAGAGTTTCTCAAATCAACGAAATATTGCCAGGCTTTTGATTTTTTCCTGTCATCCATCCTATTAGAAAAATAAGAAAATATCTTTGGAATTTTTCGAATAAAAATTATGCAATCTACAAATGGTAAATGGTGAAAGATACTACTATAATTATAATAAATAAGTAAATAAGATAATAATTATAATGAATAATTCATTTCGAATTTGTTTGCAAATTATACAAAAAAAAAAATCAGTCTCGTCTTAGACATTGAACGAATAACATCTCGAGTAACAAAACAAATTCGCGAGTGAATTAGAGTTCATAAATTTTGCCATAAAAAAAATAACGAAATGAACGGTTTTAATTAACTGTTAAAAAAAAACTGCACAATTTCAGTACTACTAATTTTTTCAGTACATACTCAATTTTTGGAGCTTAAACTTTGTATAAAACATTTTTATAGCTACTCTAGCATGATGTGCGAAAAATTAGTTCAATGCTGCCACACCTTCTACCACTTCCCATACAACATTTCTTAAAACCGAAAAATTCCTCTTACAACTAGAGTATCGCATGACTGAGCTCTACGCCCAATTGTAGTCCTGATATGTTTTTTATTTTACTGTCAACAAGACGGTGAGTGATGCGATTTTCCAGGTTCCTCCGATTTCAATGTTCTTTCGCAGACTGGAGCCTTCCTAACCAAGCGTTTTTAAGTTTTTTAAGCTTTAGTGATGTAGGCAATTTCACCCAACAGTCATATCGGGATGGGAAGGTAGGAGAAGGGGTTTGAGGACGGCCGTAATGAATGACGAAGCGGGTGTATTTTTCAGTTGACTTGTCTGCTACTGACAAATATTAACAGATGAAATGCGGGTTCACTGATATAAAGCGCTACTAAGTATACAAAACTTCTGGAATCCACTTCTAGAAGTATTACTTTTACATTGTTCGGCCATTTCATTCGAATAGTTTTGATTGCCAGACAAATGGAACAATTTGTACTTATGTAAATAAATCGAGCTGCTAGGAGTGGGAAGCGAATCCACGACCTCTTAGCTGTGAATCAAGCACGCTGAAACTACGCCACGATGACCTGACGAGGCGCCACTGGTTTCGAATCATTTGTTTGTATGAATGGGTTGTTCGCATATTAGATATAGCTAGCCAGTTCACCAGGAGTGTTGATATTTTTAGTTGCGGTACTATTTAAAATAATAAACGCTCAATTTTCTTACTAAGATAAACTAAAAACATAACAGAATTATGATTGAGCGTAAAGCCCAATTATATGATACTCTAGATGAAATAGGAAAGAGTTATTGTACCGGAAAATATTTCATCTTTCGAGTAGTGAAAGTGAATTTTATAACGGGAGGTGCTAAAAGCAGAGAGGAGAGGTTTGTAATTTTTATATATAACACCGAACGAATTATACAAAATGTATCAAGCAATTCAAAGTGTGCAGCTATCATAATTTTCGAGAAAATTGAGCAATTTTTGTTTGAATTTATGGCATTTGTATGGGAGATGCTAGCGTGTAGTCTAGTGGGTACCGCGTTGGTCTACAATGCGATGGTCGTTAGTTCGAATCCCGGTCGACGCATAATTCCAGCACACTACCTGCTTGGGTATACCTCAGTTATCTCAATCTACGAAAATGAAAATTCGTAGATACAGGGTTGTGCGAAGGGCTAACAATCCTCTCACAATGATAAGGAACCTGAAGGTCAGGAGGCCAAGGCCCGACTTGGGCTATTATGCCATTGTAGATATTTTAGATGTATGAGAGGTGGCAAAGGTTTTGGATGATTTTGAATCTGCTTATCAAGAGCCTTATAACAATGGTTTGTTACAATTTTAAAGTCGATAGCTCTCATATGTTCGAAGGAGAAATACTTTTCTGGAATTCCAATACAAAAATTTATATGAAAGATGATAGAAGGAGTGAAGCGATGTTCATATTATTTCTAGCATTTATTGTAATTATTAAGGGACAAATTATGGCAAAATTTTAAGTTTATACTTTTTGTAAATTGAATGAAAATCTATTAATTGCATTTATCAAAATTGTGCATTTGTATGTAATTTTTTGACATCAATGATATTTGTAAAAGTATACTTTTCTCAAAATTTAAAACTGATGGCTTCGACAGTTTTGGAGTAAAATAATTTAATTGAAATTCCGAAATTTCGTGAAATCTGTATGGGAGGGAGTAGAAAGAGTGGGTGAAGTTGATAGTTTTTCCAACATTTGTTGCAATTGTATTAAAATTAATTATGACAAAAGTTGGTCCTTTTAACTTTGCTAGTTGCAGTGCAAACCGAAAAAATGCATTTTTGAAAATTGTGTACTTGTATAACAGTGAGTAGAAGGAGTTAGGGGATTAGATCAATATTTTCTGACGTTAATGATATTCATATCGTTATACTATGACCTAATTTTCAAGTCAATAGCTGAAATGGTTTCGGAGAAAAGTCAATTTCTTTAAATTTCGAAATTTCGTGAAATTTGTATGGGAATGGGTAGAAGAAGTGGGGGTATGTAGCCCGTTCACGAAGTTAAAATTACTTTTTGCTAAAAATGACATATGACAAATTTCAACACGATAGGTCAAAGCTTTCGAGAGTTATGTTGTAGACAGACAGATGGACAGACTCGGAATCGAGTTTTTTGAGCGACACCAAATATTTCTGTACACTTGGCGACTCTGTGCGATCATTATTTCTTAGCGTTTTTGAAAATTATTGCAGGCAACAATTTCGTGACTACCGTTACTAGTGTTGAGGTCAGAGACCGCGCTCCTATCTATATAGGAATTATTATGACATGATTCTTCACATATTTAACTTTACAGCGTTTTGCGTGAAAATTATTTTTAGTTATTAGGATTATTATTCGTCTAATTAATTATCGAATTGCAATATAAAAAAAAACATAAAAACACAACGGGAACGGTAACGAGCACAAAATAACAGTAAACAACTTAAAGGGCCGTATATACCGAAAAAGCGTTTCCGTTGAGGATGAGTTAATTTTGAATCGAAAAGTTATACGAATAGCTCAAAATATGTAGTTGTAGTAGTTAAAAAATGGCTGAAAAAGAGCCATCCGAATAGCTGGATGACCAGGAGCTCATTGAAAAAAATACTATGAAAAATCAATGTACCTTTAAATGGTCATAAAATCTATATGGTTGCGTAATTTGTATTATATTATTTTCGGTTCACAATAAATCAAATTTTGTACTAACAAAGAAACAGGGTCAAAAATATATCATTTACATGCAAAGAATTTAAAATCATGCTTTTTCAGTAAAAATAGAGCTATTTCAGAATATAATATTATTAATTAAAACTTTGAATTTTGGAAAACTTTCTAATCAATTCCCTGCACGGAAAGGTTAGTTTTAGGTTATGGGGTAAGAAATTAACACTTCTACACAAAATATAAAAAAAATTTGTTCATAAAATTTGCATTTTTATATTTTTTTTAAAAACTTCCTGTACGAAAGTGTTAATAACTTCAAAACGAATCAACCAATAATATTACCAATAAACCAGTTTCTCCACCAAGATTTTGTTTTAGGGATCTTCGAAAAAAAGTTAAGGTTTTCTAAGGTTTCGGTAAAATTGTTTGTTTCTAAAACACTACATTTTCACTTAATATGCGATTTCTGCCTCATAGGTTTACAATAAGTTTACACAAAACAGCTGCCGGCACTGGCACACTAATATGATTAATTTAATACAAATTGAATGACAGCTACCATTATACGATGAAGGATTTAGTTTTGGAAACTAATTTTCGGAACTTCTCTACTTTTTTATACTTTTCACACCCGGACACATTTTATTGCAAAAAATAAATACATTTTCTCGTTAAATTGAGCTGTTACCACATATAAAACTAATTTCAAATAAAGAAATAATATTTGATCACACAAGAAATATTGGGAATTATTCATAACTTAACTTTTTGGCTTTGAATATTTTCTGCTTTTATTCACACCAAATCATTTGTTCGATTGTAAACAATTTAGTACTAAACTAAAGCAAAATACCATATACCATACCATATATTTGTAAAAAAAACATAAAAGAATTATGATTGGGCGTAAAGCCCAATCATATGATACTCTAGATGAAATGAGAAAGAGTTCAATGTACCGGAAAATATGTCACCTCCAATTCTTTTAAATAATTAATAGTGACTTTTGTATGGAAGGTGGTAGAAGGAGAGGAGGAAGGTTTTGTAATTTTTGGATATGACACCTAATGTGGTATGCAAAATATTTCGTGCTGAATTTAAGGTTTGCAGCTTTCATTATTTTCAATTGGACATAGTTTTGAGGCATTTGTATGAGAGGTGGCAGGGGAAGTGGAGCGTCTAAGATGATTTTGAAACTGCTTATCATATCATCCTTATCACCACGCTTTGGTTCAATTTCAAATTTGATAGTTTTAATATATTCGAAGGAGAAATGCTTTTATTGAATTTAAAATACAGATATTTGTATGGGAGGGGGTAGAAGGAGTGAAGAGGAGCTGATAATTTTTTTTAGTATTTATTGATATTATTAAAAAACAAACTCTGGCAAAATTTTAAGTTTATACTTTTTCTAGTTTTAATGGAAATCGATATAATGCACTTAACAAAAATTAGACATTTGTATGGGAGGGAGTAGAAGGAGTGTACGGATCAAAACACATTTTTCTCCCGTTATTGATATTTCTATTTTTATACTTTATGCAAAATATCAAGTTGATAGCTTTAACAGTTTCGAAGAAAAATAATTTAATTTAAATTTCAAAATTTCGTGAAATTTGTATGGGAGGGGGTAGAAGGAGTGAGGTGAAGTACATAATTTTTTTCAATTCTGATTGGAATTATAATAAAATTAATTCTGGCAAAAATTCGTTTTTGTAACTTTGCTAGTTTCAATGAAAATCGAAAAATTGCATTTTTCAAAATTATGCATTTGTATGGGAGTGGGTAGAAGGAGTGACAGGATCAGATCAATATTGTGTCATATTAATGATATCTATATGATACTACTTTGACCTAAATTTAAAATTGGTAGCTTAAATAGTTTCAAAGGAAAATCAATTTCTGGAAATTTCGGAATTTCGCGAAATTTGTATGGGAGGGGGTAGAAGGAGTGGGGGATGTGGCCCGTTCACGAACTTAAAGTTTCTTTTTAGCTAAAAATGACACACAAAAAATTTCAGCACGATAGCTCAAAGCGTTCGAGAGTTATGCTGTAGACAGACGGACAGACAGACAGACAGACAGACGGACAGACGGACAGACAGACAGACGGACAGACAGCAACTCGGAATCGAAGTTTTTGAGCGACAACAAATATTTCTGTACCCTTGGCGGCTCTGTGCGAGCATTATTTCTTAGCGTTACAAACGGTAAGGCAAACACAATATACTCTCAGATTCCATCTAGAGTATAAACACAATTATAAATATTTTTACGTAAAACACACGATATATTTCGCAAGCGAATGAAGAGGATGGACAATCGAGACGGAAAATATTTTTACCTTGAGGTATTCTAACACTCAATACAGGTATAAATACAAATTTCTGTGAATAATTAACATTTAAGTTATATCCAAATTAACAAGTCAATCGGAAAGGAAACGTTAACTATGGATAAAAATGAGTTTCGTGCTGTGATGAAGTTCCTTTCCAAGCAAGGAAAAACGCCACAAATCATTTTAGAAAAAATGTCATCGGATTACGGAGACTCTTGCCCTGGAAAACGATGACTTATAAGTCAATCAATCAATCAAATTCCTGTTAAGACCCTCCATAGGGCATAGGAAAGAAACAACTCTCTTCCACAAGGCGCGATCCTAAGCATCGGTCTTAAGCTGTTGCCAGGACTTGTTTATTATTCTGGCCTCCTGCTCAACTGGTCGCTTCCATGTGTTACATGGTCGACCAACCTGACATCTTCCTTGATGATTATAATCCAGAGCCTGTTTGGCGATGTTTCGCTCTGGTTTATTTAAAGTATGACCGATTCACTGCTATTTCCGCCTTTGAACCTATTTTAGTGTGGCCAGTTGTACTCCAAGGTTAGTCGTTAGAGATCACTTCTGGCCAGAATATGTCTGTAGTTCTTGATAAGTCGAACGGTCACTTTCCACGTAGTACAACCATACAACAACACGGATTTGACGCATGCGTCAAAAACTCGCAGCTTCGTGCGAAGGCAGATCTCTCTCTACCGAAGGCCTGACGAGCTTTACTTCATCAAATCAAATTCCTGTTAAGACCCCCTATAGGGGCATAGGGCAGAAACAACTCTCTTCCACAAGGCGCGATCCTGAGCATCGGCCTTAAGCTGTTGCCAGGACTTGTTTATTCCTCTGGCCTCCTGCTCGCTTCGATGTGTTACATGGTCGACCAATCCGACGTCTTCCTTGAGGATTATAATCCAGAGCCTGTTTTGCGATATTTCGCTCTGGTTTCCTCAAAGTATGACCAATCCACCGCCACTTCCGCCGTTGAATATCAATACCTATTTTAGTTTGGCCAGTTGTACTCCAAAGTTCGTCGTTGGAGATCACTTCTGGCCAGAATATTCCTAAAATGCGTCGGAGGCATTGGTTTACGAAAGTCTGTAGTTTCTTGGTAAGTCGAACGGTCACTTTCCACGTAGTACAACCATATAACAACACGGATTTGACGCATGCGTCAAAAACTCGCAGCTTCGTGCGAAGGGAAATCTCTCTTCTCCAGAAAGGGGAAAGGATACCGAAGGCCTGACGAGCTTTTTTTAGCCGAGCCTCAACATCCTTTTCGGCTCCGCCGTCCATGCTGACAATGCTTCCAAGATAGCAAAAATCTTGCACCTCTTCCACATCCTGTCCGTTAAGAACAATCGGTGTGCTTGCGTTCGAACCCATGTGCATGTACTTGGTCTTACGCACATTTATTTTCAGTCCCGCCTCTTTGCATTTAGGATGCAACGAGCGAACATTTGACTCTAAGTCCGAACGGTTATGTGCAAGCAAACACACGTCATCAGCATAATCAAGGTGACTTAAGATGTTAAATAATTTCCATTGAAGACCTTTACCTTCCCCACCTTCCAGTGTAGTTTTCAAGATGTCATTTATTACCACCAGAAACAGGGCTGGTGATAATATGCAGCCTTGTCTGACACCCGTTCGTACCGGGAAGCTCTCGAACAGCTCTCCTCTATGCAAAACGCGACACCTTGCATCTTCGTAGGATTCTTTAATCATAGCTATGACCTTATCTGGAATACCTCTCCTACGCAAAGCATTCCATATGTAATCTCGCTTAACGCTGTCGAAAGCCTTTTCGAAGTCCACAAACATGAGATGTAGTGGCGAACCCATTTCGGTTGGGTATTTGTGTGGTCGGTACAAGACGACCCTTTACGAAATCCAGCCTGATAAACTTCGAGAGTGCTCTCGACGACATCACTAATTCTATTGAGAATTACCTTGACATAATTTTTGATACGGCAGTAAGTAGACATGTACCACGCCAATTGCCACAATCCCGAAGGTCGCCCTTCTTCGGAATTTTCACAATGACGCCCTCCTTCCATTCAGTCGGATATCTTCTCTCATTCCACACCTTAGTGAAGAGTGGGAGGAGTATATCGGCTGTTATTTCCGGGTCCGCTTTGAGGAGTTCGGTTGGTAGTCCGTCTATACCTGGAGCTTTCCTTCCCGCCATTGACCGAATGGCGGAAACTATCTCTTCCTTATCTGGGGGATCGTCCCTAATAGAGGATTGTTGCGGTTGGATGTTTGGTAGTTGTTCTGGTTCCGGAATATCTTCCTGTGCCAGATGTTTAAGATATCAGAGAAATATTTCTTCCTTCAGTTTCATTGACATCTCTCACCAGGTGGTTGGCAGTGAAATTCCTGTTCGTCAACTTTTTCATGATTTTGAAATGTGAACCCATATCCCCAAAGTAAGCCGCAGATACTGCCTTGTTTGCCAGATCTTCAATGGCCTTTCTCTTGTCGCGTCTAACAGTCTTTTTAAGCTGTATATGAGCATCGCGGTAGTTCTGCCTCAAGTCGGGCGTTCGTTGGTTGACATCGGGTTGAGAGATGATTGCCAATTTGGCTTTTTTCCGATTGCCAACCTTGTCCCATGTGTCTTGCGACATCCAAGATTTCTCACCGCTTTGCACATATCCCACAGATTCTTAAGCACTAGTTAGAAAAGTGTTTCTGGTTGCCTCCCAATTGGCGTCCAGTGTGCGCATTTCATAATCACCCAATGTGGATGACTTTTCGCGTAGAATAGTGGTGTATTCGCGTTTTTTGTTGGGATCTCTAAGTTTATCCACATTAAGCTTGCGCTTCATTTGAAGAACTTGTGGTCGTCGGATAGCTGCTGTACACAATCTCAAGCAGGCAACCATCAAGTGGTGATCGCTCCCCAAGTTAGCTCCACGTTTCGCTCGCACATCGAGGAGACATCTTCTTCATCGGCGACTTATAGCCAAATGGTCGATCTGGTTCTGAGTAACACCATCAGGGGAAACCCAAGATGTTTTATGATGACTCTTGTGTGGAAAAAGGGTCCCTCCGATGACCATTTGCCGAGTTCTACAAAACTCCACAAATAATTCTTCGTTTTCTGGTCTCTTAATCCAAGGTCATGACGCGTCGACCCAAGGGTCACCATGCCTCCCCATGACGTGTTCTAGTCCAGTGTTGTCTGATCCAACCTGGGCGTTCATATCTCCTGAGATGATAATAATATCACCTCTTGAAACACGTTTGAAGGTGGTATAAAACTCCTCTTTGACACCATATGTTGCGGTATTATTTGGTCCGTAGCACTGCAGAATTGTGACGTTTCTGACACTGGTCCTGAGCCTGATGACGATAATCCTATCCGAGATTGGTTCCCAGCTAATGAGACTGTTTCTCGCTCTCGGTGTAAGGACGAACGCCACGCCATTTCTGGCTTCACTTTCAGGGTCAATGTACAGAATAGTGTTTCCGTTAGGGGTTCGTTCTTCTCCTGATCCTGTCCACCTGACCTCGCTGAAGCCCGAGATTTGGATGTTATAGTGCTCCATTTCACGGTCGATCACCGATTGGCGGTGCAAGGACCGAGTAACCCCAGCTCTTCCCCCGTCATTTAATGTTCGAACGTTCCAGAAGCCAATCATAGTCCGTTTTCGAATGCCAAAAGTCGTTACCGTAGAATCAGTCCGTATCCGAGGCGCTGTATCCGTTTCTCGTATCAGTTAGGTCTTAAGATCACGGGTGATAAGCCCATGATCCAGTGAGTGTCCATTTGCCATTTTTAGGGCAAGCAGGACTGGCTGTGGGTGAATTCTACAGCCCCCATCCCACAGGGGCATAGTTTGCTCAGGTCCGTACTTAGATGAGCCTCAATATTCTTTTCGGCTCCGCCATCAATGCTGACAATGCTTCCAAGATAACGAAAATCTTGCACCTCTTCAACATCTTGTCCGTTAAGAACAATCGGTGTGCATTTATTTTCAGTCCCGCCTGTGTGCATTTAGAATGCAACGAGCGAACATCTTACTCTAAGTCCGAACGGTTATGTGCAAGCAAATACACGTCATCAGCATAATCAAGGTGACTTCAGATGTTAAATAGTCTCCATTGACACCTTTACTCTTCCCACCTTCTAGTGCAGCTTTCAAGATGTAATTTATTACCACCAGAAACAGGGCTGGTGATAATATGCAGCCTTGATACCTGTTCGCACAGAGAAGCTCTCGGACAGCTCTCCTCTATTCAAGACGCGACACCTTGCATCTTCGTAGGATTCTTTAATCATAGCTATGATCTTATCTGGAATACCTCTCCTACGCAAATCCCAAACCCATTTCGGCTGACTGCTCCAATATTAGCCGTAGGGTATTTTTGTCGTCGGTACAAGACGACCCTTTACGGAATCCAGCCTGATAGACTTCGAGAGTGCTCTCCACAACAACACTAATCCTATTGAGAATTATCTTAGCCATGATTTTCGATACGGCAGTAAGTAGACATATACCACGCCAATTACCACAATCCCCAAGGTTGCCCTTCTTCGCAATTTTCACAATGACGCCCTCCTTCCATTCAGTCGGATATCTTCCTTCATTCCACACCTCAGTAAAGAGTGGGAGGAGTATATCGGCTGTTATTTCCAGGTCCGCTTTGAGGAGTTCGGTTGGTAGTCCGTCTATACCTGGGGCTTTCCTTCCCGCTATTGACTGAATAGCGGAAACTATCTGTTCCTTATCAGGGGGATCGTCCCCAATAGAGGATTGTTGCGGTTGGATGTTTGGTAGTTGTTCTGTTTCTGAAATATCTGAAATATCTCTTTAAAATATCAGAGAAGTATTCCTTCCATCGCCGCAACTGGTGTTCACTCATATTAAGGAGAGTTTCGTTGACATCTCTCACCAGGTGGTTGGCGGTGAAATTCCTGTTCGTCAACTGTTTCATGATTTTAAATAGTGAACCCATAAGTGACATAGTTTATTCAGGCAATTGAGACTACTTCCTCAAAAATCGTCGAGAAAGTGGAGAAGCTTGTTCTCGAAGATGTTTCTTTACAGAAGAAATAAATCGTAAAAATGGTTGAAGTATCAGACACAACTATTTTGAATATCCTCCACGATCATCTCGGCATGTCTAAAGTCAGCACGAGATGGGTACTGAGAATGCTCTCAGCGGCTCTGAAAAAGCAGCGCGTCGAGTGTTCACGCGAGTTTTTGGACCTATGTAGCGAGAACAGGGATAACATTTTGACCCGGATTGTTACTGGATACGAAACTTGGGTTCATCATTATGAGCCTGAATCAAAGCAGGAGTCAATGAAGTTGCTCTGTAAAGGCGCTCACCCCCGAAGAAGTTTGAGGTCTCACAATCCGCAGGAAAAATCATGGAATTCAAAGCGGGTTTTGATGATCGACTATGAAGAAAAAGGATAAAATATCACTGGGGGATACTATGCCAAACTGCTACAAAAATTAAAAGATGCCATCAAAGAAAAAAGAAGAGGAAAATGAACTCGAAATGGGTTTTTTTTTGAACGACAACACACCTGTTTACAAGAGCCACGTTGCAATGGCTGCTCTACAGAAATGCGGCTACGGAATATTAAAGCACTCTCCTTATAGTCCAGATCTGGCCCCTTCCGATTACTATTTGTTCCCAAAACTAAAGAAAGAACTTCGGGGAAGAAAATTTACCAAAGATGAAGAGGTGAAGCCGGCAATTTCAACCTATTTTGAAAGCCTTGCTAAATCATTTTTTTAGAAGGCATTAATAAACTTTGTGAGAGATGTGATAAATGTATTAGGCGTAAGGGAGAAATATTGAAAAGAAAAAATAATAGCTTGATTAATTTTACCCCGCTTCCCTGTCATTCCACGAAATTTTTGACCTTTCCTCGTGTATAGGTGGATCTGTAGAGATTATTATTAGTTCTTATACAATGGCGCTACAGCCCAAATCGGACCTTGGCCTCCTGACATTCAGGTTCCTTAACACTTTTCATTACTTATTGTGGAAGGGTTGTTAGAACATTTCCCTTTATACGAATTTCTCATTTTCGTAGATTGAGGTGTCTAAAGTATATCCAAGCAGGCAATGTGTTGGAATTATATATTGCATCGACCGGGATTTGAATTGCAAACCTTCGCATTACAAATCCAACACGCTACCCACTAGGCTACACCCTAGCTATTATTATTAGTTGATGTATTGAAATTGATCGAAATTACACTTTTGTGTGGGCGGAGGTAAAAGGGGTTAACGGATTTGTTTTAAATTTTATTACGTATTTAAAATTTTACGTAAGAGTTGAACCCCGCGCACTTTCGGGGCGAAGCGTGGTCTGTCCGTCTAGCCCCTTGAAGAGGGGTCGTGGGCGCCAGTGGTCCAGATGTAGACCACGCTTCTTCCGTCTTTCGCGTCCAGGCCGAACCACGAGCCCAGAGGCGGTACTTCACGGAAAAGAAAAGGGAAAAAGAAAAAAAAATATATACAAAATCCTATTTCCCTAACTACCTGTACTTATCTTATAACAATTGCTTGATTATTTCTTTTTACTGCTGACGACTGCGATGACAAACCTCTCCAAATTTCGCTTATAAATCGTCTCTCCAACTTCTACTTTTCGATCCTCTATGCTTGATTTTCGAATCGAAAATTTCCAAAATATCGGAAATTTATCGGCTCATGCCACGTTTTTTTGATTTGATGTACTTTTCGTTTTTCTTTATATTTCTCGTCTGCCGAATCGAAAATTTCCAAAATATCGGACATAAATCGGCTTATGCCACGTTCTTCGATTTGATGTATTTCTCGTTTTTCTTTATTCTCTCCAATCTTCTCGTTATTCTTTTTTACCTTTTTTACTCATCTACAACCTTCTCCCCGACTAATTTTTTCCAACTCTCCTCTTTCTTTTTCCTTGTCTCCTTTTTTAAATATATTTTCCTATCTTGTCAAAGTGAACACAAATCCTACAGTAGATATAATTAAAATTTGAACTATTACTTTCCAGCTATCGTTTTTTTTTATTTTTCTTTGCCAAAACATATCGTTAACGAGTGCAACAACCGGTACGGTATTGTCAGACACAGCCACGCGAGGTGTCGGCCTAACCGTAGTCAAGAAGATGTTAAAATCGCAATTTTCTCTGGGCTCTCATTCAACACTATCTCTCTACAATTAAAACTACGTTACGATGAAACCGTAACAATTTCTTTAAAAGTACTAAATTTCAAGTTCATAGCTTTTAATATTTGTTGATAATTGATTTATCAAAAATGGTCAAAATAGTAAATAGACCAGTCAATATCTTGAACTTTCGTGTATTTAAAAAAAAAATAATTTCAATTTTAAAATATCTGCCCAAAAAGTCGGGCGCACTTTATTGTTCTTGGGGCAAGTTGAGGATGCGTGGGAAGTCAATATGCAGGTTAGGGTGGATAAGAAGGACTAAGTGAATCGGGGTTCTATGACAGCGCTGTTTAGAACTATTTAACACTTAACCGCGATTACGATCAATAGCTGCAGTAAATTTTTTTTTTTTTTTTTTATTATAATAATTCAAGTTTTATTTTAACACAATTTTTTTTTGAACATTTTAAATATTGAACTACTCCCCCTTGTAAGAATAATTCTTGTGGTAGGGGTGAGGAGTAATGGCTTACAGATTAAAAATGATGACGCTATATGGAGATACAATTATTATGACAAACAAAATATAAGTATGTAAATAGTAGGTATTACAAATGTAAATAAAGAAAAGAACAAAAGAACACTCGAAAGTATCAGAAAATTCGCTTTGATTAGCCCGAATAATACAATTTCTTGATATTAGATTTAAAAATGGCCAGATTCCTACTCTCTTTAATTGTACTTGGTAGATCATTAAAAAATTTGATCCCAATGTAAGTATAGTGGCATTGACCTATATATGATTTCCGCTTTGGCAACAGTAATTCAGTACGACTACCACCTCTAGTGTAGTTTGAATTAACTTTAATTACTCCATTTGTATATTCTTTGAAAATTTGGATATTTGTTATGAGTTTAAAAACATTCTTAATGCAGAGAACAGACAACAAGGGAAATAAGCTATTTGTTGGAAATCTTACCGGTTTGTGCAATAGGATTTTTATAAGTAATTTTTGCATAATCTCTAATGGTTTTATTATTGAAGGTGAGGCTGACCCCCAGGCTATAATACCATACTGAATTACCGAATGGATGATAGCAAAATAAAAAGATCTTATTGCAACTCTGGTTAAAAAATTTCTTACTTCGAAACATATTGGTATTAGTTTTTTTAATCTAGCTATCACATTTTGTATCTGAATATCCCATTTGAGATGCTGATCGAAGATTACCCCTAAATATTTTGAATGAGTTACTTTTTCAATCTGCTGACAGTGACAGTTTGAAGAACAGTTACTTGAATGAATGCACAAAGCTAAATTGGTGGGTTGTCCAAATTTGTTTGGAGAAAAGGTGATGTAGTTAGTTTTTTGTGTATTTAATGTCAATATATTAAAATTCATCCAATCTTTTAATAGTAATAGACTGTAATTAGCTTTAACACTTACGCCTTCCCAGGTATTATCCTCAATGAAAAGAATTGTGTCATCAGCATATGAGATAAGTTGGCCGTCTATGTTTTGTGAATGTAGATCGTCAACGTATAGTAAAAATAATATAGGCCCCATAACAGTCCCCTGTGGTACACCAAAATCAAAAGTCAGCTCGTTGCTTAGAACATTATTTATTTTAACTACTTGTGTTCTTTTTGTAAGATAGCTTAATATCCAATCTATTAATGATTTATTTACATTCATTTTATGAAGCTTGCAAATAATTTTTGTGTGTGGAATCGAATCAAAAGCTTTGGCTAGATCTAAAAAAACAGCACAAGATTTCAACCCTTTATCTAAAGCCAAGGCGATATATTTACTCAAAAGTGCAATGGCATCATGAGTACTGCGATTCGCTCTAAAACCAAATTGGTTATTTGCCAACAATTTTTTTTCTTCTATTTCAGTAACAAGTCTTATTTTGGCTATTTTTTCAATTAGTTTTCCTATATTAGAAATGATAGATATTGGACGATAGTTAGTAATGAGCTCTTTATTTCCTGCCTTGAAGATAGGAGTTATTATTGCCTTTTTATATATATCAGGAAACAGTCCTGTCTTAAAACTAAGGTTTATTATGTGACAAAGGGGCTTTGTGATATAAGTGCTAATATGTTTGATGCATTCAATTGTTAATCCGTCAAACCCAGGAGATGTTCCTCCACCCATTTTTGCAATAACCAAGGCTATTTCTTCTTCCGTCACTACATCAATGTTTGAACTATTTGTAGTTATATATGTTTCAGTTTGCGTAGTATTTATACTATTTATTATATTTTTTGCTAAATTACTTCCCACATTTGTATAATATTCATTATAAATATTTGCAATTTTTTTAGCGTTATTGTTAACATCTAAAACCTCACCCATATGGTTTATTCTTTCCAGATTTGCATTTTGTCTTTTATTCCCAATAGCTAAATTGATTGTTTTCCATACCTGTTTTCCATTATTTCCAGCTCCTTGTAACATATTCTCAAAGTATTGATATTTAGTTTTTTTGATAATATAGGTCAATTTAGTGCGATATTTTTTTAAGTAAGATTTTAGTTTATCGTTGTTAGGGTTTTTTCTTAAGGCTTTGCTTAATCTATCTCTTCTTCGGATTGATGTTATGAGACCCTGTGTTATCCAAGGACTCAATTTCACAAATTTTGGCTTCGCAATATTACTTGTTATCGTACTATCCTCTATTACTTCCCCTAGAGCATAATGAAAATTATTCGCGCAGTGGTTAACATTATTTAAAGATAATACATTATTCCATGTAAGTAATTTGATTTTTTCAGTAAGTAGATTAAAATCTACTTTTTTTTTAAAACCAGTATTACTATGTTTTCTTATACAAGATCGGAGATTCGTTTGTAGAGCTAAAGTTATGCTCTTATGATCAGTGATATTTGTCTCAATGATGGCAGATTGTACTTTACTAAAAGTATTCTGTTTTATTTTTACAAAAATATGATCAATACAACTTCGCTCTCTAGTTTCAGAATTAATAACTGATATTAAACCATTTCCATTTAGAACATTAACATAGTCATCTCGTTCTCTAGTTGTCGTTGCAATTAGATCAATATTGATATCGCCTGTGAATATTATATTATCCCCCTTAACACTGTGAAATAATCTTTCTAATTCTATATTAAAAGTGTCTGCGCAAAAGCTAGGCGATCTATATATTGATATTAATTTAAAATATATATCATTTTCAGTACAAAAATGTAATATAAGGCAAGTAGCACCACTAAAATTATATTCCTCACTATTTATTAATTTTAGACTTTTTTTTAAATAAACCACTACGCCATTGTTCTGATTGATATTATTCATTGAAAGAAGTCCCGTATAACCTGGCAGCTCATAGCTCCGCAAACTGTTAGGGTTCCAACATTCTGATAGAACAATAATATCAAAAGCATCGAAAACCGAGAAACTAACTACCAAGTTAGCAAAATTTTTTCTAATGCTTCTGATATTAGTGTGAAACAGGCTAATACTATTGTTCACACCTTTAATATTTTGTTTAAATTCATCTGCACTATCACATATTAACTCTTCACAAATATCCAAATCATCTATCGCGTTAAAAAGATCATTAGCCATTTTGATTTAATTCTTCGTTACACAATTTAAATATGCATGTAACATTTAGCTGATAAAGGTTCTTTAAATTTAAGCGGTATAAATGTATATATAAAGTGAGTAGGCTACGGTTAATTTGAGATAATATGACATTATTTAGATTATTTTGTATAAATTTCGAGTGTAGTTTCAGTTCTAATATGAGTAAATGTAATTTGAAATTTTGTAGTTTTAGGTTATAATATTTGTGTATAGTGGAATGTAATATTTGTAAATATAATGAAAAAAAATTAAATTTTATGAAACGAAAACTTTGTGAATATAGTTGGAAATTATAAAATTTTGAAATGTTTAGAAACAATTGTTTAATTTTTAGTTTAAAAAAGAGAGATCAGTTTCTGACCTAATGGATATAGCTTTTTCTCCATCTTTCTGTCGGCAAAAAATTCTTCCATCACGGGTCCAAGTGTATTTATAATTACAATTATTTGCTTTTGTTTTCGTCTTCCACAAGAGCTGTCTATTGTACGGGGTGAGACATTCATTAACGTAAAAAGTAAATCCTTTTGAAACAATCTTCCTGTGTTTGAGTAATTCTTTCGCAGATGTTTTAGAATCGAATTCGACGACAATACAGGAACTCTTGCCATCCTTCTTCCTTCGTCTAAACGCACGAAGAATGTTCTTGGCAATCGGAAAATTTTCAGAGTTAAGCACTTCTCGCACAATATTTGTGGTATCCTCGTTCTTAGATTCATCGATTCCGCGAAGTTCAACTTTCGTTTCTAAATCCTTTTGTTCTAGAGAGTTAATTTTAGCTTCCAATAAACATATTTTAACTTCTTTCTTTTGACTCTCCGTTTCCAGTAACATTAGTGTTGTTTTAATTGTTTTCATTTCGTCAATTAATCCTTTTAATTGGTTTGTAGCCAGTTGTTGTTGTGCCGCGAGAAAGTTATTACTTTCGATTATTTCTTCCATTTTCTTCAAAAGTATTTCATAGTTTCCGCTTTTGTTTGGTGCACTGAGGGTGTTTTCCAATTGGGAATCTTGCTTGGATTTTTTTTGACATTTTTTACACTTCCACGACTTTAATTTAATATGGTCTTTAAGAAAAGATATCTCAACAGCATTAAGGCCAGAGCACTTATCATGAACAATAGAAGAACATACACAGCATACTACAAAGTCCTTATTTCCGCGTTGCACGACTTCTTTGCATTCACTGCAATTCAACATTTCTTATTATTATCTTTTCTTTTTTCTTTGATGTGGGTATTATGTATTGAGCTTCGCAATCAAATTGCTACAGCAATCCCTTTTAATGGGTTATTAAAAATTTTCAAATATCAGGTATCTTAGGAGAACTGTGAATATCCAGGCAATACAGCGAAAGAGCGGCTACTATGCAAATTAATAATGTAATTAGTTTTTTAGAATATTTGAAGAGACAAATTTATTAGTAAAAATTCCGTCCGCTGACGTTTAGGTTTCAAGGCGTACATATTGTTGCGAGCTAGGGGTTCGCCGGGATTTCAAGTAAAAGCACAATTCGTTTAAAAATAAGTGACAATTTATTTATTCGCACTTTAACTTAATTCGCACTATATGGCACTACCGCCGCGTACTTTTCTATCACTTTCACTGGTTCGCGTCTTCCATAAATAAAAGTCGCTGAATAAATGAACTGCTCGCTGAAAGCTTTCGCGCTTTTATACATTTTATGACAGTTCTCGAAGCTTCCTTCAGTGTGTATGTGTGAACTATGTGTGGACAGTTCTCGAAGCTTCCTTCGGTGTGTATGTGTTATACTGGAAAAGCTCTAGATCTTTAATTGCAGCTTTCTACATAATGGAGTATACTCTTCTTCTAAAATGGCGCTACAGCCCAAATCGGACCTTGGCCTCCTGATATTCAGGTTCCTTAACTTTTTTTTTTATTACTTATTGTGGAAGGGTTGTTAGCCCTTCGCGCAATCCTCTTTCTACGAATTTTTCATTTTCTTAGATTGAGGTGGTGAGGAAGCAGGCAATGTGCCGGAATTATATTTTGCGCCGGCCGGGATTTGAACTCACGACCTTCGCATTACAAGCCCAACACACTACCTACTAGGCTATACCCTAGCTAGTGTGGAGTATACTGTTCTACATAATTCTTGTCTATTCGAGAGAGATCGAGTTGCGGGGTTGCCAGATCTGCATGTAACATTACCGTCTCCTTAGTCTCTGTTCGTCCCGAACAGAGTCGTTCACTCCATCAATGGCACCATGGTACTTTGTTAGTCGGTCGAGATGTACCACTTTCATTTTAGTACGAGGTTTATGATGTAGCTGAATCCGATAGACGATATCATTTAACCGGTTGATGATCTGGTAAGGGCCTTCGCAATTGCGCTGTAGTTTCGGCGATCTGCCCTTCTGTCATTTGGGATTGTATAACCAAACCAAATCGCCCTCTTGGAATCCTGATGAATTCGCTCGTTGATCATACCTCATCTTCATGTGGTCGGTCGCCAAATCAATTTTATCCCTGACTAGATTATAAATTGTATTTAGTCGACATCGAAGATCCGAGACGTAATCATTGGCATTGGTTGGTTGGTCTGGTGGCACTCCAAACATTAGTTCCGCAGGGACTCGAATATTTCTTCCGAAAAAATGACTCGGGAGGGAGTTTCTAGTTTCTCCTGTTGTTGAATGTACCGATGTTCTGTAGGCCATTAAAAATAGAGGGATGTGCTGATCCCAGTCCTGTTGCCTCTCGCTGGACGAGTTTGGATAGGTTTGAGTTCAATGTTCTATTGAAACGTTCCACCATTCCATCGGACTGTGGATGTAATGCGTTGTCCTGGTTTTGTTTATTCCCAGCATTTGGCACACGTGTTTGAATATTTGAGATTCAAAATCGTGCCCTTGATCGGAGTGTAGTTCACGTGGAGCTCCAAATCTGTTCACCCAGTTGGTAACAATTTGTTCTGCGACGGTTACTGCTTCTTGGTTTGGAATTGCGTAAGCTTCAGGCCACTTGCTGAAATAATCAATGACCACTAGAATGTAGCGATAACCATTTTCTGATTCCGGAAATGGTCCAGCAATATCCAAAGCAATTCTCTCGAATGGGACTCCCACGTTGTATTGTTGCATTTCTCCCTTTGATCTGCGTTCTGGGCCCTGACTCGATGCACACGTAGTACATTTACGGCACCAATTTTCGACATCATCTCGGAGATGGATCCAATAGAACCTTTCTCGTATCTTTGCCAAGGTTCTATTTACACCCAAATGCCCACCGGAGGTACCTCCATGATATTCCTTCAAAACCTCCTCGACTTTAGAATGCGGGACGATGGTTTGCATGTGATACGATTTTCCGTCAGCGTTTTCCCATTTCCGTTTTAATAATCCGCCGTCTAGCTGAAGGGAGTTCCATTGTGCCCAATAACACTTTAAGGTTTCGCTGAATTGGGAGATGTCTTTCCACTCAGGCCGTTTCATTTCGTCCTTCCATGCCATGATCGGTGAAATATCTGGATCTTTACGTTGGGCATCTTCCAGTTCTTGCTGATTCCATCCATTCTTTGGTTCGGTCGTTATCCTCTGAATAGTTTCTCCGGCTTCTTTTCCTTCTACGCGGTGACAATGCTTGCAGTTCGGTGGACAAGGACAACGTGAAAGCGCATCGGCATTACCGTGGATTCTTCCTCTTCGGTGAACAATTTCAAAATCGTAGGATTCGAGTCTTTCTATCCATCTGGCTACTTGACCTTCGGGGTTCTTAAACTGAAGTAGCCATTTAAGCGATGCGTGATCCGTTCGAAGAAGGAACTTTTGACCATAGAGATATTTGTGAAAATGTTTTGTTGCTTCTACAATGGCTTATAGCTCTCGGCGAGTTACGCAATAGTTCCTTTCTGATTTTGAGAGTACTCGGCTGTAGTATGATAGCACTCTCTCCTGCCCGTCGATCTCTTGTGATAGTACTGCTCCGGTACCGACATTGCTGGCGTCAGTGTCTATGATGAAACCGTGACCTGGTTTTGGATACGCCAGAACTGGGGAGTCGCAGAGTTGGTCTTTTATTTTCTCAAATGCTTCCTGGCACTGTTGACTCCATGTAAATGGCTTTCCTTTTTCTGTAAACTGATGCAGACATTTCGCTGTGTTGGCAAAGTCTTTTACGAATCGACGGTAATATGTCGCTAAGCCTAGGAAGCTGCGCAACTGGTGTTTATCACTCGGAGTAGGCCAATTTTTCACCGCCAGTATCTTTTCCAGATCCGTCTTTACACCATCAGCTGAGACGATGTGACCCAAATACTTGACTTCTGGACTAAACAAAGTGCACTTTTTCGGACTCAGCTTTAATTTTGCCGCTCGCAGTCGCTGGAAGACTTCTTGTAGATTTTTTAGATGTTCCTTGAATATTTTGCCGATAACGATCACATCATCCAGGTAAACGAGACAAGTTTTCCAACTCAGGCTATCTACCTTTTTATCTATCTCCACTTGCCAGTAACCACTTTTCAGATCCAACGTTGAGAACCATTTAGCATCAGCCAGGGTGTCCATGATATCGTCGATTCTAGGTAGTGGATAGTTATCCTTTTTCGTAGTATCATTTAGTTGCCTGTAGTCCACACAAAAACGGGTACTGCCGTCCTTCTTCTTTACCAGCACTACTGGCGATATCCACGAACTCTTTGATTCTTCGATGATTCCTTGATGCTCCATAGTTTTGACCATTGAATTGACTTCTCCTTGTTTCGCTAATGGTACTCTTCTTGGAGGTTGACGTATCGGTGTAGCACTTCCGGTATCTATACGATGCTTCACTAAGTTTGTTCTGCCATAGTTGTCATCACCGGTGGAAAAGACGTCGCTGAATCTTTCGATTAGATCTACTGGTTGCTTGTGTTGTTCTCCTCTAAGGTTGCTTGACTGAAGAAGTGTTGATGTTACATTGTCCTTTCTTCTTGGCTTATTTTTAGAGGGTACGTCATGTGGTTCTGCCTTGTCGATACTCGTCACCGCCGATATTGGTTCACAGCTGCCAATTATGTCTCCTTTCTTTACGCTGGTAATGCTGTCCGAAACATTGAGGACTCTTATTGGTACCATCATCTTCTCAATTCTTTTTACGAGCGTTTTTCCTAGTATTAGACTTCGTAATGCAGGTGTCGTTTCAGGTTCTATGAGGTAGAATCGGTGGTTCCCGGGATCACCATCGAGCTCTGCCCAAATAACATTCTCAGATGACTTCGCATAATATAACTCGCAGCTTTGTTGTATTGGAGGATGTTATTTCCATCGGGATTTCAATATTCCGCCACTTCGTTATTCATTCTCCTAAGTCCAGCTGGATACCGTGTGGTTTCAGAAAATCCATTCCAAGAATACACTCATCGGTAATGTCAGCTACCACGAATATAAGCGAGAAGGTCAAATCCCCAGCTATTTCTCCATAAACCGTTGTACTTTCTCCTGTAGCAGTGCGAAGTGCGTACTTCTTGGTGTTGTGAAGCCAAGTACGGTCTACTAGGTCAGATCTTAGCACTGACCGTGTGACGCCTGTGTCAACTGTTATGATGCAGTTTAATTTGCCGACTCGACCATTCATGCATAAATCGTTTTCACTATGATGTAGTCGAGAAACTGCGATGATGGTTCCGGGGGCGTCGATTCTACCAGCCAACTTCTGAAGTTGGCCTTCACTCGTTTCCCGGACTGTCATTAGGCGAAGCGTGCTCTCGTGACGGTTCGCCCCTTCCTCCCCTTTGCTTAGCAGCGCAACCGGAACAATAGTTGGTCGCTTTTCTGGGTTTACGGCAGTCGCGTCTTAAGTGTCCTGCCTGTCCACGATTTCAGCATCGGGGGGCACCAGATCCTTCGCTCCGCTTAGTGTACTCTGTTTTCTGACACACACACTCTTCTGCTATTTCTCCGACTCGATAGTTACTCCGCGAGCTTTGCTTGGCAGCTTCGAACGTCAGCCCATATACTAGGGCTTCGCCAATCGTTTTCTTACCTGCCAATTTTAACGCCTGTTGCAGCTCTCTGTCCTGTACAGCATTGTTAAATGCGAAAACAGCTGTATCGTTGCGTTGCTTTGTTTGCGGATTGGGAAGCGATAATAGTGTGAGTCGTTCAATATCGCGAGCCAGCTCTTGAAATGTTTCACCATTCTTTTGGGTTCGGTTGTACAGTTGTGTTTTGTAGATCTCTCGCATGTGGTCACTGCCGTAATGAAGATCCAATGTCTGGACTAACATTGAAAAATCTTGTTGTTGCTCCTGCGGAATCGTTTGAAGAACCTCTGCTGATGGACCTCTTAGCGCCAATATAAGAGCCGTTCTTCGTTCCAGATCATTTCAATGATTGTTTCTTGCGGCAGCCTCAAATTGGGTCTTATAAATAGCCCACGGTGTTTGTCCATCGAAGATTGGAGCTTTGAGACCCTTGTGCGTAACGTGTTCTGTCTTGATGACTCCAGCCGCTTTCACGTTATCGAAGTCCCGTTTTTGGCGTTCGACTTCTTCTACAATCCCGGATGTCTTTTCCGTAATTTGTTCTTCGAAGATTCGAAGTTTCTTCTCTACGTTTTCTTCTATTGCCTTACCCATGATGTCTATTTTATTATTTTGCAGCTCCAATTTTTGGTTGAGGTCCTTTGAGGTCTGGTCTAATTTTTCATTAAGGTCCGCTGATAGCTGACTTTGTTGGTCTAATTTCTGAATAATGCCCGCTTATTGTTGCTCTAATTTCTGATTAATGTCCGCAGATTGTTGATCTTATTTCTGATGCATGTCCGTTGTCACAGCTGATTGTTGTTTAATTCCACTGATTGTTGCTCTAATTTCTGATTAATGTCCGCAGATTGTTGATCTAATTTGTTTATCATTTGTTGCATTAACTGTGCTAGAGCATCCGATGTACCAGAACACTCCTTTTCACGAGCTTCTTCGATTTGGAACTCAAAACTATCTGCATTCTCACCCTGAATCTCAAGTATCTCGATCATACGGCTGACAAGTTCAGACTTATCCCCTGTCTACCCAGCTCTTCCTTCATCTCCGTTAATTTTAAATCCTTTAGATAACGCGGCATTTTCACTACCGATTATTTCAAGTTTTTCCGCGATTCGAATTCACTTAAATCTTACTTCACTAATTAAAGTCACTGTTCACTAGAGCACTCGAGAATATTCGATTTCACAAAATTTTCACTGTCCGTTCGAGAATTTTAGCTTCACTTTTTCACTCTCACAAAATTCTCACTATCCGTTCGAGAATTTTAATTTCACTTTTTGACTCGCGATTGTTAGCCCGAATTTATCCTTGAAATCCCACTTCTGACACCAATTGTTGCGAGCTAGGGGTTCGCCGGGAATTCAAGTAAAAACACAATTCGTTTAAAGATACGTGATAATTTATTTATTCGCACTTTAACTTAATTCGCACTATATGGCAATACCGCCGCATACTTTTCTATCACTTCCACTGGCTCGCGTCTTCCATAAATAAAAGTCGCTAACTGATCTGCTCGCTGAAAGCTTTCGCGCTTTTATACATTTTATGACAGTTCTCGAAGCTTCCTTCAGTGTGTATGTGTGAACTATGTGTGAACAGTTCTCGAAGCTTCCTTCGGTGTGTATGTGTTATACTGGAAAGATCTCATGTAACAATATAATCAATATTTCAACCGTTTATTTATAGGTTTGATGGGCGTTGAGCAATAGAAGGGGTGGGTTGATTTTAGTAATTTCTTTTTTTTTTCAATTTACATTAAACACCTCGGACAGGTTAGGGCTCCTCTTCGGTACATAACAGTTCTGGTTCGAATTATTATTTTTCCTTTATGTAAATCAAATGGATGCAAAGTTTGAACTCTGTATCTTTTATTAGAGCACAAGAAAATTACTCGAACTTTCGACATTTTGGCTCGCCACCTTCTTCGCCCTCCAACTTAAAAATTATTCGATTTTTAGCTTAGTTAGTCATGAACCGCGAAAAAAACCCAATTTTAAAACATAAAAGAATTATGATTGAGCGTAAAGCCCAATCATATGATACTCTAGATGAAATTCCAAAGAGTTCAATGTACCGGAAAATATGTCACCTCCAATTCTTTTAAATAATTAATAGTGACTTTTGTATGGGAGGTGGTAGAAGCAGAGGAGGAAGGGTTCTTAATTTTTGGATATGACACCTAATGTGGTATGCAAAATATTTCGTGTAGCTTTCATTATTTTCAATTGGACATAGTTTTCCTGAAATTGAGGCATTCGTATGGGAGGTGGCAGAGGAAGTGGAGCGTTTAAGATGATTTTGAAACTGCTTTTCATCATCCCTATCATCATCCTTATCATCACGCTTTGATTCAATTTCAAATTTGATAGTTCTAATATATTCGAAGGAGAAATGCTTTTCTTGAATTTATAGTACAGATATTTGTATGGGAGGGGGTAGAAGGAGTGAAGAGGAGCTGATAATTTTTTTTTAACATTTACTGCAATTATTAAAAAACAAATTCTGACAAAATTTTAAGTTTATACTTTTCTAGTTTTAATGGAAATCGATATAATGCACTTAAGAAAAATTATACATTTGTATGGGAGGGGGTAGAAGGAGTGTACGGATCAAAACACATTTTTTTTTCTTTATTGCTATTTCTATTTTTATACTTTGTGCGAAATATCAAGCTGATAGCTTTAACAGTTTCGAAGAAAAATAATTTAATTTAAATTTCAAAATTTCGTGAAATTTGTATGGGAGGGGGTAGAAGGAGTGAGGTGAAGTTGATAATTTTTTTAATGCTGATTGGAATTATAATAAAATTAATTCTGGCAAAAATTCATTTTTATAACTTTGCTAGTTTCAATGAAAATCGGAAAATTGCATTTTTCAAAATTATGCATTTGTATGGAAGGGGGTAGAAGGAGTAACGGGATCGGATGAATATTCAGTCATATTAATGACATCTATTTCATAATACTTTAAGCCAAATTTCAAGTCGATAGCTTAAATAGTTTCAAAGAAAAATCAATTTCTGAAAATTTCGGAATTTCGTGAAATTTATATGGGAGGGGGTAGAAGGAGTGGGGGGATGTGGCCCGTTAACGAACTTAAAGTTTCTTATGGTTTGGTGAATGTTTTCACAGTGCATTTCGAAATGAAAGAAAAGATTTCCGGATTCTACACTGTTACGCTTTATTATTCGTGACGTTTCGGTCTCTGCTGAGATGATAAAGTTTGATAAAGGTCTCAGCAGAGACCGAAACGTCACGAATAATAAAGCGTAACAGTGTAGAATCCGGAAATCTTTTCGTTCATTTCATTAAAGTTTCTTTTTTGCTAAAAATGACACACAACAAATTTCAGCACGATAGCTCAAAGCGTTCGAGAGTTATGCTGTAGACAGACGGACAGACAGCAACTCGGAATCGAAATTTTTGAGCGACAACAAATATTTCTGTACCCTTAGCGGCTCTGTGCCAGCATTATTTCTTAGCGTTACAAACGGTAAGGCAAACACAATATACTCTCAGATTTCATCTAGAGTATAATTATCTGTTTATTAGCTTAATGTCTGTACTCAATTTTGTGGCATAATGGTTTGATATTTTGAAGTGCACCGTTTTTGAAAAGCCATAATTTTCAGTTGTAACTATACCATACTTTATACTGTTATAGTTTAAAATATTCTTCAAATCGCAATTTTTTATCCTGAATTTATCGAGAAATCGTATTAATTTTTAAATTTTTCGACTCTTCCTGTCCCTACTCCTAATAATCACGTTCCACCCGTAAGGTCGATTACGATAGAGCGATACTTCGCCTGTATGATCCTAAAATATGAACAATTTGTTTTGAGATGTAACGGTTAAAAATATTGAAAAGTGCATCGTGTTTGCAAAACGCCCCATTTTCAGCTACTACTGTAACATACAAATGTTTTTTATACTTCTCTAGTATATTGTTTTAAGCTAAATTATTGTTTTGTCTAATGCAAAACGAGGGGACACAAAAACCCAAACAACGGTCGATTTTACTTTATTATTCTAATAATAAAGTATTGTGATCGACACAGGAAAAAAAAATTTGGTATCCTGAAATTTGTGTTTTCGCGTTTCATGACTAAATTAGCCTAACAATACAAAAAAAAAACAATCCGTCCCGCTGTACGCCGTACATATGGACTCATATCTCCGAAACCGTTAAAGGTAAAATGTTCGTATTTGGGTGAATTGTTGATTCGGTAAGCGAGCTCTATTTTCTAAATTTTGGGTGGTGTTAGGTGGAAGGGGGAGGCGGGGAGAAGGAAAAAGTCAAAAACTACACTTGCTAATATCTCCACCACGAATGCAGATAGGAAGTTGAGAATCAGTAGAGATATAAGGAGGGTTGTGGGACAAACTTTAAAAATAATTTAATTTTTTTATCCATTGGCGCCCGAAAAAGGGGGGGGGGGTAAAAACAAATTGTCGGCAGAATTGTTTTTTCAAATGATTATATCTTCGAAATTACTTACCATAAAAAAATCATATTTTGCGACTATTAAGGTGGCATATAGTTCCATCGGAATCAGCTTAGAGATTGGCTAATTGTTGTAAGGGGAAGGGTCAGGGGGGTGCGAAGAAAAACACTTAAAAATGAATATCTCAACTATCTCTTATGTATGTAATTGAAACTTAAAACGTATATTAAGCTATATAAGGAAAATATAAAAAAAATATAACATGTTGAAATAATAGTAGTGGGGGAAAATGGGGAGCATTTCAAAAATGGCGCACTTTTCAAAATTACAAATCCTTATATCTGTCAGATTGTAGAACTATATAGTGGTTAATTTTGATAAAAATTGTAAGTTGGGAGGTGTAAAGGGAGGGAGGTGACAAGCAAAAATGTCGAAAATTTTGAGTGATTTTTTTAGGGCGTGAAAGGTACAAAGTTTAAATTTTGCATGTAGATACATCTATTTAATATTCATAGAAAAATAATAATAACTTGATCCATAATTGTTATAAACCGAGCCCCCCGTCTAACGTGCACAAGGTGTTTCATGTCCATTGAAAAAAACACATAAACTGAAAATTTTTGAGTGAAATTGCTGGTCGTAAATAGGTCTAACTGAAAAGTATACAGATTGTCGTAACTAGGCCTAACGGAAAAATATACAGCCACACACAATTTGTTTTTGCGAAATGCATTTTAAAAAAAATCCCTAAATATACAAAATATTAAGTGGTTGAAAACCTTTAAAACTTCTACCCCCTCCAATTTGAAATTTTGCATAAAAACTTTTAAAAATTGTTGAAATAAAATTGCATCAAAAGTTTTGAGATCGCACCTGTCCTTCTACCCCCTCCCATACAAAAGTATGATTTCGACCATTATTAAGAAATCAATTATCACCTAACTATTAAAAGCTATCAATTTGAAATTTTGCATAAAAAATTACAAAAATAGTTGAAATGAAATTACGTTAAAAGTTTTGAAAACGCGCTTGCCCTTCTACCCCCTCCCATACAAAACTATGATTTCGACCAATTTCATTAAATCAACTAATAACCAACAAACAAAAAGCTATGAACTTGAAATTTTGTAAAAGCACCTTACAAGAGAAACGAAATAAAACTGCATATTAAATTTTGCGATTCCCCTACCTTCTCTACCCCCTCCCATACAAATGTTCGATTTCGTGAATGTAAAATACACCGAATTTTATGAAAATTCTATGCAACTTCATCTATGAAACACATTCTATACTTAGAATATTGGAGCAATCAATTAAAAAGCTTTTAGCATCCACCCACCCTTACTATTACCCCTCATAAAAACCCAAACTTGCTGAAACGAATGAAATATTGTTAAATTGACAACAGCCCTGCCCAAGAACTCCCTTTCATTTAGTCTTGCCTAACTATTCTAACCTTCATATTGACTTTCCACTCGTCCGCAACTTGTCCCAAGAATAATAAAGTTTCGCCCGACTTGTTGGCAGTTTATTTATACTCTGGCTGAAACCTGAGAGTATTAAAAGTTTGCTTTAAAATTTGTAACTCCAAAAAATATTGCACACACAGAACGCCAAGGATATAGAAATATGTGAGGTAGCTCAAAATTCTCAAAACCGGATGTCCGTCTGGATTTTCTCAAAAATAATAAAAGCTACTGATCTGAAATTGTGAACATATTATTTTCATGTTGATGACCTCCCATACCATCGCCTCCCATACAAACTGCACTTTTTTATGAAATACTATAAACCAATTTTTTAGCTCGGGTGTAGCCTTGTGGGTAGCGTGTTGGTCTTGTAATGCGAAGGTCGTGAGTTCATATCCCGATCGGCGCAATATATAATTCCAGCACATTGCCTGCTTGAATATACCTGAGTTACCTCAATGTACGAAAATGAAAAATTCATAGAAAGAGGATGGTTCGAAGGGTTAACAACCCTTCTACAATAAATAATGAAAAATGTTAAGGAACCTGAATGTCAGGAGGCCAAGGTCCGATTTGGGCTATAGCGCCATTGTAGAAGAAGAAACCAAATTACTCAGTACGTATAAAATTAATCGGGCTGAAATTGTACACGAAATATTTATTTGGAATTATTAGTAAGACAGAAAAAAAAGACGATCCCCTGCCATACAATATGACACAATTTCATGACTTTGCAAAAATTCGATTTTCTTGAAAAGTATGGATGCTACTGATCTACAATTTAAAACATGTCAATTGAATGATGCTTATACTCTAGATGAAATCTGAGAGTATATTGTGTTTGCCTTACCGTTTGTAACGCTAATAAATAATACTCACACAGAGCCGCCAAGGGTACAGAAATATTTGTTGTCACTCAAAATCCTCGATTCCGAGTGACCGTCTGTCCATCTTTCTACAACATAACTCTCGAACGCTTTGAGCTATCGTGGTGAAATTTATTCTATATCATTTTTAGCAAAAAAAGAAACTTAAGGTTCCTGAACGGGCAACATCCCATCACTCCTTCTACCACCTCCTACACAAATTTCATGAAATTTAAAAATTTTAAGAAATTGATTTTTCTTCGAAACTGTTTAAGGTATCAACTTGAAATTTAAGGCAAAGTATAGTAATGTGTATATCATTAACATCACAAAATATTGATCCGATCTTTCACTCCTACTATCCCCTCCTATACAAATTTTCAATTTTGAAAAATTCGTTTTTTCGATTTTCATTGAAACTAGCAAAGCTGAAAAGATGAATTTTTGCCACAATTGATTTTATAATAATTGCAATCAGTTTTGAAAAAAATATCAAGTTCACTTCACTCCTTCTACCACCTCCCATACAAATTTCACGAAATTTTGAAATTTCAATAAAATTTTTTTTTTTCGAAACCGTCAAAGCTATTGACTTGAAGTTTTGTGGAAAGTATAATAATATAAAAATCATCGACGACAAATAATTTTCTTTTCATCGGTATACTCCTTCTACCCCCTCCCATACAAATGCATAATTTTTTTAAATGCATTATATCGATTTCCATTAAAACTAGGAAAAGTACAAACTCAAAATTTTGCCAGAATTCGTCCCTTAATTGCAATAAATGCTATCAACTTCTATTCACTCCTCCTACCCCCTCCCTTACAAATATCTATATTATAAATTCAAGAAAAGCATTTCTCCTTCGAACATATGGCAGCTATCGACTTTGAAATTGAAACAAAGCATGGTGATAGGGATGTTGATAAGTAGTTTCAAAATCATCTAAAACTCTCTGCTCTCTGCCATCTCCTATATAAATGCTCTAATTTCAGGCAAACTATTACCAATTTCTTTGAAAATAATGAAAAGTTCAAACTTTAAATTCAGCACGAAACATTTTGCATGCCACGTTCTGTGTCATATACAAAAACTAAAATTCTCCCCCCTCTGCTTCTACCATCTCCAATACAAAAGTCACTATTCGAAAGAATTTTTTCCGGTACATTAAACTCTTTCCTATTTCATGTAGAGTATTAGTAATTCTGCTATGTTTTTAGTTATTTCTAAAAAAGTCATTAAGAACTCCCCACTCCTTTTACCAAATCCCATACAAACTGCACAATTTCACTAAATCCATCTAGCATAATGTGAAAAAATTAGTTCAATGCCGTCAACCCTTCTATCACTCCCCATATAAAATTTCTTAAAATCACAAATTTTTCTGTTTCATCTAAAGTATCGCATGATCGGGCTTTACGCCCAATCGTAGTCTTGTTATGTTTTTTTAAAAACAAATTTTAACACCAATTTTTAAAATCCGTACCCTACAAAAAAAAAATGTTGATCGATAATAAATCAACTAATGACCAACATTTAAAACAAAGAACGTGGAATTTTGTACGAAAACTTTACAAAATAAATTGAAAATTATCGCATCAAAAATTTTGCAATTCACCTTCTTCTACCCCCTTCCATACAAATATATAATTTCATGGATACAAAATACACCAAATCCCTTGGAAATAACTACAGCTATGAAACTAATATACATCGGTTCAAGACACCGGATATCATTTAGCTCTCCGAGTATTTTCTTCGAATTGTTCGAAGGCAGGCATGCGCAATGGCAGATAAAGATATGGAGGAATCGAGAATGCGGATATGGAGGAATCGAGAATGCGGATAGGAGGAATCGAGAATGCGGATAGGAGGAAACCACGTACGGCCTCGTTATCGGTTATAAGGTGAAGTGCGTGTTTCCTAAGAACACGTTGCCCGTGACTATACCTACTAGTGGCCGCAGTACGAGGAGACACGAAAAAGTGATTTTGCTGCACAACGCTCGTCTAAGCAACACTTCCGTTCTTACGAAGAAGCCAAAAATCAGGGCGATTCGTGATCGGCTCAGTTATTTCCACGCAGAATCCGTATGCTGCCAGATATATGGGAAAAGCTGTGGCTAGCGATGGGTATTTCCTTGAATAATAAATATCTAACCGTTTTTGCACAATAAAAGCTAGAATTTTGAAAAAAAGGCTGTTTTCAATTTGTACTCCCAATAGTTTGAAAAATATGCTTATTGCAAGTAGTTTTTCGTTCAACATATTCCCCTTCCGTATCTATACACCGCTGCATACTTGTTTTTATTGTCAAAAGCAGTGCTGCAGGTCAGCAAGTGACACCCTCTTCAGTAAATCTACCGTTTTTGCCTCAATGTCTTTTACAAACTGAAAACGTGATTCCTTTAATGCACATTTAACTTTTGGGAATAGAGGTGCGCTTGCGCGTTTTCTTAATATATATAGATAGTTAGCTACATTTTTATTCAAATGTACTACAAAATTATAAATTCTTATTTGAAAGTACAGTATATGTATTAGTGGTTAAATTAAACAGGGAAAAAAAACTAACTTACTTGTTCCATTTTAAAAACAATTTTAATAAGAATAAATTGCATACATTATTTAAAACTTATTTATTACTGTAATTGGTGGACTGTTCTCCGCCACCGGGTAAATATTCTCTGGAAAAGAGGGAACCATTCTTATTTTGCATTATTCTGCTTGGATCATTATGCGTACTCTTATCTCTATTTCGAGCAGCATTCTTTCTTCCGTATATTGGCTCATAAATATCTGGACTATGATTGTGTTTCTTCTTAATAGGAATATAAACGATGTGCTTTTCTTCTTCAAATTTCGTGGAAATACGAGCAGGACATTCGAGTTTTCGTCGCTTCTTACAAGTCCATCTATACACATCATGTAATTTTTTTTCAAAATGATAAATATATCCATTGACACATAAACTTTGACCGCCTTTGTTGGTCGATATCGTATAAATTTCATCACTCGACCTGTACAAAAATGTATATGAATTTTCAAAAATGTATTACATATATAATCGAAGATTTGAGATTTAGCACAGTTCAAAAAATGAAAATCAAAAAAACCAGAGCAACATTTATACCACGTGCTTTGCACAGTCATTCTCTCTTAAAAACGATATCAAAACAACTTTATTTTACTTTATTATTCTAATAATACGTCGTACGTGTACGCTCAGCGCACATTAACTCCCAAACCCTTGAAGATAGAAAGTTCATCTTTGGGTGGATTGTAGAATCGAAAAATGCTAATTCGATCTCAACCATAGTTCAAGCTAGAAAGCTGAAAATCAACGTACATAGAGACGGGGTTGTGGGACAAACTATACAAATAATTTAATTTGTTTATCCATTGGGGTTCGAAAAGGGCGACTAAAATGAAATTGCCGGCCGAACTTTTATTTCAAATGATTATATCTTCGAAATTACTTACGATCAATTATTCATAGTTTAGGACCGATTAAGTGGCGTACGGATCCACCATATTCAACTTAGAGGGAGGCCACCTATTGTAAGAAGGAGAGTGAGGTGGGGTGCAAAGAAAAACATTGTATTAAGCTATACTAGCGGAAAATTAGAAAAATATATAACTTTTGGACATTATTGTAGCGGGGGGGAATGAGAAGCATTTCAAAAATGGAGTACTTTTCAAAATTTCAAACCGTTATATGTCAAAATCCAATACGGGTATTACGTCACAATTTTATCAAATTGCAGAGGTGTACGACCTATAATTTTGATAAAATTTGTGAGTTGGGAGTAAGGTTCCTCCCCTTGGTGGTGGTGGGCCAAAATGTAAAAGATCAAAGTTTAAATTTTGCACGTGCGTACATCCACTTGATATACATTAAGAAAAAATAATAATTCGAACCAGAACTGATATGTGCCGAAGGGAAGCCTAACCTGCCCAAGGTGTTTCATGCGTATTAAAAATAACACAAAAAATTAAAAATTTTTGATTGAATTTTTAAGCTACAAACATACTTACAAAATTTGTGAAATTCATTTTAAAACATAACAGAACTATGATTGGGCGTAAAGCCAATGCTACTCTAGATCAAATAGGAAATAGTTTATTGTACCGGCTAATATGTCATCTTAAATTCTTTCGAATAGTTAATAGTGATTTTTGTATGGGAGGTGGTAAAAGCAGAGAGGGAGGTTTGTAATTTTTGTATATAACAACGAACGTAGTATACAAAGTGTTTCATGCTGAATTTAAAGTTTGTAGCTTTCATCATTTTGGAGGAAATTGAAAAAATGTTATCTGAATTTTTGACATTTGTATGGGAGGTGGCAGAGAAAGTGGTAGGTTTTGTATAATTTTGAATCTGCTTATCAACATCCTAATCACATTGCTCTGCTACAATTTTAAAGTCGATATCTCTGATATGTTCAAAGTAGAAATACTTTTCTTGAATTTCCGATACAAAAATTTGTATGGGTGTTGGTAGAAGGAGTGAAGCGAAGCCCATATTTTTTTTAGCATTTATTGCAATTCTTCAGGGACAAATTCTGGCAAAATTGTAAATTTGTACTTTTACTTGTTTCAATGAAAATCGATTAAATACTTCTACCAAAATTGAGCATTTGTATGGGAGGGGGTAGAAGAAGTATTAGAATCAAAACCAAGTTTTTCGACATCAGTGACATTTGTAATAGTATACTTTTCTCAAAGTTCAAAGTTCACAGCTTTGACGGTTTTGAAGAAATATAATTTAATGTAAATTCCGAAATTTCGTGAAATTTGTATGGGAGGGGGTAGAAAGAGTCATGTGAAGTTGATAATTTTTCCAAAATTGGTTGCAATTGTAATAAAATTAATTATGACCAAAATTAGTTCTTTTAGCTTTGGTAGCTGCAATGAAAACCGAATAAATGCATTTTTGAAAATTGTGCATTTGTATGGGAGGGGGTGGAAGGAGTAAGGGGATTAGATCAATATTTTTTGACGTTAATATCCAAATCATTATACTATGACCTAATTTTCAAGTCAATAGCTGAAAAGGTTTCGGAGAAAAATCAATTTCTTCAAATTTCGTAATTTTATGAAATTTGTATTGGGAGGTGGTGGAAGGAGTAAGGGGATGTGCCCCGTTCACGAAATTAAAGTTACATTTTTGTTAAAAATGACTAGGTCAAACCTTTCGAGAGTTATATTGTAGACAGACGAACAGACAGACGGTCACTTGGAATGGAGGTTTTTGAACGACACCAAATATTTCTGTACCTTTGGCGACTCTGTGCGAGCATTATTTCTTAGCGTTACAAACGGTATGGCAAACACAATATACTTTCAGATTTCATTTAGAGTATAAAAATAATTTAAAGTTTAAGATATCAACTGGTTATTCAAAATTTCTACCCCTACAACTACCCCCCACCAATTATAATATTTTTTCAACCATTCATAAGAAATCAATTATCACCAAACCATTAAAAGCTATCAACTTAAGATTTTGTACAAAGTTGCATCAAAAGATTTGAAATCTCTCCTACCCTACTACCCCTCCGTCACAAAATTATGATTTTGACCAATTTTATTAAATCAACTAATAAATAATATATTAAAAGCTACGAATTTAACATATTGTACCAAAACATTTCATGACAAGCGAAATAATACTGCATCACAAATTTTACGATTTCATAAAATCCTGTCCCCTTCCCATACAAATGCATGGTTTCAAGAATATAAAATACACCGAATTTGATAGAATTTTTTTTTTGTCTATGAAACTTACAGTCCATACAGCGAATTTTGAGCATGATCAAAGATTAAAGATTTAACAATTATAACATCCACACATCCCTAAAATCGCACATCTACCAACTATCCGTTATCCAAACAAGCCCAAAGTTTCATAAATAAGCGAATGAAATATTGATTATATTGAAGTGAGTTAGGGGTCACTGGATTTCAAGTAAAAATGAAACGAAGACGCTTTTGATTTAAAATAACTTACTCGCTTCCTGAATCTCCACCATCGATTCCACGACGTATTCGCTTACCAATCTCCACCATCGACCAGACGACGTACGCACTTACTGAGTTCTGCCTATCGATCACAGGACTTACTCCTGCCTGTCGATCACAGGACTTACTCCCGCCTGTCGATCACAGGACCTACTCACTTACTCACCCTGACCGCCGATCGCATGACACATTCACTAACTCATACCCGCCGTTGAACGCACTCGTCTGCCAACTCCCCTACTCGATTCCTATTTTTGACTCGCCTGTCCACATATCAACTGGCCACTCATCACATTCCGGCCTCTATGCGGTTCTTAGGAATCATTTGCTGGATGCGCGTATATGTGCAAAGAAGTAGATAACTGAAGATCGCGCATATTTGATGAACGACACGACTAGAGGTGACATGGAAAAATATGTACTGGAGCTATTGATCGTAATCGCATTTAAGTGTTAAATAATAGACAACAGCCCTGCGCCATTCACTTAGTCTTCGCTATCCACCCTAACCTGTATATGAACTTCCCACGCATCCTCAACTTGTACCAAGAATAATAAAGTTGCGCCCGACTTGTTGGCAGATATCTTGAAGCTTAAATTTTGCATAAAAAAGTTGGATGCTGTCACCTCTTCAACACTTCACATACAAAATTTCTTAAAATCAAAAAAACATTTTTTGTTTTATCAAGAGTATAGTATGATTGGGCTTCCCGCACAATCATAGCCCTGTTGTGTTTTTATACTCTAGATGATATCTAAGAGTATAATAAATTTACAACAAAGTTTGTAAGGCTACGAAATAAGGCTCGGGAAAAAAATGCAAAAATCTCAAAACCTGATGTTCGTCCGTCCGTGCGCTCTCACCTCGAGAACGCGTTTAGCTAGAAGATTCAAATTTTGTACATGTTGTTTTTGATAAAAAAGTAAGGTTAAGTTCGTGAATGAACGAAATCGTTTCACCCCTTCTACCCCCTCCGGTACAAAATGACACAATTTCGCAATTTAACAATAGATTGATTTTCTCGAAAAGTATCAAAGCTATTGATTTGAAACTTGGAATATATTATTTTTATGATGATTTTAATGTACGGTATAAAAATTATTTGAGTTTTCCTACTCATTCCACCACCTCCCATACATACTTTTTCAGGAAATACTATAAACCAGTTTACTGAGTACGCATAAAATTTATTAAGCTCAAATTGTGCACTAAATATTTAGTTAGAATTATTCGTAAGACCGAAAAAAATTATACGCTTCACTCCAACTACTTCTTCAATGGCGCTATAGCCCAAATCGGGCCTTGGCTTCCTGATCTTCAGGTTCCTTAACATTTTCATTATTTATTGTGGAAGGGTTGTTAGATCTTCGCACAACCCTCTACCTACGAATTTTTCATTTTCGGAGGTTGAGGTAACCAAGGTACATCCATGTAAGCAGTGTGCTTGAATTATGCGTCGACCGGGATTTGAACTCACGACCTTCACATTGTAGACCAATATGCTACCCACTAGGCTACACCCTAGCTCACTCCAACTACAATATAACACAATTTCACAACTTCACAAAAAGATGATTTTCTTGAAAAGTGTTAATGCTACTGAAATGCAATTTAAACCATGTCAGTTGCATGATGTTTATAGTTATTTTTGAAAAGCTCATTAAGAACTCCCCACTCCTTCTAACACCTCCCATACAAACTGCACAATTTCACTAAATTCAATATACTAATTTTCTTAATACCTATTAAATTTTTGAAGTTTAACTTTTTTATAAAACATTTTGATAGCAATTCCAGCATGATGTCAAAAATTAGTTCAATGCCGTCACCCTTTTAAGCACTACCCATGCAAAATTATTATTTTATAATAATAACAAAAATCAACAAATTGTAAATCACACTTCTCTCTTCTTACCTCCTCTAATATCAATTTCTTGTATTTTAACCATTTTGGAATGGTAAGCACTCATTACAACAGTCATCGATGGACTCACATCGCGGTCCTTCTAATTCAGTCTAACTTCCAATTATTTGCTGTTTGCCTATTGCGACATGGCTTTGTAAACTCTATTAAAACTAAGTAGTGATCGATGCCATAAAAATAAATTTCAGAATTTAAATTCAGTAATTTACCTATCTATCATTTTTCAGTCTGAATACAAAAAAATACTTTTAGAATAGGCAGCTTAAACTTTTTAGGTAGAATACTCTATATACTCATCCATGAAATGGAGTTGAACCGATGAAAAACGGTCTCAAAGACAATTAAAACTTTAAAAATCGCCGCTTTTCTATTAAACCGCTTCGACATGGACTTTTCCATCTTTTTTGGTTTTGAGATAAAATTCTCGTTCAATAAATTGAACACGTTCAGCGAATGAAGTTCATTTAGTAATATTTATCAGCAATTGATGAACTCCGCCATAGACGGTCCCAAGCCCGGTTTGAGAAAGGAGGAGGGAACATGGAGTTAACCTGAATGGCCAGTAACACCAGTGCGTCTCAGAAAGTAGGCAAAAAGTATGACATAGTTGGACTTGCAGCATAGCTGTGAGAACTCCAGTATGTCATATTTAGCTCAAAACTTCCACCCTTTTTCTACTAGGGTGTAATAAATAAGTAGGACCGGTCCTCCAGGTCGGGGGTTGGGCAAGCCACCGACAACGCATCACCGGAAAAAGAACACTGTCCAGAAACCTGAAGAAGAGCCTCGGAAAGGATGGACTCAACGGCAACGACCCCGCAAACGAAAAATGGAATACTCTATTGGATCTTGGAATGTTCGATCCTTATTTAGGACAGGAGCTCTGAAAGAGTTCCTCGAAGAAGTGGCAAAACACAACATCAACATAACTGCCATCCAAGAAACGTAATGGCTCGGTAACGAAATCATGGAAATGAGATCACACACAATCTATCCAAGTGGAAAATTGTCGGGAAGCAGAGAGTTTGGAGTCGCTTTTGTCGTTGACAAAAAATTTAAACAGCACGTCACGAGCCTCAGACCAGTAAGTGAAAGATTGTGTGCAATCCGAATAAAGATTAAATTTTTCAACACTTGGTTGATCAACGTCCACGCACCAACTGAAGACAAGGACGATATAACTAAAGACGAATTTTATGCTAGAGACAAAATATGATTCACTGCCCTCGAATGACTTAAAAATTGTCTTAGGGGATTTTAATGCAAGAGTTGGGAAGGAGGAGTCTCATAGAGGAACAACAGGAGGGCACAGTCTCCATGACATAACCAACGATAATGGCCAACGTCTTATTGATTTCGCAAGCAGCAAAAATATCATAGTAAGCTCAACGTGCTTCCCACATCGCGATATTCACAAGCGAACGTGGGCATCACCAGATGGTCACACCTTCAACCAAATAGACCACGTTTTAATTGAGAAAAGGGCTGCTTCCAGCATACTTGATTTACGAACTCTCTACGGTGCGAATTGTGACTCTGATCACTATCTCGTCAGAGCTAAGTATCGATGCAGAATAGCTTGTCGTGGATATTCGAAAACGAGTAGAGCTCGCAAATTCAATATCGACAAGCTTAACGACGAAACGGTGGCGCAGGCTTACATGTTAGCATGTAATAAACACCTGACACCAATATATGAAAATATCCAAAATATGCCAGTGGAGAATGCGTGGATGAAAATACGAGACGGCATCAAATTCTCCGCAGAAGAGGTATTAGGATATCAAGCACGGCGAAAAAATAATGATTGATTCGACCAAGAATGTCGCGATGCAATAGATAGAAAGAACGAGGCTAACAAAATTTTTACTGAACGACCAACACGCACCAAAAAAGAAAGATATGACGAGCTTAGGCGATATGTGAAAAAGACCTGCAGATAAAAACAAAGGAAGTACCATAATTACAAAATACAAAAAATGGACGACGACATGAGAAAAAATAAAATGCGGGACGCATACGTAATAATAAAAGACCTAAAAAAGGATTATAAGCCAAAAACCAGTCTCTGCAAAGACGCTGAGGGCAACATCATCAGCGACGCACAAGAAATCAAAAGGAGATGGGCTTCCTACTTTAAACACCTTTTGAATCCCACCCCATTAGCACCGATCACGACAGACAACATTTCAATCGAAGCCTCAACTGACGAAGATGAACCATCATCGACACTATCCACGCTGAAATCAAAGCAGCCCTATGTGACCGAAAACGAAACAAAGCGCAGGGAATTGACGAAATACCAGTTGAACTTCTAAAAAACGGTGGAAATCGTGTCGCTGAAATACTGCACAACATGATATGCAAAATTTGGAAATAGGAAATCATACCCGACGATTGGCGAAAAAGCATTATATGTCCAATTTACAAGAAAGGAGAGAAATTCTGCTGTGAGAATTACAGAGGAATATCATTGCTGTGTACGTCCTATAAAATACTGACAAAAATAATTAAACGTCGTCTTAAGCCCTATACTAATCGAATAATTCGCGAATACCAAGGCGGATTCAAAACCGGACAATCTCCAACAGACCAGATATTCTCGGTGAAACAGGTGCTTGAGAAATGCTAGGAATATAACACAGACGTGCACCAAATTTTCGTAGATTTTAAACAAGCATACGACAGTATCGACAGGAGCATACTGTACCAAATCATGCTTAACTTCGGGATTCCCCCAAAACTAGTCCGACTAACAAGACTCCCAATGACGAACACTGAATCCCAAGTGAGAATACAAACCGATTCCATAACCAGCTTTCGAACGGAATATGGTTTAAAGCAGGGAGATGGTATAGCCCCCATGCTTTTCAACTTGGCACTAGAGTATGTCGTCCGAAAAATCCCAGTCGACACCAACGGGACACTGTTATTCAAGTCCACCCAACTAGTAGCATACGCTGACAACTTTAACATCCTAGCAAGATCCTTCCCTAGTGCTCAGAAGGTATTTGTCAATCTTGACTCCGCCGCCAAAGAAGTCGGGTTGCGCATTAACGAAATCAAAACAAAAGTAATGACGCAAACAAGAAGGAGAGCGCCTATCAGACAAAACATAACAATTGCGGAATATAATTTGGAGAGTGTGGACAACTTCATACATCTTAGGGCTAATCTAGCAAAGGACGGTAATAAAACAGACGAAATCAAACGACGGATAATACTAGCAAATAAGACGTATTATTCGGTACTTCCAATAATGAAATCCAAGAACGTGCACAGGAACAATAAGCTGCGGATAATAAAACTATTATACGACCTGTGGTCTGTTATGGCAGCGAGACGTCGACATTAGCGAAAACTTCCGAAAAAGCAGATCACGCATTTGAAAGAAAGGTCCTCCGAAGAATTTTGGGACCTGTGAAGGAAGGAACGGAATGGCGAATAAGATACAACCATGAGTTGTATCAACTCTACGACGAGCTAGAAGTTTCAACGTTCATCAAGCTACGTAAACTGCAGTGGGCTGGCCATGTAGCGCGAATGGAAAACAGAAGAATCCCCAAACGTGCTCTGAAAGGCGAAGCGAGTGGTAACCGGCCAGTAGGCAAACCACGCAAGCGATGGGAAGACTCGGTTGATGAAGACAGCAAAGCTGTTTTAAAAATTAGCAGCTGGAGGACGCGGTCTTTGGATCGAGACGATTGGAGGCGACGGCTTCAGGAGGCCAAGGCCCGATTTGGGCTGTCGCGCCATTGATGATGATGATGATGATCAAGCGATAATGCGAGACATACAAAATTCTTTAGATTTAATTATAATATTGAAAATTTCATACATGAAAACTTCCGCCCCCGTAGTTTAAAAAGTTCCCAATTATTCAAAGAACACTCTTGACCTAACAACGATTTTTATCCAAAAGCCAACGAAAAAGAACGTGTCGATTTGTGAAAGTATTGCAGCATTTTTTTAATGTTTAAGCCCGTTCAAGTGGTATGAAATATTTGTATGAAAGATCATAGTTGGCAAAATGAAATTCTTCAGTGCAAACGTACACAAAACTTTCGTTTCACATAATAGGAACAGCGTACTCGGCTTTAATAGATAATTTACAGATGTATGAAAAGTATTGAAATGAACATTTTTTACATTAACCTGAAGAAATTGGCAACGTTTTTGATTTTTAAATTGAAAGTTTTTTTAAAATTAAAAAAAAAATTTAGTTTTAAGACTAAAAATCTAAGTTTATATATCATTTTAAAGGTAATGAAATAAACTACATTTTAAATATTGAAACAGATCTGGCAACCCCGCAATTCGATCTCTCTCGAATAGACAAGAATTATGTAGAACAGTATCCCCCAATATGGAAAAAGCCATAATTAAAGATCTAGAACTTTCCAGTATAGTTCATAAATACACCCGACGGAAGCATCGAGAACAGTCAAGAATAGGGGGGAAAATGTATAAAAGGCACGAAAGCTTTCAGGCGAGAACCAGTCTTTTTGATGACGGAGACGCGAACCAGTGCAGGAAAGCGATAGAACAGTACGCGGCGGTAGTGCCATATAGTGCGAATTAAGTTAAAGTGCGAATAAATAAATTATCACTTATTTTTAAACGAATTGTGTTTTACTTGAAATCCCGGCGAACCCCTAGCTCGCAACAATATTCTATAGACTACCTAAAAGCAAAATTTTGAAAATCAGGAAATTATGATATTTTTGTATTGTTTGCGTAGTATGAAATACCTGCCAACAAGTCGGGCCCAACTTTTCTTGGGACAAGTTAAAGATACGTAGGAAGCCAATATGCTGGTTAGGGTTGATAGTGAAGCTAAGTGAACGGGTGAGCGCTCTAATCAATTATTTAACACTTAAATGCAATTACGATCAATAGCTCCAGTACATATTTTATAATATAATAATAATAAATAAATAAATATATAATAATAAAAAAGCCTCCAATTTTACTTTATTATTCCAATAATAAAGTATTATGATCGACACAGAGAAAAACATATTAGGACTACGATTGGTCGTAATTCCCAATCGTGCGATACTCTAGATGAAAGAGATTTTATTTGATTTGAAGAAATTTTGTAGGGGAAGTGGTACAGGGGTTGACGACATTGAACTCAATTTTTCTCGTCACGTTAAAGTTGCTTTTAAAATGTTTTATACGAAATTTAGGATTCCAAAATGTTATAGGTACTAAGAAAATTTGTGTAAGGGATTTAGTGAAATTGTGCAATTTTTATGGGAGGTGGAGAGGTTCAGAAATAACTATAAACATCATGCTTTTGATATGTTTTAAATTGTAGATCAATAGCATTAATACTTTTCAGGAAAATCCACTTTTTGTAAAGTTGTGAAATTGTGTCAGATTGTATGGGAGGGTGTAGGAGAGGTAGAGCTAATAGTCTAATTTTTTGGCCTTAATAATAATTCCAAATAAATATTAAGCGCACAATTTCAACTCGATAAATTTTATACGCATTGAGTAAATTGGTTTAAAGTATTTCATGAAAAAGTACATTTTGTATGGGAGGTGGTGGAAGGAAGGGGAGGACTTAAGAAATTTTTATATAGTAGATTGAAATCATCATAAAAGTAATATGTTCCAAATTTTAGATCAATAGCATCTATGCTTTTTGAGCAAATCTGTTTATTGTCGAATAGCGAAATTTCGTCATTTTGTAGTCTAGTTTTTTCAGCTTATTAATAATTGTGAATAAGTTATTAATGCACAATTTGTGCTCGATAAATTTTATACGTACTGAGTAAATTGGTTCAAAACATTTCATGAAAAAGTGCAGTTTGTATGGGAGGGGGTGGAAGGAGAGGGAGAACGCAAATAATTTTTATACGGTAGATTGATTTCATCATAAAAGTAATATGTTCTAAATTTCAGACCAATAGCTTTTATGCTTTTCGAGCAAATCCGTTTATTGTTAAATTGCGCAATTGTGTCATTTTGTATGGGAGGGGTAGATGGAGTGGAGTGATTTGGCCCATTCACAAGCTTGACCTTACTTTTGACGTCATTTGTACATGTACAAAATTTTAACTATCTTGCTCAACGCGTTCTTAAGCTAGAGAGCGCACGGACGGTCTGACGAACATGCGGTTTTGAGATTTTCGATTGATTATATGAACTTCTGTATCATTCATAACTTTCTCCGAGCCTTATTTCATAGCGTTACAAACTTTAGAGCACACTTATAATACTCTCAGATTTCACCTAGAGTATAAAAATGCGTTACCCTGAAATTTTGTTTTTTTCGCATTTCATGATTGACATCTGCAAATCAGTAGCAGCAAGTACAACTGAAAAATATACCAGCTGCTCCACTCGATATGGTCGTTCTCACTCCCCTTCCCCCACTTTCCTAATCCCATTCCTTCCCTAATGACTGTGTTTGTGCATTGCACATAAAGGCCGAAATTGCCTATAACACAGGTCATTCTGTAAAAAAAATAGAATGACTAACTTAGCCTAAAAATACAAAAAAAAAAAAAAATCGTCGTATATATGAACTCATATTTCCGAGACCGTTAAAGGTAGAATGTTCGTTTTTGGGTGGATTGGGTAAGTGAGCTCCGTTATCTAATTTTTTTTAATTGTCAGGTGGAAGTAGGAGGCGGGGGGAAGAAAGGAGTCAAAAAATACATGTGCTAATATCTCTACTATGAATGCAGATAAGATGCTAAAAATCAGCATAGGTATAGTGTGGGTTGTGGGACAAACTCTAAAAATAATTTAATTTTTCTTCCATTGGGTTCCGAAAAGGGAAACTAAAAACAAATTACATATCTGCCAATTTTATTTTTTTTTCAAATGATTATTGGAACTACTTGATCCAAAAAATTCTTATTTTAAGACCTATTAGGTGGGATACAGTTCCACTATAATCTTTTAAAAGGGAGACCAATAATTGTAAGGGAGAAGGTCAGGGGGTGTTCCAAGAAAAACACTTAAAAACTAATATCTGAACTATCTCTTAAGCTATGTAATTGAAACTTAGAACATATATTACTACCAGAATACAAGAAAAATATAAAATTTGGTCATATTAGTAGTCGGGAAAATGGGAAGCATTTCAAAAATGGTGCACTTTTAAAAAAATCAAACCGTTATATTCAAAACAAGTATTAAGTTGAAATTTTGTCAAATTGTAGAGCTATATGATGTATAATTTTCGTGAAAATTTTAAGATGGGGGTGTTAGGGGAGGAAGTTAGTGGGCCAAAATGTCGAAAATTTTCAATAAATTTTTTTGGGCTCTGTATACACCCATTTGATATGCATAAAGAAAAAATATTAATTTGAACCAGAAATGTTATCCACCAGAGGGTGCCCTAACCTGCACTAAGTGTTTCACGTGTAACAATATACCATATCAAAATTTTTGAGTGAAATTTTAAGCTACAAACTTGAAAATCTGGAAAATTCATTTTAAAAACTTCTTACAAATTTAAGATATTAATTAGTCGAATACCTTCAAATCTTCTACCCCCTCCCATACAAAAGTATTTTTTCGACCATTTTTAAAAAATCAATTATCACCAAACCATTAGAAGCTATCAATTTCAAATTTCGTACAAACACTTGCATCAAAAGTTTTGAAATCTCCTCGCCCTTCCACCCCCTCCCACGCAAAAGTATGATTCCGACCAATTTCAATAATGCGCCCGACTTGTTGGCAGTTGCTTTTAGAATTTGATGATGTGGACCTATGAAGCCAAATAAAATGACTTCGCTTATGATGGCAAAAAGCAAGTTCGGCGCGAAAAATGTAAATAAACCAATCCACGACACATAAAAAAGACTGCGAAAGTTGGTAGTGCAAGTGTTGGGTATGTAAAATGCTTTTATTGCTCGAGAAGTGGTTCCAACGTTTGCATAGGTGAATTAGGAACAGCGAGATGTATGAAAACAATTTTTCGGAACATTATTTCGACGAGATAAAATTGTTTTGGCGGATAACAGCACCAAACGCCGAAAGTGAAATGAAGGCTCCCAACAAAGAAAATATCAGTCTTAAATCGGCCTTCTCAAAGTTCGGTCGTAACACTATAGAAAATCTATAAGGAATACTTAACAGAGCTGTTCAGGCTAGAAGACCAGTCAATGCAGATTGACTTGTCTTAATATAGTTCTTTACGTTTTATTTATGTATAATTTTCCAGACGTTCTAATTAAATGGCTAGTAATTTCGATGAATAATGATTATTTTGGTCTGGTGAATGTTTTCACAGTGCATTTCGAATTGAAAGAAAAGTTTTCCGGAACTGGATAACAGTTTGATAAAGATGACAGCGGAGACCGAAACGTCACGAATAATAGTATAGAATCCGGAAATCTTTTCTTTCAAAATGATTATTTTTTTGATTTTGTTTCATTGCCACTTGAGTTAGATTAAATTTTTAATTTCAACTATAGAGTATTATTTGCTGGTAGTTATTTAGTTATTGCGATAGTGGCTAGTAATTGTTATAATTACGAAGTTTATTAATATTAGAATTGAATCGAATGCATTTCTCAAGTTTCCCTTTACGGCGGCTTAATAAATTGTTTCATTCGCTGATAATGAACTTGACTTTTAAATGAGTCAAGTTCATTATCAGCGAATGAAACAATTTATTAAGCAGCCGTAAAGGGAAACTTGAGAAATGCATTCGATTCAATTCTAATATTAATAAACTTCGTAATTATAACAATTACTAGCCACTATCGCAATAACTAAATAACTACCTTACCCTTTAAACTTATTAAATGGAAAATAAGACTACGATTGGGCATTAAGCCGAATCATACGATAATCTAGGAAAGATAAATTTGTTGATTTTAAGAAATTTTGTATAGAGAGTGGTAGAAGGGGTGAAAGCACTGAACAATTTTTTCTTACATCATGCTAGAGTAGCTATAAAAATGTTTTATATAAAATTTAAGATCCGAAAATCGAATAGATACTGAGAAAATTTGTCTATTAGATTTACAGAAAATGTGCAGATTGTATGGGAGGTGGTAGAAGGAGTGGAGAGTTCTTAATGACTTTTTCAGAAATAACTATATGCATTTCACATGTTTTAAATTGCAGATCAGTGGCATTCATACTTTTCAGGAAAATACACTCTTTGTAAAGTTGTGAAACTGTTTCATATTGTATGGGAAGGGGTAGAAGGATTGCAGCTATTTGTCTAATTTTGTTCGGTCTTACTAATAATTCTAAATAAATATTTATTGCACAATATCAGCTCGATAAATTTTATACGTACTGAGTAAATTGGTTTATAGTATTTAAAAAAAAAGTGCAGTTTCTATGAGAGGTAGCGAAAGTAGTGCGGGGAAAATAATATATTTCAAATTTCAGATCAATACTTTTATATTTCTCGAGAAAATCCATTCATTGTGAAATTCCGAAATCATTTTGTCTTTTTGTATGGGAGAGGGAACAATTCGTTCACGAACTTGACCTTACTTTTTTGTCAAACTTTAAACTTTCTAGCTCAACGCGTTCTCGAGTTAGATAGGACACGGACGGATGGTGGACGGACATCTGGTTTTGAGATTTTCGAGTGATAATATGAGCTTTTGTATGATTAATTTTTTTTCTTCGAGCCTTAGTGTTACAAACTTTGTGGCAAATTTATAATACACCCAGATTTCATCTAGAGTATAAAAAAGAGTCATTTTGTAAAGAGTAAAGTTTTTTCAAAATTGTATATAACTGCATTTCAAGTTGGTTTCGTCCAAGTCTATGGAGTAGTAGAGTATCCCTGCATTTTACAGTTTGTATACTCTAGATGAAATCTGAGAGTATATTGTGTTTGCCTTACCGTTTGTAACGTTAAGAAATAATGCTCGCACAGAACCGCCAAGGGTACAGAGATATTTATTGTCTCTCAAAAACCTCGATTCCGAGTTGATGTCTGTCCGTCTGTCTACAACATAACTCTCGAACGCTTTGAGCTATCGTGCTGAAATTTGTTGTGTGTCATTATTAGCAAAAAAGTAGCTTTAAGTTCGTGAACGGGCCACATCCCCACTCCTTCTACCCCCTCCCATACAAATCTCATGAAATTTCGAAATTTAAAGAAATTGATTTTTTTCCGAAATCATTTCAGCTATTGACTTGAAAATTAGATCATAGTATAATGATATAAATATCATTAACCTCAAGAAATATTGATCTGATTTCCTTACTCCTTCTACAGCCTCCCATACAAATGCACAATTTTCAAAAATACATTTATTCGGTTTGCATTGCAACTAGCAAAGCTAAATGAACCAATTTTCGTCATAATTAATTTTATTATAATTGCAACTAATTTTGGAAAAACTATCAGCTTTACATCACCCCTTCTACCCCCTCCCATACAAATTTTACGATATTTCGGAATTTCAATTAAATTAGTTTTCTTCAAAACCGTCAAAGTTTAAAAGTTGAGAAAAGTATACTATTTTAAATATGATTGATGTCAAAAAATTTGGTTTTGATTCGGATATTCCTTCTACCCCCTCCCATACAAATGCAGAATTTTGGTAAATGCATTTAACCGATTTTCATAGAAACTAGAAGAAGTAGAAACTTGAAATTTTGCCAGAATTTGTCCTTTAATAATTGTAATAAATGCTAAAAAAATATCGCCTTCACCTCACTCCTTCTAGCACCTTCCATACAAATTTTTGTATTGGAAGTTCAAGAAAAGTTTTTCTCCTTCGAAAATATGAGAGCTATCAACTTTAAAATTGTAACAAAGCAATGTGATTAGGATGTTGATAAGCAGATTCAAAATCATCCAAAATCTCCCACTTTCTCTGGCACCTTTCCATACAAATACCATAAATTCAGACAAAAATTGTTCAATTTCCTCGAAAATTATGAAAGCAAGAAACTTTAAATTCAGCATGAAATATTTTATATACTATGTTCAGTGTCACATACAAAAATTATAAACCTCCCCCGCTGCTCTTACCACCTCCCAAGCAAAAGGTAAGTAAGTATTTCGTCTAGAGTATCATATGATTGGGCGTAAAGCCCAATTCTGTTATGTTTAATTTTAAGTTGCCTCTACTATTAGGCAGGCATTCTATAATATTAAATATTTTTTCTTAAACCATTTGAGAGCAGTGTGTAACTATGGTACTGGATTTTTTTTTATTATTACAACAAATAAGACTGAACAAACAACTATACTTCATAAATTACTAATATTTTTCTAGTATCAAATAAGGAATACTTGGCTGTCAAAGAGTACATAATTCCAAAAGGGTTGGAAGCCGCTGAATTTAATGCGTCACTCAGGGTAAGGTCTAATTTTCCAGCTGAAACAGTCGATGCTAAGAAGCATGTATTAGTTAATTCATCAGACTTTCCTGAAGGAGCGGATTAATACTTTTGTGCTTTTCCAATCTGTAATATTTGATTTGGTTATTTCGATTTTTTGGTATTTTTTATTAATTTTCATTGTCTTCTTTTATATCTTGATTTTCTATATACAGTTTGGTCCTTTCGCGTCGCATTTTATTTCGTACACAATAAGGATTTTTCGTCGTCAAACCTGAAGAAGTTGTAGTGGTGTCAATTATAAATCCTTTTGAACGTTTAGACATGTCTCTATCTCTTTCATTCCTCTTATATGTCCTCAATTTTTGCCTTGGTAATTTTTTTTCGCCTTCAGAGTTTTCAATTATAAGCAGTTTTCTTTTCTGGTATCGTTCTCGCGCCTTTCGTTTTTGTTCCTCTTCCTTTTCAAAATTGTTCTTCAATCGAAGTCTGTACCTCTTTTGTTTTTCCGCTGCTGTTAATGGCATGCCCCTAAAATTGCCAAAAAGAACGTATGTCAAACGAAGAGGTCGTGTATATCGTAAAAAATATCTACTGTGTTATTCGATTGTCAGTTGCCTTACCACCATGTAGTGAAGCAGCTGACCAGAAACACAGTTGACTTTTGTTAGTTAACGTAAAAAATATTGTATTGCAATAATTTGAAAAAAATATTCTTATATAATATTTAACAGTTACTTATGATAGTAATAAAGTAATAATTATAAAACATTTAAAATACATTGTAATAAAGTTGGAAGCACAGCCGACCAACTATATTAATAATTTAATTTATGTGTTCCGTGCACAGAGCCGAATGGCAACTGAACCGATACTTGATCCATATAGAGAAGTAAAGGAAATATTACTTAAGAGATGGATGCCTGTGCCCACTGATCTTTAACGTTGGTAATGCAAAACTTGTAACGAAATGGACAAAAATGAGGGTTAGACAAGTTTTAACAAAAATTGGGAAAAATTAGCCAAGTTTTTAAATTGTCGCCGCACTGCAATCATATCAATACCGTTAAATGTTATGGAAATATGATTTTTAACAAAAACATTCCACGGGACCTATTTAACATGCCTTAGATAAAAAATTTAAGGCAAACAAGAGAATCTTACATTGTTTTTCTTGATAGTTCGATTAAAGCGAAACTAAAAGCATTGGGTTAAGCGACTTCCTAAGTTCTTGGATTAAAAGTTTTTTCAAGCAACCATTTAATACTAGCTGTTTAAAATGTTGTCGTGATTCAATTATTTGTCGTACTCTCTTTTTTATATTCGTCACTGGCAGTCTAAACTCTATTTTTACCCATAGGTTACTGCCATACTGCGCACCTCACTCGTTCTACCTAGAGATATTCGATACATACTAACACTGCTCTCCTAATAGACAATGCAATAATACCAATAGTTCAGCGTGAGTTTAGAAGTACAAACAGGCAACATAAGAATGTGAAAAACAGGCAAACTTTTAGTTTGCCTGTTTTCAAATGTATAGACATGAGCACAAACTTGCGTTAAATTACAATTCTTTTGTATAGATTCACTCATGACAATCTATATAAATATAATTGTAGTGTCTGTCTGTTATTTGTTTAGAAATGGCTATAAGTTATTTTTTAGTTTAGCAATAATTAACCAGAAACTCCGGTTTTTTAAATTCTTCTCTGTCTGTCTGTCCGGCTTTTACGCAAAAACGGCTGAACTGATTGTAATGAAACTTTCACAGTTTATTAGGTATGCTCCGAGATGTAATCTGCTTTTGGTTTTATTTCCCTCCCCTCACGCCTTCTACCCCCTCCCATACAAAGTTACTCATTTTTAATAATAATAATCAATTTTTCTTGGAAACTATAAGAGCTATTAGTTTGAAATTTACAATATATTATTTCTATTAAAAATGCAATCTTTAAGCATACAAATTATTTAAATCCCCCCAGTAGTCCTGTTATGGATTTAAGCTTAATGTTATTTTATTTGGTCTTTTTTTTAATTATCACAAACTACAACGATTCAAATGTCCTTAACGCTCTTCCATACTTATATGATCTCAAATCACGGGATTGATTTGATCCAAGCCTGTCCCATACAAATGCGAGTATCGTGGTTTCATTTTTAATAATTTATGGTTCTGATTTCAACAAAATATAAATCATTATCTTCAAAGAGCCATTAAACTAATCAGTTTATATATCCTGGATAATGTATTACTAACTACATTTTCAAAAAATTGCTTATTTTGCGATTCTTACGCGGACAAAGTCGCGGGCGATCGCTAGTCGAAAATAACCACGAATAATTGAATGACCATCTGAAACGAGTTCTTGGCTAGAGCCAATAAAACAGAGTTTAATTCCATATATTGAAAACCGAAACTGGTTATTAAACGTGACCTTGGATTCATTTTCCAAATTTACCACTTTTCTAGGTATCCGAATCACGGAAAATTACATTATTAACATTTACCCAATTTTTATTAATCTTTGATTTCCCGAACCAATTGATTGAGTTACATTAAAAGTTGCATAAAGTATTTTTTACCATCTGGCTTATTGTGCAATATCAGCTCTCACGTTTCTCATTCTCAAATTCAATTCCCATTTCTGGACCGGGTCAGCGGAATGTACACTGTCCGATGTAGATCGCATTTTTTCTCGGGCTACGAAATTAAGAGATCCCGCCATGGCTTTCTCTCTACACATAGTCGCTAGAAAGTATTTTTTGTTACAATACTTTTAAGAAAATGTTGGGGTAATATTTCCTTTTCACAAGTTAGTAATTGGAAATTCATAGCAAAGCATTGAAAAATGTTCTTTTTATAATCTAGATGAAATCTGAGAGTATTATAAGTTTGTAACGCTAGCAAATAAGGTTCGGAGAAAAAAATTAATGAGACAAGTTCATATTATCACTCAAAAATCTCAAAACCGGATGTTCGTCCGTGTCCTCTCTAGCTCAATAACGTTTTGAGCTACAAATTTCAAAGTTTGTACGTCGTTTTTGACGAAAAAGTTAGGTCAAGTTCGTGAACGGGCCAAATCGCTCCACCCCTTCTACCCCCTCGCATACAAAATGACTCAATTCCGGAATTTCGCAATGAACGTATTTTCTCGAAAATAATAAAAGCAATTAATCTGAAATTTAAAATATATTATTTTTAAAGTTTAGATGAAATCTGAGAGTATATTGAGTTTTTTTTACAGAATGACCTGTGTTATAGGCAATTTCGGCCTTTATGTGCAATGCACAAATACAGTCATGGAGGAAAGGAATTGAATTGGGAAGCTAGGGGAAGAGGAGTGAGAACGACCGTAACGTGTGGAGAAGCTGGTGTAACTTTCAGTTGTACTGGCTGCTACTGACAAATATTTGCAGGTGTAATGGAGGAATGAATGATAGAAAGCGAACAGAAACCATCTACTGAGTATACAGACCTTTTAGATGTGGCACTGTTTCACTTTTACATCATTTGCCCATTTTATTTCGAATAATTTTCATTGCCAGTAGCAACTGGAAAATTCGTGCTTAAAAAAATCGACTGCCTGGAGTGGGAATCGAACGACTTATTGACTGTGAAGCAAGCACGCTGCCCACTACGCCATGGAAGGCTCATTGAAACTATAAAAAGTAGAAACTTACAATTTTGCCAGAGTTTATCTCTTAATAACTGCAATAAATGCTGACAAATATATCAACTCCTTCTACTCCCTGCCATAAAAATTTCCATTTTAGAAATTGAATAAAAAGTATTTCTCCTTCGTATAAATGAGAGCTATCGACTTTAAAATTATAGTAAATCATAGCGATTAGAATCGTCACCATCAATGGCGCGACAGCTTTTTCGGAAGTTCGCGTTAATGTCCACGTCTCGCTGCCATAACAGAGCAGAGGTCGTATATTAGTTTTATATATTCGCAGCTTATTGTTCCTGGGCATTTTTCTGGATTTCATTATTAGAAGTAACGAATAATATGTCTTATTTGCTAGTTTTATCCGTCGTTTGAATTCGTCTATTTCATTGCCGTCCTTTGCTAGATTAGCCCCAAGATATATGAAGTTATCCACACTCTCCAAATTATATTCCGCAATTGTTATGTTTTGTCTGATAGGTGCTCTCCTTCTTGTTTGCGTCATTAATTTTGTTTTGCTTTCGTTAATGCGCAACCCGACTTCTTTGGCGGCGGAGTCAAGATTGACAAATACCTCCTTAGCACTAGGGAAGGATCTTGCTAGGATGTTAATGTCGTCAGCGTATGCTACTAGTTGGGTGGACTTGAATAGTAGTGTCCCGTTGGTGTCGACTGGGATTTTTCGGATGACATACTCTAGTGCCAAGTTGAACCATCTCCCTGCTTTAAACCACATTCCGTTCGAAAGCTGGTTGTGTAATCGGTTTGTATTCTCACTTGGGATTCAGTGTTCGTCATTGTGAGTCTTGTTAGTCGGACTACTTTGGGTAAGTATAAAAATAGAAAAATCAATAACGCGAAAAAAATGTTTTGATTCCTACACTCCTTCTACTCCCTCCCATACAAATGCGTAATTTTTATTAAATGTATTATATCGATTACCGTTAAAACTAGAAAAAGTACAAACTTAAAATTTTTCCGAAATTTGTTTTTTAATAATTGAAATAAATGCTAGAAAAATTTAGCAGCTTCCCTTCACTCCTTCTACCCCCTCCCACATAAATATCTGTATTATAAATTCAAGAATAGCAATTCTTCTTCGAATATATGAGAGTTATCGACTTTGAAATTGAATCAAAACATGGTGATAAGGATGATGAGAAGCAGTTTTGAAATTATCTTAAACGCTCCACTTCTTCTGCCACCTCCCATACAAATGCCCCAATTTCAGGAAAACTATGTCCAGTTTCTTTAAAAATAATGAAAACTAAAACAATTTGCATGCCATGTTCGGTGTCATATACGAAAAATACAAACCTCCCCTTCTACTTCTACCACCTCCCATGTAAAAGTCTCTATTCACTATTCGAAAGAATTTGAGATAACATATTTTCCGGTATATTGAAGTCATTCACAAATACACAAATAAAAAATAATTTTTTCGATTTTCATCGAAACTAGCAAAACTAACAAACGAGAGTCTTAAAATTTTGGCAGAATTTTTCGCTTACTGAATGCAATAAATGGTAAAAAAAATATCAACTTCGCTTCAATCGTTCTACCCCTCCCATACAAATTGCTACGTTAAAAATTCAAGAAAAACATTTCTTCTTCGAACATATGAGAGCTATCGCCTTTAAAATTACAACAAAGCACATGGTGATAAGGATATTGATAAGCACTTTCGAAAACATCCACATCCTTTCATTTTCTCTGCAACCTCCCATTCGAATGACCCGATTTTAGGAAAACAATGTTCAATTTCTTTGAAAACTATGAAAGCTACAAACTTTGAATTTAGCACGAAACATTTTGTCATAAACAAAAAATAAAATCTTTCGCCCCAGTTTCAACCACCTCTTATACAAAAGTCACTTTTCACTATTCGATGAATTTAAGATGACATATTTACCGGTATATTAAACTCTCCCCAATTCATCACAATTCTGTTGTTTTTTTTTTGTTATTCTTCTTCGATTCCAGTCCGTGTTTTGGGTTCCTCACCTTCAGGTTTCGAAATATTTGTTTTGTAAAAGGATTTTTAGTGCTTCTCAAAATGGTATTATGTTAGTTAACTTTATCAGTTCCTACCCCATTACTTATACTTTTTGAAATAGATTTCATAACAGCAATGCTAATAAATGTAAAACTTGATGTTAGTCTGACTTATAAAGGTTTCAGATAGATTTTTTCAAAGAAAAAAAATGGAAAATCTTAAGATATAGGATAATAAGCTTGGAATCTTAGAGACAATTACCGGGATAATACATGATGAGTACAGCTAATTAAATATTAAGCTGAGAGGAAGTGGCGTCTCGTGACTTGTTCGATAGGTGAGGCGCTCAGAAAATCTAGGGGGCGGGGGGGTGTTATCATTAATATTAGGTTGTTTCATATGAAATGGCGACTTTGCTAGTGAAATTTCAAACTTTAACTCTTATAAAACTTAATTTTATATATCAAAATAGGTACCAGCAGATGCAATACACTTCTCCCAACGAGATACAAGTTTATTTATGCCAATTTCACGGAAGTCCGACTTTGTAGACTGACGAAATTCCTCGAAGGCATTTTTAATGCCTGCTTCACTGTTAAATTGTTTCTCCGCCAAAAAATGATCCAAATGTTTAAAAAAGTGGTAATCGGTTGGCAAGAGGTCTGGTGAATATGGTGGATGAGGAAGAGTCTCATACTGCAACTTGTTTAATTTTTTTACCGTTATTCTTGATACATGAGGCCGTGCGTTGTCATGAAGCAGTATAGCTCCATCCCTGTTGATCAATATAGGCCGTTGAACGCGAATTTCTGGTGCATTTTATCGAGTTGGGTACAATACTTCTCTGTATTTATGGTTTCACCACGTTGCAAAAAGGAGTATTGAATAACGCCAACTGCAGACCACCAAACAGTCACCATTATCTTCTTCGGATGAAGACTTTGTTTCGGCATGAGTTTCAGGACCTCATCAACATCTAGCCATTGTGCCGATCGTCGACGAATGTCGTTCAATATCCACTTTTCATCACATGTCACTATTCTGTTCAAAAACGGATTGCTTCTGTTCCGGGAGAGCAAAGAACTGTAAATTTCCATTCGATGCGTCATGTTTTGGTCAGTAAGCTCATGCGGAACCCACTTATCAAGCTTTTTGACTTTTCCAAGCTGTGCCGGAAAACGGTCGAATAGTGTACGCCCAGTTTCTCTGCAATGCCCCTTACAGTTTGGCGTGAGTCAGACTCCATTAGTAAACGCAGTTCGTCGTTGTCTATCGATGGTCCTGGGTAACCACATGGCTCACGTTGAAGAGTCATATCTCCTGATCGGAATGAACCATCGCTGTGTGGTTGGTTCGCTTACTGTGTCAGCTCCAAGTGCCCTGTTGATGTCTTTGGTTGCCTCCCTTGCGTTGTGGCCAGGTTTGAACTCGTAAAGAAATAAACTGCCAACAAGTCGAGCGAAACTTTATTATTCTTGGGACAAGTTGCGGATGAGTGGAAAGTCAATATGCAGCTTAGAGTGGTTAGGGAAGGCTAAGTGAAAGGGAGTTCTTGGGCAGGGCTGTTGTCAATTTAACAATATTTCATTCGTTTCTGCAAGTTTGGGTTTTTATGAGGGGAGGAGGAGGGGTAATAGTAAGGGTGGGTGGATGTTAATAGCTCTTCAATTAATTGCTTGAATCAAGTCCAATATTCTCGGTGTAGAATGTGTTTCATAGAAGAAGTTGCATATAATTTTCATAAAATTCGGTGTATTTTACATTCACGAAACCGAACATTTATATGGGAGGGGGTAGAGAAGGTAGGGGAATCGTAAAATTTGATATGTAGTTTTATTTCGCTTCTCTTGTAAGGTGCTCGTACAAAATTTCAAGTTCGTAGCTTTTAATTTGTTGGTTATTAGTTGATTTAGTGAAATTGGTCGAAATCATACTTTTGTATGGGAGGGGGTAGAAGGGCAAGCGCGATTTCAAAACTTTTAACGTAATTTCATTTCAATTATTTTTGTAAGTTCTTTTGAAAAATTTCAAATAGATAGCTTTTAATAGTTAGGTGATAATTGATTTCTTAAAAATGGTCGAAAAAATAATTTTGTATGGGAGGGGGTAGAGGAGGTAGGGGAATCATAAAACTTGTGATGCAGTTTTCTTTCTTTTTTGTTGTAAGGTGCTCGTACAAAATTTCAAGTTCGTAGCTTTTAATTTGTTGGTTATTAGTTGATTTAATGAAATTGGTCGAAATCATACTTTTGTATGGGAGGGGGTAGAAGGGCAAGCGCGATTTCAAAACTTTTAACGTAATTTCATTTCAATTATTTTTGTAAGTTCTTTTGAAAAATTTCAAATAGATAGCTTTTAATAGTTAGGTGATAATTGATTTCTTAAAAATGGTCGAAAAAATAATTTTGTATGGAAGGGGGTAGAAGTCTTAAGGGTTTTAGACCAGTTAATATTTCTTATATTTAGGGATTTTTTTCAAATGCATTTCGGAAATTTTCAAGTTTCTACCTTAAAATTTCACTCAAAAATTTTCAGTTTATGTGTTTTTTTCAATGCACATGAAACACCTTGTGTACGTTAGACCGGGGGGGGTCGGTTTATAACAATTATGGATCAAGTTATTATTATTTTTCTATGTACATCAAATAGACGTATCCATATGCAAAATTTAAACTTTGTATCTTTCACCAGAGCCCTAAAAAAATCACTCAAAATTTTCGCATTGCATTTTTAGGCTAATTACTTTATTATTCTAATAATAAAGTATTGTGATCGACACAAGAAAAAAAAAAACTTTGCTACCCTGAAATTTTTTCGCGTTTCATGACTAAATTAGCCTAAAAATGCAAAAAAAAAAAAAATCCGTCTGTCTGTACGCCGTCCGCCGTACGCCGACGTGTACGCTCAGCGCACATTAACTCCCAAACCCTTAAAGATAGAAAGTTCATTTTTGAAGGGATTATAGGTAGTTGCGGATCTCAGGCGGATACCCATTTTGGGGGGTGTACGAGTTCAGGGGGAGGCAGGGGGAGCGCTTAAACCGAAAAATACGAATTCAAATATCTCAACCATGGTTACAGCTAGGAAACTAAAAATCAACAAACATATAGAGGAGTTTGTAGGACAACTTTTAAAAATAATTTAATTTTTTTATCCATTGGGGTGCGAAAAGGGGGGGCTAAGAACCAATTGTCGGCCGAATTTTTTTTTCAAATGATTATATCTGCGAAAGTATTTCCCATAAAAAATTGATATTTTGAGACCATTAAGATGGCATACGGATCTGCTAGAATCAGTTTAGATAGAAGCTAATTATTGTAAGGGGAAGGGTCAGGGGGGCTACAAGGAAAAACAATTAAAAATTAATATCTCGACTATCTCTTAAGCTATGTAATTGAAACTTGCAACGTGTACTAAGCTTTATTAGTATAATTTTAAAAAAAAATACAACATGTGGACATAATAGTAGTGGGGGGAAATGGGGGGCATTTCAAAAATGGCGCACTTTCCAAAACTACAAACCACCAAAACTCAAAATTGAATACAGATATCAAATCAAAAATTTGTCAGATTGTAGAGCTATATAGTCTTTAATTTTGGTAAAAAATTTAAGCTGGGGGGTGTAAGGGGAGGGAGGTGGAAAGCGAAAATGTTGAAAATTTTGAGTGATTTTTTTATGGCTCTCGTAAAAGATACAAGGTTTAAATTTTGCACGTCGACATATCTATTTAATGTACACAGAAAAAAAAAATAATTTGTTCCAAAATTGTTATGCACCGAAGTGGAGGTCTAACGTGCACAAAGTGTTTCATGTGCAATGAAAAAAACATATAAACTGAAAATTTTTGAATGAAATTTTTAGGTATAAACTTGAAAATTTGCGAAATGCATTTAAAAAAAATCTATAAGAGTTTGAAATATTAACTGGTTGAATATCTTTAAAACTTCTACCCCCTCCCATACAAAATTATTTTTTCGACCATTTTTAAGAAATCAATTATCACCTAACTATTACATGCTATCAATGTGGCGGCACCATTATGTTTAGTATCTAAATTACTTTACGATTAATTTTGATACTAAACGTAATTGCATCAAAGCAAGCCAATTATAATATTTGCTTTTTTAAAAAATATTTTGTTTCAGTCTATTGTAAGGATCTATTAAAATAACACGTAATTCGTAACTTGTAGTAATTTGATGGATATTTGAAATTAAAGAATTTATCATAATATAATTTAAATATTGTATTTTAAATAATTTGATGTCCTTACAAATTGGTGACCCCGAACAAAGGGTTTTCTGTGTCGGATTTATATGTTACTTTTGTGCTCCGACGCATCATTTTTCAACCGGGAGCGACCGGCATGGAAACATATCTACAAATTAAATAAATTTTCTTTCGTCCTCAAGACCGCCCGACGTTCATTTGTTACATGAATAAGATGTATAAATACAAATTGGTGACACCCAAGAAGTTTTTCTTTTTTCATGATTATTCACCGTTTCGTGGTCATTTTCGCCTGTGAAGCTCTGTGAAAAAACGGCGAAATTTGCTACTCTTCGTCGCATCAATCGAAAAGATTATATTTTTGAACAAAAAAGAACGATCGGCGTAGCAACATTCATTCAAATTAGTGACTCCGCAAATTACGAATGCTGATTTCATTACAAAATATCAACGAATTATTCATCATTGAAACTATCATCATTGAAACTATCGTCATTGAAACTTTCATCATTGAAACTATCATCATTGAAACTATCATCATTGAAACTATCATCATTGAAACTATCATCATGAAAACTTAAGCAACTTCAAATATTGGCTAATTTTTTTTCAAGAATTGTATGGAAGTTCTGAATTGGTATTTACTACTAATTACTATTTGTTATTTTTATACAGTTAATTTAAAAATCACATCATTTAAATAATCATATTTAATTTGTAATACTTTTTGTACAGTGAAGATCGCATTGTCAATAGTGAATCGAAACATTTTCTCGATTCAAATTAAAAATTATCAATTTTTTATAAACATTGAAGCTATTCTTATCAATGTTAAAACTTTTCTAGTTGTGAACTTTCGTAATATTTCTATTAACGTATTTAGTCAATATGTCTAACGAAGACGAAATCCATTTACGTGAAGCAGGCGACACCCAAGATACACACGAAGTTAATGTTACAGAAACGCATTCCGTTTATGTAATTAAATTGCCACCGTTTTGGGGAAATAGGCCTGATTTATGGTTCCTTAAAGTGGAAACTCAATTTCGCTTGAAGGGAATAACGCAATCCAGCACAAAATATGATTACATTGTTTCTTCTCTAGAATCAGAGACAATGGAACTTGTAGCTGATGTTTTATCTAATCCTCCTGATTCGAATAAATATGAGCACTTGAAAGAAGCTCTTTTGAAAAGAACCAGGGACACAGAAGAAAAACGCTTAGATTCACTATTGCATAAAATTGAACTAGGTGACGCAAAACCTTCAGAACTGTTTCGACAAATGGAGACTTTAGCTGGTGGTAACAGTCTTGTCAACAAACAACTGTTAAACAAGCTTTGGTTGAATAAATTACCAAAATCCACACAAGCTTGTCTTATAGCCATTGAAAAATCCCATAGTTCTGAAGAGATTTTATCCATCGCTGATCGAATTAATGACGCTTCAGATAGTGTAAAATTATCAGCCATACATACCGCACCAAAATTTGATAATTATTCTGGTGAAAATACAACTGTAAATTCTTTATCATTAATTATAGATAAATTATCCAAGCGTATTGCACATCTGGAATCCAATAAATTTCAGAATAGAGAACGTGATTCTTCGAGGCATAGAAGAAAAAGAACTTCTTCAAAATCACGTACAGATCAACAATCATACCCATTTTGTTGGTATCATTATAGGTTCAAAGAAAATGCTAAAAAATGCATTCCTCCTTGTAATTACAAGGATTCAAAAAACTAAATAGTCCAACCAAGATTGCGGCAACTAGGTCGGACTCATTCTCACGCCGTCTGTTTGTCTATGACAAGAAAAATAAAATTCAATTTCTAATTGACACTGGAGCAGAAATTTCTGTTCTTCCTAGAAAATTTTTTCCTAAATGCCTGCATAATTCAAATTTCTTTTTATCTGCAGCAAATGATTCAAAAATTTCAACCTATGGGCTAAAACATTTAACATTAGATTTCAATTTACGTCGAAATTTTTGTTATACCTTTGTTATAGCTTCTGTTGATTATGCAATTATTGGTGCAGATTTTTTGTACAAATTCAATCTTTTAGTTGATTTACGTGAACGAAAATTGACTGATAAACAAACACTTCTTTCTGTTAATTGCATTTCCAAAATAGTAGAAATGTTATCTCCGAAGTTGTTTTCAGTCCAAGGTGAATTCGGTGCTATTTTCAACGAGTTTCCTTCAATTAAAGCACCTCCTAATTTTAACACCAATGTTTCACATAATGTTGTACATAAAATAGAAACAACTGGATCACTTCCTTCATCACGTCCTAGAAGATTAAGTGCGGAAAAGTACCAAATTGCCAAAAACGAATTCGAGAATATGGTTAAATTAGGAATATGTCGACCTTCGTCTTCATGTGTTGCATCACCTCTTCACATGGTCCCTAAAAAGGACTCAACAAATTGGAGACCTTGTGGTGATTATCGCCTTCTCAATTCGGTAACCAATTTTGACAAATATCCATTGCCTAATATCCAAGATTGTACATTAAATCTTTGCGACTGCACGATATTTTCAAAAATTGATCTCGTAAGAGCATACAATCAGATACCGGTTGCTTCTGAGGATATTCATAAAACAGCTGTAATAACACCTTTCGGACTTTTCGAGTTTCTGCGCATGCCTTTCGGAATTAGAAATGGCGCTCAGACTTTTCAAAGGTTTATAAATGAAATTCTTAAAGGTTTGGAATTCATTTTTGTATATGTAGATGATATTTTGGTTGCTAGTAAAACACCACTAGAACATAAAAATCATTTACGGCAACTATTCAAAAGATTGGCTGAAAACGGAATAAGTACTAATCCAGCCAAATGTATACTTGGTGTAAGTGAATTAGACTTTCTAGGATATAAAATCAATCAAGATGGTATATCGCCTACAAATTCCCGAGTTGAGGCTATTTCCAAATTTCCAACACCATCTTCACTAAACAGCTTCAGAGATTTTTGGGAATGGTTAATTTCTATCATCGTTTCCTTCCAAATTTAGCGGATATCGCAATTCCACTATATTCTTTAGTAACAGCGTATTCTAAAAGTAATGCTAAAAAACTTCATTTTAAATGGAATGAAGAAGCGAATTTGGCTTTTGATAAAATAAAAGTATTATTACAAAAATCAACTTTTCTAGTGCATCCTAAAACAAATACAAAACATAGTCTTATGGTAGATGCTTTTAGTACTGCAGTAGGTGCAGTATTACAACAATATGAAAAAGATGGTTGGAAACCACTTGGTTTTTTCTCAAAAAAATTAAGTCCAACCGAGCAAAGATATTCTACTTTCGATAGAGAATTATTAGCCATATATCTTGCAATCAAAAAATTTCGTCATTTTATTGAAGGTATGGAAATTACAGTTCTAACTGATCACAAACCTTTAACTCGAGCCATCACTTCCAAAACGGAAAAATCACCTCGACAAATTAATCAGTTAGAATTCATTGCCCAATTCACTAATGACATACGGTATATTAAAGGCACACAAAATATTATTGCAGATACTTTATCTCGGTCTCATATCGATTTAATAGATTTCACTAAAATTAATTTACAAAATTTGAAGCAAGAGCAGGATCGAGATGATGAATTAAACTCAATTTTAGCAGAACAATATTTGAATAAAATGTCTTGTAAGCTGCAAAAAATATTATTACCAGGAGAAAATTTAGAAATTTGGTGTGAAATTAATACAGGTAACAATCGACCTTATGTTCCACTCCTGCTACGTAGAACTATATTTGATTCTTTACATGGATTATCCCATCCTAGCATTAAAGGTACTAGAAAGTTAATTACCAACAAATATTTTTGGCCGCTTATGAATAAAGACATTAACAGATGGACAAAATGTTGCATATCCTGTCAAAAATCAAAAATTAATCGTCATACAAAATCTCCTCACGGTAAATTTGATGTTCCTTCTGAAAGGTTTGAACACGTACATTTAGACCTTGTAGGACCATTACCACCATCAAAAGGGCACACATATATTCTAACTATGAAAGATCGATTTTCATTTTGGCCGGAAGCCATTCCGTTAAAGGATATAAGTTCTTCTACGGTAATATATTCTTTCATTAATAACTGGATAGCTAGATATGGCATACCACAAACAATTACAACCGATCAAGGATCGCAGTTTGAATCACGTCTTTTCAAAGAATTAACAAATCTCTTTGGTTCAAAACGAATTCACACTACAACGTATCATCCTCAATCAAACGGATTGATCGAAAGGTTTCACCGCCAATTGAAAGTTGCAATTCGAGCTACTGAAGAGCCTAATAAATGGTTTGATCATCTTCCATGGATATTGCTTGGAATACGAACATCTCTTAAAGAAGACTTAGATGTTTCACCAGCTCAACTTCTATTTGGTCAAGCACTTCGACTACCAAGTGAACTAATCACCTCTAATATTTCAAATGAAGCAAAGACATTAACCAATTCTTTAGCAAAAGAAATTCAATTCAATATAAGAAAAATAAGTCCTAAAGTACAAAATCATAGGAAACAAAAAAATATTTTTATTCCTCAAGCTCTTAAAACATGTACACATATTTTTCTTAGAGAGGAAGGTTATAAAGGTTCATTAACTGCACCCTATACTGGACCTTACCAAGTAATATCAAGGACTGAAAAATTTTTTAAAATTTCTAAAGATGGAATAGAGTCAATTATTTCAATTGATAGAATTAAACCAGCTTTCATTCTTAATAAAGAAATTTTTAATAATCAAAAGACAATGCGATCCGTAACTAAAACAGTTTCATTTAAATTATAATTTAAAATTTCAAACTTAATTATATATTATATTATGTTTATATAATTTTATTCTAAGTACACAATTAATTTTTTCTTTTTCAATGAGGGAGAGTACTGTGGCGGCACCATTATGTTTAGTATCTAAATTACTTTACGATTAATTTTGATACTAAACGTAATTGCATCAAAGCAAGCCAATTATAATATTTGCTTTTTTAAAAAATATTTTGTTTCAGTCTATTGTAAGGATCTATTAAAATAACACGTAATTCGTAACTTGTAGTAATTTGATGGATATTTGAAATTAAAGAATTTATCATAATATAATTTAAATATTGTATTTTAAATAATTTGATGTCCTTACAATCAATTTGAAATTTTGCACAAGAACTTACAAAAATAGTTGAAATAAAATTACGTTAAAACTTTTGAGATCGCACTTGCCCTTCTACCCCCTCCCACACAAAAGTATGATTTCGACCAATTTCATTAAATCAACTATTAACTAACAAATTAAAAGCTACAAACTTGAAATTTTGTACAAGCACCTTACAAAAGAAACGAAATAAAACTGCATCACAAGTTTTATGATTCCCCTACCTCCTCTACCCCCTCCCATACAAATGTTTGGTTTCGTGAATTTAAAATACACCGAATCCAATGAAAATTCTATGCAACTTCATCTATGAAACTGACATTCTATACAAAGAATATTGGATTTGGTTCAAGCAATCACTTAAAAAACTATTTACATCCACCTACCCTTACTATCACCCTCCCCCCTCCCTTCATGAAAACTCAAACTTGTATAAATAAAGGAATGAAATATGGAGCGTTTCCGGAAAGTGTTAAATTGAGAACTGCTCTGCTCAAGAAGCTCCTTTCACTTAGTCTTCCCTAACCACTCTAACCTGCATATTGACTTTCTACGCATGCGCATTTTGTCCCAAATATAATAAAGTTTCGCCCGACTTGTTGGCAGTTTATTTAGTCATGAAACGCGAAAAAAAAAAATTTCAGGGTAGCAAATTTTTTTTTCTTGTGTCGATCACAATACTTTATTATTAGAATAATAAAGTAACCGTTTTTGACTCGATGAAGAACATGGATCTTTTTATTTTTTTCTCTCCGATATCAATGAAGTCCAAAACTGAAATGATTCAATGACAAAATGTAGAAGTATTTATATTTCAATATTTTTGGCAACTCTACAAACGAATTTTGGATCACTCATAAAGAGTTTTTCGATCTAGAGAGATCTTCAATTCTGATATACAAAAAAGAAAAAGACATGTTTAGGCGAGTCAGTTAGCGTCGGTTGTGAAATTAGAAAAAAACGAGTATTGCTATTTTGAAATTAAATATTAACAAAAAGTCCGTTGAAGTCTTAATTGAAAAGTTAGTTAGAAGTGTTGTAGCCAAAACGCTACAAATTGGTGACCCCGACGTGATCGGAAGTTAGAAAAAAAAACATAACAGGGCTACGATTGCGCATTAAGCGCAATCTTACGATACTCTAGATGAAATAGAATTTTTTGTGATCCCAAGAAATTTCGCATGGGAAGTATTAGAAGGGATGACAGCATTGAACTAATTTTTCCCCATCATGCTAAAGTAGCTATAAAAATGTTTTGTACAAAATGCTTACTCCAAAAATTGAATGGGAACTGAAAAAATTAGTGAGTTAGATTTAGTGAAAATGTGCAGTTTGTATGGGAGGTGGTAGAAAGAGTGGGGCGATTAGAGTGATTTTTTTCAGAAATAATTAGGAATATTGTAAAATTGACATCCCTGAAATTTCAGACTAGTGCCATTTATACTTTTCAAGAAAATCGATTTTTTGTGAAGTTGTGAAACTGTGTCATATTGTATGGGAGGGGGTAGAAGCTGTGAAGCTAATCAAATATTTTTTTCTGATCTTAGTGCTAATACTAATTAAGTATTTATTACAAAATATGAGCTCAATAAATGTTATATGTTCTGAGAAAATCGTCTTAGAGCATTTCATGAAAAAGTGTAGTTTGTATGGGAGGGGGTGGAAGGAGAGGAAGGAAGCAAATAATTTTTCTACTGTAGATTAAAATTACTATGAAAATAACATATCCGAAAATTCAGACTAATAGCTTTTAAACTTTTGGAGTAAATCCGTTTATTGTCAAATTACGAAATTGTGTCATTTTGTATGGGAGGGGGTAGAAGGGGTGAAGCTAATAGTCTAAATTTTTTTGGGCTTACTAACGATTTCAAATAAATATTTGGTGCACAATTTCAGCTCGCTAAATTGTATACGCAATGAGTAAATTGGCTTAGAGTAATTCATGACAAGTACAGTTTGTATGGGAGGTGGTAGAAGGAGGTTGAGGATACGCATAATTTTCGTACGGTAGATTGATATTATCATAAAAGTAACATATTCCAAATTTCAGGCCAATAGCTTTTATACTTTTCGTGCAAATCCGTTTATTGTCAAATTGCGCAATTGTGTCATTTTGTATGGGAGGGGGTAGAAGGGGTGGAGCGATTTGGCCCGTTCACGAACTTGACCTTACTTTTTTGTCAAAAACGACGTGTACGAAATTTGAACTATCTAGCTCAACGCGTTCTCAAGCTAGAGCGCGCACAGACGGACGGACGGACGGACGGACGGACATCCGGTTTTGAGATTTTTGAGTGATAATATTAATTTCTGTATTCATCATTTTTTTCTCCGAGCCTTATTTCTTGGCGTTACAAACTTTAGAGCAAACTTATAATACTCTCAGATTTCATCTAGAGTATAAACATTTACATATTGTGGAAATATAAAACGGGATATAAGTGATTTACGCACGAGCCGGACATTTTTTAAATTGTAAACCTGCCTCTACCGCGTTCTCCGCCCCAGGCTTATACCTCGCCGCCGAGGCGAGAAGTTGAAGGTAATCCTGACGCTGACGACGACACTCCCCGCGAAAGACCCAGACGTAGTCTTCCGAGTACTAGTGGAGAGAAGCCTCCCTCGACTTTAGAATCGAAACACTCAGACACTCGTGTTGATGCGCTTGCCATCGTTAAGTTACCACAACCATTCTGGCGCGACAACCCAGCTAGATATTTTACACTGGCGGAAAAAAATTCACCATGCATCGAATCACTTCCGACAACACGAAATTTCAGTTGATCGTCACAAATCTAGACGCTCATCTGCTAGATATAGTCGGAGATATCATCGACAACCCGCCGAACGAGGGAAAATATGAAGCCGATAAAAATCGTATTGTAAGCACACTCTCCGAATCACAGGAAACAAAAAAAATTGCGGCGCCTACTACGAGGACAAGCGAGAGGCGACGACAAACCATCCCGATTTTTACAAAGATTACGTGGCTTAGCCGGTGGACAATGTTCAGACTCGGTTCTGAGCAGTCTCTTTCTTGAGCAACTTCCAGAGAATGTCAGAGGTGTGTTGGAATTAGGTAATCTTGATGATCTGCCTAAACTTGCGGAGCAAGCCGATCGGATTATGGATATCGCACAACCACAAGTTTTCGCTGTCACTGATGCAACGTTAGAGATCCCAACACAGTCGACAATCCAGCAAGTCGAATTCAATGAAATGCGTGCCGCTATTGTTGCACTCACACAAAAAGTGGAAAACTGGTCACATCAGCTTGATCAGTTGAAGAGGTTCTTACGAGGACGAAGCTGCAGTCGTAACCGTACGCCTTCGGTTCAACAACAGGGACAAAAGGCTGGACTGTGCTATTACCACCGGAACGCAGGCACGATGCTGTGCCTCTCCATGTTCCTGGAAAAATTCGGAAAACTAAATAAGCCGACGCGCATCGAGGCTGCAGTCGGCGAAACAACAGTGAACAAACGCCTCATAATTACGGATAAAAGCACAGGTATACGTTTCCTGATAGATACAGGAGCGGACGTATCTGTACTTCCCCGAATACACACTAGGACAGTTTCGACCGAAACTTTTCTCTACGCAGCGAATGGAACGAGAATTTCAACTTACGGGACCGAACGAAAGATTTTGAATCTTAATCTCCGACGGTCATTCTCTTGGACATTCATCATAGCTGATGTCTCTCAGCCTATTCTCGGTAACGATTACATCATTATCATTTGTTGCCGGACATTAAACGTGGACGCATTCTCGATGGGACACGGAGCTCTCAACAATAGGACAGCTTACCGAATGTCCCACCTCACGCATATCAACTTTTGGCGAGCCCAGCATATTTCACCGACTTATCAAACAATACGTTGAAGTTACTCATCCTGGTCGACGCAGAGAACCTTGTCATCCAGTGAAACACCACATACTTACCCGTGGGTAGCCGTGCACAGATAGAGCTCGACGTTTATCTCCTAAGAGACTCAAATGTGCTCGAAGAGAGTTTGAAAGCTGGATTGCCGAAGGTATTATTACTCCTTCAGAAAGCCCTTACTCGAGCGCCATACACATGACAAAAAAAAATGGTTCATGGAGAATTTGCGGAGACTATCGTCAACTGAACAAAATAACTGTGCCAGACAAATATCCGCTTCCAAACATACAGGATTTCGCTCAATGTTTTCATGGCAGTACCATTTTTTCAACATTGGACCTGGATAGAGCGTATTTCCAAATACCAATGGCGCCATAGGATAGAAAAAAGACCGCGTAATCACGCCATTTGGTTTATACGAATTTATCGTTATGCCATTCGGTCTTACTAATACAGCGCAAACCTTTCAACGTTTTATGGATAACGTTTTGCGAGGACTCAATTTTTGTTTTTGCTATTGTAATGTAAATGTTTTTGTATGTATACATATATTGAATAAAGCAGTTGCGATTCTAACTCGGACCGGGTCGGTTGATTATTTAACGCGCTCTCTGATAACGTAACATCTGGCGACGAGGAGGTGCGAACAAACGTGTGCGATGAACGCGGAACAATTTAACACGTTCATAGGATTGTTTCAATCGGCGATGCAGGGATTAACAATGGGAGGCGCCGCGAGACAGCGAGACGATGGCGGTACGGTACACGAGCTGCAGGTCATTGTGCGGGGATTCAGGTGCGACAAATACGACACCCAGATACAAGCCGCTACGTTCGTGGACTATTTCGAGGCACAATGCCGAATGTGGGGCCTCGATAAATCGACAGATAGTGCGTATATCGCCGCGAAACGCGAGTTATTCTTATCATGCCTAAAACCCGAAACGTTCCACGAACTGAAGGTGGCCTTTGCCGACGCTAGTGCGAAGTTTGAGGAGCAGACGTATGACGCCATCAGGGAAAAATTTCTGCGTCTGTTTCAAATCCGCATAACACGCTTTAAAGCACTTACGAACTTTTGGAATTGCATCCGACGCTCCGATCAAACGTTTGAGTCGTATGCAAATCAGCTCAAAGAATTGAGTCGGGATTGCGGATACAACGGTGAAATGCTCGATCGACAATTGCGTGATCGCTTTGCAACGGGATTACATCATAAGCGATTAGAAATAGAGCTAAAACAACGTTGGCCGGACCTCAAATCAAAAAACAGTGACGGTGTTGAAGTGGAAGTAACATTCGCGGAAGTGTTCGCAATAGCTCAAGCGCGAGAGGCAGCAGAAAAAGACTATGACGCTAGTGGTAGTGAATCTGTGAAACGCGTTCAAGGCCCGACAAGACGTAAAACAGTTAAACAACTACACAGTGATCAGTGTCGACGGTGCGGTAAATCAAAAACACACACACAATGCCACGCAGAAAATAACATTTGCGAAGAGTGCGGTATCAGGGGACACTTTGGATCGTGCTGCATTAGACGTGGACGAGCTCAACTATCAAGAAATACAAGTGCACACACCTTTACCACTACAAATGAAAACAGCAACAACACAGATTCCAGAAATAAAAAAAAATATACAAGACGGGACGGCGTCCAGCAACGAAAAATTTACAAAATTAGTGAGACATGTAGTAGTGACGACGAAACACAATCCGAACCAATATTTCACGTTAACAAGGGAAAGAGAATAGACGTCATCATCAACAACGTAAAATGCACGATGGATTGGGATCCAGGTGCAGCACACTCCATTATTAGTTCAGCTTTATGGAGGAGAATCGGATCACCACCACTATCAAAGGGGCCTACACTCAAAGCTTATGGAAATTTCAAATTAAAGCCTATAGGACCAACTCTTGTGGCTGTAACTCTACGAAACACGACAGTTAATCTCCCGGTAGTTGTATTGGATAACGCAGAACCTTTATTATTTGGGTTACCATGGAGTGAAGCGTTCGGCATGCAGTTTCCATCGGCTGTGTACTCACTAAAGGAAATGGGGCATCAAAATAAATACAACAACAATAACTGTCAACGAGATTTATCTAAAGTAATTGAAGAGAATAAAATTCTTTTTGAAAACTCACTCGGTAAGATTAAAAACCATCAAATTAAAATTCATTTAAAACCAAACGCCAAGCCAATACATGTACCGGCGCGTCCAATAAAATTTGGGTTACAAAAAAATGTTGAAGCGGAACTCGACAGGCTTATAGAAAATGGAGTGATTTCACAGGTGGACCCGAACAATACACCGCTAGAGTGGGCAACACCCACTGTAAATGTCATAAAGAAGGATGGCACAATTAGAATATGCGGGGATTTTCGGACGACACTTAATCCTGCGCTAGTAACAGAAAGGCATCCAGTTCCACTGTTCGATCAACTGACACACAAATTATCTCGGGGTGAGACATATTCAACAATTGATTTAAAGGATGCATACCTACAATTTGAGATACACCCGGACTCAAGAAAATACGTAGTTATTTCGACTCATCGAGGCTATTATCAATACAATCGCCTTCCTTTTGGCATCGCAAATGCTCCGGCTAGTTTCCAAAGGTATTTGGAACAGTTAGTAGCAGGAATACCCAACGTTGCGGTATATTTTGATGACATCGCCATCCCGGGTAAGGACAACTATGCACATTTAGAAAACATTAAAGAAGTCTTAAGACGGCTACGCGAAGCAGGATTTCGAGTGAAACTCAACAAATGCGCTTTTATGCAACCCTCAATCGAATATTTGGGACACATAATCAGCAAAGAAGGTATACGACCTTCACAGTCCAAATTGACCGCGATTTCAAATGCGGCAACACCAACTAACGTAAAGGAGCTCAGATCTTTTTTAGGTTTAATAAATTTTTATGAACGATTTATACCTAACCTACACGGCACTTGCGCAAATCTTCATTCATTAACAGGGACGCGACATCAATGGAAATGGGGTCCTGCGGAGTCACAGACATTCGAGAAAATAAAGCAAATGGTGGTGAAAGCTAATGTTATTGTACCTTACGACCAAAACCGCCAACTATACGTAGCATGTGACGCATCCGAGAAAGGAGTAGGAGCAGTCCTATTTCATAAAACTAATGCACAAATCGAGGAACCAATTGCGTTTGCATCCCGCAAACTTACAACCTGCGAGCAAAAATACTCTGTAATAGATCGCGAAGCACTAGCAATATTTTTCGCACTAAGGAAATTCGACCAATTTTTACGAGGATCTACGTTCACGCTAATCACAGATCATAAACCGTTACAACATCTATTTGGAGAAAATCGAAATTTGCCGAAGTTGGTCAATAATCGATTGACTCGTTGGGCACTCTACGTCGGCTCGTATAATTACAACATTGAATATAGAAGAGGAGCAAACAACATTATTGCAGATTGCTTATCACGACTTCCTAATAATAATGAACGCGTAGGCAGGGAAGAGCAGCTGACCCGGTACTGCGGAAAGTATTATGGCTTGTACGATCAAGTTGGAGTAGCAAGGAAGTTACCAGCGATCTCAAACCGTACTACGATAAAAAGGACGAAATCGCAACAAACGACAACATTCTAACCTGGCAGGGGAAGCTAATCATACCCAACGAACTTCGCCAAGCCGTGCTCAGACGTCTACACATCGGACATCCGGGAATAGTTGCTATGCGTGCAATATCCCGTTTCTACGTCTGGTGGCCTCTTATAAATGCTGACATCGACACTTTTGTAAAAAGTTGCAGGCCATGCCAGGAACAAAGGCCGCAGTACGCAGAACTTCCAGTGTATTCGTGGACCATACCAGAACAACCATGGGAACGTATTCATGTGGACTTTGCTGGACCATACGAAGACCAGCAGTGGCTTGTTGTAGTCGACGCCTTAACCAAATGGGTTGATATCCGACCTTTTAAACAAATAAAAGCCGAACATCTATGCAATGCACTAGATGATATTTTTACCACGTTTGGATTGCCGCAAATCATAGTCTCGGATAACGGACCACAATTTATATCCGAAAAGTTTAAACATTTTTGTAAAACACGATGTATCAACCACATTAGATCGTCACCATATCATCCCAGGACCAATGGGCTCGCAGAGCGTTTCGTTCGTACTTTTAAAACGAGAACAAGAGCGAGTAAAGGTGAAAACAAGACAACACAGCAACGCCTCCGAGAGTTTTTGTCCTCATACAGGAATACTCCGCACCCTGCAACAGGAAAAACTCCAGCTGAGATGATGTTCGAAAGACGACTGAAGGGGATTTTTGACAATATAAGACCTGATAGGAGACACAAGCTGCAGTTCAAGAGCCTAAAACAAGAGATTGAGTCGAGGAAGAAAATACGAGAATTCCAACCGGGGCAACAAGTATATTATAAGACAAGAGTGGACAAAAAATGGCAACCTGCAAAAGTTATGGAGAGAACGCATCGGTACTCCTATCGTATACTAACTCCTGACGGTGTGGAGCGAAGACGACATAGCGACCACATACGCGAACGTAACGAAGGCGAAACAGTAGAGAAAGACGACATTCTCAAAGCGTCGCAGGTCTCACCAAGTGTACCAACAAGCATCGAACATACACAGCCGACTACGAACAGTACTCCGACACCCCAAGTCGAACCACAAGGGACTGCGATGCTAAATATAGACCTGGCATCAGCCCCTAGACGAAGCAACCGTATTCGAAGAGCACCAGATCGCTTCAGAAGCAGTGCGTATCAATAAAAGCCCGTCACATACATATCATAATCACTATTTCACTGAATATAATTATTTGAATCTCATTTAGCTAAAATATTAAGACATTTGAATTTTATTATTTCTTTGCTGTTAAATTGACATCGAACTATCATTTCTGAACATTTGAATTTTATTATTACTTTGCTGTTAAATTTATAGGGGGAGGAATGTAATGTAAATGTTTTTGTATGTATACATATATTGAATAAAGCAGTTGCGATTCTAACTCGGACCGGGTCGGTTGATTATTTAACGCGCTCTCTGATAACGTAACAACGCGCTCTCTGATAACGTAACAGCTATATCGATGACATTATCATTGCCTCCCGATCATCCGAAGAACACCATGAACATCTTCGCCAAGTTTTGAAACGTCTCAAGCAACATGGACTAACAATCAAAATCGGCAAATGTATACTAGGGAAACCAAGTGTAGAGTACCTCGGATACCGGGTTACTGAAGCAGGTCTTAGTCCTTTGTCCCAGCGTGTCAGCGCAATACTGAATTTTCCGCAACCACAAACAATCTTTGAGTTGCGCAGGTTCTTGGGTGTGCTAAATTTTTATAGACACTTCATCAAACAGGCAGCAAAAGCTCAGACACCACTGCATGCGCTCACCGCAGGCGCAAAGAAACGTGATAAGAGACCCGTCGAATGGACCTCTGAATCTCTTCGTGCCTTCGAAAAATGTAAAAAAGAACTGGCTAATGCTACACTCTTGGCCCATCCCGTCGAAGGAGCGTTACTATCTTTAACGACAGATGCATCAGATACGACAATTGGTGCCGTTTTGGAGCAGACAGTCAAAGGAGCACGTCAACCACTCGGATTTTTTTCAAAAAAATTCAGCCCGACCCAAATACGGTACAGCACCTATGATCGAGAGCTCTTGGCGGTCCATGCAGCAATTCAATTCTTTCGTCACTTGGATGATGCAACGATTTTCACGGATCATAAGCCGCTTGTTTTCGCCTTTAACCAAAGTCTTGCAAAAGCATCACCGCGACAACAACGACAACTCGATTATATCAGTCAATTCACGACTAGAATCATCTATATTGCGGGGGAGGACAACATCACAGCAGACGCACCATCACGTTTCAACAGCGTCATCATGCCAATGACGATTACTACGAACGAACTTGCACACCTTGCACAATACGAAGACCAGCAGCTACAGCTGATGCTCCAATCCAAGTCAGCGTTGGATTTACGCAAATTGCGGATCGACGACACCAAAACACTTGTATTTCGCGACGTTTACACTGAGAAAATTCGTCCGTACGTGCCAAAAACTTTGAGGAAACGAGCATTCGATGCAACACATGCACTTTCGCGTCCCAGTGCCCGAGCCACGAAGAAGACGATTAGGAAAAAGTTCGTTTGGCCAAGTATGGCAAAGGACATCACGCTATGGGCCCGCACATGTCTTGCATGTCAACGAAGCAAGATTGCGAGGCACACGAAATTGCCTCCTGAACATATACCTATTCCAGATAGTAGGTTTACCAGTTCACAAGATGGCCGGAAGCAGTTTTATTGAAAAGCGTTACTGCTGATGCTATTGCGGAAGCTTTCTTCGCAACGTGGATCGCTCGGTATGGAGCACCTACCATATTAACTTCAGACCGAGGTGCCCAGTTTGAGTCAATGCTCTCTCAATTTTTAACGCATTTGATTGGATGCAAAAAGATACGAACCACAGCATACCACCCAGCAGCAAATGGAATGATTGAGCGGTGGCACCGGTCGCTCAAAGCTTCGATAATGTGCCACAACAACAGAGAGTGGTTTGACATCCTGCCAACAGTCTTGCTTGGTCTACGAACAAGCATTAAAGAGGACATCGGCGTAACAGCAGCTGAACTAGTGTATGGCACGACTCTTCGAATTCCCGGAGAATATATTTTCAACCTAGACATGCCGCCGGATCAAAAATTTTCGTCGAGAAATTTCGTGAGATAATGCGAAAAGTTCAACCAGTTCCAACAAAACATTACGAAAAGCGAAGAATTTTCACATACAAGGATCTCTACAGCTGTTCGCACGTATTCGTTCGAGTCGATCACGTGAAGAAACCACTCGAACATCCATACGAAGCTCCTTTCAAAGTTCTCGAAAGACTTCCGGACACCGTCTTCATCATCGAACACTGTGAACGTCGAGAGACTAAAACCAGCATATTGCGAAGAGGGATCCGAATCGAGAGCTCAGGATGCGGTATCACCGTCAACTACACCACAGCATATTACAACCACACCCATACTTAGAACATATGCAGGACCGAAAACGAAAGCAACCAAAGCTGTCACATTCGCACCCTAGAAAAAACCAAAAAATGAATTTTTTCCCGACAATTCAACGTAACTTTGACAGTTTCAATTTATTGAATATTGTTAAAATTACTCGGAGGGGAGTACTGTGTGGCAACTCTACGAACGAATTTCGGTTAACACTCATGAAGAGTTTTTCGATCTAGGGAGATCTTCAATTCTGATATACAAAAAAGAATAAGACATGTTTAGGCGAGTCAGTTAGCGTCGGTTGTGAAATTAAAAAAAACGCGTCTTGCTATTTTGAAAATAAATGTTAAACAAAAATTCCATTGAAGTTTTAATTAAAAAGTTAGTTCTAAGTGTTGTAGCCAAAACGCTACATATTCATTACTACCAGAGCCACCTGGCGGCAGTTTGAGACATGAAAATCGCAACTAACTTCACTTAATGGCGAAAGTCGCCATTTCATCTGCAACAACCTAATACAATAAAATACAATAATACTTCATGACAAATTAGCGGATGTGTTATTTAAAAAAAAAATTTTTCAGTGAAATAACTGCAGATAAATGCTGTTGCAATAAAAATGGCAGCGATAGAACTGTTGATTTTATAAACTAGCTTTCAAGTAAAATCTATTAATCAACCAAATTTAGTTTCATTCTGGTAATTTCACCATTTTGAATGCTAGCTTAGTAAGCTCTCAAAATTAAGAACGGCCGCTGTTCATTCTCGTCTCATCGAGCCCCACACTACTCTACAACCGAAAATGACCAAAACCAATACAATGGTTAATCAGCAAGGAAAGCTGTGGAATATCCGGTACACACTGTTCAAACACGAATGAAAGCTGTGGAAGTTGGCCGAGAGGCGATAAGCTTTGCACCTCAGATCTTTCGCTTTTTATGGCGTCGACATCGGATCAAGCCATTCAAGCCGGCACGGCAGCAATGTGTTGAACGAGCTGTGACTGAGCAAACTTTTGAGGCGCATTATTTTTAAAGTTGGCGAAATCGATCGTTTGCAGACTCGCACATTTTTGTCCAAGCGCTTTTAATTTTTGTTTCTTCAAAACCATTCCCTACTGCTATATGGAAGGCAAAAGTTAAAAAGGCGTATCGCTGATAGGAGAATGATCTAAGATGATAATTGAATATGCAAAATTTAATCGTATTAGTAATGTAAGATTGGATCGCTCTTCACCTGACGAACCGCTACTGCTGAGAGGCACAAACAAAGAACATTATTCTCTACTGCGACTATTATTCCAAGGTTTACAAGCTCTACATTTCACTATGTAAAACCTATTTTGCTCAGTGTATACTTTATAAAATAATTGATAGGTGTAACATATCCTTAGTTGATGAAGTACCATTTAGAACAGTTGAGGTTTACACTCGAAATACAAACGAATTATATTTTCGTCCTGCCTTGATAGATAATTATGTTCACTAGCCGCTTCTAAAATTTCAGAGACCTGAAAACGAATTGCAGCTTGATTCTTTACCTTACAGCTCCTTTTATAAATTAAAATTCTCACATCACACTAAGTATAATCTTACAATATATTATTACGATTGTCTGAAATCATTTAAGGCTTTGTAAATTATGTCTTTACAATTAATTTATAGAAGCTAGGGTTAGCCTAGTGGGTAGTGTGTTGGTCTACAATGTGAAGCTCGTGAGTTCAAGTCTCGGCCGACGTATAATTCCAAAAAACTGCCTGCTTGGATATGCCTTGGTTACCACAATCTACGAAAATGAAAAATTCATTTCCACAATAAATAATGAAAAATGTTAAGGAACCTGAAGGTCAGGAGGCCAAGGCCTGATTTGGACTATAATGCCATTGTAGAAAGAATTATGGCATGGAAGGTGGCTCGAAAAGTATTGATACATGCCAACTCTAAACCGTCGTCCATCAACCGTTTGCGATCGATAAGTAAAATTAAAAAGTTTTTTAATAATTTAAAAAAAGAAAGATTAAAGGTCGTGTATAGTAAACTGTAGAGTCATCAAAATAAGTTGGTGTTGGAATTCATACCAGACATCTCGCATGTAAACTGGTTCTAAGATCTTTTTGAACTGAAATGTATATGCAATGCATTTTTCTGACAGCACAACTAACTAAAACAAAGTATAAAAATACCAAAAGCAACATAATGTCAAATAACAGTATTGCGCCTTGCATTCAATAGCAATAATTTCATACTTCGGAAGTTAATGGTTTCAACAGCGTTGGATTATCGTGAAGCGGTTGCTGTAACCAGCGGTAACGAGCCACTACTGACGGATGATGGATGAAATCAAAGTAAACGCATTGAAAAAGTGTCGGAAAAATAGCATATTTATGAGTATCTTCATTAAATGAAAAGGATATGCTGATCATTGCTAACTGCATATGCGATATGTGAACGCGCTTGCTAAATTTGCACGAATATTGAGGCGATACCGATGTTCACATCGTTCGACAACAGTTTTATGAATACGAAATGGATTTTGTATTCATTTCTCATAGAGAAATATGAATGACAAAAAATATAATTGTAGTGTCTGTCTGTTATTTGCTTATAAATGGCTATAAGTTAGTTTTTTGAGTTATTTTAGCATTAACTAAGCATAAAAACACATTTTTGAAATTTTTGTCTGTCTGTCTGTCTGTCCGACCGCTTTTCACGCACAAACGGCTGAACCGATTGTAATGAAACTTGCACAGTTTATTAGGTGTCCACCGGAATGAAATCTGCATTCGGTTTCATTTCACTCCCCTCACGCCTTCTACCCCCTCCCATACAAAGTGACTCATTTTTCAAAATATATATTAATCAAATTTTCTTGGAAACCATAAAAGCTATTAATTTGAAATTTGGAATATATTATTTCTATTATAAATGCAGTCTTTTGGTCTACAAATTATTTGAGTTTCCTCACTCCTTTCACCACCTCCCATACAAACTACACTTTTTCATGAATTACTTTACACCAAATTTCTCAGTACGTGTAACTTGCATCGAGCTAAAATTTTGTATTAAATTCTTAATTAATATGATTATTAATATCGGGAAAAAATTAAACGATTAGCTTCACTCCATCTACCCCCTCCCATACAATGTGACACAGTTCCACGACTTCACAAGAATTTGATTTTCTTGAAAAGTCTGAATGTTACTGATCTGAAATTTCAAATATATCAATTGCATGATGATTATAGTTGTTTTTCAAAAAATCACCAGAAACCCCCTTCTCCTTCCACCACCTCCCATATAAACCGCACTTTTTCATGAAATACTCTAAACGAATTTTCTCAGTACATTTAAATTTCATCGAGGTAAAAATTTTAACTTAATCCTTAATTCGCATTATTATTAATGTCGGGAAAAAATTTAACCGAGTAGCTTCACTCCTTCTTCCCCCTCCCATACAATGAGACACATTCCACGACTATACAATAATTCGATTTTCTTGAAAAGTATGAATGATACAGATCTGAAATTTAAAGTATATCAATAGTTATAGTTGTTTCTCGAAAAATCACCAAAAACCCCCCACTCCTTTTACCGCCGCCCATACAAATTGCACAATTTCATTAAATTCAATGCACTAAGTTTCTCAGTACCTACTTAATTTTTGAAGCTTAAATTTGCTACAAAACATTTTTATAGCTACTGTAGCATGATGTGAAACAAATTAGTTCAGTGCTGTCACCCCTTCTACCACTCCCCATACAAAATTTCTTAACACCGCAAAAATTTCGATTTCATCTATACATAGTATCGTATGATTGGGCTTTACGCACAATCGCAGTCCTGTTATGTTTTTAAGCTTAATGTTATTTTATTTGTTTTTTAAATAACACCAGCTACAATTATTCACATGTCCTCAACGCTTTTCAACACGTATATGATCTCGAATCACGGGTTTGATTTGATCACGAGCCTGTCCCATAAAAATGGGAGTATCATGCTTTCATTCTTAATAATTTATGGTTCTGATCCCAACAATATACAAACCATTTTCTTCAAAGAGCCATTAACGTAAGCAGATTATATATCCCACATAATGTATTACTAACTACACTCTCAAAAATTGCTTATTATTGCTATTTTTACGCGGACGAAGTCGCGGGCGTTTGCTAGTCTAAAATAAATGCCGAAAACAGTTAGCCTACTTAAGAGCCGAATGGAGAGCAACCACGACTTTTGCAAACGATTAAGCGAATGATTTTTGGATTTCGGACTATTGGTGCAACCCGTCATATGTGCCACCGCGAATGGTTTACTTTACACGAAGATTTTTGTATGCCGCGTTTAATAATTAGATTAGGAGACAACAAAACAGAGACATTGGGAAGCAAGATGGTTCCTTAGATCGCTATACAGCACGACTCGTACCAAAAGCAGCAATATGTGATCGATTCCGAAGAGACTTACGCTTTAGTAGAAAAACTGGATACAGTAAGAATTGCTATTGGAAACGCTACTCAATTAAATAAGCATATGATATAATCTATACATATAAATATAATTGTAGTATCTGTCTGTTATTTCTTTATAAATGGCTATAACTTTTTGCTTTATTTGGACAATAACTAAGCAGAAACAGACGTTTTTAAACATTTTCTGTCTGTCTGTCTGTCTGTCTTTCCGGCTTTCACGTAAAAACGGCTGAACCGATTGTAATGAAACTTTCACAGATTATTAGGTCTACCTCGGGGAGTAATCTGCCTTAGGTTTTATTTTATTTCCCTCACTCCTTCTACCCCCTCCCATACAATGTGACTCATTTTCAAAAATTTATAATAATCAAATTTTCATGGAAACTATAAAAGCTATTAATTTGAAATTTAAAATATATTATTTCCATTATAAATGCAATCTTCAAGTATATAAATAATTTGAATGCCCTTACTCCTTCCACTACCTCCCATACAAACTAAACTTTTTCATGACATACTATACTCCAATTTTCTCAGTACGTATAACTTTTATCAAGCTAAGAATTTGTATTAAATCTTTAATTAGCATTGTTATTAATATCAGGAAAAAAGTAACTAACTAGCTTTACTATTTCTACCCCCTCCCATACAATCTGACACAAATCCACGACTTTGCGAAAATTCGATTTTCTTGAAAAGAATGAATGTTACTGTTCTGAAATTTAAAATATATAATTGAATGATAATTGTAGTTGCTCCTCAAAGAGTAACTAAAAACTTTCCACTCCTTCCACCACCTCCTATACAAACTGCACTTTTTCATGAAATATTCTAAACCAATTTTCCCAGTACGTATAACTTCGATCAAGCTACAATTTTGTACTAAATCTTTAATTAGCATTATTATTATTATCGCGCAAAAATTAACCGATTAGCTCCTCTCCTTCTACCCCTTCCCATACAATGTGGCACACTTCCACGACTTTGCAAAAACTCTATTCTCTTGAAAAGTGTTAGATTCACACTGATCTAAAATTTAAAACATATCAATTGCATGATGATTATAGTAGTTTCTAGAAAAATTAGCAAAAACCCCCCACTCCTTCTACCACCTCCCATACAAACCGCACTTTTTAATGAAGTACTCTAAACCAATTTTCTCAGTACGTATAACTTTGATCGAGCTAAATTTTTCTGATGAATCCCTGATTAGTATTATTATTATTGTCGGGAAAAATTAACCGATTAACTCCACTCCTTCTACCCCCTCCCTTACAATGTTACACAATTCCACGACTTTGCGAAAACTCGATTTTCTTGAAAAGTGTGAATCTAACTGATCTGAAATTTGTAAGATATCAATTGCATGGTGATTATAGTTGTTTCTAGAAAAATTACCAGAAACCCCCCACTCCTTCTACCACCTCCCATCAAAATTGCACAATTTCACTAAATCCAATGCACTAGGTTTCTTAAGTTACCTATTCAATTTTTCAAGCTTAACTTTGGTGCAAAATATTTTTATAGCTACTCTAGCATGATGTGAAATAAATTAATTTAGTACTGTCATCCCTTCTATCACTCCCCACACAAAAATTCTTAAGATTACAAAAATTTCGATTTCATTGGTAGTATCATATAATTTACGCACAGTTTGTTTGCCCCATTTTAGGATTGAACTGAATTCATACTGACACTGAGGACACCGAAATCGGACGTGCCTCTATATGGGAGTTAAATTGGAAGATGTTATCTAGTATGCTATCATTTGCGAAACAATAAAAAGGATTGAGTGTTGACTAAAAAGAGGGTGGGAGAAAATATTTAGCTCTGAGGGACTATGATTTGCGTCAAACTCTGTCAAAAGCCTTTGCAATGCCAAGAGCCAGTACTTGGCCTTTGCAATGCCAAGAGCCAGTACTTGGCCTTTGCCGAAATTCCAACGTTCGGTAAGATAGATCAGAACAATATTAACGAGCGCACTCACTTGCGAAGGGAGAGCATTTGAAAGAAACATCCGAGAGGGCGTAATGGGCGGCCAACTGTGATCGGCGTGTTTTACGGAAAATTGATCCTTCAACATAATGAAATTTAAATAATAGCTTGCATACAAACACAAGTCGTTTCTATTCTAAAGATATTTGCAGAAAAATCTTACCTATGCTTTCTCAAAAGCCATTTCTTATCGTAGACCTGATCGCAATCTTTGCACGAATAATCCTTTGTTTCCTCGTCTTTCTGCTTCGCTAGTCCCAACATTGGTGAGGCGCCATCGTTCCCGAATTGAGCATGTCTCGAATCGTCAACAGCCGTGAAATCGACAAATTCTTGCACTTCATAGTCTCCCGTTTCAATTACATCTTGTTCTATTTTCACTTGGCTAATATCAGCCAAACTGGTCTCCGTTTCTAACGGATGAATCTCTTCTATGTCGCTAGCTCTCACCCCAATTTTGCAATCTGCTTGAGTCGTGTTGTCTGGCAACTCGCAAATTGTGAAGCCTTCCTTTGCTGTGGCAACGAACTGGGAAAATAATCCGTAGGATGCGACTGCTTTCGTTTTGAACTTGTGGAATAATTTTAATTGTAAATTGCAATGTGAGCAGAGGTAGTGCAGTTGAACTTCGGTGGAGATCTATAAGGGCGATGATTTTTAATGTGGGCCGAATAATCGGGGCAGCGAAATTTTATTTATTTTTTTTACCTTGAGCTGCAGCAATTCTTCGTAAAAATGTCCGAGTGGTGATAACTCGGTTCTTTCAGATGTGTTAGCAAATATACTTTCGAAATCATCGCAGTATTTCTGAAGACAAACGCAACACATGCTTTCGTTAAATTCTGTCATTTTACTTCGCTAAACTTCACACTGCTACTGCTGTCCGAAGAAATCAAAATTTACAAACAAAACAGGCTTCTTCAACCAGAGTTAAAGTCAAGTCCATCACAACACAAGCTAAGTATGCCGATTTCCGGCTCGCATAGACATTTTAAACAGCTACAATAACAGCACCGCCCTCTTAAAATACCGGCCTGGTACTAGCCCGATTATCTGATAGTTAAGCACTTTTAACAAAACCTTAAAACTTACTTTTTATTAACCGATACTGTTTATGTTCTTTATGAATCGAAACATCTTTGTTTACTCATTCTTCATGGTTATACTCTAAATGAAATCGAAGAGTATTATAAGTTTGTCACAATGCTTGTAACGCCAAGAAATAAGACTTGGAGAAAAAAATGAATTGTACAAAGGCTTATATTATCACTCGAAAATTTCAAAACCGGATATCCGTCCGTCCTCCCTAGTTCTAGAACGCGTTTAGCTAGAAAGTATAAATTTTGTACACCTCGTTTTTACAAAAAGGTAAGGTCAAGTTAGTGAACAGGCCAAATCGCTTCACCACCCACACAAAATTACACAATTTCGCAGTTTAACAATAAACTTTTTTCGAAAAGTATAAAAGTTAATACTCTGAAGTTTGGGACATATTATTTTTGTGATGCCTTTAATCTACACTTCTTCAACCGCCTCTAACTGCACTTCTTCAACCGCCTCTAACTGCACTTTCTCTTGGATACTATAAACCAATTTGCTAAGTACGTAGATAATTTATCATGCAGAAATAAGACTTTAAAACTAATATCTTCACGGATTATTTGAAATTAGAAACGATTTATTTTACAATTATTCTGACACACATTTTTCTCCTTCCACAACGATTGAATTTCCTGATCTTCTTCTTCTTCTATATAGTGTAACCGAAAACTCAAACTAAATGGAAATGCTAGGTCAGCAAAGTTCGTTAAATTTGAAATCAAAATTTTTATGTTTTACATTCGGCCAATCTGACAGATGATCGACCACGATCATAGCCTTTCTTCTTCCTCCTCGAACACTTCCTTCCGGACTACATTGCATCGATCTCGAGCCCAGTGTCTTAATCTCGCGGCTTCTAAAATCCCAGAGTAAGGAATCTGGGTAATTTGGCAATTGTCGACATCACGAATCTCAAAACGATCATTTGGCAGCACACGATGCACCACATATGTATTTGTATTTGGATATCAGTATTTTGTTCTTTCCGACTGAAGTGTCAACATTACGAATGACACCATAGTCGTTTACCTGATATTTAGTCGGGGGAAAACTGCGTTTGGCAAATTGGATTTCATTTCTGTTCTGAGAATCTTGGATAGCTAGATTGGCAGTGGAACGAAGGGATAGGAGGTCGCGTTCTGTGGTTGGGAATTGATCAGTAAGATAATCAGTTAATTCGTCGACATCGGGTCCTCGCTGTCGCACCCCGAAGACGAGCATACTGGGTGTCTGTTTAGTAGAACTGTGAATAGAGTTATTTATACCATATTCAGTTTTGGTTAACATTCGGGTCCAGTTGGATTGGTTGACGCGATTGACTCGTTCGACTTGGCCATTGGCCTGTGGAGCGGCGACGGCAGTTTTGATCTGGACTATGTTATTTTTAAACATATAGTCAGCAAATGTGCAAATGATGTAAAAGAAGAGCCGCGGTCATCTATGAGACGCCGGGGACGACCGTAATATGCAAAATATTTATCGAGAGCGGAACAGACTTCCTTAGTACTGATAGTATTAACTGGATAAAGTTTAACGAATTTAGTAAAGGCATCAATCACAACTAAAAGGTGTTTATTTTTATTTATAATATTCTGAAGAGGCCCAATGTGATCGATATGGATAGTGTCGAAGAGTATCGGTTCCTTAAGGATGCTATGAAGGGTTCTTTCGTTAACATGTCGCGGGGAGCTGTGCATGATACATTTGATGCAGTTCTGAATATACATTTGCATTTTTCTATACATGGACGGGAACCAGTAGTTAAGTCGGATTTGTTGATAACTTTTGTAGACACCCATGTGCCCAATCTTCTCGTGAATCAGACGCATAGCAGGGTTTTCCATTTCAGTCGGGACATACAATGCCAAATGTTCAGGTTTAATGCGCCTATAAACAATGCCATTATGCATTTCAAAATATTCGACTTCCCCTTTTTCTAGCTGAATTCGGATATTTACTAGTATAGGATCGCGTGATTGAGTGGCATGCAGATAAAAGCATCATCGTCTTGCACAAAGAGAGCTTGTTGATCGAGGTCGGTGCTGACGCAGGGCGGGACACGGCTTAATGCGTCAACATGATTCATACGCGCGCTACCTCGATGGGATATGGTGTAATCGTAGTTCTCAAGTTCCAAGGCCCATCGGGCAATTCGGGGATTTATACTTTTCTTCGATAGAGTCTGCGTTAATGAGCTACAATCTGTTACTATTCAAATCGGACGACCTTCTAAATACACTCGATAACGACGTAGAGAATATATGACTGCTAATGTCTCTAATTCGAAGCTATGGTATTTCGATTCGGCAGGAGTGTTTCGACGAGAAAAATATGATACAGGGTGCCATTTTTTGTCATTTTGTTTCTGTAACAAAACGGCTCCAAATCCTTGGGAACTTGCATCAGTGTGTAGTTCGGTTTCCCGTGTAGGGCTAAAGATAGCGAGAACGGGGAACGAACTAAGAATATTGTGGAGTTCGGAAAAAGCGTGTAAGCATCCGTCGGTCAAGTTAAACGGTGTGTCATTCTTAAGTAGATTTAGCAACGGGCTAGCTATTTTCGAGAAGGATGGGACGAATCGGCGTAAATATGAAAAAAGTGCAATACACGAGTGTAACTCTTTTCGATTTGTTGGGACTGAGTAATTTTTCATATTTTCAGTGTGAAAGTCGTTCGGTCTGATTCCATGGCAATCGGCTCGATACCCAAGATATTCAATAGAAGTCTAAAGGAAGTGGCATTTATTTATTTTAATCTCCAACTTATATTTTTTCAGCCGTCGAAGTAGCTTTCTTAAGATCATGAAGTGGTCTTCGATCGTAGACGCAGCGATCAGTATATCGTCCATATAAACGACTATTTCTCGGGAACGGATCATATCAGAAAGGATATTCGAAATGAATCGTTGAAAAACGGCGGGCCCATTTCGTAATCCGAATGGCATCTTCAGGAATTCGTATTGACCCTGCGGTGTGACAAATGAAGTGTATTTGATAGAACTTTCTTCCATGGGTACCTGATGAAATCCTCTTTTGAGGTCAATTAGAGAAAAACTTGTTTTAGAATCTAAGTATTCGAGACAGTCATCTATCAGTGGTAATGGGAAATTGTTTCGAGCAGTGATTTTGTTCAAAAGACGGTAGTCAACACACATGCGGTGCTCTCCGCTTTTCTTTTTTACAATACAATAGGAGAGGCATACTGAGAGTGGCTGGGTCGAATGATATTTTGCTGAAGCAGATCATCAATAACTTCGGTTACAATTTCCTTTTCGCGATAAGATAATGGGCGAGGAGAGCAGTATAAGGGGACATCAGTGGTCAGGCGGATTGTCATAGTGTCTATTATGGGTGCATCGGTTGGGCATTCAGCGTCAAGATATTCTTCTTTTAACAGTTCAAGGAGATCATGATGAGTCTCGAGACCAAACTCGTAGCCTATGTCTAAGTTATCGTAAGATTCCAATCGAAAATCAATATCGAAAGTTTCACTTGCGGGTGTTTCGTTTATATATAAACTAGATTCGTCGGATCGGTGCGGCATCATCTCGGAACCTGTATCAGAAGGGGATTCGATCATGAACAAACGGGGTTTTAATTCAATGATTTTTTTTTTTTCTGGGGAATTACAACGTATGATTTTCTTTTCAAAACAATTTAAATTCACGTCTGTTTTATTAATGTGAAGTCCGATATCGAACAGTTTTAAAGAATCCCGGCCCAGTAGTAGGCTGGTCGGTAAATCATTATCTGCAACAATAAAAGCACTCATTGAGCGGACGCGGTTTTTAATTTCTAATTGGCATCGAATCTTACCGAAACAATAGAGTTGAGTACCTAGTCCTGCCATAAGTTCTGTCACATAATTTCTCACATTGGCAACAACTTTATTTTATGAGTGACATTTCAATATCGGCCAGTTTTATAAACGTCATAATGTTGTTGACAGTTGATGGTCATTTAAAGTGTGTTCGTTAACGTGTGAAGATGGAATGGGGTGTAATAGAAAACCGAACTGCAGTGATTGCACTACATAAGTGTGGAAAATCCGCGAGTGAAATTTTCAAGTTGTTGTGCCCGTTAAAAATAACGCAAAGATTTGTGTATCGTGCGATCCAGAGATATAACGCGATCCAGACTATTGAAGATCGACCTCGTTCTGGACGTCCGCGTGATGTACGTTCTTCTGCTGCCATCAAAGCGGTCGAGAGTCGAATTCGTCGAAATCCGCTTCGTAAACAACGAATCATGGCTCGAGAGATGAACATCTCCACCCGAAGTATGTCTCGCATCATAAAATCTGACCTCGGGATGAGTGCCTTTCGACGATCAACGGGACATTTGCTGACTGAGCAGTTGAAGCAAATTAGGAGCACCAGATCGAAAGAGCTCCTTCGGCGGTACGGCAACAACAAACATCGAGAAATTTTATTTACCGATGAAAAAATTTTTACGGTGGAGGAACATTTCAACCGCCAAAATGATAAGGTGTATGCCCACAGCTCCATAGAAGCCCGAGAAGTTGCTACTAGGGTACAGCGAGGACATCATCCAGCATCAGTCATGGTATGGTGGGGTGTCAGCTACGAAGGGGTCACCGAGCTTCATTTTTGCGAAAAAGGCGTAAAAACTGCAGCGAAAAATTATCAAACGGACATCCTGGAGGGATGTGTGAAGCCGCTGAACTCTACGCTATTCAACAATCGACATTGGGTTTTCCAGCAAGATTCTGCGCCAGCCCACAAAGCTCGAACCACACAAGCGTGGTTGGAAACCAATATTCCACAGTTTATAAGGGCGACGGAATGGCCTTCTGGGAGCCCAGATTTGAATCCCCTGGACTACAAACTGTGGGCGGAGTTAGAGTCCATGGTGTGCACGAGACGACACCCAAATATCGAGAGCCTTAAGCGATCTTTGACAGAAGCAGTAGCTAATTTTCCGCTAGAAACAGTGCGTACTGCTATCGATGACTGGCCCAACAGATTAAAGAGCTGTGTTAAGGCTAAAGGCGGCCACTTTGAATAATTTGTTGCTTATTTTACTTCCATTAGTATGCCAAAATAAAATATATTTTCCTTTGTCAAAAACTCTTTTTCATTTATACAAAAATTGCCCATATACGTGTGACAGAACTTATGGCACGACTAGGTATTTCTTAATCCACGGTATTTTGTATTAAATAAATGGTCGGTTTGTAAAACTCTAGGCACAATGGAACTTCGAATGAAGCTTACGGGGCTGCCTGTATCCAAAATAGCAGAAAATACAGGCTTAACAGTTTGTTCATGACGGATGCAGTAATTATCATCACCAGAGAAGGGGAGAATTGAATGTTCGAAGTCGGCAAATTCGAGCGGGCGTCGGTGATCTTTCATGGGTGGTCCGTCATAGTCGGCTTCTGCGGTGGAATGTCGGAGTTGTGATCGGAGTCGGGCAATTTCTGTAAGTTTCTTGAGCCTTTCTAGTTTGGCATCCAAGTCAGTTGCCGTATCTTCGCTCGAGTCCTGATTGGGGACTCCGCCCTCACCGGTGCGCCCACTTCCGGGCTTCGGAGCACTGCTTGAATCGGTGTGTTCGGGTGGCGGGTCAGCACGTGGTTCTGTGTCGTCGACTACATCTTCGCGATCGGCCTCTTCGCCGGAGTTTTCGTCCTGACCGGTTTCACGTCGGTTTCCTTCGACATTCTCCTCATAAAGTCGACGCAACTGGGCTACATTAGCCGACGAAGGAATGACGATGCCGGCAGCTTCTAAGGCCGCGATCAGTTCACTTCGTGATAATCTCATTAAAATAATATACGTAACGCGATTTAAATATCTGGGTTGTACCCCACACCTGATTTTTAAAACCAATATCTTCACGGATTATTTGAAATTAGAAACGATTTATTTTACAATTATTCTGACACACATTTTTCTCCTTCCACAACGATTGAATTTCCTGATCTTCTTCTTCTTCTATATAGTGTAACCGAAAACACAAACTAAATGGAAATGCTAGGTCAGCAAAGTTCGTTAAATTTGAAATCAAAATTTTTATGTTTTACAGTACTAAATATTTATTTAGAATTATTAGTAAGGCTACCGACACACGATGCGAGTTAATATATATTAACTTCCTATTTTGATATAAGTAGGCCGAATTATGTATAGGATAATGACACTAGTAATATCGAAAACCGAGATAATATATATTAACTCGCATCGTGTGTCGGTAGCCTAAGGCTGAAAAAAATTAGACGATTAGCTTCACTACTTCTACCTCCTCCCATACATCATGACACAATTTCACAAGAATACAAAGAATCGATTTTTCTGATAGGAACGAATGCAACTGATCTCTAATTTAAAACATGTCAAATCCATAATGTATATATATAGTTATTTCTGAAAAAGTTATTAAGAACTCTCTACTCCTTCTACCACCTCCCATGCAAACAATACTCTAATTTTCTCAGTACCTATTAAATTTTTGAAGCTGAAATTTCGTAAAAAAACATTCTGATAGCAACTGTAGCATGATGTGGAAAAATAGTTCAATACCGTCACTCCTTTTACCACTCCCCATACAAATTTTTTCAAAATCACTTTTTCTTAATTGTGCAAAATAAGAACGCGGACCGACTGTTAATATCATTTACAACTATAGAAAATTATCATAAATAAACAAATCGTTAGCGATGTGCGTATTTTTTCATTTCTGTATGCGGCTTCTTTGGCGTAGTGGGTAGCGTGCTTGCTTCACAGTCAATAGGTCGTGGGTTCGATTCCAACTCCATACAGTGCGATTTTTTAAAGCACGAGTTGCTACTGGCGATGAGAAATTATTCGAAATAAAATGGGCAAACGGTGTAATAGTGAAACAGTTCCACTTCAAGGTCTACCATATATACTCCGTGGATGGTTTCTGTTCGCTTTCTATCATTCATTTCTCCATAACATCTGCAAATATTTGTCAGTAGCATCCAGTACACCTGAAAGATATACCAGCTTCTCCACTCGTTACGGTCGTTCTCACTCCCCTTCCCCTACCTTCCCAATCTCATTCCTTTCCTCCATGACTGTGATGTGCATTGCACATAAAGGCCGAAATTGCTATAACACAAGTCATTCTGTAAAATAAAAAAAAAACTCAACTAGCCCAATGACAGCTGATCACGAGCCGACAATTGCACTGCATTAGAGTTACTCTATGAAAAAGAAAGAACAAGACGTACTAGAGTTCGGTCAAGAATAGCTATTTTAGCTCGGCTAATGATCGATTCCATGTCGGCATGCAGAAACCGCAATCCTCAGCAAACCCTTTTTGATTTCGACATCATGCAATTTGAAAAATAAATAAATTCTTCGGTCGCGCCGAACCGAGCTCAGGACATTCGAAAGGCTCGAAACGATTTTCTCGACTCGGTCGGTGGCGTATTTTCGTCAGAGAGACAAAGAGACAAGTTTTGTTGTGTTTTCGCGATGGATGTTGATTTTTTCAATTCGCCCTTTGTCTCAATTTTGACCCAAAGAAATTTTTTCAATTCGCCCTTTGTCTCAATTTTGACCCAAAGAAATTTTTTCAATTCGCCGAAGAAATTCATTTAATTCGCCTGGTCCAAAGAAGTTTTTCAAATCGAAAGCGAAAACCCATACGATAAATCAATGTATGCAACTATTTATTATTATTATATTGTACATGAGAAACCGCCACTAATGTCATCATCATTGTCATCATTTGGTGATAAATAACTTGATTTGTATGATTAAAGCAAACACAGTTTTTATAATGAAAATGCGGTTTATTGACAAAAAGATAAACGCGACCGACTTATACGGGTGATCAAGCAAGAAGAAGATATGTTGAACTGACAGACAGAAAACACCTCTACCAACTTATAAAGAAAATTGTACCAACTGTCACAATAGAAAAAGTTAATGATCAGTTTATACTTTAACACTTCCCCGTAAACTGATCTGAATATTTATATAAACAAAAAAAAACTATTCATTAGTTAATTTAAAACAGAGGAATTAATTACAAAGTCCAATTTTGGAACACATTGTTTTAAACTTGATTGAATTTAAGGACTTCGTAAACATATCCCCTAGTTGATCCTCGGAACGTACGAACTCCACGTTGATGTCGCCCTTCTGATAAAGTTCTCTTATGAAGTAGTAGCGCACCTCAATGTGCTTTGATCGTTTGTGGAATTCGGGATTCTTCACCAATTTAATTGCACTTGCGTTGTCGACAAATAGAATCGGTGTCTCACCGCTTGACCCGATTTCAGACAGTAGTCGTTTGAGCCACACCAGCTCTTTTGCACCTTTGCTGGCCGTAACAAACTCCGCCTCAGTTGTGGAAAGAGCAACCGATTTCTGCAGCTGCGAAGTCCACGATACAGCCGTGCCATTAATAAGCGACACAAAACCATTTGTTGATCGTCGAGTGTTGACGTTTCCCGCAAAATCAGCGTCCGAATATGCACACAGCCCATCAGCAGTCGAAGTGTATAACAGACCAAAGTCTGAAGTGCCACGAAGATATCTGAATATGCGTTTGACGCACATCCAGTCGAATGTAGTTGGATTTGCCATAGATCGAGCAACCCTTGAAACAGCGTATGCTATGTCCGGACGAGTTGCACATGCCAAATACATCAACGAACCCACTGCTGAACGATACGGAACAGAGTTGTCGAGAACACTGTCAGAAGACTGTTCCGGCTGTTGATTGTCCGCAGGTACTTCCACGGATTTGCAGCTTGACATTTCAAAACGTTGTAGAATCTTTTCAACGTAAATGTGCTGTGACACGAAGAAACCAGACTCACGTTGCTTTATTTGTATTCCCAAAAACGAATCAAGAGAACCCACTGTAACCTTGAACTCTGAAGTTAACAATCCCAGGAACGAGTTGACTGCGTCTTGCGTTGACCCCGCTATGAGACCATCATCAACGTAGATTGCAACTAGTAATATTTCTTCTTCTTCCATCCGAATGTAAACACATGGATCAGCGGTTGAGCGGCTGAACCCATTTGTTTCCATGAAAGAGTGGAATTTATTATTCCAGCAACGAGGAGACTGTTTAAGTCCGTAAAGAGATTTCGTTAAGCGGCAAACACGACCAGATCCATCGTCGAATCCTTGCGGTTGAGTCATGTATATCTCAGCATCGATTTTCCCGTACAGGAACGCAGTTCTGACATCGAATTGACCAAGCACGAGATTCTTTTCAGCTGCAGTTGCGATGAGGACTCGAATAGAATCGTAACGAGCGACCGGGCTAAACGTCTCGTCATAGTCAAATCCTGCACGTTGAAATAAACCTCGAGCAACTAAACGAGCGCGATATCGATCGACTGAACCATCGGGTTTGTATTTCATCCGAAGTACCCAGCGGTTGTCGATAGCGCGTCTTCCCGGTGGCAATGACACTAAGTCCCACGTGTCATTTTCACTAAAGGCGTCCATCTCGTCCTCCATCGCACGCAGCCAATTATCTGAATTTTGACTTTTCATAGCTTCACTGAAGTTCTTTGGTTCCAAATCTTCGCGGACGGCCTCTATCAGGCATGCTAATGTACTGTTCGCCTCAGAACGACGAGTTTGATGACTCACTTCGTAATCTTGGAACCTTGCCGGTGGATGAATCGTTCGAGCTGGACGTGATGTCTGAATCGGATCAGCTTCTCCCATTGGAGCGATGTTTTCACTGCTTGTTTTTCCTTCAGCACCTTCACAGTTGAGGTTATCGACCTCACCTCTGGCTTCTATTTTATCAAAATGGTTGAACTCGAGATTGACCGCTTCATTTACCGTGCACAGCTTTTCTGGGCAAAAATCGACATCACGCGTTCTCATTATGCGATGTTTTGACGGTACCCATACTTTATAACCATCTTTGTCATTAACATAGACAAAAAAATGACCTAAAACCGCTTTAGCATCGAACTTAGTCCGAAACTGCTTTGGTATATTGGCGTAACACTTTGAACCAAAAATTCGTAAATGTTCGAAGCTAACAAATGTGTTGCCAGTCCACAACTCGAACGGCGTATTATCAGGAACACGTGACTTTCCTGTGCGATTAATCAGAAATACAGCCGTATCACAAGCATGTGCCCAAAACGATTTCGACAGCCCACTGACTGAAAGCATCGAACGTGCCAGTTCGACGACGTGACGATTCGATTGCTCCGCAACACCGTTCTGCTCAGGTGTGTACGGGCACGACGGTTGAAACTGAATGCCACGTTCTTGTAGTAATGTCTGCACATCTCGACACTCGAATTCGGTACCGCAGTCGGAACGAAAAGTTTTCACTTTGTGTCCTGCGGTTTGACACTCATTCAAAAATGTTCTCAAATGGGTGGTCACTTCTGATTTGTGTTTCATGAAAAATGTACGAACAAATCCGGAAAAATCGTCTTTAAAAACCACGTAAAATTTAAATCCGTTTATCGAGTCCGTCGACATTGGACCGTTCACATCAGCATTTATCAATTCACCGACAGCTTTAGGACGCTCACGACGCGTATGGAACGATTTACGATGCGACTTTCCGAGTACACAACCGTCACAGAACGCAGCAGCATCTAAACACTTGCACTGAATACCAACGCGGAGTAAGACTTCACGCACATGCCGCTTATCTTGGTGTCCCAATCTTTCATGCCATGCTTGCAGCACATCAGCCGATGTGGCCAAATTAGTTTTCACGAGAACATTTGGAGGTCGAACGCGCATATTCATCACGTATACCGAACGAACAAGTTCACCGACCGCGACAAGTTCATTTTTCCGCCGAATTTCTACACTATCACTATCAAAAATGACCCTATTTCCATGAGCAGCAGCTTGTCGGATGGAGAAGAGTTGATGACGCGCCTCCGGCACGTACCATACGTCATTTAGAATGGCACATGACCATTTTTCATTTATTTTAACTTCAACGTTGACAATGCCGGATCCGTACGCGAAAATACTATCTTTTCCAGCTGTCTGAACGCGTTGCGGAATCGGGAACTTCTCGAAAGTAGCAAAATGCTGCTTGTTCGCCGATATGTGGTGCGTTGTGCCGGAGTCTGAAATCCAGGAATCAGCAGGAACGAAGTCCATGTTGACGGCTATTACTGTCGCTACAAATGAGGCTGGTTTGCTAACTTGCTTGTTGTTGTCACATGAGCCTGCTGTTTTATGCTGCTCTGCGGCTGCACGCTTCCGGCAATCTTTGACAATGTGCCCGATTTTCTTGCAGTACAAACACTTCCGTTTTTCCTTCTGATGGACCGAAAACGAATCTTGAGCCGGCTTGCTCGAATTTATTTGCCTCTTTTGTGAATCCTTTGATTTTGCAAAGAAGGCACTAGAAGACTGCGATTTATCGTGTGACCCTAGTGAACTTTCAATCGAACGCAAATTTTCGATCAATAGCTTTGTCTTTTGCTCTTTTATAGGAACACGATACCAAGTCGAACGATAATATTGGTATTCAGGGCCGAGTGTTTTAAAAATTCTATGATGGAGCAGAGACAAAGGGAGCGTGGCGTTTGGGTTATCCTTTTGAAGCTCTCCAAGGATGTCGTCAAACAAATTTGCCAGTTTAGATGCGTGTTTTGTAACTGATGCATCACTATCTTTTGTGATCTCAAAGAAATTATCGAAGAGTGTGTACAAACGCTGCAAAGACGATTGCTCGAACACTGATAACAGCGTATCCCATATTTCTTTTGCATCTGTCTTCTTGCGAACGTAAATGGTCGCGTCGTCATCCAGTGTCGTTCCAATTATGCGGGCGGCACGCGCGTTGTCTCGTTGCCATAGTCGGTAGGCTTCGGAGGGCTCCTCGTCTGCCTTCGGTTCCGCGGGGCACAACCGTGTACCATTAATAAGTGTGAAAAGGCACTGTTCTTTTAAGCATAATTCCACTTGCCACTTCCACGTTTCCCATTGAGACTCGTTGGCCAGCTTTCGAATGCCTGCCAGAGCACGATTAATTTCGCTTGATTGCACATCCGCCATTTTAAATTATTTTTGTCCGAAAAAACTGAGTTTACACGAAATCACCGAAGCAGAAAAACAAGTGTCAAAATATTTATAAATATGTATGCGCAGGAATCGGCCTGGGCCCATAACCTGATAAATAACTTGATTTGTATGATTAAAGCAAACACAGTTTTTATAATGAAAATGCGGTTTATTGACAAAAAGATAAACACGACCGACTTATACGGGTGATCAAGCAAGAAGATATGTTGAACTGACAGACAGAAAACACCTCTACCAACTTATAAAGAAAGTTGTACCAACTGTCACAATAGAAAAAGTTAATGATCAGTTTATACTTTAACATTTGGTTTCGAGACTTCGAATGCTGAGAATTTTTGGCAAATTGAGGACTGCTTTTTGAGACTACAAAACCACAACTAACGTTCGTTTCTTCGAGACAATAATAATAGTAATATATATAAACTACATATTATTATTATTAACATTGCACAGATTCATTATTTTATTAGGATAGTTTTCTTCGGTGGGAAGTAGAATAATTTTCTTCGGTGGAATTAGGGATAATTAATTATTATTTTCAGGCAAAGAAGAAAAGCACTACTGGAAAAGATGGGAGGAAAAACTAGAAGCTGTGCTTATGAATAAACCTCCTCAATAAATTTATTGGCTGAACTTAATAACAAACAATATATTTCTGAAAAGCTCTTTTCTTCCAGCTTTTCCGTTAAATTTGAAAAAGCGCACTGTTATTTTCCAGCGTGCGATAAGTAAGCAAATGTGATTGCAATCCGAATTGAGATACCTGGGAGTAAAGCTGAGTAATTTGTGGAAGTTTAACACATTAAATCGCAACTAACCAGAGCTAATCAAGTGTTCTTAGCTTACCTCTCCTTATTTCACTGGAACAGCCCCTTGCATAGTAGCTCCAAACTACTACTTTATAAACAGGTAGTTAGTCACATTATATTTTCCACACGCGAGATTCAACACATAAACCATGTGGATTTAGGATTGAAGACCTCACCAAACATGCCCTAACCACATGTTGATATACGCCTTCAGCATTTTCAAAATAAGAATAAGATAGCTTAAGAACATTTTTATTTACTTTCAATTAAATTCTTGAAACTATTTTTTGATGATAAGGAAGTTATTATTAAGATAATAAAACAATTATATACGCCTTCAGCATTTTCAAAATAAGAATAAGATAGCTTAAGAACATTTTTATTTACTTTCAATTAAAATTCTTGAAACTATTTCTTGATGATAAGGAAGTTATTTTTAAGATAATAAAACAATTATATACGCCTTCAGCATTTTCAAAATAAGAATAAGATAGCTTAAGAACATTTTTATTTACTTTCAATTAAAATTCTTGAAACTATTTCTTGATGATAAGGAAGTTATTTTTAAGATAATAAAACAAGTATATAACAGCGAACGAATAACGTTCGTCAGCTCAGACTTACTTGATCAGTTAGGATAAGAGTTTCATAATAAATCTATTTAAAACTGAAACCCAAGTATTTTATTTTGAGCCCGGTTTAAAATCAAAATTGAAAGTTTTGACATTTTGTCCGTAAACAAAATAAAACTAGTTCGCCCCATCATTCGCAACTTGGTTCGCGATTTCAACTACTTTTGCTCGTAAGCTAGAAGCCTTTGAACGAAAGATTCTTAGACTCTGCATTGGGAAAAAGTTCAGATCCAATAATAGATATTATTATGGATCTGGAAAACCACCGATATTTCTGGAAAATACGAGAACAGTATCCCCTACTGTGTAAAACGCCATCTAGAACGTTCAAGCAAACACCCGACGGAACTTGAATAGTCTAGACACACACCTAAAACAGCCTGACGGAAGCTTCCAGAACTAGGGAGATTTGCTATAAAAAGCACGGAGCTGTCAGCAGCCACTTAGTGCTAACATCGACCACAAGACGGCGCTGTAATCGAAGTGGAGCAGAGCGCTGTAATCGAAGTGCAGCAGACGGAATTAATTTTGACAGTTCTGAGAACGTGCGACTGAACGCGAACTACGTAAATTGTGAAATCCATTTTTACTTTTGTTATTTAATCGTGAATAAAGTTTGTTTAGAGTAAATAGCAATTGTGTTTACGTGGTAATAGTTGCGAGGTAATTCACGCGTCGTATTCCGTGCCATCCTCGCGCTATATTGGTGACCCTTACGACAAGCAACACGCCGCCTGCAGCAACGCGCACTTCAATCTCATACGAAAAATGTCGGACGACGAGACCGAAAATTCACCGCCGGCAGACCCACAGGCCGACCAAGCCAAAAATATGCACGCTCAAAAACCATCCGCAGCACAATCCGCGTCTCATATGGACTGCGCACATTCGGTTCAGTCCGTGCAGAAGGTGAAATTACCGCCATTTTGGCAGCGAAGGCCAACGCTTTGGTTCTCCCACGCGGAAGCGCAGTTCGCACATTGTCAAGTGCGATCTAACCACAGCAAATACAACGCTATAATAGCCCATTTAGACGCGGATACACTAGAAAGCGTAACCGACATTTTGGAAATGCCGCCATCCGATTCGAAATACGAAGCAATTAAAAATGCATTAATTAAACGATTTACTGATAGCGAAGATAGAAAACTTCGGAAACTACTGTATGAGACGGAGCTTGGGGACAAAACCCCATCACAATTATGGCGGGAAATGAAGTTTCTGGCAACAGCAGACATCGGTAGCGCTGCTTTGAAATCCTTATGGCTCCAAAGGCTCCCGGTGAGAGTGCGTGAAATTTTAATCGCCAGTGCGCAACAAAGCATGGACGATACAGTGGAGGTGGCAGACAGAATCATGGAACAATCGAGACCTGTAGCATCAGCGGCGGCCGTTGAAACAACAACAACACCAAACGTTGACATGGTGGACCTCAAAGCTGAACTCACAAAGATAGCTCAAACGGTCAAAGCTATGAGCTCTGCTCTCCCAACAAGCGGTAGACAGACTCGTGCAAGTACAACGAGCAATCAGCTCAGTGGCATGTATTTTTACCACGAGAGGTTCGGAGCTCGAGCACGAAAATGCCGTAAGCCATGCAGCTTCACACCTCCGCTTGTTGAAGCACCCTCCACTTGCACAGTCAATGCCTTAAGCATACCGAAGTACCGATTAGTGTTAAGTGACCAGCACGACGGCACGCTATACCTTGTGGACACAGGAGCGGACGTGTCCATTGTACCCCGAAGCAACGTAACTGGGAACCTACGTCAAGCGAGGTGTCAGCTTTACGCAGCGAACGGCACGCCCATAGTAACATACGGCGAATGCGAGAAGAATGTCAATTTAAAACATCTCCCAAGCTACAGGTGGAAATTCGTGGCTGCTGACGTGAAAGTTGCTATATTAGGTGCCGATTTCCTGCGAGAATTTAACCTTCTGGTCGACTTGAGGTGCAAACGACTCGTCAACGGTAGAACCATGCAGGCGACTAATGGAAAGCTTGCGGACTCAAGCGATGTAATCAGCGTAGTGCATGTCAACAGTTTGGATGCATTGCTCAAAAGCTTTCCAGAGCTCACCAATCCATCCACATCAGCCATCGTAACTCACGAACACCATATTGACACACGCGGCCCTCCGGTAGTACAACGACCAAGGCGTCTTCCGCCTGATAAGTTCAAAGCAGCGAAACTCGAGTTCGAGAGGATGCTCAAAGCGGGTATCTGCAGGCCTTCTAAAAGCCCATGGGCCAGTCCGTTGCATCTCGCCAAGAAAAACAACGGCGAATGGCGACCATGTGGCGACTACCGACAGCTAAATGCCGCCACAGTTCCTGACCGCTATCCAGTAGCACATATCCAAGATTTTTCATACCAATTGTTTGGAAAAAAAATCTTCTCAACCCTTGATCTTGAACGGGCATTCCATCAAATACCGGTCCGTGCAGAGGATATTCAAAAGACCGCGATAGCAACACCGTTCGGCTTGTTCGAGTTCCCGGTAATGACATTCGGTTTGCGGAATGCCGCCCAGACATTTCAACGATTTGTTGATACTGCTTTGCGCGAACTCGAGTTTTGCTACGTGTATCTCGATGATATACTCATCGCTTCAGACAACCTGGAACAACACATTGACCACGTTAAGCAGGTCCTACAGCGGCTTAGAGATTACGGCCTGAAAATCAACACTTCGAAATGCGTTTGGGGAGCATCCACGGTTAAGTACTTAGGGTACAAAATCTCAGCGAAGGGCACTGCACCGCTTGTCGAGAGAGTGAACAGCATCCAGCAATTTACCAAGCCCTCAAATGTCCTAGAAATGAGAAGATATCTGGGTATGATAAATTTCTACCGGCGTTTTCTTAAAAACGCAGCAACACTGCTGGCACCGTTAAACGCATTCCTCACGAGCAGCAAGAAAAACGACAAGACGAAAATCGAGTGGACCACTGAAGCAGACACAGCCTTCGAGGAAAGCAGAAAGATGCTCGCTAATGCAGCACTAATCGCACACCCACACGTAAACGCTCCCATCGCGTTGTCTACAGATGCCTCGGACACAGCAATGGGCGCAGTATTGGAACAAATGCAAGACGGTGTGTGGCGACCGCTCGGATTTTTTAGCAAGCGCCTCAGTGATGCACAGAGGAAGTATAGCGCATATGACCGCGAATCGCTCGCTATATTCGAAGGGATAAAGTACTTTCGCCATATGCTCGAGGCTAGACATTTTGTAATTAAAACGGACCACAAGCCGCTGATCTATGCCTTCAAACAGCGAACAGACAACGTATCACCTCGACGAAACAGGCAACTTGAATTCATTGCGCAGTTCTCAACAGACGTCATCCACGTGGAAGGCCAGAAAAACATCGTGGCAGATGCTCTTTCTCGATCTGAGAGCATAAACGCGATCAGTTTTCCAGAAACGTTAAGTATGAAAGACATCGCTGATCAGCAAACGAACGACAATGAACTGCAGCAGCTTTTACAGATGGAGAGTAGCTTGCATATTAAAAAATTCCAAATAGACGGCAACATCACTGTCCACTGTGACATTTCGACTGGAGCAATGAGGCCATACGTTCCGCTTCCGTTGCGCAAGCGAGTGTTCGAGCTTGTTCACAACTTATCACACCCGAGCGGCAGGAGTACCAGCAAACAAATCAGAAAGAGCTATGTGTGGCCTAACATGTGTAAGGACATAACCAGCTGGGCCAAGAATTGTAATAAGTGCCAACGGTCAAAAGTAACCAGACATGTCAGGAACGTACCTCTGAAATTTGATACACCGGACAAACGGTTCGAAAGCATCCATGTGGACATCGTCGGACCGCTGCAACCATCGAATGGGTTCAAGTATCTTCTCACGATCATCGATAGATTTTCGAGATGGCCGGAGGCCATACCTATTGTTGACACGACGGCCGACACTGTTGTGACTGCACTCTTTACGCAGTGGGTATCACGTTTTGGCGCGCCCAAAATCATCACCACCGATAGGGGAGCGCAGTTCGAATCCGCACTGTTTAACGCACTGACACAGCTCCTCGGGTGTCAACGCATTCGAACAACCGCTTACCACCCAGCGTCCAATGGCATGGTCGAGCGCTGGCACCGTTCACTTAAAGCTGCACTTATGTGCCACGAGAACAACCGCTGGACCGAAACGCTAGCCACAGTCTTACTTGGCCTTCGCACCACTGTTAAGGAAGACTTAGGATGTTCTGTAGCGGAAATGGTGTACGGGTCAACTCTCAGATTGCCAGGTGAGTTTTTTATTAATCACAACCAGCCAAGCAATCCGCAGGTTTTTGCCGAGAAGTTTCGCCGAGATATGCAGCAGTTGCGACCTGCGCCTGTACTTCATCACAGACGAGACCGTCCGTTCGTCTTCAAGGACTTAGCAACAGCAACACACGTGTTCCTGCGCCAGGATCACGTCAAAAAGCCGCTGGAGCAACCCTACACCGGTCCGCATAGGATCATTCAACGCGTAAGCGACTATGTCTACAAAATCGACGTAGAAGGCAAGCAGCAGATTGTATCAACTGAGAGGCTAAAACCAGCCTACACTGCAAACATTAATCTCGATGACAGTCAAGCAGGCTACACTCCGAGAACATATCCTGGAAAATTAACATCACAAGTGAATCCAATCATCATCAACATGTCAAATGAACACCGCAACGTCACATCTGACGTTACTCGGAGGGGGGTACATGTGGCGAAGACACATAGTGCTAACATCGACCACAAGACGGCGCTGTAATCGAAGTGGAGCAGAGCGCTGTAATCGAAGTGCAGCAGACGGAATTAATTTTGACAGTTCTGAGAACGTGCGACTGAACGCGAACTACGTAAATTGTGAAATCCATTTTTACTTTTGTTATTTAATCGTGAATAAAGTTTGTTTAGAGTAAATAGCAATTGTGTTTACGTGGTAATAGTTGCGAGGTAATTCACGCGTCGTATTCCGTGCCATCCTCGCGCTATACACTTAGTGAATCAGCGACATCTGAACGCGACGGTAGTAAAAGCGATAGAAAGCGAAATATCGGTAGTGCGTTTTAAGGCGAATTAAGTTAACGTGAAAATTAAGTAAAAAGACTGCGAATAATAAATTATCTATTATTTTTTAAACGAATTGTGTTTTACTTGAAATCGGCGAACCTCTAGCTCGCAACAATATATTCCAAAACCACTCAACCAAAAATGGAACAGTAGGAATTTTAATGATCGAGACGCGAACCGGTGCAAGAGAAGCGATAGTAAACCCGCGTCGGTGTTGTCATAAAAAAAGCGATAGATAAACAAGCAGCGGTGTTGTCAGAAGAGTCTGAAGTGATCGGGAAATTGTATAAAAGTGCGAATAAATAAATTATTACGTATTTTTAAACGAATTGTGTTTTTCTTTGAAATCCGGCGAATCCCCTAGCTCGCAACAATATTACTCTAATAAATATATTTACAAACGCGCTAACATTGAACCTCTCATGAGTTACGTGGCAAGTGAAGCTGTCGCCGTTGTTCCGCGTGATTCTCAGAGCCAGCGACGATCCGCTGCTCGATTGCGACGGAGGAATCGTGCCCGCAACATATCGACCAATCATACCGATGGTCGTGGTGAACGGTGTTGCAAATACCGGGCTTGGGTCGAAATCCTCCACCATGAACTACAAGCCAAGAGATGTAGTTGCAAATATACAATCGAGGCTCAGCGGAAATTGCCCCGAGCCACTGTTACCCGACGGCTATGGCTGCGCCGTCGAAAAGATTTCCGAAAACAAATACAAGATAACCGGAAAGTATACTATAATCGAGGGCGATGCGGTCCTCATAAATGAGTTTCCGCGCTTGTACAGGACGAGCGGCACCACCACGTATAAAGCAAAAGTATTGCGGCCGCTAGCCGTTAAAGAAATTATAACAAGCATACGTGAGGGAGCTGCCGGCATCACTGTCGAATTCGCCCACCAGACCCTGGAAGAGGCTCGTGGAAAGGGGCATGACTCAATGCACAAATTCATTGTTAAAACCTTGGAATTGGAAAGGAATGTTTCCGATGTAATCAACGTATTCGACAGAAATAACTCCATAATTTCGTTCAAATCCGTAGACGACTTCATGGACGAATGGTTCCAGCAGCGTCTACGGTTGTACGACGAGCGTCTGCAACATCAAATTGCAACTGCGGTCTCCGCAGTTAGACGGGCCAGGAGTCCCGACGAACGTCAATCGTTTAAGATGCAATTGCAGACGCTGCAAAAAACCGATGCAAAAAGTGTGTGGGCGGCCGAGCTCAACGAACTTTGCAGTTTACTGTAATTTATCGTGAGTGCACATCGATGTTTAAATTGTTGTTTAAATTATTCAGCGCGTTCCAACAGGCTATCCGATTTTGTTGCCTTAGTAATAATGAGTTCAGTTTCATTTTGCTTATCATGAAAGTGCGACGCTGATAGTGAAGAATAACGTAAGCGCTGGCTATGGCTCGAACTTGAAGCCTTAACAACTTTTTCGTTCACATTTGAATTCTGTAATGCTATGTTCGACATCGAAAAAACTTTTCCGATTAGCTCCTTGCCAGGGGATGGTATTTTCTGTGAATGTTTTCCTTACAACTGGCTTATCGGGGCCAACAAAGAAATTTCTAAACCATTGCAAAAACTCCAAATTATCTTTAAATCGACAATTAACAAGAAGTGCAATGGGAACAATCTTATCAATTTTCGCCTTGCTAAAACCATTTTGTAAAACTTTTAAATTATGCACAAATTCATGTTTAAATCTCGGTTCGAGTTTAACACTTCAAAGAAACCGCTCCGGGATAACACTTATCGAGAATTAGACAATAGGCATCGCCATGACATAGGTCCTCGATATTCTTAATTCGAGTATTTAGTGTGGAATTAACCCAAAAAAGTAAATCGAAACGCGACATTTTATTCAGACTCCAATTTATTCGGGACTTTTGTGAAATAGCTGAGAAAGCTCAGGACTCTACTTCGGCGCTTTCCCAGCGCCGAAGAACGTTATTTAAGACACTGAGCTAGCTCAGAACTTAAGGCGTATGTCTCCCTCCATTCGTTGAGACAATGATATAGCTGGACTCAAGACAGAAACAATCATAGTCCGCTGTCGAGTGATACAGGACGTTATTTGAGAAACTGATATAGCTCAGGACTGAAGGCGTGCGTCTCCAGGACTCAAGGCATATGTCTCCCTCCATTGGTTGAGACACTGAGATAGCTGCACTCAAGAAAGAAACAGTCGTAGTCCACTTTCGCATGCTAAAGGACGTTATTTGGGAAACTGAGGTAACTCAGGACTCAAGGCGTCTCCATTGTAGTGCAAGCAGAAAATAATTACATCTTTTTTCTGTTTTCGCTATTATATTAATAACCGAATCTAGAGTTAATATGGCTGTAATGGCGAAGTTCTCTTTCAAAAACTAACGACATCATGTGCAATACCTCTTGGGTGATGATGGAAATTTGCACTGAACTTTTCCTATAGAGCAAGATCCACTTTCAGATTGCGTGAAGCAATCAAGAAAAATCGACCGGAACTGACCGAGAACACCTAAACCAAGGATTTCACAGGATTTGAACTCGCACGTTCTGCAAGCGGACAGTACGAACAGTAAGTCATTTTTGTATTAAAAAAATGTGCACCTCATAATTTCATTTAACTTAGAGCTCTAAAAGACATATCTACTCACACTACTCTACAACCGAAATGACACGTAAAAAAAGGTGGATTTTTCACACATGCGGATGATTCTGCTTCAGTCCAATTCAGTCTAACGCTGCTTTGCCGAACGAGTTTTCCTTTTCCCGTTTCTAAATCACTGCGAGACTTTCTTTGGTCGTAAGATCGTGTGAAACACCGATCCGCCCAAAAATTTGTGTCCTCCGAAAAGTGTTTTGAGTGAAAATGCTGTCAATAGACAGATGGCGTTTGACATTTATGTCAAAGTCGTGAAAGAAAAAAAAGGGTAGTTCAGTGCTGTGTTCGTTTTCTGAAGTTAGTAACATCAAGTACGGGGATTTCCAGGTTTAGTGCTAAGATTGAGTTTTATGGATCTATCGATGGAATCACCAAAGACGAAATATTATGAGAAATTGAAGCACATCAATAAGGAAGACTTGAAATATGTCGAAAAGGACTTGGAGTTTTACGAAAAGGTAGCTCAATTTAGTTTGTTTTTAAATATAAATTAGTTCTGGAATTTTCAAAATAAACACCATAGAAATTGTACTAAGGTTTCGTTTAAACAAGGGAGCAATGAACGACTGACTGTCATTCGAAGAAGCTCTGCGTAATTTCACACTTTCACACTTGGCATAATTTCACACTTAGCGTAATTTGCACCCTTAGCGTAATTTCACGACAATGTCGACGACATTTCCTCTGCCCAGGCGACATTGAAAGAAAAACTACTCGTCTCCGTCTACATTTCGCCAAAGACTTTTATTAAAAAAAAACTAGTTCTGAACTATGGTCGCCTGGTATTTCAGGTCGGATTCTGTATGCGGTAAAATTTCGCCGGGGAGGGAGGTATCTTTTCGGCTTGCGAGCAACCGAGTTCACCCAAATTCTTGTTTGCTATTGATTTATGGGCGTGTTTCCATCCGGATTTTGTATGGGGAGGAGCCGAATTTCAGATCGCATTTGATTGTTTTTCTCTTGCCGATCGCAATTCGACACCGAAACTTTTGCTTGCTACTGAATTATTGTCGTAGTGTATTTTCAGATCCGATTTCATATGGAAAAGCCATGCAATGTTTTTTGCGACGTACAATTCAGAGTTGAATCAGTGATGTCACAGGCTCGAAAGAACTTCTTGAAATAAATACAGCAATACAATCTACGTGAAAAATGTGTCTGTTTAAAATTTGATTGATAAATGAAAATATACAGACATATCCATGTTCCCCTTATGTACTTCCGTGCAGTGGAAGTCATTTCTTTTTATGATACCTTTAAGCCTACAGTTTTAATATTTTAACAACTGCACTGTATATTACATTTTGTGTTTGTTTTGGAATGCAAAAATAAAAAACGCTCCAAAAATTTGTTTATAAACAATTTTCGCAGATATATTTGATGTGCCAAAATAAAAAGTGGGCAGAAAATTTTATCCTACACGAAATTGGTTTTCGGTGTCATAACAGCCGTGCATTGAGTTAAACCTTGAAACATAGAATGTTGTAATTTGATGGAAACAAGTGGGGGCGGCAATGCACTCCACAGTCTTCATGCTCGAGTAATGAAGGACTGACTATACTTTCCTGTTCGCGACGATAAAGGCTTAATAGTGAATTCATGGGCGCGTGTGTCTTGCCGAGTTCCTGGGGTAGTTCAAATGAGGAGGGATGAGGTTGGACAGTTCTTCGCTGCATTTAGCGTGAAAATATCGATAATAAATGCAAAGTACCGCGATGTTTCTACGATGTACGAGGGAATTTATAGAAGCTGTTCGAGGGAATCTATTGAAGCTATTATAGTCTTCTCCAACTAGATGGAACGCATGCTTTTGAATCGATCGAGTACCGCAAGTTGTGTTTTGGGTGCCCTAGCACTTATGTGTGAGTTGTACTGGAGACGGGGACAAATTAGCCCTTGTAGGTATTAGCTAGATCGTGAAGCGTAAAATACTTTCGAAGAACTTCAAGGCGCTTGGAGGCATCAAGTGCAATATCAGAAATATGTTTGTTCCAATTGGGATGTTTGTTAAGTTTTATGCTGAGTAATATAAATTCTTTTGAAGAATGTAATTGTACGTTACCAAAGTCTATATTCGAGGAAGCCGCCAGAACATTCTTTTTAAGGGATAGATGACAGACCTGAGGCATTGAACTCTACTCTATTTTTCCTGCCCCATTCCAGAATAAAGTTGAGGCCTAAGTTCAATGAATCATACAATTCGATGCGTTTGAAATTCGCCGAATCACAGTTTTAATGTAATCTTAAATAATGAAGCAGTTACATACACAGAGAAAAGAATCCATTAACATTTTTTAATCTGTTAAGTCTGTATCTCGTCGAATTTTCTTATACATATTTTTTTTTCCATCACAGGTCTCCATCGCATTTTTGCTATTCGGCAGCCAAAAATCAACTATTTTCTTAATTCTGCAAAAACTGCTTGTACTAAATAATAATCGTGATAGTGAATCGGATTTTCTCTACAATTACGCATCGACAACAAACGATTGGCGATCGCCTGTTGTCGAAGCGTTATCTATTATAAAAGCCCATAGAGTTTTACGGAAATTAGGTTTCGATAAAGTCGAATTACATGCTGTTTACTTGCCGCACATTGCTGAAATCACCGTCAACATCCATCCGATTTTAAAAACATTGTACATGATTTGCGAACGCTTAACACCAGCAATGGCTGGCAAACTTATTTTAGAAATCGGAAATGATTCAACGCTACGTTTCTATGATCATTCATATTTGGAGATATATTTACTAGAATGGGTTACGCGATCGATTATCGATATTGGTGAATATGATTTTAACTCGCAACAAGGTAAAACAACGCCAAATCTAGATATCTTAATTGGATATTTTAAAGAACATGGTTTCGTAACGATAAATGAATTATTGTTGAGCGCAATAAATCGTTTTACTGTAAGTTTTTCTCCATCGATTCAGCCAAAGCGTAATGAAAATAATTTGGCATTAGATCGAATTAGTAATGTTAGTGATGCGAACAGTAGTAGTAGTTTCGAAAGAAAAGAAAGTATCGATAGAAGTAATTATGATATGTCGTATAAGATTCGAAAAGATTCGGCTGGTTTCATACTGATTATTAATCAAATGAATTTCCATAGCGAGACAAATTCCGAACTTGAGGTAAGATTTCTATTTGAGGATTTCTAAATTTGACAAATTTTTTTCTTCAATCTTTCATAGGATTTGCTTCCGCCAAGACCACTTAAACCGCGATTAGGCTCAAATATCGATCAGGAAATTCTTGAAAAAACTTTTGCTTCGTTTGGCTATAAACCGATTGTAAGAAAAGATCAAAAACATCATGAAATAATGCCAATTGTAAAGGATTATGTAAATCGAAGTGTTGGATACGATTCATTAATTGTTTGTGTTCTATCTCATGGTGCAGAAGGTAAGCTGAGGGTTTTTTTTTTCGTGGAATGATTGATTAAAAAGTTATGATCTGTTTCAGGTGTTGTTTATGGCAGCAATAGTATTCCACTTGAGATTTCAAGGATTAAAGACCTGCTAACAGCTGATAGTTTGCTTGATAAACCGAAATTGTTGATTGTTCAGGCTTGTCAAGGTACTGAATTACAAGAAGCGAAAAAAGTAAGTCGGAAATGTCGCATTAATTTTTTTATGACTTTTATTATTGTCTTTGTATTAAAGTAAAACATAATATTTAAAAATTAGATTCCGAATTTAGAAAGCGACGGACCAAATAGTGCCGCTTCTTTAGCAGATATGTTAATTGTTATGTCAACTGTACCGGGTTTCGCGTCAGTCCGACACAAAATTAAAGGAACTTGGTTTATACAATCATTATGTAAACAAATCGATAAATATGGTGATAGGTAAGTACGAACAAGTAAATTGTATTTATTTTGCTTTTAACTTTATCGCACTTATACATTTTTTTTTATTCTTTCAGTACTCATATTTCTGATATTCTTACTTTTGTATTCAATGAAGTGCAGAGTAAAAGAGGTATGGATAACGAGTGTATGGTACCAACTCAATCATCTACACTCAAAAAACATTTATATTTACCGAAAAGGTACTAGTTATTATTGTTTTAGGTGGAGAATATAATATTTTGAAGTGTAAAAAGATTTGTTTACCGGATTCTGATAAATAGATGAATGCATTAGTAATTATTGATTTCAATGTGGTTGTATTTTATTTATATCTATTCTAAAAACATTAAGCCATTGATAATTTTTTCACTTTTATTTATATTTTTTTTAATAATGTTCAAATTTTTGTAAAAGATTGAGTGTTAATTAAAACATAACAGGGCTACGATTGTGTATAAAGCGCAATCGTACGATACTCTAGATGAAATAGAATTTTTGTCATCCCAAGAAATTTTGGATGGGGAGTTGTAGAAAGGGTGATAGCATTGAACTAATTTTTTCCCCATCATGCTAAAGTATGTAGCTATAAAAATGTTTTACACAAAATGCTTACTCCAAAAATTGAATGGGGACAGAAAATTAGTGAGTTGGATTTAGTGAAAATGTGCAGTTTGTATGGGAGGTGGTAGAAAGAGTGGGGGGATTTTAGTGATTTTTTCAGGAATAACTAGGAATGTTAGAAAATTGACAAGCCTTATATTTCAGATTAGTACCATTCATACTTTTCAAGAAAATCGATTTTTTGTGAAGTTGTGAAACTGTGTCATATTGTATGGGAGGGGGTAGAAGCAGTGAAGCTAATCAAATATTTTTTTCTGATCTTAGTGATAATACTAATTAAGTATTTATTACAAAATGTGAGCTCTATAAATGTTATATGTTCTAAGAAAATCGTCTTAGAGCATTTCATGAAAAAGTGTAGTTTGTATGGGAGGGGGTGGAAGGAGAGGGAGGACGCAAATAATTTTTCTACTGTAGATTTAAATCATTATGAAAGTAATATATCCCAAAACTCAGACTAATAGCTTTTACACTTTTCGAGTAAATTAATTTATTGTTAAATTGCGAATTTGCGTCATTTTGTATGGGAGGGGCTAGAAGGGGTGAAGCTAATCGTCTAATTTTTTTTCGCCTTACTAACAATTTTAAATAAATATTTGGTGCACAATTTCAGCGCGCTAAATTTTATACGCACTGAGTAAATTGGCTTAGAGTAATTCATGACAAGTACAGTTTGTATGGGAGGTGGTAGAAGGAGGGGGAGGACACGCATAATTTTTATACGGAAGATTTATATTGTCATAAAAGTAATATATTCCAAATTTCAGGCCAAAAGCTTTTATACTTTTCGAGCAAATCCGTTTAATGTCAAATTGCGCAATTGTGTCATTTTGTATGGGAGGGGGTAGAAGGGGTGAAGCTAATCGTCTAATTTTTTTTGCCTTACTAACAATTTTAAATAAATATTTGACACAATTTCAGCCCGCTAAATTTTATACGCACTGAGTAAATTGGCTAAGAGTAATTCATGACAAGCACAGTTTAGGTTTAGGTTTAGGTTGTAGGAAGGTGGTTGCACGGAACCACAAGCACTGAGGCCATCTAGTTGGGCCCATTGTACTCCCTCTATTGTTATAAGTTGGAGTCACTCCTCTTGCTCTAACCACTTGGTTCGGTTTGCGAACCTTAATAGGCTCGAATGTTGGATCCTTGCCGTGCAAGCGTATCTGCCGCCTCGTTACCTAGCAGGTCACTATGACCCGGTATCCAAATTAGAAAAACTTCCGTTATGGCCGCTAGGCGATTTAAATTGTGTCTACAGATGGACACTAGTTTGGATGTAGTTCTGTAGGATTGGAGTGCCTGAAGCGCAGCCCTGCTGTCCGAGAAAATGTAACAATTTCCGAGACTGTTCTGCTTATCAAGAATAATTTTTGTACACTCGTTAATGGCTAATACTTCTGCTTCGAACACTGTCGCGTGTTCTGGAAGATGAAATGAAGTTTGGATGTCGAGGTCGTGGGAGTAAATCCCTGCCCCTGTCCCCTGGCTAGTTTTAGATCCGTCCGTATAGAGATGAGAACCTATACAGGTGCTGAGTATCGTATTTGTTGCCCATTCGTTTCGTCCAGGAAACTTAATGTGAAACTTCCGTTTCTCAACCTGCGGTTGGTTCATGCAATCATACTCGCGGTCTAAAAGGGAGTTTGCGTTTCTAATGACGTTTAGAATTTGTCCATGACCAATTTGTGGCGCTGACCACGATTTAGTGGTTTTTAATCTAATGGCTGCCAGGCCCGCTGCTTGTTTTATAAAAAGATCAAGTGGGGGTAGTGAGAGAATCACCTCCAGAGCTGCAGTCGGCGTGGTTCTAAGGGCACCTGTTATGCACAGACATGCCATCCGTTGGATCAGCTGTAAGGGTGCCAGGTTGGTTTTTAGTACCACCGCCGGCCACCACACCAGCGCACCATAGCAAATAATTGATCTAACAATACTGGTATACATCCAGTGGATGAGGTGCGGCTTAAGGCCCCATCTCAAACCGAATGTCTCCTTGCAAGCGAAGAATGCTACTGTAGCCTTTTTTGCTCGTTCTTGAATATTGGCCTTCCAGGATAATTTGCTATCAAGAATCAGATCTAAATATTTAACTTGATTCGAGAGGACCATATTGATACCTCGAATGTTTGGTGGATTGAAAGCATGTGGTCTTCTTCTTCTGGAGAAGAGGACCAGATCTGTTTTTTGTGAGTTAATAGTAAGTCCTTTATCTAGTGCCCAGCTATCTAACAGTTGTAAAGCGGATTGCGTGAGGTCTCCTAGAACTTGCTCGAACTTACCAGGTAGCATGATGACAAGATCGTCTGCATATGCTATTGTGGGGTAGCCGTTCTGATTTAAGATGGAAAGGGGTTCATTTACTGTTAGGACCCACAGGAGAGGTGATATTATACCGCCCTGTGGCGTTCCTTTGTGAACAGAGCCTTTCCTTGTCTCGTCACCCATTCGTCCTACGATTTTCCGTGAACGAAGCTTTGCTATCCATGCAGTCAGGAGAGGTTCCACACTATGGCTGTGCAAGGCCTCGAGTAAGGCGTTAATGTTGACGTGGTTGAACGCGCCTTCCACGTCTAGGAAGGCACCGAGTGCAACCTCTTTTTGATGGAAAGCTTTCTCTACGGCGGCTACCGTCACATGCAAGGCGGTGTCAGTGGATCTACCTTTCAGATAGGCGTGTTGGTAGGGGCATCTAACCGAGAGGTTCAGATTTGCCCGCAGGTAGCTGTCCACCAGTCTTTCTAGGCCTTTAAGAAGGAACGAAGTCAGGCTGATGGGTCGAAAAGCCTTCGTGATATTGTGGGAGGTTCTACCTGGTTTAGGTATGAAAACTACCTTAACCTCTTGCCATAACTTCGGTATGTAACAAAGACTGATGCATGCTTTATATATGTCTACCAGGTACTGAATTATTGTTTCATCCACGTTCTGGATCATTGCGGGATAGACTTCGTCCAGCGCTGGTGACTTATAAGGTTTGAAGGAACTGAACGCAATTCCTATGTTTCCTGGTGTCACGACTGTATCTACTAGTTCTGAGTTAGCTAGACTGCGATCGGCACATGAGCTTTGAGGTGGGGGCTCAAAGCAATCAGGGAATGCGTTTGCATTAAAAGTTCAAGTGACTCGCCGGTAGACCCCGTCCATGAACCATTGCCTTTATCCAGTAATTCAGACATGTATGGGTCTTTGGATAGGGTCCTCTTTATCCTAGCAGTTTCGTTGACGTTATCGATTTCATCGCAGAATCTCTTCCATGAATTTCGATTGACGGCTCTTAGCTGTTTTTTATACAGTGTATTTGTATTTGTCCCAATCTGTGTCAAGTTTGCTGGAGTTAGCTTTATTAAAGAGTTTTCTTGCTCGTTTTTTCAGGATATCGAGATCGTTATTCCACCAGACAGTGTTCTTACTATCTTTGGCAGACTTCTGAGGGCAGGAACTCTTGTATGAGTTTGTTAGTATATTTGTTAACATACCCACTCTTTTATCTAAGGAATCTGTTGTTTTTATTGGGTAAGGAACTATTGCCGGTAGCCTTTGGTTTATTAGCTCCTGATATTTAACCCAATCAGTTCTTGCTGGATTCCTGTAAAACCGGCTATTTTTTGTTGATCCCACTATTTCAAATCTTGTCCACATGTGGTCTGACAAGGATGGTTCTTTCGAAACTTCCCATTTGTGGACCGTTAGTGATTTAGAGTTAGTTGCAAGAGTCAGGTCGATAGCCTCGCTTCTTGCTCTATTTATGAAGGTGGGACTGTTACCAACATTACAAACATTTAGATTGTTCATGCTAAGAAATTCTAGAATTGACTTACCGCGATCGTTGCAGTCTGTGCTAGACCAGTAGGTGTGATGGGCATTGGCATCACAACCTATTACCAAGTCCCCTGTGTTGGACTGTACAAGCTGGCACAGGTCAGTCGTTGGAACAACCCTTGCGTCGCATGGCTGGTATGATGAAACCAACTTAACTGGCTGCGGTGTTCCGTTGAGAGACCTCTCCCAAAGCGTCGTTGTTTGGTCTGGGCTGCTGAGTTGCAGAATTAAAGTTAATTTTAGTGCTTTTTTCGCAACGACACATGTCCGTAGCTTACCTGTTTTGGGTCCGTGAAGGACCGTAAAAGTTTTATTGCACCATCCTAGAATGTGGTTAGAGCCACTTAACCACCGTTCCTGGACAAGTGCAACAGCCGAGTAACCTCTTAAGAGGTGTTGTTGGAGAGTGGCGGTCGCCGCTCTACTGTGATGTAGATTGGCTTGAACCACTCTCAGTTTGCCGGCTTCTGAGGTTGGCCGCGTTTGGTTTCGGTAGTTTAAAGTGGACCTTGTTGAGTCCACAATCCGCGAAACTTTTCGCTACAGACAACCTTTCCATGGAGCTTTGGTCGATTCCGAGAACAAGAAGTTGGCCCTTGTCTTTTTGTTCTCTATGGAAAAGCTTCCATACCTCCGTAGAAAGATTATTTTGCAGCTTAATATCCTGCAATAGGATTTCAGGGTCTTCAATGATACCCGGGATCCATACAGACACTTTTGTCAGTCTAGGAGCCTCGGCACCTTCCACCACCTGTAGCTTGATGTCCTTCAAAACCTCGTTCATCTTGGGAACCGCCTCCTGAAGGAAGGCCAGAGTGTTTTGGTCCGCACAAGTTATCCTAAGATAACCTGGCTCGAAACCATACTTCAAAAAGCTTGGTTTAGCTGGTGGATTACCTAAGAGGTGTTCCCTCAGAATGTTCCTCAATGAAGAGTAGATCTGAGGCCTCACCGACTCTGGTATAATGCCTAGCAAGTCGTTGGTATTGCTGACTGCTGCCTGGAGGGAACTCCTAGCGACGTCGCTATAGGTAGCCGATCTCGGCTGCTTCTTTTTTGCTGCAGGTATCGGCGTATTACTATCGTCCGATCGGATACGCTTATGTTTCTGCTTCAGTGGTTCAAGCTTCTTACCGGCGACTGTGCCCGCGGACAAGGGTTCTTTGGCTTTGCCATGAACCGATCGTCCCGAAGCCAGCGGGCATGAAACTATTTGAACCACTTCGACATTTTCCACTGACGGCTGCAAAATGGGAGTCGCAGCTGGTTGGGGACCCTGAGTCCAGCTATGAGTCTTGTTTCGTTGGGCTGCCCTTCTGAGCATATTTCTCCTTTTTGTTGCCGACAGTTTCTGAACCACAGCGCTATCCGTTGCAATGTTTGATACTCCTTTCAGCGGAGTGGTCGGAGCTTGTAAGAACTCTTTCGCAGGAGGCTTTACTACTCTGTCCACATTCGCTTCGGAAGTACTAGCTTTATTAATCAGAGACGTTGCTGGGGTCCTAAGACCTTTCGCCTCGACTTTGATCACTTCGGCCGGCACGCTGGCTGGGCGTGAAGCTTCTGCAGCTCGTAAATCGTCCGTCCCGGAAGACAGTCGACTCAGAATTGCAGCCACTTTAGCCTCTACCGCATTGTCAAACTTCGCTTTCGCAGTTTTTCTTTTTAGGGTGGTTTTAGCACGGCGACGGGCTCGGTTGCTAATTCCGCCTTGAGGGGTTTAGATCGTCTCAGAAGCAAGGTCAGCCGAGATAGTTGTGCAGGATATTGTCGACGTCGAAGCGTGACCAACATCTATACTCATCTCCATCGGCTTACTCGGTTCTGAGTCTGCATCCTCTAATGCCATTAGAAAAGCGAGATCACTGAGTTTTGACATCGAAGACTCAGTGCGCTAGGTGTTTGCCAGTAGCACAGCACTACTAGAACCTGGTTGCACCGTTCTAGTCGCTCCCGAACCGCGTTCGGACCCGGTGATTTTAGCACCCTCTTTTGCCGGGGACTGAGGGCCAATACGGGGGGACTCCATCTCATAGTTTTTTGGGCTGGTTCGCGGCATGGTTTTTACAGGAAAGATATTTGCTGCCATATCCTCCTCAACATGTTCATTCATTTAGGCTCACAACGTGGCGGTTGCCTACGTGTGTCCGATGAGCTTGTTGAAGAGAGTATAACTGTCAAACTTAATTCCTTGCTATTGCCATGCTAACCGCGGACGAGGGTCTTGCGACACACCGCGGCGTCCTCCATCCACCAACTGAGGACGCGCCTGACAGGTTGCCCAACACACAGGACAAGCACAGTTTGTATGGGAGGTGGTAGAAGGAGGGGGAGGACACGCATAATTTTTATACGAAAGATTTATATTATCATAAAAGTAATATATTCCAAATTTCAGGCCAACAGCTTTTATACTTTTCGAGCAAATCCGTTTAATGTCAAATTGCGCAATTGTGTCATTTTGTATGGGAGGGGGTAGAAGAGGTGAAGCTAATCGTCTAATTTTTTTTTGCCTTACTAACAATTTTAAATAAACATTTGGTGCATAATTTCAGCTCGCTAAATTTTATACGCACTGAGTAAATTGGCTTAGAGTAATTCATGACAAGCACAGTTTGTATGGGAGGTGGTAGAAGGAGGGGGAGGACACACATAATTTTTATACGGTAGATTTATATTGTCATAAAAGTAATATGTTCAAAATGTCAGGCCGATAGCTTTTATACTTTTCGAGCAAATCCGTTTAATGTCAAATTGCGCAATTGTGTCATTTTGTATGGGAGGGGGTAGAAGGGGTGAAGCTAATCGTCTAATTTTTTTTTGCCTTACTAACAATTTTAAATAAACATTTGGTGCACAATTTCAGCTCGCTAAATTTTATACGCACTGAGTAAATTGGCTTAGAGTAATTCATGACAAGCACAGTTTGTATGGGAGGTGGTAGAAGGAGGGGGAGGACACACATAATTTTTATACGGTAGATTTATATTGTCATAAAAGTAATATGTTCAAAATGTCAGGCCGATAGCTTTTATACTTTTCGAGCAAATCCGTTTAATGTCAAATTGCGCAATTGTGTCATTTTGTATGGGAGGGGGTAGAAGGGGTGAAGCTAATCGTCTAATTTTTTTTTGCCTTACTAACAATTTTAAATAAACATTTGGTGCACAATTTCAGCTCGCTAAATTTTATACGCACTGAGTAAATTGGCTTAGAGTAATTCATGACAAGCACAGTTTGTATGGGAGGTGGTAGAAGGAGGGGGAGGACACGCATAATTTTTATACGGTAGATTTATATTGTCATAAAAGTAATATGTTCCAAATGTCAGGCCGATAGCTTTTATACTTTTCTAGCAAATCCGTTTATAGTCAAATTGCGCAATTGTGTCATTTTGTATGGGAGGAGGTAGAAGAGGTGGAGCGATTTGGCCCGTTCACGAACTTGATCTTACTTTTTTGTCAAAAACAACGTGTACGAAATTTGAGCTTTCGAGCTCAACGCGTTCTCAAGCTAGAGAGCGCTCAGACGGACGGACGGACGGACATCCGGCTGTGAGATTTTTGAGTGATAATATTAACTTCTGTATCATTCATTTTTTTCTCCGAGCCTTATTTCTTAGCGTTACAAACTTTAGAGCAAACTTATAATACTCTCAGATTGCATCTAGAGTATAATAAAATAGTTGAAAAAACATAACAGGGCTACGATTGCGCATAAAGCGCAATCTTACGATACTCTAGATGTCATCCCAAGAAATTTTGGATGGGGAGTGTGAGAAGGGGTGATAGCATTGAAATAATTTTTTCCCCATCATGCTAAAGTAGCTATAAGAATGTTTTATACAAAATGCTTACTCCAAAAATTGAATGGGGACTGAGAAAATTAGTGAGTTAGATTTATTGAAAATGTGCAGTTTGTATGGGAGGGGAAAAAATTGCGCAATTGTGTCATTTTGTATGGGAGGGTGTAGAAGAGGTGGAGCGATTTGGCGCGTTCACGAACCTGACCTTACTTTTTTGTCAAAAACGACGTGTAAAAAATTTGAACAATCTAGCTCAACGCGTTCTCAAGCTAGAGAGCGCACAGACGGACGGACGGACGGACAGACGGAGAGGAGAGACGGTTTTGAGATTTTTGAGTGATAACATTAACTTCTGTATCATTCATTTTTTTCTCCAAGCCTTATTTCTTAGCGTTACAAACCTTAGAGCAAACTTATAATACTCTCAGATTTCATCTAGAGTATAATAAAATCGTTGCAAGATAGTCGTAAAATATAATCGTTGCTATTAAGATTAATAAATCTGTTTTATAAAAATAATTTAAAAAAAATATTAATTATGAATAGAGAAATGTGATATTAAAATATATATTGTTTTATTGTGTTAATTAAAATAATCAATAATAATAAATATATGTAATTTAATCAATTGATTTAATTTAATGTTTTAAGCAATTTAGTGAATTAAGAGTTTATATAAAAAAATATAAATGCATTCATTAAATAATTGGTGACCCCGACAGAAACAATAGCACCAATAAATAATTGGTGACCCCGATAATAATAATAACAGCAACAGCATCAGCCACTAGCAATCATCATTATAACCGAAACGATTACATCAATCAAGAGCAGCAACGGCAGCAGCAGTAATAACATCAACGACAACATTAGTAACAGCAAATCGACAACAAAAAAAAAATTTTTTTTGCAAGTGTTTTATTATCATTTATTTTTATTTTTCAAAAACGATTTAAAAATAAGAATTACAATCAACAATTTAAGTAGCAACAATTTAACAATTTAAATAATATCGCGATATTTATTTCAAAATGTCGATTTCGGGTTTTAGTGAGATTGGCGCAACAGGCGCTACTCACCCACCTCATGACCAACACAGTTTGGTCAATCCTTTTGAGGGGGAGCAAATATTGCGACCGTTGAGGTTAAAAAAATTTGTTTTTGGTCTAGAAATGCAGCTTGGTTCAAGATGCTGGAAATGCAGTTTGGCTCAGCCAAAATTTCAAGTGAAACGACCAAGTTTACTCACGTTATGAGTATGTTAATACAGGAGGAGTGTGATTGAATCAGTGATATTATTGAAAATATTTCTGAGCAGACACCCTACCTAGATTTAAAGGTAAAAATGCTTGCTCGTTTTAGTGTCACTATCATAGTGATTTCTATTCGCCAAAAAAATGTGACCCGTTTTTGCCCTTAACATTTTTTCTAGCAGTTCCTATGTTCTATTGGAAAAAAAAATTTTGCCCTGCTAGAAAAATGGTTTGCGCACTAGGTAAAACTTGACCTGAAAATGCACATTTCTTGCCCCGAATTTTTCGGCGGTGCAACTCAATTGACCTGTAATGTACAACAACATGAAAAAAATAAATCATCTGACAACATCGGTAACAGATTCTAACGGATAGATCTTACTTAAAAGGACTTAAAACTTTACAGGAAGTATGCAATATGAGTGCATACGTAACTTTTCTTAATTTTCCTAAAATCTTCACAGGACCATTTAGAGATAACAAGACAAATTAAAACGCTTTGACAATTTCGAAAGGCAATCAGCTGTTCGGTATACAGACAACATGATAAAAAAAGTGCAAAAAACTTGCACTTAACTTGTTTTATTGTAAATTGACCTGACCGACGGAATTGAGAAAAATGAGTGCAAAACTGCAATAATTTTGCATTTTAAAGGGCAAAAACGGGTCACATTTTTTTGGCGAATAGAAATCACTATGAGGACATCAAGTTTCATAAATTACTAAACAATATGGAACTTGGAAATAGCAAACCAAGTTTATTATTATCACATATGAAATCTTTGGCGAGCGGCTCTATCGCGGAGGTTCTTCTTAAGAAATTATGGCTACAAAAATTGCCCAAAAATGTGCAAATGGTTTTAGCAGTCGCAGATGTAACTCTTGATAAATTAAGTGTTCTGGCCGACAAAATTATGGAAACAGAGTCAGTTTCAAATTTAGCAATTTGAAATGATATATCTCAGACACAAAATCAAGTTAGTTTAGAAAATTTGCAAGGACAAATTTCGGTTCTGGCTGACCAGGTTGCAGAGCTTTCGATAAATTTGCAACAGAACTATAATCGAAATCGATCTCGTTCGCGGAATAACTCGCGAAGATCGTCCCGTTCAATTTCGCGTAGTCAAAATGGTTTGTTTTTATCATAATAGATTTGGTGAAAGAGCGACTAAATGTGTTAAGCCTTGTACTTACAAGCCAAAAAACTGAATCGTTTGTCAACTCCGGCGACAGTTGACATAGATACAATTTCATGTCGCCTATTTATTTTAGATTCAACATCTAAATTAAGTTTTTTGATTGATACTGGAGCTGAATTATTAGTTCTTCCATCAAGTGTTTTACAACACAAAGTTTGCGATAATACTTTAATTTTATCAGCTGCAAACGCAACCAAAATTAAGACGTACGGATCAAAAATATTGCAAGTCTCTCTTCAGCTACAAAGGATTTTCGAATGGAAATTTGTCATCGCTGATGTAGAGAAGCCGATAATCGGTGCAGATTTTTTGAATCATTTTGGTCTTATTGTAGATATCAAACGTAAATGTGTTATTGACCCACTTACGAATATATGCATTACAACATGTAATGTTGTTCCAGGACCATCATCAGCTTTGGCAGTCGTTAATTCGCCAGCACTGGATTCAAGAATTGAAAAACTTTTTCAAAACAACGAAAGTTTAAGACGTCCTATGGATTATGGCTTTACCGAATCACATAAGGTTCGACATTTTATTGTGACCAAAGGACGTCCAATTTTCGCTAAGCCACGAAGACTTGATCCAGACAAATTGAAAGCAGCAAAAGCAGAATTTAATACCATGGTTGATCGTGGTATTTGCAGACCATCCGATAGTGCTTGGGCATCACCATTACATATGGTAAAAAAGAAAGATGGTTCAAGGAGACCTTGCGGAGATTACCGCGCATTGAATGCATTAACTGTTCCCGATAAATACCCAATTCCTCATATTCAAGATTTTACACAGCAATTACATTCAACTTCCATTTTCTCTACTATTGATTTAGAAAGAGCATATCATCAGATACCCTTGAATGAGGCAGATATTCCAAAAACGGCCATTACAACGGCTTTTGGATTATTTGAGTTTGTAAGAATGACTTTCGGACTTCGAAATGCAGCTCAAACATTTCAGCGCTTTATTTTCTCGATTTTGAGAGATCTCGATTTTTGTTTCATCTACATTGACGACATCTTGATAGCCTCAAAATCAGAAAGTCAACATTTGCAACATTTGTCAATTATATTTAAACGACTTAGTGAATATGGTTTGATAATAAATCAAACTAAAAGTGTATTTCTCAAATCTGAGGTTGCATTTTTGGACATTTAATTGACGCTAACGGAATTCGACCAATTACTTCACGAGTCGAAGCTATTATCAATTATCCTCAACCAGCAAATGTTAAAGAAATGCGTCGTTTTCTTGGAATGATTAATTTCTATGGGTGTTTCATTCCTCACGCAGCCCAAGCGCAAAGGATTTAAGATCGTTTTACAATGGGTAGTAAGAAGAAAAACGACACGACCAAATTGCAATGGACGCCAGAGTCAATTAAGGCCTTTGAGTGTTGCAAAAATCAATTATCTCAGGCAGTTACTCTAACATTTCCTTCTTCAATTTCCACTTTATCTTTAACGGTAGACGCGTCTGATACTGCATTAGGAGCTTCTTTGCAGCAACAAACTGTTAATGGCTGGCAACCTTTAGCCTTCTTTTCAAGAAAACTTTCTTCAGTTCAGAGGAAATACAGCGCGTATGATAGGGAATTATTAGAAGCTTATGTAGCAATTAAACACTTCCGATTTATGCTGGAAGGCAGAAACTTCATTTTGTTTACAGATCGCAAACCCCTAACTTAAGCTTTGCAGCAAAATTTAAACAAGGCATCACCTCGGCAACTTAGACATCTTGACTTTATTAGTCAATTTACATCCGACATTCGACATATTTCAGGTCGAGATAATGTAGTTGCGGATGCATTGTCGAGAATTGATGAATTATTCTTACCAACAACAATTGACTATTCTAAAATTGCAAACACACAAATTTCAGATAGCGAATTAGTTAATGTTCAAGCAATGCCTAGCTTAAAATTGCAACCAGTTTGTCTCGAAGGTACATCAAATCCTCTTTGGTGTGATTTTTCGCAAAAAAGAATAAGACCGTACATTCCTGAACCTTTACGTAGGCGTATTTTTCGTACGGTGCATGAGTTATCACATCCAGGTATTAAAGCTACAGCAAAAATTATGCGACATAAATTTATCTGGCCATCAATCATCAAAGATTGTCGCAACTGGACTAAAGAGTGTACTGCATGTCAGAAAGCAAAAGTTTCTCGGCATGTTGAGAGTCCTCTCGGCGAATTCGATTTAATTTCAGAAAAATTTAACACCATTCATATTGATTTGGTGGGTCCACTACTAATATCAAAAGGATTCAGTTACTGTTTAACAGTAATTGATCGTTTCACCAGATGGCCAGAAGCATACCCGCTTAGTGATATTCGCGCCGAAACAGTCGCTGATAAATTAATTAAAGAGTACATTCCACGTTATGGAACACCGGTCACTATTATTACTGACCAAGGTGCTCAATTTGAATCACGACTGTTTTCGGAATTAGGTAAAATGATAGGATTTAAGCGAAATAGAACAACTGCTTATAATCCTTGTTGAAGTAAAATGTATGGCCATCTGGCAATACCTGGTGATTTTGTAACTGTCAAACTGAATAAATACGACTCGGGTATCTTTTTACGAAACCTTCAAAGTGAACGGACATGTTTGATTTTAACGCCTCACTTTCATTGATTTTTCCTTCTCTTTGATTCTGGCGCAACAGGTTATGGGCCCAGATCCGTGCCGAAGTGTTTAAGACATTCTTGGTTTTGTGAAAAAGCAGCAGTCCGTGTGATTTTTTCGGCTGTGTGAATAAAGAATGGCCGAAAAGGGCGGAGATAAGATCCAGAAGTTGACCGGCGCATCGAATTATTCGACATGGGCTCGGGAAATGAGAGTACAGTTGGAATGGCACGATTTGGATGGAGCCATCACGATCCCCGTCGGGACGACGGATGTGCTCAAGCTCAAGAAGGCGCGAGCCAAAATTCTCATCAACATCGATCGTACGCTTTACGACGAAATCGGCGAATTGAAAACGGCACGCGAAGTTTGGGACAAGTGTCGAGAATTGTATGATGATGTGAGCTGGATCAGACTAGCTCGAACAATTGGTGAACTGGTAACAACTCGTTTGGAGACGTCATCATCGATGGACGACTATTTAAAAAAATCACGACTGCATCGCGTGTTTTGCCGGACTTGGGCCTTAAGATGCAGGATGAGGTGATTTGTGGAATCATTCTGTTTGGACTCACACCGGAAAACGAATCATTCGTCACCGGCTTGGATGGTGGCATGCTCATCAACGAAAAGATGTCAATGACGAGCCTAACCTCAAATATCTTAAAGCGACGGCTGTGATGACACGAAACCGAGGGAGATTCCATAAAACAATAAACACTTGCCACTCAATTACGCGCACCGGCAATTTCAATGCCAAGAGCAAAAACTTATATGGCAAAAGCCATATGCATATCAGTTCGGCAAAGAAATGCTTACGGTGACGCTAGTAAAGAAAAAAAAAGCAAAATTAAAACACACGGCAAGTTGTTGACTCATGTTTCAAAACATGAGGGAATCCCTCGAACACACCTGCTAACTAAGTATGTCTAACCACCATACTGACTTAGTTTCGTGTCATTACACTATGTAAGCAATTTTTGCAAAAGGTAAACAATGCGATGAAGAAAAATCGCAATCGGATTCGCAAAGTGGATTACCAATTTAAAAAGTGAATTACCAATTTAAAAAGTGGATTAATAATTTGAAAAGTAGGTTCGGATTGCGACATCCAGAAATGGACTAGTTTAAGTGCATTTGGATTTCGCAATCCAGATCGAAAATTATTGAACATTGCATTCGATTGCATATTTTATTTTTGTAAAGTTCAGCTAAAAAGAACTATATAATTAAGTACGATTGTCGGATCGCCCTGAGTAATTGTTTTGACAAAACCAACTCCGTCGTTAGTGTAACTGCTCGTCTTTGAGCAAAAGAAAAAGTATATGGTGTAAGATATAAGTGCTCAAGCTTTTGAGCAAGGAAAAGTGCAAACCACGGTGTACAAAGGAAATATAAATAAGTCAGAGGAACACCAACAGGAGTAACCTGGACGGACAACATAGAGGAAGTCAAAGGAAAGAAATCGGAGGAACTTCAATTGGACTAACAACATCAGGAAATAGCAGCCCTCAACATTCAAAAAGTCAAAGGAAAGAAATCGGAGGAACTTCAATTGGACTAACAACATCAGGAAATAGCAGCCCGCAACATTCAAACAATAAACAAAATGGTAAACAAAAAACAATCTTTTTATTTTTGGCTGGGGCTCGTTTTGGCCCACAAGCTGTACCCTTTTTATACAAGATCGCCTCTGGCCTAAGGGCCAAAAGTGCGTCCGGCCCTTGGGCCGTATTCTTTAAGATCGCCTCTGGCCTAAGGGCCAAAAGTGCGTCCGGCCTTTGGGCCGCATTCTATAAGATTACCTCTGGCCTTAGAGCCAAACGTGCATCCGGCCTTCCGGCCGTATTCTTCTTATTATTATACGTTTTTACACGTTATTCCGTTTGGGAAAATAATATTCCATGTTAATAGGATGCTTCTCCATTCTAACCATGGAGCAAACAACTTATTATAACAACGGAACGAGCCAAACAGGCGATCAACAGTGAAGGCGGAACAGGAAATATCTTCAGAGCTTTAGTAAATCAGAGAGGGGCCAAATCGGAGAATTCGTCCAGAAGGAATGGTCCGAGAAATACAACATAAAGTAGTGAATTTCAGTTCAAATGTTTTCAATGTCATAGCACTGGTCACATGCGACGTGATTGTCCACAGCGGCCGAAAGGCGCAGATGCAAAGTGCGCGAAATCGAACAATAAGCCAAAGGCGTTTTTGGCAGTGAAATCGAACATTAGATCAAACGCGAAATATTGTGATTTAATCCAAAAATCGCAGCCAGTGGCATTTCATGCAATGGCGGTCGGCGACGTGGATAATTCGGATGGTGTATGGTACGTCGACAGTGGTGCAAGTCAGCACATGACCGGGAATCGACATTTATTCAAGAGTTTCACGCAGAATGCAGAATATAAAGACATTTAGACGGCGGATAACACACATTTGAAAGTGCTTGGTACTGGATCGGTTGATCTGCGCGTTGGAGACCAAACAATAAATGCGGAGAATGTTTTACTTGTATCGGGCTTATCAACTAATTTGCTGTCAGTGCATCGAATGGTGAAATCCGGAAAAAGAATTGAATTCGATGAAAGCGGCTGTATCGTGCGTGATCGAAGCGGCGACGGTGTGGTTGTATATGTGAAACCAAGTAATGGTACATACAAGCTGCAAAGTGATGCTGTCGCGTTGAGGGCGGCCACACACAGCGGTGTGAATTTGATGACATGGCATCGTCGACTTGGTCATTTGGCATACGGCGACTTGATCAAGCTCAGGAGCATCGTAGATGGATTTAACATCGATGGAGAGCAAAGCGATTTGTCAAAATGTGTGTCGTGCTTGAAGGGGAAGCAGAGCCGCGAACCGTTTCGCCGCTCAGACACAGTAATAGAATCGAAGCGTGTATTGGAGTTAGTGCACACAGACGTTTGCGGTCCGATGGAGAATGTGTCAGTCGGTGGCGCATTATATTTCGTGACATTCGTCGATGATTTCTCGAGGAAAGTATTTGCTTACTTTGCCAAGAGGAAGAGTGAGATTCAGCAGCTGTTCGCGGAATGGACGGCGATGGTCGAGACACAAACCGAATTGAAGTTAAAGGCGATACGTTCGGAAAACGGCAAGGAGTATTTCGGTGAGTTTGATCGTATTTGCCGGGAGAGTGGCATCATTCACCAAACCAGCTGCTCGTACACACCTCAACAGAACGGAGTTGCCGAAAGAATGAATCGCACATTGGTTGAACGGGCAAAATGCATGTTGTACGATGCTGATTTAGAAATTCCGATGTGGGCCGAGGCGAATTGGGCTGCGTACGTGACGAATCGAACGATAAATCGGACATTGGGCAAGCGAGTGCCAGAAGAAGTCTGGACTGGACGGAAAGTCAACATTTCTGACATCCGCATATTTGGCACCAAAGTGATGGTACACATACCGAAGCAAAAACGTAGCAAGTGGGACGCGAAATCAGAATCGATGTTGTTCGTGGGAATCGCAGCGAATCAAAAAGGCTGGAGATGTTTTAACAAAGAAACGAACGATATCTGCATCAGCCGTGATGTCAAGTTCATGGACCCGCCTGGAGTAAATGAAATTCAGTCGATTCAATTAACTGATATCCCGAATGATATCGTTCTAGTGGAGGATGTAAAAACCGAACCTCATACTGGAAACGATAACAAAATATCAAGGCTGGTAGACGATTCGGAGAGCTCGATTCAGTTGGGGAATTCACCAGAAACGGATGATCCTCTGACAGATGACTCGAATAAGGACTTTGAGGATGCAGACATGACGTACACCGATGATCTGAACGACGAGGATTACGTACCAACCTCATTTAACTCTTCACCGATCGGGCAACGACAAAAATCGGAGCAGCTAGCCAAAAAGGCCGCTGACACCTTGCTGGCATCGGCATATATTGCTGAAGCACTTGAACCTGAAACTGTGCGTGATGCAATGGAATCGGGCAACAAACAGCATTGGATCGCTGCGATGAACGAGGAGATGAAGGCTCATGCTGAAAATGGAACTTGGAGCATGGTTGAGCTGCCACCTGGTCGCAAGACAATCAGGACCAGGTGGGTTTTCAAAGTCAAAGTTGGAGCTGATGGCCGTGTGGCTCGTTACAAGGCCAGACTTGTGGCGAAGGGTTGCTCCCAGAAATTTGGGATTGACTACGTAGAGACGTTCTCGCCGGTGGTGAGATATCAACCTATCCGAATTTTGATTGCATTCGCTGCCAGACATCGAATGGGAATTCATCAAATGGATGCGGTGACCGCATTCCTGCAGGGAGAACTGGATGAGGAGATCTACATGGAACAACCGGAGCGATACAATGATGGCACTGGGCTTGTGTGCAAGTTGGAGCGGGCCATGTATGGTCTCAAGCAAGCTGGCAGACAGTGGAATCGTAGGCTGGACCGGGTCCTGATCGGATTCGGGTTGACGAAGTCAAAACTCGATCCGTGCGTTTACGTATCACCCAAGGAGAAGGTAATTGTAGCCATTTATGTTGATGACATTTTGATTTTTTGGAGGAACCAACGTACCTTGGAGATGATCAAATCTCAGCCGTGTGCCGCATTCAAAATGAAGGATCTTGGACGGGCAGAACAATGCGTTGGACTGAAGATCGAATATGGCGCTGAAGGTATAGCCATTCACCAAATCAGCTATATCGAGAGGGTGCTTGAGCGATTTGGGATGTCAAATTGCAAGGCTGCACCAACGCCTAGCAATCCGAGTCAAAAGCTGTCAATCACCATGAAGAAGACAAACGAGGAAATGTCGAGCATCCCGTATCAGGAAGCTGTGGGTAGTTTGCTGTATCTGGTACAGGGAACTAGACCCGACATTGCTTTCGCCGTGAATGACGTGAGCAGATTTAACGCAAATTACGGTGAAGCTCACTGGATTGCGGTGAAGAGAATTATGCGATACCTGCGTGGAACGACCGAACTCGCATTCTGTACCGCTACGGAGGTAGTCAACTGCGATGTTTTTCGGACTCGGATTGGACGTCGGACATCGACAAAAGACGTTCATGTACCGGGTACGTGTTCATTATAAGCGATGGCGCTGTGTCATGGGGCAGTTCGCGTCAACAAACAATCGCTTTATCATCCACCGAAGCAGAGTATATGGCGCTTTCGGAGGCAACCAAGGAGGCAATCTGGTTGCGTCAGTTCGTTGACTCGCTCAAGGATATCAATGGGCCAGTCGAAATCAAGTGCAATAACCAGGGAGCCATTTCATTGGCGATGGAGGATATGTTCCGCAAGAGGACGAAACACATCGATATCCGCCATCATCACATTAGAGACAGGATCGGCGACGGAACGATTAACATCATCTTTGTCGCATCAGAAGCCAACGCAGCAGACGCATTGACGAAGGCCGTTTCTTGCATCATCATCCAGCGTGGACTGGACATTATGGGCATTGGCTCAAAGTAATATTTTGCATTGTTTCAATTGTTAAAGTAGAGTAGCTTAAATAGATAACTTTGCCCAATGAGTTGGGGTGTTGAAGTAAAATGTATGGCCATCTGGCAATACCTGGTGATTTTTAACTGTCAAACTGAATAAATACGACTCGGGTCTCTTTTTACGAAACCTTCAAAGTGAACTGACGTGTTTGATTTTAACGCCTCACTTTCATTGATTTTTCCTTCTCTTCGATTCGGGCGCAACAATCCTAAAGCTAATGGTATGCTTGAAAGATGGTACCGAGTTTTTAAAGAATCTTTGAGATGTAGACAAAGTCAAAATTGGTCGGTTGAATTACCTTTTTTTCTTCTTTGTCTTCGCTCTTCTTTGAGAGAAAATATCAATGCAACTCCAGCAGAGATGTTAGATTGATATTGATAGATAGTTAAGATTACCTTATGACTTTATACATACTAGCAAAAATCCACAAAGTTTGTCTGCTGGTGAATTTGTTGAACACCTTCGATATACTATTAACAAAATTAAACCGCATTCTCCTACCAAGCATTGCCATAAGAAAACCATTTGTTTTCAAAGATCTTAAAACTTGTACTCATGTTTTTGTACGTCAAGAATCAAAGCGTTCATCGCTGCAAGCCCCTGAAGGACCATTCGAAATTATTAGTCGCGATGCCAAATATTTTAAAATTAAAATAGGTAATAAAAACGTAAACATATCAATCGATAGGTTAAAACCTCATTATGTTTTCACCGCCGATTCACTAAATCGAGTGGAACCTTTAATTAAATCTTTACTAGTTAAAAAAGTAACTTTTGGAAAAAATCAATATTTTAATTAATAAAAGATATTGGTCTCGAGGAAATCCTTTGATATCCTCTAAGGAGGGGGTGTGTGGTGCGATAGTCTCTATTCGTAAAGATTTTCATAATGAGCAGGATTCGCAAATTCTACTTTAGCAGGGGAATCCTGACTCTAAATAAAAAATCGTTAAAAAAAAAAAATAAATTAGTTGAAAAATAAAATCGTTGCAAGATAGTCGTAAAATATAATCGTTGCTATTAAGATTAATAAATTTGTTTTATAAAAATAATTTAAAAAAAATAGTAATTATGAATAGAAAATTGTGATATTAAAATATATATTGTTTGTGTTATAAAAATATTAAATATTGTGTTAATTAAAATAATCAATAATCATAATAATAATAATAATATATTGTTACAGATCTGGCAACCCCGCAACTCGATCTCTCTCGAATAGACAAGAATTAAAATAGAAAAAAAACAGTGCCTTGGCAGCAGTTCGGATAAAAATATAGAAAGAGGAAAGAAAAAAAAATAACAAATACAACCAATAACAACAGCTAGCTCAGGATCAAAAGCAATAAAGTGCCATATACTCGTACAGTACTAGGCCTAGCACGGGCAATAACACTACATCGAAGATCCCGCTAGCCGACATTTAGCTTGTATTAGGACAGAACCGCTTGTATTAGGACGGTGTCATGGCCCCCTGACGCAGCGCGTCAAACGGTCACGCATCGCGTCACGCCGACTTTATACCTCAGCAAGCAACCTCCTATCGCTCTATCAAGTTTTGAATGTCTCACTGCTAACCGTCAGTTCAAAAACAGATGATAGCTAGATCGATTACCTTTGGCTTATTTATTAAATTTCAATTGTTTCGATTTTTTAATGATTTGGCACTTTAACTTTTCGATCCACTTATTAGTATTATTTTTTCTTTGATGCGTTTGCTATTCAAAATTAATTTTAAAATAATGACAATTATGCACAAGGAATTATTTTCCAAAAACACTGTTCACCTCGATAGCTCGAATTAACTGCAACGAGCTGAAATTATTATAATATTTCATAGAAAGTTCGGGGCGTTTGTGGTATACGCTACCACTGAGTGCTTCCAGACCTATATAAATCTTAAATTACATTTTTCTTTCCTCCTCTTATTTCCGGTGTTACCCCACAAAACTTCAATACTGCAATGCTTTCTGTTTTTCACACTATAAGTTTAGAAGCAAGAACGTGGTCGCAAAAAATAATAAAACTTCTACTGGATTTTTTTCCATTTGAATAGAAAAACTTGTTTGATTTAAATACATAAATATATATGCTCGCATTTATTCAACGGTCTCTTAATCGCATAAAATGCTCTTATTATTTACAACAATTCCCTTCTAGCACTCGATATTTTTTTATTTTTAAATTTGAAATATCTTACTTTAAAATTGCATCGTACTTTGTCGTCAGATTTTAAATATGTTATGTTGCTATGTTTTACAAATACTCTTTTAATCCTAGGAAGACATATTCATATGAAATGAATTTTCTAGTAGGTTTATTTTAAAATTGTTTACTTTTTAAATAAATTACATAAATTTAAATTCAGAATTTATACAAGTAAAATGCATTTTTCTGTTTGATAGCATTTGTTTTATTTATTTTAAAATTACATGAAAGAAAAAATCTTGAAGAGATCAATATGCATCCTTGTTATCCTCCTGTCTTTTGCGACTTATTTTGTAAATTTCTCTTGGAACTCGACATTTAGAATTCCATAACTTACGAACGAATTTTTACAATTTTCGGTCACAGTAAGAAAAACCAGATCATTAATTTTGATGTTTTGATACGGAGAGAATTGTGATTTTTTTATCTGAAAAGTTTCTGGCAAAGTTCATTGAACTAAAGAACAAAAACTTCATAGATCACATGAAATTATAAGATATTATGTTTTCATAAGAAAAGACTTGCGGTTTCCTTATATGGTAACTGATAGTAGTAGGCTCGAATTAAAATTTGGTGGCTTTTGATTACGGCGCCCAGATCATTTGCTCCATTTGCATAACTCATTAAGGGATCTTGTAAATCGGATGATGGAGGCATTGTAAGCAGAGGGAGACAGCGCTGACTTTTATGAGTTCCCAATCGAGCAGGAACCCGAATAGCAGATTGAACGACAAATCGTACAGCAAATCACCTCAGTGCTTTCAAAGGTAATGGAAACTGTTGTCAATCGCAGGATAGTCAACTTTCTTGTAGATAAAAATCTCATTCATGATCGGCAATATGGGTTTCGCTCGGGTCGTTCTACAGGCGATCTCCTGATCTATCTTACCGAGCATTGGAGCTCCTGCATCCACAAATTTGGTGAAGGTCAAGTTCTTGCTCTTGACATCGCCAAAGCATTTGACAGAGTTTGGCACAGATGCCTCTTAGCCAAGCTAAAGGCCTTTGGTTTTAACACTTAGTTTCTTCAATGGATTGAGAGTCTCCTCTCCGAGCGCTCTATTCGAGTCGTACTAGACGGAATAACTTCTGCACCCTATTCTATTGATTCCGGCGTCCCTCGACGCTCAGTTTTATCTCCCACTCTCTTTTTAGTCTTCATAAACGACCTTCTGTCGTCTACTCTCAACCCTATTCACTGTTTTGCAGATGACAGCACTCTAAAGAACATCTACCAATTCGACTCTCCTGCGGACGCTCGTCCGACATCGGTGGCCTCTTGTCGCAATGAGGCAATATAATCACTGAACTCTGACCTGAATTTAATCCTGGAATGGGGCAGGAAAAACAGAGTAGAGTTTAATGCCTTGAAAACGCAGCCCTGTCATCTATCTCTTAAACATGACGTTCCGACGTCGATCACTAATATATCCTTAAATGGCGTACAGATTCCACCTTCTGCAGACCTTATATTACTAGGTGTAAAATTTAATAATCGCCTAGATTGGAGCCAGCACATTTACGAAGTCGCTCTTGATGCTTCGAAACGGCTAGGTATTCTGCGGAAGTGTAAGAAATACTTTTCTGCCTCTGAACTAGCTACCATCTATAAGGCTTATATCCGACCACGTCTTGAGTACAACTCGCATGTTTGGGCTGGTGCCCAAAATCCCATCTGGCTCTACTTGACCGTATCCAGAAACATGCATTCCGATTAATTGGAGATGAAGCTATATCGGCCTCAATTGACTCCCTCGAGCATCGTCGAAATATTGGAGTACTCTGCATTTACTATAGATATTTCCATGGTAAATGCAGCAAGTAACTAAAAGCCACCTATATTTAATGCCCCCCGAATTGCTCGCGAATCTGCACGCTCACACGAGTGCACTGTGAAGCCCTTGCCGTGGAGAACAGTGAAGTTTAGGCAGTCCTTCATACCTCGGACGAAAGTGTTGTGGAACCACGCAATCTCGTTCCAACGGGATAGATGACCTCCAACAATTTAAGAAAAACGTTCACCGTCACTTCAAAATCTTCCCTCCTGTGTTTCCCTACTAATTTTCCTGTATTCACTTGTTTCCCCGTACCCATGTCGACTTAACGTGATGATGAAGCTAATTCAACAAGTGATGGCGAAAATTGATCAGCAAAGTCAACAGACCAAATAGCTGAAGGAAGATCTCAGACAGCAAAATCAACAGGCACAAGAACTAAACGACAAAATGAACGTAATGGGTAAGCTAAACTTTTCATGCAATACACCATGCTAGAAGAGAAGTTAAACGAAACGAGCAGCTCACTTGGAGCCAAAAACAACAATACCATTCTTCAATGGTCAAACACCATGGACCAGATGGAGAGCTGCAACATACGTTAACAGCGAGCAAGACGATACTGCAGGAGGCTTTGGTGTATGCTCTAAACTTGAAGCTGCCAAACAATTGTCACCAGGTAATTACTGGGACCAAGGAATGCTTGTGCCAGAGGTCAAAACAAAGCGAAAGTTACCGAAGGAGCGTACTAAGTTGCTGGGAGTGTGGAAACGTCGGGCACATGCAGCAGAACCAAACCAACAGATATGGACTGCTCAGGATGTGTCGCCAAGTGATTGGTGAATCCGGAGAGTTACAGCTCGGAACCAGATTGTGTCAGAAGGAGTCCAATAAGCAGTGTGTAAGCTACAAAGCTCTTCTGTGTTAGGTATTGCAAACAAACAGGGCACGGAGAAGAATGTCTTGTTCAGATTGTGCCTTCAGATCAGTTTTTCAAGACAATTGCCAAGATCAGGAAAACATGGCTAGGGCAGATTAAAGCCTTACAGTGGAGCTAGCAAAGCAGAATTTAAGACCCTGAGCTACACCATGTTGGGATTGTGGACGAGCAGTACATTTAAATCAGCTTACGGCGGATAATAGCGAGCATAGCAGTTGAAATGAACGATCAGAAGTTGAGAGATATTTCACGGACCGTTATCCACAAAAAAAAAGGATAGATCGTTGTTGATATAGCCTGAACAGAACGCCAAACACATCAAGCACCGACAAAATGTACAACTCATCAAGTTTTCGAGAAGGTAATGCGGAATAGCTGTGCAATCATCGATACTCGGAGGAAAGATCACCAGGGCCTCAGCGTAATTGGAAAGGAACCCAACAAATAAACACCAAAATAAATAACGGAGAATACTGGAAGCTTAGCGGAAAGATGACAGGAGTAGGCAGAGTGGCGAAGTACCATGACCCCCCGACGATAGTGAAATCGAGCTAAGGGGCAATGTTACATGGTAGCCCTAGTCGCTCGCCGAACACGCGCATACAACTGAACTGAATTTCAGCTCGATAAATTTTATACGCACTGTGTAAATTGGTTTAGAGCATTTCATGAAAAAGTGCATGGTAGGGGGTAGAAGGAGGGGAGGGGGGGGGAGAGGACACGAATAATTATTATACGATAGATTAAAATCATCATAAAAGTAATACATTACAAATTTCAGATCAATAGCCTTTAGAATTTTCGAGCAAATTCGTTTATTGTCAAATTGCGAAATTGTGTCATTTTGTATGGGAGGGGTAGAAGGAGTGGAGCGATTTGGCCCGTTCATGAACTTGATCTTACTTTTTTATCAAAAACGACGTGAACAAAATTTGTACTTTCTAGTTCGACGCGTTCTCAAGCTAAAGAGGACACGGATGGACGGACGGACATCCGGTTTTGAGATTTTTGAATGATTATATCAACTTCTGTATCATTAATTTTTTTCTCCGAGCCTTATTTCTTAGCGGTACAAAGTTTGTGGCAAACTTATAAAACTCCAAACCATTTTTAATAAATCAATTATAATGAACACTTTAAAAGCTATCAACTTGAAAATTAATTTGTTTAAAAAATATTCAAAACATAGTTATATCAAAAGTTTTGAAATTTCTCCACTTCTTCAACAAAAGTACAATTTCAAAAAATCAATATCAAGCACATTAATTTTGATATTTTATGCAAATACTTTTGAAAACAAATGAAATAATACTGCATAAAATTTTACGATCGCTCAATATTTCTATCTCCTTCTATACAAATGTTTGGCTTTTTGAACATAAAATACACCAATATTCACATAGTTTTCTTCTCTAACATTCTATACCAAGAATTTCGAACGTGATTCAGGCAATCAATTAAAAAATTATTAAAATCCAATCTATTCAACCCTCCTCCTTCCATTTAAATATGAACTTACATAATTAAACGAATGATATATTGACTACTGGAGCTATATTATTCGAAAATGCAGTTAAGTATTACATAATTGACAACAGCGCTCCTCTAGTAAACCCGTTCACTTAGTCTTCCCTACTCATTCTAAACTGTGCATTGACTTCCCAAGAATCTTCAACTTGTCCCAAGAATAATAAAGTTGCGCCCGACTTGTTGGTAAACATTTTGAATTGATTTTCGGGCATCTCTTTCTTTTTAAATTGATATTTAATAAAGTTTTTAGTATCTGTGTGTGTGTATAATTTATTATTAAGATTTCTACGGGAACGTTTTATTTTAATTTTGTTTTTTTTTCGTTATTGATAGTTTTAGATCTTAATTTTTCTAGAATGTCTAGAATTTAACAAGTTGTAAATACATTTTTAATAAAATATAATAGAGTTCCAAAATTTATTATATAATAATAATTCGTTTTGTTTTTAGTGTTTTATTAAATTAATAAAAATCAATGTCTCATTTTGGCAGTTTTTAATTGGTATTAGTTTTTGTCTTTTAATGTATCGTTCAAAAATAAATCGATTTTAAATATTTAACTTGTTTAATGGAAGCTTTCTAATTTATTTTATTTACTTGGAACTGTTTTATTTTGATTTTCTTTTAATTTAACTTTAGTCTTTTAAATCGAACTAACAAAAATGATGTACAGTGAATTCAGTTGTAAGTGGTAGCATGTTAAATGATGGTTTCGTGGTAATTAACATTTATTGAAATTTCGAGACGAAAATGGCAGTGGATTGGTAATCACTGGAAGAGACTTTTTTTCTTTTTGATATTTTATTAAGGAAAACGCCATACGTTGTAATTGGAAATGGAAAGTTGGGTCAGAAGTACGCAATATAAAAAAACCTGCAATTTCGAACAATGCTTGTATGAAAGCTAATGCTTCTCTGCGCGTAATTCGAATCTGATCAAAATTTCTCATGAATGAGTGATTTGTCATGAATAAGGAATCTGTGCATTGCTTCTTGATTTTGGAAAAATTGGTCTAAAATGAATCCTGTGTAGAGATTTTCCTCTTTGCCTAGTTGTCGAGATATTTTTAAAATTTCTTAAGTATATAGTTTTTATATTAAAAAAAAAATTATAGGGCTTATCGCTACAAAGTCGAGACAGTTAATTCACTGTACATCCTATTCTGACATTTCATATTTCCATTCTTATAAATCATACTTTCTAACCAATCTTACTTCTTCGCACTTTATCGAATTTTCAATTCATAACATAAAACAACCTACCGATGTAAAACTTACATTCTTTCCTTCAACTAAACAAATTCAAATTTTGATTTCACAGTTGTACTGATTTTTATTAATAGAAAAATTCTTTATTATCAATACAAAAATAAAATAAAAACAATATTTTACGGAAAAAAATTTGTTTACTGGACTTTTAGTCGGGAAACCGTTCAAATTCGATTTTCAAGATAAATTTTCTTTGTATTTCCTTGTTTCAGTTTTTGATTTATATCTTTATATAACAAAATTACCTCTTTAAGAAGCATATTTTACTTAAAACTATGTTGTTTTTTTAGTACATTTTTTACAAATACTACTTGATCATCAATTTCTTTTTAATCTGAAATTTCATATTACATGATAATTTATTTCAAATAATATTTTGTTTATAATTCTTAAATATTAATTCTTTACATTGAACATAATTTATTATATAAAAGCTTTTAGTTTATTTTTAAATAATTTAATTTGTGTCCTATTCATTTCATTATTCAGTCAAACATTCCAACAAAAAGATCCCCTCTTTAATTTTATAAATTATTTTTTTAATTTGTGCTAAAACATTCTAAGAATTTTATTTATGTAAAAAATCATAGATTTTATATTATATAAAAATATTATTATCATTATTAATCACACAATTCTGACTTATTTTCTTTGCGAAACTCTGTTTTATTTTGTTTTCAATAGATATTCTTTCGTTCTTTTCGTTTTGTGCAATAATGCTTGTTTGAACTTCCCTGCAGACAGCCTTACGTCCCTCGCGTTGCATAGATATTTTTTTTTAATTCAATTTATAATTGCTATTTCGATTCAGAGTATGTTTTAGTGTCATTTTCATAGGAAATTTTTCATAACGTCTATAAAATAGGGAAGAACTGTTGAAATACATTTGTCGCCTGTTTAGGAGTGAATGTATGTATTGAGGTGTTAATTGCACAACTGTTTTCTGCTATTACTACAGGTATATGTAGGTGGGAGTTAAATATTAACTCACTTAATACTTAGAACAACAGTAAGCTGCCTTTCAAGTTTATAAGTTTATCTAGTTTTTTGTTATTGTAAAAATCGAGAGTGCAGCGTATAGAACGAACTTATTATTTTTCATCGATGTATGTATGATGATGATGAATATTAAAGATTCGTTCTGCCCCACATTTTGACAAATAATCGTTTTTGTATCTAACCCGACCAAAAATATTAATCAGGATCAAACGGAACATAATTCCGGAATGGTTTAGAGGAAAATCGAAACAAGACAAGAGGATAAAGCTGTCTGCAGGGAGGTATTTATGATAAAATATGTGGATTCATTTAAAACTTTAATCTAATCTAACTGGTTAGATTTTTCTCCTTTATAGATACAATTGTTCACATATGCCGGATGTTGGGAACGTAAACACTATTTTCAAAGCATCATCGTATTATTTGGGTCATCCACGCTCATTTATGATTTCAACTTTGTCCCCGATTTCAGAATCCGGAATATTTGTAAGATGAGTTCGATCACTTCGCATTGTGTTACGTTCATTTGAACTAGTTTTCGTTGAGTGTTCAGATGGCGTTCCAGTTCCTGGCTGGATTCGTTTTTGTAGAGCAGATACATAGTTCTTAAAAAAAATGTGAATTTATTACTTTGGCTAATAAAAAATTTCATATTAGTAAGTACACATACCTGCGATATAATATCTCCTCTTGCTGTTCTAACCTGATACAAATATCGATATTTTCGTTGTCGGGCTTCTTCTCGAGTTTCACGAGGCCGAGAGTTGGGTCTTGAGCGTTGGCCTCTTCGTCCATGTGGTACCGGTTTTCGATGATCCACACGCCATCCGGTTATGAAACACTGAACCATTATGCTAACAATAGTTGCTACTGGCCAGGAGCATATCAAGATTCCACCCCAGCATGGTGGTGGGAGCGGATCTGGTTTCATTGCAAATAACTGGAATAGGAAATATAAAATTAAGAGTAATACGCACAATCGACACTCATTTTAATTCCTTACCCAAATCACAGTATCCAATCCGTGCATAAAAAAATCTATTGAAGCTATAATCATAGCAGTTCCAACTATACTAGACGCGAATATTGTAATATATTTAACACAGCACAATGTGAGCACAGCAAATATTATTGCCCCACCTGCAACAGCCACAAGAATCTCGCGTTGCTAGAAAAAACAGTTTCAAAAATTTAAGCATGAAAAATTGTAATAGATCATATTTTGTGTTATTTACCACAAAAACATTATTTGGCATCGTTGCAACACTTATGACCATTGCTATGGCAGCAATCAAAGCTCCAGCAAATGCACTAACTAATGCCGAAGCTACTGGATGGGCGGAACCTACAACGGCACCAAAAAGTCCAGCGATCATTGCCAATGCCGAATCAGCTGGACTACCGATGAGCGTTATTTCAAGTTTTTGTAATAAAAATATACATCCAGCGCCAGCTGCTAAGCCGGTTAGAAAGCCGATGGCACGAAGACACCGGTAACCTGACAAATAAAAAAGATCAATTAATTAATTGCCAAAATGAGTGTTCTTACAGGGGCAAGATATAAAATTTTTTTTTTTTATAATTTAGTCGGAATCTGAGAGTATTATACTCGTCATTTTGATCTTAAGGTGCCAACTTAAGTTAAAATGTGCTGTTTTGCAAACAAAAAATTTTACCGAAGCCGTTGGAAACTCGAACTTTTTTTTCCGAATATCCTTAAATCAAAACCTTGGTTAATGACAGTGTAATTAATTGGATGATTGGTTTTGAAGTCATTAGCTTTTTTGTGCAGAAAGTTTGCACAAAAATATAAAAATGCAAATTTTATAAACAAAAATTGGTTCATAGTATATCATGAAAAAGTGCAGTTTATATGGGAGGTGGTGGAATGATTGAAATCATCATAAAAATAATACATTCCAAATCAGAACAATAGCTTTGATACTTTTCGAGAAAATCATTCATTGTCAAATTGCGAAATCATGTCATTTTCTGTGAGAGAGGGTAGAAGGGGTGGAGGGACTTAGCTCATTCACGACCTTGACCTTACTTCTTCGATAAAAATAGCGTGAACAAAATTTGAATTTTCTAGCTCGTGAACGAGCTAGAGATGACACGGACGGACAGACAACCGTTTTTGAGATTTTTGAGTGATAATATGAACTTATGTATCATTCACTTTTTTCTCCAAGTCTTATTTCTTAGCGTTATAAACTTTGTGGCAAACTTATATATAATATTCTTAGAATTTATATGGAGTATGGCCACATTTAAGAAAGCATGTATAAAATACTTTGCGTTATATTAATAACATAGTAAACTTTATATTATTTATCATAAATAATTATGTTAAAGGAGAGAAAATATTGTTTCTTGACTTGACACAAAATAATTGTTTTTTCATACTTATTCGATATAAAGCTTTCTTCAGACGAACTTCGAAGAGCATTAAAATAAAAGTTGGACTTTAAATAAAAACATAATAGAATTATGACTGGGCTTAAAACCCATTCATATGATACTCTAGATGAAATAGGAAAGAGTTAATTGTACCGGAAAATATGTCATCTCAAATTCTTTCGAATAGTGAATAGCGACTTTTGTATGGGAGGTGGTAAAAGCAGAGGGAGGAGGTTTGTAATTTTTATATATAACACTGAACGTAGTATACAAAATGTTTCATGCTGAATTTAAAGTTTGTAGTTTTCATAATTTTTGAAAAAATTTGTCTGAATTTATGGCATTTATAGAGGAGGTGGCAGAGAAAGTGGGAGGTTTTGGAAGATTTTGAATCTGCTTATCAACATCCTAATCACTTTGCGTTGTTACTCATATGTGCGAAGGAGAAATACATTTCTTGAATTTTCAATACAAAAAATTGTATGAGAGGTGGTAGTAGGAGTGAAGCGAAATTCATATTTTTTTTTAGCATTTATTGCAATTATTAAGGGACAAATTCTGGCAAAGTTTAAAGTTTGTAATTTTCCTAGTTTCAATGAAAATCATTTGCCAAACTTGTACCATTTGTACGATCTTTATTTGGATCACATGTGCTGTGCCCAGCTGCAAGCAAGTGACCTAATCCTTTTAATTGGTATTGTTTGTTATTGTAAGAACATTTGTCGCATGATTGCATACCATATATGTTATGCAATAAAAACATGTACCATTCGTAATTACCCGGGTCACGTGTGCTCAGCTGTGAGCAAGTGATCTGATCCTTTTACGTAATTGTTATCGTTACGAGACCAAATGTCATAGCGCTGGCACATTATGTGACGGATGGGTTATGCTCGGGACAGCGTGATCTACGTGATTTTGATGTTTAAGTTAAGTAGAAGAATGGGTAATAAATCGCGAGGTGATTTATTACATTCCATCCTTCTAATGATAAGAAAATACGTACTTTGTGGTATTTTCTGAGATTTAGTATCGCAATTTTTGGCTCGGAGCGTTCTAGCGAGGAGAGATTCGGTTTACATTCGTTTTACGTAATTTTGGGCAGTAAATTTATCTTAACTTAGGGATGTGCCTTACATTTGTTAACACATGAAATTCTTAAAAAGTTTAGTAATTGGCACTTGTATATATTGTATAAATGTATGTAATAAAATAGCAGTTATGCTTACAATTTATGTTGTGCTTAGTTTTAACTTAAATAGTTAATGATTACTTGAAAGTATAGAATTTATTGTTGTATTTATGAGTTTTAAATTAAAGATTAATCATTATTTCTTTAGATTATGTATGAATTTTAATTCTAATGATTAACATTATTTTTATGAACATTGTTTAATATGTATGGGCTTAGATTTTAGTGTAAAAATAACATTCATGCATATGTGTATATATGGGATTTGACAATTGTGTGTTAAGAATATGTATAAAATGTATCTTATATCGTATTTATGCGTCTACTGCGCGGGTTAGGTATATTGTTTACCCTGCGTTTCTGTACTTATTTCGGATAATCCGGCTCGGAAATAGACACGGCGCGATTTTCGTTTTTCTTTAAGCAACGGTTAAAGAGTTTCTTGCGGAAGTGTTTAATTATGGCAGAAATTATTATTTTGTATTATTACGTATGCAAATGATTTCGTAATGATATATGTTGTGAGGGTGTGTTTGAAAGTATTCGAAACTCTCGTCTTTTTGTTTTTCGATTTGTACTTGGGCGCTGAATTTGTCTAAGGTCGTATTGACGATAGGGTTTTTCAAAGTGAGGCAGTGGGATCTCTTCTCTTTAAATGGTAAGTTGCGAAGTTAATTTGAAAATGGGGAAATAGTTTGGTTTTCTTTCTTTAGGAATGACATGCGAGTAGGTTTAATTATTAGGCAACGAGATTGTTCGTAGGGAAAAGTTGACAAGGAGAAAATAAATATGTGAATAGTTTTATTCTGAGAAGAGTTTGAAATTGTTGTTGTGCACCCTCTTTATTTCGTTGCCGATTCGTATTGAGGTATTCTCGAGAGAATTAATTTTTACGACCTCGTATGGTCCTGTCCACAAAGGGGAGAGCTTGTTTGCTCGCACTTGGTTTTTCAATAGCACTTTGTCGCCTAACACTAGAGCTTTCTCTGAAGTGCCTTTATCATAATGAGTTTTGGACAAATTCTTGTCCTGTATAAGATTTTTCCGAGCAATACTGTGGCTCTGTTGCAGTCGCGCTTTGAGTTCGTTGTAATAATTATCATAATTATACAGCGTCTCAGGTTCTCTTTTTAGGGCACTAGGAATTTTGGCTTCGAAACCGTATAGGAGTTCATGGGGGGTATAATTTGTACTGCTATGGTTCGAGCTGTTATATACGAACATTGCGCATGGAATCCAGGTGTTCCAGGTGAAGGGGTCCTACTTCACGTAATATCGTAAATATTCTGCGAGTGTATGATGGCTTCGTTCAAGTGCACCGTTGGTTTGAGGATGATAAGGAGTAGTCTGTAGCTTATGTATTTTCAACAGCTTACAGATGCTACTGAAGAGGGAGCTCAGGAAATTACTTCCTTGGTCAGTAAGAATGGATTCGGGGATGCCATGCTTACATGTCCCCGCAAGGGGGTTATTGTAGGATGAGGTTTTACCAATTCCTGTAACTATCTTTGGAGCCTAGCGTCTCCACGGACCTGAGCTAACTATCCCCCTCTGGGATGGGGTCTGTAGAATCCACCCACAGCCAGTCCTGCTTGCCCTAAAAATGGCAAATGGACACTCACTGGATCATGGGCTTATCACCCGTGATCTTAAGACCTAAATGATACGAGAAACAGATACATCGCCTCGGATACGGACTGATTCTACGGTAACGACTTTTGGCATTCGAAAACGGACTATGATTGGCTTCTGGAATGTTCGAACATTGAATCCCGGGGAAGAGCTGGGGTTACTCGGTCCTTGCACCGCCAATCGGTGATCGACCGTGAAATGGAGCACTATAACATCCAAATCTTGGGATTGAGCGAGGTCAGGTGGACTGGATCAGGAGAAGAACGAACCCCTAGCTGGGAACCAATCTCGGATAGGATTATCGTCGTCAGGCTCAGGACCAGTGTCAGAAACGTCACAATTCTGCAGTGCTACGCACCAACTAATACCGCAACATCTGGTGACAAAGAGGAGTTTTATAGCCAACTGAGTGCCACCTTCGAACGTGTTCCAAGAGGTGATATTATTATCATCTCAGGAGATATGAACGCCTAGGTTGGATCAGACAACACTGGACTAGAACACGTCATGGGAAGGCATGGTGACCCTTGGGTCGACGCGTCACGACCTTGGATTAAGAGACCCGAAAACGGCGAATTATTTGTGGAGTTTTGTAGTACCCGGCAAATGGTCATCGGAGGGACCCTTTTTCCACACAAGAGTCATCATAAAACATCTTGGGTTTCCTCTGATGGTGTTACTCAGAACCAGATCGACCATTTGGCTATAAGTCGCCGATGGAGAAGATGTCTCCTCGATGTGCGAGCGAAACGTGGAGCTGACGTGGGGAGCGATCACGATGGTTGCCTGCTTGAGATTGTGTACAGCAGCTATCCGACGACCACAAATTCTTCAAATGAAGCGCAAGCTTAATGTGGATAAACTTAGAGATCCCAACAAAAAACGCGAATACACCACTATTCTACGCGAAAAGTCATCCACATTGGGTGAATATGAAATGCGCACACTGGACGCCAATTGGGAGGCAACCAGAAACACTTTTCTAACTAGTGCTGAAGAATCTGTGGGATATGTGCAAAGCGGTGAGAAACCCTGGATGTCGCAAGACATGGGTCAAGGTTGGCAATCGGAAAAAAGCCAAATTGGCAATCATCTCTCAACTCGATGTCAACCAACGAACGCCCGACTTAAGGCAGAACTACCGCGATGCTCATATACAGCTTAAGAGGGCTGTTAAATGCGACAAGAGAAAGGCCATTGAAGATCTGGCAAACAAGGCAGAATCTGCGGCTTACTTTGGGGATATGGGTTCACTTTTCAAAATCATGAAACAGTTGACGAACAGGAATTTCACCGCCAACCACCTGGTGAGAGATGTCAACGGAACTCTCCTTAATATGAGTGAACACCAGTTGCGGCGATGGAAGGAATACTTTTCTGATATTTTAAACATCTTGTCAGAGGAAGATATTCCGGAAACAGAACAACTACCAAAATCCAACCGCAACAATCCTCTATTAGGGACGATCCCCCAGATAAGGAAGAGATAGTTTCCGCCATTCGGTCAATGGCGGGAAGGAAAGCTCCAGGTATAGACGGACTACCAACCGAACTCCTCAAAGCGGACCCGGAAATCACAGCCGATATACTCCTCCCACTCTTCACTAAGGTGTGGAGTGAGGGAAGATATCCGACTGAATGGAAGGAGGGCGTCATTGCGAAAATTCCGAAGAAGGGCGACCTTCGGGATTGTGGCAATTGGCGTGGTATATGTCTACTTACTGCCGTATCAAAAATTGTGACTAAGGTAATTCTCAATAGGATTAGTGATGTCGTCGAGAGCACTCTCGAAGTTTATCAGGCTGGATTCCGTAAAGGGTCGTCTTGTACCGACCACACAAATACCCTACGGATAATATTAGAGCAGTCAGCCGAAATGGGTTCGCCACTACATCTCATGTTTGTAGACTTCGAGAAGGCTTTCGACAGCGTTAAGCGAGATTACATATGGAATGCTTTGCGTAGGAGAGGTATTCCAGATAAGGTCATAGCTATGATTAAAGAATCCTACGAAGATGCAAGGTGTCGCGTCTTGCATAGAGGAGAGCTGTCCGAGAGCTTCCCTGTGCGAACGGGTGTCAGACAAGGCTGCATATTATCACCAGCCCTATTTCTGGTGGTAATAAATGACATCTTGAAAGCTGCACTGGAAGGTGGGGAAGGTAAGGGTCTTCAATGGAGACTATTTAACATCTTAAGTCACCTTGATTATGCTGATGACGTGTGTTTGCTTGCACATACCCGTTCGGTCTTAGAGTCAAATGTTCGCTCGTTGCATTCTAAATGCAAAGAGGCGGGACTGAAAATAAATGTGCGTAAAACCAAGTACATGCACATGGGTTCGAACGCAAGTACACCGATTGTTCTTAACGGATAGGATGTGGAAGAGGTGCAAGATTTTTGCTATGTTGGAAGCATTGTCAGCATGGACGGCGGAGCCGAAAAGGATGTTGAGGCTCGGCTAAATAAAGCACGTCAGGCCTTCGGTATCCTTTCCCCTTTCTGGAGATCTCCCTTCGCACGAAGCTGCGAGTTTTTGACGCATGCGTCAAATCTGTGTTGTTGTATGGTTGTACTACGTGGAAAGTGACCGTTCGACTTACCAAGAAACTACAGACTTTCGTAAACCAATGCCTCCGGCGCATTTTAGGAATATTCTGGCCAGAAGTGATCTCCAACGACGAACTTTGGAGTACAACTGGCCAGACTTCCGCCGTTGAATCTCAATACCTATGTATTGAGATTCAACGGCGGAAGTGGCAGTGGATCGGTCATACTTTGAGGAAACCAGAGCAAAATATCGCAAAACTGGCTCTGGATTATAATCCTCAAGGAAGACGTCGGGTTGATCGACCATGTAACACATGGAAGCGAGCAGTTGAGCAGGAGGCCAGAGGAATAAACAAGTCCTGGCAACAGCTTAAGGCCAATGTTCAGGATTGCGCCTTGTGGAAGAGAGTTGTTTCTGTCTTATGCCCCTATAGGGGGTCTTATTAGGAATTTGATTGATGCTTATATGTTATGGAGGTAACTAAATTGTGAGCCACTGTACTGGCCTCAGCGTTGGGAATGGGAATAGCTTCGGAGAACTTCGTAAGATCATCTTGAAAAGTTAAAATGTATTTGTTATTCTCGTAGCTACTGGGCAAAGGTCCTATATCGAAGTAGATTCGCTCAAAGGGTCTAGTGCTGGTAGTAGTGATTTTCATGGGTACTCTTTTCACTCTAGCAAATTCGTTGGACTATCACGAAGCACATTTTCTAATGTAGTCCTTGATTTCTTGTATCATATTGGGCCAATAACATGAGCTTTTAATTTTGCTTATGGTTCGGTTTTCTCCTTGGTGGCCTCCTAAGGGAGAATCATGATATTCCCGTAAAACCGTTTCAATTTGTTGAGGATCACTCAATTCGATCCTTTTGTTAATATATAATACGGGTTCTATCCCAGAGGTATTAAATACTTTCGAGCATAGGAGCTTGAAACAAAGAAAGTTGGCGCGAGAGTTTTGAGAAATAGAGATGTGTGCGGTAGACTCTTTCTGCTTTTCCATTTGTTGCTTTATTTGTATGAAAGCATGTTTCAAGGTATCCTAATCCATCTTGTTTCCGTTCAGGAAATTTACCTTGAAAATTGTGACTGTGCATTTGTCTGGCACTATACTAGCACTTGCTAAGTTGGGGAGTTGAGAAAAATTGGGGAAAAGCTTCTGCAGCTTTTCGCTTATCGTGCCGATTCAAATGAAATATGGTGTTTTGATACCTTTTTGGTCTAGAAGACAAGCGTTCTTCACGAGAATAGCTTTGGGTAAATTGCTGTTGGTACTAGGAGAGGATGTATTTTCTTTGGATTGATTCTGGCTGGAATTCGCCATTTGTTTCTGTGACGACTTGGATTTCTCGTTCTTTGGCGGTGTCTTCGAGAACAATGAGACTAAGGGCGCGGCATTTTGGTTTTGCGTACCCGGTTTTGTACGTAATTTTATAGTCGTACTCCTCGAGCTTGATTCTCCATCTCATGAGTCTGGAAGTGGGATCCTCCAGATTCATAAGCCAGGTAAGAGGCTTATGATCAGTGACTATTGAGAATCGGCGACCATAGATGTAAGGAATATATAGATCACCTCATTACTGTCAATCGACATTTAAAGATGAATTAGACATTATTCTTACTTCGATTCACGATGAAAATGTGTTACTATTGGGAGACATTAAAATTGACGTTAAGGATGCTCAAAACATTTTAAGCAATAATTACATTAATATGCTAAATGAGAAAGGGCTTACATCACTTACTAATAGTGCGACTAGAGAGAACAATTGTATTGACCATATTTTTTCTAAAATCAACGTTAAGAAATTTTACAATATTATATCAGCAGTAATGCAAACTGATATTACAGATCACAGAAGCACGTCTGTGATTCTATGTTCGAATAAAAAACACCTTTCTGAAGACAGCAGTACAATAACAAGACAGACTATAAACTATAATATTCTTATCGATAAAGCTAAATGTTTTAACTGGAACTTTATATTAAATTTAGATGATGTAAATGAATGTGCTGAGCTTTTTCATGAAAGTTTACAACAAATAATTCAATATAGTACGCAAATAATATTAAAAGCGAATAAAAATAAAAAACTCAAACCTTGGATTACTGATGGACTTGTTAAGTCTATACGAAAAAGAGAAAAATTGTGCAAAGCAATCAAAAAATCTCCAAACAAAATTAGACTTATTAATTATTATAAAAAATACCGCAATAAATTAAACGAAATCATAAAAAAAGCCAAAGCAAACTATTTCGAAACAATGATAACAAATGCAGGCAATGACGGGAAAAAAATATGGAAGACAATTAACTCGGCAATTGGGAAAAAAAGACAAAGTTTTCCTATCAATATCATAGCACACAATGGCATAGAATTAGAAGTGGGTAATAACACTGAAACAATTGCAACTGCCTTCAATAACTATTTCACCAACATTCGGAAGACAATGGCCGATAATATTAAAAAAGGAGCAACGAATAATCAGAGTTGTGAACATTATCAAAAAACTACGAATATTAGATCTATTAGGAACATGTCGAGCGGAACATGCCCGGGTTTTGACGAAATCTCTGTAGAATGCCTTAAACACATTAATGTATTTATTTCTAAACCACTAGCTCACCTCACTAATTTGAGTTTCAAGACTTGTCAATTCCCTCAAATCTACAAAACTTCAGTAGTAACTCCTATTTATAAAGCTTGAAATAAAAAACTGATTGAAAACTATAGACCAATTTCATTAATTTCCAATATTGCCAAAATTATTGAAAAGGCTGCCAAAAGCAGATTAGTTCAGAATATTGAAAATCAAAAAATTCTTTCTAACAACCAATATGGTTTCAGAACCGGTCACAGTACTCATGACGCTAAGCACAAAAATTACGTCATCTCTTGATATCGGTAATAAGCCCTGCGCAATATTTCTGGATTTAGCAAAAGCCTTCGATTCTATTCCACACAGAAAAATTGTACAGAAACTACATAAATTGAATATAAACTAAAATTGGATTAATTGGATCACTAGTTACCTATATGAACGAAAACAACGAGTTAAAATTTTGAAAAAACACAGTAATTACTTGTCTTCGAATACGGAGTACCACAAGGGACAGTGCTAGGTCCTCTGCTATTCATATTATATGTTAATGATATCTATTCGATAGCAACTGAAAGAGAACTGATTTCGTTCGCAGATGACACGGTACTTTTTATAGAAGACAGCTCTTGGGAAGGAGTCAATATAAAGGCTAATTATAGCTTATTGAATATTAAAGAATGGTTAGATCATAACTCCCTTACTTTAAATATTTCAAAAACAAATTATATCGTATTTAAACTGACTAACATGGAGACCCAATTAATATAGACATCAGGATTCACACAAATCAGTGTGGTACAAATTGCCAGTGCCCCCCACTAAAAAGAGTCCCGTCCACCAAATATCTAGGTGTTACATTCGATGAACACCTTAAATGGGAAATCCATATCTCCAATCTTGTATCCCGTCTACGAAAACTTATTCCAATTTGCCTCGAAGTTAGGTCTTTTCTGCAAATAAAAACTGTCAGGATATTTTACTTCTCCATGATTCACTCTCTGCTACAATATGGAATAATTGCTTGGGGTAGAAGCAACCCTAGTTTTCTTTCACTACTTAATATCGTACAAAAATTATTAATAAAAATTTTATTGAGAAAAAGTAGACTTTATCCTTCTGATAAGTTATATTTGGACTTACAAGTACTTTCAATCGAACAAATATTCAAACTAATATCAAGTATTCAAATACACAAAGAAATCAAAATACTTATTCATCCGGTGAACTTAAACTTCACTAGGGCTGGCACTCGTGAATATATATTGCTACCGAAACGAAAAACAAAAGTTGGCCTAAGCCATTATTCATACTCTGGGGTCAAATTTTATAATGCCTTGCCTTCAATAATAAAAAAAAGCAGTAATATTGAAACCTTCAAAACAAATATAAAATGTATTATTATAAAGATATTAGTTAGTCGATATTGTTTCATTTTTCATTTTCCATCTAACAGTCAATTTTAAAAAAGTTATTACTTTAGTCTTGGATTGAAGAATTTGCTTGAATTAGATTTAAATTCCTACTGAATAATTTGTAAAAATAATTATAATCCGAATAATGTAACTTAAACTTATGTATTAATTCTTCTTTAAGTACCTTCCTATTCATATGCAACGGCTTAATTAAAATCAAATTTATATTGTCAACTGAAAATTAATTAATATCTATTACTGTATATCATTCTTAATTTACATATTTTACATCACAAATCATAATGTATACTTCTATATTATATTTGAAACGTTGTTAACATTTATTTGTAAATTTCCTAAGCTTAATATATTGCAAAAATTGTATACTAGTTATCGACTCCTCACCCCTATCACAAGAATAATCCTTAAAAGGGGGAGTAGTGCATGAATTCATTTAACTTGGAATTTGTTAAAACAATAAATATAATGCATTAAATAAAAAATAAAAAAAAAAGGTCTAAACTGTTGTGTTGCGTAGATGATACCCAACAATTCCTTTTCGAAGGTCGAATACTTGCGCTCCGCAGGATTCAAAGTGCGGCTAGCGTAGCAAATAGGAAGATCTTCGCCAATCTTACCTTGGGAGAGGATGGCTCCAACGGCTATGTCAGAGGCATCTTTAGTGACCATGAATTCTCTCTCGAAATCTTGGTATTGAAGTAAGGGAGCGGTAATTAATTTGCCTTTTAATTTGTGGAATGCTTCATCACAAAAGGCGTCCCATTTCCACTTGACGTCTTTTTTCAAAAGAGTCGTTAGTGGTTTGGCAATTTTTGCGAACTTGGGTATAAACCTGGGGTAGTATCCCACGAATCCCAGGAAGGCTTTGATGTCCTTCTCTTTTTTAGGTACTGGGTAGTTTTTCACTGCTTCCATGTAGATGGATCGGGTGATACTCCATTCTCGCTTACCAAATGCCCTAAATATTGAATTTGATTGCTTAAAAAGTGGCATTTGTCTGGTTGTAGCTTCTGACAATGCTGACGAAGTCGATCGAAAATTTTCCTTAGTTTCCGGTTATGATCAGCTAAGTCAGTTTATGTTTATGAGGGTAGGTTATAGAACAGAATGTAAATGAGACGCGAAAGATTGTTTTTAAAGGATGGAATGTTTTGGATTTTCCGTTTGATCCTAAAGTATAAATGAGTTTATGAGAATGGTTATGAAAAGATGAAATAAATGAAGTGTGAAATATATAAGAAATTGCATGTGAATGATGTTTTGAATGTGTTTGTAGGACATTTCGATTTTACCGATCGCGATGTTTAGCATGTACATCGGGACTTCAGTTGATCAGTACCATTAATGTTGTGAGATTAGTGTGAAGTGCAGTGCAAAGTTATCGTGTAGTAAGCATTGGGGGTGAGTATTCACTGAGTTTATTTGGGTAGCTAGTAATTGCATGTTATATTCTCTTGTTTTTCCTCAGTTATATAATTGAATTTCTAAATTAAGTAAATCATGCATCATTACGTGTTCATGAATACAGCGAGTATTCACTGATTGTTGATTCGGTGTCTCGGTATTTTTAGTTACATTTTGTTAAGCTCTTTGCTTGATAACCGAGTAATAATATGTATATCATTGACTCCTTTCTGTATTGAGGTTTCGTTATTTCCCCTCAATACTCTGGTGCAAAGCGTGTCCCTGTACAGAAGTTTCGAATTGTACGAAGCGGGCGTTTTGTGTGCGTGTATTCCCCTAACGCCATTGCACGCTTGACAATTTGTAAGGATATCAAGAACGGGGCAGACACATTGCGCATTTCCCCTTGTGTCATTGCACGCTCGGCTTGATATTCACGAATTCGGGGCAGGTTATCTCGTGGGCTATTTCCCTTGATTCCATTGCACGCTCGTCTCCAGATTTTTAGTAACACTATGAAAATTCACATGACCATCAAGAACGGGACAGATACATTGCGCGTTATTTCCCCTTGCATCATTGTACGCTCGGCTTGTTGATGACGGTTGGTCGGGGCGGGATGACTCGTGCGGTACTTTCCCTTGTCATCCATTGCACGCTCGTCCCCGTAAGGAATAAACGACTCCGTTATAATTTGTGTGTAGTAATAGTTTAAAGACTGCAGTACTAGTTCACCAAATTGCTCACCCTTACTTTTTATTATTACAGATTCGCGGCAGGAACTCGAGCCCAGTGGTACCTACATTATAATTTATACAAGTAATAAATAATAATAATAATAAAAAAAGGACCAAGTTGTGGTATTTTTAAATTCTGTCTTACAAGAACATATATGGTCACGACACAATTTATTCATTTTTTTATATTTCAAAACGGGGAGATCTTAATCGCGGCACAGGAGTACACATAGTAAATAAAATATACACTAACCTTACAATTTGTGGTGAGATGCTCCTGATAGTGCGGGATGTTGTATAGTTGTATATGCGACGGGTTGGAGATCCTGTTGAACTAGATGTTGTCGAGTTGATGTGTTGCAAGTCTTGTTGAGTTGGTTCCCTCGATGCTCTCGGTGTTTTGGGTTGCGGCAGTTGAATGTTGTTCGATGTTCCGTTGGTCCTCGATGAGTTGTCCTCAATGATGATGCCTTGTGCTGGGAGTTGGCCTATCAGCGTAGTATGCCAGAGCTCGCAGTCTTACCTAGGTCTTTTATCTTAGTTGTATTCTGGGATTGCGGGATTGTGATGAAGACGTAATCACGTAGATATCCCACCGCTGCCACCGACGGGGGTGTTGTCGTCACGTCTGGAAGGATGTCCTGGTCCTTCGTATTATCAAAACACTGATTTTACTTTAATTTAACACAACTTTATTTGTTTCAACTTCTCAACTGCCTACAACGAACTCCTTCGAGATCAACTGTTTATTACTAATGTCGACGAACTGCCTATTTTAGCGAACTGCTTATTACTAATGTCGACGAACAGCTTATTACTGCCAATTACGAACTCCGTTTACGGACTCTGTTCACGGACTCCCTCGAGATCAGGCTATCCTGATCTATTTATACAATCGCGATTCCCTGCTAGAAAGACGCTGACTTCGCGGTTGGTCATCAAATATTCCAGTGTTTACTGGTATTGTCCTAAAACAACATTCTTCAGCTATCGAATTGGATCACGTGTGTTCAACTGCGAGCAAGTGATCTGATCCTTTTCGTGTTATTGTTATTGTAACGACACTTGTTGTATGATAGCATACCATGGGTGTTATGCAATAAAACTTGTACCATTTGTACGATATTTAATTGAATCACATGTGCTGTGCCCAGCTGCAAGCAAGTGACCTGATCCTTTTAATTGGTATTGTTTGTTATTGTAAGAACATTTGTTGCATAATTGCATACCATATACATATGTTATGCAATAAAAACATGTACCATTCGTAATTGCCCGGGTCACATGTGCTCAGCTGTGAGCAAGTGATCTGATCCTTTTACGTAATTGTTATTGATCAAATGTCATAGCGCTGGCACATTATGTGACGGATGGGTTATGCTCGGGACAGCGTGATCTACGTGATTTTGATGTTTAAGTTAAGTAGAATAATGGGTAATAAATCGTGAGGCGATTTATTACAGTTTCAGCATTGAAATCAGAAACTATGGAACTCGTGGCAGAGGTTTAACACATCCCCCTTCAACTAATAAATATGAACATTTAAAAGAGATGTTGTTGAAACATTCTTGCGATACAGAAGAGAAACGTCTAGACGCTCTTCCATACAGAGTAGAATAGAGTAGGCGATCTGAAACCATAGGAACTTTTCAGACAAATGGAGAGTTTAGCTGTCGGAAAAAGCTTAGTTAACCAACTGTTGCTACATAAACTTTGGATAAATAAGCTGCCACCAGCCAGTCAAGCCTGTATCATAGCAATTAAAAGTTCACATTAGTTTGAAGAAATTCTTCCTATCGCTGATAAAATCAACGATACTTCAAGTTTTCCTAAGGTTTCTGCAGTAAATACAAATTTACCTTTTAATACAAAGCAAAACCAATCTAGTAAGACTTTGTCTTCAGATAATTCTTTAGAAACAAAAATTCATCTCAACGTGTTATTCAACTAGAAAATAGAAATTCAAGGAATAAAAATCGTATTTCCTCGCATAATCATTCAAAATTTAGATCAAAATCGAAAACCGACAATAAAAAATTTCTAAGTAACGCGTGTTGGTATACCAAGCAGATGCTTGGAAATGTATTCCACATTGCGGATTCCACAACACAAAAAACTAGTACGTTTATTCTCGACCGCGGCAACGAAGACGAATTCTAAATCCTGCCTAATTGATACGGAATTAGGAGTTTCAATTCTGCCCAAAAAGTTTTTTTCCTCAAATGAAAAAGAAATCATAACAATATATGAATCGAAACTTTTGACCATTGACTTCAACTTAAATCAACAATTTCCTTACAGTTTCATAGTATCATCATTGGTGCGGACTTCCTATATAATTTCAACATTAGTTGATTTACATGCAAAAACAAAGTCAACCCACAATACAATGTATTTCGAGATGTGTAAAATCTTGTTCACCTAAAATACACACAATAGAAGGCGAATTCGGCGCAATTCTCAATGAGTTTCCTACAGTGAAGGCTCCGCCAAATTTCAACATGCCTGTAATACACAATATTGTGATCATTACCAAAGGACAATCGCCCACATCTTGACCTAGAAGACTGTATACTGAGAAATACAATGTAGCGAAAAATGAATTTGATTTAATGGTAAATTTAGGAATATGTCGACCCTTTTCATCATCCGTAGCTTCACCCTTGCACATGGTGCCCAAGAAAGGTTCATCGGATTGGAGACCATGAGGCGACTATCGTCTCCTTAATTCAGTTACCATTTTCGACAAATATCCACTGCCAAACATAAAGACTGTTCGTTGCACCGTCACAAGTGTACACTATTCTTTAAGATCGTTTACAAAACGGCTGTGATCACACCTTTTGGCTTATACAAATTTCTCCGTATGCCATTCGGAGCGAAAAATGGTGCTCAAACTTTTCAGAGGTATATAAATGAAGTTCTTGAATGTTTGGATTTTATTTTTGTATACATAGACGATATTATTGTTGGTAGTAGACTGTGGAAGAACATAAAAAGCATCTACGTGAACTTTATATGAAATTAGCAGCTTATGCCATACATGTAAATCCAAAGAAATGTATTCTTGTACTACAGAACTTGACTTTTTCGGTTAGAAGATAAACCATCAAGTAATATGCCCTTCGACCTCTAGAGTAAAGGATATTTCGAAATTTCCAATTACCAACTCCGGTAAGCAATTGTAACGCTTTTTAGGAATGGTGAATTTCTACTACCGTTTTCTGCCTGATTTAGTTAAAATTGCAATACCGCTGTATGAGCTGGTTGAAACACATCCTAAAACATATCAGAATTATATTGGGCGTAAAGCCCAATCATGTGAAACTAGATGAAATAGAAAAGAGATTATTGTACCGGAAAATATATCTTCTCAAATTCTTTCGAATAATGAATATTGACTTTTGTATGGGAGGTGGTAAAAGCAGAGGGGGGAGATTTGTATTTTTTGTGTGTAACACCGAACGTAGTATACAAAATGTTGCATGCTGAATTTAAAGTTTTTTGCTTTCATAATTTTCGAGGAAATTGAACAATTACTTTATTATTCTAATAATAAGGTATTGTGATCGACACAAGAAAAAAAAAATTTGCTACCCTGAAATTTTTTTTCGCGTTTCATAACTAAATTAGCCTAAAAATGCAAAAAAAAATCCGTCTCGCCGTACGCCGTACATATGGACTCATATCTCCGAGACCGTTAAAGGTAGAATGTTCGTTTGTGGGTGAATTGTTAATTGGGTAAGTGAGCTCTATTTTCTAAATTTTGGGGGGGTGTTAGGTGGAAGAGGGAGGCGGGGGAGGGAAAAGGTGAAAGCTACACTTGCTAATATCTCCACCACGAATGCAGATAGAAAGTTGAAAATCAGTAGAGATATAGAGAAAGTTGTGGGACAAAAATAATTTAATTTTTTTATCCAATGGCGTCCGAAAAGGGGGGCTAAAAACAAATTGTCGGCCGAATTGTTTTTTCAAATGATTATATCTTCGAAATTACTTATTGTAAAAAATTTATATTTTGGGACCATCAAGGTGGCATATAGTTCCATCGGAATCAGCTTAGTGAGTGGCTAATTATTGTAAGGGGAAGGGTCAGGGGGGGTGCAAACAAAAACACTTAAAAATGAATATCTCAACTATCTCTTAAGCTATGTAATTGAAACTTGAAAGGTATATTAAGCTATACTACGAAAATACAAAAAAAATATAACATGTTGAAATAATAGTAGTGGGGGTAAATGGGAAGCATTTCAAAAATGGCGCACTTTTCAAAATTACAAATCCTTATATCTCAAAAGAGAGTACAGATATCAAATCGAAAATTTGTCAGATTGTAGAACTACATAGTGGTTAATTTTGGTAAAAATTTTAAGTCGGGAGGTGTAAGAGGAGGGAGGTGATAAGCAAAAATGTTGAAAATTTTGAGTGATTTGTTTAGGGCCCTGGTGAAAGATACAAAGTTTAAATTTTGCATGTCGATACATCTATTTGATGTACATAGAAAAATAATAATAACTTGATCCATAATTGTTATAAACCAACCCCCCTGGTCTAACGTGCACAAGGTGTTTCATGTGTATTGAAAAAAACACATAAACTGAAAATTTTTGAGTGAAATTTTAATGTAGAAACTTGAAAATTTGCGAAAAGCATTTAAAAAAAATCCCTAAATATACAAAATATTAACTGGTTGAAAACCTGTAAGACTTCTACCCCCTCCCATACAAAATAATTTTTTCGACCATTTTTAAGAAATCAATTATCACCTAACTGTTAAAATCTATCAATTTGAAATATTGCATAAAAACTAACAAAAATAATTGAAATGAAAATACGTTAAGAGTTTTGAAATCGCGCTTGCCCTTCTATCACCTCCCATACAAAAGTCTGATTTCGACCAATTTCATTAAATCAACTAATAACCAACAAATTAAAAACTACTAACTTAAAATTTTGTACGAGCACCTCACAACAGAAAAGAAAGAAAATTGCATCACAAGTTTTACGATTCCCCTACCTCCTCTACTCACTCCCATACAAAATTATTTTTTCGAGCATTTTTAAGAAATCAGTTATCAGCTAACTCTTAAAAGCTATCAATTTCAAATTTTGCATAAAAACTTATAAAAATAATTCAAATGAAGTTGCTTTAAAAGTTTTGAAATCGCGCTTACCCTTCTACCCCCTCCCATACAAAACTATGATTTCGACCAATTTCATTAAATCAACTAATAACCAACAAACTAAATTTTTTTCTAATTTTATACAAGCACCTTACAAGAAAAGCGAAATAAAACAACGTATCAAATTTTACGATTCCTCTACCTTCTCTACCCCCTCCCATACAAATGTTCGGTTTCGTGAATGTAAAATGCACCGAATTTTATGAAAATTTTATGCAACTTCATCTATGAAACACATTCTATACAGAGAATATTGCACGTGATTCAAACAATTAATTAAAAAGCTATTAACATCCACCCATCCTTATTAATACTCCTCCTCCTCCCCTCATAAAAATCCAAACTTGCAGAAACGAATGAAATATTGTTAAATTGACAACAGCCCTGCCCAAGAACTCCCTTTCACTTAGCCTTCATCCTTCATCCGCAACTTGTCCCAAGAATAATAAGGTTTCGCCCGACTTGTTGGCAGTTTATTTTTGTTTGAATTTATGGTATTGGTATGGGAAGTGGCAGAGAAAGTGGACGATTTTGGATGATTTTGAATCCGCTCATCAACATCCTAATCACATTGCTTTGTTACAATTTTAAAGTCAATATTTCTTAAATGTTCGAAGGAGAAATACTTTTCTTGAATTTCCAAAACAAGAATTTATATGGGAGGTGGTAGAAGGAATGAAGTGAAGGCGATGTTTTTTTAGCATTTATTGCATTAAGGGTCAAATTTTGGCAAAATTTCAAGTTTCTACTTCTTTTAGTTTCTATGAAAATCGATTAAATGCATTTACCAACATTCTGCATTTGTATGGGAGGGGGTAGGAGGAGTATTCGAATCAAAACAAAATTTTTTGATGTCAATCACATTTATAATAGTATACTTTTCTCAAATTTTAAAGTTGATAGCTTCGACGGTTTTGAAGAAAAATAATTTAATTGAAATTCCGAAATTTCGTGAAATTTGTATGGGACGGGGTAGAAGGAGTAGGTGAAGTTGATAGTTTTTCCAAAATTGGTTGAAATTGAAATAAAATTAATTCTGACAAAAATTGGTTCTGTTAGCTTTGTTAGTTGCAGTGCAAACCGACACCAAAAACTGTGTATTTGAATGGGAGGATTTTTGAGCGACAACAAATATTTCTGTGCCCTTGGCGACTCTGTGCGAGCATTATTCCTTAGCGTTACAAACGGTAAGGCAAACACAATATATTCTCAGATTTCATCTAGAGTATAAAAAGGTAGTAATAAAACCACATCTATTTGGGAGCAAGCTCAGCGTTCGACAAGAAATGCCTCACTTTTGGTTCATCCCAACGAAAAAGTCAGCCTAATGGCTGACGCTTCAAATTTGCAGTTGGTTCTGTATTACAGCAGAAAGACGATGAAGGTTGGAAACCTTTAAGTTTTTTATTCTACTTTTGATCGCGTACTACTTGGAATCAATCTTGCTATTAAAAGATATCGACATTTCATCGAAAGTAGAAACTTTACAGTTTTTACGGATCATAAACCGGTAACAACATCGAAAAGCGAATAATCGCCTCGACAGATCAAAAATCTTGGATATACTAATCCAATGTATATCAAAATTCACCAAGGATATACGTTATATCAAAGGATAATGCAATGTTGTTGCCGATATGCATCAAGGATGCAAGTTGATTTTTTTAGAACTCGGTAATATTAACTATCAGAATATTAGGCTGGAACAAATAAGTGATGACGAGCTTCAATCACTTCTTGATCATATTGCATAACAGTTATCGTTCAATTTGCAGAGAGTACAATTTAGCAGTGATAATTGCGAAATTCGGTGTGAACATTCCAATGGTGCAAATCGACCATACTAATCTGTGATACTTCGTCGTACAGTATTCAATTCATTTCACTCTCTATCTCACCCAAGTATACGAAGCACAAGAAAACTTATAACTGCTAAGTATTTTTGGCCTTCGATGAATAGAGATATAAATAATTGGACAAAATGCTGTATATGGTATATAAAAAGTCAAAAAAGTCCAAAATAACACGTCACACCAAATCACCGCATGGAACTTTCTCAACTCCATCTGGAAGATACGAACACGTTCATATCGATACACAGCGAATCGAACCACTACTTACCATCCACAATCAATTGGTTTTATAGAACGATTTCCTCGCAAACTTAAAGTAACGATTCGAGCTTCAAATATCCCAGCTAAATGGTATGACAAACTTCCGTGGATTCTTTTAAGATCAGCAATCAAAGAAGAAGAAGATTTAACTATTTCTCCTTCTGAAATCTTATACGGTAGAGCTTTACGTCTGCCGAGTGAATTGATTGCTACAAATTCGACAAGTGAATCTAAATTAACAAACTCATTAGCAATAGAAATTCAGGAGAGCATTAGAGAAATCTATCCCAAACCAAGTAAGCATAGAAGAAAAAAAATTATTTTCGTTCCTCAAGCATTAGAAACCTGCACTCACATTTTCGTAAAAGAAGTTCTGAAATCATCCCTTAGTCAGCCTTATACCGGTCCATAACATGTAATAATAAAAAACGATAAAGCATTTAATATCAACAAAGACGGAAAGGAGCAAACGGTTTCAATTGACCGAATGAAACCAGCTTTTCGGAAATTTTCAGCGAGTCTCGAGCAATGCGAAAAAAAGTAACAGAAAATATTGTTTCCTGATTTGACATAAGATAATTGTTTTTTCATACTTATTCGATATAAAGCTTTCTTCTTTCTAGAAATTTAAATGCTAGCTAGGAGTGTCCCACGATAATACCAACTAATATTCTGAAGCAGTTTCTATCGCGTCTCAAAATTATATTTAAATCAGAATCATTGCCATAAAATTCCTATTATAAAAAAAATTCACGCCATTCCCGTTAATATGAATGCTCATCTTAATGAAGCACTTCCCCATGTGTATAAGCAGCCGTGTTTTGCTAGTGTGATAATTTTCTATGCCATATGTTCAATTTTTTAATCCATCTCGTATGTCCGCAGTACGAAAATTATAATTTTCTCTGGCAATTTTATACTACTCCGACCCGACACATCAAAACGCTGCTTTCGGATTATATCGCAAAAAAAAAATCTTGAAATATAATCCGAAACGGTTTGCATCATATATCTCTGAAGTCCATTCGCTGGATACACTGCGGCATCTACGAGGAGTCCATCATCATCATTAGCATCATCTCATGATGAAAATGGTAAATTGCGATGCACTCATGTGCATTCAACGAGGAATAGGTGGCACGCATTACACACTCGCTGTATTTAGAAAATTAATTTGATTGACCTTCATTCACGCGATAATCGTTATTTTTATTAATGGTGTTCCGACTGCTGAGTGCTTGTAAAATTACTCATTTGTAATAAGCAGTTGCTTTTTCAAAAAGTGGCCAACCTATCGGGTGGAATAGTGTTTGTTTAGAATGCTGCATACTGGTATGACCAGACGTCTGCCCAGCTAGCTCCACCACTTTATTGAAAAATAACGAAAAAATTACAGAACTATGCGCTATTTATGCGCTCTCGAAAACAGAAAGAAAAAAATTTTGCGCTCATTTGGTTTAGTAGGAATTAATTATTTTAAGGTGGGAGGACTGAGTAGGCGGCAAGCTAGCCCCCCCACCCCTAAAAAATGATATAATTGATAAAATAAATACATAGGAATTATGCGCTATTTATGCGCTCTCAGAATCCGGTAAATTTGATTTTCGCGCTACGACCTTTCAAGGACCTCCCATACAACTCGAAAGCTTCGAAAACAGTAAAACAGAAATGCCTACTCGAACAACGCAAAATCCTACCAAGTAATGATGCACGATCGATTTTTGATTTATGCGCTCTCAGAATCCGCTAAATTTGATTGTTGCACTACGTCCTTTCAAGGACCTCCCATACAACTCGAAAGCTCCGAAAACAGTAAAACAGAAATGACAAATATGAGAGTTTTGATAGTGAACGAAATTGTGTAATATGCATTTTTTTATATACGAGTTTATACTAAATTATATGTTATTATAATATTTATCAGTATTATAATAATTGTAATATTCTTGAACCGAATAAGATAATAATAACAAAAGGAATGATACGTCGCTAAGCTTTGGGGGGGTATACAGGAAACCAACGCACACCAACAGATATCTCCACGCTCATTAACATCACCACCCAAGCCAGAAAACAGGCTGAAGACCCTAATACACAGAGCTCGACGTATAACTGAAGGAAATCCGGGCAGTCTACGAAAGGAAAAGGAACAGTTGAATCGGGCATTCACAGCAAATGGATACAAAGCGAGCGAAATTAACAAGGCGTGGAAACCGAAGTATCCGAGGACAGCAGAACGAGAAGACACTGAAGAAGGGAATGCAGACAAACGATGGGTAAAACTACCTTACATCCAGGGTACGACGGATAAGATTGGAAAAATCCTTCGAAAATCCAACATCAAAACAATATTCACAATTTTCGGAAACCAGAAGGACAAAAAACCATTGGAGACTGAAGGAGTATACAAGGTACCATGCGGCTCATGCGATAAAGTATACATAGGAGAAACGGGACGTACAGTCCAAACAAGGATCAACGAGCACCAACGATGCACACGGAAAAACCAAATACAGTTATCAGCGATCGCGGAACATGCAACGACAGAGGACCATACAATCGATTTCGACAATGTGCAAATTCTGGCCAGGACAAATCAATATTATCAACGAATAGTACGAGAAGCAATAGAAATTTCGAAGCATCCACAGAACTTCAACCGAGACACCGGATACAAGTTATCAGCAGTTTGGCTACCTGCCTTAAAATTTGGTAAGAACAAAATCCGTACCCACAAATCCTTAACTAATTTAACTACCTGATACTAATTAATTAACCTTAATTAACTATCAAATTCAATCAAATTCCTGTTAAGACCCCCTATAGGGGCATAGGACGGAAACAACTCTCTTCCACAAGGCGCGATCCTGAGCATCGGCTTTAAACTGTTGCCAGGACTTGTTTATTCCTCTGGCCTTAATTAACTAATTTAACCTTAATTACCCTTCCTTCTAAATAATAATTGTATTTTGTAATTGTCGATCAGTTTGATAAAGGTCTCAGCAGAGACCGAAACGTCACGAATAATAAAGCGTAACAGTGTAGAATCCGGAAATTTTTTCTTTCATTTCAATAATAACATAATAATAAGAAGTTAAATTGGTAATTTTATATACAGTCAGGTATTACTATACAGAAATCTGGATTAGTGATTGCTGATTAAGCTTTCGAAGTCAACTCAAATTAGGTTAGATTTGTGGAGCGATAAGACACTGGTCACTAACGGACCCATTCTGTTCATATGAGCAAATTCTACTAATTTAATCTTCAGTGAAAAATATAATTTGCTACTACATTATAATACATTCTACACTTTATAATTTTCTTATTATTAAAACAATTAAAATGATTCAACAAATATTAAAATTAGTTTAATAATTTTATTAGTTCAAATGGTGTAATGATAATTGTATTGCAGGTCCCTCTATAATTTTAGAAATATACAACACCTACAACTGTAGTACTGAAGTGGAAATAAAAACTGCAGTGCAGTTTTATGCAACAGGAATATTATTTAAGAGGAATAATAGTATTCAAATTGCCAACACAACAATTTGAAAAAAATTCTGTTGGACATTTCACTGCAGTAAGCCTCCAGAACAACAACTGGATAGAATACGACGACTGCAAGACGAGAGCCATGCGACTTCCTGATAGTTTCAAAGCAAACATACAGATTGCAGTCTATAGCGTTTAAGAATATTTTATGTTTGTTTGTTTTATGATATATAATTTAATTTTCATTTGTTAATGAAATATTTTATGTTATTTGATAAATAATGAATTAAAATTTAAGTTTTTTATGAGAATAGTGTTATGATGATTTTTAACAGTTACTATCGATCGCGCATCATTGCTTGGTACGATTTTTTGTTGTTCGAGTAGGCATTTCTGTTTTACTATTTTCGGAGCTTTCGAGTTGTATGGGAGGTCCTTGAAAGGACGTAGCGCAAAAATCGAATTGGCCGGATTCTGAGAGCTCATAAATCAAAAATCGATCGTGCATCATTACTTGGTACGATTTTGCGTTGTTCGAGTAGGCATTTTTGTTTTACTGTTTTCGGTGCTTTCAAGTTGTATGGGAGGTCCTTGAAAGGACGTAGCGCAAAAATCGAATTGACCGGATTCTGAGAGCGCATAAATAGCGCATAATTCCTATGTATTTATTTTATCAATTATATCATTTTTTAGGGCTAGCTTGCCGCCTACTCAGCCCCCACACCTTAAAATAATTAATTCCTAATAAACCAAATGAGCGCAAAATTTTTATACTCTAGATGGAATCTGAGAGTATATTGTGTTTGCCTTACCGTTTGTAACGCTAAGAAATAATGCTCGCACGAGCCGCCAAGGGTACAGAAATATTTGTTGTCGCTCAAAAACCTCGATTCCGAGTGACCGTCTGTCTGTCTGTCTGTCTGTACGTCTGTGCGTCTGTCTACAGCATAACTCTCGAAAGTTTTGAGCTATAGTGCTAAAAATTTTTGTGTGTCATTTTTAGCAAAAAAGTAAGGTCAAGTTCTTGAACGGGCCAAATCGCTCCACCCCTTCTACACCCTCCCATACAAAATGAACCAAATGCGCAATTTGACAATAGACGGATTTGCTCGAAAAGTATAAAAGCTATTGGCCTGAAATTTGGAATATATTACTTTTATGATAATATCAATCTACCGTATAAAAATTATGCGTGTCCCTCCCCTCCTTCTACCACCTCCCATACAAACTGTACTTGTCATGACTTACTCTAAGCCAATTTACTTAGTGCGTATAAAATTTAGCGAGCTGAAATTGTGCACTAAATATTTATTAAAATTGTTAGTAAGGCTAAAAAAAATTACACGATTAGCTTCACCGCTTCTACCCCCTCCCTTACAAAATGGCACAATTTCGCAATTCAACTATAAATGGATTTGCTCAAAAAGTATAAAAGCTATTAGTCTGAATACGCTTCGTGCGAAGGGAGATCTGTCTTAACCTCCAGAAAGGGGAAAGGATACCGAAGGCCTGACGAGCTTTATTTAGCCGAGCCTCAACATCCTTTCCGGCTCCGCCGTCCATGCTGACAATGCTTCCAACATAGCAAAAATCTTGCACCTCTTCCACATCCTGTCCGTTAAGAACAATCGGTGTGCTTGCGTTCGAACCCATGTGCATGTACTTGGTTTTACGCACATTTATTTTCAGTCCCGCCTCTTTGCATTTAGAATGCAACGAGCGAACATTTGACTCAAGTTCGAACGGTTATGTGAAAGCAAACACACGTCATCAGCATAATCAAGGTGACTTAAGATGTTAAATAGTCTCCATTGAAGACCTCTACCTTCCCCACCTTCCAGTACAGCTTTCAAGATGTCATTTATTACCACCAGAAACAGGGCTGGTGATAATATGCAGCCTTGTCTGACACCCGTTCGCACAGGGAAGCTCTCGGACAGCTCTCCTCTATGCAAGACGCGACACCTTGCATCTTCGTAGGATTCTTTAATCATAGCTATGACCTTATCTGGAATACCTCTCCTACGCAAAGCATTCCATATGTAATCTCGCTTAAAGCTGTCGAACGCCTTCTCGAAGTCCACAATCATGAGATGTAGTGGCGAACCCATTTCGGCTGACTGCTCTAACATTATCCGTAGGGTATTTGTGTGGTCGGTACAAGACGACCCTTTACGGAATCCAGCCTGATAAACTTCGAGAGTGTTCTCGACGACATCACTAATCCTATTGAGAACTACCTTAGCCATAATTTTTGATACGGCAGTAAGTAGACATATACCACGCCAATTGCCACAATCCCGAAGGTCGCCCTTCTTCGGAATTTTCACAATGACGCCCTCCTTCCATTCAGTCGGATATCTTCCTTCATTCTAGACCTTAGTGAAGAGCGGGAGGAGTATATCGGCTGTTATATCCGGGTCCGCTTTGAGGAGTTCGGTTGGTAGTCCGTCTATACCTGGAGCTTTCCTTCCCGCCATTGTCCGAATGGCGGAAACTATCTCTTCCTTATCTGGGGGATCGTCCCTAATAGAGGATTGTTGCGGTTGGATGTTTGGTAGTTGTTCTGTTTCCGGAATATCTTCCTCTGACAAGATGTTTAAAATATCAGAGTAGTATTCCTTCCATCGTCGCAACTGGTGTTCACTCATATTAAGGAGAGTTCCGTTGACATCACTCACCAGGTGGTTGGCGGTGAAATTCCTGTTCGTCAACTGTTTCATGATTTTAAATAGTGAACCCATATCCCCAAGGTAAGCCGCAGATTCTGCCTTGTTTGCCAGATCTTCAATGGCCTTTCTCTTGTCGCGTCTAACAGCCTTTTTAAGCTGTATATGAGCATCGCGGTAGTTCTGCCTCAAGTCGGGCGTTCGTTGGTTGACATCGGGTTGAGAGATGATTGCCAATTTGGCTTTTTTCCGATTGCCAACCTTATCCCATGTGTCTTGCGACATCCAAGGTTTCTCACCGCTTTGCACATATCCCACAGATTCTTCAGCACTAGTTAGAAAAGTGTTTCTGGTTGCTTCCCAATTGGCGTCCAGTGTGCGCATTTCATATTCACCCAATGTGGATAACTTTTCGCGTAGAATAGTGGTGTATTCGCGTTTTTTGTTGGGATCTCTAAGTTTAGTTTTAAGCTTGCGCTTCATTTGAAGAATTTGTGGTCGTCGGATAGCTGCTGTACACAATCTCAAGCAAGCAACCATCAAGTGGTGATCGCTCCCCACGTCAGCTCCACGTTTCGCTCGCACATCGAGGAGACATCTTCTCCATCGGCGACTTATAGCCAAATGGTCGATTTGGTTCTGAGTAACACCATCAGGGGAAACCCAAGATGTTTTATGATGACTCTTGTGTGGAAAAAGGGTCCCTCCGATGACCATTTGCCGAGTACTACAAAACTCCACAAATAATTCGCCGTTTTCGGGTCTCTTAATCCAAGGTCGTGATGCGTCGACCCAAGGGTCATCATGCCTCCCCATGACGTGTTCTAGTCCAGTGTTGTCTGATCCAACCTGGGCGTTCATATCTCCCGAGATGATAATAATATCACCCCTTGGCAGACGTTCGAAGGTGGCACTCAGTTGGCTATAAAACTCCTCTTTGTCACCAGATGTTGCGGTATTAGTTGGTGCGTAGCACTGCAGAATTGTGACGTTTCTGACACTGGTCCTGAGCCTGATGACGATAATCCTATCCGAGATTGGTTCCCAGCTAACGAGCCTGTTTCTCGCTCTCGGTGTAAGGACGAACGCCACGCTATTTCTGGCTTCACTTTCAGGGCCAAGACTGTACAGAATAGTGTTTCCATTAGGAGTTCGTTCTTCTCCTGATCCTGTCCACCTGACCTCGCTCAAGCCCAAGATTTGGATGTTATAGTGCTCTATTTCACGGTCGATCACTGATTGGCGGTGCAAGGACCGAGTAACCCCAGCTCTTCCTCCGTCATTCAATGTTCGAACGTTCCAGAAGCCAATCATAGTCCGTTTTCGATTGCCAAAAGTCGTTACCGTAGAATCAGTCCGTATCCGAGGCGCTGTATCCGTTTCTCGTATCATTTAGGTCTTAAGATCACGGGTGAGTGTCCATTTGCCATTTTTAGGGCAAGCAGGACTGGCTGTGGGTGAATTCTACAGCCCCCATCCCACAGGGGATAGTTAGCTCAGGTCCGTGGAGTCGCTAGCCTCCAAAGATAGTTGCAGGAATTGGTAAAACCTCATCCGACAACTATCCCCTTGCGGGGATAAATTTCAATATACAGTATAAAAATTATTTGTATCCTTCCAACCCCTCCCATACAAACTACACTTTTTCATGAAATGCTCTAAGCCGATTTTCTCAGAACATATAACATTTATCGAGCTCACATTTTGTAATAAATACTTATTTAGCATTATCACTAAGATCAGAAAAAAATATTTGATTTGCTTTTCTGCTTCTACCCCCTCCCATACAATATGACACAGTTTCACAACTTCACAAAAAATCTATTTTCTTGAAAAGTATGAATGTTACTGGTCTAAAATTTAAGAGATGTCAATTTTATGATATTCTTAGTTATTTCTGAAAAAATCATTAAGATCCCCCCACTCTTTCTACCACCTCCCATACAAACTGCACATTTTCACTAAATCTAACACACTAATTTTCTCAGCTCCTATTCAATTTTTGGAGTAAGCATTTTGTATAAAACATTTTTATAGCTACTTTAGCATGATGGGGAAAAAATTAGTTCAATGCTATCACTCCTTCTAACACTCCCCATACAAAATTTCGTGGGATCACAAAAAATTCTATTTCATCTAGAGTATCGTAAGATTGCGGTTTACGCGCAATCGTAGTCCCATTATGTTTATACTCTAGATGAAATCTGAGAGTATATTGTGTTTGTAACGCTAAGAAATAATGCTCGCACAGAGCCGCCAAGGGTACAGAAATATTTGTTGTCGCTCAAAAACTTCGATTCCGAGTTGCTGTCTGTCCGTCTGTCTACAGCATAACTCTCGAACGCTTTGAGCTATCGTGCTGAAATTTGTTGTGTGTCATTTTTAGCAAAAAAGAAACTTTAAGTTCGTGAATGGGCCACATCCCCCCACTCCTTCTACCCCCTCCCATACAAATTTCACGAAATTCCGAAATTTTCAGAAATTTATTTTTCTTTGAAACTATTTAAGGTATCGATTTAAAATTTGGATCAAAGTATTATGATATAGATGTCGTTAATATGACGGAATATTGATCCGATCCCGTCACTCCTTCTACCCCCTCCCATACAAATGCATAATTTTTAAAAATGCTTTTTTTCGATTTTCATTGAAATTAGCAAAGTTATTAAAACGAATTTTTGCCAAAATTAATTTTATTATAATTCCAATTTAATTCCAGAATTGAAAAAATTATCAACTTCACCTCACTCCTTCTACCCCCTCCCATACAAATTTCACAAAATTTTGAAATTTAAATTCAATTATTTTTCTTCGAAACTGTTGAAGCTATCACCTTGATATTTTGCATAAAGTATAAAAATAGAAATATCAACAACGAGAAAAAAATGTGTTTTGATCCGTACACTCCTTCTACCCCCTCCCATACAAATGTATAATTTTTGTTAAGTGCATTATATCGATTTCCATTAAAACTAGAAAAAGTATAAACTTAAAATTTTGGCAGAATTTGTTTTTTAATAATTGCAATAAATGCTAAAACAAATTATCAGCTCCTCTTCACTTCTTCTACCCCCTCCCATACAAATATCTGTATTATAAATTCAAGAAAAGCATTTCTCCTTCGAATATATTAGAACTATCGAATTTGAAATTGAATCAAAGCGTGGTGATAAGGATGATGATAAGCAGTTTCAAAATCATCTTAAGCGCTCCACTTCCTTTGCCACCTCCAATACAAATGCCTCAATTTCAGGAAAACTATGTCCAATTGAAAATAATGAAAGTTGCAAACCTTAAATTCAGCACGAAATATTTTGCATACCACATTAGGTGTCATATCTAAAAATTACAAACCTTCCTCCTCTCCTTCTACCACCTCCCATATAAAAGTCACTATTAATTATTTAAAAGAATTGGAGGTGACATATTTTCCGGTACATTGAACTCTTTCTCATTTCATCTAGAGTATCACATGATTGGGCTTTACGCCCAATCATAATTCTTTTATGTTTTTCTTTGTGTCTTCGAGAGCGCATAAATAGCGCATAATTTTATAATTTTTTCGTTATTTTTCAATAAAGTGGGGGGGCTAGCTGGGCAGACGTTATGACCAGTTCCATATTAAGATTTAGGGAGTCAATTTTCGGGGTGTATACACGAAATCGCATATTTTAGTGAAAATAGAGTGTTTCATAAGCAAACAATTTTGCCGAAGCCGATGGAAAATTTGATTTCTTCCGGATATTCTTAAATCAAAACCTTGGTGAGTGATCTGGTTTAATGGCAATGTACATTGGTTTTGGAGTTATTTACACTTTCATGCGTGCAAAAAGTTTTTAAAAAATAGAAAAATGCTAATTTTATGAACATTTTTTATATATTGTGAGGAAGTGATATATTTTTCCTCATAGCCAAAAAATAAACATTTCCACGGAAGGAACTGGTACGAAAGTTTTCCAAATTTAAATAATTATTAGTAAAATTTTTATTTAGAATATCACATTCTGAAATAGCTATTTTTTTACTGAAAAAGCTTGATTTTGATATTTTTTGACTCTCTTTCTTTATTAGTATAAACATTGATTTGTTGTGACCCGAACAAGCAAAGCAGATGGCCTTTTTTCAACCAATTTATCACTACAACTATTTTGAGTTATTCGCATAATTCTTCGATTCGAAATTACCTCATCTTCAACGAAAACGCCTTTTCGGTATATGCGGCTCTATAACATAAAAAGTTCATATTTTAGGACCAATTAGGTAGCACACTGATCCATCATAATTAACTTAGAAGGAGATCAATATTTGTGAAGGAGGGGGTAAGGGGGATTAAGATTAACACTTAAAAATTAATATCTCGAGTATCTCTTAAGCTATGTAATTGAAACGTGGAACATATGCTAAGCTATACTAGTGAAATATGAGAAATACATAACATTTGGACCTAATAGTAGCGGAGGTTAATGGGGACCATTAAAAAAGGAGAACTTTGTCAGATTGTAGAGCTACATGATCTACATATAATTCTAGAAAAATGTTGTGGTTTTTGTGTGTAAATGGAGGGTGGTGCTCCAATAGGTTGATGGCTTATGTACGAAGAGATAAGTTGAACTGGTTTATTGTCAAACCACCTTACACATACTAGATTATGATTGTTTTTGATTTTACATATCATGTCATAAGATCCTCTTCCCCGTTTTTTCAGTTCAGTCTCTGAAAGTAACTGGCAATTACTTATTCGGTTCTTACATACAGTACCTGTAGCAAATATGCCCATTTCTTTCTACGCAATGATAAGACTCACTGACGTAAGCCAGTTATCGAAAAAAAAATTAAGGTTCTTGTGTTTGGGAAGAATAGAAGCCAAATATAGAACTACATCCGAGGATATTCGCAGATGAGATCTGAGAGTATAATGTGTTTGCCTTACCGTTTGCAAAACTTAAAAATAATGTTCGCACAGAGTAGCCAAGGGTACAGTAATATTTGTTGTCGCTCAAAATCCTCGACTCCAAGTGACCTTCTGTCTGTCTGTCTACAACAAAACTGTCGAATGTTTTGAGCTATCGTGCCGAAACATGTTTTATACACTGCGGAGCATAACTATAAACGCAATCAAAATATGCTAATTTATGCAATTCATTTAGAGAAATACCGTTATTTTTTAATTGATTATGAGAGATTAGAGGGAAAGAGTAGCAAATAATTTTATAAAATAAAATAGAAGAACCCACAGTGGTCAATTCCAATGTTTGGTTGGACCACCGTTATTGGAAGAAGTTGGTTTGCATATTAGTTCGGGCGAATTCTAGCCTTGCTGGCTTATGACGTGCTAAAGGACGTGGTGCCGATTTCAGCTTTTGGCAATAAATGGGCTTAGAACTCCTTAACACCTTATGGACTGTCCATTTTGACACATTTAGTCCACAATCCTTAGCGATTTGGGCAGCGGTCTTCATGGAGTTGCTTGCATTTTGAATTATTCGACGCTTATTACGGTCTGACAGATTGCTTTTTGGTCCTCCTCCTCTGCGTTTTTATAATTTTCAGGATTTTGTAGCACATTTCGAATGGGAGCGTCAAACCGATTGAGCTTTTTAGCACTTGCACCACGCTTGCTCAAGCCTTCTTCAAAAAATGCAAGAATTGGGCCTATTTCCAAATCCATAAGCACGGTTCCTCGCGGCATTTTAATAATAAACGCCAAAAAATAACGATCTTAATAACTTTCGAATAAATTTGACTTGTTAACAACAGTTGATAGCACAAACTAATGACAATCTACTTACTGCGTTTATAGTTATGCTCAGGCTAAATTTAAGCAAAATTAAACTAACGGTAATTATAGCAATCAGTTGTTGCTGATTATTTTTATTTGCTACTCTTTCTCTCTAATCTCTCATAATCAATTAAAAAATAACGGTATTTCACTAAATAAATTGCAAAAATTAGCATATTGTGACTGCGTTTATAGTTATGCTCCGCAATGAATCATTTTTAGCAAGAAAGAAACTTCACGTTCCTGAACGGGCTACATTTTTAGTATGGAACATACTTTTACGGGGGCTGTTAAGAAAATCGTCATCAAAAACCGTCATCAGAAACCGTCATCAAAAACCGTCATCAAAAAGCGTTATCGAAAATCTCGAAGCAAAAAAAAAAAAAAAATAACAGAAAAAAAAACATAACAGGGCTACGATTGCGCGTAATGCGAAATCTTACGATACTCTAGATGAAATAGAATTTTTTTGTGACCCCAAGAAATTTTGTATGTGGAATGTTAGAAGGGATAGCATTGAACTAATTTTCTCCCCGTCATGCTAAAGTAGCTATAAAAATGTTTTATTCAAAATGCCTACTCCAAAAATTTAATGGGAACTGAGAAAATTAGTGAGTTAGATTTAATGAAAATGTGCAGTTTGTATGGGAGGTGGTAGAAAGAGTGAAGGGATTTTAGTGATTGTTTCAGAAATAACTAGGAATATTATAAAATTGACATCCCTTAAATTTCAGACTAGTGCCATTCATACTTTTCAAGAAAATCGATTTTTTGTGAAGTTGTGAAACTGTGTCATATTGTATGGGAGGGGATAGAAGCAGTGAAGCTAATCAAATATTTTTTTTTGATCTAAGTGATAATGCTAATTAAGAATTTATTACAAAATATGAGCTCGATAAATGTTATATGTTCTGAGAAAATTGTCTTAGAGCATTTCATGAAAAAGTGTAGTTTGTATGGGAGGGGGTGGAAGGAGAGGGAGGACGCCAGTAATTTTTCTACTGTAGATTTAGATCATTGCGAAAGTGATATACCCCACAATTCAGCCTAATAGCTTTTATACTTTTTGATCAAATCCATTTATTGTCGAATTGCGAAATTGTGTCATTTTGTATGGGAGGGGGTAGAAGGGGTGAAGCTAATCGTCTAATTTTTTTTGGCCGTACTAACAATTTTAAATAAATATTTGCTGCACAATTTCAGCCACCTAAATTTTATACGAACTGAGTAAATTGGCTTAGAAAAATTCATGACAAGTACAGTTTGTATGGGAGGTGGTAGAATGAGAGGGAGGGCACGCATAATTTTTATACGGTAGATTGATATTATTATAAAAACTACATATTTTAAATTTCAGGCTAATAGCTTATATACTTTTCGAGTAAATCTCTTCATTGTCAAATTGCGCAATTGTGTCATTTTGTCTGGGACGGGGTAGAAGGGGTGAAGCTAATCGTCTAATTTTTTTTGGCCTTACTAACAAATTCAAATAAATATTTGGTGCACAATTTCAGCCCGTTAAATTGTATACGCACTGAGTAAATTGGCCTAGAGTAATTCATAAGAAGTACAGTTTGTATGGGAGGTGGTAGAAGGAGGGGAGGACACGCATAATTTTTATTCGGTAGATTGATATTATCATAAAAGTAACATATTCCGAATTTCAGACCAATAGCTTTTATACTTTTTGATCAAATCCATTTATTGTCAAATTGCACGATTGTGTCATTTTGTATGGGAGGGGGTAGAAGGGGTGGAGCGATTTGGCCCGTTCACGAACTTGACCTTACTTTTTTGTCAAAAACGACGTATACAAAATTTGAACTACCTAGCTCAACGCGTTCTCAAGCTAGAGAGCGCACGGACGGACGGACGAACATCCGGTTTTGAGATTTTTGAGTGATAATATTAACTTCTGTATCATTCATTTTTTTCTCCGAGCCTTATTTCTTGGCGTTGCAAACCTTAGAGCAAACTTATAATACTCTCAGATTCCATCTAGAGTATAAAAAGAAAGAAAAAGAAAAAAAGGGAAAAAAAACAAAAAAACAAAAAAAAAACAGAAAAAAAAACAGAAAAAAAACAGAAAAAAAAACGGAAAGCAAAAAAAAAGGCGTTGTCAGTTATAAGCGGGTTACGCGGGTGTACCGGCTAGCGCAACGCTGCATTCACATAATTACTTAGATACCCATGATATTTTCAATGAAATGTCGTGTAAGTATGTTCCATATTTTGCGTGTTTTAGCCCGATAAAAACGATACAACGAACTACATATGTCCCGCGAACAATACAATAACCCGGAAAGCGCGACAATGCGAATACCCAAAAGTGCGACCATGTGAGTACCCGAAAAGTAAGAAAATACGAACATCACGTTCAACTTGTACTCTAGATCACCATGTACGCCCTCGAACGAGAGGGCCCCACTCGCGCAGTGAGTGGGTCCAGGGGGGGGGGGCCCGCAAGCGAAGCGAGTGGGGGCGAAGCCCCGCCCGAGGCGCGCAGCGCCGGGTTTTTTTTTGTCACTTTCCAAGTAAAATACTTCGAAACAATGAAACGTGATAAGGTTTGCGTTGGAAACAGAAGAAACACAGATGTCCCATGGTTTCCTGTTATCATTTCACTTGCTTTATTATTTCTTGGACCAAGTCAACGACTATTTTTGTCCTTAGACGAGATGGAAGGAGGTGACTTGTTAAGTGCTCTATTTTCTGTTCATTTCGAGACGCAATTTTTTTGCCAGCTATTTTAGTGGCTGCTGAAATAACAATGCTAAGATTTTCAATCGATAATATCTATTTTTGATGTACGTGCTGAATGAAACGCATAAATACAAGAATTTATTATCTTTGTACGCAGAAAGATTGATTTATCACTGAAGACAGGAACGGTGAGAGTTTCGATCATTAATACCTATGATGACCTGATATTGCACACGAAGTATAGGAAAGCTAATACACTAGACATCAGCTGTTTGTGAGTTGAAATTTCACTCAAACGACACACCATATTTCACAAAAAATGTGAAATATTATGAGCAATTTATGCATTAAAATACTCGCCACATGAATTAATCCGCCTTTTCGCATGGCAACGTTAGGTATTTTCAAGGATGGCAACAATTTTCATGAATTTAAAATTAAAATTTTGACAATTGATATCACCTATTATGAATATAGTTACTCCATGGGACACTAGAGGCGCTTTACCATAGTTTGGCAAAGGTGAAGCCCAATATTTAGAGCGAAATTTAAAAAAGTGTCTACCTTTGTTTTGGTACGTTCTTAACATCAAGAACTGCGCGCAGTTTTAAATACTTAACTAAAAAGCCACAAACAAACATTTTGAAAGAAGAATTTATCTTAGGGCGGATGAAATTGGCAAAAGAAAATCACTAAACTCACCACTCTACGAATGTTGAATTGAGAATGGTGAATTCTCAGGTGTCGATTGTGACATTTCTGCCAGACTCTGATACGTTATGTCTCCTTCTTGCATGGAGTGACTTTAATTATGAATGGCAGGGAAAATTTAGCTTAGAAATTTCTACATTTAATTACAGCGGCGCAAAAGTGGTTTAAGTACGTGCTATACAGTCGAGATACCATGAAAAATTTGCAAATTTAGTATACCACGAAAGTTGTCGATACTATGTAGATAGTGTGGTATATACCACGTTTAAACATGGTATTGGGTGATACACTGATGGTATTCATGACATAATTGGTGCAAAACACTGGTTAGTGCACAATTTCTTCTTCGTCTCTCAATATCTCTTGCAAATTCCATCGCACAGGTATAAAATGGATAAGTTCAAATTCCGCACATATAAAAAAATTTCAAGATGTTAAAAATATGATATTAAAAACATAACCGGTTCCTAAATTCAACTTAGGAAAACTCAAGGATGAGAAAGTAGTTTCGAAGTACGTATCAGCCTTGGAGAGACACTTCGCGGCAATACTGAACAACAAAAATACGAATTGCAAACAAAATATGCAGACAGAAAGAACGGAAGTGTAATAATGACAAATTTAAAAATATGGACGAACGTGAATTACACAACACAAGACCCGCGCATTTCCTAGTTAGAAGGATGAAATATGGATATCAACCAAAGACAACTTTCTGCTAGGATGCAGAAGGCAACATTATGACTAATGCGGAAGATATATAACTAAGACGGGCGAAATATTTTGAACATCTTCTCATCCGAGACCATCATCCGCACGAACAGCAGCAGCAGACTTAACTGATGTAACAGCTGATGAAAAATCCTCTTTGAGCCCTCCCAGACTCGAAAGAGTAAAAACAGCCCAGAAGAACAACCCAAACAACAAAGCGCCGGGCACTGATCCAATTCCAGAAGAGCTTCTAAAAGCCGGCGAAATCTGCATAGCGTATCTCCTAGATAGATTAATTACGGACATATGGACGCAGCAAACTCTTCCTGAAGATTGGCGCAAGAGCATCATGTATGTCCAATTTATAAGAAAGGTGACAAACTTTGCTGCGAAAACTACTGAGGAATATCTTTGTATAAGATCATGACGAAAATTCTGGAAGAGTATTAAGTCCTATGCTGACAAAGTAATTTGTGAATATCAACGCGGACTTAGAGCTCGACCACGGACCAGATATTCTCAGTTAAACAGGTGCTGGGAATATAATATTGGAAAAGGATACAATCAGCCTTAGAGGTGATAGTGAAGTGGCGTCACTCTAAGAACTTGAACATCAACCCAAGGAGGACTGAGATAGTACCATTAACAAATAGAAGGAAAATCCACATCACACCTCCTTCAATAAATGGAACACCAATACCCTTTTCAGATGAGGTAAAATATCTAGGTGTTATACTGGATAGCAAACTCAACTGGAACAAACATATAGAATGGACTCATGCCAAAGCACTAAAGTCATTTTTGGCCTGCAAAAGCTTATTTGACAGAAAATGGGGGTTAATTCCCAAAATGATTTACTGGTGCTACAGAACAATCATTCTTCCAATAGTTACATACGGATCAACGATATGGTGGACTAAAACTTTACAACGAAAAGCACAGCTTACGCTACAAAAAATCCAAAGGGTAGCTTGTCTTGGTACCACAGGAGCAATGAAGACCTGTCCTACGGCGGCAATGGAAATATTCCTAAACATCCCTCCGATACATCTCCAAATAAAACATAACAGGAGTACGATTGAGCGTAAAGTCCAATCGTGCGATACTCTAGATGAAAGAGAAATATTTGGATTTTAAGAAATTTTGTAGGGGAAGTGGTAGAGGGGGTGACGACATTGAACTAATTTTTTCACATGACGCTAAGGTTGCTATCAAAATGTTTTACACAAAATTTAGGATTTAAAAATTTAATAGGTACTAAGAAAATTAGTGTATTGGATGTAGTGAAATAGTGCAGTTTGTATGGGAGGTGATAAAAGGAGGGTCGATTTTTTAATGACTTTTCAGAAATAACTATAAGCATCATGCTTTTGACATGTTTTAAATTGCAGATCAGTAGCATTCATAATTTTCAGAAAAATCGACTTTTTATAAAGTTCTGAAATTATGTCAGGTTGTATGGCAGGGGTTACAAGGAGTGAATGTAATCATCTATTTTTTTTTTTGCTTACTAATAATTTTAAATAAATATTTCGAACACAATTTCAGCTCGATCAATTTTATACGCACTGAGTAAATTGGTTTAGAGCATTTCATGAAAAAGTGCAGTTTGTATGGGAGGTGATGCAAGGAAGGAGAGGACTCAAATAACTTTTATACAGTTGATTTATATCATCATAGAAGTATTATATTTCAAATTTCAGATCAATAACATTCATATTTTTCGAGCAAATCCCTTTATTGTGAAACTGTGTCATTTTGTATGGAAGGGGTTAGAAGGGGTTCAGCAAATCGTCTAATTTTACTTTATTATTATAATAATAAAGTATTGTGATCGACACAAGAAAAAAAAAAAGTTTGCTACCCTGAAATTTTTTTTTTTCGCGTTTCATGACTAAATTAGCCTAAAAATGCAAAAAAAAATCCGTCTGTCTGTACGCCGTCCGCCGTACGCCGACGTGTACGCTCAGCGCACATTAACTCCCAAACCCTTCAAGATAGAAAGTTCATTTTTGGGGGATTGTAGATAGTTGCGGATCTCAGGCGGATACCCATTTCCGGGGGTATACGGGTTCAGGGGGAGGCGGGGGGAGCGCTTAAACCGAAAAATACGAATTCAAATATCTCAACCATGGGAACAGCTAGGAAGCTAAAACTCAACATTAATATAGAGGGGTTTGTGGGACAACTTTTAAAAATAATTTAATTTTTTTATCCATTGGGGTGCGAAAAGGGGGGGCTTAGAACCAATTGTCGACCGAATTTTTTTTTTCAAATGATTATATCTTCGAAATTACTTATCGTACCAAAATCATATTTAGAGACCGTCAAGGTGGCATATAGTTTCATCGGAACCAGCTTAGAAAGCGGCTAATTATTGTAAAGGGGAGGGTCAGGGGGGGTGCAAAGAAAAACACTTAAAAATTAATATCTCAACTATCTCTTAAGCTATGTAATTGAAACTTAAAACTTATATTAAGCTGTACTAGGCAAATACAAAAAATATATAACATGTTGAAATAATAGTAGTGGGGGGAAATGGGGAGCATTTCAAAAATGGCGGACTTTTCAAAATTACAAATCCTTATATCTCCAAAAATAGTACAGATATCAAATCAATTGTCAGATTGTAGAACTACATAATAGTTAATTTTGGTAAAAATTTTAAGTTGGGAGGTGTAAGGGGAGGGAGGTAATAAGCAAAAATATTGAAAACTTTGAGTGATTTTTTTAGGGCTCTGGTAAAAGATACAAAGTTAAAATTTTGCATGTGAATACCTACATTTAATCCACATAGAAAAATAATAATAACTTGATCCATATTTGTTATAAACCGACCCCCCCGGTCTAACGTGCACAACGTGTTTCATGTGCATTGAAAAAAACACATAAACTGAACATTTTTGAGTGAAATTTTAAGGTAGAAATTTGAAAATTTGCGAAATGCATTTAAAAAAAACCCTAAATATACGAAATATTAACTGGTCGAAAAACTTTAACACTTCTACCCCCTCCCATACAAAATTATTTTTTCGACCATTTTCAAGAAATTAATTATCACCTAACTATTAAAAGCTATCAATTTGAAATTTTGCATAACAACTAACAAAAATAACTAAAATGAAATTGCGTTAAAAGTTTTAAAATCGCGCTTGACCTTCTACCCCCTCCCATACAAAAGTATGATTTCGACTAATTTCATTAAATCAACTAATAACCAACAAATTAAAAGCTACGAACTTGAAATTTCGTACGAGCACCTTACAATAAAAATGAAAGAAAATTGCATCACAAGTTTTACGATTCCCTTACCTCCTCTACCCCCTCCCATACAAAATTATTTTTTCGAGCATTTTTAAGGAATCAGTTATCAGCTAACTCTTAAAAGCTATCAATTTCAAATTTGGCATAAAAACTTATAAAAATAATTCAAATGAAGTTGCTTTAAAAGTTTTGAAATCGCGCTTGCGCTTCTACCCCCTCCCATACAAAAGTATGATTTCGACCAATTTCATTAAATCAACTAATAACCAACAAACTAAAAGCTACGAACTTGAAATTCTATACAAGCACCTTACAAGAGACGCGAAATAAAACTGCGTATCAAAGTTTACGATTCCCCTATATTCTCTACCCCCTCCCATACAAATGTTCGGTTTCATGAATGTAAAATACACCGAATTTTATGAAAATTCTATGCAACTTCGTCTATGAAACACATTCTATACAGAGAATATTGGACGTGATTCAAGCAATTAATTAAAAAGCTATTAACATCCACCCACCCTTACTATTACCCTTACTCCTCCCCTCATAAAAATCAAACTTACAGAAACGAATGAAATATTGTTAACAGTCCTGCACAAGAACTCCCTTTCACTTAGCCTTCCCTAACCACTCTAACCTGCATATTGACTTTCCACTCATCCGCAACTTGTCCCAAGAATAATAAAGTTTCGCCCGACTTGTTGGCAGTTTATTTTTTTTCTTACTAATAATTCTAATTAAATATTTTATGCAAAATTTCAGCTCGATAAATATTATATGCACTGAGTAAATTGGTTTAGAGCATTTCATGAAAAAGTGCAGTTTGTATGGGAGGTGGTGGAAGGAGGGGGAAGACATAAATTATTTTTATAGAGTTGATTGGAATCATCATAAAAGTATTATACCAAATTTCAGATCAATATCATTTATACTGTTCGAGCAAATCCGTTTATTGTCAGATTGCGAAATTGAGTCATTTTGTAAGGGAGGGGGTAGAAGGGGTGGAGCGATTTGGCCCGTTCACGAACTTTACCTTACCTTTTTGTGTTAGAAATGACGTATACAAAATTTTAACTTTCTAGCTCAACGCGTTCTCAACTTAGAGAGGACACGGACGGACGGACAACCGGTTTTGAGATTTTTGAGTGATTATATGAACTTCTGTATCATTCATTTTTTTCTCCGAGTCATATTTCTTGGCGTTACAAACTTTGTGGCAAACTTATAATACTCTCTGATTTCATTTAGAGTATAAAAAGGAGGCTATCAAAGAGGTGTTACGCATACAGAGGGAAAACAAATACAAATCAGGGGATTTTTGAGGTCACCTCAAAATCCTAAAATACGCAAAATAGAGGTTCTAACCTCCTCATTATCGGACGCTATGCCGACGAAATTCAACTTTGAAACCCTCTTCAAAGTAATAATCAGGGAACGCAAGGACTGGCTATCCATGCTACCTGAAATTGGAAGCGGAATCAACCATCTGGTATACAGATGGCTCGCGCACCTCTGAGGGAATAGGAGCCGGAGTCAAAGTTCCTAACTTCTCGGTTTCAAACCCACTCGGAAAAGAAGCCACAATCTTCCAGGCAGAACTAATTGCAATGGAGCTATGCATCCAGGAGAATAAAAGGAGAGCTCATCGCAACAAACCTATTTATATCCTACCGGATAGTCAGGCGGTTCTGATAGCCCTAGCATCCAATAAACACGGATCGCGGATAGCTTGGGACTGCCTTCAAGACCTAATTATCCTGGGAAAAAGGAATGAAGTAACCTTAATGAAGAGGCTGATCGTCTTGCAAAAAACGGCACAGAAACAAATTTTATTGATCCAGAACCATTCTGCGGAAAACTAAAAGGGCACTACAAACCTATACTTAGAAAGTGGGTTGAACAAGAACATAAAACCTACTGAAATAAACTTTCAGGCTTGTCAATCTAAAAAAAAAACTCTTCCTACCACAAAAAAACAAAGTGAAGGATATTCTAAAATTGAGCAAGAGTGATATTAGTACTCTAATCGGCCTAATGACGGGGCACAGTAGAGTAAACCATCACCTCAAAAATATGGGCTTAGCTGAAACCGATATCCGTCGCCTCTGTCTCGAAGACTCAGAAACGACAGTACACATCCTATGCCACTGTGAAGCAGTAGCTAGGAAAACACACCATCTTCTTGGGAAAGGTTTCCTTTCTACCGAGGAACTAGCCAACATGGCTCCCTTAAAGCTTAACTTAGATCAGCCAAAGCTTATTGAGTTATGGTAGGGTAAAGGGGTAATAAACGCACAATCGGCCGAGAAGGTCGCAGTGCACTCACGTGTTCCCCAAATTATAATAACATTGCACCAGATATTTGATATTTGTTGACTTCAACCAAGCACACGACAGCATCGACAGGCGCGTACTGTATTAAATCATGTTGGAGTTTGGAGTCCCACCGAAACTGGTTCGGCTTAGAAAAATGACAATGACCGAATCGTTGTCACAAGTCACAGTAGAAAATGATTTGAATTCCAGTTTTAAAACTGACAATGGCCTTAAACAAGGGGACGGCGTCTTACCAATACTTTTTAAGTTGTTCGGAAACTTCGCGTTGACACCAAGGGAACACTATGTTTCAAATCCACACAACTCGTAGCATATGCCGATGATATGCAAGATCTCTGGGGAGTACTATAAACCTTGACTCGATAGCAAGGGAACCTGGACTACGTATTAACGAAAACAAAACAAAAGTTATGACACAAGCTAGGAAAAAAGATGCCAATGAGGCAAAATATCATAGTAGGAGACTATAACCTAGCATACGTAAACAACTTTGTATATCTAGAGCAAACTCGTCGAAGGATGCAAGCGACCCCATCAAAATTAAAAGAAGGATACTGATGGCAAATAAGACGTACTCGGCACTTCTAATAATAATAAAAATAAAAACGTGCACAGGAAAACCAAACTTAAGCTATACAGATAAAACATTTAATAGACCTGTGCTATACTATGGCAGTGAAACGTGAACATTCACTCGGGCATCCGAAAATTAATTAACACCTTTGAGAGAAAGGTCATCAGAAGAAGCCACGGACCTGTGAGAGAAGACTCGATCTGTAGAATACGATACAATAGAGAATTGTATGCCATCTTGACAATCCAGAAGTGTCAACCCTCATCAAATTGAAGAAGCTACAATGGGCTGGTCATGTGGAGCGGATGGATGACGGAAGAATTCCTAAACGCACACTGAAAGGGAAAGTCAACGGACAAAGACCGGTCGGAAAACCACTGAAGCGTTGGGAGGATTCGATTGACGCAGACAGCAAGTCACTGTCAAACTGGAAGACCGGTCACTGAACTGAGAAGGATCGAGGCGAAGAATTCAGAAGACCAAGGCCCGGTTTGGGCTGTAGCGCCATCGTAAGAAGAAAAAAAATTTGCTATTAGCTAATTCTAAAACGGATAAGTGCAATATGTACAGAGTGTAATTTATGAGTTTAGACTAACAATTTTCGAGGCAATCGGCAGCACTACACATTGCAATGCAAAATATAATGAAGCACTATAATTTTGACATGTATATGTCTAATGGCTGGACTCAACCAAGAAAAAAAATTTTGTGCATCCCGAATTTGTTACCATGAAATCGTTACTCTAACAGGCGCCCATAATCTCAACTGAGCAGTAAGCATTTTTCCCCATACTAAAACGAATCTGAAACACCAGCAGGCAAGCAGAGTATAGTCTAATAGGCAGCGTGTTGGTCTTGTAATGCGAAGGTCGTGAGTTCAAGTCCCGGTCGGCGTAATATATAATCCTAGCGCATTGCCTGCCTGAATGTACCTTGGCCACCTCAATCTATGAAAATAAAAAATTCGTAGATAGAGGGTTGTGCGAAGGGCTTACAACCCTTCCATAAAAAGTAATGAAAAATGTTAAGGAACCTGAATATCAGGAGGCCAAGGTCCGATATGGGCTGTAGCGCCATTGTAGTAGTAGTAGTAGCAGGCAAGCAGAACTATGGTCATAGTAGAAGTGCTCAGATTCGGTGTGGAAATTATGAAATTACGACGGTGTTTCTCTTACCGAGTGGCATTTTATGCCTGGTACTGAACTATGCTCGCTTGGTGTCTCAGGTCGGATCTTGTATACGGATCCGTCGAATTTCCGTCCGCATTTGTGCTTTGATTTTTCTCCGGTAAGGACGGTACTTTTCGGCTTGAGTATCTTTCTTGCCGCGCAACCAAGTTGACTGGAATCTACGCCTGCTACTGAATTATGGGGGTATTTCCGTCCGGATTTTGTATAGGAAAGAGCCGAATTTCAGGCCGCGTTTGATTATTTTTCACTTGTCGAGCGCAAATCAACATCGAGACTTTTACTTGCTACTGAATTACAACATTATTTTGCCGAATTTGGATAGGAAAGCCAGGCAATGTTTCTTGCGACACACAAGGCAGAGTTAAATGAACGAGTTCACAGGCTCGAAAGAACTTCTCGAAATAAACACACCAATACAATTTACATGAAATATGTGTGTGGTTTAAATTTTTAAATAATACTGTCAAATAAATACCATCACATTATATAAATCTATATAATATGATTGCGTTGGTTTCCTTCATTCAGTATTGAAAAATATACATCCAAATCTGGCTTAAATGAGATTAAGACTCTGCACCAGATAATAAGCATGCTTATACCAGTGACACATAGCACAGCTAAATTATTTATTATGCCTAAATTATCATTAACCGGGAGTATGTCATACACTATTTCAGCCTAAATATTAACCGTTTCAATCATCAAAGCCCTCTATAGTAGAAAGCCGAGTAACTGAATCCAACAACAACACGTTGGAGTCATAACAAACATGACAGTTTCATACAAATTCGCGCGCTTTTGTATGGAGCAGACACGGCGGGCTTCGTAAGAATCGCGTTTATTTTTAAATGCAGTGTTAAAGATAGTTCAGCTTCTTTTCTTTTTGTAAAATTTTAGTTATTGCGAAAAAGTGTGCACTTGCGTAATATTTCCGTGCTTAATTTGATTTATAATTATGCTTTTGTGTTGTTTTCGGTAAAACGTGTTTTTACGACAAGTTCGTCAAAAATAATACAGGTGGTCCTTTGGAATGGAAAAATCCATGACGTCACACCCGCTGGAGTCATTCAAGATAGCCGCTACGTCAGTTCTGCCCAGCTAGAGATGTAGAAAGCTTTGACAAAATCCTTGAATCGTGATTTAAACGCCCAGCTATGAAAGATGACTTGCAAACGATTCCAAGATAGGACTAAGGATCGATTTTCTTCTTTTGTCGCCTTCCTTGCAAAATTGTATTGCCTATTGGTTATGCAATTCAACTTTTCAAAAATATGACAGATGAGTGGGTGGCTCTTCTTAATTAGCAAAGTGCTGTGTATCACCTATGTACTAACGATGAAGACGAGCTAAATTACGAATTAGCTAAATTATAATTAAAACCGCTATGTGTCAATGGTATTTATTTCCTTAGAGCTATAATGATGAAGAATGTACTAGAGCTGTCCATTCTGTTTTCATGCTAGATAGAAGAAAAAGCTAATCTTAACCTTATCTTTTGTTAAAAAAATGCATTTAGTTATAAAATCTCTTGACTTCTGGAAAAAAAAGTTATATTTGTGGACGAGAGTAAGTTTGAAATTTCCAACTCCTAAAAAAGGTCAAAATAACTCGTATTTCGGATGCTCAAATCAAGCCCTTCGACTGAATAATACTGCTAGTATCGTTCAACATGGAAATGATAACCTTATGGTTTGGGTGCGATGGGTCGTCCAGGGTTGGAAATCTTGCATTCGCAGATTATTATTTTATTTAGGGAACACGTGAGATCACGGCGATCTTTTTGGGATATTGATACCCTTTACCCTACCATGACTCGATAGCTTTGGCTAATCTAAGTATCTTTAAGGAAGCCATGTTTCAGCCATGACTAGTTCATCAGTTGTAAGAAAACATTTTCCCAGAAGATTGAATCTTTTCCTTGCTACTACCTCGCAGTAACATAGGACATGCTTTGTCGTCTCTGAGCCTTTGAGACAGAGGCGGCTGATGTCGGTTTCAGCTAGACCCATATTTTTGAGATGGTGGTTTACTCCACTGTGCCCCGTCATTAGGCCGATTAGAGTACTAATATCACTCTTGCTGAATTTTAGAATATCCTCCAGTTTGTTTTTTTTCCCGCTTACCACCTCTTTTACGGGATTAGCCGCTGCTTTGATGCCTTGGGAGAAGCATCAGCCCCTTGATTATTTTTAATGTTATTCACAGGAATCCCAAGAGTAAGTAGCGCGAGAAAGTAGAGTCACCCCTGGCAGAGCTCCGCATAACTAAGGAAAGGCTGATTAAAATTGGAGGGCACGTGGTATTGGCATATGCTGTTCCACCGTAGATTCGGGGATTTTTACATACAAGATTTACTCCTCTAGCGTCATACTTTATAATGGTCACCATATAGGTAATACATACACATGCGAATCACTATAGGGATAAATCGCCATATAACCATAGAACCTCTTGACAACTGCCTGAAACATGACCAGTCCAGATTTCATTTCCATGCTGTGATAGGATATGAAACCGAGAGCTAGCTGAACGATTCATAGATAATACAATGTACCATATTGGTAACCTAAATATTTTAAATGCAAATTTGCAACCTTCCGCTAAGGAAAATGATTGCGAATCTAACTTTTACTTTTTACCAGGATAACGATCCAAAGCATATACCCTACAATGTTAAGAGTTGGCTGCTGTATAATTACCCTATGTTTTGAAAACGACCCCATAGAGACCCAAAATTAACCGTGAATATTTTTGGGCACATTAGAACAAAGTCATCCGTAAACATAATAGGACTACGATTGCGCGTAAAGCGCAATCTTACGTTACTCTAGATGAAATAGATTTTTTTCTGATCCCAAGAAATTTTGTATGGGGAGTGTTAGAAGGGGTGATAGCATTGAACTAATTTTTTCCCCATCATGCTAAAGTAGCTATAAAAAATGTTTTATACAAAATGCTTACTCCAAAAATTGAATAGGAGCTGAGAAAATTAGTGTGTTAGATTTAGTTGAAATGTGCAGTTTGTATGGCAGGTGGTAGAAAGAGAGGGGGAATTTTATTGATTTTTTCAAAAATAACTAAGAATATTATAAAATTGACATCTCTTAAATTTAAGACTAGTAAAATTCATACTTTTGAAGAAAATAGATTTTTTGTGAAGTTGTGAAACTGTGTCATATTGTATGGGAGGGGGTAGAAGCAGTAAAGCTAATCAAATAATTTTCTCTGATCTTAGTGATAATGCTAAATAAGTATTTATTACAAAATGTGAGCTCGATAAATGTTATATGTTCTGAGAAAATCGGATTAGAGCATTTCATGAAAAAGTGTAGTTTGTATGGGAGGGTTTGGAAGGAGAGGGAGGACGCAAATAATTTTTATACTGTATATTGAAATCATTATGAAAGTAATATATCCCGAAATTCAGACTAATAGCTTTTATACTTTTCGAGCAAATCCATTTATAGCCGAATTGGGAAATTGTGTCTTTTTGTATGGGAGGGGGTAGAAAGGGTGGAGCTAATCGTCTAATTTTTTTTACCCTTACTAACAATTTTAAATAAATATTAAGTGAATTGAATTGCTAAATTTTATACGCACTGAGTAAATTGGCTTAGAGTAATTCATGACAAGTACAGTTTGTATGGGAGGTGGTAGAAGGAGGAAGAGGACACGCATAATTTTTATACGGTAGATTTATATTATCATAAAAGTAACATGTTCCAAATTCCAGGCCAATAGCTTTTATACTTTTCGTGCAAATCCGTTTATTGTCAAATTGCGCAATTGTGTCATTTTGTATGGGAGGGGGTAGAAGGGGTGGAGCGATTTGGCCCGTTAACGAACTTGACCTTACTTTTTATTTCAAAAACGATGTGTATGAAGTTTGAGCTTTCTAGCTCAACGCGTTCTCAAACTAGAGAGCGAACGGACGGACGGACGGACGGACGGACATCCGGTTTTGAGATTTTTGAGTGATAATATTAATTTCTGTATTCATCATTTTTTTCTCCGAGCCTTATTTCTTGGCGTTACAAACCTTAGAGCAAACTTATAATACTCTCAGATTCCATCTAGAGTATAAAAATAAAGCCCCACATACCGAATATAATTGTATATCGAATTGTAAGAGATTTAAAATATATTATTTTTAACGGTGTACAAAAATTTCAGATCATTCAGATTTTCGGATATAACATCATTTTTGCAGTATTTTTCTTTTTAAGATAATTTTTTTTTATTTCTTACTATCAAATTTACTAATTTTGAAATAATATATTTTTTTCAAAAAGTTATCAAAAATCTATCATTTTCGTATTTTAAAATGATGCTTCTTTTCCTTTATCGCGATGGCCAAAATCAATGAGTTAAAGTTTGAATTGCTTCCTCACGCATCCTTTTCGCCATATTTAGCACTTCGAGTTAATTTCTGTTTCCAAACTTGAAAAAAAAGCTCGGTGGTAAGGCTATTTTGAGAAAATCGACGATTTTCACTATAAACAGGGTATCGAAGTTATTGGATCGCTGGGAAAAGTGTATCAACCTAAAAGCAGAATATGTAGAGAAATAAAGATATTTATACTCTAGATGGAATCTGAGAGTATTATAAGTTTGCTTTAAAGTTTGTAACGCCAAGAAATAAGGCTCGGAGAAAAAAATGAATGATACAGAAGTTAATATTATCACTCAGAAATCTCAAAACCGGATGTCCGTTTGTCCGTCCGTCCGTCTGTCCGTCCGTCCGTTCGCTCTCTAGCTTGAGAACGCGTTGAGCTAGAAAGCACAAATTTCGTACACGTCGTTTTTGACAAAAAAGTAAGGTCAAGTTCGTGAACGGGCCAAATCGCTAAACCCCTTCTACCCCCTCCCATACAAAATGACACAAATGCGCAATTTGACAATAAACGGATTTGCTCAAACAGTATAAAAGCTATTGGCCTGAAATTTGGAATATATTACTTTTATGATAATATGAATCTACCGTATAAAAATTATACGTGTCCTCCCACTCCTTCTACCACCTCCCATACAAACTGTACTTGTTATGAATTACTCTAAGCCAATTTACTCAGTGCGTATCAAATTTAGCGAGCTGAAATTATGCACTAAATATTTACTTAAAATCGTTAGTAAGGCCAAGAAAAATTAGACGATTAGCTTCACCCGTTCTACCCCCTCCCATACAAAATGACACAATTTCGCAATTCCACAATAAATGGATTTGCTCGAAAAGTATAAAAGCTATTAGTCTGAATTTCGGGATATATTACTTTCATAATGATTTCAATATACAGTATAAAAATTATTTGCGTCCTCCCTCTCCTTACAACCCCTCCCATACAAACTACACTTTTTCATGAAATGCTCTAAGACGATTTTCTCAGAACATTTAACATTTATCGAGCTCACATTTAAATACTTATTTAGCATTATCACTAAGATTAGAAAAAAATATTTGATTATCTTTACTGCTTGTACCCCCTCCCATACAATATGACACAGTTTCAGAACTTCACAAAAAATCTATTTTCTTGAAAAGTATGAATGTTACTGGTCTAAAATTTAAGAGATGTCAATTTTGTGATATTCTTAGTTATTTCTGAAAAAATCACTAAAATCCCCCCACTCTTTCTACCACCTCCCATAGAAACTGCACATTTTCACTAAATCTAACACACTAATGTTCTCATCTCCTATTCAATTATTGGAGTAAGCGTTTTGTAAAAAAAACATTTTTATAGCTACTTTAGCATGATGGGGAAAAATTAGTTCAATGCTATTACCCCTTCTAACACTCCCCATCCAAAATTTCTTGGGATCACAAAAAATTCTATTTCATCTAGAGTATCGTAAGATTGCGCTTTACGCGCAATCGTAGCCCTGTTATGTTTTTTCCAAATTTTGTTTTCTTTGTTAGGTCGGCCCTCCCATGAAAGAATTTACGAGGTGTATGAGTAGGATTTGTTTCCAAGACCCAATCAGAGTACGTACAGCGTCACTGGTGGTTCGCTGAATGCTCTTGAGTCAATTGGACCTTTAACCAGCCAAATCTTTCGTCAATATTCGCTGGAGGACGTGGAGAGTTCTTGAGCACAGTGTCCAATGGAGGTATTTGGGTCGTTTTCAACACTGTCCTTCACTGTGACGATATTTTCGGTCGAACATCCGGGGCGAAGTCGTTTCGGTGTCTTCATATCTTGCACTAAGCCAGTCATCGAATTTTTTGAGTAGGTTGCGGAAATACGTCTTAGAAGGCACATGATTACGATCACAATTTGCTCGGATTTCGCGCATCGTAATTGCGATTGAACGCGAATTTTCATAATAAAATTGAACGATAGTGTGTAAATTTCCCGCGTTTATAGATGACAACTGTCAAGTGATAAGATGTCAAATAGTAACAAATACACTTCTTGCTCAAACACCCTATAGTATACCAAGAAAGCTTTCGATGCCATACCAGCATGTGTACCACGTAACATATATAGATACACTGATGGTGCTGGTAATACCAGGTATTGTATACCAGCAGTGTATCATAAGTCAAATGCTTCACAAAAATACCGGCCATTTAATAACCCAATAATGGATGTCAGATATTACTTACTTCGTTTCTTCATTTTGATCCTATTCTCCGTCAAGAATTTATTGATTTACGAGCATGCCAGCAAAAGTACAATACGCTTACCTAACAAGGCGTACACAATGCCGAAAACGGCAATAGTTGTCCACAGCAACGCTGAAATAGTTTCTGGTGGTGTTGAAGGACATGCAGGGTTTTCCATTGCTCCCTGTAAAAAATAAAATTGCTTTATTATTTTGCAAAGTATGAACTCTACTTAAAATGTTTATACTTTAGATGAAATCTGAGAGTATATTGTGTTTGCCTTACCATTTGTAATGCTAAGAAATAATGCTCGCACAGAGCCGCCAAGGGTACAGAAATATTTGTTGTCGCTCAAAAACTTCGCTTCCGAGTTGCTGTCTGTCCGTCTGTCTACAGCATAACTCTCGAACGCTTTGAGCTATCGTGCTGAAATTTGTTGTGTGTCATTTTTAGCAAAAAAGAAACTTTAAGTTCGTGAACGGGCCACATCCCCTCACTCCTTCTACCCCCTCCCACACAAAATTCACGAAATTCCGAAATTTCCAGAAATTGATTTTTCTTTGAAACTATTTAAGCTATCGATTTGAAATTTGGGTCAAAGTATAATGATATAAATGTCATTAATATGACGGAATATTGATCCGGTCCCGTCACTCCTTCTACCCCCACTCATACAAATGCATAATTTTGAAAAATGCAGTTTTTCGATTTTGATTGAAACTAGCAAAGTTATAAAAACGAATTTTCGCCAGAATTAATTGTATTATAATTCCAATCAGAATTGAAAAAATTATCAAATTCACTTCACTCCTTCTACCCCCTCCCATACAAACTTCACGAAATTTTGAAATTTAAATTAAATTATTTTTCTTCGAAACTGTTAAAGCTATCAACTTGATATTTTGCATAAAGTATAAAAATAGAAATATCAATAACGAGAAAAAAATGTGTTTTGATCCGTACACTCCATCTACCCCCTCCCATACAAATGTATAATTTTTGTTAAGTGCATTATTTCGATATCCATTAAAACTAGAAAAAGTATAAACTTAAAATTTTGCCAGAATTTGTTTTTTAATAGTTGCAATAAATGTTAAAAAAAATTATCAGCTCCTCTTCACTCCTTCTACCCCTCCCATACAAATATCTGTATTATAAATTCAAGAAAAGCATTTCTCCTTCGAATATATTAGAACTATCGAATTTGAAATTGAATCAAAGCGTGGTGATAAGGATGATGATAAGCAGTTTCAAAATCATCTTAAACGCTCAACTTCCTCTGCCACCTCCCATACAAATGCCTCAATTTCAGGAAAACTATGTCCAATTGAAAATAATGAAAGCTACAAACCTTAAATTCAGCACGAAATATTTTGCATGCCACATTAGGTGTCATATCCAAAAATTACAAACATTCCTACTCTCCTTCTACTACAACAGTCACTATTAATTATTTAAAAGAATTGGAGGTGACATATTTTCCGGTACATTGAACTCTTTCTCATTTCATCTAGAATATCATATGATTGGGCTTTACGCCCAATCATAATTCGTTTATGTTTAACGATTGTGTTCGAAGGGAAAACCATTTAGCGGAGAAAATTGATATGAGATTTTTTCGCGGCTCATTATGAACGATTTACACTTTTTAAGATTGTTCCATAAGTGAACACAAAACTGCTTTAATGGTGCTACCATTCCAATCAAACACAGTTTAGAAGACTATCATTCACGCAATATGGAACTTGTGTAATTCGTGAAAGAAAAGGTCGAAATCCGGAAGCTATGAGAAATGATTTATCTAAGATAATCTACATTTCATTAGATAATAGAAGCAGCTCGTCGTTGTGCTCATTATTTTTGCACATCATCATCGGGCAATATTCCCTAGTGTTTTATGTATTCAAGCTATGGAATTAATTACTGATATTAAAACTTAAGCAGTTTTATTAGAATTCATTATCATGGTTTCGGCTGTTTTCTCTTTGTTTGTTCTCCGCCTCTTTCATCGTTCGACTTCTTTTTTTTTACAATACTCATTTATATACGTAGTTGTAAATGTTGTTTTCTAAACAATTTCCTCTGATACATCAAACTGGCCCAGGGCAATCACCTTTTGTTTCAAGCCAATTGTTTGAAAAAGCTAAGTTATCTCAATCAATTTCCTGTTAAGAACCACAATTAGGGCACAGGACAGAAGCAGTTCTCTTTCATAAGGCGCGATCCCAAACTTCTGTCTTTAGTTATCAGGAATTTTTTATTCCTATGTATGTGCTACTTGGTTGACCAACCAGTCTTCCTTCGAGGGTTAAAAGCCTGAGATTAAAATGCGCCGGAAAAATTGGTTTACGAAAATTTATAGTTTCTTGGTAATCTCAATAGTCAGTTTCCATCCTAGCAAAAATTATCATGTTACTTCTGCGTGGAATATACGTAGAAATCGGTACATTTAAATGTTGTTTACTCTAAATTCTTCTTTTGGGAGTTTTTTTACTAAATTTAATACTTTTAAAGTTTAAATGTGGACTTTCGTCTAGTCTTAACCGCCCTTTCATTAGTTACCAAATTTTTATAATTTTTATTAATTCGCGGCTAAAGCTCAATTTCATGCGCCGTAATTTGAAAGTTAGAAAGCGAATGCATTTAACTCCTAATTTTCAAACTAAAACATGGACAATTCTTCTTTTGCGATGGTTCGAACTACAAAAATTCCGTATCTAATACGAAGGCGTAAGACTAACCAAAAGTACAAACATTAAACACTAGAAGTATAAACATTAGAAATATAATATTTAGCGAAAATTCTAAAGAAGAAGAAGAAAACAAGTATAGAAGAGCTTTCAGAATGATGTCAGTAAGCCAACGTTTAAATTCAATGTTGAAGAAACATTTATGTATATTCAACCACGGTTCGTTTGAACGTTGAATTCATATTTATATAAAACGATGAAACCAGGTTGAAATGGAACGTTGAATACACGTTAACTTTGAGCGTTGAAATAACGTTTCAATTAAATTGATATAGTATTGTTGTGTTTGGTAAATGTTTTTACAAAGCTTTTTTAATTAAAAAGGGAAAATTTCTGGATTTAATACTGTTGCAATTTATTTTACTTTATTAAAAAGTCTGAGCGAAGACCGTATCGAGTCGAAAAATAAATTAAAACAGTGTGAAATTCGAGCCTAGTGGGAGCGTGTTGGTCTACAATGCAAAGGTCGTGAGTTCAAATCCCGGTCATACGTATAACTCCTGCACACTACCCGCTTGGGTATATCTGGACTATATCTCAATCTCTGAAAAAGAAAATTCTTAGATAGCGGATTGTTGGAAGGGCCAAAATATCTACCACAATAGCAAATAAAAGCTAAGGAACCTAAAGGTCAGGAGCCCAAAGCCCGATTTGTGCTGTTGTGCCATTGAAAAAGAAGTAGTGAAATCCGGAAGTATTTGCTTTTAAGTTCAAAACGAGCCGCGGAAACATTCACCAAATACTATAATATTACTTGTGTTAACTTTTGATTAAACGAAGAAAAACCAATTCTGTCATTTTTAGTTGAAAGAAAAGATTTCCGGATTCTAAAGTTTTACGCTTTATTATTTGTGACGTTTCGGTCTCTGCGGAGACCTTTTTTCTTTTTTTCTTTAAAAGGTCTCACCAGTTATGTTGATGTTGTGTTTTCCCACTTCTTCGAGGAGCTCCTGTCCTGAATAAGGATCGAACATCCCAAGATCCAAGAAAGTAGTCCATTTTTCGTTTGCGGGGTCGTTGCCGTTAGAATTTTTATTAATGTCAGAAAAAAATAACCTATTAGCTTCACTCCCCCTTCCATACAATGTAACACAATTTAGCAACTTTACAAAAAATTTTCTTAAAAAGTGTGGATTTTAATGGTCTGAAATTTGTGAGATGTCAATTGCATTTAAACAAAAATAAGTGAAAAAAAAAATTTCTCACTTAGTATAAGAAAAATGTCATAAGAAGAAAAAGCTCGCTGCAATGTCTCGCATCCAAGCTAGGGTATAGCCTAGAGCTAGGGTGTAGACTAGTGGGTAGCGTGTTGGTATTGTAATGCGAAGATCGTGAGTTCAAATCCCGGTCGGCGCAATATATAATTCCAGCTCATTGCCTGCTTGGATATATGTACCTTGGTCACCTCAATCCACGAAAATGTAAAATTCGTAGAAAGAGGGTTGTGCGAAGGGCCAACAACCCTTCCACAATAAGTAATGAAAAATGTTAAGGAACCTGAATGTCAGGAGGCCAAGGTCTGATTTGGGCAGTAACGCCATTGTAGAAGAAGAAGAATGTCTCGCATCCAGGCGAATTCAATACCGGTGCCAGCACGAAGGGGATACAAAGTTCAAGGCGAATGATGACGTATTGTGACAGAAATTGATGATGAACTGGTTATGAGTAGAGTCACTGTATAACTGAGCTACTCGGTCCAGGAGTCTGGCAGATAGCTATTTTAGTACAAAAATCGAACGTGCTTAAAAATTTGGTACTAAAAATCGAACGTTCGAAAGATCAAAGTGTTGGTGAAAATAGGTGTAGACTGTGTAGTCATTCTGACATATCCCAGTTGGGAGTGGAATCATTACCGCGCCGATGATTCTTACCATGAAGCTATTACAGCTACTTCCTGTCGTAAAACATAGATTATATTAACATTGCAATGTCATAGGCAAGCATTCGTTTTTTTCTACTTTCTGCATTACAAAGAATCGACATTGGAATCTAGGGAAACGAATGAATAATGTAATGATTGGAAAAAAAATCGACAATACAATGGTCGCAACAGAATCTACGATGGAATGGTTGCAAAAGAATAGAAAGCAAATTAATCTTTGAGAAGGTATTCTAACATTGGGGGAGCGATTCATTTTGAATTAATATTGAAAAATGTGATGAAATGGGATCCTGCTTTTAATATGAATTCAGTATTTTAAATTCTATTGCTATAATTTAACTAATTTTGTTGCTGGAAAAGTACGGTGTCACTTAAGATTTTTTTCTTGCAACGAACAACTTGTAAAATTTTACGGGAATATTAGAAAGCAAACGGAATATGACATTAATGTTTTCTATTAATAATCTTTCGTTTTGTGCGCGGCACGTTTTGACGATGATCATTTATATTATGCAATCTCCACACATTACCTTGCAATGCATATCAAATTCCCTAAATAAACTGCTACTTTATGCAATGCCTTCACATTACTTTAGAATGCATTGCAAATTCCTTAGGTCGATTTGAATGATTTCTCGATTTGAATGATTTTCAATAAAAGGGAATGGATTGCAAAAATCCCTGTTGGGATGTTTTTCCGCCATGTGTCAACAAACAGAATCATAAACTAGACTAAAAACCTGTTTGGTAAAGATGTGTGGGTGCAGAAAATTGCAAAATAAAATTGAATTTTTGGCTGTTTCTAATGGAATGGCACAATGATATTAATTTTTCAGGGCACATAATCGAATTCCAATTGCATTTTGATAAATATCTAACCGAATATGTATATACACCAAAAAATTCAAACTTAACGGTTTCAACTCTGATACGCATCTGCCAGACTCCTGGACCGAGTAACTCAGTTATACAGTGACTCTAGTTATGAGTAGAGATACTCGATACACACTAACACTTCTGTCTTAAAAGAGTTTGGACATTGGACAAATTTTGACAGTGTCTTAAGCGCTTAGTAGATTTTTAGCACAAATATTACATTGTTAAAAATCGGCCAAACTTTAGTTTGACCGTTCTAAATATGTATGTGTTTGTGCAAATATGTGTACAGTGTTTTGACGTTTATACGAGATTGACAGCTGTTGACTTGCCGCCGAGTGGATCGCGGTAAGAAATTCAGTTTCATTGGATTTCCCTTCTATTTACATAAATTTCTATCTTTTCAGAATTTGCGGAACAAAAAAGAAAGAAGTCTACTTGGAAATTCATCGGCATCGCATCAGGTACAGGGCTGCAGATCGATTATTGAAAGTTTTTTTTTTGCCTCTTTGATGACAGGTTCATCGGATTTTTGATTTTTTTCGTCGTTTTGACAATAAATTTGTGACCTCGTCCTCCAGCTGCTAATTTTAAGATGGCTTTGCTATCTTTATTGTTCTGGCTCATCATTTAACTAATACAACTCATGGTTGTATGTTATTTGCCATTCCGTTCCTTTCTTCGCAGGTCCCAAAGTTCTTCGGAAGACCATTCTTTCGGATGCGTTAACTGCTGTTCTGGAAGTTCGCGTTAATGATGACGTCTCGCTGCCGTAACAGAGCACAGGTCGTATATTATTTTTATATATTCGCAGCTTATTGTTCCTGTGCATTTTCTTGGATTTCATTATTGGAAGTACCAAATTTGCTAGCATCATCTGCCAATTGATTTCGTCCACGTCATTGCCGTCCTTCGCTAGATTAGCCCCAAGATTTATATGAAGTTGTCCACACACTGCTTTCATTAATCGCAACCCGATTTGTTTTGCTGCGGAGTCAAGATTGACAAATACATCCTTAGCACTAGGGAAGGATCTTCCTGGGATTTTTATGTCGTCTTCGTATGCTACTATTTGTTTGGACTTGAATAATAGTGTTCCGTTCGTCGACTGGGATTTTTCGGACGACATACTCTTATGCTAAGTCGAAAAGCATGGAAGCTAGAGCATCTTCTTTGATTTAGACCACATTCCGTTCGAAAGCTGGTTGTGGAGTCGGTTTGTATTCTCACTTGAGATTTCGTTTTTATTTATTTATTTAAGCTCTTGTACAAAAAGATTACAATTTGAATTAAACAAAAGCGGAAAATAAAAGAATAGCAAAGAGAAAAATTTAAACATTAAAGATGATAGTTGTTACTCTATTTTTAAATAAAGGAAAAGAAGTGGCTAAAGAACCTAGTTGGAGTCGATTATGGTTCCTTTGCATTCCTAGCATCGGTGAGCGACGGTATATGTCGAGGGAGGCTCGAGGAGGGTTGAAGATATATGAATTCCTGGTTGAGGCTTATGTGTCTATATTATATGTCTTCGTCTATATTATATGTCTTCTATCTTATATGTCTATATGTCTTCAAGTGACTTATGTCCTTCTCACTAATGGATATCTCAGTAAGACAGACCCACAGAGGAAAAATATTTGGCGAAAAGCTCACACATTTCTTGTGGAGAGATAGTGGCAGTATCACTAAACTTATGTGATGAGGGAAAAAATTGTTTATTTATTATATATTATATAAAATATATACAGAGAGAGCCTTATTGATCTCCGATTTGACCCGGTTACGCTAAAGGGAAAAGTTATGGTAATTAGATTGAAGGGAAGAACGCTTGTACTTTTCATGCAAGCGTGTTTTCTTACGGATAGCGCGAATAATAGAATGGCTGAACCAATCGTCGGGTATGTTTTCCTCTGTCCAAATTTTGCTTATCATGCTGTGTACCATATCACGTTGTGGACACCGCTGCATAGAGCTGCTTCAATTTCGTCACGTAGGTTCAACTCGACTATCTTGTACCACTTCTTAGTACGAGATACTCAGTAAATCGTCAGCGGTCAACTACAATATGTGAAACCACATTTTGTCAATCCTATTTCGCTCAGAAATTTTCTTATTATGCCTTCATTTACATTTTTAATTAAATTAATAGCATTCTTAAAGAAATTTCGTATTAAAGAATGACGCTTCGAATTTTTTAACAGTCATGTAATTTTATCCTTGCTTTTTATCTTCTTCAATTTGCAAAACTTTATTCAATTCATTGATATTTTGAACGCAGTTCTATTGATTAGTTTTTATAGATACATCATGGCCTGTAGTGCATTTGGATGCCAAAATTCGAGAGCGAAAGGTAATAGGATGTTCCACTTTCCTCGCGAAGTCAATAGAAGAAAGTTATGGGCTCAAGCAGTGAACCGTGCCAACTGGACACCCACCGATAATTCCTTGTTGTGCACTTCAAGGAGAACTTCACCCAAGATTGTTTCGAGTTAAGTAGTTGTGGTATTAAATTAAAGAGCAATTCGGTTCCTTCCATGTTTCTAATAGGAAAACAAACATTAAAAAGGAAGAAATTAATAATACCAGGCTCGTCAGCTACCAACATCTTGCCCCCATCCATTCCTTTGACTCCACAAGAGCTTAATTACAACAAGGATATTGATGCTCTACTCCCTAAATAAATAATAAAATAGAAGAGGAAAATGTGATATTTTTAGAAAATAGGCTTAGGGCACTAGAGTTGCAACTAGAAGTAAGAAATGACCGAATTGCATATTTAGAAAATAAGCTTAGAATGATTGATTTCGAATTAAAAAAATAAAAAAGAAGAAAATATAAAAAAAACAATAGAATTAAATTCCATAGGAACTGCCTTAAAAAATAAAGTAAATGAAATAGAAAAATTTAAAACTCGTTTTTCATTAGTACAATTAGAATTAATAGATTGCAAAAAACGGATTGAAAATCAAATTAAAGTAATTAAATTACATAAAAGTTGATTTCGAGCAATAACCGAGACAAATAAGCGACGAGAGAGAAGCGATCGATCATTTCTTATGAACTTATTCGGTCCCGACGAATTATACTGCCTTAGAGGGATGGGTAGGGTAAACTGGAAACCTTCAACAATTCGTAGTGCCTTGAAAATAAAATTTGCTTATGGAAGCCATGGTTATAAGCTTCTACGCAACAGAAAATACCCTTTGCCTTCAGAAAGGACTTTAAGAAGAAAAGTCGAAAATTTTAAATTTGAGCCTGGAATTCTTGAAGACGACTTCAAATTTTTAGAGATAAGAGTTAGCACATTTGAGGATATCGAAAAAGATTGTGGTACCTACTTAAATGAAATGAAGATAGAAAAAGAAAAAGATTATGACATTTCACTGGATCGATTTTTAGGAAACTTAAAAATGCCCGTTTCATCTTACGCGGCGAATGCTTTTGTTGTTATGCTAGGGGGGCATAACAGTAGATGGAAGCAGGTTGTAGGATATCATTTTACGGGACTAGGAACAAACGGTAGCCAAATACATCAAATGCTGTCTGCAATAATTTTCAAGTCCGCGTTCACTCAATTACTTCAGATATGGTACCATTAAATATTCAGATGTGAAATTTTTTCGGATTAAATCACAAGAAAAATAATATAGAATGCAAAATTCCTCATCACCATGATAGCTCTCGCAATCTATATTTTTTTGCTGATGTTCCTCATTTACTGAAAAATATTACACAAAGTCTCAACAATATTAAAATGATCGAAATTCCAGAACCTATTCAAGAAAAGCTAATCTACCTTCAGTTCAGATTACAGATACACTATTATTATTTTTTATTTCTGTATATGTATAGTTTAACCATATTTTTATATTTATTTTTATACTCTAGATGAAATCTGAGAGTATTATAAGTTTGCCACAAAGTTTGTAACGCCAAGAAATCAGGCTCGGAGAAAAAAATTAATGATACAGAAGTTCATATAATCACTCAAAAATCTCAAAACCGGATGTCCGTCCGTCCGTCTGTCTGTCCGCCTGTCTGTCCGTCCGTGTCCTCTCTAGCTTGAGAACGCGTTGAGCTAGAAAGTTCAAATTTTGTATACGTCGTTTTTAACAAAAAAGTAAGATCAAGTTCGTGAACGAGCCAAATCGCTCCACCCCTTCTACCCCCTCCCTTACAAAATGACACAATTTCGCAATCTGACAATAAACGGATTTCCTTGAAAAGTACAAATGACATTGATCTGAAATTTGGAATGTGATACTTTTATGATGATTCCAATCTACTCTATAAAAATAATTGGTGTCTTCCTCCTCCTTCCACCACCTCCCATACAAACTGAACTTTTTCATGAAATGCTCTAAGCCAATTTACTCAGTGCGTATAATAGTTATCAAGCTGAAATGGTGTACAAAATATTTATTTAAAATTAATATTAAGACCAAAAAAAATGAGACGATTAGCTGTACCCCTTCTACCCCCTCCCATACAAAATGACACAATTTCGTAATTTCACAATAAACAAATTTGCTCGAAAAATATAAATGCTATTGATCTGAAATTTGGAATATATTGCTTTTATGATGATATAAATCTACTGTACAGAAGTTATTTGAGTCCTCTCCTTCCTTCCACCACCTCCCATACAAACTGCACTTTTTCATGAAATGCTCTAAGCCAATTTACTCAGTGCGTATAAAATTGACCGAGCTGAAATTGTGCACTAAATATTTATTTAGAATTATTAGTAAAACCAAAAAAAAATTAGGCGATTAGCTTTACCCCTTCTACCCCCTCCCATACAAAATGACACAATTTCACAACTTTATAAAAAGTCGATTTTCATGAAAAGTATGAATACTACTGATCTGCAATTTAAGACATGTCAAAAGCATGATATTTATAGTTATTTCTGAAAAGTCATTAAAATCTCGCCCCTCCTTCTATCACCTCCCATACAAACTGCACTACTTCACTACATCCAATACACTAATTTTCTCAGTACCTATTAAATTTTTAAATCCTAAATTTTGTATAAAACATTTTGATAGCAACCTTACCGCCATGTGAAAAAATTAGTTTAATGTCGTCACCCCCTCTACCACTTCCCCTATAAAATTTCTTAAGATACAAAAATGTCTCTTTCATCTAGAGTATCGCACGATTGGGCTTTATGCCCAATCGTACTCCTGTTATGTTTATTATCTATATTATTATCTTATATTTACATTTAATTCATTTAATTTATGATTGGTTATTGCATTTTTACACATATGTATCTTTGCAATAATATTATTAACTTTAATTATAAATTCATAATTAGTCAACTAAGTCCATGATACTGCAGTTATTTAATTTTTTAGAGAATTTCTATTTGAACCTCGAATTATTTACTTTATTAGAGGATTATGTCTATAGGTGTTCAAATTTATTGCGGATATTCCTAGGAGAAACCCCTTTAAAAAAAGTGCGCCAAATTATTCTGCCTCTTGGGTGGTGAGAAAACGATTAAACTAATTGACAACGCAAAAGCAAGTTACGATTATTATTAATTTAAATTTTTTCATTAAATTACATTAGAATCATGAAATAAACACATTAAAAATAATTAATTATTGGTTTTAGTGCGCATATTTCCTTTAAGAATATTTGAATCAGTTCACATAAAATGCCAGCTAAATATTGATAATAGAAGAATCTTGATAATCCCAAAGATACACACAAACAACGCGAGTATTTCACCATTCACCACATTGGGCGGAGATGCAATGCGCATACTACACAAAACAAAAGAAGAACAACAGTTGCGGCGATGGAAGAAATATTGACTAATATTCTAAGCATCTTGTCAGGTGCACAAAGAGAATCAAAAGTCGATCAACAATATTCCTCTATTGGGGACTTTGTTTGAAAAAAAAACCACAAACCACAAGAAATGAGTCTTCTCAAAAGTTATTGTCATGGTGTGCGAAGGTGTAATTTTGAAGCACTGTAGCGCTTCCTTGACCGCAATACTCTGTAATTCGTTTGCGAATAAATAGTATAGAAGTAATATCGTAACGATTCGGTATCAAACGTACTTGCTTGAAGTTGGGAAGTCGGTTGAACAGCATCGACAACATCATTTTGTTCGTTTTATCTGGCGAATTTGTAAGGAAAAAAATTGATTTGGTGGTTGTTCCACCGCTGAATTCGACGAAACTGAATCAGATTTGCTGGCAGCATTCTTTTTCTTTCCGTAAAAAAAATCAAAAAGTAATGTGGAAATGTTTGATGTGGCTAAAGCTAAAACCACCTACTCAGAAGCAAGTAACACACGACTGGAAAACGTTCCAGGAGTTCTCATAATACACAGACTATAAGTCGCCGGGACCCGATGGAATAATACCAGCTGACAACGATTTTCAAGAGATGCCTTAAACTAAACTGCGTGCCCCAAATATGGAAGGAAACTTGAGTGGTATCCATACCAAAAGCAGGTAAGGGTAGCAAAGTTAAGAACATCTCTCCCGAGCTCAGCACGCTTACATAAAAGGACATCAGTAGAAACAGCTGTTTATGAGGTGGTGATAGCCATCGAAGAATCTCTACAGTGCAATGGGTACATTCAGGTAGTTTCCTAGACATAGAGGTTTCAAGAATGTAACGACAGAAGCCACTGTGGAGTCTCGCCGCTTTGCTTAATTTACTTAAACGATCAGCACATGGATCAAAACCTTGCTTAGAAATAAATTTGTACAGTCGGAATAGGACAAAGCGCGCTCCTGAAAACGCACCAGTAGAAGATCGCCACAAGTACTTTCTCCACTTTTACTACTGACTGATTCTAAACAGCAATCTCAAGGCCCTGGGATTCGGAGATAAAGGTTGATACTACTATCAGGTAAGTACACCAGCACAAAATGCGAACTGACGGAAAGAACTCTCAAAAACTATACTCCTGGGGAAAAAGCACCAGAGTTAACGGAAACCAGCGAACTCAGGGTCTAGGCTACCGAATATAGGAAAACAAGAATACTTGCGGCTATATTATACTCCTCCGGTACGAAAACGGAAAACTTAAACTTCTCATTCTTCCAGAAACCTTCGTCCGGACAAATCGTCAGCGTGAAATCGCTTAGAACGTTCGGACCGCTGAAAAAACCTTGCAAGTAGCCCGCAAAATTTGCTCCATTTCCTGCACTTCCTTTACTAGCAGGCGATCGCGAATCGAAATCCTGTTTCTTGCAATTTCCTTGAAAAATACAAAAGCCAATTTTTCTCCGACCGAAATTTGCAAACACCCGAGAAATTTACACGCGAACGTCAACTGAGAATTGTCAGTCTGACATTTCGCATTTTTACTACGGTTCCAAGGAGGATATATAAAAAGGAGTGACTATGAGCATGCTTTGCCTTGTAAGCGCAATGGGAATGAATGTATTTCCCTCCCTTACTACCGAAATGCTCGAAATTTTTCGAAAAAAATCGTTTCGCTATCTTTGTCTGCCACACTTAAAAATATTGCAACTAACTCTTTCCCACGATAAATTGTTCGAAACAGTTGTCAAATTTTCGAAAAAATTGTTTCGCTATTCTTGTTTGACATACTTAAACCCAAAGTAAGTCTCTGTCCCGCGTTAAATTGTCCGTTGCTAAAGTACTTAGCTTAAACACAAACCAAAACTAATAAAAATTGAAAAAATAAAAATTTCTGAAATGAAACAGCAAACACCATTGTATTGAAAATTACTTTATTGCTGACTGAATATTAGCAACCAAGAAAGAATACAAATTCTTGTATTTTTTTTGTAAAAGTTTGAAGCCAAGTTAAGCTTGGACACAATTTTCGAAAATTTCCGAATCAAAAAATATTCCCACATGAGACAGAATATCAGGTATTCCTTTTATATATCCTCCTTGTACGGTTCTTAGTACACTTCCCTTGCATATGTCTGAGTGCGCAAAATGTCGAGTTTCAACTAATTTTTTGCCCAGAATTAGTTTTTTTTTCGAAAATAAATTTTATTTTCGTGAAAAGTGAATCTTTATTAACGTTTCTACATCACAATATAAAAATGGCTAAAAAATTTAATTTCGCGCGTAATCGGTGTACATGCATTGTCCAAACTCTTTTAAGACAGAAGTGTTAGTGTGTATCGAGTATCTCTAGTTATGAGCAAGTCGAATATATGGAATCGTGAAAAGGGATTCTTGAGATGTGTGTTTTTTTCGTATGTAGAATTGAATTGATCTCCTGAACGTTTTTGTTTCTTTTAGCAAAGTCAGTACCGTGGTTTTGTTTTTGATTTCATGAATCAATGTGAAGCATATGTAGGTTTTGTATGATTATGATTTATGAATAAATGAAATTGTCTTTTGGACATTTTGGATTTTAGGATAAGTTAGAAACATGAGATTGTGCATAAAATTATTTAATACCCTTCGAACTGCAAACTTTTGAATCCATGCCCATATGACGGTTGGCACGCATATTTGTTTGGGCTTTGTCGGACTCCCATTTACAATATTTCATTAAAAGGATTAATATAAAATAATCTAGAGCCTCTAAATGATGTTCATAACACGGATTTTCAACAGAAAACCAGAATGATAAGTTAGGGGTATTTTGTAAATTTGAGATACAGGATTCTGCTATATATATTTTGTTTTAAGTAATTGAGTGATGGATTTTCTTCTAAAACTTTTTCGAACTGTTTAAGGCATATTTTTGAAATCTTAAAAAAAATATCCGTTGGAGCCTTCAAACTGCCAAAATCAGAATATGCAAAATAGTTCTTATGGAATACAAAAGACTCAGATGCACATTGCAAACTAATTACTACTTCAGATCGGCACATGTCTTGTGCACATTGAAAACAATCATTCTTCGGAATCATTTTAAAGGCAATATAGCCTACAAAATACATTAACGATGCGTCGTGAATTAAAATTTCTTCATTAACATACTGTAAGTAATTTTGCGATATGTCTGTATTTTCTTCTTCTAAACTATAAACTAGCTAGGGTGTAGCCTAGTGGGTAGCGTGTTGATCTACAATGCGAAGGTCGTGAGTTCAAATCCCGGTCGACACATAATTCCAGCACACTACCTGCTTCGGTATACCTCGGTTACCTCAATCTATGAAAATAAAACAACTCGTAGATAGAGGGTTGTGCGAAGGGCTAACAACTCTTCCGCAATAAATAATGAAAATGTTAAGGAACCTCAAAGTCAGGAGGCCAAGGCCCCATTTGGGCTGTAGCGCCATTGAAGAAGAAGAAGAATCTATAAACTGATATGTTCGGATTGTCTTGAGTGTTACAATTTGTTTCATTGGCATCAGTTTCTGTAAAATTTGTATCTTCAAACAAAAAACTTTTATTGTCGTCTTCGCAATTAGTATTTTGGTCAGATTTCAATGCAAGCATTTTGTTAGACCATATTCGACCCATTATACGATTAAAATCATACAAAGAAGGATGTATACTCTCACCACCCTTACTCCTGACACTCGCAAAATAGTTTTCCAAGGGATCCTGATTGTACTTATATGTTAATATAAATTCTTTTACCGGATAGTCATGAAATATATCTTCAGACAAGGACAGAATAGATTTAATTGTTTGGATAAGACCTTTTATGCAATATATCTTATTCATTGTTTTAACTGAAACATTATTTAGATATGATATCGATTCGTTCTAAAATCAATCCGCATTTGAAATGATTTTTGTGGATTGGTCCTTTACTGTTTAAGCAGTCGAAAAGATCATTCATTCTCTTAAAGAAATCAGCAGTAGGTAACTTAACCTTTATTATTCTTGAGACAATTTGAGGATGCGTGGAAAGTCAATATGCAGGTTAGAGTGGTTAGGGAAGACTAAGTGAAATAGAGCTCTTGGGCAGGGATGTTGCCAATTTAATTGCGGAAACGATTAATAGCTCCAGTGTTGAGATGTGTGTATAATCAATATGTCGTTCGTTTATTCAAGTTTGGGTTTTTATGAGGGGAGTGGAGATTGATAATTGATTGCTTTCTCTGTACAGAATGTATTTCATAGACGAAGTTGCATAGAATTTTCATAAAATTCGGTGTATTTTACATTCACGAAACCGAACATTTGTATGGGAGGGGTAGAGCGGGTAAAGGAATCATAAAATTTGTGATGCAGTTTTATTCCATTTCTCTTGTAAGGTGCAAAATTCCAAGTTCGTAGCTTTTAATTTGTTGGTTATTAGTTGATTTAATGAAATTGGTCGAAATCATACTTTTGTATGGGAGGGGGTAGAAGAGCAAGAGCGATTTCAAGACTTTTGACGCAATTTTGTTTCAACTATTTTTAAAAGTTTTTATGCCAATTTTTAAATTGATAGCTTTTCATAGTTAGGTGATAATTGATTTCTTAAAAATTGTCGAAAAAATAATTTTGTATGGGAGGGGTTAGAAGTTTTGAAGGTATTCAATCAGTTAATATTTCATATATTGAAGGATTTTTATTAATTGCATTTTGCAATCTCAAGTTTCTACCTTAAAATTTCATTGAAAAATTTTCAGTTGATGTGTTTTTTTCAATGCACATGAAACACCTTGTGCACGTTAAACCGGTGGAGGGGGGGTCAGTTTATAACAATTGTCGAACAAATTATTTTCTTCTATGTATGTGCACAATTTAAACTTTTTACCTTTCACCAGAGTCCTAAAAAAAATGCTCCCCATTTTCCCCCTACTACTAGTATGCCCAAATTTTATATTTTTTGAGTTTTGCTAGTATAGCTTAACAAACGTTTTAAGTTTCACTTACATAGCTTAAGAGTTGGTGAAGATATTCATTTTTAAGTGTTTTTTTTTTCATCCCCCCCCCTCCTCCTGACACTCCCAAAAATTTGATTAATGGAGCTCATTTACCAAATTAACAATCCACCCAAAATCAACATTCTACCTTTAATGGTCTCGGAGGCATGAGTCCATATGTACGGAGTACGGCGGGACGAATTTTTTTTTTTAGACTAATTTAGTCACGAAACGCGAAAAAACAAAATTTCAGGGTAGCAATTTTTTTTTTCTGTGTCGATCACAATACTTTATTATTAAAATAATAAAGTAAAAGCGGTCAAGAAACCAATATCTTCTCATATTGATCGCATATGCAATATGAGTTCATATGCTCGAACCCTAACAAAAATGCTTATTAGGAAAAAATCGGCTAAAGCAAATAGGTGTAATCAGGAAGCCGGATATTTTTTTTAAGATTTCAAAAATATGCCTTAAACAGTTCGAAAAAGTTTTAGAAGAAAATCCATCACTCAATTACTTAAAACAAAATATAACAGAATCCTGTATCTCAAATGTACAAAATACCCCCAACTTATCATTCTGGTTTTCTGTTGAAAATCCGTGTTATAAACATCATTTAGAGGCTCTAGATTATTTTATATTAATCCCTTTAAAGAAATATTGTAAATGGGAGTCCGATAAAGCTCAAACAAATATGCGTGCCAACCGTCATATGGGCATGGATTCAAAAGTTTGCAGTTCGAAGGGTATTAAATAATTTTATGCACAATTTCATGTTTCTATCTTATCCTAAAATCCAAAATGTCCAAAAGACAATTTCATTTATTCATAAATCATACAAAACCTATGCTTCACATTGATTCATGAAATCAAAAACAAAACCACGGTACCGACTTTGCTAAAAGAAACAAAAACGTTCAGAAGACCATTTTTATAGCTATTCTAGCATGCTTTGAAACAAATTAGTTCAATGCAGTCATCCCTTCTACTACTACCCATACAAAATTAAGACCACAAAAATTTCCATTGCATCCAGAATATCGTATGATTGAGCTTTACGCGTTATGTTATGCTGTTATGTATTTGAATTTAATGTTATTTTATTTAGACTTTTATACTCTAGATGAAATCTAAGAGTATTATAAGTTTGCTGCAAAGTTTGTAACACCAAGAAAGGATAACAAAATAAATGATACACAAGTTCATATAATCACTCAAAAATCTCAAAACCAAATGTCTGCTCGTCCGTCCTCGGTAGCTTGAGAAGGCGTTGAGCTAGAGATCTCAAATTATGTACACGTAATTTTTGATAAAAACGTAAGTTCAAGTTCGTGAACGGACCAAATCGCTCCAACCCTTCTACCCCTCCCATACAAAATGACACAATTTCGGAATTTGTCAATAAACGGATTTGTTCGAAAAGTATAAATGCTATTGATCTGAAATTTAGAATATATTACTTTTATGATGATTTCAATCTACTTTATAAAAGTTATTTGAGTCCTCCCCTTCCTTCCACCACATGCACTTTTTCATAAAATACTATAAACAAATTTACTCAGTTCGTATAAAATTTATAGAGCTGAAATTGTGCACTAAATATTTATTTAGAATTATTAGTAAGACCAAAAGAAATTAGAAATTAGAGTCTTACGCTCAACGCACAAAAACCCTTAAGATAGAAAGCTGATAATTGTGGGGAGTGTGGAGTGATTTCAGTCGTATTTAAATTTTGCCAGCGACGCGTAAGAACCGAAAATCACAAATTGGAATATCTCACTATGGGCTTAGCTAAAAAATTGGCGCACACATAGATGGGTTTGTGGGACAACCTTTAAAAATAATTTAATTTTTGTATTCATTGGAGACGGAGGAGAAAGGGGCAAAAAACAAATTGTCGGCAAACATTTTTTTTAAATGATTATGTCTTCGGAATTACTGAACATAAAGGGCTCATATTTTAGGATCATTTAGGTTGCGTATAGCTCCACCACGCCAATTTTTGAGGGAGACAAATACTTTTAAGGGAGAGAGACAGGGAATTGCTGCAAAAAAATCATTTAAAAATCAATATCTTGACTATCTTTCAAGATATGTAATATAAGATTTGGATATAAAAGTAGCGGGTGAAAATGAGGGGCATATCAAAAATGGAGCGCTTTTCAAAATTTCAAATTGTTAGATCTCAAAATAAAGAAACAAAGTTCAAATTTCGCAAGTGCATACATCCATTTGAAATTACTTATCAAATAAAAATAATAATAATAGAGACTAAAACTGTTTTCTACCAAATCGGAGCCCTAATCTGCACAAGATGTTTCATAAGTAGTGAAAAAAAAACACAAAAACCCAAAAACATTTAATGACATATTAACTACAAACTTAAAAATTTGCAAAATTAATTTCAAAGCATGTATCAAAGTTCAAGATATTAGCTGTTCGAATACCTTCACAGCTTCTACCCGTTTCTATACAAAAGTATTATTTCAACGATTTTTAATAAATCAATTATCACGAACACTCTGCAAACTACAAACTTCAAAAATCTTCAAAATCGAAACTTTAAAAGTAAACGAAAGAAATATTGAATCTATGCAATGGAGCTATTGATAATAATCGCAATTAAGAGGGTAGTCAAAGAAATTGTCCTCTCATGTATTCTTATGGGAAAACGCGGCCAACAAAACACACACTACTAATCGGATCTCGATGAAACTTTGCAGTATTATTTTTAGATACACAATAAAGCTGTTCATAAGAAAATTTAGGAAAAAAGAAAAAAAACAATAAAAAAAAGTTTTTGACAAGAATAAAAAAAATTCTTTAAATTAAAATTTTCTTAGTTCTTTTATTTAAAATTTGCCGGGGAGAGCAGAAGGTTGCATTGCTAAAAGATTAATTTCATAATCTAGACAGTGCTGCCAAAAGGTCGTAGAAAAAAATTAACTCAATACCTTTTGTAGTTTTTTTAAATTGTACCAAAAGTTGAAAATATGCTATTTTTCAGGAAAAGCAAAAAACAAAAAATGGTTTGAGCGGCACTAGGGTGAGCGCGCTCAAACTAGTACCAGACACCTCAACTTTGAAGTAGTTTTTAGGACACGTCCCGACATCACAGAAACGTGGGGTTTTTTGATTTGAGTCTACTTTAATAAACTCTAATAAAAACAAAATTTTTTTTTCGTTTAATTGACAAAATTCCTGCTCATAGAACCCCTATCTCCTTAGTGTTCCCTATCTGCAACCACCCTAACCTACATATGCATATCGACTATCCACGCCTTCCAAACTTGTCCTAAGAAAAACAATGTTGGCAGACATTTTACTTTATTATTTTAATAATAAAGTATTGTGAACGACTTGGAAAAAAAATAAATTTACTGCCCTGAAATTTAGTTTTTTCGCGTTTAATGACTAAATTAGCCTAAAAATGCAAAAAAAATCCGTCCCGCCGTACGCCGTACATATGGACTCATATGTATCTACAAGACCATTAAAGGTAGAATGTTCGTTTTTAATTCGGTAAGTGAGTTCCATTACCTAAATTTTTCGAAGGGGAGGCGGGGGGAGGGAAATAGTCAGAAGGGCAAGAGGAGTTTCAAAACTTTTGATGCAACTTTGTTTTAAATGTTTTTAAAAGTGTTTGAGTAAAAATTCAAATTTATACCTTTTAATGGTGTGGTGATAATTGATTTCTTAAAAATGGTCGAAAAAAACTTTTGTATTGGAGGGGGTAGAAGTTTAGAAGGTATTCGACCGGAAAAATATATTAAACTTCTAGGCATTTTTTTTTTTAAAGAAATTTCACAAATTTTCACGTTTGTAGTTTAAAATTTCAATCATAAATTCTGAGTTATTGTGTTTTTTCAATACACATGAAACACCTCGTGCAGTTTAAGGCTCCCTTTCAGTACATAACCATTCTGGTTGAAATTGTATTTTTTCTTCGTGTCTATCAAATGTATATGTGTACATAGAAATTCTCATAGAATATGATTGGCAAAAGCAATTTTTATGAGAAAAATAACATAATTCCATAACAGTCTTAAAATCTGGAAGAAAAAGATCAATATCTCAGCTCAGGATGAGCCAAATTGAATTTCAAATCGCGCAAATTCTTTGCCAGGATGTTTGCAATCCAACCTGGCTATAGACGTCAGGCAGAGATTTGATTTAGACCATCATTTTTAAAGAAAGACATTAAGAAACAATTTACTCGAAAAGATATTCTGCGATAACGAAAGACGAAATTTTTATGAAACCGGCTAAATTTAGGCTGAATTTTGTTTCAATTAGCTAAAGTACATTTAATAAGAGGCAATGCCGTAAGTTTTGGTAGAATAATCTTTTTACAGTGTGTGTGATACTCATTTCCTTCCAAAAATACAAGTTATTTGAAAATTACCAAAAACGTCTTCAAGAACATATAGAATGATGATTGGGCGTAATCTTATGATACTCTAGATGAAATGGGATAGAGTTTATTGTACCGGAAAATATGTCATCTCAAATTCTTTCAAATAGTGAGTAGCAACTTTTGTGTGGTAAAAGCAGAGGGAGGAGGTTCGTAATTTTTGTATATAACACTGAACGTAGTATACAAAATGTTTCATGCTGAATTTAAAGTTTGTAGCTTTCATAATTTTTGAACAAATTTGTCTGAATTTATGGCATTTGTATGGGAAGTGGCAGAGAAAGTGAAAGGTTTCGGATGATTTTGAATCTGCTTATCAACATCCTAATCACATTGCCTTGTTACTCATATGTTCGAAGGAGAAATACATTTTTTGAATTTTCAATACAAAAATTGTATGGGAGGTGGTAGAAGAAGTGAAGCGAAGTTCATATTTTTTTAGCATTTATTGCAATTATTAAGGGACAAATTTTGGAAAAGTTTAAAGTTTGAAAGTTTCCTAGTTTCAATGAAAATCGATTAAATGCATTTACCAAAAACTGTGCATTTCTATGGGAGCGGGTTGAAGAAGTATTTAAATCAAAACCAAATTTTTCGACATCAATGATATTTATAAAAATAAACTTTTCTCAAAATTTAAAGTTGATAGCTTTGAAGGTTTTGGAGAAAAATAATTTAGTTTAAATACCAAAACTTCGTAAAGTTTGTATGGGAGGGGGTAGAAAGAGTGAGGTGAAGTTGATAGCTTTCAAAAATTCGGTTGCTTATTATAATAACATTAATTATAACAAAAGTTGGTTCTTTGAGCTTTACTAGTTACAATGAAAACCGAATAAATGCATTTTTGAAAATTGTGCATTTGTATGGGAGGTGGTAGAAGGAGTAAAAGGATCAGATCAATATTTTTTGTCAATGATATTTACATCGTTATACTATGACCGAACTTTCAAGCCAATAGCTAAAATGGTTTCGGATAAAAATCAATTTCTTTAAATTTCGAAATTTCATGAAATTTGTATGGGAGAGGATAGAAGGAGTGGGGGATTCGGCCCGTTCACGAATTAAAGTTACTTTTTCGCTAAGAATTATATATAAAAATTATATATAAAAAGCTTTCGAGAGCTATGTTGTAGACAGACGGACAGACAGACAAACAGACAGAAAGATAGACGGTCACTAGGAATTGAGGTTTTTGAGCAACAACAAATATTTCTGTACCCTTGGCGACTCTGTGCGATCATTATTTCTTAGCGTTACAAACGGTAAGGCAAACTACACAATATACTCACAGATTTCATCTAGAGTATAAACAGTCTATATCTCAGATTTAGATAAACCGAATTTAATTATGTATCACTCAAATAAGAGGTCCAAACATTTGCAAACGAACCTCATTTTTAGTTTTTCAATATAGTTTTGTACAACGTCATAAATCTCAAAAAACCTATAAAACTGGTAAAAATTTGCAAATTTTGCTAATTTTTGAGTAATTTCCTAATCCCCCAGCGACCGCAATATTTTTATCGTAATCTGTGCAAAAAAAAAAACAATGAGGTTTAAAAGAAAAACCATCGAGATCGCAACATTTCGCCCCAAAATTATAATCCGATTGGACTAACGAATAAAATATTGATTATATGTACTGCTATTGATCGTATCCGCAGTTAAGTGTTAAATTGATAACAGCCCTGCCCTAGAACCCCTTTTCACTTGGTCTTCCCTAACCACTCTAACCTGCAAATTGACTTTTCACGCATCCTCAACTTGTCCCAAAAATAATAAAGTTGCGCCCTACTTGTTGGCAGTTTATTTGTTGTTTTCAATATATGAACAACTATGTAACAAATTTCTTCAACAAAGTTGTAAATTAGTGAAATGATTACTTTGTTTTAGATTTTAATAAATTCCATCTATTACTCATTATTTGCATTTAGTTATTTATTTTTAATTTTCAAACATTTCACAAATTGCATTATATTTTGATAAGAAAAAAAAATAAGAATATCTCGGTCTGAAAAACAGCTGCTGGAGAAACATGTTAATAGAAAAATTTTAAGGCCCGCTTAACACGCAGCTGCAAGCTACAAAAATAAGAATGTTATTTTCGCAATTTAATGTTGGAATTTCATAGTCCAATTGTGATACCTAAGGTTATTGTTTATTTAAGTCATGTTTAAAGCAGTCAAAATCAACGTACATATGTTGAGTTTTTAATTGGTTTGGTTCTGTAGTACAACTTACTTTTTATTGATATTTAAATAAGAAAAACTCTGAAAATGGTCTGTTATTCAGCCATAACAATGAATGGTACTATTCGTCATAATTAGAGTAATGATAAACTATCATATTGAGAATTAAAAAAAAACTAAGAATGAAAAGCAGTTTCAGTTTCTGGAATTACTACTTCATGAATTAAAAGATTTCTGAAACATTATATTATTTATATCATAAGACTTTTTATGAAAATATAGCACTGTTCAAGTAGGAAAGTAAAGCGTGCTTCTGCCGTTAATTTAGTGATACAGGAATTGCGTGCATGAACTCAACTTCTTGTTTGGGAAGGGGAATTTGACGACTTTTTAAGGTAGAACAAGAGTACTTTAACGACAAAATATAACCCCATATAGAGACAAAACCGGTATACCAAGAGAGACAATTATTATCTAATAATGTGGTAGATGTAATTCATAGTTTGATAGTTTGTACCTTTTATATTTTACTAGAAGAAATAGTTTTCTTCTTAGATATGTAAATAAGAAAAATAAACTGCCAACAAGTCAGGCGAAACTTTATTATTCTTGGGACAAGTTGCAGATGCGTGGAAAGCCAATATGCTGGTTAGAGTGGTTAAGGGAGACTAAGTGAAAGGGGGTTCTTTGGCAGTTCGGTTATTTATGCAAGTTTGAGTTCTTATGAGGGGAGTTGTGAGGGGTGATAGTAAGGGCGGGTGGATGTTTATAGTTTTTTAATTGATTGCTTGAATCACATCCAATATTCTCTGTATAGAATGTTAGTTTCATAGACGAAGTTGCATAGAATTTTCATAAAATTCGGTGTATTTTACATTCACGTAGCCGAACATTTGTATGGGAGGGGGTAGAGAAGGTAGGGGAATCGTAAAATTTTATGTGTAGTTTTATTTCGCTTCTCTTGTAAGGCGCTTGGGCAAAATTTCAAGTTCGTAGCTTTTAGTTTGTTGGTTATTAATTGATTTAATGAAATTGGTCGAAATTATAGTTTTGTATGGGAGGGGACAGAACGGCAAGCGTAATTTCAAAACTTTTAACGTAATTTCATTTCAACTATTTTTGTAAGTTTTTATGCAAAATTTCAAATTGATAGCTTTAAATAGTTAGGTGATAATAGATTTCTTAATAATAGTCGAAGGCGCGATCTCAAAACTTGTGACGTAATTTTATTTCAACTATTTTTAAAATTGTTTCTGCGAAATTTCAAATTGATAGCTTTTAATAGTTAGGTGATAATTGATTTCTTGAAAATGGTCGAAAAAATAATTTTGAATGGGAGGGGGTAGAACTTTTAAGGTTTTCGACCAGTTAATATTAGGGATTTTTTTTAAATGCATTTCGCAAATTTTCAAGTTTCTACCTTAAAATTTGACTCAAAAATTTCCAGTTTATGTGTTTTTTTCAATGCAGATGTGCACGTTAGACCGGGTGGGGGGGGGTCGGTTTATAACAATTATGGACCAAGTTATTTTTATTTTTCTATGTACATCAAATAGACGTATCACATGCAAAATTTAAACATTGTATCTTTCACCAGAGCAATAAAAAAATCACTCAAAATTTTCGACATTTTTGCTTATAACCTCCCTCCCCTTACACCTCCCAACTTAAAATTTTTACCAAAATTAACCACTATGTAGTTCTATAATCTGACAAATTTTTGATTTGATATCTGTACTTTTTTGAGATATATGTAAGGATTTGTAATTTTGAAAAGTGCGCCATTTTTGAAATGCTCCCCATTTCCTCCCACTACTATTATTTCAACATGTTATATATTTTTTGTATTTTCCTAGTATAGTTTAATATACGTTCCAAGTTTCAATTACATAGCTCAAGAGATAGCTGAGATATTAATTTTTAAGTGTTTTTGTTTGCACCCCTCCCGCCCCTCCTGACCCTCCCTCTTACAATAATTAGCCACTCTCTAAGCTGATTCCGATGGAACTATATGCTGCCTTGATGGTCAAAAAATTTTTACGATAAGTAATCATTTGAAAAAACAATTCGGCCGAAAAATTTGTTTTTAGCCCGCCCCCCTTTTCGGACGCCAATGGATAAAAAAATTGAATTATTTTTAAAGTTTGTCCCACAACCTTCTCTATATCACTACTGATTTTCAACTTTCTATCTTTCGTTGTGCATTCGTTGTGGAGATATTAGCAAGTGTAGTTTTCGACTTTTTCCCTCCCCCGCCTCCCCCTTCCACCTAACACCCCCCCCACCCCAAATTTAGAAAATAAAGCTCACTAGCCCAATCAACAATCCACCCAAAAACGAACATTCTACCTTTAACGGTCTCGGAGATATGAGTCTATATGTACGGCGTACGGCGAGACGGATTTTTTTTTTGCATTTTTAGGCTAATTTAGTCATGAAACGCGGAAAAAAAAAATTTCAGGGTAGCAATTTTTTTTTCCTGTGTCGATCACAATACTTTATTATTAGAATAATAAAGTAATTATGGCGATACCGCCTTAAGTGAACACTGCGTAATTTTATGTAATAGCGCACAATCTAAACAAAGTTAAAAAATTTTTATCATGTGAAAAAAAGGTGTTGTCTCTGAAGAATAAATTCGATATCGATAATGGCAATATGGTTCTTTTTTGCCGGTTACAATATTCAGAACACAAATTTCTGCTACTTTCACCCTTAAAATTCTGGGATTAATGTAGTTTTTCCCAGAAAACCGTATTATAAAAATGTCATTTTAATGTTGGTTTTTTATCAGCCAGATTATTGCCTACAAAAGATGCACACATACTTATGACGTAACCCTCGTTATGAAGTAACCCCCGTTCTAAAAAAAACTGCCTAAATTGTTGTTAAACTGAAATATTGTAATTGTCCTTTAATTACTATTTAAATTATCGAGGAATGTCCTTTAATTAGTATTTAAATTATCGAGGAAATGAATTAAATTAAAATGACTTTCAACACAACTAGGTGCAACAGTTTGCCTTTTTTAATAGGGTACCTAACAAAATGAAAAGCGTATAAAAGCAAATCTTACTTCATATTTTTATCAGTTTTAGTTACATTGTTAAAAGTGCAAGGTGTCACTAAAATTTCGAAAATAATTTCGAAATGCCTGAGTACACGAATGAAGAATATGCAGACATCATTTTCATTTATGGAGTGTGTCAGGGAAATACACGAGCTGCGCGATCTTTGTATCATCAGAGATTTCCTAATCATCTGATACCTTACAGGAGAGTATTCCAAGACGTTTACAGAAAGATTCGGGAAACAGGCAGCGTTAGGATAAGCAGAGTAAATGCAAATCCTGCGCCGATAATCGCTGTTCCAATCGATGAAGGAATACTACATGCAGTTCAAACTTATCCAGCAACCAGTATCCGACACTTGGCATTGCAGTTAAACGTCTCTACGTGGAAAGTTTGGAGTGTCCTAAAAGCAGAGCGGTTGCATCCCTACCACCACACACCAGTGCAGGAGCTGTTGCCCAAAAGGATGGAGTTTTGCAATTGACTCCTTGAACGACAACTAAGTGACGAGAATTTTATGAACAACATTCTTTGGACGGATGAGTCCCAATTCACCAAGGACGGCATCACAAACTTCCACAACTTACACGGCTGAGAGCAATCCACATACAAGAAGAGAGGCATCATTTCAGCACAGATTCAGTATCAATTTGTAGGCAGGAGTGATTGGTGACTATTTCATCGGTTCTATTAGGCTTCCGCCTACCCTAAATAGTTCCAATTACTTGCATTTTTTGACAAATGATCTACAGGAGGTTTTGGATGCTATGCCACTGCAACGATTGGCTTCCATGTTTTACCAACACGATGGTGCTTCAGCTCACTACGGCCGAAAAATCACAGATTGGTTAAATTTCAATTATAGCAATAGCTGCAAGATCTCCTGATTTAACTATTATGGATTTCTTTGTATGGGGACGAATGAAAGACCTTGTCTACGCAACGGAAGTAATAATGTTGCAGGATCTAAATACCAGAATCGATGCGGCAGCAACAGAAGTAAGACAGCAGTTGAGCAGTATAAACACAAAGAGAACACTGGCAAAACGAGCTTTAGCGTTCAGTCAAAATGAAGGTGGCCATTTAGAACAGTTATTGTGAATAAGGAAATTTGAAATAAACCATAAAAACCATTCTGAAGCTCTTTTAGTTCAAGCGAAGAGTGTTGATCAAGATATTCTTGTTTTTTTTTTATAAAAGTGCAATATATTGGAATGCTAGTTTTTTTCTAAACTATGAAACTTATGCAATGCAAGTGTATGCATCTTTTGTAGGCAATAATATGGCACATAAAAAACCAAAATTAAAATGACATTTTTATAATACGGTTTTCTGGGAAAAAACTACATTGATCCCAGAACTTTAAGGGTCAAAGTAGCAAAAATTTGCGTTCTGAAATAAATATCTCAGGATTGGGTACAGTTATAACGCAGACTATTACACCAAATCAAAGGTAATTAGATTCCCTAAAAAACAAGTTATAACACTTGAATTGTGATTATTAGTTTTCAAGATAAAGCGTTTTGTGTGACTGTGGGTACAGGTTTCTTGATCACCCTGTATCTCCGCGGATATTGAAAATTGACCATTTCCGTAGAACAATTTTTTTCTCAAAATTTATCTAGGAATAACCCCTTACAAGGTGGTGCACGGAGTACCAAACACCCTGTATAGCAGGCTATGACTAGGGTTCCTGTATAAAATAATCAGAACGCGCCGTACTCAGGGTTTGGTCTTGGATAATGCAGTGCAATTTTCGGCTGGTGATCAGCTGACAATCGGCTAGTTGGCTACATACATAAGTGAATTTCGAATTGGAGAAATATCCATATCGCCAACGATTTGTTTATTTATAATAATTTTCCATAGCTGTAAATGATATTAACAGTCGGTACGCGTTCTTATTTCTACACGATTAAGAAGATCACAGCCAAATTCAAAATTTTCGCGTCCCAAAAGGTCTGTCTAAAGGCCAAACGCGAAGTACGGTGTATTTTGCTTAGCTTATACAGTAACCCTAGCCATGACCATAATACTTTAATGTCAAAATTAACTGTGATACTAATCAGAAATACAAAAGTTTGGCATAATTGAGGGTTTGTATTAATTGTGAAAAATATTTTTGAAACTTTTTTTTGGAATTCTATGAAATACCAGTTTCTAATTTTCACAAGCACAATTACTACATATTACTTTATGGTAAAATCAGTTTTACAGAAATGTTCTCTCTTCTCTAGGAACTATAGATTTTTAATGAATGTACATTTAGGCTGTGTATTATCTTTTATAAAGAATTTATTTTATATATATGTCACAAAAGTGTGATAAAAATAAAGTATTTCAAAAATCGGTAAATTAATTTTTTTTTTCATGTAATCCCAAAAAATTCATAACACTTTACACGCCACTGCTCACACATATTGTTACAGATCTGGCAACCCCATAATTCGATCTCTCTCGAATAGACAAGAATTATGTAGAACAGTATACTCCAATATGTAGAAAGCTACAATTAAAGATCTAGAGCTTTCCAGTAAAACACATACACACCAAAGGAAGCTTCGAGAACTGATCACACATAGTTCACACATACACACTGAAGGAAGCTTCGAGAACTGTCATAAAAAGTATAAAAACGCGAAAGCTTTCAGCGAGGAGTTTAGTTATTCAGCTACTTTTATGGAAGACGCGAACCAGGAAAGCAATAGAACAGTACGCGGCGGTAGTGCCATATAGTGCGAATTAAGTTGAAAATCGAATTAAGTGCGAATAAATAAATTATCACTTATTTTTAAACTAATTGTGTTTTTACTTGAAATCCCGACGAACCCTAGCTCGCAAAAATTGGTGTCAGAAGTAGTATTTCAAGGATAAATTAGGGTTGAAAATCGCGAGTGAAAAAGTGAAACTAAAATTCTCGAACGGACAGTGAACATTTTGTGAAATCGAATATTCTCGAGTGCTCTAGTGAGCAGTGACTTTAATTAGTGAAGTAAACTTAAGTGAATTCAAATCGCAGAAAAACTTGAAATAATCGGTAGTGAAAATGCCCGTTATCTGAAGGATTAAAATTAACGGAGCTGAAGGAAGAGCTCGGTAGACCAACAATCAGCGGACATTAATCAGAAATTAGACCAGACCTCAAAAGACCTCAACCAAAAATTGGAGCAGAAAAATAATAAAATAGACACTTCGAAACTTCGAATCTTCGAAGAACAAATTACGGAAAAGACATCCGGGATTGTAGAAGAAGTCGAACGCCTAAAAAGGGACTTCGATAACGTGAAAGCGACTGGAGTTATCAAGACAGAACACGTTACGCACAAGGGTCTCAAAGCTCCAATCTTCGATGGACAAACACCGTGGGCTATTTATAAGACCCAATTTGAGGCTGCCGTAAGAAACAATCATTGAAATGATCTAGAACGAGGAACGGCTCTTATATTGGCGCTAAGAGGTCCACCAGCAGAGGTTCTTCAAACGATTCTGCAGGAGCAATAACAAGATTTTTGTGACCATATGCGAGAGATCTACAAAACACAACTGTACAACCGAACCCAAAAGAATGGTGAAACACTTCAAGAGCTGGCTCGCGATATTGAACGACTCACACTATTATCGCTTCCCAATGCGCAAACAGAGCAACGCAACGATACAGCTGTTTTCGCATTTAACAATGCTGTACAGGACAGAGAGCTGCAACAGGCGTTAAAATTGGCAGGTAAGAAAACGATTGGCGAAGCCTTAGTATATGGGCTGACGTTCGAAGCTGCCAAGCAAAGCTCGCGGAGTAACTATCGAGTCGGAGAAATAGTAGAAGAGTGTGTGTGTCAGAAAACAGAGTACAACAAGCGGAGCGAAGGATCTGGTGCCCCCCGATGCTGGAATTGTGGACAGGCAGGACACTTAAGACGCGACTGCCGTAAACCCAGAAAAGCGACCAACTATTATTCCGGCTGCGCTGCTAAACAAAGGGGAGGAAGGGGCAAACCGTCACGAGAGCACGCTTCGCCGAATGACAGTCCGGGAAACGAGTAAAGGCCAACTTCATGGGGCAGAAGTTGGCTGGTAGAATCGACGCCCCCGGAACCATCATCGCAGTTTCTCGACTACATCGTTGTGAAAACGATTTATGCATGAATGGTCGAGTCGGAAAATTAAACTGCATCATAACAGTTGACACAGGCGCAACACGGTCAGTGCTAAGATCTGACCTCGTAGATCGTACTTGGCTTCACAATACCAAGAAGTATGCACTTCACACAGCCACAGGAGAAACTACAACGGTCCACGGAGAAATAGCTCGTGACATACAGCTTGGGGATTTGACCTTCTCGCATGTATTCGTGGTAGCTGACATTACTGATGAGTGTATCCTTGGAATGGATTTTCTGAAACCACACGGTATCCAGCTGGACTTAGGACAACGAATAATGAAGTGGCGGAATATTGAAAATCCGATGGAAATAACATCCATCTGCGAGTTATATTGTGCGAAGATTCGGATATACCAAAGTCATCTGAGAATGTTATTTGGGCTGAGCTCGATGGTGATCCCGGGAACCACCGATTCTACCTCATAGAACCAGAAACGACACCTGCATTACGAAGTCTAATGCTAGGAAAAACGCTCGTAAAAAGAAATGAGAAGATGATGGTACCAATAAGAGTCCTCAATGTTTCGGACAGCATTACCAGCGTAAAGAAAGGAGATATAATTGGCAGCTGTGAACCAATATCGGCGGATATCGCCAATGATGCTGGTAAAGAAGAAGGACGGCAGTACCCGTTTTTGTGTGGACTACTGACAACTGAATGATGTTACGAAAAAGGATAGCTATACACTGCCTAGAATCGACGATATCATAGACGCCCATCAGTATGCTAAATGGTTCTCAACGTTGGATCTGAAAAGTGGTTACTTGCAAGTGGAGATAGATGAAAAAGATAGAGAGAAAACAGCATTCTCTGACGGCAGTGGACTGTGGCAGTTCATCGTAATGCCAGTTGGCCTGTGCAATGCTCCAGCTTCGTTTTAAAGACTAATGGAATTCGTTTTGCGTGGACTGAGTTGGAAAACTTGTCTCGTTTACCTGGATGATGTGATCGTTATCGGCAAAACATTCAAGGAACATCTAAAAAATCTACAGCAAGTCTTCCAGCGACTGCGAGCGGCAAAATTAAAGCTGAGTCCGAAAAAGTGCACTTTGTTTATTGAAAAAGTCAAGTACTTGGGACACATCGTTTAGCTGATGGTGTAAAGACGGATCCGGAAAAGATACTGGCGGTGAAAAATTGGCCTACTCCGAGTGATAAACACCAGTTGCGCAGCTTCCTAGGCTTAGCGACATATTACCGTCGATTCGTAAAAGACTTTGCCAACACGGCGAAATGTCTGCATCAGTCAACAGAAAAAGGAAAGTCATTTACATGGAGTCAACAGTGCCAGGAAGCATTTGAGAAAATAAAAGACCAACTCTGCGACTTCCCAGTTCTGGCGTATCCAAAACCAGGTCATGGTTTCATCAGAGACACTGACGCCAGCCATGTCGGTATCGGAGCAGTACTATCACAAGAGATCGACGGGGAGGAGAGAGTACTATCACACTACAGACGAGTACTCTCAAAATCAGAAAGGAACTACTGAGTAACTCGCCGAGAGCTATTAGCCATTGTAGAAGCAACAAAACATTTTCACAAATATCTCTATGGTCAAAAGTTTCTTCTTCGAACGGATCACGCATTGCTTAAATGGCTACTTCAGTTTAAGAACTCCGAAGGCCAAGTAGCCAGATGGATAGAAAGACTCGAATCCTACAATTTTGAAATTGTTCACCGAAGAGGAAGAATCCACGGTAATGCCGACGCGCTTTCACGTCGTCCTTGTCCACCGAACTGCAAGCATTGTCATCGTGTAGAAGAAAAAGAAGCCGGAGAAACCATTCAGAGGATAACGACCGAACCAAAGGATGAATGGAATCAACAAGAACTCGAAGATGCCCAACGTAAAGATCCAGATATTTTACCGATCATGGCATGGAAGGACGAAATGAAATGAAAAATCTAATTTATTTTTGTTTCCGTATTAGCCAATTTTACTTTTAATGTCCTAGCAAAATTTAATAGTTAAATCTTTATGTACATTGTCGTAGGTATTTTATTTTTGCTTTTTCTCTGCTTTGTGTTTTCTCCTCTATCCCATTTTTTTGTTTACTTTTTCTTGGCTGCACGATTTTGCAATTATCTTTTGTTTTTTTTTCGGTCCCAGAGTCTTGTTGATCATGGGTAGTTTCACTATCGATCAAATTAATGTTCGTGGGCTGAACTCTGCCTATCTCTCGCTGTATATCCATACCCAAACCGAAAGACCGGATATACTAGCACTTGGCGAATGCAAGGTGTTACCGGGAAGTGAACAGTTTTATTCTGTTCCCGGTTATCACCTTATTCCCGCATTTTTTCGCCAACGGGGTGTCGCACTCTACATCCGCGATGATGTGTCTTTCCAATTAGTTCCCTATTTAGGGACCTACTCCAATCCAGAATTTAATTATATCTGGATAAAATTGCTGATCCAAAGACATGTCATGTACTTCTGTTATGTGTATAGAAGCCCAGCAATGACTGCAGCGAACACTTTATTTGAACTGGATGGGTTAACTGAATCTATCCAGTCAATAAACACTGCAAACCCTGACGCTGAAATCGTTATCGCGGGCGATTTTAATGTTCATAACATTGCCTGGCTTAAACATTCCTCTACTACGGACCAGGAGGGGCGTGATACTGAGCTTTTTGCTTCTTTAAACGGTCTAACACAGCTGGTAGATGAACCTACTCGTCTACCAGATGTTGCAGGACATTTTTCCAACCTTCTTGACCTTTTTCTCACCAGACACCCAGAGAAATATTCTGTCTCTGTTCTATCACCATCGCCAATTGGAAATACGGACCATTTTTTGATTCGTGCACAATTTCCAGTTGCAGCACTTACACCGCTGACAATAAAGGCACCCCGAAGAAATATTTGGCATTTCAAAAGAGCAAATTGGGGGGCGCTAAATGACTTCTTCAATGCCTTTAATTGGAAATTGTGCTTTGATTCCAATGACAGCGATGAAGCTTGTAGACTTGTCACTGAGATTATCCTGAAAGGTATGAAGCTCTACATACCTTCCAGTCATAAAAGAGTTAGACCGTGGAAGGACTCTTGGTTCAACAAAGAATGTCTCGATGCAATTCAGGCCAAGAAACAAGCATTTCAAACTTTTAAAGGCAACAAAACACATGCCAACAGAGAACTCTTCAATGCGTCAAGAAATGCCTGCAAATCCATCCTCAATCGTGTTAAATTTGAGCATGACCAAAAACTTCGACGGAAGATCCTTCAGTGCCCTAAAGGCTCGAGATCTTACTGGTCATTCGTCAAAACGGTCAATAACAATTTCATTTCTTCTTCTATACCACCTCTTGTTGATGGCGACCGTACCGTTATTGATCCTGTCGAAAAAGCTAACTTACTAGCAGCAAGTTTCGCTAGAAACTCACGCCTTCCACCTTCAAACCAATCGCCCCCCTCTATAAGTGATTCGGGTTTCTCACTACGTAAATTGCATTTTCGCACGAGACTTATTTCTAGGATCCTTCAAGAGCTCAATATTCACAAATCCGCTGGTCCGGATGGTATTCCCCCATTACCCTTAAAATGTGTTCCTCTTCTTTAGCTAAACCTCTTCGCAATCTTTTTTATCTTTCCTACTCTTCTGGGTGCTTTCCACGTTTGTGGAAAGTTGCGAATGTTCAGCCAATCCCAAAGAAAGGAAACAAAGCGAACCCCGCAAACTACCGCCCAATAGCCATTACTTCAGTGCTCTCGAAAGTAATGGAAACTGCTGTCAATCGCAAAATTGTTGAATATCTCGAGGATAATCATCTAATCCATGATCGTCAGTATGGGTTCCGTTCTGGAAGGTCGACGGGAGATCTTTTGGTCTACTTGACAGAACGTTGGAACTCGTGCTTACATAAACACGGCGAAGGTCAAGTTCTTGCACTTGACATTGCAAAAGCTTTTGACAGAGTTTGGCATGAATGTCTCATAGTTAAGCTTAGGGCTATAGGTCTTAATGCTACCCTTGTTCAATGGATTGAGAGTTTTCTTTCTGAACGCACTATACGAGTAGTACTAGATGGCGTTACTTCGTCCTCTTTCCCAATAGATTCCGGCGTCCCTCAAGGCTCTGTTTTATCTCCGACTCTATTCCTAGTTTTTATCAACGACCTTCTGTCGTCCACTCTCAATCCAATCCATAGTTTTGCGGATGACAGTACTTTAGATAACACCTATGAATTTAACTCTGCTGCGGAATCTCACAAGCATTCTATTGCTTCCAATCGCGTGGAGTTATTCCGTTCGCTGAACTCGGATCTCAACTTAATCCTGGAATGGGGCAGGAAAAATAGAGTAGAGTTCAACGCCTCCAAAACACAGGTCTGTTATCTATCCCTCAAACGTGATGCTCCAGTATCATCTCAAAATGTGACCTTTGGTGGCGCACTACTATGCACCTCGGATAACTTCACACTTCTTGGCGTTAAAATTAATGACCACCTGAATTGGGCGCAGCACATCTTTGATGTTGCCCTCGACGCCTCGAAACGTCTTGGTGTTCTCCGAAAGTGCAAAAAGTATTTCACGCCGAACGACCTAGCAACCATCTATAAGGCATACATTAGACCACGTTTAGAGTACAATTCGCATGTTTGGGCTGGGGCACCCAAATCACACCTCGCGTTGCTCGACCGTATTCAAAAACATGCGTTCCGACTGATAGGAGACGAAACCATCACGTCTTCTATCGATTCTCTCGAGCATCGCAGAAATGTCGGAGTACTCAGCATTTACTATCGCTACTTCTATGGTAAATGCAGTGCGGAATTAAGCGCACTCATTCCTCCAATCTATAATTTCCCCCGTGATACTCGTCAAGCTGAACGCGCCCACAAGTACACCGTTAAACTCATGCCTTCTCGTACAGTAAAATATAGGCAGACATTCATTTCCCGAACATCAAGACTGGAACGCATTGCCAGCCAAAGTGTTTCCCAATGATTACAACCTCCAGTGCTTCAAATTCAATATACACCGTCACTTTCGTCTTTCCCCACCCGAATTTAATTGACTCAACTTCAGTTTTTTGGTTTTTTTTCCTTTTTCTCCAACTCCTATACTGACACAGCTGTGCATTGCATTATAGGGTAGCCCCCTAAGCTGTGTTCGGTCCCTTAAAAAAAAAAAAAAAACGGCCTGAGTGGAAAGACAACTCCCAATTCAGCGAAACCTTAAAATGTTATTGGGCACAATGGAACTCCCTTCACCTAGACGGCGGATTATTGAAACGAAAATGGGAAAACGCTGACGGAAAATCGTATCATTCAAATCGTCCCGCATTCTAAAGTCGAGGAGGTTTTGAAGGAATATCATGGAGGTACCTCCGGTGGACATTTGGGTGTAAATAGAACCTTGGAAAAGATACGAGAAAGGTTCTATTGGATCCATCTCCGAGATGATGTCGAAAATTGTTGCCGTAAATGTACTACGTGTGCATCGAGTCAGGGCCCACAACGCAGATCAAAGGGAGAAATGCAACAATACAACGTGGGAGTCCCTTTCGAGAGAATTGCTGTGGATATTGCTGGACCATTTCCGGAATCAGAAAATGGTAATCGCTACATTCTAGTGGTCATTGATTATTTCAGCAAGTGGCCTGAAGCCTACCCAATTCCAAACCAAGAAGCAGTAACCGTCGCAGAACAAATTGTTACCAACTGGGTGAGCAGATTTGGAGCTCCACGTGAACTACACTCCGATCAAGGGCGCAATTATGAATCTCAAATATTCAAACACGTGTGCCAAATGCTGGGAATAAGCAAAACCAGGACAACTCCATTACATCCGATGGAATGGTGAAACGTTTCAATAGGACATTGAACTCAAACCTATCCAAACTCGTCAGCGAGAGGCAACAGGACTGGGATCAGTACATCCCTCTATTTTTAATGGCCTACAGAACATCGGTACATTCAACAACAGGAGAAACTCCGTCCCGAGTCATTTTCGGAAGAAATATTCGAGTCCCTGCGGAACTAATGTTTGGAGTGCCACCAGACCAACCAACCAATGCCAAAGATTACGTCTCGGATCTTCGATGTCGACTAAATACAATTTATAATCTAGTCAGGGATAAAATTGATTTGGCGACCGACCACATGAAGATGAGGTTTCGGATTCAGCTACATCATAAACCTCGTACTAAAATGAAAGTGGTACATCTCGACTGACTAACAAAGTACCATGGTGCTATTAAGGAAGTGAACGACTCTGTTCGGGACGAACAGGGACTAAGGAGAGGGTTATGTTACCGAACTGGCAACCCCGCAATTCGATCTCTCGCGAATAGACAAGACTTACGTAGAACAGTATACTCCAATATGTAGAAAGCTACAATCAAAGATCTAGAGCTTTCCAGTATAACACATACACACCGAAGGAAGCTTCGAGAACTGTTCACACATAGTTCACACATACACACTGAAGGAAGCTTCGAGAACTGTCATAAAAAGTATAAAAACGCGAAAGCTTTCAGCGAGGAGTGTAGCTATTCAGCTACTTTTATGGAAGACGCAAACCAGGAAAGCGATAGAATAGTACGCGGCGGTAGTGCCATATGGTATATATCGAATTAAGTGCGAATAAATAAATTATCACTTATTTTTAAACGAATTGTGTTTTTACTTGAAATCCCGGCGAACCCCTAGCTCGCAACAATATATAAATTTTAGTGTTTATGAATTCCATTTTTGCTTTATTTCTCTCAACGATTTTCAGTTCCTTATAGTAATTCATATTCTAAAAAAATGTGAACCTTTTTGGCCCTTTAAGATGCAAAATTATTGCAGTTTTGCACTCATTTTGTTCAATTCCGTCCGTCAGGTCAATTTGCAATAGAACGCATTTACATTTTTACATTTACTAAACTGTCAAAACAAAGCTGCGAATAAGTTGGATCGGATTTATTTGTCTTGTTATCTTCGTACTATTTACATTTACAACTATTTCAGCATTGGTGATGATGCACAAGTTGCTTTAAATTTCCTCAAAGCTCGTGAAAGTCGTTTCTATTTGCTAGAAGAAGAATCTGTTGCCGCTGTTGTCAGAAGATTATTTTTTGTATATTGTCGTACATTACAGGTCAATTGAGTTGCACCACCAAAAAATTCGGGACAAGAAATGTTTCTTTTTCAGGTCTAGTGCGCAAACCATTTTTCCAGCAGGGCAGAATTTTTTTAAAAATAGAACTACGAAACTGCTAGAAAAAATGTTAAGAGCAAAAACAATTCATATTTTTATTTTTTTTTTCAGAATAGAAATCACTATTGTATGCTTCTTCATTGGTTCTACTCCGCGCCTACATACACAAAATTGGAGTTTGGTTGACATATACAATCTATAGTTACTCTAAGAGGGGTGGAGCAATTTGGCCTGTTCACGAGCTTGACCTTACTTTTTCGTCAAAAACGACATGCACAAGATTTGAAGTATCTAGCTCAACGTGTTCTCAAGCTAGAGAAGACATGGATGGGCAGACAGACATACGGACGGACAGACGGACGGAAAGGACATCCAGTTTTAAGATTTTTGAGTGATTATATGAACTTCTGTATCATTCATTTTTTTCTCCCAGCCTTATTTCTTGGCGTTACAAACTTTGTGACAAACTTATAATACTCTCAGATTTCATCTAGAGTATAAAATTCACATGCCACTATCCTGGAGCGTATGAAAATTGAATCTTCTCTCCCAAGCAATGGCAGTGATACAATGCTATTAAAGAAGCACTTTGGAAAGTACTGTGAAGTCACTCTACCTGACAGACAGCAATGGATTAACATTGCAGAATAACGAGATTGCGATATTTACTGACGGTTCGAATATGAAATTTGGAGTTGGTTATGGCATCTATTCTGAAAACCTTAATCTGCAAATCCCAGGCATTTACTAAAATATGCCACGGTCATCCAATCGGAGGTAACGGCTGATGCGAAAGGGGCGGAACAGGTCTTGCGTGCAGGAGTAAAAAGAAAGCGAGTTAGTTTTAACTCGGACAACTAAGTTGCACTGAAGGCCCTATCCGCTAGGGCTGCAATTCAAGATGCTTGAACCATTATATCGATATGCTGGAAAAATTCATGGAAACCTGTACTTTGGGACTTTGTTGGGTTCTGGGTCATTGGGTTATACCTGAAAACCAAATGGGGGACATGCTGATCAAAATCGGATCTGCCGCTGCCACCATTGATAGTCATTAATAGTGATTTCTATTCGCCAAAAAAATGTGACCCGTTTTTGCCCTTTAAAATGCAAAATTATTGCAGTTTTGCACTCATTTTTCTCAGTTCCGTCGGTCAGGTCAATTTACAATAGAACACTTTAAGTGCAAGTTTTTTGCATTTTTTTTTATCATGTTGTCTGTATACCGAACAGCTGATTGCCTTTCGAGACTGTCAAAGCGTTTTAATTTGTCTTGTTATCTCTAAATGGTCCTGTGAAGATTTTAGGAAAATTAAGAAAAGTTACGTATGCACTCATATTGCATACTTCCTGTAAAGTTTTAAGTCCTTTTAAGTAAGATCTATCCGTTAGGATCTGTTACCGATGTTGTCAGATGATTTATTTTTTTCATGTTGTTGTACATTATAGGTGAATTGAGTTGCACCGCCGAAAAATTCGGGGCAAGAAATGTGCATTTTCAGGTCAAGTTTTACCTAGTGCGCAAACCATTTTTCTAGCAGGGCAGAATTTTTTTTTCCAATAGAACATAGGAACTGCTAGAAAAAATGTTGAGGGCAAAAACGGGTCACATTTTTTTGCCGAATAAAAATCACTATAAGACAATCTACGCCAACAATTTGGCTAAATGATATGTACTGTGCATTAGTGTCTAACTCCTCCACAAAGTTAACCTATCCCTGGTTTGGTTTCCGCTATCACTGCGGCCTCTGGGACGTCTATTGTGAAATCTTCCGGAATATATTTTAGACTTACTTGTTAGGATATTCACTAGTCTAGTCTAGTTTATGTTTGATTCCAGACATTTGATAGTTTTCTTAACCCAATATTTTGACATAAAAAGCTTAGCATGCTTAGTACTTGGTGTGGAAGTATGTCGTATGATGTAAGCTACACGTCTTATTCATTTCCCTCAAAACGACTGTGCCTCTACATATGATCCAAATGGGTGTCACTCTATTTATTAGCTTTAGCTTAACATCTTTTCTTCAAAACTATGGAAAATTTGAGATAATCTTATCAGAGACACAGCATAGTAATCCAACCAGCTTCACATCAATCAATTTGCATATCAATCAAGAACACAACCTACGTATTACAAAACCTGTTTAATTGGTTTTACCTATATTACGGCATCTGATAGTTTACGATCATCTTTTAGAACTTCCAAGCTCTGGATTGGAAGTTTAGAAGTATACAGATGACCTGCCTATCCTAACTATCAATCTAACTCACCTATATCTGGAAATACAGTAGAACGTCCGTAATACAACATATTGACTACACACCATTAAAGACGGAACAGGACGCAAAATTGCTTGCCCTTCTCTGACTTTAGGAATAGAAAATTAAGTAGATCTTGGGATAGCTCTCTTTAATTGTTTCACAAAATCTTTTAAGGTGATTCTATCAGATCGTTAAGGCTGGGTATCTAACAGACCCAATCTAAGAAAGCCATCAATCATATAACACAGAGATGGTTTAAAGGAATTGATGCTGGAGTATTTGGAGTACATCCCAGGACTAGTATCTATGTCAGTCGGCATGACTTCTCGGCTGTTTTCCAAACTGAAACACAGCTCACAGAAGTACTCGTATGTATCCGGGAAAATATAAACAGAGGATACAAGAATCAAGGTAGCTAGGATTGCTGACAGTAAGGCGGCAAAATGCATTCATTTCGTTCTACGATTCATGAACCCAACTGAATCCTTGATCATTTCATTACGTGATATCCTGAGCGTTATCAAGACGGGACTCGATGAGAAACTTTAAAACCATATGAGGAGTTGTTGATAGATGTCTAAGCTTACCATGTGACGTGTCTGATCCACCATTATTGATCATCATTTACTGTTGGCGTCATCTATTGGGAAACGGCGGTTTTCAATTTGCAATCCCGATAAATAATATTTAACACTTAAAAAACTGTTTATTTCTCGCGGTTTTCCGTTTCATTTTTTTTCACTTTCTCAAGTACATCAAGTTACACTTATTTTGAAAAATATTATTTTTAGAAGCGCTCCATTTCTTATACATTATTAAAGAATAATTTATTCTGCACGGGTAATAGGTTTGATACCACCATCAGGGTATCAGACACGCAAATACATAAATGCTAAAAATATGCAAGAGAATGCAATTTTCTATGTCCTTATTACATCTCGTTTATACCTATAGGATGCCTCCACTATACGATTCCGTTATTTTGATTCCCATCCTTTTCATTTCTCTTCAAGTCCTTTTTCTTAAAAACGAATACACGAGAAGCAGGAGATGAGAGAGAACAATAAAAAAAAATCGTTTATGACAACATTCAGTCCATCATCACGATTCAGGAACCAGGATACCAGACTTGCTAATAGCTTTTTGCATCTGGTTTATGCTCTATGACCTACTCTAAAAATTTGTATGAATACACATGAACGATAAGGAGGGGCATATTTATCAAACAATAAAAACAGCTGGCAGCCATATATTTGTCCTCATTCATCTTTATAAAAGGACACTTCATTTTTATGGGCTATATGCGTTCTAATTGTTGGAAATTATACCAGCGACATTAGATTTTTGATACGATTTGAGTGTAACCTAAATGTTTCTAAACGGCATTATTTAACAGAATATTATAAATAAATAAATATTATTTCATAACATACATCTTACAAAGAGTGTTATTATATTATGTCCTTTCTTTCTTATGTTCGAGATGCTTTCATTTATTTATCCATTACCATTGCTTACAAGAGTTGGTAGCTAGAGATACTCAATACACACTAATACTACTCTCGTAATAGAGTTTCGACAATGCATGTACAGCGATTGCGCGGAAAATTTTGTCCGAAATTTGAATTTCCTCAATTCTTTTTGCTTTATAAAGTAAACTCAATAATAATTGTTATTTACGAAAGTCATATTAATTTTCGATTGTAATTTGTGAATCTATAGAAAATCTTGCAATTTAAAGCAAGTTTGTACTCATCTCCATACATTTTAAAACAGTTGAGCAAACTATATACAAGTTTGACTGGTTTTCACATTCTTATGTTGCCTTCTTGTACTTCTAAACTCACGCGGAACTATTGATGTTATTGCATCGACCAAACTCTTTTAGAGGTTGTTGTGTATGTGCATGGAATATCTCTAGCGCAATCTTTGGTTATCGGTTTTATCTTTGGATTCAGTTCCCAAGCACTCAGAGTTTCAAATAAAATAAACCCTATTAGCGTGTTGCTTTTAGAAAACATAATTCTCCAAGCCTTTTGGTAGCTCCTATTAAAATATCATTTTCAATCTACAGACGGTCTTGTACACCCGTAATCCGATTACCAACTTCTTCCTTTTGCATAAAACGCTATTAAGTTAAAGTTCATAAGCTTAAGCTTAGTAACAAAGGGAACATCTCTCCAATGGATAGCTTATAAATAGTATCCAATAGCACTGCTATCTTACCACCAACATAATTTCCACTTCTTATGCTTCTAAATAGTTTCTTAAGCGATATCGAAAGAAACTAATACCTAATATCTTTCGAACAATTAACAGAAAGCTTAGTATTTGTCGTCCCTTCGCTACATGTCTGGATAATAGAAAATCCTTCATACACTCTGTTCGTTATTTCCCTCATGTTCGATGTTTTCATTGTTGTATTCGATACATCGTATCCTTGCATTGCTTAAGACTTCAAGATATTCTTTGCGCTCTTTCATTATGTTCTCTATATTCCTTAGTCCATTTACTACAGTCACATTCCCTTTCGTGCCCCTGACACAATTCATGTAGAATTTTTCTCCCTCTCTAATGCGGAAAAAAAGGATATGAAAGTGGATAAATTGGCAGAATTTTTTTTCCTTTCGGGAGGATCAAATTAATCTTTATTTAACTTTATTATTCTAATAATAAAATAGTGCAATCGAGGTAGGAATAAAAACATAACAGGACTAGGAACGTGCGATATTTTAGATGAAAGAGAAATTTTTCGATATCAAGAAATTTTATAGAGGGGCTGACGACATCGAACTAATTTTTCCTCATCACGCTAAAAATTATATCAAAATATTTTATACAAAATTTAGGATTCAACAATTTAATAGGTACTGAAAAACTTAGTGTATTGGATTTAGTAAAAATGCGAGTTATTAAATACTTTTTCAGAAATAGACATAAACATCATGTTTTAAATTGCAAATCAGTGGCATTCATACTTTTCAGGGAAATCGACTTTTTGTAAAGTTGTGAAATTGTGTCAGATTGAATGGGACGGGGTGGAAGGGATGAAGCTAATCGTCTAATTTTTTTTGGTCTTACTAATAATTCAACATAAATATTTAGTGCACAATTTCAGATTGGTGAATTTTACACGCACTGAGTAAATTGGTTTAGAGTTTAAAAAATGACGTGTACAAAATTTGAACTGTCTAGCTCAATGCGTTCTCAATCTAGAGAGCGCATAAACGGACAGACGAACATCCGGTTTTGAGTTTCTTAAGTGATTTTGTGAAAATTTTTTTTCGAGATCTTCAGGTTCCTTAACATTTATTTGTTATTGCGAATGGGTTGTTAGTCATTCACACAACCCACTATTTACAAATTTTCATTTTCGAAAATTGAGGTAGCCCAGATATACTCACGCAAGCAATGTGCTAGCTAGGGTGTAACCTAGTGGGTAGCGAGTTGGTCTTTAATGGGAAGGTCGTAAGTTCAAATCCCAGTCGACGCATAATTCCAGCACACTGCTTGCTTGTGTATACCTTGGTCACCTCAATCTACGAAAATGAAAAATTCGTTGATAGAGGGTTGTGCGAAGGTCTAACAACCCTTCCACAATAAATAATGAATAAAGCGCCATTGTAGAAGTAGAAGCAATGTGCTGGAATTATACGTCTTCGCATTGTAAACAAACACGCTGGGCTTCACCTAAGTTACAGATCAACAAATGGATAACATGAAATACCACTTAATACGAAAACAATTTAAATACCAACTCGCTGACTTGACTGAAATTGTTTTGTGTAACCAAGTAATAAACGTCTTATATACAAAAATGCTTTTTTTGTGTACACAACACACAGTTTAATATGAAATTCGGTTATCACGAAAGTTTTGCAGTGGTTCGTACGATTTCGTGAATACTGATTTGCACTGTATTTTTCAGTAAGACTATTTCCTAATTAAATTTTTATTAAAAATAAAACAGGACTACGATTGCGCGGAAAGGGGTAGAAGGAGTGAAGCTAATCAGTTAATTTTACTGGATCATAATAATAATGCTAATTAATTATCCTATACAAAATTTGAGCTCGATAAATGTTATACGTACTGAGAAATTGCTTTATAGTGTCTCAAGAAAAAGTGCAGTTTGTATGGGAGGTGGTGGAAGAAGTAGACGGATTCGAATAATTTTCGTACCGTAGATGACATCTATGATAAAAAAATTATATTCTAAACTAGAGATCGCCCGCGACTTTGTCCGCGTAAGAATCGCAATAATAACATTTTTTGAGAATGTAGTTAGTAGTACATTATATCGGATAAATAATCTGCTTAGTTTGATGGCTCTTTGAACACGATGTTTTGTATTTTGTTGGAATCAGAACCATAAATTATTAAGAATGACACCATGATACTCACATTTGTATGGGACAGGCTCATGATCAAATCAAACCCGTGATTCGAGATCATATGTATACGTGTTGAAGAGCGTTAAGGACATGTGAATAGTTGTAGCTTGTGTTAATTAAACAAAAGCCCAAATAAAATGACATTAAGCTTAAATACATAACAGGACTTCGATTGTGCGTAAAGCCCAATTATTTGATACTACCTACTGATAGAAGGGATGACAGTACTAAATTAATTTATTTCCCATCATGCTAGAGTAGCTATAAAAATATTTTGCAAAAAGGTTAAGCTTGAAAAATTGAATAGGTAACTTGAGAAACCTAGTGCATTGGATTTAGTGAAATTGTGCAATTTGTATAGGAGGTGGTAGAACGAGTGGGGGGTTTCTGGTAGTTTTTCTAGAAACAACTATAATCACCATGCAATTGATATCTTACAAATTTCAGATCAGTTAGATTCACACTTTTCAAGAAAATCGAGATTTCGCAAATTCGTGGAATTGTGTCACATTGTAAGGGAGGGGGTAGAAGGAGTGGAGTTAATCGGTTAATTTTTTCCCGACATTAGTAATAACGCTAATTAGGGATTTAATAAAAATTTTAGCTCGATCAAAGTTATACGCACTGAGAAAATTTATTTAGAGTATTTCATGAAAAAGTGCAGTTTGTATGGGAGGTGGTGGAAGGAGTGAGGGGTTTTTGCTAATTTTTCTAGGAACTACTATAATCATCATGCAATTGATATGTTTTAAATTTTAAATCAGGTAGATTCACACTTTTCAAGAAAATAGAATTTTTGTAAAGTCGTGGAAGTGTGCCACATTGTATGGGAGGGGGTAGAAAGAGTGGAGCTAATCGGTTAATTTTTGCGCGATAATAATAATAATGCTAATTAAAGATTTAGTACAAAATTTTAGCTCGATAGAAGTTATACGTACAGAGAAAATTGGTTTAGAATATTTCATGAAAAAGTGAAGTTTGTATAGGAGGTGGTGGAAGGAGTGGAGAGTTTTTAGTTATTCTTTGAGGAGCAACTACAATTATCATTCAATTAATATATTTTAAATTTCAGAACAGTAACATTCATTTTTTTCAAGAAAATCGAATTTTCGCAAAGTCGTGAATTTGTGTCAGATTGTATGGGAGAGGGTAGAAATAGTAAAGCTAATTAGTTATTTTTTTTTCTAATATTAATAACAATGCTAATTAAAGATTTAATACAAAATCTTAGCTTGATAAAAGTTATACGTATTGAGAAAATTGGAGTATAGTATTTCATGAAAAAGTTTAGTTTGTATGGGAGGTGGTGGAAGGAGTAAGGGCATTAAATCATCAAATTATTTATATACTTGAAGATCGCATTTATAATGGAAATAATATATTTTAAATTTCAAATTAATAGCTTTTATAGTTTCCATGAAAATTTGATTATTATAAATTTTTGAAAATGAGCCACTTTGAATGGGAGGGGGTAGAAGGAGTGAGGGAAGTAAAATAAAACCTAAAACAGATTACTCCTCGAGGTAGACCTAATAATCTGTGAAAGTTTCATTACAATCGGCTTAGCCGTTTTTGCGTGAAAACCGGAAAGACAGACAGGCAGAGAAAATTTTTAAAAACGTTTGTTTCTGCTTAGTTATTGCTAAAATAAAGCAAAAAACCATTTATAAGCAAATAACAGACAGACACTTCAATTATATTTATATAGATTTCAAATTATTAGCTCTTTTGGTTTCCTAGAAAATTTGATTATTGTAAATTTTTGAAAATGGTTCATTTCGTATGGGAGGGGGTAGAAGGGGTGGAGCGATTTAGCCCGTTCACGAACTTGACATTACTTTTCAGTCTAAAATGACGTATACAAAATTAGAACTTGCTAGCTCAACGCGTTCTGAAGCTAGAGAGCGTACGGACAGACGGACGGAAATCCGGTCTTGCGATTTTTGAGCGACAACATATTCTGTACCCTTGGCGACTCTATGCGAGCATTTTTTTAGCTTTAAAACTCTATAGCAAACTTATGCTCGGTATTTCAACTCAAGACCTTCGCATTGTAGATCATCATCCTACCCACTAGCCACACTACCTAGGAAAAAAATATATACTGTAATAAAAAGACGATTTTTCATCCCATCGCGCACCGCAAAAATTATGGACTTGAAGAACCTACATATGTATGTCTCCTACTTTAATGTAATATGCCACAAAACTGATTTTAGTGACAACCGAGCGCTGTTCACAGTCAATTTAATTAGAATTCTATAATTTTTTAATGTAATTATTTTTGTCTTTTAATTTATTATGTGCAGTACTATAATGTTTTTAGTCTGTTGAGATGACCTCTATAGATGAATCTATATAATAATGAAAACTGTGCATATATTTGAAATCACGTGACTCACATTAAGTAAAAAGATAACTAAGTTTGGTCGAGATAAATTGTCGGTAATGGTGGTTTAGTGGAAAAACTGCCTGCCACGCGGACGGCACTGGGTTCGATTCCCGGCCGATATTCATTTTTACGAATATTGTTTTACTATTTGACTAAAGTACAAATATATAGGTTTTAAATAATTTTAATTCCATGTATGTATGCGTTCAAAATAAAAAATTTTTAGTTCGAAACTAGCAACTTGATGTCTAAAACTGAATCCATTTGAATCTAATAAAAAAAAGTTCAAAAATTTTGGCGAGACAAGTTCATCAGCATCGGTGGTTGTGAGTTGGAATGCTCGCCTGCCACGCGGGTTTGTTTTTCGGCACAGAAACTCTTTTTTTAAATATTTTTGTAGCGCATTATAAATTAGAATTTTCCCAAAATGTTAAGGTATTTTCACATGGTCAACTCTATGTCACTATGGCATGCGTCCAAACACAAGAACATTTAAAGTTATTTATAAGCAAGAAGATCTGAAGCTATTTCAAATTACGAAGAATGTTATATGTATATAATAAGACCCTCATAAAAACACATCAACTATTTTCATTACATTACACAGATTTTATATTCTGGACTGACGGTTCGCAAATGAGTAAAAATTAATTTTATATAATATGTTATATTAAATAAACAAATGTTATTATTTTTAATTATTTATTTTTTGACTTATTCTGCAATACCAATAAAGTCGGCCTTATAGAATGTCCTTCCTTTTCGTAAAAAATATGCGAGCGAAGCACGGGTGCTTGTAAATAATAAATGAATAAATAAATATTTTCAGCAATACATATATATACTCTAGATGAAATCTGAGAAAATTATAAGTTTGCGACAAAGTTTGTAAAGCTAATAAATATGAAGAGGAGAAACAAATGAATGATACAGAAGTTCATATTATCACTCCAAAATCTCAAAACCAGATGTCCGTCAGTCCGTCCGTGTCCTCTCTAGCTGGAGAATGGGTTCAGTTAGAAATGTTAAATTTTGTACACGTCAATAGATATTTATTTAGAATTATTAGTAAGACCGAAAAAAACTAGACGAATAGCTGCACTCCTTCTTCCCTCTCCCATACAATACGACACAATTTCACAACTTTAGAAGAAGTCGATTTTCTTGAAAAGTTGCTACTGATGCTACTGATCTGCAATTTAAAACATGTCAACTGAATAATGTTGATAGTTATTTTGAAAAAGTCATTAAGAACTCCCCACTCCTTCTACCGCCTCCCATACAACCCGCACAATTTCACTAAATCAAATACAAGAATTTTTTTCAGAACCTGTTAAATTTTTAGAGCTTAAATTTTGTATAAAATATTTTTACAGCTGCTCTAGCATGATGTGAAAAAAATTTTTTCAATGTTGTCACCCCACCACTCTCCATATAAAATTTCTTAAAATCATAAAAATTTCTCTTTTATCTAGAGTATCGAATGATTGGGACTTACGCCCAATCGTAGTCTTGTTATGTTTTACAAGATATTTTTGGCCTGTACATAAAAAATAGTAAGCCAGTAAAAGAATTAATATAGATGATATCTTCGCTAAACCTGATGCATTTAGAAAAAAAGTAGAGCGTTAAAATTAGTTAAACAATTTTTTGTAACTAAAACTTTAAACATAAACCAATACTTTTTTTGCAAAATGACGTGCGTTATAGGCAATTTCTGCCTTTATGTGCAATGCACAAGCACAGTCATGGAGGGTGGCATCAATTGGAATGGAAGGTAGGGAAAGAGGAGTGACGAAGATCGTAACGAGTGGCGGATCTAATATATTTTTCAGTTAAACTGGTTGCTACTGAAACATATTTACAGATGTTTTGGGGGACTGAATGATAGAAAGCGAACAGAGACCATCTACTGAGTGTATAGAACGTTTCACTTTTACATCGGTTGTTCATTTTATTTCAATTATTTTTCATAGCCAGTAGCAACTGAAAAATTCGCAATGAAATAAATCCTACTAGTGGGGAATCGAAACCGTGACCTATTGGCTGTTAAGCAAGCTCGCTGCCACTACGCCACGAACGCCGCAGGCACAATACCGATTATTTTTCTTTGTCACACAAATAAAGAATTTGCATGAATAGGTTAATATACGAGTACCTAACTTCACTTAATTGAAATAAACAGCTTACTGCCCATATTAACAAATCATCGTCATTCTCAAAAACTCAACAAGGGCCATCGCTTTGCGTGATGAAACACAAACAGGCTGACAACAATCGTCCAAAAACGGCTTAACCCGCCGGCACATAATTACAAACTAATTAAGCGATCATAGCGTTACGGTCGACTGTATCAGAACGGATGTAAGCTTCTATCATATCGGATGGATACTAGGGGGACAGACAGCCCACACACCGAGAGTGGTCACTTCCTTCCATTCAGCTGTCCGAAAACGTTGTTTTAACACCTGTAAGACAGTTCATTCCGGACCAGTCATTTGATTAGGGGTATTAATCGAAATGCTTTATAGCCTATCACTACTATGCATATTAGTGTAGCAATATGTTAACTCGTACGAGTTCCACACCTGCTCGACGTGCGGCATGCTCCGATCGGGGTTACTTGCAGGAAAATGAACAGTTCAATCGCAGCCCGAAAGGAAATCAAGGTGAACCAGTTTCCGTCCATATTTTCCACTTCCGTCCTTCCGAAAATAATAATTATTTCGGGTAGGTTAGTCGTAAGTCCACCTGCAAATATTTTCATTCAACAAAAATGACCTCATTTCGATTTCACGTCTGCATTGTTTGGGAAGCAATCTCTATAGAGCTCCGCCGGAAAAGCAGTAAAACATCAAAGCAGTCATTTCTAGCGAGGCTCTTTGACCTACTCTGCCTTTTCACTTTGCATCGTCCTTAATTTGCACGAAGCGATTTGCAGAATTCTAAGGAGGCTTTGACGTCAGCATGCAAGACGAAGAGCTGTTGCCAAGCATTTTTGCGGTAATGAAAGGAGCTGCTCGAAACAACGTACACGCTAAAACATGCTGCAGAAAATGTTGTTTATGTGCGCAATTCATTTGGGAGTTAGATTATGTGAGTTGAAAAGGATCAAGGGATACGTTAATTATAAAAAGGGAACTGAGTGTGTTGTGAAATTTTGTCTTTTTCCCTTGAATAAAAGGACGAAACTTATTAATTTAAGAAAAGTGATGAAGTTAACCTATTATCGGTTGGAATCAGTTCGAAATTTTATATGCGATCTTAGTGATGAGCAATCTGAAATTTCGAACTGTCCAACCTTTTTGACAGCTAGTTTTCGTAGCTATAGAGGACATTCTCGTTAAAATTCTGCTATAGAGCAATCATATTAGTACTAATTTGTTAAACTTGGTATAATCGACAAAAATACGACACTCTGATAGATAACAGATTTTAAGATCCCAATTTCCTGGTTACAAACTTATTTTTTTGTGATTCAGGAATAAGTGTTAATTTACATTTCGTATCATGTGTCGATGGCTTACTTATATGGCTACTTGCGAGGTTCGTTTGGCAAGATTTAGAGCTGCGATTCAAGCGGACCGTCTTTTTCTTTGATATGTTGTTTTACTTGAAGCCTATACCAAAAACTGATAAATATTTCGCATGTTGAAACATAGCGGAACTATGATTTGTTTGGGCTATAGATGAAATGAAAACAATTTTAATTTACAACTACTACAAAATCGATATCTTAATTTCTCCAAAATACCCATAAATGCACACAAATATATGTCTACCTTTACCCGTGCGTATACGTTAACTGGACAATAACTCTTAAGCCGTTGAAAATTGAAAGTTCATTTTTGGATGGGTAAATAACTCATCTTGTCAGATGAAGATATTCCGGAAGCAGAACAACTTCCAAACATCCAACCGCAACAATCCTCTATTAGGGACGATCCCCCAGATAAGGAAGAGATAGTTTCCGCCATTCGGTCAATGGCGGGAAGGAAAGCTCCAGATATAGACGGACTACCAACCGAACTCCTCAAAGCGGACCCGGATATAACAGCCGATATACTCCTCCCGCTCTTCACTAAGGTGTAGAATGAAGGAAGATATCCGACTGAATGGAAGGAGGGCGTCATTGTGAAAATTCCGAAGAAGGGCGACCTTCGGGATTGTGGCAATTGGAGTGGTATATGTCTACTTACTGCCGTATCAACAATTATGGCTAAGGTAATTCTCAATAGGATTAGTGATGTCGTCGAGAGCACTCTCGAAGTTTATCAGGCTGGATTCCGTAAAGGGTCGTCTTGTACCGACCACACAAATACCCTACGGATAATATTAGAGCAGTCAGCCGAAATGGGTTCGCCACTACATCTCAAGTTTGTGGACTTAGAGAAGGCTTTCGACAGCGTTAAGCGAGATTACATATGGAATGCTTTGCGTAGGAGAGGTATTCCAGATAAGGTCATAGCTATGATTAAAGAATCCTACGAAGATGCAAGGTGTCGCGTCTTGCATAGAGGAGAGCTGTCCGAGAGCTTTCCTGTGCGAACGGGTGTCAGACAAGGCTGCATATTATCACCAGCCCTGTTTCTGGTGGTAATAAATGACATCTTGAAAGCTGCACTGGAAGGTGGAGAAGGTAAAGGTCTTCAATGGAGACTATTTAACATCTTAAGTCACCTTGATTATGCTGATGACGTGTGTTTGCTTGCACATACCCGTTCTAAATGCAAAGAGGCGGGACTGAAAATAAATGTGCGTTAAACCAAGTACATGCACATGGGTTCGAACGCACACCGATTGTTCTTAATGGACAGGATGTGGAAGAGGTGCAAGATTTTTGCTATCTCGGAAGCATTGTCAGCATGGACGGCGGAGCCGAAAAGGATGTTGAGGCTCGGCTAAATAAAGCTCGTCAGGCATTCGGTATCCTTTCCTCTTTCTGAAGGTTAAGAGAGATCTCCCTTCGCACGAAGCTGCGAGTTTTTGACGCATGCGTAAAATCCGTGTTGTTATACGGTTGTACTACGTGGAAAGTGACCGTTCGACTTACCAAGAAACTACAGACTTTCGTAAACCAATGCCTCCGGCGTATTTTAGGAATATTCTGGCCAGAAGTGATCTCCAACGACGAACTTTGGAATACAACTCGCCAGACTAAAATAGGTATTGAGATTCAACGGCGAAAGGGGCAGTGGATCGGTCATACTTTGAGGAAACCAGAGCGAAACATCGCAAAACAGGCTCTGGATTATAACCCTCAAGGAAGACGTCGGGTTGGTCGACCATGTAACACATGGAAGCGAGCAGTTGAGCAGGAGGCCAGAGGAATAAACAAGTCCTGGCAACAGCTTAAAGCCGATGCTCAGGATCGCGCCTTGTGGAAGAGAGTTGTTTCTGTCCTATAAATAAATCAGCCGGACTTCTATTCCTTCGGAATATAATTCTAGTTGTACGCGATAAGGAAGAGGTCGGGGAGAAACAAGTACGGAAAACAATATTTCCAAATATCTCAACTATGGTTACAGAGAGCTAGCTGAGAATCGACATACACATAGCGGGATTCATGGGATAAACTTTCAAAATAGTTTAGTATTTGTATCTATTGGGGTCCGAAAAAGAGAGCCTAAAAACAAATTGTCGGCCGATATTGCTTTTCAAATGATTATAAATCCGGAATTACTCAATATAAAAATTTCATATTTTAGGACCATATAAGTGGCGATGTTAGTAGAGCTCTACTAACATCGACTTTGAGAGAAACAAATACTTGTAAAGACGAGGCTCAGGTGGGTGTAAAGAGAAACTAATCTGTTTCCACTATTACGAAGTTTAAACTTCGACCATTTATTACACATTAGCTACTAGCAAAATGTGAAAAGAGAAAAAAATAAATTATAGTATGTAGTAGCGGGTGCAAATGGTGAACATTTCCAAAATGGTGCACTTTTGTAAAGTTCAACCCGTTATGTCTCAAAATCTAATACAGCCATTAAACTAGTTTTTTGTCAGAATGTGGAGCTATATGGTTTAAAAATTTGTAAATTTTTTAAAAACTAGGAATAGTAAGGAGAGGGTAGTGGTGATCCAGTATACAGAAATTTTTAAACAATGTTTTTAAAACTGGTAAAACATAAAAGTCAAATTGTACACGTGCATAATATACATATACCCTTATAATATCAATCAAATTCCGGTTAAGACCCCCTATAGGGGCATAGGACAGAAACAACTCTCTTCCACAAGGCGCAATCCTGGCCACGCTTTAGCTGTTGCTAGGATTTGTTTATTTCTCTGGCCTCCTGCTCAACTGCTCGCTTCCATGTGCTACATGGTCGATCAACTCGACGTCTTCCTTGAGGATTATGATCCAGAGCCTGTTTGGCGATGTTTCGCTCTGATTTCCTCAAAGTGTGACCGATTCACTGCCACTTCCGCCCTTGAATCTTAATGCCCATTTTAGTCTGTCCAGTTGTACTCCAAAATTCGTCGTTGGAGATCACTTCTGGCCACAATATTTCTAAAATGCGTCGGAGGCATTGGTTCACAAAAGTAGTTTCTTTGTAAGTCAAACGGTCACTTTCCACGTAGTACAACCATATAACAACACGGATTTTACGCATGCGTCAAAAACTCACAGCTTCGTGCGAAGGGAGATCTCTCTTAATCTCCAGAAAGCGGAAAGAATACCGAATGCCTGCCGAGCTTTATTTAGACGAACATAAAATAAACATAACAGAACTATGATTGGGCGGCATTTTTATGAGACGTGGCAGAGGCAGTGGAAGGTTTTGGATGATTGACATGTTCGGTGCCATATACGAAAAGTACAAACCTCCCCCTCTACTTCTACCACCTCCCATGCAAAAGTCTGTATTTACTGTTCGAAAAAATTTGAGATGACATATTTTTCGGTATATTAATGTCATTCCCATTTCATTTAGAGTATCATATGATTGGGCTTTACATCCAATCATAATTCCGTTATGTTTTTTAAATGCATTTTGCAAATTTTCAAGTTTCTAACTTAAAATTTCATTCAAAAATTTTCAGTTTATGTGTTTTTTTCAATGCACATGAAACACCTTGTGCACGTTAGACCAGGGGTGCATAACAATTGTGGAATTTCTATTATTTTTGCTGTATGTATATCAAACAGATGTATCCCCATGGAAAATTTTAACTTTGTATCTTTCGCCAGAGCCCTAAAAAATCACTCAAAATTTTCGACATTTTTGCTTACCACCTCCCTCCCCTTTCGCCTCCCGACGTAAAATTTTTACTAAAATAAAAAACTATGTAGGTCTACAATTTGACAAAGTTTTAATTTCATATCTGCACTCAGTTTCGAGATGTCATGGTTTGAAATTTTGGAAAGTGCACCGTTATAGGAAAGGTCCCCATTTTTCCCTGCTATAATTATGTCCAAACGTTATATTTTTCTCGAATTTCGCTAGTATATCTTAATACACATTCCAAGTATTAATTACATAGCTTAATAAATAGCCGAGATATTGATTTTTAAATGTTTTTCCTTGCACACACCCGCCGCCCCCTCCCCCCTCATTTTGAACCTATGTGTGTATTTAGTTTTAATTATTTATATACAGGTAATTACAAATATTTTTTCGAATTTGAGACCAATTACTTTTCATGACACCAATAATATGTATTATTTCGGTAATAAAAGAAGTGAGGAGGTAATATTACTTTTTTCGAACTTACTAATATTGTTCAAAAAATATTTTAGACCATTTTCAGATGTACAAATCTAAAACGCGGCAATTTACGGCAGTTGAAGGTGTATCGAGATTCTAGCTATGTGAAGTAGAGAGATTCCAATAATTTTTGCAAGAAAGACTACAAAAAAGCTTGCGTAATTGTGGTATTTTGTAAGGGTAGTGAAAGAAAAGATGGAGTGATTTGGTTCATTCAATATACTTTGCTAATCGATAAGGTTCACATAAGTTCAACTCTCAAGACTCTTTAGGGACGAAATGAGAAGACCACCTTAGATCAACATTCTAATTCGTTCTGGCCAATTAGCCTAGTACGTGTAAATGTTGCAAGGCTTTACTTAAAATGCCTCTGACCATCTTATCTACTCTCTAGTCTGATGGCACTCTTAGATCCGTATTAAAGTACCGATCGAAGACGTTCGAATTCAAACTCGAGCCAATCAACTCCAACGAAGAAAATTTCATTTCATTAGACCGTGGAAGGGGAGCAATAATAGCCCATGGCAAGTCATTCGTGACGAATATGAGCGGATACGTTCTGCATACGCGATAAACTCTTTAATTAAGCAAGATGCTAAACCATCGAAGCATTCAATTCCGATTTCCAACAGATTAAGGTGGTAATTGCGCTAGATACTGCCGGAAACAGTCTGTGCTACCTTTATATCAAACAAGAGCGATTAACTCTTAAGTAGTGTGTACTGCGACAAAAAGAGAATTAATATAGTGTTTACAATCGACTGGAATTATTTCTGGGCAAATTAGGATAGATCTTAGTTTAGTTGAAGCAAGTTAATTGCGTATCATTATTTTCATGTAGACGGCAGTTCAATGGCCTTGAATTGCAATACATTGCACTAGGGCAGCATATTATAATTTTAACATATTTATCTGAAAAATCAGAATTTGTATCGAAATTAGAATGGTGCTACTTCTACGCGAATTACATGCACCAAGGCTGTTAATTGTTACGACATCCGATTCTGATGGTGATATATGGTAAAGCGTTATTATTATTAGTTGCTTACTTCCAATGAAAGACCCTATTTTTTAATCTTACGGCAATATGAAGTTATTCATTCAGAGTTTTGAGTAATTTACCAGGTGTTTAAAAACTAACTAACATGCTGCCTGCTGCTTTCCTAACGCGTCGCGTTGTAGAGTGTGTTTTTAGAGGCGGAGAACTTTAAATTGAAATAAAACACAGAAAAACATTAACATCCATGGAATTATTATTTGAAAGAAAACTTTATAGCATTAATGTTTGAACATTATTTTGGGCATGTGGCAGCCGCGGCTGGTCCGTACATGGCGTAATCTAGAAGTCTAAGTTTCGCAGGATATATTTCGGCAGTAACGCGTTAAAGTTCTCCGCCTCTAAAAAAACATCCTTTATCATAGTGAGCGGATAGTTTTCGATTTGTGTTTCGCATTCAGTTATATATTATAATAATAATATAATAGTCAATTTAAAATTTAATGTAGACAAAGTACTTTCAACCATATTTTTTTACAGAGAAATAACCTTATCTTGTAACGAATTACCAATCGTTAGCGAGTATCTAGCAGAAATGTATTCATATTATAACAAAACATAACAGGGCAACGATTGCGAGTAAAGCCCAATCTTACGATACTCTAGATTAAATAGAAATTGTTGTGATATTAAGAAATTTTGTATGGGGAGTGGTAGAAGGGGTGACAGCATTGAACTAATTTTTTTCACATCATGCTAGAGTAGCTATAAAAATGTTTTATATCAAATTTAAGCTTGAAAAATTGAATAGGTACTGTGAAAATTAAGGTATTATGTTTAGTGAAATTGTGCAGTTTGTATGGGAGGTGGTAGAAGGAGTGGTTAATGATTTTTTTTAGAAATAACTATGAACATTATGCAGTTCTTCAAATTTCAGACCAGTAATATTCATACTTTTCAAGTAAATCGATTTTTCGTAAAGTTGTGAAATTTAGTATTGTCTGGGAAGAGGTAGAAGCAGTGAAGCTAACAGGTTAATTTTTCCGATCTGAATAATACTGCTAATTAAGTATTGAAATGAGGAAATTGTCTACAGTATTTCATGAAAAAGTGCATTTTGTATGGGATGTGGTGGAAGGAGGGGTGATTCGAATAATTTGTATACGCAATAATGATAAAATTGTATACGCAATAATGATAAAATTTATATGTTCTAAATTTCAAATTATTAGCTTTCCAAGTAAGTTTTTTTAAGGCATCGAGATCAACTTAGGATGTCACTCTTTAATGCTATGCATGGTTGAGTCGGAATAGGGAGGAGTGTAATGGAAACTAAAGGAATTTGAGCGGAGAGGGGCAAAAGTGCTAGTGGACGTTACTGCTGAAGCATTGCGGGTTATACTCTTCAGGAAAAACAACAACTGGTAGCGCGTTCCACAACTTTATAGTTCGAAAAATAAAGGTTTGTCTATATTTCACTGTACGGAAGGAAGAAGGTTTGACGGTATACTCGTGTTTGTGTTCAGCTTGAAGATTACGACGCGGGAAAGTGAAAAGAGGAGGAATTAGTTCGCGGAGTGCACTTACCGTGAAAGTAGCGATAATAAATGCTGAGTACTACGAAATTTTTACGATGCTCTAGGGAGTCTATAGAAGCCGTGATAGTTTCATCTGCAATCATTTCTGATCGAGCAACGCGAGATGTGTTTTGATTAATGTTTATACTCTAGATGAAATCTGAGAGTATATTGTGTTTGCCTTACCGTTTGTAACGCTAAGAAATGACGCTCGCACAGAGCCGCCAAGAGTACAGAAATATTTGTTGTCGCTCAAAAACCTCGATTCCGAGTGACCGTCTGTCTGTCTGTCTCTCTGTCCGTCTGTGCGTCTGTCTACAGCATAACTCTCGAAAGCTTTGAGCTATAGTGCTAAAAATTTTTGTGTGTCATTTTTAGCAAAAAAGTAACTTTAAGTTCGTGAATGGGCCACATCCCCCCACTCCTTCTACCCCCTCCCATACAAATTTCATGAAATTTTGAAAAATTAAGAAATTGATTTTCTTGAAACTATTTAAGCTATCGACGTAAAATTTAAGTCAAAGTATTATGATATAGATGTCATTAATACCACGGAATATTGACCCGATCCCTTTACTCCTTCTACCCCCTCCCATACAAATGGTCAATTTTGAAAAATTTTCATTGAAACTAGTAAAGCTGAAAAAACAAAATTTTCTCAGAATTAACTTTACTATAATTGCAATTTATTTTAAAAATAATTATCAACTTCACATTACTCCTTGTACCCCCTCCCATACAAATTTCACGAAATTTTGAAATTTAAATTAAATTAAATTATTTTTCTTCGAAACTGTTAAAGCTATCAACTTGATATTTTGTGTAAAGTATACGAATAGAAATATTAATAATGCGAAAAAATTTGTTTTGATCTGTACACTCCTTCTACCTTCCCATACAAATGCAGAATTTTTGTTAAATGCATTTCATCGATTTCCATTCAAACTAGAAAAAGTACTAACTTAAAATTTTGGCAGAATTCGTTTTTTAATAATTTAAATAAGTGTTAGAAAAAATTATCAGCTCCGCTTCACTCCTTCTACCACCTCCCACACAAATATCTCTATTATAAATTCAAGAAAAGCATTTCTCCTTCAAGTATTTGAGAGCTATCGACTTTGAAATTGAATCAAAGCATGGTGATATGGATGATGATAAGCAGTTTGAAAATCATCTTAAACGCTCCACTTCCTCTGCCACCTCCCATACAAATGCCTCAATTTAAGGAAAACTATGACCAATTTCTTTAAAAATAATGAAAACTAAAAACTTTAAATTCAGCAAAAAACATTTTGTATGCCATGTCCGGTGTCATATACGAAAAATACAAACCTCCCCCTCTACTTCTACCACCTCCCATGCAAAAGTTTCTATTCACTATTCGAAAGAATTTGAGATGACATATTTTCCGGTATATTAAAGTCATTTCCATCTCATCTAGAGTATCATATGATTGGGCTTTAAGCCCAATCATAAATCTGTTATGTTTTTATTTGTTTTGGGAGGAGTAGAAAGAGTGTAACGATTTGGATGGTTCACGAACTTGCGTTACTTTTTTGTCAAATACGACGTGTACAAAATTTTAACTTTCTAGCACAACGCGTTCTTGAGCTAAAAAGTAAACGGACGGACAGATGGACGGACGGAGATTATTGAGTGATAATATGAACTTCTGTATCATCCAGATTTTTCTCTAAGCCTTATTTCTTAGCATTACAAACTTTATGTCAAACTTATAATACTTTCAGATTTCATTTAGAGTATAAAATATTAGGGAGCAACCACTGCTTAATAGAAATATGCCGGTAGTGGCCTGTTTGCACTAAATACTTTATAAGCGTTAATTTGGAAAAAAAAACTTAGATCTTGCGAGATATAAACACATACTTGGCACTAACTGGACACCGATATCCAAAGTCCTTACACTCTCTATTTAAAAGCATAATTTAAACAAATAAAATTCGAGTTAAAATCGAATTTAGAATGCGAAGAAAAAACGAAAGATACATTTTCAAACTTTATGTTTTGACGTTTATACGCAAGATGAAATCTGAGAAATCTGGGTTTGCTCTAACTTTTGTAATGCTAAGAAATAATACTCGCACAGAGTCGCTAAAGATACAGAAAAACTTGTTGTCGCTCTAAAACATCAACTACCCGTCCATCAGTCTACATAACTTTCGAACGCTTCGAGCTACAGCGCTGAAATTAATTTTATTCACTTTTTATCGATAAGCTCGTGAACGGAATACTGGGAGGATATCTCCCGTTCATTTCTTCTATCCTCTCCCATACAAATTTCACGAAACTTCGAAAATTCAAGAAATGTATTTTTGTCTGACACTATGAGTATCAAGGCTATCGACTTGAAAATTTGAATAGAGTACCTATAACGACGTAAATACCATTAACGGCAAAAAACATGATTCGGGTGCGCACACTGCTCCTAACCATACGAGTACAAATGCACAATTTTGAAGAATACATTATACCGATTTTCTTTAAAAAAGCTGAAGACATGAATTTTTGTTGTTTGAGATGACATATTTTCGGTAAAAGTGTAATTTTCCCGTTTCATCTAGAGCAGAGTCAAAATATGTAAATGAGTCCAGCCTTTGTATGTTGCCCATTGACAAAGAAATTTTTTTCCATAAAAAACTCCTACCTCTCAAATGAACGATTTTGATTGGCTCGCTCTATGTGCATACCTTCCAAAAATTGGAACAGCTGATGACTGAGACATATTTTACACGTAGATTGTTCGCAAGTACGCGTGTAGATTGTACGTATATTGGTGCGTGATTGGGGACTACGCCTAATCATAATAATATAATAATAAATATGTATGCCGATCTGTTGCGGTCACTCTCATCCTCTTCTGTCGAAAGAGAAACGTTACTACGAAAAGAAATTTTTGAAATTCTTCGGGCCTCAAGTAGTGTACTGTCGAACAAGACAATCGCCAAGGTCTGCTTTTATTTCTAATATCAGAAGCTTAAGCAAAAATTTTGCTAACTTGGTAGTTAGTTTATCGGTGTTTAATGCTTTTCATATTATTGTTTTATCAGAATGTTGGAACCCTGACGGTTTGCAGAGTTATGAGCTACCGGGTTATACGGGACTCCTTTCAATGAATTATATCAATTAGAATAGTGGCGTGACATATTAGCACTTATATCACAAAGCCTCTTTGTCACATAATAAACCTTAGTTTTAAGACAGGACTATTTCCTGATATATATAAAAAGGCATTAATAATTCCTATCTTCAAGGTAGGAAACAAAGAGCTCATTACTAACTATCGTCCAATCTCCATCATTTCTAATATTGCAAAAATAATTGAAAAATTTGCAAAAATGACATCTGTAGCTGAAGTAGAAGAAAAAAAATTATTGGCCAAGAACCAATTTGGTTTTAGAGCGAAACGCAGTACTCATGATGCCATTGCACTGTGGAGTAAGCATATCGCCTTGGCTTTAGACAAAGGATTGAAATCTTGTGCTGTTTTTTTGGATTTAGCCAAAGCTTTTGATTCGATTCCACACACAAAAATTATTTCCAAGCTTCACAAAATGGACGTAAATAAATCATTAATAGATTGGATATCAAGCAACGAGCTGACTTTTGACTGTGGTGTATCACAGGGGACTGTTATGGGGCCTATTTTATTTTTGTTTTATATTGACGATCTACATTCACAAAACATAGAGGGCCAACTTATCTCATATGCTGATGATACAGTTCTATTTATCGAGGATAATACCTGGTAAAGCGTAACTGTTAAAGCTAATCACAGTCTTTTAATATTAAAAGATTGGATGAATTTTAATATACTGACACTTAATGCACAAAAGACTAGCTACATCAACTTTTCTCCAAACCATTTTATACAACCCACGAATTTAGGCTTGTGCATTCATTTAATCAAATGTTCTTCAAACTGTCACTGTCAGCAGATAGAACAAGTAGCTTTTACAAAATATTTAGGAGTAGTTTTTGATCAACATCTCAAATGGAATATTCAGGTACAAAATGTGATAGCTACATTAAAAAAACTGCCAACAAGTCGGGCGAAACTTTCTTATTCTTGGGACAAGTTTCGTATGTGTGGAAAGTCAATATGCAGGTTAGAGTGGTTAGGGAAGACTAAGTGAAAGGGGGTTCTTGGGCAGGGCAATTCACTTTGCGGAAACGTTCAAAAGCTCCAGTATATATAATCAATATTTCGTTCGTTTATTTATGCAAGTTTGAGTTTTTATGAGTGGGTGGATGTTAATAGTTTTTTAATTGATTGCTTGAATTACGTCCAATATTCTCTGTATAGAATGTCAGTTTCAGAGACGAAGTTGCATAGAATTTTCATAGGATTCGGTGTATTTTACATTCACGAAACCAAACATTTGTATGGGAAGGAGTAGAGGAGGTAGGGGAATCGTAAAATTTGTGACGCAATTTTATTTCCTTTCTCTTGTAGTGTGCTCGTACAAAATTTCAAGTTCGTAGCTTTTAATTTGTTGGTTATTAGTTGATTCAATAGAATAGGTCGAAATGATACTTTTGTATGGGAGGGGGTAGAAGGGCAAGCGCGATTGCAAAACTTTTAAAGTAGTATCATTTCAATTATTTTTATAATTTTTTGTACAAAATTTGAAATTGGTAGCTTTTAAGAATTAGCTGATAACTGATTTCCTAAAAATGGTCGAAAAAATAATTTTGAATGGGAGGGGGTAGAAGAGGTAGGGGAATCGCAAAATTTGTGACGCAGTTTTCTTTTTTTTCTCTTTTAAGGTGCTCGTACAAAATTTCAAGTTCGTAGCTTTTAATTTGTTGGTTAGCAGTTGTTTTATTGAAATTGGTCGAAATCGTACTTTTGTATGGGAGGGGGTAGAACGGCAAGTGTGATCTCAAAAATTTTGACGCATTTCTATTTCAACTATTTTTAAATGATTTTGTGCAAAATTTCAAATTGATAGCTTTTACCAATTAGGTGATAATTAATTTCTTAAAAATGGTCGAAAAAATCATTTTGTATGGGAGGGAGTAGAAGCTTTCAAGGTTTTCGACCAGTTAATATTTCATTCTTTTAAAGATTTTTTTTAAATGCATTTCGCAAGTTTTCAACTTCTACCTTCAAATTTCATTCAAAAATTTTCAGTTTATGTAGTTTTTTCATTGCACATGAAACACCTTGTGCACGGTAGACCAGGGGGGTCGGTGCATAACAATTGTGGAATTTTTATTATTTTTTCTGTATGTACAACAAATAGATGTATCCACATGGAAAATTTAAATTTTTTATCTTTCACCAGAGCCCTTAAAAATTCACTCAAAATTTTCGACTTTTTTGGTTACCACCTCCCTCCCCTTACACCTCCCGACGTAAAATTTTTACCAAATTTAAAAACTTTCTAGTTCTACAATTTCACAAAATTTTAATTTGATATCTGTACTCAATTTTGAATTAAAACGGTATGAAATTTTGGAAAGTCCATCATTTTTGAAATGCTCCCCATTTCCCCCACTACTATTTTTTCGAAATGTTATATTTTTTTCGTATTTCTCTAGTATAGCTTAATATAGGTTCTAAGATTCAATTACATAGCTTAATAAATAGCCGAGATAATAATTTTTAAGTGTTTTTCTTTGCACCCCCCCTGACCCTCCCCCTTACAATAATTAGCTTTTATCTAAACTGATTCTAGTGGACCTATATGCCACCTTAATGTTCTCAAAATATCAATTTTTTATGGTAAGTATTTTCGAAGATATAATCATTTGAAAAAAAAATTCGGCCGAGAATTGGTTCCTAGCCCCCCCTTTTCGCACCCCAATGGATAAAAAAATTTAACTATTTTTAAAAGTTGTCCCACAAACCCTTCTATATGTATGTTGAATTTTAGTTTCCTAGCTGTTACCATGGTTGAGATATTTGAATTCGTATTTTTCGGTTTTAGCGCTCCCCCCGCCTCCCCCTGAACCCGTACACCCCCAAAATGAGTATCCGCCTGAGATCCGCAACTATCTACAATCCCCCCAAAAATGAACTTTCTATCTTAAAGGGTTTGGGAGTTAATGTGCGCTGAGCGTACACGTCGGCGTACGGCGTACGGCGGACGGCGTACAGACAGACGGATTTTTTTTTTTTGCATTTTTAGGCTAATTTAGTCATGAAACGCGAAAAAACAAAATTTCAGGGTAGCAAATTTTTTTTTTTTCCCAAGTCGATCACAATACTTTATTATTAATATAATAAAGTAAAAAAAATGTTTCAAAGTACGAAATTTTTTAACCAGAGTTGCTATAAGATCGTTTTATTTCGCTATCATCCATTCGGTAATTCAATATGGTATTATAGCCTTACCTTCAATAATAAAACCACTAGAAATTGTGCAAAAATTACTTATAAACATAACAGGAGTACGATTGGGCATAAAGCCCAATCGTGCGATACTCTAGATGAAAGAGAAATTTTTGTATCTTAAGAAATTTTGTAGGGGAAGTGGTAGAGGGGGTGACGACATTAAACTAATTTTTTCACATGGCGGTAATTAGGATGTAGTGAAGTAGTGCAGTTTGTATGGGAGGTGATAGAAGGAAAGGCGAGTTTTTAATGACTTTTCAGAAATAACTATAAATATCATGCTTTTGACATGTCTTAAATTGCAGATCAGTAGTATTCATACTTTTCATGAAAATCGACTTTTTATAAAGTTGTGAAATTGTGTCATTTTGTATGAGAGGGGGTAGAAGGGGTAAAGCTAATCGCCTAATTTTTTTTTGGTTTTACTAATAATTCTAAATAGATATTTAGTGCATAATTTCAGCTCGGTCAATTTTATACGCACTGTGTAAATTGGCTTAGAGCATTTCATGAAAAAGTGCAGTTTGTATGGGAGGTGGTAGAAGGAAGGGGAGGACTCAAATAACTTTTGTACAGTAGATTTATACCATCATAAAAGTAATATATTCCAAATTTCAGATCAATAGCATTTATATTTTTCGAGCAAATTTGTTTATTGTGAAATTAAGAAATTGTGTCATTTTGTATGGGAGGGGGTAGAAGGGGTACAGCTAATCGTCTCATTTTTTTTGGTTTTAATAATACTTTTAAATAAATATTTTGTACACAATTTCAGCTTGATAACTATTATACGCACTGAGTAAATTGGTTTAGAGCATTTCATGAAAAAGTGCAGTTTGTATGTGAGGTGGTGGAAGGAGGGGGAAGACACCAATTATTTTTATAGAGTAGATTGGAATCATCATAAAAGTATAACATTCCAAATTTCAGATCAATGTCATTTGTACTTTGCAAGGAAATCCGTTTATTGTCAGATTGCGAAATTGTGTCTTTTTGTATGGGAGGGGGTAGAAGGGGTGGAGCGATTTGGCTCGTTCACGAACTTGACCTTACTTTTTTGTTAAAAACGACGTATACAAAATTTGAACTTTCTAGCTCAACGCGTTCTCAAGCTAGAGAGGACACGGACGGACAGACAGACAGACAGACGGACAGACAGACGGACAGACGGACGGACGGACATCCGGTTTTGAGATTTTTGAGCGATTATATGAACTTCTGTATCATTCATTTTTTTCTCCGAGCCTTATTTCTTGGCGTTACAAACTTTGTGGCAAACTTATAATACTCTCAGATTTCATCTAGAGTATAAAAATCCTATTGCACAAACCGGTGAGATTTCCAACTAATAGTTTATTTCCCTTGGTGTCTGTTCTCTGCATTAAAACTGTTTTTAAGCTCATTACAAATATCCAAATTTTCAAAGAATATACAATTGGAGTAATCGAAGTTACTTCAAACTACATTAGAAGTGGTGCTCGTGCTGGTTTACTGTTGCCAAAGAGGAAATCTAATGTAGGGCAATGCCATTACACTTACATTGGGATCAAATTTTTCAATGATCTACCAAGTTTGATTAAAGAGAGTAGGAATCTGGCCATTTTTAAATCAAATGTCAAGAAATTGTATTATTCGGGTTAATTAAAGCGATTTTTCTGATACTATCGCGTGTTCTTTTATTATTTTTTCTTTAATAATTTCATTTTTTTTCTCACCTTACATTTTTTTTTTTAATCTGCAAGCCATTACTACTTACCCCTATCACAAGAATCTTACTTATAAGGGGGAGTAGTTCAATGTTTAATTATTGTAAAAAATAAATTATGATAAAAACTTCAATTGTAATAAAACAAAAAAAAAAAAAGTATAGAAATTGTGAAAATTCACTATCGAAATGGTAAGAGTTTTGCGGAGCCGTTTAAAAAACGTCGTGGCTTTTCGGTCACGCATAACGCACCTTCTCGCCGTACAGTAATCCGATTAATCCAGAAATTTGAGGCGAATGGGTCAGTTCAAACCCAGAAAAGACCTGTCCGTGTTCGTGAAGCTGTTCGTGAGAGAGTTAACCAAAACCATTCCACCTCGATTCGCCATCATTCTCAGCAATTGAGACTTTCAAGAAGCAGTTTACAGCGAATTTTAATTAAAGATCTACTACACACTCTGTATACTTACAAGATTCAGTTGACACAACAGTTGAAGCCAGCAGACCATGCGCAGCGCCGAACGTGGATCTTAGAGTAACAAAAATGAATGGCGATTTTTCGAAGACAATCATCTTCTCTGATGAGGCGCATTTCGAACTTGATGGCTATGTAAACAAGCAGAAATGTCGCATTTGGGGAGCTAAGAATCCAAGAGTGATCGTTGACCGTCCTATGCATCCACCGCGAGTTACTGTTTGGTGCTGAGGGAGTGATATGTCCGTTCTTCTTCGGGAATGCGAACGGTAATGCAGTCACCGTCAACGGCGTTCGTTACCGTGAGATGATAGGCAACTTCTTCTGGTCTGAAATTGCTGAAATGGATCTTGAAAACATGTGCCTTTAACAGGACGGCGCAACTTGGCACACAGCGAACGAAACGATAGAATTGTTGAAGACGAAATTTGAAGGAAGAGTTATCTCGCACCGCAGCGATGTGAATTTGCCACCAAGATCATGCGATTTTACGCCATTGAATTTCTTTCTTTAGGGTTTTTAAAATCAAAGGTGTATGCCAATAACCCAAAAACAATTCCTGAATTGAAAGTCGAGATTTGTCGCGCCATTGATGAAATTAAACCGGTACTATGCCTAAATGTTTGAAAATTTCATCAAAAGGATCAACGAGTGCCATCAGTCAAGAGGCGGCCATTTGTCGAATATTCTATTCTATACATAACCTTCATGTCTACACTCTATATTAAAATAAAAACATAACAGGACTACGAATGGGCGTAAAGCCCAATCGTGCGATACTCTAGATGAAAGAGAAATTTTTTGAATTTAAGAAATTTTATAGGGGAGGTGGTGGAGGGGATGACGACATTGAACTTTTTTCACATTACACTAGAGCTGCCACCAAAACGTTTTATAGAAAATTTAGGATCAATAGGTACTGAGAAAATTAGTGTATTAAATTTAGTGAAATTGTGCAATTTATATGGGAGGTAGTTGAAGGACGGGCGAGTTCTTAATGACTTTTTCAGAAATAAGTATAAACATTATGCTTTTAACATGTTTTCAATTGCATTCATACTTTTCAGGAAAATCCACTTTTTGTGAAGTTGTTAAATTGTGTCAGTTTGTATGGGAGGGGGTAGAAGGAGTGAAACTAATTGCCTAATTTTTGTTAGTCTTATTAATAATTCTAAATAAATATTTAGTGCACACTTTTAGCTCGATCAATTTCATACGCACTGAATAAATTTGTTTATAGTATTTCATGAAAAAGTGCAGTTCGTATGGGAGGTGGTGGAAGCAAGGAGAGGACTCAAATAACTTTTATACAGTAGATTAGAATCACCATGAAAGTAGCATATTCCAAATTTCAGATCAATAGCATTTATACTTTTCGAACAAATCCGTTTATTGTCAAATTACGAAATTATGTCATTTTGTACGGGCGGGGGTAGGAGGGGTTAAGCCAATCAATTTATTCTTAGTCTTACTAATAACTCTAAATAAATATTAACTGCACAATTTCAGCTCGATAAATTGTATATGCACTGAGTAAATTGGTTTAGAGCATTTCATGAAAAACTGCAGTTTGTATGGGAGGTGGTGGAAGAAGGGGGAGGACACAAATAATTTGTATACAGTAGATTCAAACCATCATAGCAGTATTACATTCCAAATTTCAGATCAATAGCATTTATACTTTTCGAGTAAATCCGTTTATTGTCAAATTACGAAATTGTGTAATTTTGTGTGCGAGGGGGTAGAAGGGGTGGAGCTACTTTGCCCGTTCACGAACTTGACCTTACTTTTTTATCAAAAACGACGTGTACAAAATTTGAACTATCTAGCTCAACGCGTTCTCAAGCTGGAGAGGACACGGACGGACATCCGGTTTTGAGATTTTTGAGTGATTATATGAACTTCTGTATCATTCATTTTTTTCTCCGAGCCTTATTTCTTGGCGTTACATACTTTGTTGCAAACTTATAATACTCTCAGATTTCATCTAGAGTATAAGCATCAGAGCTTTTCAAATAAACACTGGGTTTTTTTCAAATTTCAAGCATGGAATACCTGTTAGACCTCGATAGATTCTAGTCAGCATGATATGAGCTTACCACATAATTAAAGTACAAAAAGAACAAGTATAGATAAAAATTTTAGTAAATGCAGATTTCGCTAGAAAAACCTGTAGGCTTAGTGAATGAAGTGAAACATGAAAATAAGTATAAAAAATAATTAGTAAGCTAACGCACCTGTATAAGAAACGGCCAGACTAAAGTTTGTCCAACTTTTGGATCAGGAGTTTCATTTTTGGATCGATTATCTTCCTGTTTGAAATGCATCTCGGACGAAGAACTGCACTGCACTCAGCACAGCACTTACTGAACTACACTTTGTACCAAAATACACGTATATCATCCTAATTAATATCGGAGCTAATTAGAGGCAGACCATTTAATGCACGAAACTAACTCAGAGAAGTGGATCATATCGAAAAAAAGCATCATTGAGTATGCAATCGAAAAATGTATGAAAAACCCAAACACTTTACACAATCTAGACAAGAGGAATGATGACGAGGAGGACAGGACTGCAATGTCAGCACCGAAGTGATATATATATATATATATATATATATGTGGCACTACACACTCTGACGAAACACTCTTAAAAACACCACACTATTCTATCGCCGTCGTTGCAGCCACACTATCGAGGAAGTTGAGTGCAACCTATGATGATATCCTGTCCGGGTAATGACGTCAACAAATTGTCAAGGAGTTGCCTATTCGAAATTGAAGTATTATATGTGTCCAATACCTGACAGGTGGTATGTAGTGACTAAGGACACCCCTATTATTTCTGGTCAAATGTCGCGCGTATGACTCAGGAAGGGATCCCGATTCCGATCTCAGACTTGTCCTGGGTTTCTATCGATGAGCAACGAACCAAAGTCCTTCTTCCAGTCTAGTGGACTGCAATTGTTTTGAGTATCTGTTTCGCTTTTATCGATTTGTTGATTCGAAGCACAACGTACAAAGAGGGCGTCACACTATGCAACACCGCACTAATGTCTTTATCGTTATCGCACTAAGCGATTCGAATGAGTCTTCGCGTTATCATTTTCTTCGAGGCGTATTATTCCACGAGCTTAATTTGTCCCATTAAAATCGGCGACGCATTATTATTCAATATAAATATTGAGTAATGGCACCCATAACAATATTCCTTCTCAACTCAAGACTACTCTCTGAAGAGGACCTCCTTTGTTAGCGGTTGCTGTTTAGCTATAGTATTTTCATTTTTTATTAAATCGTTTTTCTGCTTTTGATATTCCAGTTGGACAAACTACGGAGTAGATATTTTCCTAGCTCCCGTGGGTTATGCTTTTAATATGACATCCAAAGATGTAAGTCGTCAATTCCGTGATGTGCAATAATACAGAGGCACAAAGGACCAAAGGGCGCGTTCTACTGTACTCGTCATCGGGTCATACTTCACAAAGGGAATCTGCGACAGGCTTTATTATTCACATACACCCGCACACGCACACTAAAATAATTTCAATCTTTGCCTTTAAAATTTTCTAAAGATACAAGGATAGTCCATATAAATTCCAGGCGACTTGAAGAGAACAATTGTATCAAAAGGAAAAATCGAACCAGCAATTCCGAGAAGAAAAACCGATACTGCTAGTGGATGACGATAAAATGGAAGAACTGAGTAAAGAACCGCCGCGGAAACATCGTCTCTATTGACTGACCAGTGAACTCAAACTCAGTAGATGGATGCGCGGAACTCACCGCTAAGCTCTACACAAATTATTCGATTCGATTTGGTGTACTTCTCCGAGCTCAACTGTACTACCACAAACAGCTCCATGTTATGGCTATTGGGGCTCCGTATCAGCCTCTCATATGTGAACTTCCAAGTCGCTCGAAACGATAAAGTAGAAAATTTGCACTCATATGATTGTCCACTAAGAGGCAAGCATGCATGGTCGGAAGAACCATAAAACAGACTCGCCGAGGAAATAACAATGAAACAACATTTTACAGTCCATGCTGTTGCAAATGAACCGCAATAATAACAGAGAACGAATCTTTTTCGAAATCGGAAGGTGCGGATATTTTTAAAAATGAAATTTTAAGGGTTTAACTTCGTCGTTATGAGGGCAAACTGGAATTGCACTAAGAACAGTTCACGTACACGGTACTTGTCATGTATAATGAAATATACACAAAATAATTTCAAAGCGTGCTAGGCACTTTTTATACCGATATTCATCCACAAATGACGAAAAACGCATTTTAAAAACTAATTTTTCGTCTTTAAAACAGTAATTTCGCCATTTTTTATTTATTTATTTTTAATTATAAATACACGATAGAACTAAATAAATGTTTGCGTAGCCGTAGTTGGATACGAAAAAGAGGGTCTGATAATAAAAAGCCTCGCAGGGCTACTCAAAACGTAGTCCTATGCGTAGCTGCAGTTGAATATGAAAAGTGGGTTTGATGATAAAAAGGCCCGGCAGGGCTACAATTTAGATTGTCATTTTCCCAAATAATAAATAAAAAATTTATTTGTATTTGTCATTTTCCATAATTTCTCAAAGAAACATTTTCCTCGGCGGGATATTATGTAATTCCAATTGATTTTTGTGTAAATATTTAAACTGCCACTCGGGTACGTGGAAACGTCAATTCCAGCGGGTTTATTCAAATGCGATAACTAATTTTAATTTTTATTAAATAAAACACGGAAGATAAATTCGGGTTTTTGTTTTAGCGACGCGCAAAAATATCATGACGATCCGATGATGAATGATGCTGAGAAGCTGTACAGATGCATAGAGGCATTCGGTGAATGGTCAAACATGCAGTATAATTCTAGTAAAGCATGTAAGTAGGTTAACGATCGAGCATAATCACTAATTATGAATGTGTGATCATTCCTAATGCTCAGCTTTAATTTTGTTTAAATCTTTCAATCAATAAAGAAAATACTCAGTAACATTAAATTACTCGACTCGTATATGAATTATTTTCCTCATTACCTTGTTACCACCATTCCCTTCAAGTCCATTGGCAATTGTAGCTTCCTAAAAAGGCTAGTAAGACAGTAATCTTTGACGCCGGCTGATGTGGTCGATCTCAAAGATTCGACATTAGACAAGTTTTCCACGAACCAATTTAGAGAAAAAGGAAAAACCACATTAATTCGGGTGAAATATTTTTATAATTCTCCCGAAATATTACAAACTAACCGAATACACTACTACATATTAACCAAAAAAATCATAAGCTCGAATCACTAAATGTACACATGACAGCGAAAAGAAATTAGTCGAAAATCTTAAACTATAAAAGTAAAATGTTAATTTTCAAAACCCACATCTAAATTCTAGTCAATTATTATTACAGCTTAATAAAATTCATAATAGTTATGATGAATATAATACGAAACGAAAATTTTTTACATTATATTTAAAAACTAGCAAACGCCCGCGACTTCGTCCGCGTAAAAATCGCATTAATAAGCAATTTTTGAGAATGTAGTTTGTAATACATTGTATAGGATATATGTATAATTACTTTAATGGCTCTTTGAACACAATGTTTTGTATTTTGTTGGAGTCAGAACCATAAATTATTAAGAATGAGAGCATGATACTCGCATTTGAACGGGAGAGGCTCGTGATCAAATCAAACCCATGATTCGAGATCATATGTATACGTGTTAAGGACATGTGAATAGTTGTAGCTTGTGTTAATTGAAAAAAACCCCGAATAAAATGACATTAAGCTTAAAAACATAACAGGACTTCGATTGTGCGTAAAGCCCCATTATACATATGATACTACCGAAATCGAAATTTTTGTAATCTTATGAATTTTTGTGTGGGGAGTGATTTAAATTATTTTTTCCACACCATGCTAGAGTAACTATAAAAATATTTTGCACCAAATTTAAGCTTGAAAAACTGAATAGGTAACTTGAGAAACTTAGTGCATTGGATTTAGTGAAATTGTGAAATTTGTATGGGAGGTGGTAGAAGGAGTGGGGGTTTTTGGTTTTTTTTTCTAGATACAACTATAATCACCATGTAATTGATGTGTTTTAAATTTTAGATCAGTTAGATTCACACTTTTCAAGAAAATCGAGTTTTTGCAAAGTCGTGGAATTGTGCCACATTGTATGGGAGGGGGTAGAAGCAGTAAAGCTAATCGGTTAATTTTTCCTGATAATAATAATTATGCTAATTAAAGATTTAATACAAAATTTTAGCTCGATCAAAGCTATACGTACTGAGAAAATTGGAGTATAGTATTTCATGAAAAAGTTTAGTTTGTATGGGAGGTGGTGGAAGGAGTTGGGGGATTCAGACTATTTATATACTTGAAGATTGCATTTATAATAGAAATAATATATTTTAAATTTCCAATTAATAGCTTTAATAGTTTCCATGAAAATTTGATTATTATAAGTTTTTGAAAATGAGTCACTTTGTATGGGAGGGGGTAGAAGGCGTGAGGGGAGAAAAATAACACCTACAGCAGATTACTCCCAGAGGCAGACCTAATAATCTGTGAGAGTTTCATTGCAATCGGTGCAGCCGTTTTTGCGTGAAAGCCGGAAAGACAGACAGACAGACAGAGAGACAGAGAAATTTTTTAAAAACGTTTGATTTTGCTTAGCTATTGCTAAAATGAAGCAAAAAACTTATTTATAGCCATTTATAAACAAATCACAGACAGACACTACAATTATATTTATATAGATTACTATTATTTGAATAAAAAAAGTCGTGTTATTTTTTAAGCACGTTCGCCACGAATACGATGATGGATACTCGCTTGGCATGAATAGCGCACAAGTTAGTGTCTTCGAATAGGCTTCGCTTGATTCCTGGACTTTGAATAAAGAAAAAAAATATAACTGGTAAAACTTTACAATAAAAACAAAATCATTGGCAAAGTGCAGCGGACTAGAAACGCAAATCGGTTTTAATATCGCACCTTCAGATTTCGAAAAAGATTTGGCGCCCACATTACCATTACGTAGTGCCACTAGACGCGCTTTTCCATACAGCCATTCCTCAAACCCATAACCAACACTGACATGCGCATATTCCCTATCTCTTGGCAACTATTCTCTCGTAAGGGATGGATGCCTGAAAAAGTTCATCAACAAGAGCAGAAAGAAAACAGGGGGGCATGCATAACAAAGAGTGGAATGCTTATGTGGATTGTATCGTGTGCCAGGTAAACTCCATATTTTTCTTTTATTTCAAGGGTCATTTGCTCAGCATATGCGAAACACATGTAAATATACAGTGAGCGTCAAATAAAGTGTACACTTCATTCCTATATGCATTCGACTTAAATTTTGATCACCATGCTGAACTTCATCAAGTATTTGATGATTATTTAAGTTCTCATTGAGGTCTCTTTTATATAACTAATCGATACTTGCAGTAAGTTTACAACAACAAAAAAATATGTAAGAAAAACAAAAAATAGTCCCTTTTTCTAGCGTCAAAATAAAGTGTACACATATGACAAGAGGCGCTAGAAGATTTCAAGGAAAAAAATTCCCGTTATAGCTGTGGTGACTTATCGTCTTATTAATTATTCACTGCGCGTCATTTGTGCTGATTAGTATAGTATAAAATAAAGTATAGTATAAAAAAATTATTTTACATTTAATTTGATGAAAACTTCTTTGGAAACGCGAGAACTTGTCATAAAATTTAAAATCCAAGGGAAATCGTTGCGAGAAATAGCTTCAATTATTGATAGAAGCCATAACACCGTCAAAAAAATTATTGGTAATTTTCAGTAAGTTAGGGAGTCGGGTAGACCTAAGCGGCTTAGTGAAATGGAAACACGCCAGTTTGTATGAACCGTTAGATAGGATCCGAAAACTAGCGCCATGAAAGTAGCGGAAGACCTCTCAAGGTCATCAAGACGCAATGTTAGCGCCAGAACAATCAGACGGGCATTGCATAATAATGGTCTATTTGGAAGGGTTCCGAGAAAGAAGCGATTCATATCCAAACCTAACCAACAGCGGAGCTTTGATTTTGCCAAAAAGTACGGAAATCATCATAATTCATTTTGGAAAATCACTAAATATGAAAGTAATTTCGAAGTTTTTGGTAAGAAAGCGCCGACTATGGAGAGGAAAAAAACAAGAGTTCGAAGATAAAACACTGTATCGACAGTGAAACACGGTGATGGTTCGGTGATGATGTTGGGGTGTATGGCGGCAAGTGGAGTTGGCAGATTGGTATTCATTGATAATACAATGAATAAAATAGGATACCTAAACATATTGAAAGATAATTTGGGTCCTAGTGTGAAAAATTGGGTTCGAGTCGTACGTAGATATTTCAACAAGACAACGATTCCAAACATACGGCCAAAATAGTTAAGGAATATTTGCCTTATCATGCAACCCCCCTACCCCCCTCCCCCCACCCAATTACCAGACCTTAATCCCATTGAACATGGGAATATCTGGACCGACAAATACGAAAGACAAAACATAACTAGCTTAGACACCCTAAAAAATGGACGAATGGTAAAATATTTCACCGGAAGTGACATCAAAATTAGTGGAATCAATACCAAGACGACTAGAGATTGTTCTGAAGGCAAAAGGAAAGCAAACTAAATACTGAAGGCTGGATTTTGAGTATTATTTTAATTTTTATTACAACTGTACAGTTTATTTTGACAGGGACTATTTTTTGTTTTTCCTACATATTTTTTGTTGTTGTAAACTTACTGCAAGTGTCGATTAGCTATACAGGGTGTTTGGTACTCCGTGGATAACCTTGTAAGGGGTTATTCCTGGATATATTTTGAGCAAAAAATTGTTCTACGGAGATGGTAAATTTTCAATATCCACGGAGATACAGGGTGATCAAGAAAAGTCCTTCGGACCTGTACCCTCACTCACTCAAAACGCTATATCTTGAAAACTAATAATTACAATTCAAAGTGTTATAGCTTGTTTTTTAGGGAATCAAATTACCTTTCATTTGCTGTAGTCCGCATTGTAACTGTATCCAATTCTGAGATATTTGCTTCAGAACACAAATTTTTGACAGTTTGACCCTCAAAATTCTAGGATCAATGTAGTTTTTCTCTAAAAAACCCATTATAAAAATGTCATTTTAATGTTGTTTTCTTATGTGCCATATTATTGCCTACAAAAGATGCATACAATTGCATTGCATAAGTTTTATAGTTTAGAAGAAATTATCATTCCAATAATGTAGCACTTTTGTCAAAAAAGCAAGAATAGGTTGATCAACACTCTCCGCTTGAACTAAAAGAACTTAAGAATGGTTTTTATGGTTTATTTCAAATTTCCTTAATTACAATAAATGTTCAAAATGGCTCCCTTCATTTTGAATGCACGCTAAAGCTAGTTTTGCCAGTGTTCTCTTTGTGTTCATACACCTCAACTGCTGCCTTACTTCTGTTGCTGCCGCATCGATTCTGGTGTTTAGATCCTGCAACGTTACTACTTCCGTTGCGTAGACAAGGTCCTTCATCCGTCCCCATACAAAGAAATCCATAATAGTTAGATCAGGAGATCTTGCAGGCCAGTGTATCGGTCCATTTCTACCGATCCAGCGATTGCTATAATTGGAATTTAACCAATCTCAGATTTGTCGGCCGTAATGAGCTGGAGCACCATCGTGTTGGTAAAACATGGAAGCCAATCGTTGCAGTGGCACATCATCCAATAACTCTTGTAGATCATTTGTCAAAAACTGCAAGTAATTGGAACTATTTAGGGTAGGCGGAAGCCTAATAGGACCAATAAAATCGTTGCCAATCACACCTGCCCATAAATTGACACTGAATCTGTGCTGAAATGATGCCTCTCTTCTTGTATGTGGATTTCTCTCAGCCCATGTGTGTAAGTTGTGGAAGTTTGTGATACCGTCCCTGGTGAATTGGGACTCATCCGTCCAAAGAATGTTGTTCATAAAATTCTCGTCACTTAGTTGTCGTTCAAGGAGCCAATTGCAAAACTCCATCCTTTTGGGCAAATCAATGGGTACCAGCTCCTGCACTGGTGTGTGGTGGTAGGAATGCAACCGCTTTGCTTTGAGGACACTCCAAACTTTCCACGTAGAGACGTTTAACTGCAATGCCAAGCGTCGGACAGCGTCGTTGAGTTGAAACTCATTTTAATTTAATTCATTTCCTCGATAATTTAAATACTACTTAAAGGACATTCATCGATAATTTAAATAGTAATTAAAGGACACAAAGAATATTTCATTTTAACAACATTTCAGGTAGTTTTTTTAGAACGAGGGTTGGTTTATGGCATATTTTATTTTTAAGCCATATGTATTTTCGCTTATTACCTGGAAAACGGGAAAACCTAAGTCATAAGTATGTATGCATCTTTTGTAGGCAATAATATGGCACATAAAACAACAACATTAAAATGACATTTTTATAATGCGTTTTTTTTGAGAAAAACTACATTGATCACAGAACTTTGAGGGTCAAAGTGTCAAAAATTTGTAGTCTGAAGCAAATACCTCAGGATTTGGTACAGGTACACTACGGACTATTACACCAAATGAAAGGTAATTTGATTCCCTAAAAAACAAGCTATAACACTTTGAAATGCGATTATTAGTTTTCAAGATATATCGTTTTGAGTGAGTGAGGGTACAGGTCCGAAACACTTTTCTTGGTCACCCTGTATCTCCGCGGATATTGAAAATGGACCATCTCCGTAGAACAATTTTTTGCTCAAAATATATCCAGGAATAACCCCTTACAAGGTTATGCACGGAGTACCAAACACCCTGTATAAAAGAGACCTGAATGAGAACTTAAATAATCATCAAATACTTGATGAAGTTCAGCATTTTGGTCAAAATTTAAGTAGAATGCATATAGAAATGAAGTGTACACTTTATTTTGACGCTCACTGTATATGCTGAAAAAGTGTGACTATGTTTAGAAAGAGAATTTCGTTTTGAATAAAATCCAATTGTTCTGCTAATATGCATAAAAGACGTTTTCATCCGTTTTATTACACTTTATTTCGTTAGTTTTACCTTTTTGACGATAATTTTCGCTTCTGTTCGGTTTGACATTGCAAATTCGGAAGAGAGATTATCAAACAAATTCGAAGATGGAATTAACAATATTCACCAGCGAATTGACGGAAATTGACACCTCAATTCATGAACGATCTGGGACGACAAGCCTTGTCTGCAGACATTATCATCACAGGAATTCCGAAAACTTGGTTACCACTTTGATCGGAAATATGGAGTGCGAGGAAATAACGTCGCCGCAGTATCCAAAAAAGTCGATAAAACCAATGTTATGGTCAAGTTTGGGTGTGTGGCTGTGTTCACGCTAAACAACAGACTCTTTGTAAGGAGGAACATTACTGAAAGACCTAAGATCAACTAATGCAATTTTGGCGCAGAGGTAACTTATATATAGGGTTTTCCAATAAGAGGTGTTATTTTGAAACTTTTCCCGTAAAAGATCAATGGTTTTGGTGCTTGTGTGGCACGTAGCGCCGTCTTGTTGAAAGTAAACGTTGTCCAGATCAATATCATCCAATTCCGGCTATAAAAAATCATTAATCATTTCTCGATAGCGTAATCCATTCACCGTAACTGTTGCTCCAGTCTCATTTTCGAAAGTAAGGTCCAATGAACCCGCCGGACCATAAACCGCACCAAACAGTCACACGTTGAGGATGGAGAGGCTTTTCAGCAATAACTCTTGGGTTTTCCGAGCCCCAGATGCGACAGTTTTGCTTGTTGACGTAGCCACCGAGGTGGAAATGGGCCTCATCAGTCAAGAATAGTGAATTTTAATAATGAGAATTTTAATAATTTCAATGCGTTGTTGAAGCGTGTATCGTTCCATTTTTGTTAATGGCGTAGTTTCTACTTGTCAAATGTCAAAAAATGATAACTTCAAAAGTGACATCTACCGAAATAGCGGGCTATTCAAAATAACACCTCATATAGAATAACCCTATTTGATACTCGTTATACTGTTATTTAGTTTTTACTCTATAGATTTAGTGTTACGAGTTATTTTTATAATTTATAAATTAGTATTATACCTTATTATTGTAATTTTTTTCGCTTTGTTGCATTTGTTATTACTAGTGTATAGAATTCATACTGTTAGTAGCTAGTGACATTTATTGTTTATTGGGATTTGTTTCCTATTACTACAGTTCAATTTATCTGTTGTTATTTTCGGCTGAAACCAATATTTGTTTTATTGTCATTGCAATAATTAGGTCAATTTATCTACCGTTAGTACTGATTGTATTCTATTTTGTGATTTTTGCTTTCATTGAGTTTTTCTTATTATATTTGAAGTTACTTTCATTGAATTTTCTCTGGTACCCGACTTCTTTACAATGAGTTATTAGCATTTAATTAGGATTATAGTTCAATTATAGTACTTATATATTGTTGATTTTTGGGTCCTTTGCTGTGATTATATTGTTTAATATTACTGATTATTTGGTTGAGATGACTGATTTCATAGATCAACTCGATAAATATAAAAACGTTGAAACTAATTATTGGCACAATGAAAACATTCGTAGCATACCCAAAAATTCAAATGAATTGCTAATATTAGTGAACAAAACTATCCATTTGATCTAATACAGAGACTTGTTAGGGGAAACAGATGCGTATAGGATAAAAGGATAAGAGATGTTTAATGCGGGAACAAAATATAATAAATGTGATGGGGTAGTAATTTATGCTAGAAATAACTTATCTGTGAACTTAACAAAACACGAAATCAACTATGCTAACTATTCAGATTTAGAAATAACTTTAGAGGATAACAGTAAACTGAATGTCACTGGTATTTCCCGGTCGCCTAGTACTGATATTGTAAATTTTGTTAACTCTCTTAATGAATTCTTGAACATAAGATCACACTGAATCATGTGATAATTGGGACATAAACATAGATATTTAAAAAAAAAAAATTCCATCGAACATAGTTAATGAGTACCTCGTTACACTAATGAATTTTGGTTTCCTTGATCATATATTCGTAAAATGGGACACCTAGTAAGTTTTTACACCAGCAATCTTTAAAACTCTTATTACTGATCAAAATAGCATGTTAGCAAGAATATTCTTTAATAAAACAAAAGACGTAGGTAATAGTGCAAAAATAAGAACCAATATTGACTTGAGAACGTTAAAGAATAAATTGAATTGGAGGCCTGTTTATAATTCTTTCCATGGGGATCAAATAACAAACCGTTTTATTGAAATCTTAAACAAACATCTTGCAAACTCTCAATATCTCACTTCGACTAAACGGCCTCCTTTACTTAGACCGTTAAAGTCATGGGCAATAAGAGGTATAGTATCATCATCAGGCTAGCTGCAAACATTAATAAACAAATCACCCTAGGGGTATCCTCAGCTAAAATCGAGCATTTTAAAATTGAATATAAAACGTATAGGAATAAATTAAATTCTATAATTAAATATGCCAGATCCCAGTATTTTAAAACAGAAATAGATAGATTGCAATTGGAAGTCCAAGGCGGCTGTGGCGAACAATAAATGAAGCTGCCACGCGCATAAGACTAAGATTAAAAAAAGATATTACACAAATAATTGATAAAAATAATTCTTCAGTTACTGATCCTTTAGAAATTGCTGAAGTACTAAATATGCACTTCGCTACAGCTAGTCAATTGTTGATTCGAATAAGACTCGCCCAACGCATCATTAAGTGCTGCTGTTACCAATCCACCACTCTCATCATTTTACATCTATCCAATTACCGGGAATGAAATCGAAGCGCACATAACTGAATTGAAAAATAATAAAGCTCCAGGCTTAGACGGATTCACTGCAAATATCTTAAAACTAGTTGCCAGTCACATTTCTCAACCACATCTCTTCAATGTCTGTACATCGCAAGGTATTTTCACAAATAAATTGAAGAGTTTTGTAGTTATTCCCTTATTTAAAGAAAAGAACAGAAAAGATTGAAACTACCAGCCATTATCTTTAGTATCTAGCCTCGCTAAAATTTTGGAAAAATCCAAAAAAAAGTTAGTGAAATACCTTGATGAAAATCAGATATTAGCTACCAATCAATATGGTTTCAAGGCTGGCGCAAATACTTCTGATGCAATTTACGATGTTACGAAGTATATCACTAATTCATTTGATCGAAAGAAAAGATTATAGGATTGTTTTTTAATGTTACAAAAGCTTTCGATACTGTTGATCACTCTCTCCTCCTTGCCAAGCTTGGATATATCGGGTTCAGCCGTAATATGTACTCCCTATTCCAATCTTATTTGACCGGTAGAACTCAAGTTGTGAAAATAAATGAAAATTTAAGAAGTCCAATGTTCGTTAAATGTGAAGTTCCGCAAGGTACAGTGCTGCGTGCAATTTTATTATTAATATACATAAATGAGCTCTGTAAGTTGGATGCAAGCGTTATAGAAGGACACATAGTGACCTTTGCTGACGATACGGTCCTCTATTTTAAAATTAACAATTGGAGTCACACTTTTAATAAAGTAAACGTCGACTTAAAAACAAAAACCGTATATGTTTCTTGGGGCCCAGGGCATATAACAAAGTACCAGCTGAAACTAAAATTTAATTTGCATAACTACGAAGTATTAATTGAAACATTTATATTCGATAATCCAATTTTCCATAATGCCTTTTCAAATAATGGTGATTAGCTATAATTATTGTGTATACGTAAGCTATTTAATATTATAAAACAAATGTAGATTACTAGAATTTAAGATTCCTTAATTTAATTTAAGAGATTTTTAAGATTTCTTAGTTCAATTTCGCTCTACGGAAGTTTTAAATAGTTAATAAATAAAAATTAAAAGAAATAAAATTAAATAAACTGCCAACAAGTCGGGAGCAATTTTATTATTTTTGGGACAAGTTGAGGATGCATGGAAAGTCAATATGCAGGTTAGAGTGGTTAAGGAAGGCTAAGTGGAACCCCCTTTCACAAGTGGAAACTCTAATTTAAAATTTTTGCCAATGTTAAAAACTATGTAGTTCTACATACATACATACATATATGTAATCTGACAAAATTTCAATTTGGTATCTGTACTCAGTTTTGAGATATGACGGTTTGAAATTTTGGAAATCGCACCAGTTTTGAAACACTCCCCATTCCTCCCTCCTCCCCCCCTAAAATTATCCACAAATATTATATTTTTTCCATGATTTGCTAGTACAGCTTAATATATGTTGTAAGTTTCAATTATATAGCTTAAGAAATATTAATTTATAAGTGTTTTTCTTTGCACTCCCCCCCCCCCCCTTCCTGACCCTCTCCCTCACAATAATTAGCCTTTCTCTAATCTGATTCTGGTGGATCTGTATATCATCTTAATGGTCCCAAAATATGAATTTTTTATGGTAAGTAATTTCGAAGATTTATTCATTTCAAAATAAAATCCGGCCGACAATTTGTTTTTTCGGACCCCAATGGATAAAATAATTAAATTATTTTTAAAGTTTGTGCCAGAAACCCCTTTATGTATATGTTGATTTTCAGCTTCCTAGCTAAAACCACGATTGAGATAATCGCGGTGGCATTTTTAAGCTATTTTAGTCATGAAACGCGAAAAAGCTAAAATTTGGGTTGTCAAATGTTCCCCCTTCCTCTCCTCCCCCACTACTATTATGAACAAAGTTTATCCTTTTCTTCCGCTAGTATAGCTTAATATAGGTACGTTCCAAATTTCAATTACAGAACTCAAGAGAGAGTTCAGATATTAATATTTAAGTGTTTTTTTTCTTCCCCCTTCAATTATTGACCTCTTTTCAGCTGATTATGGTGGATCTGAATGTCACCTAATTGGTCCCGACGATATAATTATTTGCGAAAAAAAATAAATCAGCCGGCAATTAATTTTTCGGACCCCACTGGATACAAAAAATAATTTATTTTTCCTTTTTTGCCCATAAACCAATATATCTGAATACCGAGTTTTAGCTTCCTATCTGCATTCGTAGTGGAGATATTAGCAAGAGTAGTTTTTGACTATTTCCCTCCCCCGCCTCCCCCTTCCACCTGACACTACCCAAAATGTGGACAATGGAGCTCACATACCCAGTTAACAATCCACCCAAAAATGAATATTGTATATTTAACGGTCTCGGAGATATGAGTCCATACGCACGGCGTACGGACAAACTGATTTTTTTTCCATATTTTTGCAAAAAAACAAAATTTTAGGGTGGCTTTTTTCGTGAGATTTGTATCTGAGGGAGTAGAACGAGTACTCCTACTCCGTAGTGGTCCGTTCATAAACTTAAAATTAATTTTTTAATGAAAATGACAGCACGATAGCTCAAAGCGTTCGAGAGTTATGTTGTAGACAGACGGTCACTCGGATTGACGTTTTGAGCGACAACACATATGTATGTCTGTACCCTTGGCGACTCTGTGCGAGCATTATTTCTTAGCGTTACAAACGGTAAGACAAACCTAATATACTCTCAGATTCCATCCAGAGTATTAAAAAACACGTTATTTTAAGAAACGGAAAGCCATTTAGCTCCTGGTATATAATAAAATAATGTAATATAATAAAAAAATATATAATAACGCTTTGAATTGATTCTGAATTTCCATGGATTTTACTTTTGTAGCAAATGTAGTAATTAGCACAAAACATAAATTATAGACATAAAATATCGAAACTCTGAAAAATGTAAATAAATAAATCGAATATTTTTTTTTTGAAAACGCGATTAATTTCGATAAAGCTGTTAGTACTTTAAACCAGTCAATAAATTGACGAAAATGAAATGAATGACTTTTAAATTTATTTGGAGCCGTTATGCAAAATTTCAGTTTTTAGTTAAAGGCGTTTCCGATTTCACCCCTCGTAAGACGATCCCAAGTCCGGTTTGAGAAAGGAGGAGGAAAGTAGTCATCCTGAATGGTCAGAAACACCAGTGCGTCCCAGGAAGTAGGTTATGATTTAGTTGGACTCGCGGCATAGCTGAGAGAACTCTAACATATCCTATTCAGCTGAAATTGTTCAACTGTGTCTATGCGGTTAAGTACACAGAACTGGTTCTCCAATTTTGAGGATTGGGCGATGGGCTAACAACTTATCTTGGAGCCTGATGCTTTGCTCGGATTCAATGGAAACGACCCGACAAACGAAAACTTGAACACTATTTCGGAACCTGAAATGTACGATTCTTGTTCAAACCAGGAGCCCTAAAACCACTCCTGAAGCAAGTTGATAAATTCAACATTAATGTTGTTGCACTCCAGGAAACTAAATGCCTTGGCAGCAGAATAACGGACATGAGGTTGCACACAATCTTTGAAAGTGAAAGTTAGTTGGAGTAGAAATACTCGATACACATTAACACTTGTGTCCTAATAGAGTTTGGACAATGCATATACAACGATTGCGCGAAAAATTTCTATTATGAAGTAAACACAATCATAATGAATTGTTATTTATGAAAGTAACGCAAGTTTATGGTCGTGTTCCTACATTTAAAAACCGTCAAACGCAAGTTTGGCTGTTTTTTCCCATTTCTTATGTTGCCTTTTTGTGCTTCTAAACTCACGCTGAATTGTTGGTATTATAGCATTGTCCGAACTCTATCAGGACAGAAGTGTTAGTGTGTCTCGAGTATTTCTACTTTGGAGTAGTTTTTGTCGTCAGCAAAGCATTTAATCCTCATCCTGTATTCAAAATACAACACGTACGATATATTTGTGAGTCAGAAATGCCAAATTCATTTTTATTATCTCTCACGCAATTGTTACATTTGATTGGTACAACCGAATGTTCCTTCCAGGTAAAACCACTGCAAACTGAGCATTTCGAGGAATATTTAGTTTTATTTGATAATTGAGCACACATACATATAGCATCTTGATCTCTTTAAATTTTGGGCTCGGTCTTGTCGTGGGACTCCGTGTTCCACTAAATGTAGAGCCCCGGAACTGTGTGGAGTTCTGGATCTATGTAAAATTTCTGGATTGATCAAATCTTCATCCAATTGCTCCAAAATAAACGACACCTAAAATGATTTTGCGTGTTCCAATCAGGATTCATACTAGTCCAAATTATAAAAGAATTATATGCCACTATATCTAACATATTTCTGAATAATGCAATTGGACATCTATTCGTTTTTTGTTTACATGTATAACTACAAACATCACACGCAAAATCATCTCCTTCGTTTGTATATAGAGTTGTTGTAAGTTAAAGCATGGGCTTCTTCGATTCATTTTCAGATATTCCCTTTTCATGATGTACTTAGAAGGTACACACTCCGATTTGTTTTTGAAACATAAGCCATCAACGAAGTTTTATTATTATTTTCAAAAAGTAATTCCGAATAATGATTTGGTTTCCCTTTCAAATTTAAGATTTTGGGGGGTAAGGACGATTTTTTCCTACGCATACCAACCATAGTAAGTTTTCATTTAACAATTCTACCCCTAAGTCATACGATGAAAAAAGTTGTCGCAAGCAACATTACGCCCCTTGAATCCAATTGTCAGATCCAAGATAACTTGCGCGCCTAGATTTTTTTTCGGGAGTGCTATTCGCCTCTTTCCCTGTATAAACGTGGAGCAACTAAGCATAGCTACTACCGCAATCGCGGAGTGCCCATATTTATACTCTAGCTGAAATCTGAGAGTACATATTATAAGTTTGCCACAAAGTTTATAACGTGAAGAAATAAGGATCGGAGAAAAAAATGAATGATACAGAAGTTCACACAGTTACTCAAAAATGTCAAAACCGGTTGTCCGTTTGTCCGTGTCCTCACTAGCTTCAGAGCATGTTGAGCTAGAAAGTTTAAATTTTGTAATATTGTCACCTGGATTATACGTTTTTTTTAAGTTCAGTGTCTAAAGCGGCGTATAGACGGCAAACTTGGTCGGCAACTAAGTTGTCACTCAAGTTGGACCTGTTGGTCACAGACCTTCAACAAGACTAACAACTTTATCGGTAACATCACTTTTTTCTAAACAACGCGGTGTGTGGACGTATGGTTTGTGTACTCAAGTTACATTTGTTCGTGTTTGTAAAATTGTTAAATTACTTAATTTTTAACATGAGTGATGAAATGTTATGTATTGTAATTCACGAGCTATGTGATGAAGAGGGCCAACAGCCAGCAAAAAAAAAGAAGAATGTGGTCAAAGGATTGGTATCAAAGCCGAGATCAATTTACGCATTCAAATTTGTTGAAGGAATTACGAATTAGTTCACTTACGGATTTAAAAAATTTTTACGAATGGATGGCGTAACGTATGATGAATTATTAGAGAAAGTACGACCATTATTAGAGAAGCAGGATACCGTTATGCGTGATGCGATTTCTGTGAACGAACGTCTGTCAGCGACTCTCAGGTTTTTAGCGAGTGGACAGAGTTTTGAAGACCTGAAATTTCTTACTGCCATTGCCCCATAAACTCTAGGATTGATAATAATGGAGACTTGTTTGGCTGTTATTAAAGTTTTAAAGGAGTTTATCAAGGTACGTTTTAAAAAATGTTTCCTGAAAATAATGACCACATATTTTTGTTTGCAGATTCCGAAAACAGAAGAAGAATGGATATCTGTTTCTGAGGCGTTTGGAAAGAGATGGAATTTTCCGAATTGCATAGGAGCCATTGACGGCAAGCATGTGGAAATCAGAAAACCTGAGCGTTCCGGCTCTTTTTATTTCAATTATAAAAAGACGTTTAGCATAGTTCTACTTGCCGTCGTAAACGCAAACTATGAATTTATCACCGTAGAGGCCGGTGCCAACGGTCGAATATCAGATGGTGGAGTTTTTTCAAACAGTACCTTTTACAAGAAATTTAAAGAAAATTTACTTCATATTTCATATTCCTAATTCTGGTAAAATATTCAATTTTGAAAAAGAAATGCCATATGTACTTGTTGCAGACGATGCGTTCGCTATGACTAGAAATCTGATGAAGCCCTATAAAGGAAAAGGACTGTCAGAGGAACAAATTATATTCAATTACCGATTATCAAGAGCTAGACGTATTGTGGAAAACGCCTTTGGCATAGTTTCCTCAAGATTTCGAGTTCTCTTAAATAAAATCAATTTGTCTCCAGAAAAGGCAACAATAATAACGTTAGCAGCTTGCTATCTACACAATTATTTAAGATCAAAAAATCCTTCTGTGTACCTACGTGAAAGTGTAGATTACGAAAACACAAGCAATGGAGAAATTCAACTAGGCAGCTGGAGAGCTGATCCTAAACAGCTGACAGAACTCTAATCCATTCGATCAAGAAATTCATCATCCATTGCCAAAGAGACTAGAGACAATTTTTGCACCTATTTCAATGGCGTCGGTGCAGTTTCTTGGCAATATATGTCTAGAAAAAACACAAACAACTAATTATGTAGTATTTTATTTTGCAGTAATTTTTGTAATCCTTCCAAAAAAAAGATGTAATAACAATACAAAAATAAACTGCCAACAAGTCGGGCGAAACTTTATTATTCTTGGGACAAGTTGCGGATGAGTGGAAAGTCAATATGCAGGTTAAAGTGGTTAGGGAAAGCTAAGTGCAAAGGGGTTTCTTGGGCAGGGCTGTTGTCAATTTAACAATATTTCATTCGTTTCTGCAAGTTTGGGTTTTTATGAGGGGAGGAGGAGGGGTAATAGCAAGGGTGGGTGGATGTTAACAGCTTTTTAATAATTGCTTGAATCACGTCCAATATTCTCTGTATAGAATGTGTTTCATAGACGAAATTGCATAAAATTTTCATAAAATTCGGTGTATTTTATTTTCACGAAACCGAAAATTTGTATGGGAGGGGGTAGAGAAGGTAGGGGAATCGTAAAATTTGATATGCAGTTTTATTTCGCTTCTCTTGTAAGGTGCATGTATAAAATTTCAAGTTCGTAGCTTTTAGTTTGTTAGTTATTAGTTGATTTAATGAAATTGGTCGAAATCATAGTTTTGTATGGGAGGGGGTAGAACGGTAAGCGCGATTTCAAAACTTTTAAAGCAACTTCATTTGAATTACTTTTATAAGTTTTCGTGCAAAATTTGAAATTGATAGCTTTTAAGAGATAGCTGATAACTGATTTCTTAAAAATGCTCAAAAAATAATCGCAAAATTTGTGATGGAATTTTTTTTCTTTTCTATTGTAAGATGCTCGTACAAAATTTCAAGTTCGTAGCTTTTAATTTGTTGGTTATTAGTTGATTTAATGAAATTGGTTGAAATCATGCTTTTGTATGGGAGGGGGTAGAAGGGCAAGCATGATTTCAAAACTTTTACCGCAATTTTATTTTAACTATTTTTTTAAGTTTTTGTGCAAAATTTCAAATTGATAGCTTTTGATAGTTAGGTGATAATTGATTTCTTAAAATTGGTCGAAAAAATAATTTTGTATGGGAGGGAGTAGAAGTTTTAAAAATATTCGACCAGTTAATATTTCAAACTTTTAGAGATTTTTTTTAAATACATTTCCCAAATTTTCAAGTTTCTACCTAAAAATTTCATTCAAAAATTTTCAGTTTATGTGTTTTTTTCATTCCACATGAAACACCTTGTGCACGTTAGACCCCCACTTCGGAGCATAACAATTTTGGAACAAATTACAATTTTTTTCTATTTATATCAAATAGATGTGTCGACATGCAAAATTTAAACTTTGTATCTTTTACCAGAGCCATAAAAAAATCACTCAAAATTTTCAACATTTTCGCTTTCCACCTCCCTCCCCTTACACCCCCCAACTCAAATTTTTTTCCAAAATTAAAAATTATATAGCTCTACAATCTGACAAATTTTTGATTTGATATCTGTACTCAATTTTGAGATTTGATGATTTGTAGTTTTGGAAAGTGCGCCATTTTTGAAATGCTCCCCATTTCCCCCCACTACTATAATGTCCACATATTATATTTTTTTTATATGTCGCTAGTAAAGCTTAGTATACATTTTAAGTTTCAATTACATAGCGTAAGAGACAGTTGAGCTTTTAGTTTTTAAGTGTTTTTCTTTGCACCCCTCCCTAACCCTCCCCCTTTCACTAATTTGCTTCTATCTAAACTGCTTCTAGTAGATCTATATACTATCTTGATGGTTTCAAAATATCAATTTTTTATGGGAAGTAATTTCGAAGATATAATCATTTGAAAAAAAAATTCGGCCGACAATTGGTTCTTAGCCCCCCCTTTTCGCACGCCAATGAATAAAAAAATTAAGTTATTTTTAAAAGTTGTCCCACAAACTTCTGTATATGTATGTTGATTTTTAGCTTCCTAGCTGTAACCATGGTTGAGATATTTGAATTCGTATTTTTCGGTTTAAGCGCTCCCCCCGCCTCCCCCTGAACTCGTACACCCCCCAAAATTGGTACCCGCCTGAGATCCGCAACTACCTACAATCCCTCCAAAAATGAACTTTCTATCTTAAAGAGTTTGGGAGTTAATGTGCGCTGAGCGTACACGTCGGCGTACGGCGGACGGCGTACAGACAGACGGATTTTTTTTTTTGCATTTTTAGGCTATTTTAGTCATGAAACGCGAAAAAAAAAATTTCAGGGTAGCAAATTTTTTTTTTTTCCCAAGTTGATCACAATACTTTATTATTAAAATAATAAAGTAATATAAAATTTTCTTGTTCAGTACGAAAATAAAATATAAAATAAAAAGATATGCGACAAAAATAGACACTATTTCTATGTTAGCGGATTACGAACTGTTTGAGTTCTCGTTGAAACAAATTCCTTCAATTTTCGGTGTTTTCTATATTATAGGCGCTGTCACTCAATAAGTCCTGTACCCTGTACTCAATGGGAATAACAACAGCATTTGCAGTTTGCTGAGGGTAAAATGCTGCTGAAGATGACGGACGACTGTGACTACTTCGTGAATCACACGACGTAGACGGTGGAGTACATGATTGTGATTCGTAATTTGAAGTGGAAAAAGATGGTTGAATTGCTGAATTAATACTCAGTAAACTCAGCTGTCCTAGCGCTAATATTTCATCAATCGCCTTTTTTGCGTATATTTGCTGTATCGGAGGCAATGTCCTATACGACGCCGCCCAGCTTTCACTATGAATGCCTGCAACGTCTTTTTCTGCTTTTGTCTTCAGGTGCCCCAACGCATCTTTCAGCAGCTCCGTTCTTTCAGCATTAATCTGCTGTCCAGAGATTCTTTTCCTTTTTGGTATCACCACACTTTCACTTGCATCCTAAAATAATTAAACTTTAATATAGTTTGTTGGAAGGTTTCAGTTCTCAATTATCAATTACCTCTATTTCCTCTTGCAAATCTATCGTCGACACCCCATGAATCTGTGCTTCGTGATCCCGCAAGAACTCCAATTCTTCGAAATACCACAAAGTCGGTACGTAAACGTCATCTTCCCCGGCACCAGACTTTTAGCTATCCTCTGTCTTTTTCAATTCTCGTCTATAGCAAGTTCTTATATTTCCGACTCTTTTTTTTAAACTATCCTCATTTGCTCCTTTTTCAATTTGTTGATAAATTTCAAGCAGTTTAGCCCAAGCTTTTCTCTTTTTATTTCTGTCTTTAAATATGTCGCTTTTCACCTTCCATAACTCAGGCAAGTTTTTATAAATATCGAAAAACTCCTTCCACAAATCAATTTGTGGGATATTAGACATTTTTAAACACACTTGTCACTTTTCTCAATGAAATAAGACACCTTTACTGTATAGTGATCACTTTCAAACTAATGTTTGCGTCCAAGTTGTCAACCTAGTCACAGATGCTACAACTTCGTCGCTAATATTAGGCCAAGCCCACAAAAAATCAAAACGTTTTGATTTTCTGCAACCTGATCGCAAACTTGAAATTCAAACCAACAACCGACCTACAGACTTCCAATTTAGTTGCCAACATTGCATGTCGACAGCCACATCGCCGACCAAATTGGTTGCCAATCCGATCACTTCCGTCATCAATCCGTAACACACGACTATACATATGTACATATGTATGTATATTGAAATCTTCAGAGGTTTTGAAAATTTGTCTACCTTGTTTGGGATCGGTACTACTACCCGTGGGATCGGTACTCCATTGATCACAAAAGACTGTGCTCTTTAAACAAATATTAAATACATGTACACTCGGCAGAAAAAGTTTGCGTACATACCCAACACATCCGACATATCTATAAAAAACATCGTTTCAAACATTTTATTCCGAAATATTTTTTTTTCCTATTTTTCATTACTTCATTATGAACATAAAACGAAACAAAAATGAGAATTACTGTACTCTAAAACAACGATAAAATTCGGAAACGAAAAATAGTCTGAAATTCCAGGAAAAAAAAGTCTGCGTTTAAAGCGTATAAAGGGAAGTCAAAGTCTCTGAGTTGCAATTAAATCATTAATAACAATAAAGTTTGTGTAGGAAAGTTGATAAAAGTGTTTTTATCTAAGGTTTGCGTTAAAAATAATTGCTAAAAAACGTTAAGTAAGAGATGTCTAATAAAGGAAAGAAAATTGAATTTGGGAAAGGAAAATTATCGTGGATTTGCGGAAAAAAGTTACGTCATATCGTGAAATAGATGCAATAGTCAGCAGAAGTCATTCATCTGCCCAACGAGTCGTAAACAACTTCAAAAACACAGGAGTTTTGGTTAAAACCCAGATCTGGCCGTCCTCCAAAGTTGAGCCCTCAGCAAACTCGGAGTTTGCTCCGAACGATGAAAGCTAATCCTAGATTAACTGCAGCCGATATGGCAAAGGACATCAAATCAAAGTACCGCAAGTCTATTTCTGATGATTCTTCTTCTTCTACAATGGCTACAATTCTACAGCCCAAATCGGATCTTGGCCTCCTGACATTCAGGTTCCTTAACACTTTTAATTACTTATTGTAGCCCTTCTCACAACCCTTTTTCTACGAATTTTTTTCGTTTTCGTAGATTGAGGTGACCAAGGCATATCCAAGCCGGCAATGTGCTGGAATTATATATTGCGCTGACCAGGATTTGAATTCACGACCTTCGCATTACAAGACCAACACGCTACCTACTAGGCTACACCCTAGCTTTCTGATGATGGTGTTCGTAAAATTCTTACGAAATGTGGGTATCACGGACACGTTGCCCGTAGAAAGCCACTTATAACAACAGTAAACAGACTCAAGCGCCTGGCGTTTGCTAAGGAACACATAAATAAGCCAAAAGAATTTTGGAAACAAGTTATTTCCTCGGATGAAAGTAAATTTTGTATTTTTGGAATCAAAGGTCGGAAGATTGTGGAGAAAAACTGGCGCGGCTTTCGACCAGCAGTAAAGCACGGTGGTGGCGGTGTTATGATATGGGGGTGTATGGCTAGTGGAGGAGTTGGAAAAATGGAGTTTATTGGAAGTATTATGAATAAAATAGACTACTTTAATATTCTCAAGCGCAATTTGAAGAAAAGTGCAGAACATTTGGGCTTAAGCGACAACTTTTACTTCCAACAAGACAACGACGCTAAGCAGGTAATTTTGATTTCGTTTCACGTTGTTTATGACGTGTACCATTTTTTCAGCATACTCAACATCTAGGACTCCGAATAGAGCGCTTGCAATATTACCGACTATATTTAGCGGGGCTCTTTTTGTTCTCAGACCGCTTTTGGATGAATGTAGCAGAAATTCGTTGTTATTGTCCAGTTCATTGATGACCTTGTGGAATTGTGTTACTGTATACCGGCACGATTGCTCCTTCAGTTGATGGCATACGTTGTTGAGCTGGTAGATTCCTACCTTTAAAGACTCTAGTTCCATCCAATATGTTTTTAGGTCATAGTAGACGACCACATTCCATTCATGGAGTATGAGATTTGCTGTTCCCATACTTTCGAAGTAAATCCCTGGTGAAGTTTGGAATGGCTTAGCCTTTACCTGTTGTCCTAGTATCGGCATAATCAAGATTGTCATTAAGAGACACAGGAGCATTGAGCTCATGTATCGAGGAGTTTTGGCCCTAGAAGTACCCGCTGCTGACACGGAGCTCAACTCGCGGCCTCCCACAGTCTACCAAAGTGAGGTGCCCTTGGCGGAATGAAATGGAAATTTGTTCCTTTTGTAGTGCAGAAATTTGAAATAGTTTCCCTGGCTCTGGTGGCGTGCAAAGATTCGTGAAGTTCTTTCAACTGGTTTCTTGCTCTCACGAAGTTAGTGGCATTATCGCAGTACAAATTCTGGCAGTTGCCTCTTCTTCCTATGAAGCGCTTGAGAGCCCCTATGAAACCTTCTGTTAGGTCGAAAACGATTTCAAAATGCGTAGCCTTGGTAGCGAAGCAGCAAAACACTGCGATATACGATTTTTGGGGGAGCTTTCCCCTGATTTTGAAGTGTGTGTGGAACGGACCTGCAAAATCTACTCCCGCATTAATGAACGGGCGCACTGGCTGCACTCGATTTGCCGGTAGATTCCCCATCATTTGTGTTAACAGCTTCGGTTTGGCTCGTGCACATCGAACGCAATTTTGAACCACTGATCTCGTCATAGCCTTTCCCTTGATCGGCCAGAACCTTTGTCTGACGATTGCGAGTAATGTTTGTGGTCCTGCGTGCAGATTTTGCATGTGAACGTCTGCTACGATAAGTTTGGTAATAGGATGTGCATAGGGAAGTAACATGGGGTTTTTTTTATCGCGGGTAAGAGCATTGAAAGCCTTAAAGTGCGGGACTTGAACCCGCTAAAAACCCCTCGCCTAACCCACTACCTCCCGGGACAACCGTCAAGTATTTCGTCAGGAGGAGGGAGGAACATAAAGCTCAAACGTCAATTTACTGTCAAGTGTCGTATGTCACCCTGTATATGTCACTGCCTATCTTATTCAACTACCAACTGTTCTGGCTGTTGTAGGCACTTCTATCTCAGATGGTTCCCTACGCAGTCTTTCGAGTCTCCTCAGCTCGGTGAGAACTTTCACGCACATCTGAGTCACCGCATTCCAGGTTTCACTGCTGCTCAGCATATGTGGAACCATGTTGTCGGGGTTAATATTTACTCCAACGATGTCCTCGACTCTCCTTCTGTCCATTTTATAAACTGGGCAGTGAAAGAATACATGCTCTGCATTTTCTATTGCATCTGTACAACTTGGACATGACGTCATACGTTGTAGTCTTCTAAAGTTATTCTGATGGTCAATTGAACCTAAGAAATGACTATCATCCTTAGTTGTAAGTAAGACTGCCTTCGGCTGTTTTGCTTTCAGTTGGGTTTCCTTCCGAGCTCGTAGTTCTGGCCACTGATTCTCGCTCCCATGTAAGAACTTTGGACCATAGAACCATTTTCAATCTCCACTGTACAACCGACGTCTGCTCCTGAATTGCCGCTATTCGGTTGGCGACAAATGTGTGGAGTTTGGCTGGCTCGGAGTGTAACCAGTGAAGCACAATTTCTAAATCAGTCCAGAAGTAACAGGAGCAGTCTGGCACTTTTCGATCTTGTTTTAAACGATGCACCAGATCTACGGCTAATTTAGCTGCGCACAACTCTAATCTTGGTATGGTTGTGGATTTAAGTGGAGCTACTCTCGACTTGGCGCATAGAAGGTGAACGGTTCTAGTTCCATCTGCTTGGATGGCCCGAAAGTAAACTTCCGCTCCATATCCTTTTTCTGATGCGTCCGAAAATGTATGTAGTTGAATCCTTCGAGGAACCTTCCCCCCAAACACGTGGCGTGGTATTTTTATGTTGCCTAAGACTTCTAGTTCTTGTCGGAATTTAATCCATGTTGTATGGAGCTCCATCGGGAGGGCTGCATCCCAATCTAATTTCAAACTCCACAGTTTTTGAATGAATATCTTGGCCGATATCGTTACCGGGCTCAAGACGACGAGAGGGTCAAAAACACGCGCAACGTCTGATAGCGCTGTTCTTTTCGTTACCTTACTGGTCTGATTTGTTGAGCTTTTGATGCGTAACTCGTCACTTGCAGGAAACCACGTTAATCCGAGTGTTTTGACATGGTCTGCCTGATCCTTGTCGAAATCCAATTGATGTACCTGATCTTCTGAAGGAATGTTCTTCAGTAAATGTTTGTGATTCGAGCACCATTTGCGGAGTTTGAATCTGGCTGACTGTAAGACCTTCATGATTTCCGCCTGTTTTTGGAGGGTTTCAACCAAACTGTCTGCTCCGGACATTAAGTCGTCCATGTAGAAATCACTTTTGATGGCAACTGCCCCTAACGACCCTTGATCGTTCGCCTCTTTTGACAGTTGTTGTAGGCATTTGGTAACCAAATATGGAGCTGTCGTTGTGCCATACGTAACCGTATTAAGTTGGAAGCATTTCAAGCTCTCGTCTGGATTGTTTCTCCATAAAATGAGCTGATATTTTCTATCTTCTCGAGCAACCATTATTTGTCGATATATTTTCTCAATGTCTGCTGAGAAAACGAACCGAGAAAGTCGGAATCGTAGTAGAATTGTAAAAAGTTCATCCTGAATTGTTGGTCCAGTAAGCAGGATATCATTTAGACTGATATTCGATGTGGTCTTGGCCGATGCATCGAATACTACCCTGAGTTTTGTAGTTGTGCTGTCGGGTTTTAACACACAATGATGTGGAAGAATATAATACGGTTTCTGAATACTCTTCAAGTCCACTTGTGTCATGTGACCTAGATTAATGTATTCCTCCATGAATTCACTGTATCTCTGTTTGAGATCAGGATTTTTTGCAAATTTCCGTTCCAATTGCATGAACCGGGAGGTGGCTATATCCTTGGATTCACCAATATCTTCCACGTTCTGGCGGAAGGGTAGCTTAACCTCAAAACGGCCCTCTTTCAATTCCTGTGAGGTCATCCGCGGTGTTGAAGATTCACTATCTTCCAACTTCCAAAATTTTTCCATTTAGTCATTCAGCTTCTCATTGTCCATGCTGAACATGCCGCAAGTTTTTTCGGACACCAGCCTACGCGTGTAAGCACACCTACACTGCCAGCAACTATCCAGCCGAAAACAGTATTCTGAAGGGTTGGTAGTCCTCTTCTCAAGTTTATCTGGCCAATCGATAACAGCTGATAATACAATTCTACTCCGATCAAAATATCTATTTCACCTGGCACGTTTAAGCTGGGGTCTGTGAGGGTAATGTTGTTTGGGATCCGCCAGCCTGTTATGTTGAATCCCTGAATCGGCTGTGTTTACGTTATTTGCGCTATCGCATGTGCCTCTAATGTGGTCGAGAATTGGTTTACTCTAGACTTCAAGCACAAGTTTATTCGCTGATGCACTTGTTGACAAGAGCCGCCTATGCCCCGAATGGAGATCCTTGATTATGTCGCCTTGTGTCCCAGCTTCCTGGCTGCCGCCCCCGTAATAAGATTGATCTGAGAACCACTATCCTATATGGCTCGGAATAGTAGTGGCTTCCCCTTGCTATCAGCAATGTGGAGTTGTACTGTACTAAGTAGCACTTGTGACGTTGAGATTTCTGCTGCTAGCGATGACGATGATGGTTGCGAACTGGATGTTCGCCCTCTGTCGGATGTAGAAGTGTTGCTGCACTGGGTTTCTCTCTCTTTGTGCAGGAGAGTGTTGTGCTTTCTGGAACACTTTCTACAATTCCTTGCTGAGCAGATAGAGGATGTGTGCCCCTCAATTGATGACAATTGATGCATAAGTTATGTTTCTATGCAATGTGAAACCTGCGATTGGGTTTTGCAACAGAAACTTCTGGCATGTAAACTCTGGATGATTGTTCTTGCACATAACGTAAGAATTATTCCCATCAGTTGCCAGCAGCACTGACCTCGAATTCGGCGTATGCTGCGTACCTCCACGTTGTTTTGTCGTGAAGCTGTTCATACCCAAGGATTGGAGTGCTTGGAAACGCAACTCCAAAAACTCCAGGAGCTGTTGCAATGACGGTACATCTCTTGGTGATGCTAACTGTTGCTCGTATTGTGTACGAGTTGTGTGATCTAATCTTTGAAGTAGAATGTAGACCAAAATAGCGTCCCATTGCTTGACTGGAACGCCGAGGTTGTTGAGAGCCTGAACACATTCATTTGTCGTGTCATGAAGTGCTCGTATGGTTGATGCCTTCTCGCTTGTCGAGACTGGTTGAAACATCAACTTGTGAATGAAGGAATTGACCAGTAAGCGCTTGTTCGCATATCTGGATTCCAAGGTACTCCACGCAGCGTCATAGCCCAAATCGGTCATTGAGAGATACTGCATCAATGCTTTGGCTTCTCCTCCCAGATTGTTCATCAAGTAGAACATCTTTTGCACCTTTGGGATTGGCTGGCTGTGGATGAGTTTGATGTATAATGCGTGAAACTGCGTCCACTGCAGATAGTCACCATTAAATGTTGGCAACGTTATCTGAGGTAACTTTACGTGCATCGTAGAGCTGACTAATGATGCTGCGGCTGTGGCTGTCATTGTCGATGATTGCGATGAATTATCCAGCCTTTCCTGAAGCATTATCAGGCTATTTTGAACTCGATTCTCCATATTTGAAAACAAGCCGGTTTCATAATCGGGCTGTTGCGGTTCGCCCATGATGTCGAAGTGCAAATCAGAAATTCTACTCCAGTGCTCACGAATACAAGTTAATTTTTGTTTATAATAAGCAGGGGATTGCACTGATCCTAACTCTGCCTCTATGTCCGTCAATAGACCGTCGATGGCGTCCATTGCAGCCGAATTTTTAGAAAGTAGGATTCGGGGCACTAGAAGATGGATTTTTGCCTTTCTGGCTCGACCCTGCTTCGATAAGCTCGCGAGAACTCTGCAATGTGGCTTGATACCTTAAATAAACCATTTTTACTTGTTGAAACAGGCCTTCTGTAAAATAGGCGTGGTCCGGGTTTTTTTCGCGCAGCAGCTGCAAGCTGGCATCGCGATCCACGAACTCTCTCCACTCCGACTCTAGTTGAGTTTGTCGGGCCTCGATGTACTCAGCCGTACGTCGAGATGGTCCATCCTTTGGCGAAATTCTTTAGTGAGCGCTGAATCCTTTCGCCATTGGCGACTTGATCTGCTGCGAAATTTTCCATAACGAGTCTGTGTTGGCCCAGACTACGCCGACCGGATTCAACGGATTACGAGTTTTAAAAAACAACAAAAAAAATAATTTACGCGTTCGCGATCACGAATCACGTCGGGGTCACCAAAAATGTTTATACCGCGAGTGAACTCTTTTGTTCACCCGCCCACGATAATTTATTTCACCCGCGAATTCAGTGAATGCAATATCCACTGAAGGGTTGTGGGTATCTCGGTACCTGTACCGATATACCAGCGGCGAAAAACATTAACAAGAAAAAGAACTTCGATTAATTAATAAACGCAATCTTTATTCTTGAACCTCGAACGACGACTGATTCTAACGGATGATCAAATCTGACACACAAAAATTCTTTCAATAGTCGTACATATCTCTATTTCTTTTTTTGTTTACTAGGCATACCACAGGCGCGAGAAAATGCTGACGGAAGGTTTCAATCTTCAAATTACTAAAATGAATAAAGATACGCACAGAAGGTGCTTACTATGCAAGAATTATCGGGTGATATTATAAACATGATATTATAAACAATATGCACAGAAGGTGCTGAAATGAAGACGATAAAAAATAAATGCCTTGAATTTAGGAATGTGATGATGGGACATTTCGAAGATAATAAAAAATTTTATCAGGCTTAAACAAGAGCGATATTAGGAGTGAGAGGATATGGTTCACTCGCAAACTCAAATTTTACTTTTCACTAAAAATGACATGAACACACATGCTATTTAGTAGGCAGATGGACGAACATTTCGGTAACTTTGGCGATCCAGTTGAGCTTTATTTTTTAGCCTTATAAGTAGGGATGGCAAAATCTGCTCTTTTCCAATCGCAGTGATCCACTGCGATTGCTCTTTTTCAATATCTGTAAAAAAGAGCAACTCTTCCAATAGCAGTGATTTTTCCACCTCTATTATCCATGCTAGTGCGCAATTAAAAAAAAAGAGACAAAATAGTAATTTTCTGCGAAATCCTGCATCTAACAATCAGGCAGACCCAATCTCTCAGTACCACCAGCTCAGTGCGCATAGTGAACACTTCCCCCATTTCCCCCTGGGAATGAAAAGGTTTTCTTTTACTATCCAATGTACGAAAAAACGATCGAGCGGAATGGAGTCAGGATGGCAAAAATGTCAATCGCATTTCATATACACAAGCAATTTCATCATGAAGAGCGTAAGGCTCTTATCGACATGGTGGACTGCAACATAAATCGGCGAAACTTGCGATAGTCGCAACATGTCCTACCAACCGACCAGATCGAAACTCAGAACAAAATCCGCCAAAAAAACTCTAACAAAGCTTCGGACGTTCCACACCTCACCTATCAGATCAGATCCCACCGACCAAAATATCGCTAAACAAATCCCTTATCATCGGACGTTCCACACCTCACCTATCAGATCAGATCCCATCGATCAAAATATCGCTAAGCAAATCCCTTATCATCGGACGTTCCACACCTCACCTATCAGATCAGATCGCACCGATCAAAATATCGCTAAACAAATTCCTTATCAAATCGCAATCGTTTCATCTACATAGCTCCAATTCATTCATTCATTAGTCTAAAGCAACAAACATCACTGAGAGCAGACACTGCTCGTGCTCTCAGTGTCAATATCAATCACCAAATATAGGTTTGGGATAGCTTATATGATTGATAGTCTTTAATATCACAGAGCTGATATATCGCTGATCGCAAGCGATATAACAGCAACGAAAGAGCAATCGAGAGCAATCGAGAGCAATCGGAATAACAACGTTCAAGCGATATAACAGCAACGAAAGAGCAATCGAGAGCAATCGGAATAACAACGTTCAAGCGATATAACAGCAACGAAAGAGCAATCGAGAGCAATCGAGAGCAATCGGAATAACAACGTTCAAGCTCTTTCTTCGCGCGATTGATATTTAGCGGTGGGACTTGGGTAAAATTCGACTTCCATGGGTTTCGGGATGTGTGTAAAAGACAAAAAACCCTTTTGGTTTGGTTTTCTATGACCGGTTTTTTTTTTATTTTGCTTGTATATATGCTATACGACCGATGACCGGTTTTTTTTTTTTTGTTATTTGGCTTGTATGTATGTGATCAATGACCGGGTGTTTTTATACTCTAGATGAAATCTGAGAGTATATTGTGTTTACCTTACCGTTTGTAACGCTAAGAAATAATGCTCGCACAGAGCCGCCAAGGGTACAGAAATATTTGTTATCGCTCAAAAACTTCGAATCCGAGTTACTGTCTGTCCGTCTGTGCGTCTGTCTACAGCATAACTCTCGAACGCTTTGAGCTATCGTGCTGAAATTTGTTGTGTGTCATTTTTAGCAAAAAAGTAACTTTAAGTTCGTGAACGGGCCACATCCCCCCACTCCTTCTACCCCCTCCCATACAAATTTCACGAAATTCCGAAATTTTCAGAAATTGATTTTTCTTTGAAACCATTTAAGCTATCAACTTGAAATTTGGGTTGAAGTATTATGATATAGATGTCATTAATATGACTGAATATTGATCCGATATCTTTACTCCTTCTACCCCCTCCCATACAAATGGACAATTTTGAAAAATACATATTTTCGATTTTCACTGAAACTAGTAAAGCTGAAAAAACGAAATTTTCTCAGAATTAACTTCACTATAATTGCAGTTTATTTTAAAAATAATTATCAACTTCACATTACTTCTTCTACCCCCTCCCATACAAATTTCACGAAATTTTGAAATTTAAATTAAATTATTTTTCTTCAAAATTGTTAAAGCTATCAACTTCATATTTTGTATAAAGTATACAAATACAAATATTAATAATACGAAAAAAAATTGTTTTGATCCGTACACTCCTTCTACCCCCTCCCATACAAACGTATAATTTTTGTTAATGCATTTTATCGATTTCCATTCAAACTAGAAAAAGTACAAACTTCAAATTTTACCAGAATTTGTTTCTTAATAATTGAAATAAGTTTTAAAAAAAATTATCAGCTCCGCTTCACTCCTTCTACCACCTCCCATACAAATATCTGTATTATAAAGTCAAGAAAAGCATTTCTCCTTCAAGTTTATGAGAGCTATCGACTTTGAAATCGAATCAAAGCATGGTGATAAGGGTGATGATAAGCAGTTTGCAAATCATCTAAAACGTTCCACTTCCGCTGCCACCTTCCATACAAATGCCCCAATTACGGGAAGACTATAACCAATTTCTTTAAAAATAATGAAAACTAAAAACTTTAAATTCAGCAAAAAACATTATGCATGCCATGTTCGGTGTCATATATGAAAAACACAAACCTCCCCCTCTACTTCTACCACCTCCTATGCAAAAGTCCCTATTCACTATTCGAAAGAATTTGAGATGATGTATTTTCCGGGATATTAAAGTCATTTCCATCTCATCTAGAGTATCATATGATTGGGCTTTAAGCCCAATCATAATTCTGTTATGTTTATACTCTAGATGAAATCTGAGAGTATATTGTGTTTGCCTTACCGTTTGTAACGGTAAGAAATAACGCTCGCACAGAGCCGCCAAGGGTACAGAAATATTTGTTGTCGCTCAAAAACCTCGATTCCGAGTGACCGTCTGTCCGTCTGTCTGTCTGTCTGTCTGTCTGTCTGTGCGTCTGTCTACAGCATAACTCTCGAAAGCTTTGAGCTATAGTGCTAAAAATTTGTGTGTGTCATTTTTAGCAAAAAAGTAACTTTAAGTTCGTGAACGGGCCAAATCGCTCCACCCCTTCTACCCCCTCCCATACAAAATGACACAAATGCGCAATTTGACAATAAACGGATTTGCTCAAAAAGTATAAAACCTATTGGCCTGAAATTTGGAATATATTACTTTTATGATAATATGAATCTACGGTATAAAAATTATGCATGTCCTCCTCCTCCTTCTACCACCTCCCATACAAACTGTTCTTGTCATGAATTACTCTAAGCCAATTTATTCAGTGCGTATAAAATTTAGCGAGCTGAAATTGTGGACTAAATATTTATTTAAAATTGTTAGTAAGCCTAAAAAAAATTAGACGATTAGCTTCACCCCTTCTACCCCCTCCCATACAAAATGGCACAATTTCGCAATTCGACTATAAATGGATTTGCTCGAAAAGTATAAAAGTTATTAGTCTGAATTTCGGGATATATTACTTTTATAATGATTTCAATATACAGTATAAAAATTATTTGCGTCCTTCCTCTCCTTCCAACCCCTCCCATACAAACTATACTTTTTCATGAAATGCCCTAAGCCGATTTTCTCAGAACATATAACATTTATCGCGCTCACATTTTGTGATAAATACTAGTTTAGCATTATCACTAAGATCAGAAAAAGATATTTGATTAGCTTTACTGCTTCTACCCCCTCCCATACAATATGACACAGTTTCACAACTTCACAAAAAATCTATTTTCTTGAAAAGTATGAATGTTACTGGTCTAAAATTTAAGAGATGTCAATTGTATAATATTCTTATTTATTTCTGAAAAAATCACTAAAATCCCCCCACTATTTCTACCACCTCCCATACAAACTGCACATTTTCACTAAATCTAGCACACTAATTTTCTCAGCTCCTATTCAATTTTTGGAGTAAGCATTTTGTGCAAAACATTTTTATAGCTACTTTAGCATGATGGGGAAAAAATTAGTTCAATGCTATCATCCCTTCTAGCACTTCCCATACAAAATTTCTTGGGATCACAAAAAATTCTATTTCATCTAGAGTATCGTAAGATTGCGGTTTACGCGCAATCGTAGCCCTGTTATGTTTTTTTATTTGGCTTGTGTATATGAAATGCGATTGACATTTTTGCCATCCTGACTCGATTGATTTGGATAGTAAAAGAAAATCTTTCCATTCCCGGGGGGAAATGGGGGAAGTGTTCACTATGCTGAGCTATGAGATTGAGTCTTCCCTGATTGATAGATGTAGGAAAATTAGGATTTGCTTAGCGATCGATGAGGTGGAACATGCGGTGCAAAGTGTTCAATGAGGTACGCGCTTTCTGGGAAAATAGAATTACTCTATTGAACCAAACGAGTTTGTTTGACGAGCTTTATTCTGTGCTACGCTCTCGTCGGGGTTACGTGGAATGCGTGAGTTGCGGGATTAATGTGCGAGTGCGAACAAAAACTCTGGGATTTGTAGCGATGATCATTGCGGCAATTTTATTGGTGATAGAACGTAAGCAGTATGCATTTGCTCTGCTCTTCTAATCGCAGCTCTTTTAAATTTTCAATCGCAGTATGCGATTGCTCTTTTCAATTAGCAGTGAAAAAATCGCAGGTATGTGAAATAGCATACCATCTCTACTTATAAGTGTTGGAGAGCATACACAATTTACTCCGATTTCATTTAGAGTATAAACAATTGAACAAGTTTTCCTCTCTGTCGAATGTCCTCCGATCTCCGCTACCGGAACTAATAATGCTACTATTTGAAAGATGCAAAGCACCAAAACCAACATTTCGATTCTGCTTGCATAATCAATTTAAATACATGCCATCATTTTTATACCTACTTATCCTATATTTCAAATTTTATTTATATTTTAAAACTTCTCTCAGCGAAAAAATATAAGAACCTCGACTTCGCTTCATTCAATTCCGCCGTAGCTTAGCACATTTTACTCCCAATACCCCGAACAGGACTTTGTGCCATTATATTTTTGTGCGTTTTTATTACTCTTACATAATATCCGACCCTTAAAAATCCTTTCATTCGAAATTAATTAATTACTTCTGCTACTCGACACGCGGAAGTTCGGTGTTGACCTGGTTCTTTCACCTGGACGAGCTTATTAAAATGTTTTTGCGACGATTTTGGAGAGGTAGCGAGAGCCAAGCTGTTTGCTTTTACTTGTAGGTTAATTTATCGTCAGTGATTGAATGTATTTATCATCACTTTCCCGGAGATTAAGGAATTATCGATAAAACCAATCCAATATATATTTATCTTATGACTATTTATGTTTTTTAGATACACTGAAATTCTGACTCATGTTGAGATTTGTTTGAAAATATCGTACAAGTCCATGATTTATTTTGTTTGTTGATTTTACTTTATTATTTTAATAATAAAGTATTGTGATCGACTTGGGAAAAAAAAAAAATTTGCTACCCTGAAATTTAGTTTTTTCGCGTTTCATGACTAAATTAGCCTAAATAAACTGCCAACAAGTCGGGCGAAACTTTATTATTCTTGGGACAAGTTGCGGATGGGTGGAAAGTCAATATGCAGGTTAGAGTGGTTAGGGAAGGCTAAGTGAAAGGGAGTTCTTGGGCAGGGCTGTTGTCAATTTAACAATATCTCATTCGTTTCTGCAAGTTTGGGTTTTTATGAGGGGAGGAGTAGGGATAATAGTAAGGGTGGGTGGATGTTAATAGCTTTTTAATTAATTGCTTGAATCACGTCCAATATTCTTTGTATAGAATGTGTTTCATAGACGAAGTTGCATAGAATTTTCATAAAATTCGGTGTATTTTACATTCACGAAACCGAACATTTGTATGGGAGGGGATAGAGAAGGCAGGGGAATCGTAAAATTTGATATGTAGTTTTATTTCGCTTCTCTTGTAAGGTGCTTGTATAAAATTTCAAGTTCGTAACTTTTAGTTTGTTGGTTATTAGTTGATTTAATGAAATTGGTCGAAATCATAGTTTTGTATGGGAGGGGTTAGAAGGGCAAGCGCAATTTCAAAACTCTTAAAACAACTTCATTTGAATTATTTTTATAAGTTTTTCTGCAAAATTTGAAGTTAGATATTTGAATTCGTATTTTTCGGTTTTAGCGCTCCCCCTGCCTCCCCCTGAACCCGTACACACCCCAAAATGGGTATCTGCCTGAGATCCGCAACTATCTACAATCCCCCAAAAATGAACTTTCTATCTTGAAGGGTTTGGGAGTTAATGTGCGCTGACGTACGGCGGACGGCGTACAGACAGACAGATTTTTTTTTTTGCATTTTTCGGCTAATTTAGTCATGAAACGCGAAAAAACAAAATTTCAGGGTAGCAAATTTTTTTTTTTCCAAGTCGATCACAATACTTTATTATTAAAATAATAAAGTAAAATGCAAAAAAAAAATCCGTCTGTCTGTACGCCGTCCGCCGTCCGCCGTACGCCGACGTGTACGCTCAGCGCACATTAACTCCCAAACCGTTCAAGATAGAAAGTTCATTTTTGGAGGGATTGTAGATAGTTGCGGATCTCAGGCGGACACCCATTTTGGGGGGTGTACGGGTTCAGGGGGAGGCGGGGGGAGCGCTTAAACCGAAAAATACGAATTCAAATATCTCAATCATGGTTACAGCTAGGAAGCTAAAAATCAACATAAACATAGAGCGGTTTGTGGGACATTTTTTAAAAATAGTTTAATTTTTTTATCCATTGGGGTGCGAAAAGGGGGGGCTAAGAACCAATTCTCGGCCGAATTTTTTTTTCAAATGAATGTATCTTCGAAATTACTTACCATAAAAAATTGATATTTTGAGACCATTAAGGTGGCATATATATCCGCTAGAATCAGTTTAGGTAAAAGGTAATTATTGTAAGGGGGAGGGTCAGGGGGGGTGCAAGGAAAAACACTTAAAAATTAATAACTCAGCTATTTATAAAGCTATGTAATTGAATCTTAGAACCTATATTAAGCTAAACTAGAGAAATACGAGAAAATTATAACATTTGGACAAAAAAGTAGTGGGGGGAAATGGGGAGCATTACAAAAATGATGCACTTTCCAAAACTTCAAACCGTTATAATTCAAAATTGAGTACAGATATCGAATTAAAATTTTGTCAAATTGTAGAAATAGGTAGTTTTTAAATTTGGTAAAAATTTTACGTCGGGAGGTGTAAGGGGAGGGAGGTGGTAACCAAAAATGTCGAAAATTTTGAGTGATTTTTTAAGGGCTCTGGTGAAAGATACAAAATTTAAATTTTCCATGTGGATACGTCTATTTGTTGTACATACAGAAAAAATAATGAAAATTCCGCATTTGTTATGCACCGACCCTCCTGGTCTACCGTGCACAAGGTGTTTCAAGTGCAATGAAAAAAACACATAAACTGAAAATTTTTTAATGAAATTTGAAGGTAGAAACTTGAAAAATTGCGAAATGCATTTAAAAAAAATCTTTCAAAGAATGAAATATTAACTGGTCGAATACCTTGAAAGCTTCTACTCCCTCCCCTACAAAATGATTTTTTCGACCATTTTTAAGAAATTAATTATCACCTAATTAGTAAAAGCTATCAATTTGAAATTTTGCACAAAATCATTTGAAAATAGTTGGAATAGAAATAAGTAAAAATTTTTGAGATCATATTTGCCGTTCTACCCCCTCCCATACAAAAGTACGATTTCGACCAATTTCAATAAAACAACTGCTAACCAACAAATTAAAAACTACGAACTTGAAATTTTGTACGAGCACCTTAAAAGAGAAAAGAAAAGAAAACTGCGTCATAAATTTTGCGATTCCCTTACCTCTTCTACCTCCTCCCATACAAAATTATTTTTTCGACCATTTTTAGGAAATCAGTTATCAGCTAATTCTTAAAAGCTACCAATTTAAAATTTTGCACAAAAAATTATAAAAATAATTGAAATGATATTACTTTAAAAGTTTCGCAATCGCGCTTGCCCTTCTACCCCCTCCCATACAAAAGTATCATTTCGACCTATTTCATTTAATCAACTAATAACCAACAAATTGCTACGAACTTGATATTTTATACGAGCACACTACAAGAGAAAGGAAATAAAATTGCATCACAAATTTTACGATTCCCCTACCTCCTCTACTCCTTCCCATACAAATGTTTGGTTTCGTGAATGTAAAATACACCGAGTCCTATGAAAATTCTATGCAACTTTGTCTCTGAAACTGACATTCTATACAGAGAATATTGGACGTAATTCAAGCAATCAATTAAAAAACTATTAATATCCACCCACTCATAAAAACTCAAACTTGCATAAATAAACGAACGAAATATTGATTATATGTACTGGAGCTTTTGAACGTTTCCGCAAAGTGTTAAATTGACAATTGCCCTGCCCAAGAACCCCCTTTCACTTAGTCTTCCCTAACCACTCTAACCTGCATATTGACTTTCCACACATACGCAACTTGTTCCAAGAATAATAAAGTTTCGCCCGACTTGTTGGCAGTGTATCTAGTATAACACCCAGATATTTTAACTCATCTGAAAAGGGTATTATTGTACCATTTATTGAAGGAGGTATGATGTACATTTTCCTTCTATTTGTAAATGGTACTAGCTCAGTCTTACCTGGGTTGATGTTCAAGTTTTTAGACTGACACCAGTTCATTATCACTTCTAAGGCTGATTGTATCCTTTCTGATATAATTAAATCATGTTTGCCCCTAATGATAATGACGAGGTCATCGGCATATCATATAGCCTCGTATCCTTGTTCTGTTAGACGATCTAGGAGTTCATCTACTACAACTGAACAAAGAAGTGGGGATAGTACCCCACCTTTGGGACAGCCTCTATAGGTCTGTGCAGTCAATGTGCTATCCCCTAGATCCATGGTTGTCATTCGGCTCCTTAGCATGGCATGTATCCATCTAGTCGTGGCCGTTTCCAAACCCTTTTTCCTAGCCGCCGCTATTATGGCTTCATGGGGAGTATTGTCAAATGCTCCTTCTATATCCAGGAAAGCACAAAGTGCAATTTCTTTATAGTCTATTGCCTTTTCGATTTGTCTTACCAGACCGTGAACGGCTGACTCTGTTGATTTGCCCTTTTGGTAGGCATGTTGATTAGTATTAAGACGAACCTTGTTGGGTCCTGTTCTTACGTGTATATGTTGATTAGTATTAAGACGAACCTTGTTGGGTCCTGTTCTTACGTGTATATCCACTAACTTCTCCATCGTTTTGACGAAGAAGGAAGTAAGGCTTATAGGACGATATGACTTAGGCTGATCCATGGGAGGATTCCCTGCCTTCGGTACAAATACCACTCTCGCTCTCCTCCAAATTTTTGGGATGTATCCCCAAATAAAGCTGGCTTTAAAGATCTTTATCACTATTGGCATTAAGATCTCTAACCCCTTCTGCAGTAATGCGGGGAATATTTTATCTACTCCGGCTGATTTGTAAGGCTTAAAGGTGTTGATCGCCCATCTGATTTTTTCCGGAGTGAAGATTTTACCAGCAATGTTTTTGCTGTGCGGAGTTTGACGATATGTCCTTTCCTCCGCCTCTAAATCCTCATTGTTGTTTATTATTTTGCAGCCTGGGGAATGTGTTGCCAATAACACCTCAAGGGTTTCCTTGCTACTTTTAGTAGAGAGCCCATCCGGTCTCTTCAAAAGTCCGATATTTATCGGGGTCAAGAAATCATTTATCACCTAACTATTAAAAGCCATCAATTTGAAATTTTTGCACAAAAACTAACAAAAGTAATTGAAATGAAATTACGTTAAAAGTTTTGAAATCGCGCTTGCCCTTCTACCCCCTCCCATACAAAACTATGATTTCGACCAATTTCATTAAATCAACTAATAACCAACAAACTAAAAGCTACGAACTTAAAATTTTATGCAAGCACCTTACAAGAGAATCGAAATAAAACTACATATCAAATTTTACGATTCCCCTGCCTTCTCTATCCCCTCCCATACAAATGTTTGGTTTCGTGAATGTAAAATACACTGAATTTTGTGAAAATTCTATGCAACTTCGTCTATGAAACACATTCTGTACAGAGAATATTGGACGTGATTCAAGCAATTAATTAAAAAGCTATTAACATCAACCCACCCTTACTATTACCCCTCCTCCTCCCCTCATAAAAACCCAAACTTGCAGAAACGAATGAAATATTTTTAAATTGACAACATCCCTGCCCAAGAACTCTCTTTCACTTAGTCTTCCCTAACCACTCTAACCTGCATATTGACTTTCCACTCATCCGCAACTTGTCCCAAGAATAATAAAGTTTCGCCCGACTTGTTGGCAGTTTTTAGAATTTAAAATTTTTACCAACCACGTTAAGGTTGAAAGGTATTTATTTCCCTGATGGAGAAAAGCAGTTTTGTTCCCCCCAACTGAACAGTTTTATCAAAATTATAGGTCATATAGCTCTACAATCTGACAAAATTTCAATTTAATATCTACATTGGATTTTGAGATATAACGATTTGAACCTTTTTTTATTGTAATAATAAAGTATTGTGATTGCTACCCCGAAATTTTGTTTTTTCGCGTCTGTCTGTACGCCGTCCGCTGTACGCCGACGTGCACGCTCAGCGTACATTAACTCACAAACCCTTCATGATAGAATGTTCATTTTTGGGGGGATTGTAGATAGTTGCGGATCTCAGGCGGACACCCATTTTGGGGGTGTAAAGTTTAAGGGGAAGCAGGGTGTAATAAATTCGATCACACCTAATCGAATTTACTAACTATCTCTACTATCCTCCTATTTGTCCCACAATAAAAACTCTCGTGTTTCCCTTATCTCGCTTCGACATTTTTATACTCTAAATGAAATCTGAGAGTATTATAAGTTGGCTCTAAGGTTTGTAACGCTAAGAAATAAAGCTTGGAGGAAAAAAATGAATGATACAGAAGTTAATGTTATCACTCAAAAATCTCAAAACCGGATGTCCGTCTGTCCGTCCGTCTGTTCGCTCTCTAGCTTGAGAACGCGTTGAGCTAGATTGTTCAAACTTTTTACACGTCGTTTTCGACAAAAAAGTAAGGTCAAGTTCGTGAACGGGCCAAATCGCTCCACCCCTTCTACCCCCTCCCATACAAAATGACACAATTGCGCAATTTGACAATTAAAAGATTTGCTCAAAAAGTATAAAAGCTATTGGCCTGAAATTTGGAATATATTACTTTTATGATAATATCAATCTACCGTATAAAAATTATTTGTGTCCTCCCCCTCCTTCTACCACCTCCCATACAAACTGTACTTGTCATGAATTACTCTAAGCCAATTTACTCAGTGCGTATAAAATTAAGCGAGCTGAAATTGTGCACCAAATATTTATTTGAAATTGTTAGTAAGGCGAAAAAAAATTAGACAATTAGCTTCACTCCTTCTACACCCTCCCATACAAAATGACGCAAATTCGCAATTTACCAATAAATTAATTTACTCGAAAAGTATAAAAGCTATTGGCCATAAATTTGGAATGTATTACTATTATGATAATATCAATCTACCATATAAAAATTATGCGTGTCCTCCCCCTCCTTCTACCACCTCCCATACAAACTGTTCGTGTCATGAATTACTCTAAGCCAATTTACTCAGTGCGTATAAAATTAAGCGAGCTGAAATTGTGCACCAAATATTTATTTAAAATTGTTAGTAAGGCGAAAAAAAATTAGACAATTAGCTTCACTCCTTCTACCCCCTCCCATACAAAATGACGCAAATTCGCAATTTACCAATAAATTAATTTACTCGAAAAGTATAAAAGCTATTAGTCTGAGTTTTGGGATATATTACTTTCATAATGATTTAAATCTACAGTAGAAAAATTATTTGCGTCCTCCCTCTCCTTCCACCCCCTCCCATACAAACTACACTTTTTCATGAAATGCTCTAAGACGATTTTCTCAGAACATATAACATTTATAAAGCTCACATTTTGTAATAAATAATTAATTAGTATTATCACTAAGATCAGATAAAAATATTTGATTAGCTTCACTGCTTCTACCGCCTCCCATACAATATGACACAGTTTCACAACTTCACAAAAAATCGATTTTCTTGAAAAGTATGAATGGTACTAATCTGAAATTTAAGGGTTGTCAATTTTATAATTTCACTAAAATCCCCACACTCTTTCTACCACCTGCCATACAAAATGTACATTTTCACTAAATCTAACAGACTAATTTTCTCAGCTCCTATTCAATTTTTGGAGTAAGCATTTTGTATAAAACATTTTTATAGCTACTTTAGCATGATGGGGAAAAAATTATTTCAATGCTATCACCCTTTCTAACACTTCCCATCCAAAATTTCTTGTGATGACATCTAGAGTATCGTAAGATTGCGCTTTATGCGCAATCGTAGCCCTGTTATGTTTCAATGTCAATTTCACTACGGCTCATATTTCTCCTACAAGCTAGATTTCTCTTTTTTCAAACGTGCTGCCTCAATGTTTATGTTTAATTTCTCTAAGTAAGATCACCGCCTAAAAAACGACGGCTCGCAAGCAATTGTATGGGATCATATTTCCCAACAACCTTTCCGTTTACATATGGTCGAATATGCATGCATATCTTTCACTGAGGCAAGAAATTGCGAAACATCATTGCGATGATGTTTCGCACTTTAGACTCGCTGAACCCCAGCTTGAGGGTAAAATTATGATGTCCGAAATGGATTATCGTTTAATTGCATTTTCTTTTCTACGATCAATAATGACATGCGGAGGAAGACTGACCCCGGCGAGGCAGTCTGAATCAAACTAGTGTTGGGTAGGACAAGAATTTTTGTCCCATGTTTGTATGAGGGGCTCATTTGAAATTTGAGGTGGTACAATGTCCCAGCTCAAATGTCCCATTCAAAAGCTCCATGTTCCATACATACCATGTCCCATACAAACCATATCCCATACAAACCATGTCCCATACATACCATGTCGTATCCATACAATTTGCCTTTTTGAAGTGCGATGGTGCATGTATGGGTATATTGCGCTTTTATGTGCGCGCGTAGAGTATTCTAACCCTAGTAAAATGACGTATTATTAAGTGTGTGTCATTTGAGGGCTGTGTTTATAAAATGCATATTTTATTATTCTTATTTTATTTTAAAAATTAAAAGACAAAATTTCCTTGATTATTATCACAAAAAAAACATTCTTTTTTTGTAGTTAAGCTTTAAACAAACTTTTCTTTTTTTCCGGTCCTATACAATAACTCAAGCTAGGGTGTTGCCTAGTGTGTAGTGTATTGGTCTACAATGCAAAGGTCCTGAGTTCAAGTCCCGGTCGACGCATAATTCTAGCACACTAGCTGCTTGGGTATACCTTAGTTACCTCAATCTACGAAAATTAAAATTTGTAGATAGAGGATTGTGCGAAGGGCTAACAACCCTTCCATAATAAATAATGAACCATGTAAAGGAACCTGAAGATCAGGAGGCCAAGGTCCGATTTGGGCTGTAGTGCCATTGTAGAATACAATAACTCTAAATGCAATATACATAAGTTTGCACTTACTCGGTGTCACTAGGGTTAAATCACTAAGCTAGCCATGTAAGTCAATCCAACAACAACAAGTTGAAGTTATAACAAAAATGACAGTTCCATACAAATTCGCTAGTTTTTGTATGTAACAAACACGTTTATTCTTAAATGCAGTATTAAAGATAGTTCATCTTTCCAATGTACTTTATTAAAAGTGCTCAGCATGTAATTCTTACACGTTAATATCAGTGCAAAAGATTTTTAATTGAAAAAAGTGCGACGAAAGCCAAATTTCGGTTTCTCCCATCGAAGAGTGATTTGAATGGTACAAATGTATTGGTACGGCAGCCATAAATGCATGACTTTAATTCAGATGGTGCAAAAGCTTTGAAGTGGGACAAAAGCTTTGAGGTGGGACAAAAATATTTTTGTAGCGATGGGACATTTGAGGTGCATGAATGGGACATTTGTACCACCTCTTGTATGAGTAACCCAACACTAAATCAAACCACTAAGTCGTACAGTTCGACTAAATTAAATATATATACTCGGCAGAAAAAGTTTGCGTACATACCCAACACATCCGACATATCTATAAAAAACATCGTTTCTAACATTTTATTCCGAAATATTTTTTTTTTCCTATTTTTCATTACTTTATTACGAACATAAAACAAAAGAAAAATGAAAATTACTGTACTCTAAAACAACGGTAAAATTCGGAAACGAAAAATAGTCTGAAATTCCAGGAATAAAAAGTCTGCGTTCAAAGCGTATAAAGGGACGTCAAAGTCTCTGAGTTGCAGTTAAATCATTAATAACAATAAAGTTTGTGTAGAAAAGTTGATAAACGTGTTTTTATCTAAGGTTCGCGTTAAAAATAATTGCTAAAAAACGTTAAGTAAGAGATGTCTAATAAGGGAAAGGAAAATTATCGTGGATTTGTGGAAAAAAGGTACGTCATATCGTGAAATAGGTGCAATAGTCAGCAGAAGTCATTCATCTGTCGAACGAGTCGTAAACAACTTCAAAAACACAGGAGTTTTGGTTTCAAAACCCTGATCTGGCCGTTCTCCAAAGTTGAGCCCTCAGCAAACTCGGAGTTTGCTCCGAACGATGAAGGCTAATCCTAGATTAACTGCAGCTGATATGGCAAAGGACATCAAAGCAAAGTACCGCAAGTTCATTTCTGATGATGGTGTTCGTAAAATTCATAGGAAATATGAGTATCACGGACGCGTTGCCCGTTGTTTCGTATAGGATGCGAAACACTCGAATATCCAGATGAGGATCTGAATATTGCTTCAGATGAGGATCTGAAATTTAGAAAATAAATGAAAGAAAAATGTTCACTTGTAGACACAACTTTATTCACCGGAGGTTGAATTGAGAAGAAAAAAAGAACAAAGGAACACTTGTCAGGTTTTTTCAAACTAACGTATTCTATGTATACGAATAAAACGATCGAGTCTCTCTAAAACGACATATAAAACGATCGAGTCTCTAAAGCGATCAGCAACGGAACGCACCCTACACGGCAGCCATGTTCTTCATCTGACAGCTTTGTCATCAGCTTAAGTTTGTTTATGTTGTGAGTCGAACACCCGTAGAAAGCCATTTATAAAAACAGTAAACAGACTCAAGCGGCTGGCGTTTGCTAAGGAACACATAAATAAGCTAAAAGAATTTCGGAAACAAATTATTTTCTCGGATGAAAGTAAATTTTGTATTTTTGGAATCAAAGGTCGGAAGATTGTGGAGAAAAACTGGCGCGGCCTTCCACGTAAAAAATCTCTGTCCAACAGTAAAGCACGGTGGTGGCGGTGTTATGATATGGGGTGTATGGCTAGTGGAGGAGTTGGAAAAATGGAGTTTATTGAAAGTATTATGAATAAAATAGACTACCTTAATATTCTCAAGCGCAATTTGAAGAAAAGTGCAGAACATTTGGGCTTAAGGGAAAACTTTTACTTCCAACAAGACAACGACACTAAGCACACTGCGGAGGTAGTAAAACTCTGCTTGCTGTATAATGCCCAAAATCAGCTTCGTACATCGCCCCAATCTCCTGACCTTAATCCAATAGAGCATTTGTGGCATCACTTGGAACAAAGGATTCGAGCGAACACAATAACGTCGAAGGTAATGCTCAAGGAAGTCCTGATCCAGCAGTGGAATTCAATAACCCCAGAGTTCACTAAGAAGCTGGTAGATTCCATGCAAAAACGGTTGTGGGCAGTAATAAAGAGACGAGGATATCACACAAGCTATTAACTAGGAAAAACAATTGTTTTATTTTAAAAAGAAATATTTGTACGCAGACTTTTTATTGTTGCAATTCAGGATTTGTTTTCGTTTTTTAATTTTAATATTTTAATGGAGTACAATAATCATCATTTTTGTTTTATGCCATGAAAAAAAAGAAAAAAATTATTATGAAATAAATTACTTAAAACGATGTTTTTTATAGATATTTTGGATGTGTTGAGTGTGTAAGCAGACTTTTTCTGCCGAGTGTGCACTCTAAAAATACTTAAGAAAAATAAACATTTTGTAGTGATCGTTAAAGCCCGTTATTTTATATTAACCCCAAAAACCTACAAACAAAGCGTGTCCTGTTGTAAGTAATTACAACAGTAGTAATTTATGGTAGCAGCGGTGGGATATTCGAAGAGAACCGGTAATCCCTGGAAGCAAACTCTAAGATTGGCTCAGGCTCCGAACCAGAGAGACTGGGAACATCACATCAGAGAAACTGGGAACATCAATTGACTACCGTCTCCGGAACAGATAGACAGAAAACAGCGCCCGGAAAACAACGAAGCAGGGAAAGAAGTACAAGTAAGAGAAAAAAACCTAGTTTTTTTATAAAAAAAAAATAATTTTAAGGAAAATGAAAGAGTGAAAAATACACATTTTTATACTCTAGATGAAATCTGAGAGTATTATAAGTTTGCTCTAAGGTTTGTAACGCTAAGAAATAAGGCTTGGAGAAAAAAATGAATGATACAGAAGTTAATGTTATCACTCAAAAATCTCAAAACCGGATGTCCGTCCGTCCGTCTGTCCGTCCGTCCGTCTGTCCGTCCGTCCGTCTGTCCGTCCGTCTGTCCGTCTGCCCGTCTGTCCGTCTATCCGTCCGTCTGTTCGCTCTCTAGCTTGAGAACGCGTTGAGCTAGATTGTTCAAATTTTGTACACGTCGTTTTTGACAAAAAATAAGGTCAAGTTCGTGAACGGGCCAAATCGCTCCACCCCTTCTACCCCCTCCCATACAAAATGACACAATTGCGCAATTTCACAATTAAAAGATTTGCACGAAAAGTATAAAAGCTATTGGCCTGAAATTTGGAATATATTACTATTATGATAATATCAATCTACCATATAAAAATTATGCGTGTCCTCCCCCTCCTTCTACCACCTCCCATACAAACTGTACTTGTCATGAATTACTCTAAGCCAATTTACTCAGTGCGTATAAAATTTAGCGGGCTGAAATTGTGCACCAAATATTTATTTAAAATTGTTAGTAACGCGAAAAAAAGTTAGACGATTAGGTTCACCCCTTCTACCCCCTCCCATACAAAATGACGCAAATTCGCAATTTAACAATAAATTAATTTACTCGAAAGTATAAAAGCTATTAGTCTGAGTTTTAGGAAATATTACTTTCATAATGATTTAAATCTACAGTAGAAAAATTATTTGCATCCTCCCTCTCCTTCCACCCCCTCCCATACAAACTACACTTTTTCATGAAATGCTCTAAGACGATTTTCTCAGAACATATAACATTTATAGAGCTCACATTTTGTAATAAATACTTAATTAGTATTATCAATAAGATCAGAAAAAAATTTTTGATTAGCTTCATTGCTTCTACCCCCTCCCATACAATATGACACAGTTTCACAGCTTCACAAAAAATCGATTTTCTTGAAAAGTATGAATGGTACTAATCTGAAATTTAAGGGTTGTCAATTTTATAATATTCCTAGTTATTTCTGAAAAAATCACTAAAATCCCCCCACTCTTTCTACCACCTCCCATACAAACTGCACATTTTTATTAAATCTAACTCACTAATTTTCTCAGTCCCCATTCAATTTGTGGAGTAAGAATTTTGTATAAAACATTTTTATAGCTACTTTAGCATGATGGGGAAAAAATTAGTTCAACCCCTTCTAACACTCCCCATCCAAAATTTCTTGGGATGACAAAAAATTCTATTTCATCTAGAGTATCATAATATCGTAGCCCTGTTATGTTGTTATATACGGTGCGACGAATCGGTTCTCCGCGAAAATTCTTTACCATTTTCTCTTTCGTGTTCTTTTCTCTTTAGTGTGGTGCGAAAGGTATAAAAATCGAATAAATACCAAACTCGCAGTTTTTTTTATACATATACAGGGTGTTTGGTACTCCGTGCACCACCTTGTAAGGGGTTATTCCTAAATATATTTGGAGAAAAAAATTGTCCTACGGAGATGGTCAATTTTCAATATCCGCGGAGATACAGGGTGATCAAGAAAAGGGTTTCGGACCTGTACCCGCACTCACTCAAAACGCTATATCTTGAAAACTAATAATCACAATTCAAAGTGTTATAGTTTGTTTGTTGGGGACTCAAATTATCTTTCATTTGGTTTTATAGTCCGCATTGTAACTGTACCCAATCTTGAGGTATTTGGTTCAGAACACAAATTTTTGATAATTTGACCCTTGAAATTCTGGGATCAATGTAGTTTTTCTCAAAAAAACGCATCATAAAAATGTAATTTTAATGTTGTTTTTTTATGTGCCATATTATTGCCATTAGCGATGAAAACTTCATAGCCAGTTTTCGATGCACCTGCCCAGAGTCCAGACCTCAATGCTATAGAGAATTTGTGGGCTTTGCTGAAGAAGAAAGTGGCTAAACGCAGACCTACCAATAAAAATGCTTTAATCAAAGCAATTCAAGAAGAATGACAGAAAATTCCGGAATATTACGACTTAAATGGCCTTATACAGTAAATGTCGCGTCGTCTGGAGGCAGTCATGGATGGCCACCATACCAAATATTAATACTCATAGTTTTTCAGATGCAGTTATAAATCAAACATGTGTTTACATTTTGCAAAGAATTAATTGACAGTTCAATATTTGAGGCTTTTTGGTTTTTTTTTTTATATGTTTTATGTCGAAATTTATTTTTTTTTGAAATTCATGTTAATAACTAATACTTACCTTAATAATATATTGAAAGAAAAACAGAAAGAAAACACTTTTTTGTTAATCAATTTTCACTTCCAAATGAATTTTTATGACTTTTTTTCATTTTGCAAAGAATTAGTTGACAAACTGTACATTCTCACACATACTATCAAATTAACATTTTTGAAAGCTTGTGCAAATTCAATTTCGAAAGTCATAAAATGTCGAACAAGGAGGATGTATAATATGGAGTGACTATGAGCATGCTTTACGGTGTAAGAAATTCGAAAAATATCGTTTCGCTATCTTTGTCTGACAACTAACTCTTTCTCACGTTCAATTGTCCGAAACAGTCGTCAAATTTTCGAAAGAATCGTTTCGCTATCCTTGTTTGGCATACTTAAACCCGAAGCAACTGTCTCTGTCCCGCGTTAAATTGTCCGTTGCTAAAGTACAGGGTGAGCAATCTTGTGGTTTCTTTTTAAATTGGAGTGACAGAATGCGCTACTGCGAAGCCAGTCGAGGCAGGCACTTGAACGAAGTTGTGTTCCATCATGAGTGGGAATGTTTGTTCTTACTAATGAAGCCATAATACATGGAAAAAAATTAATTTTGTTCATTTTATTGCATTTTTAAAAAGAAACTTGTATTTGGCCCACCCTGTACTTAGCTTAGACACGAACCAAAAACTAATAAAGATTGAAAAAATAAAGATTTCTGAAATAAAACACCAAGCTCCATTGTACTGGAAATTATTTTATTGCTGACAGAATATTAGCAACCAAGAGAAAATACAAATTATGGTATTTTTTTTGTAAAAGTTTGAAGCCAATCAAAAAGTATTCCCACATGAGAGAGCTGTTACGGTATTTCTTTTCGTACAACACCTCGCACTAGGGGCGAAACGTGGCCCGTCCGGACTAACCCTGGAGAGGGTCGTGGGCGCCAGTGGCTCTTTTCTTTAGACCACGTTCCTTCTATCCTTCCTCAGCCCGAGCCACCGGACCGAAGGAAGACCGAAAATAAGCAAATCAACGAGACGGCTGAAACGACATTCACATGAATCTTGACACAAAACTTTCGCAATGAGGACAATATATGTAATGAGAATGTAAGGCTTTATTCAAGAGTTTCGGCTAATTCGTTACGCTATTAAGTTAAATAAGAAAGAAGGTTCCTAGCTACCAGAAATTACTTGACTTTTGAAGGTATCGTTGGAGCCCTTGCTACTACGTTTCCCGCTTCGTATCGAGGAGGCAGAAGTTGGATTCCATAATTCTTGTCTCGTTCCGTCGTTTTCTCGCTCCGTTCTTCGTATCGACTACCGGCTCTACGATCCGTCGTCTCTCGAAATCGCAGTTCACTGTCCTTGTTCCTTTCGTCCTTAGGAAAAAAATTAAAACCACCAACTCGTGGTATTCAATTTTCGTTGTCCAGATCGGCACTTTTCTCTTCAAAAAAAACTTGTTCTCGCACGTCCTATCACTGCTGGTTACTGTACAAGAGACCTCCCGCTTGATTCTTTTCGCCTCTCGTTTTATTTGCGTAGTTTCCCGTTGTTCTTCTTGTTAGTATTCCACAACTTGGCTTAATTCCACTTTTCTCCGTCGGTGAAAATGAGTATAGCCGCCACCTTGCTCGAGACTTTGACATTTCTCTTCTTAACCATTGCAACAACCACTCCGTAGCTGGGACCTCAACTATCGATCGTCGCGTAGAGTTGGTGCGTGATGTTTTGTGTCGGTGTTTCGTGTTCGTCTTGTGGTTGAGGATCTCGGCGACGGCGAACGAATTCGGTCGTGCGTTTTGCCGTTTACTTCGCCGGCTTCGTAATCGGGGTTAAAGCGGTTGGGTCGATGCGCAACGTCGATCGATTCTCTTTGATGCCTTTGACGTAGCCGGAACTCTTCAAGACGCGTTGGTTTGCTGCTCGAAACCTTCGTCGGTGGATCGTCGACTTAATTTTGGTAAGTACGTGCATTTATAATTTACAATGGTTTGCCTAACTTACATTAATGTCAATTCCAGCCGTTGAGTTCGCGGTTCAAGCGGCGTACAGTGCGGTATGTAGAAAAGCGGAAGATACTACTCGGAATGTTGGATCGACCTTAGTCGAGGTGAGTAAATTCAATTCCCACTATTTGCTTCCCTTCATTTCTTCCTTTCTTTTAGGTATCGGCATTCGGCACCCTCGTTACGGACGACCGTAACACAGCTTATCAGGCACTCCATATTATATATCCTCCTTGGTGACTCTAGTCAGGCAGCCTTCTTCTTCTAATGGAGTGACACTAGACATGCACAAAGACTACATGATGAAAAATGATCTCTTTCAAATCTATACTCCGTGATAGAGAAAGCTGGGCAATTAATTCTCCAAAATTTTAAGCAGATCCCATTGTATAGTACATCAATGAAACGAAGACAAATAAAGGTACCAGTACACGCCAGGATATTGAGATTACTAGGGTATCGAATACAGCGACTCTTAAGCTGCGACGACAACAATATTCGTAATTATAAGAGAGGAAGTAACTGTCTCGCCACATAGGTTTCAGATTTGGGTGTCCTCTCCAGTCGGATGTTTGGCCCTGTACTTTCAATTATCTTTAATTTTCTCGATTCATTTTAGTAGAATATGATAAACAGCAAATTATAAGCTGCCACAGTATTTGTAATTATCAGAGTAGATCACTGTCCTTCTAGTTTTCAGACAAAGTTCAAGGAGGCGTAATTGCGAATTTTAGCGAAATTTGATATTTAAATAATTTTTTTTTTTGATTTCAGACAAGATATCCGCATAATGACAACACCAAATTCAATCAGCCGATCTGTGAATCAAGCTGGATAAATCCTGTATGTGCGTGTGAATAAACTTAAAAAAAGCCAATTAACCATAACATACTTAACTGTATCATCCTATTTTACTTGTTTTTTTTAATGTTTTAAATCATGTTTTAGAATTAATTTAAAACATAAACAACTTCTTACGCTTAATTCTCGCTCACTACTCCACAAAAAAAAAATCAAGACAGCTACTCTGCAATTCAATCTTCCCGCTCACCCGACCCCAATTATTCAGCAATATGATTTGTAGAAATTTTATCGCTTATATACTAATTCTACCTCTTCATTTCTATAAATTATAAATAATTTCTTGTTGTTTTGCTATGTGATAAAATTACAATTTAATTTAATTTTACTTTGCGATAAGGTAGAAAAAACATAACAGGGCTACGATCGCGCGTAAAGCGCAATTTTACGATACTCTAGATGAAATAGAATTTTTTGTGATCCCAAGATATTTTGCATGGGGAGTGTTAGAAGGGGTGATAACATTGAACTAATTTTTTCCCCATCATGCCAAAGTAGTTATAAAAATGTTTTAAACAATATGCTTACTCCAAAAATTGAATGCAAACTGAGAAAATTAGTAAGTTAGATTTAGTGAAAATGTGCAGTTTGTATGGGAGGTGGTAGAAAGAGTGGGGGAATTCTAGGGATTTTTTCAGAAATAACTAGGAATGTTATAAAATTGACATCCCTTAAATTTCAGACTAGTGCCATTCATACTTTTCAAGAAAATCGATTTTTTGTAAAGTTGTGAAACTGTGTCATATTGTATGGGAGGCGGTAGAAGCAGTGAAGCTAATCAAATATTTTTTTCTGATCTTAGTGATAATACTAATTAAGAATTTATTACAAAATATGAGCTCAATAAATGTTATATGCTCTGAGAAAATCGTCTTAGAGCATTTCATGAAAAAGTGTAGTTTGTATGGGAGGGGGTGGAAGGAGAGAGAGGACGCAAATAATTTCTACTGTAGATTTAAGTTATTATAAAAGTAATATATCCCAAAATTCAGATTAATAGCTTTTATACATTTCGAGTAAATCCATTTAATATCAAATTGCGAAATTGTGTCATTTTGTATGGGAGGGGGTAGAAGGGGTGAAGCTAATCGTCTAATTTTTTTTGGTCTTACTAACAATTTTAAATAAATATTTGGTGCACAATTTGAGCCCTCTAAATTTTATACGCACTGAGTAAATTGACTTAGAGTAATTCATGATAAGTACAGTTTGCATGGGAGGTGATAGAAGGAGAAGGAGGACACGCATAATTTTTATACGATAGATTGACATTATCATAAAAGTAATATATTCCAAATTTCAGGCTAATAACTTTTATACTTTTCGAGCAAATCCGTTTAGTGTCAAATTGCGCAATTGTGTCATTTGGTATGGGAGGGGGTAGAAGCGATGGAGCGATTTGGCCCGTTCACGAACTTGACCTTACTTTTTTGTCAAAAACGACGTGTACAAAATTTGAGCTTTCTAGCTCAACGCGTTCTCAAGCTAGAGAGCGAACGGACGGACGGACAGACGGACGGACGAACGGACGGACATCCGGTTGTGAGATTTTTGAGTGATAATATTATCTTCTGTATCAACATCCGGTTGTGAGATTTTTGAATGATAATATTATCTTCTGTATCATTCATTTTTTTCTCCGAGCCTTATTTCTTGGCGTTACAAACTTTAGAGCAAACTTATAATACTCTCAGATTTCATCTAGAGTATAAACAGTTTCGCGTGATTTATTGTGAAGTGCAAAAACCAAAAAGCTGGTCTTAAATGCAATGCATTACGCGCAACAGCATATTGCAAAAACAATAAACTAGATATATAGGATTAAATATTTATTAATAAATATTCATTGTTTAATAATACCGAAAAAAAGAAAGAGATGCATAGATAGAAGAAAAAACGAAGATCATAATCATAATCGAAAGTTATGTCGCTCAGGTAATTATACTCTAGATGGAATCTGAGAGTATTATAAGTTTGCTCTAAGGTTTGCAACGCCAAGAAATAAGGCTCGGAGAAAAAAATGAATGATACAGAAATTAATATTATCACACACAAATCTCAAAACCGGATGTCCGTCCGTCCGTCCGTGCGCTCTCTAGCTTGAGAACGCGTTGAGCTAGATAGTTCAAATTTTGTACACGTCGTTTTTGACAAAAAAGTAATATCAAGTTCGTGAACGGGCCAAATCGCTCCACCCCTTCTACCCCCTCCCATACAAAATGACACAATTGCGCAATTTCACAATAAATGGATTTGCTCGAAAAGTATAAAAGCTATTGGTCTGAAATTCGGAACATGTTACTTTTATGATAATATCAATCTATCGTATAAAAATTATGCGTGTCCTCCCCCTCCTTCTACCACCTCCCATACAAACTGTACTTTTCATGAATTACTCTAGGCCAATTTACTCAGTGTGTATAAAATTTGGCAGGCTGAAATTGTGCACCAAATATTTATTTAAATTTGTTAGTAAGGCCAAAAAAAAATTAGACGATTAGCTTCACCCCTTCTACCCTCTCCCATACAAAATGACACAATTTTGCAATTTGACAATGAAGAGATTTACTCGAAAAGTATATAAGCTATTAGCCTGAAATTTGGAATCCATTTATTCGGTTTGCATTGCAACTAGCAAAGCTAAATGAACTAATTTTTGTCATAATTAATTTTATTATAATTGCAACTAATTTTGAAAAAACTATCAACTTTACCTCACTCCTTCTACCTCCTCCCATACAAATTTTACGAAATTTCGGAATTTCAATTAAATTAGTTTTCTCCAAAACCGTCTAAGATATCAACTTTAAAATTTGAGAAAAGTATCCTATTATAAATATAATTGATGTCAAAAAATTTGGTTTCGATTCGGATATTCCTTCTACCCCCTCCCATACAAATGCGGAATTTTGGTAAATGTATTTAACCGATATTCATAGAAACTAGAAGAAGTAGAAACTTAAAATTTTGCCACAATCTGTCCTTTACTAATTGTAATAAATGCTAAAAAAAATATCGCCTTCACCTCACTCCTTCTACCACCTCCCATACAAATTTTTGTATTGAAAGGTCAAGAAATATGAGAGCTATCGACTTTAAAATTGCAACAAAGCAATGTGATTAGGAAGTTGATAAGCAGATTCAAAATCAACCAAAATCTTCAACTTTCTCTGCCACCTCCCATACAATTATCATAAATTCAGACAAAAATTGTTCAATTTCCTCGAAAATTATGAAAGCAAAAAACTTTAAATTCAGCATGAAATATTTTATATACTACATTCAGTGTTACATACAAAAATAACAAACCTCCCCTCTGCTTTTACCACCTCCCAAGCAAAAGGTAAGTAAGTATGTCATCTAGAGTATCATATGATTGGGCTTTACGCCCAATCATAATTCTGTTATGTTTTATTAAATACCTAATTAGTATTGTTAAGATCAGAAAAAATTAACTGATTAGCTTTACCGTTTTTACCCCCTCCCATACAATATGATACAATTTCCCAAATTAACAATAAATCGATTTCCTTGAAAAGTATGAATTTTACTAATCTGAAATTCAAGAGATGCCAATTTTATGAGATTCATAGTTATTTCTGAAAAAATCACTTAAATCCCCTCACTCCTTCTACCACCTCCCATACAAACTACACAATTTCACTAAATCTAACACACTAACTTTCTCAGTACCTATTAAATTTTTGGAGCTTACATTTTGTACAAAACATTTTTATAGCTATTGTAGCATGATGGGAATAAAATTAATTCAATACTATTACCCCCTCTACCACTCCCCATACAAAATTGCTTAAGAACACAAAAATTTCTATTTCATCTAGAGTATCGTAAGATTGGGCTTTACGCGCAATTGTAGCCCTGTTATGTTTCATAATAAAAAAATTAGAATATCCTAAGATTCAGGTTTGCTCGCTAAAATATATTAGTTAGAAAGTAACTATTTCGGGGTAGTTACTATTTTGTCCACAGACTCTTAGCTTTGCTTGGCATACTTTCTACTAATCTTTTAACATAATCGGGAGTAATAATTTCCCATTGTTCTTTCTATCTGTGTCAAAAAATTTCAACTGAAGACGGGTTGGTCGTATCCATTGTGTATTTGAGTTTTGAAGTAGGACCACAAATTTTCAATTGGGTTGAGGTCGGAGTTTTGTGCCGGCCACTCTAGATGCGAAAATGGCTGGCTGGTAATCCAATTTCGTACCAACTTGGAGATGTGCTTGGGGTCCCGATCTTGTTGAAAAATGATATCCGTCTCAGGTACTGGTAAAGTTTCTATGGTTTCCCATAAATACTCTTTCAAAATATTTAAATAGTAATGTCGGTCCATGATTCCACTAATTCTGTGCATTGAACCGACTCCCCAAGCGGTCATACAGCCCCAAATCAAGACCGATCCTCCACCATGCTTCACAGTTTGTTTAACGTGTTTCGGTTGCAGCTTTTCATTTGGACTCAGGAACGCCCATCCAATAAAAATTTATTTACTTTGACTTCATCTGACCAAATAACAGTTTTCCATTTATCTATTGTCCAATTTTTATATTTTTTTGCAAATTGTAGTTTTGCAGCAATATTTTTTTTTACAGTACGGGCTTTTTTGTCTTCTCTTTTAGAGATCGATGAGCTGTCCATTCACTTACTTTGATCCCAGTGCATTCGGCCAATATTGTAGTAGCCATTGTAAAAGATTTGACTTCACCGCTTGAAACACAACGTCCTAAGGACGTCACATCTTGCGGAGAAAGTTTTTTAGGACGTCCACCCAACAATATTGGGGTATCAGCAGATAACTTTTTTTTTAATTCTTATAACTGTACTTTGACTTACTTCGCATTCAGTAGCAATATGACGAGTTGAAAGTCCTTTTTGAATAAGAATCTTAACTTCGGTTCTGATATTTTTGCCTATTTTAACCATTTTATATTAAACTAGCAAACGCCCGCGACTTCGTCCGCGTAAAAATCGAAATTTTTGAGTGTAGTTAGTAATACATTATGTGGGATATATAATCTGCTAAGTTCAATGGCACTTTGAACACAATGCTTTGTATTTTGTTGGAATTAGAACCATAAATTATGAATAATGAAACCACGATACTCGCATTTGTGTGGGACAGGCTCGTGATCAAATCAATCCCGTAATCTAAAATCATATACGTATTGAAGATCATTAAAGACATGTGAATAGTTATAGCTTATATTAATTAAAAAAAAGCCCAAATAAAATAACATTAAGCTTAAAAACATAACAGAACCTTGATTGTGCGTAAAGCCCAATCATACAATACTATAGATGAAATCGAAATTTTTGTGATATTAAGAAATTTTGTATCGGGAGTGGTAGAAGGGGTGACAGCACTGAACTAATTTGTTTCACATCATGCTAGAGTAGCTATAAAAATGTTTTGTACCAAATTTAAGCTTCAAAAATTGAGTAGGCACTGAGAAACTTTGTGCTTTGAATTTAATGAAATTGTGCAATTTGTATGGGAGGTGGTAGAAGGAGTGGGGTTTTTTTGTGATTTTTCGAGAAACAACTATAATCATCAGGCAATTGATATGTTTTAAATTTCAGATCTGCATCATTCATACTTTTCAAGAAAATCGAATTTTCGTAAGTCGTGGAATTGTGTCACATTGTATGGGAGAGGTAGAAGGAGTGGAGCTACTCGGTTAATTTTTTCCTGATATTAATAATAATCCTAATTAAGGGTAGAGTACAAAATTTTAGCTCGATAAACGTTATACGTACTGAGAAAATTGATTTAGAGTATTTCATCAAAAATGGCAGTTTGTATGGGAGGTGGTGGAAGGAGAAGGGGGTTCTTAGTGATTTTTTGAGAAACAACTATTTCAGATCAGTAACATTCAACATTTTTCAAGAAAATCGAATGCTTGTAAAGTCGTAGAACTGTGTCACATTGTATAAGAGGGGATAGAAGGAGTGAAGCTAATCGGTTAATTTTTTCCTGATATTAATAATAATGCTAATTAAGGATTTAGTACAACATTTTAGCTCGATGAAAGTTACACGTACTGAGAAAATTGGTGTATAGTATTTTGTAAAAAAGTGTAGTTTGTATGGGAGGTATTAGAAGGAATGGGGGATTCAAATAATTTGTATACCAGAAGATTGCATTTGTAATAGAAATAATATATTCTAAATTTCAAATTAATAGCTCTTATAGTTTCCAAGAAAATTTGATTAATATATATTTTTGAAAATGAGTCACTTTGTATGGGAGGGAGTAGAAGGGGTGAGGGGAGTTAAATAAAACCAAAAGCAGATAACATCTCGGTGCACACCTAACAAACTGTGCAAGTTTCATTACAATGGGCTCAGCCGTTTGTGCGTGAAAGACGTCCGGACAGATAGACAAACATTTCAAAAAATCTGTTTTTATGCTTAGTTATTGTTAAACTAAAGCAAAAAACTAACTTATAACCATTTATAAGCAAACAACAGACAGAAACTACAATTATTTTTATATGTATGATTTACAGTCGAGTGTGATTACACACGTAAATTAATACAAAACGTATCACTATTATGTCCACTAAGTATAAAAAAAATCAACTTTAATTCCCTTTACCGAATTATTCATAAACACACCTTCATGATCACATTTAATTGACGACTAAATGTGTTCCGATCTGAGCGAGCAAAACTGAGTCGTTTACAGTACCGTTAGTATTTTCCAATTGCAGATGCTGCTTGAAATTATTTGTGCATCTGAACCACGCAGTAGGCTTTATTCTTTCAGTGAAGAGTAAAAATTTTATTTAATTTTTTTGTTATTATTGTAAATTATTGCATTCATGCATGGTTCATAGAAGAAGTAAGCTGGCAATGAACTTCATAAGTTATGCCATTATACTTGATGTGATATAAACTTGTCGAGGGTAAGAATACAAATGGTGAATGAAAATTGAGATTGTATATTCAGAGTGTATATAAGACGTAATAGTTTCATCGCTTCTCAATCAGATGTTCTGGCTACTTACTTTAACGTAAAGGTCGTGCAAAAAATGGGGAAGAATGACATTGAACCGTATAACTTCGTCACTTAGAATTCCCCGAAGACTTCATTAACGGATCTGAAGAAGATTGACAAGTGACAACAGAAGATCGTCGATAAAAATTAGGGATAAACAACTGGGTTGAGAATTAAACACATATCCAAGATAGGTATAAGAGATGAACTACACTTTTTAATCACAAAAGAAGAAACACCATAGGGTCCTGAGAAATTATTAGCAACTTTACCAATGTATTTCAAAATAGTAGTGTCGTCAATAAAAAGATCTTTAGGTGCCATGAACGAAGAAGGAAACATAGACAAGTATTGAAAGATGTCATCGGATATTACCAAGGTACTGCAATTGAAAGCGGTACGGAAATGGTCAGAAAATAAGTTACTAATTCCAGGAACAGAACTGAATATATCCTTGAGATACATTTTGGATTTTCATAACGAAATTCCAGAATTGTTTAGGTTTATCTTTTAACATTAAAAAGCTATTGATTATAAGCAGCTCGAGACTGACTTATAAAACAATTACATAAGTTTATATGAATTATGTGGTCCTCATCACTCATTGAGAGTAAGTTTTCCAAGTTTTTATTTTACTATTTTTCAGGTTTCGAACAAACCACAGATACGCAACGCAGAAAGTAGCCATTTAAAATAGTATAAAAATTAGAAGTGGTCTTGTCAACATCGGATTCGTTCAACACAGGCGACCAATCGCAATTGGATATGTCAAAGGTTTAAAATTTCAAAATCAGCTTTAGCGAAATTAAAATAATTAGTAACAATAGATTTAGAGCTCAAAAATTCTGTCTGAAAGTTGAATGTTACGTGAAGCACAGGATGAATTGGCCAGTCAGGTAGCAAAGGTCTGTGACATCGTTCTACTGCTGGCATCAGATGAGAAAATCAGTTTCAAAAATCTGCCATGATCGCTCGGGATCGGACAAACTTGAAGAAGTCCGGTAGCAAACACGTTCACAAATTGTATTTCATGTCGGGCGCAGGAGAAATACTAAGGCGACAAACAATCCTCATCGTCATTATAAGAGCGTACCCACTGTACTAATGGTAAATTAAAGTCGCCAAGAATTAAAATATCATTTGATGGTTGTAGGAGACCAAGCAAGGTATCAAACGCATTATAAACCGCTTCGTAATCCGATGAAGGTGACGGAGATGTGATATACACTGTTACGACGTACAGCTTACGGCTACCACGTGTTGGAGCTACACACAGGAACTCCAGACTATCAGTTCCTGGAACCTCGATGATCGTTGAGGAAACCGGCGACGACCGGCGCAAGGACCCCGCCCCAACTAGTGGATCAAGCAAGTTGGGGTTGCGGTCGCAAAGAACAACTTCAAAGTCCGAATCAAAAAGCTCAGAGTCCTTGAACTGCCAGGACAGCAAATGATGTCAAACGAACATACAGATGCGGCGAGACGTAGATTCTGAGTTTTCGTACGCATTACACTTACGATGCTGTAATCATCGTATCGAGATGGAGCTTGCCCGTTTTTTTGACGACGCGCGCGAAAGACGGTTATGGAATACAGGAGCAATTTTTCTACAGGATACTAAGTCCGGTGACGCGTTGACTTTCGCACAGCGTAAGATCCCGAGAACGTTGTCCACAATTGTAAACAACTGCAGTAAAACACTTAAAAATTAATATCATGACTATATCTTCAGATATGTGATTGAAACTTAGAACATATATGTATGTTTATATTAAGCTGTACCAGCGAAATGTGAGAAAATACAACATTTTGACATAATAGTAGTGGGGAGAAATGGGGAGCATTTCAAAAATGGATTTTCTGAGCGCCTCACCTGTCGGACATGTCACTCAGGCGAAGCCCTGGGGCTTCGCAGAGCATAGTTTGGTAAACGTTGCCTTAGAGTATCGCATGATGATGGAATTTCTTAATAACTGAAAAGGCCTTTCACATTATACAAAGACAAACCGTGGACTTAAATACACATTTTTTAATACAAAGAATGAACGTTAATCAATGATATATTTTTCATTTTGTTTGGTGACCTTATGCCATCTTTCTGGCAATTTCATAATTCCACGTTAGTAGAACTTCTTATCTTTATCCGCAAAAAAACTGAACCAAATGCGATTTCACAGCGTCATCATTGAAAGTTTTACAATGGTAATCTGATGGACCAAGGTCAGGGCTATATGGTGGATATACCTAATATCGATTCCCAACCAAGCTCCAATAATTTTGGCGAGTGATTAAAGATGTATGTGGCCTAGCGTTTTCTTGATGAAAAATTACACCTTTTCGATGGACCAATTCTGGCCGTTTTTTGTTGATCGCTGTATTTAATTTTTTCCAGTTGTTGACAGTATACATCCGAGCAGTATTTTGAGCTGATTCCAGCAGCTCAAAATACAACACACCTTTCCAATCCCACCCAATTGAGAGCAAAATCTTCTTTGGTGGATATTAGCTTTCGAAGTGGATTGTGCTGGCTTATCAAGCCTTGACCATGCTCGTTTTCGATTGTTTTCATATAGCGCTGGTCGCTTGTTTATTGTAACCAACAACAACACTATGCTAATGAAAGAACATGTTTACATTCTTGAATATTCAACCAGGCAAGAGCAGTAACACAGGCGACGATTACAATGGTAGTTGTATTCGCTATGAGCGGCGACGATAATTGTCGCTGTAGGAGTCACTATGCACGGCGACCATATAGACGACGACGCCGACGATAATGGTCATTTTAGAATCGCTATAAACGGCGAAGATGCCGGCAGCGACGACGACGATTTACTGGATTTACTATGACCGGCGACGATGTGGACGGCGACGGTGGGATAGCGATATAAACGATGATCGGTATAAATAGAAGCGAACATTCGTGAAGCAGGCAGTTGAGTTTCAGAAGCGAAAGATTCGAGATTGAGTAATCGCATGGAAAGTTGCGATATACTCAGAAGCGAAAGAATCGAAGTCGCGGCGGAATCGAAAGAGATAGAAAGGCAACGATCGTTCACCAACCAGAACAGTCTTTGTGATTCTACTTCTACAATGGCGCTACAGCCCAAATCGGACCTTGGTCTTTGTGATTAATAAAAAGTAATTAAAGTTTTACGGTTATTTTAAATTAAAAGCAGACTTTGTTAATTTTTACTTGAAATCCAGCGACCCCTTGCGCACTTCAATACTATCACTAGTGTTGGGTAGGACAAGAATTTTTGTCCCATGTTTGTATGAGGGCTCATTTAAAATTTGAGTTGGTACAATGTCCCATTCAAAAGCTCCATGTCCCATTCATACATACAATGTCCCATACATACAATTTGCCTTTTTGAGGAGCGATGGTAGCAAATGAGCGAAGAATGACGTATATTGCGCTTTTATGTGTGCGCGTAGAGTATGTTAACCCTAGTAACACCGTTTCTTTTGAGATGCGATTGTAAAATGACGTATTATTAGGTGTGTGGCATTTGTGGGTTGTGTTTATAATATACATTCTTTTTTATTTTACTTATTCTTATTTAATTTTAAAAATTAAAATTCAAAATCTCCTTAATCAATATCACAAAAAAAAATATAGTCTTATTTATTTCAGTTATTCTTATTTAATTTTAAAAATTAAAATTCAAGCTTTAAGAACGCCATGTACAAGAATGAGAGATAAGAGGTGTCGCGGAATAACTAAAATTCTACAGTTTTCTATGTGTTTCAATTTTAGAGGGCTTTGAATATACATAAGTTTACACTTATTCGGTTTCACTAGGGGTAAAACACTATGCAAGTCAATCCAACAACAACAAGTTGTTGAAAGTTGAAAGTCAAATCTCGGTTTCTCCCATCGAAGAGAATCTGTCATTCATGTTCACAGAGTTCTCCGGTTCGTAATATTTCCGTCCCGTTCCCGTGCTTCATTCTAGAGAGCTTTGCTTTCAGTCATACGCAATCATCGTCGCGCGTAATATTCCTCCATACAAAATTTACCCCTCTGTAAGAATTATCCGCTCGTAAAATTCCTCCATATGCGGATAAAATTATCCGCTCGTAATATTCCTCCATACAAAAATTTACCCCTCCAAATCTTTATCCGTTAGAATTATCCGCTCGTAAAATTCCTCCATATGAGGAAAATTACGAGCGGATAATTATGACAGATAAAAATTTGGAGCAGAAGCTGCTAAAACACTCTCTTTCTCTTTAAAAATACTTTTATTTCAAGATACTTACTGTTCAAAACTTTAAAAATAATCCTATCATTGCAATTTGCGCGATTGTAGTCTAAGCTACGTAATTAAGGTTTATCTTACCTTTCCGATACGTAAAATACAAACAACGTCACAGCTCTCCAAACTTTCCCGCTTCAATAATCCAATTCGCATCTATAAATCTTAAGAATTATTTTGCAGACATTTTATGAAGCCAGTTTAACATAAAAATGCTAAAAAAATTCGATAACCAAAGTGTAACGAATCTCCCACTTTCCCAGCGTACATAGTTCGCCGCAACATTCATGCCGAGCTAGCAACATTTCCCATAGTTCGCCGGAACATTTATGCCGAGCACCGCAACTTTTTTTGAATAAAATCAGCTGATTTAAATTACAGTATGACGATATGCAGAAACGATTGTACTATTATTAATAAAAAAGGAAATTATTGGGTATGGATGATACCGATAAACCAGTTGTAAGTCAAGTAAGTCTCGTAAAAGTTGTGCATAGATTGTCGTTGAGCAAAAATTAATTTAGCATCTATAGCTATGATAAAATTTAGATCTCTCATAGCTTCATAACTCGAATGCTGCGAATCCTTTTTTTAAAATGTGTATTTCACCATGATTGCAGATCTTACGCGAAGCAAAAGAGAAATCGGAAGAGTCAGAGAAAAATCTTAAACAGATGATAAGGATATGTATAGGAAACACCAGTTAAAGATCAAGGTACACTATTGACTTTTAAACAAGTTTCGTTTCCTTAATTTATAATCGTTTTAGGACATTGAGGATCATGCTGGTCATTCTCGAAGCTGAACATTTCCGTCGTAAATATCTCTTCCCTTACGTAAATTTCTCCTCCCGGACATGATCATGTTTGAGACTGTTTTTTTCTAAGATAAGCTGAAAACATTGTTGTACCGAAAGGCGGGCGGTGTTCATGTTAAATAACTAAAATATGTGATTAAAAATAAATTATGCAAATATTTTCCAATATTAGTAATTTTTTTCCATGACATTAAGATGTTAGTTGTGTTGTTGGCTAAAACAATATCTTGAAAACGGTTGATTGCATATGAAGGTTTTTCGTAAGTGAGCCAAATGATTGCTTTTCAATGTTTCGGTCATCGAGTTTAAATCTTGATGATTGAATGTAATTAATTCTCGCTACTTTTTATAAGTAACACTAAGAATTTCTTGAGTCTAACCCATTTGAGATTAGATGGAATAAAAATGATTATCTCTCGGTAACAAGTAAAGAAATTCTCCAATCAAGGATCAGCCAAAAAGAAAACGAAAGCCTGAGCAGCAATTTGTTCGATTCAAAGGGCGTCAACTCCGCCCTTAGTTGCTGGTTTTGCATCCTAATCATCATCGTCCTTGATCATGCCCGTGTTTCGATACTGCATCAAAAGATGCATAAAATCGTTTCGTTGAATGTCATGCTTCTCGCGAAAATCGATAGTGTCCTTAACGATTGCAATCATTTTTTTACCCTCTTTGACTTGATACAACTGAAGCCATTCAAATAATCTGAAATTAGAATTGCATTTTAAGCTAATTGAGTTCGATGCTTGAGAGCACACTAGTACTTTGGAGCGAGGAATGCTGTTGCCATTGCTAAATTTCGTATAAAGCCTTTTCCGATACTGCGCTCGCTTATCTCTGCGAAAATATGATCATTATTGTTAAAACTGTTTATTTCGCACCCGAAGAATGTCGACACGATAATAGGTTCGTTATCATAAAAAGTATCTTATGTTTAGGTTCGTTAAATTTTATTGGTTTTCTTATCATCTATGCGAGTCTGCATTTTGTCTTAGGCTTATGAATTTAAGTACTGTAAACACATGGTTTCGATTTAGGAGTTTTTATGAAATATATTCTGAGAATTTAAGTTGAAGACAAATAAGAATATATTTTATAGAATTTTAAGTTGAAAACAAGACTTAAATTTGTGGTTATTACTTTGTCTATTTAACTCGCGCGAACTTTGAACTTTTTTGCAATGCCACTTTTACTTTGGCGATTGTTTTTTACTGAAAAATTAACGCGAACCGAAATCGAAATCATCCCAACGAGGAGAAACTCTGTCCAGAAAACCAAGAAAACAAGACACCATGGAAGAGATGTTAACAGCGGGTGTATCTAAAAGCGCAGATCAGTCCGACATGGACTGGAGCACTTTGGAGGACCCAGAGTTCATCCAGTGGATTTCAGCGGAACCCTCAAATTCGGAAGGGCTCGCCAACACAACGGAATCCGGAAAAATTTGGAGGTAGTAGACAATTGTCACTTTCACAATTGTCGCTGTTCTGCCAATTTTTTTTTTGTGGCGGAGTGTTTTTTTCCGTGCCAATCCTGTTTTCTGAAACTCGCTCGTCGTTATTCAGCCACAGTGCTCAAAACTACCGGAAAATGGTGCACTAATCGGGATGTTGCGATGTTGCGTTGTTCAGGTTCCAAGTTCGATTTCGCGTTGCACACAGTAAGTTTGAAACATGACGAGTATTGCAATAATTATATTAGTCGAGTGCAAGGACGACAATTTTAATAGCTCCACGTGCAGCTCGAGCAATGGCAATCTCACACAGAGAGCTGGCTCGTCGGTTGCGAAGACTTCTGTCGCTTACGAACCGTCAGGGAATGTTTCAATTATGAAAAACGGCGCCGAGTCTGGCAAAAGCGTAACCGAGAAACATTTCTCGCTTACCGATATCCCAATCTCAAGGATGAGGAAAAACGCATAGACAAATCGGTAAGTAGCGCTGCTGTCCAGAAGGATCTTAAATTGATAACAACGAAAACGATTTCAGGCACTACCGAAATGGCACTACCGAAATGCGTGTGGAGCATATTTTCACTATGTCCACGAGAAGAAGATCAACTTTCTCAGCGATGATGATATGCTGAAACACGATAAAATGCGTCGCAAAATGCTCGTCTAAAAAACTTCATACTCAACGAGCTAAAATTCGAAACAAACAAAACGGCCACCAATCGGTTTTCGTTTGGATTTCAATCGCCGAAATAAATGTACGAATGAATGAATCAGGTGTTACTTTTTACTGGGAAATTAAACGGAAGGAAAGCTTACACCAGATTGCCGAAAATGGAGTGCAATTCTCTTTTGTGTAGCATTCTCCACATAGAGATTCTTCTGTTTCTTAAATGCATGACTTTAATTCAGATGCGACAAAAGCTCTGAAGTGGGACAAAAACTTTGAAGTGGGACAAAAATATTTTTTGTAGTGATGGGACATTTGAAGTGCATGAATGGGACATTTGTACCACTTCTTGTATGAGTAACCCAACACTAGAGTCACTGTATAACTGAGCTACTCGGTCCAGGAGTCTGGCAGATAGCTATTTTAGTACAAAAATCGAACGTGCTAAAAAATTTGGTACTAAAAATCGAACGTTCGAAAGATCAAAGTGTTGGTGAAAATAGGTGTAGACTGTGTAGTCATTCTGACATATCCCAGTTGGGAGTGGAATCATTACCGCGCCGATGATTCTTACCATGAAGCTATTACAGCTACTTCCTGTCGTAAAACATAGATTATTTTAACATTGCAATGTCATAGGCAAGCATTCGTTTTTTTCTACTTTCTGCATTACAAAGAATCGACATTGGAATCTAGGGAAACGAATGAATAATGTAATGATTGGAAAAAAATCGACAATATAATGGTCGCAATAGAATCTACGATGGAATGGTTGCAAAAGAATAGAAAGCAAATTAATCTTTGAGAAGGTATTCTAACATTGAGGGAGCGATTCATTTTGAATTAATATTGAAAAATGTGATGAAATGGGATCCTGCTTTTAATATGAATTCAGTATTTTAAATTCTGTTGCTATAATTTAACTAATTTTGTTGCTGGAAAAGTACGGTGTAACTTAAGATTTTTTTCTTGCAACGAACAACTTGTAAAATTTTACGGGAATATTAGAAAGCAAACGGAATATGACATTAATGTTTTCTATTAATAATCTTTCGTTTTGTGCGCGGCACGTTTTGACGATGATCATTTATTTTATGCAATCTCCACACATTACCTTGCAATGCATATCAAATTCCCTAAATAAACTGCTACTTTATGCAATGCCTTCACATTACTTTAGAATGCATTGCAAATTCCTTAGGTCGATTTGAATGATTTCTCGATTTGAATGATTTTCAATAAAAGGGAATGGATTGCAAAAATCCCTGTTGGGATGTTTTTCCGCCATGTGTCAACAAACAGAATCATAAACTAGACAAAAAACCTGTTTGGTAAAGATGTGTGGGTGCAGAAAATTGCAAAATAAAATTGAATTTTTGGCTGTTTCTAATGGAATGGCACAATGATATTAATTTTTCAGGGCACATAATCGAATTCCAATTCCATTTTGATAAATATCTAACCGAATATGTATATACACCAAAAAATTCAAACTTAACGGTTTCAACTCTGATACGCATCTGCCAGACTCCTTTACCGAGTAGCTCAGTTATACAGTGACTCTAGTCATCAATGGTGAAATGCTTGTACTTTTTAGTACATTCAAAACGTTTTTTTTTTATCATGGCGGGGTTATGACAGATGAGTGAGTGGCTCTTCATAATTAGAGTCACTGTATAACTGAGCTACTCGGTCCAGGAGTCTGGCAGATAGCTATTTTAGTACAAAAATCGAACGTGCTAAAAAATTTGGTACTAAAAATCGAACGTTCGAAAGATCAAAGTGTTGGTGAAAATAGGTGTAGACTGTGTAGTCATTCTGACATATCCCAGTTGGGAGTGGAATCATTACCGCGCCGATGATTCTTACCATGAAGCTATTACAGCTACTTCCTGTCGTAAAACATAGATTATTTTAACATTGCAATGTCATAGGCAAGCATTCGTTTTTTTCTACTTTCTGCATTACAAAGAATCGACATTGGAATCTAGGGAAACGAATGAATAATGTAATGATTGGAAAAAAATCGACAATATAATGGTCGCAATAGAATCTACGATGGAATGGTTGCAAAAGAATAGAAAGCAAATTAATCTTTGAGAAGGTATTCTAACATTGAGGGAGCGATTCATTTTGAATTAATATTGAAAAATGTGATGAAATGGGATCCTGCTTTTAATATGAATTCAGTATTTTAAATTCTGTTGCTATAATTTAACTAATTTTGTTGCTGGAAAAGTACGGTGTAACTTAAGATTTTTTTCTTGCAACGAACAACTTGTAAAATTTTACGGGAATATTAGAAAGCAAACGGAATATGACATTAATGTTTTCTATTAATAATCTTTCGTTTTGTGCGCGGCACGTTTTGACGATGATCATTTATTTTATGCAATCTCCACACATTACCTTGCAATGCATATCAAATTCCCTAAATAAACTGCTACTTTATGCAATGCCTTCACATTACTTTAGAATGCATTGCAAATTCCTTAGGTCGATTTGAATGATTTCTCGATTTGAATGATTTTCAATAAAAGGGAATGGATTGCAAAAATCCCTGTTGGGATGTTTTTCCGCCATGTGTCAACAAACAGAATCATAAACTAGACAAAAAACCTGTTTGGTAAAGATGTGTGGGTGCAGAAAATTGCAAAATAAAATTGAATTTTTGGCTGTTTCTAATGGAATGGCACAATGATATTAATTTTTCAGGGCACATAATCGAATTCCAATTCCATTTTGATAAATATCTAACCGAATATGTATATACACCAAAAAATTCAAACTTAACGGTTTCAACTCTGATACGCATCTGCCAGACTCCTGGACCGAGTTGCTCAGTTATACAGTGACTCTACCCAACACTAACTATCACTCAAAAATCTGAAAACCGGATGTCCGTGTGTATACTCTCTAGCTCGAGAGCGCGTTGTGCTAGAAAGCTACAGTTTTATACGTCATTTTTGACAAAAAACTAAGGTCAAGTTCGTGTACGATTTATAATAATTAAATTTGCTTGGAAACTATAAGAGCTAATAATTTAAATGGCGGTCACACAACGCTGGTTACCAGCCGCTGGTGGCTAGCAGCGCTGATAAAATAGAACGATCTCTACTTCACCAGCCGCTGTTAAAATAATTTGTCGGGCTGCTGGCAGGTCATTCGTCTGTTTTCGTCAATCATTCTCCTCACAGCAGAAATGTTTTCCTCCGCAACAGTGGCTGGCAAACCAGCGACGTGTGACCCATGCTTTAAGACAAGGAGTATAAATTAACTATAAAATCCTATTACCGAACATGCCTGAAAAAAATTCTGCAGCAGATAAAAAAATCCACTTACCAGTTCGATGTAAATAAGGAATTTGTAATGCAACACGATTTTGTAACCATTTTCCGATACCGGTAAATTTCATTCCACCTCCGACTACTAAAATACAACCGTACATCTTACGCTTTAATTCCTCATTCGCTAAAATTATTTGAATTATAAAATCTGTATTGTTTACATGAAAGTAAAACTTACGACATCGTTCAATACTTTGCAAAACAGCCTGATCCAGACCAATTATTTGTCCACCGGGTACTACGAATTCCCTATCATTCGGTTTAACGTCACGCTCAACTTCCAAACTATCGACCACAATATCTTCGTCCTGATTATCACCGCCATCAGCTTGAATTTGTTCGAGCTGCTCACGCGCACTTCGCCGCTAGGGAAATAAAATCGCAGTATATAGTTTATTTCCAATTTCTACATAAGCAACGATTGCAATAAGGCGAGAATAAATTGCTGTACGAAACTACTTACACCTGTTTCCCGAATGTATTCCGCATCAAAACAATCTTCAGAATCAGGCTGAGCTGCACAGGGTTTCTGAATCTTGGCAGTTTTTAATTTGCCCGTAATTCCCAACAACTCGGTATGGAATAGGCTCAGTGGGGCAACAATGCATTCGTCGCCCAATTGGATTGTGTACTTTCGCACGGGTTTTCCCTTCTGCTGAACAACGAAACTTTTCTCTTGCGAACCGCATATATCCAAATTGACTTGGCAATAGTCTTCTTTGAGTTTTTTCAGTAATACCGCATCTTGTAATTTTGTATCGTCACAATCCTTGTATGGAAATGCACATTTTTGGAGGAGCCAGTAAAATGTTTGAGTTACATCACCGCCACCGTATTCCAGTTTTACCTGTGATCATAAATCAGAGAAAGTTCTAACGGGTAAGTAAATAAGAGGAAGCATATTAAATTACTCTTGTATTAGGATGTGAAATGCCGTCTTCGACGCAAGATACCGAGGTCTTTTGATCGCCAACGTCAACAACACAAGCATATCCCAGTCCGGCTCCAAACGTTGCTGCAACGTGATCCTCAAAAAAAATAAGACGAATTAATAATCTCATGTGATACTTAGCTACTTCCACTAATAAAAATAAAAATTCAACCACACCTGAACTAAAAAGCAACTTCCAAATCCCATTTTAATTAAAAGCAGATTTGTGAGCTCTTTAAGATGGCTGCGATTGTAAGCACATGTAAATCTGAGAGTATTATAAGTTTGCCACAAAATTTGTAACGCCAAGAAATAAGGCTCGGAGAAAAAATTTAATGATACAGAAGTTCATATAATCACTCAAAAATCTCAAAACCGGATGTCCGTCCGTCCGTCCGTCCGTCTGTCTGTCTGTCCGTCTGTCCGTCCGTGTCCTCTCTAGCTTGAGAACGCGTTGAGCTAGAAAGTTCAAATTTTGTATACGTCGTTTTTAACAAAAAAGTAAGGTCAAGTTCGTGAACGAGCCAAATCACTCCACCCCTTCTACCCCCTCCCATACAAAATGACACAATTTCGCAATCTGACAATAAACGGATTTCCTTGAAAAGTACAAATGACATTGATCTGAAATTTGGAATGTGATACTTTTATGATGATTCCAATCTACTCTATAAAAATAATTTGTGTCTTCTCCCTCCTTCCACCACCTCCCATACAAACTGCACTTTTTCATGAAATGCTCTAAACCAATTTACTCAGTGCGTATAATAGTTATCAAGCTGAAATTGTGTACAAAATATTTATTTAAAAAATTCACCTCCCATACAAACTGCACTACTTCACTACATCCAATACACTAATTTTCTCAGTACCTATTAAATTTTTAAATCTAAATTTTGTATAAAACATTTTGATAGCAACCTTACCGTCATGTGAAAAAATTAGTTCAATGTCGTCACCCCCTCCACCACTTCCCCTACAAAATTTCTTAAGATATAAAAATTTCTCTTTCATCTAGAGTATCCACGATTGGGCTTTATGCCCAATCGTACTCCTGTTATGTTTTTGTACTAAAATAGCAATGTGCCGAGAAAGTTGCATAGTTATACAATGACTCTAGTTTAATCCAGTACAATTAGCGAATCGCGGACTTTTTAAAATGCACAAAAATAAATTTTACTAATTTATTATATGTAAAACCGATAGATTAAGTGATTTAAGACCGCGGATGATACTATTATTAACGATTTTCCATCTGGAAAATGAGGAAAATAGCGTTTTAAAATCTCTTTTTTGAGGTTCTAAAACGGCAATTTCTTCGTTTTCCTTGGCGGTTTCATAAAAAATACAATTACTTGAACTACAAGATTATAAATATTAGAAAAACACAACCAGTTTATCAATCAATTTATCAATTTATCAAAGTAAGGCAAAAAATTAAAATTGTTTATCGCGTTTAACTAAGCCCGGACGAATTAAAAGTTTCCATATACTTCGACTGGCAGTTATATTATTTAGTAAAAATTAATTGGGATTACATAATTTGCTGCCGAGGGGAAAATGTTTCTTTGGGAAATTATGGTTTAACTTAATATTATAATTTTGAAATAATTTTCTGGAAAATTTAAATCCTACTCAAAACGTAGTTCTCTGCATAGCTGTAGTTGGATACGAAAATTTGGGCTTAATGATAAAAAGCCCCGCAGGGCTACTCAAAACGTGGTTCTATGCGTAGCCGTAGTTGGATACGAGAAAGAGGGTTTAATGATAAAAAGCTCCGCAGGGCTACTCAAAACGTAGTTCTATGCGTAGCCGTAGTTGGATACGAAAAATAAGGTTTAATTATAAAAAGCCCCGCAGGGCTATTCAAAACATAGTTTTATGCGGAGATATTTTTTCCCAAATAATATTATTAGATTTAGATTTAAATATTCCATAAAATGATTAAAAAATTTTAATATTAAGTTAAACCATAATTTCCCAATTGATTTTTGTGTAAGGCATTACTAAATAATATAACTGTCAGTCGAATTACATGGAAACTTCTAAGTCGTCCGGGCTTAGTTAATTTAAATTTTAAATTGTTGCCTTCCGGCAGACTCGGATTGATAAACTGGTTGTGTTTATCTAAAACGTAGGTTCTATGCGTAGTCGTAGTTGGATACGAAAAAAAAGATGGCTTGATGATAAAAAGCCCCGCAAGGGTTATTCAAGACGTAGTTCTTTGCGTAGCCGTAGTTGGATACGAAATGGAGGGTTTGATTATAAAAAGCCCCGCAGGGCTACAATCTAGATTGCCATTTTCCCAAATAATAAGTTAAAAATGAATTTCTATAATTTTGAATAATTTCCCAAAAAAACATTTTCCCTCGGCGGGAAATTATGTAATGGTTTTTCTGTTTGGTAATACTAAGTAATGGTTTTTTTTTTGTTTGGCAATACTAAATAATCGAATTGTCATTCGGAATACGGAAACCCAGCATAGAATTACCCTTTTGCGCAATCTATTTATATGCAAACTAAAATCAGTAAATTTAAATGACATAACATGATATTTATCCACATTTAAACGAAGATCATTGTGGTGACTGACACCAAGGAGGATATATAAAATGGAGTACCTGATAGGCTGTCTCATGTGGGAATACTTTTTGACTCGAAAATTTTCGAAAATTGCGTCCAAGCTTAACATGGCTTCAAAGTTTTACAAAAAAAATAACCATAATTTGTATTCTCTCTTGGTTGCTTATATTCAATCAGCAATAAAGTAATTTTCAGTACAACGGAGTTTAATATTTTATTTCAGAAATCTTTATTTTTTCAATTTTTATTAGTTTTTGGTTCGTATCTAGGCTAAGCACTTTAGCAACGGACAATTAAACGCAGGAGAGAGAAAGTTGTTTTGGGTTTAAGTATGCCAAACAAGGATAGCTAAACAATTATTTCGAAAATTTGACAATTGTTTCGGACAATTTAACGTGGGAAAGAGGTAGTTGCAATATTTTTAAGTGTGCGAGACAAAGATAGCGCAACGATTTTTTTCGAAAAATTTCGAGCATTTCGCTAGTAAGGGAGGGAAATACTTAATTTTCATACACGGCAAAGCCGTGGGAAAAACAAGAAAACGGGACAGTAATTTAATTTTCGCTTAATTTTTTCCTTCCATAAGGCTAAACATATGTAATAAATAGTGTCGAGACGACACAATAATTCTTGCTTTTACGTTATTTAGTTTTATAATTAAAATTCCACCAAGAAAAATGGCGAAATTGCTGTTTTAAAGAGAAAAACAAAAAAAACAAATTTTAAAACGCATTTTTCGTCATTTGCCGGTATAAAAAGTGCCGAGCGCCCTTTGAAATTGTCTTATTATTGTTCGTTATACATAGTAAGTACCGTGAATATTTGTTAGTGTAATTGCAGTTTGTTCTTATAACGAAGTTCTTCTCATATTACTTTAAAATAAACCAACAAGAAGAAGAGTAAATGACTGCGACTAAAATAATTATTTCTTTTTCAACTATTTTTCTTCTGTCACTGGAATTCTTTTTTATCATCACGCGGCAACTAAATTTCATATTTTTTAACTAAAAAGTATGTAGTTCCACCACAAATTATAAACACAACATGTTTTTCCAGGCAGTTCAAAATTCAAATTTAAACCAAAAAGTATGGCATTACCATTTAAGCATTCTACCATTTGAGCACCACAACGAAATACACACACACTTGCACGAAATCCAACGCATCACAAAAACATCGCATCGCATCAGCGCGTTGTCATTTCTAATTCCGACTGTCATCGTAAATTTTTTCACACTTTTCGGTTTTCTTACAAGTTACAGCGGATTTCACTTTTTCTTCCAAGCCGAAATCCTCGATCAAAATACAATTGCGAACTAGTGCTTCCGCATTTCGAATCCTTGAAAAATCTATGATTTTCGCTTGTCATCAAAATCTCAATCAGGTAAATATAAAACGACCGAAAAGCCAGCGAAATGATGCTAGTCGACAGAAATTTCTTCTTTGAAAACACTGATTTCTTCTGATTTAATTTGTTGTAATTATTTCTTTTTGCCTTTCAGCATGTCTCAACTAAATAGCTTGTCAATCGCCGTAATTTGCTCGTCGAACATGAATCGCTCGATGGAAGCACACGGATTCCTTTCAAAAAAAGGTTTTAAGGTTAAGTCCTTTGGGACAGGAGAGAAAGTTAAATTGCCCGGAACGGCAATCGATAAACCCAATATCTATGATTTCGGAACGCCCTATGATGATATTTACAATGATTTGAGTACCAAAGACAAGCAATAGTATCCTTTTAAAAAAAGTAAAAACTTAAAATTAAAACGTGTAACTCAAAGTAGATGGATGGGTTGAAATCTCGTTTTAGGGACGAGCAATATACGAAGGGCAGCGATTTGTTCGGCAGCAATCGTATGTAAATGAAATACACAATTTCCCTTTCTATCAGTTTTCTATCCCTTAATCCTTTATTTTGGAGTTAATAACTAAGAATTGAAGGGTATCAAATTCATTTATTATAATAATATTCGTCCGGTAAGTGAACTGTCTTATAATTCTAATAATAAAGTATTATGATAGAAATGCAAAAATGCTGCACTGAAATTCTTTTTTTTTTCACGTTTTATGAGTAAATTAGCCTAAGCATGCAAAAAAATCCGTTTGTACGCTACACCGTATTTTTTAACATATCTTATAATTTTCACAGGAATAATCACGTTCTTTGCAATATACCAAGAAAATGTTTATTTTCCCTACTACTTTAATATGACAAAAAAAATTATTCCTTACAATCGCGCAGGAAGCTACTCAACACGAGCAACTACGGGCTCCTACCTTTTGTTTCCCATAGAAAATAGCATGCAGTTTTAAAAAGGATCACTTTTAAAAACCAGTTATCGAGGTGAAATTTTTTGTATGACATTTTTAGTTAAAAAGAAACTAAGTTTGTGAGCGAAATTTCAATAGATTGCTTTACTCCGAAACTATTGAGACTATCAATTTGAAAATATAATGATGTTAAAACCATTATCGTCGAACGTTGTTCCGATCCGCTCACTCCTACCCCTCTTATACAAATGCACAATGCATTTTATCGATTTTAATTAAAACTAGCAAAGGTAGGAACATAAATATTTGTTAGGATTTTTTTTATTCTAATTGCAATCAATTTTGGAAAAATTGTCAACCTCACTTCACTCCTCTCTCGTATACAAATTTCATGAAATTTCAATAAAATCATTTCCCTTCGGATTGTCAAAGTTATCTATCCGACCGTTTTTATTTTAATGAATATATTCAGTTATTTTCTCACTATTGAAATAAAAAACAAATTGCAGACGAATATTTCTTTGCTGAGGTAAACGTGAAGGAAATTAGTACTTTTGCTCTGCAGAGCCAACTTTGAAAAATCATATTTTCTAAACCAGTGGCGTTCACTCTTTTTTCCAAGTACCACTAAACATATGTGAAATTTATCTAGCACATCCGACACAAATTGATTTTACAAACAAACCTTATTTACATACCACATACCACATCTGTTTGCCTGACAATATAACATCAGAATCTCAAAAATTTTACAGAATAATGGGAAAAAAGTTAATTGTCAATAAAATTTGTTGCAAGCTGGGATATTTCAACTCCGTTTTCGCTATTTTGGGAATTCAAATTTCTGATGTTTTATATTTCAAAACATTTGGTCAAATAATGTGAGTTATTTTGCCATGCTTTGAAAACAGCGGTTCGTATTTTATTTTGTACGAAATTTTGATTTTTAAGTATTTTTAAGAAAATTTCTGACTCCGAAATATAGCATTTATTTACGTTCGATAGATCAATAAGTAGCAATTAATAAATTATTTGCATCCTGCGTACTCCTTGAACATCACTATCACCTTAGTAGGACGCGCAGCTCCATTCGAATATTTGATCCAATCCAATACAAAACAATAAACCAATTTCCGCAGTACATGCCAACTTTATCGAGCCTGAATTAAGTATATAATAGATTTTTTTAATGTTCTTTCTGAGCGGAGAAATCATTTTTAAAATGTTGACAAAAAAACACGTTTTTTACCGCTTATGTACCTTTTTCTCATGAAAGATAAGTCCGATTTTAATTATCTTTCACTCGTTTTTTTCCTTATTAGTTTGTGCATTAATTGAACACATACTTATCAATATCAATTTGCTGATTTTTAGCAACTTTGAGAAAAAATTCAAAAATTATACACCGATTTGGTTCGCAAACATTTTTTTTTCTTCAAAAATAATTAATACTTCAAAAAGTTGTGTGTACAGTAGAACTGGTAATGATTTCCCTTTAGAATGAAGTAAGAATCGTTGAAATATATTAAACCAGTGCTGAGAAAGAGGTACATAAAGGTAAAAAACAGACGATTTTTCAGGACGGACTGTGTAGCAAGATGGTGTCGATGTAAAAAATGGATTATCGCGAACTTCAACAATATCTATGACCCACTTCCACTTGTCAAATTTTAATGAAACTTGCACCAATCAATGCAGAATTTATTGGACCCAAAAACGGTTGCTATCTCCTTAACATATAAAATTAGTAAATAAATATATAAATAACCCAACTCTTCACTTTTACACCATCAATGACATGATTTCGCAACTTTCATAATCACCTAATTACTAAAATAAATACTGCATGCCAAAATTATAGCTAATAAGTTGTTTTAAAATAAAAAACATAACAGGACTACGATTGGGCGTAAAGCCCAATCGTGCGATACTCCAAATGAAAGAGAAAGGGGGTGACGACATTGAACTTTTTTTTACATCGCGCTAAGGTTGCTATCATAATGTTTTATACACAATTTAGGATTGAAAAATGTAATATGTACTGAGAAAGTTAATGCATTCGATTTAGTGAAGCTGTGCAGTTTGTATTGGAGGTGGTAGAAGGAGTGTGAAGTTATTCATGACTTTTTTAGAAATAACTGTGATCATTAAATTGACATATTTTAAATTGCAGATTATTAGCATTCATACTTTTCAGGAAAATCGACTTTTTGTAAAGTTGTTGAGTTGTGTCAAATTGTATGGGAGGGGTTAGAAGGAGTGAAGCTAATCACCTAATTTTTTTTGGTCCGACTAATAATTCTAAATAAATATTTAGTGCATAATTTCAGCTCGATAAATTTCATACGTACGGAGTAAATCGGTTTTTAGTATTTCATAAAAAAGTGTAGTTTGTATGGGAGGTGGTGGAAAGAAAGGGAAGACTCAAGTAATTTTTATACAGCAGATTGGATTTATTATAGAAGTAATATATTCAAAATTTCATATCAATAGGTTTTATACTCTTTGAACAAATTCGTTTAATGTCAAATTGCGAAATTGTGTCATTTTGTATGGAAGGGGGTAGTAGGGGTAAAGCTAATCGTCTATTTTTTTTTTTTTTTGATCTTACTAATAATTCTAAATAAATGTTCAGCGCACAATTTCAAATTGATAAATTGTATACGCACTGAGTAAATTGGTTTAGAGCATTTCATGAAAAAGAGCACTTTGTATGGGAGGGGTGGATGCATGTTCCAAATTTCAGATCAATAGCATTTATACTTTTTGAGAAAAGCCGTTTATTCACAAATTGTATAATTGTGTCATTTTGTATGGGAGGGGATAGAAGGAGTGGAGCGATTTGGCCCGTTTACGAACTTGTCCTTACTTTTTCGTCAAATACGACGTGTTCAAAATTTGAACTTTCTAGATCAACGCGTTCTCAGACGGACGGACATCCGGTTTTGAGATTTTTGTGATTATATGAACTTCTGTATCATTCATTTTTTTCTCCGAGCCTTATTTCTTGGCGTTACAAACTTTGTGGCAAACTTATAATACTTTCAGATTTCATCTAGAGTATAATAAAGTGTTATTATGTACGAAAATATAAAACAAATTGTGGCAGTTATAAATATTTTTTTCCATGAAATTGGTTTGTTGAGTGCATTTCGTATTTTTCGCACCGTTCTGCTTTATTATTCGTAACGTTTCGGTCTCTGGTAATATCCTTATCAAACTGAAAAATTCAAAGATATTTATAATGAATAGGATTATTAAATTATTTGGGGATTTGTCTGTGTTGTCGTGTCTCGGTTGAGGTTCCGTTGGTACCTGGAATGTAAATTATAATTGTGCGTAAACCGAAATGATGCGAAATCTCTGAATGAATTACAGATTTTTGGAACTTTACGAAATTATCGTATTTTGAGTGCGGTTGGTAGAAATGGTGGCGGCATTGAACTCATTTCTTGATAGGATCGGTGATGATAAAAGAAGTACGGATATTATTGTGATTTTTACTATCAACATAGAAATGATGCAATATATTTTAAATTTCACATCGGTAGCTTTTGTACTTTCTTTGAAAATTTACATACGAAATTGATTGCGAAGTTTGTATGGGAGCTGGTAGAAGGGTTGACAGAATTTAAGGGCTTGGAATAGCTGTAATAATCGTAAAAATGACAGGTTCCAAATTTTAGATCAGTAAAATTTATATATTGCAAGAAATTTAACTTATTTCAAAAGTTGTGAAATTGAGACCTTTTGTATGAAAGATGACGAAGTTTGTATGGGAGCTGGTAGAATGGTTGACAGAATTTAAGGGCTTGTAATAGCTGTAATAATCGTAAAAATGACAGGTTCCAAATTTTAGATCAGTAAAATTTATATATTGCAAGAAATTTAACTTATTTCAAAAGTTGTGAAATTGAGACCTTTTGTATGAAAGATGATAAGAGATTAGAGAGTACCCTAATGGGTAGCGTATTGGTTTATAGTTCAAATCCCAGTCGACGTATATTTTCAGCACACTACTGGCGTGTATCTTAGCCACCTCAGTCTGCGAAAATGAAAATTCGTAGATGGAGCGTTGTGCGAAGAGCTAACAACCGTTTCACAATAACAAAAAAAATGTTACGGAACTTGTAGGTTCCCTTTTTTGGTCTGCAATGCTTTTGAAGAAGAAGAGGGTAGAAGGTGTGGAGCGATTTGGTCCGTTTGAACTCAATCTAACTTTTCCGACAAAAAACATTTAAAAAATGTAAGCTCTGTAGGTCCAACCTGGGGTGCGCACGGGCACAAAAGAGGTAAAATGCTAATATAGATCATTTTTTAAATCACTGATAGCGTTTTCCACTGGTTGCACTAGATGGAGCTAAGCTCGAACTTTTTTCGGTTTTTGTTTTCCACTAGCAAATTTCAGTACCCAGAGAACTGCGTTCCACTGAACGAAATACTTGCACGCTCTGAGCTCGAACTTTTGAAACTGTGAGAGAGCTACAGTTCGAGTATCAAGAACCTAAGAAGAAACGTCATTTTAGTTGGAAAATAATTGTCAAAAGTGAAACAGTAAAAATTAAATTCTTGTCCATGATAGTAAATAATAAATAGGCAATCTTGAGCTCGATCTCAATTTTTTGACATTTATAGTTAATTTCAGCTATCAATAATTGCAATGGTTATTGAACCAGAAAGTAAATCGTTGTTTTTCACTGTGAATTGGGTTGATAGATGAAGTGGAACTAATTTGATATTTTTTAATTTTATTACATTTAGTAAAGAATTATAAAGATGTAAGATCAAAGACATATAAAGAAATTTTGACGAAAATTCATGGTTCTACGTTCTCTAGTTTTACTGAAAATTGATAAATTGTATTTTGGAAAGGATCGGAGCAGTATCCATAGAGATTTTGCCATTGATGCTATTCACAACATTGTACTTAAGTCGAATTAATAGTTTCGTAAGCAAATTTCTTAAATTTCGAAATTTATTGAAATATGGATGGGGAGATGTTAGAAGAAGTGATAGGATCCTATCAAAAGCTTCAAGTTGTTTTTTTTTCTAAAAATTATAAACAAACATATTCAGGTCGATTGTTCAAAGCGCTCGAGAGCTATTTTGTAAAGAGGCGGACAGACGGTCACGGCGGAATTTAGTTTTTTTTACCAGTAACAAATATTTCTGTACTCTTGGCATCTTTGTGCGAGCATTATTTCTTGGCGTGCCAAACGTTAGAACAAGCAAAATTTTCTCAGTTTTCATGTAAAATATAATGAAAAAAATATATTCAACAAAAATTTCCAAAAAAAGAAAAATGGCTGCAGCCATTTTTTTCCGAAATATTTTTTATTTTCTTCAAAATATTTTTTTTTTCTTAATTGTAGTCTACTTATCTACTAGCAAACTAGTTTTCAGCGTGATTGGGTTTGTTATATGATTTTCTGAATTTAGCTTGTTTCAAAAAAAAATAGTCTTCTAAAATTTTTTAAATAATAAACATAAACAAGATTGTTTTGCGTTTTCTCGAAAACAGATTTTAAGAAAGAGTTTAAGAAAGCTTCACTTCATAATGCGTCATAATAAAGCAAAATTGTTATTTTCTTAATTTTAGCTTAGAAATTGTTGAAAACTGCTTTTTAGCTTAGGGAAAGGTCGGATAATTTTGCTGTTAACAAGTGATTGTTTTGAATAGCAATGGACTAAAGGTTTTTGGAAAAATTTTATAATGTATTGGGTGCTTGTGATAATTGCGTTTATCCGAAGTGTAATTGCGTTTATCCGAAGTTAGTATAGGATGTTTGCATGCGGTAATGTGATACACAAACACATGGGAAAATGTGATACACCTCCCTGCAAACCAAACCATTCGACGAGTTCCTGAGTTACGACGATTCGGAACCTTTTCGAAAACAATTTAACGTCAATAAAAATTCCTTATTTCGAAATATTGCAGACAATTCTGAAAGAAAGGAAACAAAAAGCAAGAAGTAACGATATGTCTAGGCGTATTTAATAAAAAAATCTGAATTAATTACGAATAATTCAAGATTTTTATACTCTCGATGAAATCTGAGAGTATATTGTGTTTGCCTTACTGTTTGTAACGCTAAGAAATAATTCTCGCACAGAGTCGCCAAGGGTACAGAAATATTTTTTGTTACTCAAAAACCTCGATTCCGAGTGACCGTCTGTGTGTCCGCCTGTCTACAACACAACTCTCGAAAGCTTTGACCTATCGTGCTGAAATTTTCTTTATGTCATTTTTAGGAAAAAAGTAAGTTCGTGAACGGGCCAAATCTCCCCACTCCTACCCCCTCCCATACGAATTTCATGAAATTTCGAAATTTAAAGAAATTGATTTTTCTCCGAAAATATTTCAGCCATTGACTTGAAAATTATATGATAGTATAATGATGTAAATATCATTAACGTCAAAAAATATTGATCTGATCACTTTACTCCTTCTACCCCCTCGCATACAAATGCACAATTTTGAAAAATGCATTTATTCGGTTTGCATTGCAACTAACAAAGCTAAGAGCACCAATTTTTGTCATAATTAATTTTATTGCATTTGCAACCAATTTTAGAACAACTATTAACTTAACCTCACTCTTTCTACCTCCTCCCAAACAAATTTCACGAAATTTTGGAATTTCAATTAAATTGTTTTTATCCGAAACCGTTAAAGCTATCAATTTTAAATTTTGAGAAATGTATACTATTACAAATATAATTGATGCCAAAAAATTTGGTTCTAATTCGAATACTCCTACCCCCTCCCATACAAATGCACAATTTTGGTAAATGAATTTAATCGATTTTTATTGAAACTAGAAAAGATACAAGCTTAAAATTTTGCTAAAATTTGTCCCTTAATAATTGCAATAAATGCTAAAAAATATATGGACTTTGCTTCACTCCTTCCATCACCTCCCATAAAAATTTTTGTATCGAAAATTCAAGAAAAGTATTTCTTCTTCGAACATATGAGTAAAAAAGCAATGTGATTAGGATGTTGATAAGCAGATTCAAAATCATCCAAAACATCCCACTTTCTCTGCCTGACAAATGCCATAAATTCCGACAAAAATTGTTCAATTCCCTCGAAAATTATGAAAGCTACAAACTTTAAATTCAGCATGAAACATTTTGTATACTACGTTCGGTGTTATATTCAAAAATTACAAACCTCCCCAATCATAATTCTGTTTTTTTTCAGAATTCGTATAGAAATCGAATGCTTCTTCGCTAAGAAGGCTATCAACTGCTGCTTCATACATTTTTCTTCCAATTCGTGCTGAATTCGGTTCCGAAATCGGAATATATTATCAAAAGTCTTACCGATTTAGTCCAGATTTCGGAAAATTTTGTTTGCTAGGTCTTTTTGCATTGTTTATAAGTTTAAAGCAAACAATATAATTGATAAAAATTTTCGATAAATTTTATAACTTTTACGTGTACAATCGATCGGCCTCTACTCAACTCCTCGAACATCAGACTCGAGTTTGAGCAATATGCTTCAATTGCTACGTCCACAACCACCAGTTCCGCGAAAAAAAACACATGGGCGTAGTGATGAAGTGATTGATAAGTTGCCGATAAAGAGAGAGAGAGACGGAAAAGAAGAGGAAAAAAACTGTGGCCGTACCGAAGTATAGCCGAAAATAGAGGAGCAGTTAACCACTGGCACTAGGCGAACAATGAGACATCGGAAGCCGATTAATTTGTTTAAGATATTTTCGAATTTATTTTTTTCAATATTTTCTTGCTCTCATTTTTCAATAATTGAATCAAAATAACTTTGAATTGTGTAGCCTAGTGGGTAGCGTGTTGGTCTTGTAATGCGAAGGTTGTGAGTTCAAATCCCGGTCGCTGTATATAATTCAAGCACATTGCCTGCTTGGATATATCTTGGTAACCTTAATCTACGAAACTGAAAAATTCGTAGATAGATGGTTGTGCGAAGGTGTAACAACCCTCCCACAATAAATAATGAATAAATGTTAAGGAACCTGAAGGTCAGGAGGCCAAGGCCCGATTTGGGTTTAGCGCCATTATAGAAATGAACATGTTAAGGAACCTGAAGGTCAGGAGGCCAAGGCCCGATTTGGGCTGTAGTACCATTGTAGAATAGAATGCAAAATAAAAGGGATAAGTCAGGATATGAACAAGAATGTTGAAAACATTAATGGTTAACTCTCAACGTCTATGTTACATACTGTGATAACCAACATTCAATAGCCGGTCGACGGCAATGACGATGCGGATGCCGATCCTTGCATTCTGTTGCTATTGTTAGTCTCTGCTCAGAGTTGCGCTTGCTCACGCACTAGACTATGAGCAGTGTAAGCACTATCGTTCATTTCATTTCTTATTTTGATCTCAATACGGAACTTCGCGATTCGGAACGAAACATTAGATAATTGTTATTGATAGAATTCCGCGTTTCGGACTGAAAAAGTAGCGATAGTTCTTTCGACCTATTAACTCTAGAGATACGCGATACACACTAACACTTCTGTCCTAATAGAGTTTGGACAGTGCTATACAGTTCAGCGTGATCGTCGTTTAGAAGCACAAGAAGGCAACATAAGAATGTGAAAAACAGCCAAATTTGAGTTTGACCGATTTCAAATATACGAACACGAGCGCAAACTTGCGTTAAAATACAAGTTTTTGATTGTAATACTCAAAACTAATATGACTTTCATAAATAACAATTCATTTTGATTGTGTTAACGTAATAATAGAAAAAGAATTGAGGAAATTCAAATTTCGGACGAAATTTCCCACGCAATCGCTGTACGTGCATTGTCCAAACTCTAACAGGACAGAAATGTTAGTGTGTATTGAGTATATCTCTAATTAACTCTTACGAATAATTCAAAATTTTTGGATACTTGGAACTGTCTTTCATATCTCCAATACTTAAGTCTGGTCGCAGACATATGGTTGAAAGTTCAAGACTAATATCCAAACTCTCCTCCATCCCTAAATTATTTGAAAGCATAGTTAAGGAAAGCTATTTTTTCATATTAAAGAGGTTATTTCAAACTGTTAGCATGGTTTAGTTTGAGGACGTTTTACGTCTACAAATTTAACTATTCTTATTAAATATTATATAGATGCAATGGAACAAGGCTTTCAAGTTGACGTTTTCTATTTAGATTTTAAAAAGGCATTTGATCGGGTTCACCATGGACTTTTGATTGAGAAATTGAAGGCATTAGGGTTTCATGCTAATCTGTTTAACTGGTTTTCATCTTACTTAACGAATAGAAGACAAATTGTGCAAATAAATGAATTTTTTTCGGCGTGTTTCATTTAGGGCATTTACTTTTTGTTTTATTTGTAAACGACATTCGTTCAATTTTTAAATTTTCTAGCTCTCTTTTGTACGCTGACTATCTTAAACTCTTCTAAGATTTCAAGCTTGGAGGTTTGTCTTGAACTTCAGGCTGATATTGCTGAGCTCTGTAATTAATTGGTGTGGTGTTAACTTTTTAGAACTCAATTTTGATAAATGAAAATATTTTCCTATTTTGTTTGATTACAACTTGAATAACAAATCTCGTCAGAGATCCTTGGAGTTTACCTCCATCTTGATCTTGGCGTCTTGATCGATTCTAATTTTAACTTAATTTTAACTTTAATTCTCATATCGACTATATAATCTCCAAAGCTAAATACAATCTTGGATTTATAAAACGTAATGCTAAAGATTTCATTGACCCATACACTGTAAAAGTACTCTTTGTTTCTCTTGTGAGACCTATTTTGGAATATTGCTGTGTGTGGATCCCAAGATATACAGGTATCCGATTCATGTGTTGCGAATTCAACGTTATTTCTCTAGATATGGTCTTCGTAAGTTTAGCTAGAGCGCTGACATTCCCACGTATGAAGCCAATTAATTGGCTTACAATCCTTGGCTCATCGAAGAAATTTTTTATGCGTGATGTTTAGAAAGGATTTTATCTCTTATCACATTAAAAGCCCTGTTTTGCTCCGTTATCGCCCAATTTTTGCTCCAGAAAGGCCATTGAGGCAGAGAACGACTTTTCATCCCATCGCGCACCGCACAAATTATGGACTTAATGAACCTATTTCTAGATGCATCTCCTACTTTAATATAATATGCGACAAAATTGATTTTACTGATAGTCGACCGTAGTTATATATATATACATATATTGTGGGAAATTTATAATTTTTCTATGTAATTACTTTTATTTTTTTATTATTGTTTTCACTTAATATTTCTTATTGTTTTCGTTTTTATTTTTAATAGGTACAGTTTTTTATAATTCCTTAGTCTGTTGAAATATCCTCTATAGATGAAATACATTTATGTATGTATAGTGGGACCAAAAAAAATTACTCAGGATTTGATCGTTTGCCAAATTTACATTGTTTTCCGTTTAAATAACAATATTTTTTCCTTAACCAAAGATATCTTTAGCTACACACAAAATGGACTATTACATATGCTCGATCGAAATCGTCGGATAAAGCGATGCCCAGAAAGATTTCAACTGTGTAAAGAAAAGTTCGATATTATTGTAACGGTAGAAGAACGTGTATATGATCAGGTAATTATAGGTTTATTATATATGCATGGTGGCTCGAAAAAATAGTATTTTCATTTATGACTAAAGCTTACGTTACTCAGCGAACAGAAATATGAGTTTATTTGACTTCAATTTATCATTGCACATTGTCGCCCTATGAAAAAATTATCCAATTCCTTTTGTCTTCTCTCTCTCTTTTCTAAATAGGTTATCGAATATATGGAATCGCAAGAGCCAGTTTTCAATCAGCCTGTTCATCTTATAAACATCGATGTTCAAGATAATCATGAGGATGCCACAATAGGAGCATTTTTAATTTGTGATATGATAACAATGGTAAAGAACATTCTAAAATTTCTAATAAAAACTTTTTATATGTCAATATAAAATTTATTTTACTTCGTGACTTTATATTTCATTAAGGCAGTAAATTTTTTGACTTAATTAACTTAAACTTATTACAAAAAAAATCAATTTGAAACAAGAATCTTGATTCGTAGTGAAGCTATTCTCGAATTGATAAATAATTTCCAAAAGAAAAATCTAGAGAGAGTAACGGCACGTTCACAATGCCTCATGAACTACACCATGATTTAGTTAAATATTTCCGAGCTTTTATTGAAAAAAAACAATACAGTTGAACTGCTGTGGAAATCTATTATTTTTGGCCAACTGGGCATTTGACATTTAAATAACCAATTTAATTCTTTATTAAATTTTTTATGAAAAGTGAGTGATCACTGCGACGTTTTTTTACCCATTTTTCGGAACTAGCCATACCCAGTGAATGGAGTTTAGAAAAATCGTTTTCGGACGGGCCATTCACCTAGCACTGCTTTCATACTGCGTAGAAACTAATTCACATTAATTCTATAGTCCGTATTAGAGTCGTTTTACATGAAGATTCTGCAATTTTACGATAAATGAACGCTCAATCGAAAAACGCTATCCTATTTACATACCGATTTAAAAAACGCGACACCAAATGATTCGTGCGTATTGAACTCTATGCAAAAACGTAACAGAACTACGGTTTAGTGTAAAGCCCAATCATGCGATGCTCTAGATGAAAGATTTATTTTTTGGTTTTTAGAAATTTTGTAAGGGGAGTGGCAGTGAATCTAATTTTTTTTACATTCACATTTTCACGCTATCAAAATGTTTTTTTTAAATTTAGCTTCAAATAATTTAATAGGTATACTGAGAAAATTAGTGCATTGGATTTAATGAAATTGAGCGGTTTGTATGGGATTTGGTAGAAGGAGTGCGGAGCTCTTATTAACTTTCAGTTGATATATTTATACTCTAGATGAAATCTGAGAGTATTATAAGTTTGCTCCAAAGTTGGTAACGCTAAGAAATAAGGCTCGATGAAAAAAATGAATGATGCAGAAGTTAATATTATCACTCAAAAATCTCAAAACCGGATGTCCGTCTGTCCGCCCGTCTGTTCGCTCTCTAGTTCGAGAACGCGTTGAGCTAGAAAGCTCAAATTTTGTACACGTCGTTTTTGACGAAAAAGTAAGGTCAAGTTCGTGAATGGGCCAAATTGCTCTACTCCTTCTACCCCCTTCATACAAAATGACTCATTTTCAATCATTTACAATAATCAAGTTTTCTTGGAAACTATCAAGGCTAATGATTTGAAATTTGGAATATATTATTTTTATCATAAATTTGATATACCGTATAAAAATTATTTGAATTCCCGCAGTCCTTCCACCACCTCCCATACAAGCTGCACTTTTTCATAAAACACTCTAAACCGATTTTCTCAGTACATACATATAACATACATATATCGATCTCAAATGTTGTACTGAATACTTAATTAGTATTATCATTAAGATCAGAAAAAATTAACTGATAAGCTTTACTGCTTCTACTCCCTCCCATACAATATGACACAATTTCGATTTCCTTGAAAAGTATGAATGTTACTAGTCTGAAATTTAAGAGATGCCAATTTTATGATATTTATAGTTTTTTCTGAAAAAATCACTTAAATCCCCCCACTCCTTCTACCACCTCCCATACAAACTGCACAATTTCACTAAATCTAATACTAGTTTTCTCAGTACCTATACAATTTTTGGAGCTTAAATTTTGTACAAAGCATTTTTATAGCTACTCTATCATGATGGGAATAAAATTAATACAATGCTATCACCCCTTCTACCACTCTTCATACAAAATTTCTATTTCATCTAGAGTATCGTAAGATTGGGCCTTACGCGCAATCGTAGTCCTGTTATATTTTAAATTGCATTGTATGGAATGGGCAAAAGGTGTGGAGCGACTTGGCCCGTTCACAAACTTGACCTCACTTTTTCGACAAAAACGACATGTACAACATTATCTAGCCCAACGTGTTCTCGAGCTAGAGAGGACATGAACGGATGGACAGATACCCGATTTTGAGATTTTTGATTGATAATATGAACTTCTGTATCATTCATTTATTCTCCGTGCCTTATTTCTTAGCGTTATAAACTTTATGACAAACTTATAATAATTTCAGATTTCATCTTGAGTACAAAGATTCCCGTTGAACCAATACAGAGCATGTTGCTATGCGCTGACAAAAATAACCGAATACTTTAAGTTTAAAAAAAAAATCAAGTGTTTTCGTTCCATCGAAAAATTTTGAATTTTGAGCTTTGACGTTGTTGCATTAAAGAGCGATATGTATTAAATAAAAAAAATGAAAAATGACATGAAATAATTTTAACTTACAGGAAAACATTCGTATAAATTCGAGATTAGTAATTACATAAAAACACAATCAAATTTCTATATTTTAATGCTTTTTTGCTTTGCAAAAAGTAGTAATATTTATAACTGTTTTCATTTTATTCTTTATATAAAGAAGCGATAAGAAAAAATATTCTCAAATTTCGGTCAGACCAAGCATCGAGCCTGCTGACGCGTACCTATAATATTCCAAAGACGCAAATCTACTCCGCATTTTACCCTTTTCATGACCTTTGTCATTAATTTCAGTATTACACTGTTTTTGTAAATGTAATACCCCGTTTTTGTAACGATTTGAACAAATGTAAAATGCATTAAGGGATTATGACCCGCATAAAGACTTTGTGGCTTATGTGCCAATGCCTTGTTCGCTGTAACGGTCAAACGCATAAACTTGGCTACATTCAATGTATTTGTAAATCCTAAATATTGGATTTTAAGTTTGAAGGCAAAGTCTCAATCGAAAGAAAGATGTAGCTTTGCGTATATCCATTTCATTAGTAGTTATAATTAGAAGGTGGCCGAACAACCGAAATGATTTTTTTTATATCTGAGTATAGTTAGGTGCTGGGGCAGAAGCAGTGGGACAATTTTATTATATTATACTTTTTGGGCTGATAATAATATTTATTTATTTATTTATTTAATTATTAAATTATCTAAATTTCAAAATAGTAGCTACCATAGTTGAAAATCTAAACAGATGGGCTAAAACGAATGTCGGACTAACTGAACACAAAAAGTTTATATACCTAGTCTAGCCATAAATACTGTTATAAACTTTTTGAAGCACTGTTCAATAAAAGAGGTGTTATATGTTAAGAAATCATTGTTTATTTATTAAATGCATTGTCAACAACGGAAATTGCAACAAGTTATTCGAAGTGACTGCCTTTTGCCTTTACACAAGCCTTTAATCGAGCTGGCCACTTATCTATGGAAGCACGCACGACTTCAATCGGAAAGTTGGCGACTGCATGTGTAAGAGACATCTTTAAGGATTCGATATTAGGATGTCTTTTAGAGCACGTCATTTGCTCTAAGACAGACCATAATTCGTAATCCAGTGGATTCAGGTCTTGGCTAGCGGAAGGCCAATCTTCAGCTTTAATAAAAACTGGAGCATTTTCTTCAAGCCATTTTTGGGTTGACTTCGCCTTATGACCTGGTGCAGAATCTTGCTGGAAACTCCAAGGCTGATTTTTGAATAATGACGTGTTGAGAGGTTTCACTACACTTTCAAGGACACTTTCTTGATCAATTTTGGCAGACGTTTTGACGCCCTTCTCACAAAAATGCAACTTTGTCACCCCGTTGTAGCTAACACCCCACCAAACCATTACTGAGGCTGGATGATGACCTCTTTGAACCTTTTGGGCAACTTGAGAAGCTTCTCTGGCACTGCGAGCATAAACCCTATCGTTTTGCTTATTAAATGTTTCTTCGACAGTAAAATTTTTTTCGTCCGTAAACAAAATTTTACGGTGTTCTTGGTTTGCGTACCGGCAAAGTAATCGTTTTGATTTTTCCACTCTATTTTTTTTTAACGAATCTGTTAGTAAATGCCCGGTAGATCTACGATAAGCACCCAACCCCAAGTCACTTTTGATGATACGTGAAATTGTTCTTTGGGGTATTTTCATCTCACGCGATAAAATTTTTTGTTTCCGAAGAGGATTACGGCGAATTCTCTCGCGCACGGCTTTTACCGCTTGAGGTATTCGAGTAGTTCGCGGACGGGCACTTCTTTCACGGTCACTTACTCCAGACGTATCATTAAATCTTTCAATAGCCCGATATACAAACATTCGGCTTATACCAAGGGTATGCAGAGTCTTAAAAATATCACTTGGTTGCATTCCTACTTTATGAAGTGCAATCACAGCAATTCTATTTTCTTTGTCACCCCAATCCATGTTCACTACACTAAAAATTAAACTCAAATGATGACAAATGCATCAAGCACAAGCGTACTATAGCGATTAGCTCAATTTTTAAGAAATGCAATATAACGGTTCCTTTCTGCAAGGTTGCCAAACCTTGTAACAATATTTATGGCTAGACTAGGTATAAGGAACTTAAATATAAAAATAATTCCACCATAATCGTTTTTAAAAGTGCGGGGCAAATACTTATAAGACTCAGTGTATAGAAAAACACTTAAAATAATCTCTCCACTATCTCTCAAAATATAAAGATAAAATGTGGAATTCATATTAATAATATATTTGTCGAATATGACAAAAATAAAATATTTGTTTAACAGAAGCGGGTGATAATGGGGTCATTTAAAAAATGAAAATGTAAATATCTCAAAATCTAATACAGGATTAAGTTGAAATTTCGTTAGATCGTAGAGCTATATGGTTTATAATTTTGGTATTTAAATTGGGGGTAGTAGAGGGGCGGTGGTGACCTAAATTGCTAAAAATTCTGAATATTTTTTTTAGGTGAAAGATACAAATTTTAAATGTAGCACTTATTAAATGTACATAAAGTAGAAGTAATAATTTGGACCAAAATTGTTATACCCACATAGTATACTTACGCCCGACTTGTTGGCAGATAATTTTTATTTTCTAGTCCATTGTATACTATCGTAATTCACATTTCCAAAATTTTACTGGAGTCAGAAAAAATATAAATTGCTTAATAATATGTCTTCGTGATTGTGTTTCTCTAATTGAAATCTAAGAAGATATAACATTTAAGTTTTTTATTAAAACTTTCTAGGATTAGCACGAACTATACAATTCATTTACGCACTTCAATACAGTTATTCCTCAAAAATTCCACTTCTTAAAAGCAAGGCCCCTTTGGATATGACCAAAATTTTAGTTAGAAATGTAATATATGAAGTTCGTAGTGAGAGGTAGGCGACACAAAAGTGCGCCAACTATCAACCTTAAAATTGATTTTAACTCTTATGAACGAAGTGGACTGAAATAATATTCACTATCACGATCACAAGCATTTTTACGTCTTCTGAGATTGGAGCAGGAGTCATTAAGGCGGCATAAGCACCAAATTATAAAAATAAAAATCGATAGTACCAGAAATTCAAACCTTTTTTCAAATATTCCTGAATCAAAATAGTTATTTTGTTGTTAAAACTTTCGCACAATTTTTTTTTTTATTTTGCAAGATGCTCATTATTTTAGCATAACCAAGTTTTTTTGAGGAAAATTTTAATTTTCAATGAAATAATTTTGCTTATACAGTAGAATTCGCTAATGCGTTTCCGCTCAAAGTCTAGTATTAACTAAAAACGAAATGACAGTTTGCTTTCGAATTCATACAAAATGCATCAAAATTTTCGCGATTACTACGTCTTTGCGGAAAAGTAGTACCTGAAACAAGTGAACGCATTCTGGAGAACAAAAAAAAAACAAAAGTTCTATTATGGAACAGATCACGCAAATGAACGGCTACACAAATTTCGTTCATTTTTAATGCTCCTGATCATTTTTAAAGCGAAATTTTGACATACAGCGTCCTTCCAAGTTTTATTGTAAATATGGTTTAACACCCAGATGCAGGTAGATTTCTTCGTAGTTCAGCATGAAATTTTTCAACCGGGTGTTGAAACCCAGAGATTAGGAGAGATGTTAGATAGATCTCGCATCTACCAGTATGAATGCCGAATTTGCATTTGGTATAGGGCGTTACTGATTTTCGTCTCAAATACAACCCGTGGCAATGGAGGACCATGTGATAAAGCCCTAATCAAATCAAGATATGGTTCTAATATTGCATAATTGCTATCGTTTTGTTTGTAATCAGTACTAGGCTTTTCATATTCTAGATGAATCATACAGCGTCATCACCTCCTAGCACCAACTATACAATTGCCACTATTCGGTATTTTAAAGGATTTAAGATAACTATTCTCTTGTGCATTAAACTCTTTCCCATTTCTTCTAGAGTATCGCATAATTGTAAGCTAAACGCGTTTAGGTTTTTATTTTTATACTCTAGATGAAATCTGAGAGTATTATAAGTTTGCCACAAAGTTTGTAACGCCAAGAAATAAGGCTCGGAGGAAAAAATGAATGATACATCTCTCAAAACTGGATGTTCGTCTGTCCGTGTCCTCTCTAGCTTGAGAACGCGTTGAGCTAGAGTACTCAAATTTTGTACACGTTGTTTTTGACAAAAACGTATCTTCAAGTTCGTGAACGGACCAAATCGCTCCACCCCTTCTACCCCCTCCCATACAAAATGACACAATTTCGTAATTTGACAATAAACGGATTTGAAAAGTATAAATGCTATTGATCTGAAATTTGGAACGTAATACTTTTGTGATGATTTTAATCTACTGTATACAAATTATTTGTGTCCTCCCCCTCTTTCCACCACTTCCCATACAAACTGCACTTTTTCATTAAATGCTCTAAACCAATTTACTCAGTGCGTATAAACTTTATCGAACTAAAATTGTGCACCAAATATCTATTTAGAACTAGCAAACGCCCGCGACTTCGTCCGCATAAAAATAGCAATAATAAGCAATTTCTGAGAGTGTAGTTAGTAATACATTATGTGGTTTATATAATCTGCTTACTTAAATGGCTCTTTGAACACAATGTTTTGTATTTTGTTGGAATCAGAACCATAAATTATTAAGAATGAAACCATGATACGCGCATTTGAATGGGACAGACTCGTGATCAAATCAATCCCCCTCATATTCGTATTGAAGAGCATTAGGGACATGTGAATAATTGTAGCTTGTGTTAATTAAAAAAAAAACCAAATAAAATAATATTAAGCTTAAAAACATAACAGGACTACGATTGTGCGTAAAGCCCAATCATACGATATGTATTTATAGATGAAATCGAAATTGTTGTGGTGCTAAGAAATTTTGTATGGGGAGTGGTAGAAGGGGTGACAGCACTGAACTTGTTTCAGATCATGCTAGAGTAGCTGTAAAAATGTTTTGTCCCAAATTTAAGCTTCAAAAATTGAGTAGGTACTGAGAAACTTAGTGTATTGAATTTAATGAAATTGTGCAATTTGTATGGGAGGTGGTAGAAGGAGTGGGGCGATTTTGGTGATTTTTCGAAAAATAACTATAATTATCATGCAATTGATATACTTTAAATTTCAGATCTGTATCATTCACACTTTTCAAGAAAATCGAATTGTTATATAGTCGTGGAGTTGTGTCTCATTGTATGGGAGGGGGTAGAAGGAGTGAAGCTACTCGGTTAATTTTTTTCCCGATAGTAATAATAATGCTAATTAAGGATTAAGTACAAAATTTTAGTTCGATGAAATTTATATGTACTGGGAAAGATGGTTTACAGTATTTCATAAAAAAGTGCGGTGGTGGAAGGAGACGGGGTTTTTAGTGATTTTTTGAGAAACAACTATAATCATCATGCAATTGATATATTTTAAATTTCAGATCAGTAACATTCACACATTTCAAGAAAATCGAATTCTTGTTAAGTCGTGGAACTGTGTCACATTGTATGGGAGGGGGTAGAAGGAGTGAAGCTAATCGGTTAATGTTTTCCCGATATTAATAACAATACTAATTAACACTAGATATACCGACAAATTGACTATACCTATTTCTACCGACATCAGTCGGTGATTTTGAATAAAAAAAATAAAACCAACTGCCTAATATCATTCATTTAATTATCGCTACAAATCTCATGACATCGTTTCAAAAAAAAAAATGAAGGTGATGTAGGAACTTGAACGTAAAATTGTAAAGCCAGTCGTTTTGACTGGTGTGGTAAATCTAGTGTTAAGGATTTAGTATAACATTTTAGCTCGATGAAAGTTACACGTACTGAGAAAATTGGTGTAAAGTGTTTCAAGAACTCGCTCCTCCTTTTACCACCTCCCATACAAACTGCACAATTTCACTAAATCCAATATAGTAATTTTCTCAGTACCTATTAAATTTGTGAATTCTAAATTTTGTAACAAAAAAACATTTCGATGGCAACTACAGCGTGATATGAAAAAATTAGTTCAATCTAGTGTATCGCACGATTGGGCTTTACGCCGAATCGTGGTCCTGTTATGTTTGTTCCTATTACCAAGTCAACATAAATTTTCCTATTAAATTCCAAATTTTAGAACTTACGACGGATCACTTACTTCAACAAAAACAAGCTGCAACACATCCAGCTCCGGATCGAATTACTGTTACTGGCGTATTTAAAACAATAATGAATTTCTTAATTAATTCCACCAAAAAGTTATATAAATATCATTTAATATGAAAAAGTGCATTATATGCTGTGTTTTTAAATGTTGTTTTTTACTTTATTATTTTAATAATAAAGTATTGTGATTGACTTGAACAAAAAAAATTTGCTACCCTGAAATTTTGTTTTTTCGCGTTTCATGACTAAAATAGCCTAAAAATGCAAAAAAAAAAAATCCATCTGTCTGTACGCCGTCCGCCGTACGCCGGTGTGTACGCTCAGCGCACATTAACTCCCAAACCCTTCAAGATAGAAAGTTCATTTTTGGAGGGATTGTGGATAGTTGCGAATCTCAGGCGGACACCCATTTTGGTGTGTGTATGGATTCAGGGGAGGCGGGGGGAGCACTTAAACCGAAAACTAAGAATTCAAATATCTCAAACATGGTTGCAGCTAGGAAGCTAAAAATCGATATATACATATATAAAAGGATTTGTGGAACAACTTTTAAAATTAATTTAATTTTTTTATCCATTGGGGTGCAAAAAGGGGGGACTAAAAACCAATTGTCGGCCGAATTTTTTTTTCAAATGATTATATGTATCTTCGAAATTACTTAGCATAAACAATTTCTATTTTTAGACCATCAAGGTGGCATATAGGTCAATTGGAATCAGCTTACATAGAGGCTAATTATTGTAAGGGGGTGGGTCAGGGGGGTATGCAAAGAAAAACACTTAAAAATCAATATCTCGGCTATTTGTTGAGCTATGTAATTGAAACTTGGTACTTATATTAAGCTATACTAGAGAAATACGAGAAAAATACAACATTTGGACAAAACAGGGAGCATTGCTCTTTCCAAAATTTCAAACCATTATATCTCAAAACTGAGTGCAAATATCAAATTCAAATTTTGTCGAATTGTAGTTTATAGTTTTGAATTTTGGTAAAAGTTTTACGTCGGGAGCTATAATATATATAATATAATAAATATATATAATAATATATATATAATACATACAGAAAAAATAATAAAAATTCTGCAATTGTTATGCACCGACCCCCCTGGTCTAACGTGCACAATGTGTTTCATGTGCAATGAAAAAACACATAAACTGAAAATTTTTTAATGAAATTTTAAGGCAGAAACTTGAAAATTTGCAAAATCCATTTAAAAAAAGTCTCTAAAAGAATGAAATATTAACTGGTCGAATATCTTCCAAACTTCTACCCCCTCCCATACAAAATTATTTTTTCGACCATTTTTAAAAAATCAATTATCACCTAAAAATTAAAAGCTATATTTTGCACAAAAACTTTCGAAAATAGTTAAAACGGAACTGCGTTAAAAGTTTTGAGATCGCACTTGCCCTTCTACCCATACAAAAGTATGATTTCGACCAATTTCAATAAATCAACTGCTAACTAACAAATTAAAAGGTAAAAACTTGAAATTTTGTACGAGCACCTTACAAAAGAAATGAAATAAAACTGCATCACGAATTTCACATTTCCCTTACCTCCTCTACCCCCTCCCATACAAATGATTGGTTTCGTGAATGTAAAATACACCAAATTTTATGGAAATTCTATGCAAATTCGTCTATGAAACTGACGTTCTATGCAGAAAATATTGGACTGGACGTAATTGAAGCAATCAATTGAAAAATTATTGACATCCACCCACCCTTAATATCACTCCTCCCCCTCCCTCATAAAAACCCAAACTTGCATAAACGAATGAAATATTGATTACATGTACTGGAGCTATTGATCGTATTCGCAACTAAGTGTTGAATTGGCATCATCCCTGCCCTAAAGGGGGTTCCACTTGTGAAAGGGGGTTCCACTTGTGAAAGGGAGTTCCACTTAGTCTTCCCTAACCACTTTAACTTGCATATTGACTTTCCATGCATCTTTAACTTGTCCCAAAAATAATAAAGTTGCGCCCGACTTGTTGGCAGTTTATTTATTCTAAAAAGAACTTTTAGTAAATTTATGCCATCAATTAGATTTACGGACGCTGTAAAGGATACATAAAATTTAAGAAGTAAATTTAATCCTTGGTCCTGTCCTTAGCTACCAAGCTTTTCAGAAATAATTATTAAGGCTATTTTACTTTATTATTCTAATAATAAAGTTTTGCAATCGACACAGACAAAATTTTGCATCCCCGAAATTTTGGTTTTTCGCTTTTCATGACTAAATTAGACTGAAAATGCAAAAAGAAACCGTCTGTCTGTACGCCGTACGCGAACGCTCCGACGACTTTCAAAGACCCATATCTTCGAAACCCTTATAAATAGCGAATTCACTTTTTGGGTGGATTGTAGATTGGTTGGGAAGCTTTCGTTGCCTAAGTTTTAGGGAGTGGGTAAAAGGGTGAGGCGGAAGTAGGGTCAAGGTCGAAAACTGCGATTGCTAATATTTCCACTACGAATACAGATAAAAAGTTGAAACTCAACATTCGGGTGTATTATTTTATGGAAAAAAAGTGAAAATAAATTTATTTTTATCTGGTGGGGTACAAAAAGGGAAGCTGAAAACCAATTGTTGGCCGATTTTTTCAAACTTAGGACATGTATTAAGCTATACCAGCGGAAAATTGAGAAAAATATAATATTTTGATATAATGGTAGTGGGAAGAAATGGGAAGCATTTCACAAAAATGGTGCACTTTTCAAAATTTCATATTTTGAATGGTAGTGGGGAGAGATGGAAAGCATTTTCAAAATGGAGCACTTTTCAAAATTTCAAACCGGTATATCCCAAAATCCAATGCAGATATTAAGTTGAAACTTTGTCAGTTTGTAGAACTATATGACCTATAATTTTGGTTAGTGGAGAGTGTAAGAGGAGGGAGGTGGTGACCCAAAATGTTGAGTAATATTTTTGGGGCTAGGGTAAAAGATACGGAGTTCAAATTTTGCACATATACATTTGATATACATAAAGAAAAAATAATAATTTGATCCAAAACTGTTATCCACCGAAGGGGTTCCAACCTGCACAAAGTGTTTCATGTAAAATAAAAAAAAAAAACAGAAAAACTCAAAATTTTTGAGTGAAATTTTAAGGTACAAGCTTCAAAGTTTGGGAAATTAATTTAAAAAACATAACAGGAGTACGATTGGGCATAAAGCCCAATCGTGCAATACTCTAGATGAAAGAGAAATTTTTGTATCTTAAGAAATTTTGTAGGGGAAGTGGTAGAGGGGGTGACGATATTGAACTAATTTTTTCACATGCTTTTGACATGTCTTAAATTGCAGATCAGTAGCATTCATACTTTTCAGGAAAATCGACTTTTTATAAAGTTATGAAATTGTGTCATTTTGTATGGGAGGGGGTAGAAGCGGTAAAGCTAATCGTCTAATTTTTTTCGGTTTTACTAATAATTCTAAATAAATATTTCGTGCACAATTTCAGCTCGATCAATTGTACACGCACTGAGTAAATTGGCTTAGAGCATTTCATAAAAAAGTGCAGTTTGTGTGGGAAGTGGTGGAAAGAAGGGGAGGACACAAATAACTTTTGTACAGCAGATTTATATCATCATAAAAGTAATATATTTCAAATTTCAGATCAATAGCATATATATTTTTCGAGCAAATCCGTTTATTGTGAAATTACGAAATTGTGTCATTTTGTATGGGAGGGAGTAGAAGGGGTGGAGCGATTTGGCTCGTTCACGAACTTGACCTTATTTTTTTGTTAAAAACGACGTATACAAAATTTGAACTTTCTAGCTCAACGCGTTCTCAAGCTAGAGAGGACACGGGCGGACGGACAGACAGACAGACAGACGGACGGACGGACATCCGGTTTTGAGATTTTTGAGTGATTATATGAACTTCTGTATCATTCATTTTTTTCTCCGAGCCTTATTTCTTGGCGTTACAAACTTTAAAGTATAAAAATGCATTAAAGTTAAAAATAATAACTGGTCGAATACCTTTAAAACTTCTACCCCCACCCATATAAAAGTATTTTTTCGACCATTTTTAAGAAATCGATTATCGCTAAACCACTAAAAGCTATGAACTTGAATTTTCGCACAAACATGTGTTTATATTTCTGTCTGTCTGTCCGGCTTTCACGCAAAAATGGCTTACCGATTTTAATAAAACTTTCAGTTTGTTAGGTATGCTTCGAGATGTAATCTGCATTTGATCTTATTTCAATGCTCCCAGGCCTTCCACCCCCTCCCATACAAACTGACTCATTTCCAAAAATATATAATAATCAAATTTTCTTGAAAACCATAGGAGCAAATAATTTGAAATTAAGAATATATTATTTTTTTCATAAATGTGATCTATGGTATACAAATTATTTGTATACTCCTTCCACCTCCTATACAAACTTTGCTTTTTCATGAAATACTATAAACCAATTTGCTCATTACATATAACGTTTATCGAGCTCAAATTTTGTAATAAAATCTTAATTACTATTATAATTAATATCGGGGAAAAGTAAACTCACTAGCTTCCCCCCTTCTACACCTTCTCATACAATGTGACACAGTATCACATATTTTCAAAAATTCGATTTGCTTGAAAAGTATGAAAGTTTCTGCTCTAAACTTTAAAATATACCAATTGCATGATGAATATAGATGTTTCTCAAAAATCACTAAAAACCACCAACTACCACCTTTCATACAAACTGCACAATGTCAATAAAACCAATGCTCTAATTTTCAAAGTATCTATTCAATTTTGAAGCTTAAATTTGGTAGAAAATATTTTTATAGCTCTAGCATAATGTGAAACAAATTAGTTCAGTGCTGTCACCCCTTCTCCCCATACAAAATTTTTTAAAATCACAAAAATTTCGATTTCATCTCTATAGTATCGTATGATAGGGCTTTACGCACAATTTTTAAGCTAAATGTTATTTTATTTGTTTTTTTTTTAATATTCACATGTCCTTAATGCTCTTCAATACGTATATGATCTCGGGATTGATTTGATCACGAGCCTGTCTCATACAAATGCAAGTATCATGGTTTCATTTTTAATAATTTATGGTTCTGATACCAACAAAATAGAAACCATTTTTATCAAAGAGCTATTATACTAAGCATTTTATATGTATAGATCACATATTGTATTAACTAACTACATTCTCAAAAATTGCTCATTATTGCGATTCTTACGCGGATAAAGTCGCGGGGGATCGCTAGTATTTAAAATAAAGTTGCATCAAAATTTTTGAAATCCCTCCTGTCCTAACCTCTCTCATATAAAAGTATGATTTCGGCAAATTTCAATAAATCATCTAATAACAAACAAATTAAAAACTACGAACTTCAAATTTTGTTCGAACACCTTACAAGAGAAACTTAATAAAACTACATCATAAATATTGCGATTGCCTCACCTCCTCTCATATAAATGTTTGGTTTCATGGATATAAAATATAACGAATTTCATAGAAGCAACTCCGTTTATAAATCAACATTCTATACAGACAATTGAGGCTATGAGAGCAAAAGTGGTCTATTCCAATACCCGGGCAGCCGACAAAACCCGGGCAGTCGACAAGTGAAAATCACTCTAAGCCAGCTACGACTAACAGGCGCTCATAATCTCAACCGAGCAGAAAAAAAAAAACAATACCGCCCTCCCTGGAGACAAATCAGAGCACTAATGCTGCCAGCAATTCGATCGATCCGACCTGAAATACCAGTCGGGCATAGTTCAGTTGCAAGCATAAAAGTCGGCAACAATTCTGCCGCTCGGCGAGATAAACACCGTTGTAATTTCACTCACAATTTTCATACTGAATCTGAAAAACTCGCTGACCTTAGTTCTGCGTGCTTGGTATTAGATTCGTTTCGGTATGGGAAAAAAATGCAGGTTTTTCGGCCAGCTGCGAGCGCATGCGCAGTAGCGATGGGAAATTTGACTTTCTGTTGAGTCAACTCTAACTCTAACTCCACGTCTAAAAAAAATGCTTCAAAAGTCACACGATTTCAGCCACACGCATACGTATCATACTATAAGCGCACACTTACCAAACTTTCTGTTTTTATGCGCGGCCACTCATCAAAGCCCCCATACGACTCTTCAAAATTATCAGAGAATGAGCCATCAGTGCACCAAACAAAAGTAGCACATTGCATTAACACATCATCCGATCACAGCACACAGTGAGTGAAATGAATATTTTATTTGCTTACTACTTCAGTTGAGATTATGGGCTCTTATTAGAGAGAAACATCTTTTTGATGCACAAAATTTTTGGTTAATCCGAGTCATTAGACAAATCCATGTCAAAACAGATATTTGGTGTTCCTCAAGAAATACAAGTACAAGAATATACCTAGTCGTGCCATAAGTTCTGTCACACGTATATGGGCAATTTTTGTATAAATGAAAAAGAGTTTTTGACAAAAGAAAATATATTTTATTTTGGCATACTAATGGAAGTAAAATAAGCAACAAATTATTCAAAGTGGCCGCCTTTAGCCTTAACACAGCTCTTTAATCTGTTGGGCCAGTCATCGATAGCAGTACGCACCGTTTCCAGCGGAAAATTAGCTACTGCTTCTGTCAAAGATCGCTTAAGGCTCTCGATATTTGGGTGTCGTCTCGTGCACACCATGGACTCTAACGCCGCCCACAGTTTGTAGTCCAGGGGATTCAAATCTGGGCTCCCAGAAGGCCATTCCGTCGCCCTTATAAACTGTGGAATATTGGTTTCCAACCACGCTTGTGTGGTTCGAGCTTTGTGGGCTGGCGCAGAATCTTGCTGGAAAACCCAATGTCGATTGTTGAATAGCGTAGAGTTCAGCGGCTTCACACATCCCTCCAGGATGTCCGTTTGATAATTTTTCGCTGCAGTTTTTACGCCTTTTTCGCAAAAATGAAGCTCGGTGACCCCTTCGTAGCTGACACCCCACCATACCATGACTGATGCTGGATGATGTCCTCGCTGTACCCTAGTGGCAACTTCTCGGGCTTCTATGGAGCTGTGGGCATACACCTTATCATTTTGGCGGTTGAAATGTTCCTCCACCGTAAAAATTTTTTCATCGGTAAATAAAATTTCTCGATGTTTGTTGTTGCCGTACCGCCGAAGGAGCTCTTTCGATCTGGTGCTCCTAATTTGCTTCAACTGCTCAGTCAGCAAATGTCCCGTTGATCGTCAAAAGGCACTCATCCCGAGGTCAGATTTTATGATGCGAGACATACTTCGGGTGGAGATGTTCATCTCTCGAGCCATGATTCGTTGTTTACGAAGCGGATTTCGACGAATTCGACTCTCGACCGCTTTGATGGCAGCAGAAGAACGTACATCACGCGGACGTCCAGAACGAGGTCGATCTTCAATAGTCTGGATCGCGTTATATCTCTGGATCGCACGATACACAAATCTTTGCGTTATTTTTAACGGGCACAACAACTTGAAAATTTCACTCGCGGATTTTCCACACTTATGTAGTGCAATCACTGCAGTTCGGTTTTCTATTACACCCCATTCCATCTTCACACGTTAACGAACACACTTTAAATGACCATCAACTGTCAACAACATTATGACGTTTATAAAACTGGCCGATATTGAAATGTCACTCATAAAATAAAGTTGTTGCCAATGTGAGAAATTATGTGACAGAACTTATGGCAGGACTAGGTACATTGTGTTTACCGTCCAGACTTTCTTCATTTTCATGTGCCTGGCAATCGCTTTTCTTGACGTCGTCCTTGAAATTCTAGGATTTGATTAATAATTATAATCGGCTTTAACTGTAAAAATAAATCAATACTTCGAACTCATCAGTTTTTGGATTCTGGTTGTGGCGGATGAGACATTCGTGATTCGGAAGCGTCGTTATTCGCGAGATCAACAGCGATCACAATGCGACTAGTTACAGGTGAATAAAAAGTGTTCTAGAGATATTTAAAAGAGAAAGAATTTGTGTTTTGATAATTATAAAGTGAAGTAGTTTTATTTTACTTGTAATCCAGCGACTCTAAACGCACTTCAATTATATTTTTGGACAAATGTTTGATTAAGCCTTCTATAGCTAATACACATATCATCCGGTGATTATAACCTAAACTCGACCGAGCGATGAAATAAATTAAAACACCAAAAAGACCCGCTCTACGCTTAGCAATTGTTACTAATTCGCAATTTAGCAATTGTTACTAATCCGTTACACGTGTTGTGTTGTCTTTGTAATATACGTTTCGAATCTGGCAGTAATATGCGATTCAACGGTTTCCAACACTAGGGAATAGAAAGTCACTAGTACGGGTAACGCAACCGTTCTAGTTTCTTATAACTGCTACGAAAATGTTGCTTGAATACACCTTATATTATGCTTAAACCGATACTGAACCGTTCACATACAAATTCTATTTTGCAACAGATAATATTATGTTGCGCTCTTCGAATTATTTTTAGAATACAAAACGATGATTCTCTGTAATAAGGTTTAAAATTAACACTATATATAGTTATATTTTATTACTAGCGATCGCCCGCGACTTTGTCCGCGTAAGAGTCGCAAAATAAGCAATTTTTGAGAATTAGTTAGTAATACATTATCCGGGATATATAAACTGATTGAAGACAATGGTTTCTATTTTGTTGGAATCAGAACCATAAATTATTAAGAATGAAACCACGATACTCACATTTGTATGGGACAGGCTCGTGATCAAATCAATCCCGTGATCTAAGACCATATTCGTATTGAAGAGCACTAAGGCCATGTGAATAGTTATAGCTTGTGTTAATTAAAAAAAAACCCAAATAAAATAACATTAAGCTTAAAACCATAACTGGACTACGACTCTGCGTAAAGCCCAATCATACGAAACTGCAGATGAAATTTTTGTGATCTTAAGAATTTCGTATGGGGAGTGGTAGAAGGGGTGGTAGTACTGAACTAATTTATTTCAGCTAGAATAGCTATAAAAATGTTGTGTACCAAATTTAAGCTTCAAAAATTGAATGAGAAACTTAGAGCATTGGATTTAATAAAATTGCGCAATTTGTATGGGAGGTGGTAGAAGGAGAGGAGTGTTTTTTGGTGATTTTTCGAGAAACAAAACTGATATATTTTAAATTTCAGTTCAGTAACGTTCACACTTTTCAAGAAAATAGAATTTTTGAAAAGTTGTGAAATTGTGTCAAATTGTATGGGAGGGGGTAGCAGGAGTGAAGCTCATCGGTTAATTTTTCCTGATATTAATAATAGTGCTAATTAAGGAATCTACAAAAGCTGTACGTATTGAGAAAATTGGTTTAGAGTATTTCATGAAAGAGTGCAGTTTGTATGGGAGGTGGTGGAAGGAGTGAGGGGTTCTGAGTGATTTTTCGAAAAACAGCTACAATCATTATGCAATTGATATATTTAATATTTTAGATCTGTGTCTTTCACACTTTCCAAGAAAATCGAATTTTTGTAAAGTCGTGGAATCGTGTCACTTTGTGCGGGAGGGGTAGAAATAGTGAAGATAATCGGTTAGTTTTTTCCCGATATTAATAATAATGCTAATTAAGGATTTGGTACAAAATTTTAGCTCGGTGGAATTTATACGTACTGAGAAAATTGGTGTATAGTATTTAATGAAAAAGTGTAGTTTGTGTGGGAGGTGGGCGAAGAAGTAGGGGGATTTAAATAATTTGTATACTTAAAGATTGCATTTTTAATAGAAATAATATATTATAAATTTCAAATTAATAGCTCTTATAGTTTGCAAGAAAATTTGATTATTACGTATTATTAAAAATGAGTCACTTTGTATGGGAGGGGGTAGAAGGCATGAGGGAAGGGAAATAAAACCAAAAGCAGATTACATATCGGAGCATGCCTAATAAACTGTGAAAGTTTCATTACAGTCGGTTCAGCCGTTTTTGCGTGAAAACCGGACAGACAGACAGACGGACAGACAGAGAAGAATTTAAAAAACGTGAGTTTCTGCTTAGTTATTAATAAAATAAAGCAAAAAAGTAATTTATAGCCATTTCTAAACAAATAACAGACAGACAGTACAATTATATTTATATGTATAGACTAGCGATAGCCCGCGACTTTGTCCGCGGAAGAATCGCAAAATAAGCAATTTTTGAGAATGTAGTTCGTAATATGTACATTATGTGAAATATATAATCTGTTTAGTTGAATGACTCTTTAAACACAATGGTTTGTATTTTGTTGGAATCAGAACCATAAAATATTAAAAATGAAACCACAATACTCGCATTTGTATGGGACGTATAAGTGTGGAAGAGCGTTAAGGACATGTGAATAGTTGTAGCTTGTGTTAATTAAAAAAAAAACCAAATAAAATAACGTTAAGCTTAAAACATAACAGGACTACGATTGTGCGTAAATCCCAATCATACGATACTATAGATGAAATCGAAATTTTTGTGATCTTAAGAAATTTTGCACTGAGAGTGGTAGAAAGAGTGAGAGTACTGAACTAATTTATTTCACATCTTGCAAGAGTAGCTATAAAATGTTTTGTACCAAATTTAAGCTTGAAAAATTGGATAGGTACTGAGAAACTTAGTGCATTGGATTTAATGAAATTGTGCAATTTGTATGGGAGATGGTAGAAGGACTTTTGACACACGTTTGAGGAAAATCGAATTTTTGAAAAGTTGTGGAATTGTGTCACATTGTATGGGAGGGGGTAGAAGGAGTGAAGCTAATCGGTTAATTTTTTCCTGATAATAATAATAATGCGAATTAAAGATTTACATTTACATTTTAGCTCGATGAAAGTTACACGTACTGAGAAAACTGGTGTATAGTATTTCATGAAAAAGTGGAGTTTGTATTGGAGGTGGTGGAAAGAGTGGGGAAATTTAAAAACCTTGTCTACCAAAAGATTGCATTTGTAATGGAAATAATATATTCTAAGTTTCAATTTAATAGCTCATATAGTTTCGAGAAAAAAGCGATTATTACATATTTTTGAAAATGTGTCACTTTGTATGTGAGGGGGTAGAAGGCGTGAGGGGAGTGACATAAAACCAAAAGCAAATTACATTCCGAAGCATAACTAATAAACTATGAAAGTTTCGTTACAATCGGTTTAGCCGTTTTTGCGTGAAAGCCGGACAGACAGACAGAGAAGAATTTTAAAAACGCGTGTTTCTGCTTAGTTATTGCTAAATCAAAGCAAAAAACTAACTTATAGTCATTTCTAAACAAATAACAGACAGACACTACAATTATATTTTTATAGATTGTGCTACTAAACCATTCTTAGGAGGCCAGGGCCCGATTTAGGATGTCGCGCTATTGATGAATGAATGAAAACAAATCTTATCGATAATTTATCAATTATGAAAATCTGCTTCGTATAGGAAGACACAGAAACAGTTTCTATTCTATTCTACAATGGCACTACAGCCCTAATCGGACCTTGGTCTCCTGACCTTCAGGTTCCTTAACATTTTTCTTTATTTATTGTTGAAGGGTTGATAGCCCTTCGCTCAACCCTTTATCTACAAATTTTAATTTTCGAAGATTGAGGTAACTAAGGTACACCCAAGCAGGTAATGTGCTAGAATTATTAGTTTGAACTCACGACCTTCGCTTTTGCAAACCAACATGCTACCCACAGCTGGGGTGTAGCCTAGTGGGATGGAGGATGGAGGCTGTAGAATTCACCCACAGCCAGTCCTGCTTGCCCTAAAAATGGCAAATGGTTACTCACTGGATCATAGGATTATCAACCGTGATCTTAAGACCTAACTGATACGAGAAACGGATTTCGGTATATATGACCCCTTAAAATAAATATTTAAACTTGCTTTTCAATAGTTTCTCCAAGATACCTTTTTTCTCAATACAATTCGAACTGATCCCAAAAATGCTTTCCTGTTGTTTCGATATTTAACGCGTTATTGAGTTAAAATTTCCTTTCTCGCCAACAAACCTTCGTTCAGTCTAAACTTTGGATCTATCTACTTGTAGGTAGAGCTACTGTATAGGAACGGACCCTCTTTTATTAAAGTTTGAGCACCAGGTTCCAGCATAGAGCGGAAAATTTTCAAATCGAACATTTTGGGCCAAGTAATTTACCTTATTTTCTGCGATCGAATTTCTTTTTCGTTGAAATTTTAGACCAAGTATAAGTTTAAACTCGCGAGACATACGACGTTTCATGACATTTTTAGTGACATCGCAGTCTTTATCATCTTTTCAGTACGAGCTGTCACTCGTCGACTTTTTAAATATTGGCGGGTGACAGCTCGATTAACAACTCCGCGGCCAAACGCGAAAGAACATAAGGGGGCTCGTTCGTATACAGTAACTCTACTCGTAGGTATATGGCAGCATATGAAAGTTTGTTATATGTAAAGTTGTATTCTTGTTTGATCATACGTATTTAAAAAAATCTTAGTAGGTAAATGGTAGTTAATTTTTGGAATTAGCTTTGAGGCCACAATCTAAAAAACTAGTAAACTTTCCTTTAAAAAAATTTAAACAAGATCATCCACACTAAATTTATGATAGTGTGTTCAAGCGGAACGTGTCTCGAAAAAAAGCAATAAAGACTACGAAATTCAATATAATCATATTATTTCTTAAACTGTACTAATATGTTAATTTTGCAACTATTTTAATATGACGTCCTGTCACCGCTGTTATCTATAATTACCTGGCATCTTTTTTGACAACTTTGGCTCAATTTTTTAGCGTAATCCAAACTTAGACCTCTCCAAATTTGTTTTAAACTTCGAATTAGCAGTATATATATTTTTTTTTCCTTTTAGCTTAGTCTTCATGAGCGACCACACATTTTCAATGGGATTTGCATCGGGACTCTGCGATGCCAGTCCAAAGTCGTTATCCCATTTTCTGCCTTCCACGATGTGCAGAGGCGACTTCGATGTTTGGGGTCGTTATCTTCTTGGAGAATCCAGTCATCGTTTTAGGGTCCATACAGCAACTCAGCAGACTTTAACAATCCCTTCTTGTATAAATTCAGCATTCAAATTTCTGGTGAAAGCAATCAACTTTCCGAATCCCATAAACATGCACCTTTGCTGGATGTTTGGCGGTATGTTGCAACAATCTCTCACCGCTTTTTGTTCAAGTCCTCTTCCAGTAATTGAAGATAACAAAAGATGACAGTTGCGGTTTGGGGTTTGTGCTCCCGTTTTTGATGCCAGATTTTGAGCCTGCTTCTAATTGTATTTATGGATACCCGAACTCCTTTTTTAATTAGTTTTTCCGTCGCAGAGTTAATGTCGTTTTCCTGAATAGCTGAGCGATCAATTTATCGTCCCTTTTTGATGAACCTCTTTTAAAGCCTTTACCTCGCTCATCATCGACATCACAATGCTCTTTATACCTCGTAATGAATCACTGGTTTTGGTATATTTTGCGGCCTGCCTCACTCATTCTGGATCCTTCAGGATGGGTAACCAGAAAAACAATTTCAATACGACAAATAATGAACTCGACTCCAAAAATAGATAATTTATGTAACCATTTATGACCAGCCCAGAACACATTTAAAATATTTTTAAATATCAATAAAATTTCAGTTAAACATGTTTCATCCAAATTCAATAATTATCTTCTTTTTTCATTATTTTTCAGATGATTCAATCCGAAGATTTAGATAACGATATAGATGAGCTTCTGCACGACTTTGAAGCGAAAAGGCAAAGAGCTTTGTTGCATTGTATTTTATTTTACTGATAAAAGATTCTAGGAGAACAATCAAAAATACTTAACCTAAAGCCTACTTTTAACTCGACTCTTTTTAGCCGAGTCTCAAAATTAAAATGTTTCTAGTCAATCGTAAGTGCTCTTTTGAAAATTGCAAAAAGACTGGATAACATTATCAAAATAGGAAAATGTTGCAGCTGATAGTGAATCGAGATTTTATAGTTAAATTAGCTTAGATTAAAGTTTGTGTGACAACGAGCAGTGGTTAGGCGTTTCCATAAGCTTCTTTTACTGCTATCTACCACTGCGAACAAATAACGCGAGTTCATTCAAAGCTTTAATTCATGTCAGCCATGGACACCTTAGTATCTTATGCAGGTATTTAGCTGCAACTTCACACCAATCTTATGCGAATGAAGCTTAGTCGCAGCTAAAAAGAGGCGAGTAAAAATGGGCTAAATATTTATACAAATAAAAATATACATATATGTGTTAATATATATGTATTGTATGAAATTGTATGTACAAGAACTATTTATAAGATAACTAAAATATAATATTTACTAAATAAAAACCCGGTATATTTTTTTAAGGTATCGTTGGGACTAGAATGCTTTTGGGATATCACACTAAGGAAGAGAGGTATAGAATGGCCTTAAGAAGCGTTCACAACACGCCATTCCAACCAATCATGGGAAAGTATCCAAACATGATATCTATCTTTCTTCCTCCTGTGGTGGTTTTGTGCGACAGAAATCGTACTTGGAAATTATTTTCTGGTTTGATTGATTGGCATGCTCCAAAAGTCTTATGCAGAAGCAACAGTACGGAGAAGGTGAAGACGTAGGTTCGCGTCCTCATGTTGAGTGAGCGAAAACTATGCTGTCGGACATTTTTTCTATGAAAAAGAAAGAGCAACAACCTTAGAGAGTTTGGTCAGCCTACCAAAAAAAGGCGCTTTCTGTTTTCGTATGTACATCTGTGTGCAAAATAATAGTAGTGCTTGATGTTGGAATTTTACTTTTGAAATTGGTACTCTTCTTTATACTGCACTCAAACGCCATCTGTCTCCCAACCACTGAACTAAATGTATCGTGGTATATTTTGAGTGTGCTTTAGTTTTCGGGGAATCACCCAAAATTGGCATTTGTAGTGTGCAAATCTTAGCAGTGCGCTTCATAAATCATAACAACTTACTTCTTTATGGTGTGATTTTGTTGCTTGAGTAAAGGTAAAGTGATATTTATTAAGTTATGATACTATGCATCACAAAATTATTTGTACCATGGAAAAAATCCCAATCTTCAAGTAAAGCCATGTTTAAAGTACGCTTTACAGCTTTAGGGAAAAATACATATGTTTACAGGGAAAGGTAGCGACTAATGTCCATAAAATACCCAATAATAAAGTTAACGCAATTTATTTAAGTTTTTGACGCATGCGTCAAATCCATGTTGTTATATAGTTGTACTACGTTCGACTTACCAAGAAACTGCAGACTTTCGTAAACCAATGCCTCCGGCGCATTTTAGGAATATTTTGGCCAGAAGTAATCTCCAACGACGAACTTTGGAGTACAACTCGCCAGACTAAAATAGGTATTGAGATTCAACGGCGAAAGTGGCAGTGGATCGGTCATACTTTAAGGAAACCAGAGCGAAACATCGCAAAACAGGCTCTGGATTATAACCCTCAAGGAAGACGTCGGGTTGGTCGACCATGTAACACATGGAAGCGAACAGTTGAGCAGAAGGCCAGAGGAATAAACAAGTCCTGGCAACAGCTTAAGGCCGATGCTCAGGATCGCGCCTTGTGGAAGAGAGTTGTTTCTGTCCTATGCCCCTATAGGGGGTCTTAACAGGAATTTGATTGATTGATTGAATTTATTTAAAGCAAAGGAATTAAAAGCAAAAAACATTTTAACAAAATTATTTGTATCATGAAAATTTATTCACAAAATTATTTGTACCGCATGGTAACACAATTATTTCTGAGAAAATATTAGACAGCCGTTAGTTATTTCAACTTAAATCTGTAAGGTATTAACTTTTTAATTGTTTTTCATGCTTAATACAAGTGTGACGATTAAACATTGTGTGAAAATGCCGAAAGTGCGAGAGCTGTCATTCCAGGATAAAGTATATATAATTAGTCAGTACAGAGCAGGAGCTACTTTGACTAAAATAGCAAATCAATTTAAGTGTCATACAAATACCGTTCTGTATCAAGTTCGGAAATTAAATATTACAAAAACTTTGAAAACGGCAACTGGTAGGGGCAGAAAGCGTGTTACATCCAATAGAAAAGATCGGGAAATCGTTGGAGCGGTGACTAAAGATGACGTAATTCCAATTAAAATATTGCTTCAAAATGTTAACTTGCACCGTGAACACAAAATAAGTCATATGACGATTCGACGGAGGTTGCAGGAAGCGAATAAAAAATGTTGTGTAAAAAGGAAGGTACACTTTATATCGGCACAAAATAAAGTTCGCAGACTGAAATTTGCAAAAGAATATATTGATAAGCCCTTAGACTTCTGGAAAACCATTCTGTGGATAGATAAGTCAGCATTTTCGTTAGATGGATCATATGGCAAAGAATATTATCGTACCACTCCTGCCTTAAGAAAAAAACAACAGCGAACCATTTCGCCTGCACAATGGCGGAAAAATAATGGTGTGGGGCTGTATGGCAAATAATGGTTTGGGGCTGTATGGCATACAATGGTATAGGGAAACTGGTTGAACCAAAAGGAAAAGCTACCCAGTTCGTTTATTTGGCAACTGTTAATGATAACGCTTTCCAGTCAGCAAAGGCCTTGCTTGGGAAGGGCTTCATACTGCAGTAAGATAATGCTCCTATCCACAAAGGTCGTCAAATTACTTTATTTTTTAACAAAATTCAACAAGAGCTTCTACCTAGGCCCCCTCAGACCCCGGATTTGAATGTGATTGAGAACCTTTGGCATTACATAAAGCAACAAATCAAACATAAAATCGGAAAATAGCAACGAGCTGCCTGCAGTGAAAAAATTGAAATTTGGAATAACATTTCCAAGGAAATAACGATGAATTTAATGGAATCAGTTCCAGTACTGCAGGCAGTAATAAATGCAAAGGGAGGCAGGACCTCATATTAGATGTCGAAAAAGAATGAGTTTTTCTTTTCATTTCTGGTATTTTCCAGTATTATTAGATGAAGTACAAATAATTTTGTGAATAATTTTCAATGGTACAAATAATATTGTTAAAATGTTTTTTGCTTTTAATTCCTTTTCTTTAAATAAATTGCGTTAACTTTATTATTGGGTATTTTAAGGACATTAGTCGCTTCCTTTCCCTGTAAACATATTTCTCCCTAAAGCTGTAAAGCGTACTTTAAGCATGGCTTAACTTGAAGATTGGGATTTTTTCCATGGTGCAAATAATTTTGTGATGCATAGTAGTTTGAAATTTTAATGAACCATTTCGATGGTTGAAATGGGTGGTGATAAACAATGTTGTGCAGATAAAAGAATCCTCATCAAAAGCTATGGGCTGAGGATAAGATCTATAAGTTTATTCAAGAAACTATAAGCATTTCAAGTAAAATTATAGCAAATACAAAAAATGGAGATAGACGAGAAAATTGAAGTCGGAAAAGTAAATTAACACGGCAAGATATAAACAAAATAATCAAATTGTCCAAAGATGATCCTTTGGCGTCAACAACACAGTAAAGGAGATACTAATATTTAAAATAAATATTATGAGTTCAGAATATAATGTATATAATATTCCATTTTTTTTTTCAAAGTAGTGCACAACCAAAACTTAGAATTAATAGAATTAATAATAAAACAAATATTTGTGTATATCAAAATAAGTTTGTTTTTAATTTTTCCTAAGTACATAAGCCAATGGCTATTATTTCGCACACAACTGTATTATACATATGTGCTACGTATCAGTGTGTAGCTTTTTATCAATTTCAACTCGTAAATATCATTTTGTACTTTTAAGTGATGAATTTGGTAGCTTTTAGGTATTTGTGAGCAGTTTACCATTTCATTGTTTGGAAAATAATCTTGCGCTTTTTCAAATTTAATGGAAGAGCAGACTCCCCGATCGATTTCTGTAAACGGCTATCTTGTTCTTTCTTTTTTATGGAGTAACTCGCCAGATGACCTAAACCTGCATGCTTTAATTCTTCCGCCCCCTTATATAGTCTCATAGAGACGCAGCTTACGCAGTCGTTAATAGTTAAGGGCTTCATAGATTTATCAATGTATCGCCAGACAACTTGGACAGACGATTTGTCGACGGTTTTATGTTCACCGCACATGACAATAAATGAACAATACGTATCAGCGAATCCTGCTTTTATTTTAAGTAAACCGTCAACTCAACCAGTTTTAAACGGTATGTCGACAAATTAACAACTGTTACAGAAAGCTCCTTCTGCCTTATACTAATTTGCCAGAGGCTCTTCGTCCCCCCAACCGCGGTGATGTAGAAAACGTACTAGGCGCTATCACTTCGGATATTGATTAAAGGCTAGTACGTTGTTCAAATGAAATTAATTTTTTGTAAGTAAAATCATGGTTGGTGAAATGAAATTGTTCAATTATGCATACAAAAATTTCATTTCACTTGAGGAGCGTACTAGGCTTAAGAGCCAGAACCAGTGAAAAATTGTGAAAGGATGTCAATAGTTTGTTCACCTGACCCGATGATTCAACTGCTAAAAATAAAGCAATATTTATGGATATTTTTTGCTATTTTTGTACTTTAGACATATGTAGGTAATACTTTAGTTATCCGAAAAGCAATTCGTATGAAGTAGGTAATCAAAGAATAAAATGAATTTCAATATATTTTAGTGTTACCTTTGAATAAAAAAAACACAATTTAATAATAAAAATAACCGCAATTATCAATGTTGATCCAAGTACGAGAATTTGTTTCGTAATTTCTCTCGTTTCTCTTTTTTGGCCTGTCGCCATGGTTTCTCAGCGTACTGTAAATTACTGAGACTTTGCATCGATCCCGATATGCTGCCACCACCCCCAGCAGTAGTCTGCCCATCGCTACTCGTTCGGATATGCGGAAAATTTGATCGACCCTTGATAAAGGCAGTATTTGTGCTTTGAACAAAAAATTTACTATCTAATTCTCCGGAAGTCATCGTTTTATTTATCTAAAATAAAAATTATAAGAACTCGGAGTATTTCGGAACTTGCAAAAGGTTCTTACCCTTAGAGCACGCTGTTGACTCTGCGGCAGATCTTTTTCTTGTATTTCGCGTTTAACACGAGGCGGGTATTTGTGAAATTCTTCCTGTTTTAATTCCGGTGGTGCATGACAAAAAAGTAACCTGCCGTTGACGTAGTCTTTTAAAATGTAACGCGATGATCGCGATTGATCTGGTTGTCCGTTAGAAGTCATAAAGCCGCGATTATCTGAGATTTAAGTTTTTATAAAACGAGAGAAGAGAGGAGAATTTCGAATTTTCTTACATCCATAAGCCAACAGAAGTTCTTCAGAGTATGGCGGTCGATCGGGATCATCTCCTTCCAACGGTTTAGCGATAATAATGCCATATTTGTCTTCAAGAATATGGCGAGGAATTTCAGTACAGAGAAGATTAACGGCCGGTACGTGATCACGCATCTAAAATTGGGTTTGCAAATTTTAACAAAACTAAAAGTTATGATCCAGTAAAACTTACCTGATCAATGGGTAGAATGCCATTCAAAATCATATCGGCTTTAGTTAGAACAAAACTAGGCATAACAAGCCCGGGACAATCGCACAAAAGTAGATCGGTATCGAGGAACAACGTTTGAAAATGCTTCGTTTTTCCGGGTGTAGCGGACACTGAAACTTTTTTCTCAGTCATCAGGGCATTTATCGTGCTGCTTTTGCCGACATTCGGATAACCCACCATGCCGATTGTCGTCTTATCGACCGTGCATTTCGGTCCGCTGTGAATCGTTTTAAACAGTTGAATCAATTCGGCACGACTCAATACATTTGGATTATTCTCATTGCTTTTATGAACTATTCCAAGATTTTTCTCTATTATCGCCAGCTGCTGTTCGGTTTTATCGAGCGATTTTGCTAGACCTTCGGCAGCTGTTTTTAATTCCGTCGCATTTATAAGAGGTTCATCAGACGTTGAATCGTTTGTCACTTCTTCTGCAATGGCTTTGAGCTCCTCTTCAGCCAGCAGGGCAGAAAAGAAGGCAACTTTAAGATTTAATTTATCAAAATATCGAGCCCAAATGATACGCTGATCATCGTTAAGAAAATCCGCCTTGTTAATAAGCACCATATTCATTTTATTCGGATCGACCTCCTTCACGTACATTTCGAGATCTTCGCTTCGAAAGAGGAGTGGATTTCTGGCGTCGACAATCTGAATGACAACATCACTGCGCTCGACAACACGCCACAGCTGACGCCAGAATTCTAAGTTCTTTTCGTACGGCGTCATTATCAGACCATCTTCTTCCTGGAGCATTGCAAGATCTCGACGCCAATCCAGGAATGATTCGCTTTCGGCCTTCTGGAGTTGTTCGGCCGTTGTATTGGCGGTCCACTTGGGTCGACGCGGTATTTTAAGCAAATCCTTCTTGTCGATGTGCTTTTTTTCTATTTCAAACTTTTGCGTCCCTGTAAGAAGACCGGCATTGCTTTTTGGGTTGACGAAGCCGATGTTGAGCTTCTCCGCTTGGAATTCGGTGCCAGCTAGTTCTGCAGTACGCAAGAATTCTTGGAAAGACGATTCCTCGGTAACGGACTGAAGGTTCAGACGACCCCAATCGTAACCGTCTTGGATTTCGGTGGTGTGAAGCTGTATTTTCGAACCAGGGAGTATTTGAATTAGACAATAAATTTTGAAGCTTATACATATCGCTCATGACTCAAAATTTTCTTTCTTAGTTAATAAATGGAAAAGATAAAGTTCTCTGGAAAAACAATTATTTAATTATTTTTTGCTTCTTTCATTATTGAATACGGTTTAAAACTTAAAAACTCGATTTCTGGAAATACGTAAATTTTGAGATATGATTTTGAACTTTATTTATTTATTTTTTAAAGAATATTTAAAAGACAATTAAGTAAAAGCTTCAGAAAACAGAAAAACAAATTTCCTGGATGAGATAAATTTTATAAAAGGTTAAACACATAACAAACAAATTTTTACCATTGAATCATTGTCGACAGTTTTCCTTTTTGTGTGCCCGAAACGGTCCTTAATTAAGGACCTTCCCAGTACGTTGGCCTTTCCTTTTTTACCCATTTCCAGCGAAAAATACTAGCAAATAACAAACAGTTCACATGTGCACAAAAGCAATGTCACATCTGTCAAAAATTTCTTCACCGAGGTCGGACTTAACCCCTGATTTATAATGCAACCACCGAGGATATATAAAATGAAGTGCCTGATATCGTAGAAATATGGGTATTATCAAGGCCCTCTAGAAATATTATTTATTTCTAGTATTTCTAGAGGGCCTTGGTATTATCCATTAACGAGTGCAAAAAAAATCGTTTTATGCATAGCTTTCATGGAATTGTTAGTTATTCTCAGACAGCAGATGAAAATCGATTTTAAAACACCTTCCTCCATTTGTACGTTTTGCCATTTGGACGTTCTACTATTTGAGCGTTCTACCATTTGAACGTTTTGCCATTTGGTTTGCATTTATGATTGCATAATGTTTTGTTTGGTTGTTGGAAGTGTAGTTCAGTGAAAGAAGGCATTGAAGACCCAGAAATGTTAAGTTTTTTTTTAACAACCTTGTCTTTATCATCTTGTTTAATTGTATATTTTTCATAGCCCCGATTTTAAACTGATGTTTAAAAATTGCTTTGCGAAAAGCCGATCTACTATTACTAAGATATTGCGCATTTGTTTGTTGCAGCGTAACAAATTTAATTGCGTGTTCGAGGAGAGTTCGCTGAAGCTGTCACCGAGTCTGCGTCGCAACAGGAACCAGGAACAGATAAAATTGAAATTAATATAACCATTTGGAAGAATTTCATTTCAATTCCGTACTTTTTGTTGTTACCTGGTATTGCAAACGTAGTATAGCATACTACGAATATGGGAATACTTTTTGATTCGGAAATTTTCGAAAATTGCGTTCAAGCTTAACTTGGCTTCAAACTTTCACAAAAAAAATACCATCATTTATATTCTCTCTTGATTGCTAATATTCAGTCAGCAATAAAGTAATTTCCAGTTCAGTTTTATTTCAGAAATCTTTATTTCTTCAATTTTTATTAGTTTTTGGTTGTATCTAAGCTAAGCACGTTAGCAACGGACAATTTTAGTTAGTTGCAGTAGGCTTAAGTAAGTGTGCCAGACAAAGATAGCGAAACGATTGTTTCGAAAAATTTGAAGCATTGCGGCAGTAAGGGAAGGAATCGTCTCTCCTTATTATATGTCGTCCTTGAATGCAACGTAGAAACAACTTGAAAAATGGCAAAAATCATTTAATAAAAATGCTTTAAAGCTTAATATATTAATTGGTCGAACTCCTTCATAACTTCTACCCGCTCACCTAAAAAATTATTGTTTCTACCAATTTTAGTAAGCACTTTTAAAAATATTTGAAACAAAGTTGCGTCAAAAGTTTTGCAATTCGTCTACTTCTTATAGTATATATCGAGTATCTCTACCTTAGACCACCCACCCTAATATGCTTTCCAAGAATAATAAAGTTACAACCGACTTTTTGGCAGATTTTTTTTCACTGTGATGTCATCTTTCTCAGTCTTACCTCTGATTTACAATGAAACGACCTAGAGATACTCGATATACACTAACACTTCTGTCCTAATAGAGTTTGGACAATGCATGTTCAGCGATTGCACGGGAAATTTCGTCTAAAATTTGAATTTTCTCAATTCTTTTACTGTTATGAAGTAAACATAATCGAAATGAATGGTTATTTATGAAAGTCATATCTATTTTCGATTTTAGTGAGTAATCTATTCAAAAACTTGTAGTTTAACGCAAGTTTGTGCTCGTGTCCGTACATTTGAAATCGGTCAAACTCAAGTTTGGCTGATTTTCGCATTTCTTATGTTGCCTTCCTGTGTTTCTAATCGCATTCTCAACTGTTGGTATTATAGCATTGTCCAAACTCTATTCGGACAGAAGTGTTAGTGTGTATCGAGTATATCTAGCCACCTGAAGCTCTGTTCGCGTTTTTGTTTATCCTGCCAAGAAGTAAATTCTTTGGCTGACAAATTTTGTTTTCGACGATTGTCAGATCTTTTCGGGTCAAATGCTCTTGTTTGTAAGAATTTGTCCATCCTAGATTAAACGAGTCGAACCATTTCTTCGGTTTGACTAACGGAAAATTATAAAACAATTCACAAATTTTGGCGCAAAATGCATTCAAAATAATCAATATATGAGCAACCATGGTGAAAAATCCACAAAAATTTAGCTCAAGCGTAGTGTAGAATCCGACAGCGTAATGATTCCCCCGCAAATTTTACCCGTCCGGAAAATCAATCGATGATAAGCACGTTCGGCAAGAATTTTTTGTTTTATCATCATCCGCCGATATTTTCTTAATTCATTTCGCGTGAAAATCTTGAAAAAGAATTGCGTCCCCCAAATGCTCGCAATAAAAAAAGACACAATGGCGAATTTGTCAGCTCCGATTTGACCAGCTTCGGGATAGTTATTGTTGCTAGCTTCTTGTTGCGCTTGGCTTGCGATGTTTGTGTTTCGCTGACAGCACTTTGTCATCAGCTGGTCAGATGTAGAACACTAGAGGCGCTTTTCCATAGTTTGGCAGAGCTGAAGCCCTGTTTTTGGAGCGAAATTTAAAAAAAGTGTCGATTTTTTTTCGGTACGTTATTAACATCAAGAATTGTGCGCAGTTCATAAAACTTGACTAAAAAGTCATAAACAAAAATTTGGAAGGAACAATTTTGTGAAATATTTACAAAGTTTGCAAAAGAAAATCTCTGAAAGTGCCACGCATACATATACAAGTCGGACATTTTCGAAACTATTTCTTATGACTTTCGAAGTTGAGAAATGTCGTCTTTCAAACGTCAGTCATCTGTATATACACTAAAAGTTTTGTATGTTTAGCGAACATGCAACAATGCAAAAAGTAAAATTAAATGTCTTCTCTATAATTCCAGGATGATAGATTTCCAACATCAATGCGTCTCATGACTCGCGTCCAATGGCTAAAATTGGACCGGACAAATTTAAAAGAGATTCCCGAAGAGATGGGAAATCTCCATAAGCTTGAACATCTATCGGTAAAGCACAACGAACTCGATAAAGCTGTACGGCGACGAACTGACCGAACTCGGCTGTTTACGAACCCTAAATCTAAGTCACAATCAAATCAAGAATTCCGGGATACCGCCGGAACTTTTCCGCTTGGACGAACTTACGACACTCTATTTGTCGCATAATAAGCTGAAAGAGATTCCGGAAGGATTGGAGTGCGCCAAAAATCGTTTAGTATTAAACTTGAGCCATAATCAAATCGAAGCGATTCCCACGCCACTTTTCATTCACCTGACCGATCTTTTGCTGCTGGATTTGTCGCATAATAAGCTCGAAACGCTTCCGCCACAAACGCGACGTCTAGCCAATCTACAAACTCTGATTCTGGCCGATAATCCATTGGAATTGTTCCAATTGCGCCAGTTACCATCGCTGCAGAGTTTAGAATGCCTGAATATGCGAAATACTTAGCGAACGTTGCAGAATTTTCCAACCTCGCTGGATAGCTTATCGAATTTATCCGAATTGGATTTATCGCAGAATTCATTGCCCCGAGTACCGGACTGCTTGTACAACATGCATAATTTGAAGCGATTGAATTTGAGTGATAATGAAATTGCCGAACTTTCGTCCAGTGTTGAGTTTTGGCAGAAAATCGAAACACTGAATTTATCACGAAATAAAAAAAGTTCTGCCACCGTCAATATGTAAATTGAGTAGTTTACGACGATTGTATTTGAACGATAATCAGCTTGATTTCGACGGAATCCCGTCGGGAATTGGAAAGCTCTGCAGTCTCGAGGTTTTCTCGGCGTCGAGCAATCATCTCGAGATGATTCCCGAAGGTCTGTGTCGTTGTGGAGCTCTGAAAAAATTGAACTTGAGCTCGAATCTCCTTAAAACACTACCCGGAGCGATTCATTTCCTTTCCGATTTGGATCAATTGGATTTGCGTAACAATCCGGAATTAGTGATGCCGCCAAAACCGACCGAAGCTCAGAAAGGATCCGGTATTGAATTCTACAATATCGATTTTTCGCTTCAAACGCAATTACGATTGGCCGGAGAGAATGTTCCGCCATCAGTTCCGGTCGGGAATGCTAGCAAGGATCCAATTGCTCGGAAGATTCGATTGTGTCGTGGTCCGCGAGCCGAATCTGATCAGGATTCGGCGAAAATACTGAAAGGAATGAAAGACGTGGCCAAGGATGAGGATACCAGTACGACTTGGGAGGAGGATGAAAAACCGGAGAGTTTGAAACCGAAACGTTGGGATGAATCGCTCGAATTTTTATTTATTGGCCCCATATCATTAGTAACACAGTGGATTTTTAACTTTATGGCCTCACATCTGTTAATAATATCCACAACGACAGAATGTAAATGGTCACCAGTAGTACCTTGGCCAGTAAAATGGTAAGGCACTATCTGTTTCCATCTGCTACTTAGCCCCGCAATTACAAAAAGTAAAGCATTAGCGGCATTCGCACTCCCATCGGGTAGTGTAATTTTCCCTATAAATTTATCGAGAGAAGCATCATATTCGCACCCCTTCTCTATCTTTATCTCATCTAGATAGAGCCCACAATGCTTCTCTTCTTCTCTCATTCCATCCACTTTGATTTCTAAAAACCTGAAAACGTCTAAAACTATTCCTGGTTCGAAGTGAAGAGTTTCCAGTTTCTTCCTTCCGCTGGGAGAGGATATTTTTTTTTCCGCAAAAGTGCATAGCCTATACCACCACAAGCAAATTTGATTTGTAATGATGATGTAATTGTAGCCTTCAACCATTTCACATTACGTTTACCGTTCAAATGAACTATTTGATCCGCGTTAAAAATGTTTCTTGCTTCTGCATTTTTATTTCGCCTTATTGCTTGAGCTTGCATTTTAATTTTATTTTTATATTTTGAAATCTCCAACATGGGATTTTTATTTTTAATTTCACTTTGTTTCAATTCCGACCTCAAAAGTAATATTTCTGAATCTTTAGCTTCAGAGGTATTATTAGACGTTACAGTTTGAATTATTTCTGGCTCATTCAGAATTGAAAAATCGCTCTCTTCTTCCAAATATTCGATGTCTTCAAAAATAGTTTCGTCGTCACTATCCCCAGCGTCCGTGAAGAATATTGTAGGAATGTGTACTAATTTTAAACGACCGTTTTTATTTATCATTATTTGACTCACATTGAAATGGCGAGTGCAAAGGCATGAATTTTTGGTCGACCTCCAATTTGGTCTGTTTAATAGACATACCCATTTCTCACGTAAAGTAGCTTTCTGCGGAAATTTAAAGAGCATATTCCCTTTCTTTCTACTACTTGTACATCTCAGTGCACTACACGACATTTTTAACACAGTTTTTCAAAGAAAACTCACTGTATTAAAATAATAATTTAAGCCTAAACTGTAAAAAGCGCGCCAATTGTGACAGTTCGACGAAAGCGCCGCCAGTGCATCCATGGCGAACTATTACCAGCTGGTTACATACATTCTCACATATACTACCAAATTACAATTTTCGAAAGCTTACGCGAATTCGATTCCGAAAGTCAAAAAGTGTCGACTGTGACGTCTCTGCCAGACTCTATCCAGGCAGTCTTTTTTTAATGAAGGGATTCTAATGTAGAGTAGAGTGCCTCCACTCAGGCCGTTTCATTTCGTCCTTCCATGCCATGATCGGTGAAATATCTGGATCTTTACGTTGGGCATCTTCCAGTTCTTGCTGATTCCATCCAGTCTTTGGTTCGGTCGTTATCCTCTGAATGGTTTCTCCGGCTTCTTTTCCTTCTACACGGTGACAATGCTTGCAGTTCGGTGGACAAGGACGACGTGAAAGCGCATCGGCTTTACCGTGGATTCTTCCTCTTCGATGAACAATCTCGAAATCGTAGGATTCGAGCCTTTCGATCCATCTGGCTACTTGGCCTTCGGGGTTCTTAAACTGAAGTAGCCATTTAAGCGATGCGTGATCCGTTCGAAGAAGGAACTTTTGACCATAGAGGTATTTGTGAAAATGTTTTGTTGCTTCTACTATGGCTAGTAGCTCTCGGCGAGTTACGCAATAGTTCCTTTCTGATTTTGAGAGTACTCGGCTGTAGTAAGATAGCACTCTCTCCTGCCCATCGATCTCTTGTGATAGTACTGCTCCGATACCGACATTGCTGGCGTCAGTGTCTATGATGAAACCATGACCTGGTTTTGGATACGCCAGAACTGGGGAGTCGCAGAGTTGGTCTTTTATCCTCTCGAATGCTTCCTGGCACTGTTGACTCCATGTAAATGGCTTCCCTTTTTCTGTTAACTGATGCAGACATTTCGCCGTGTTAGCAAAGTCTTTTACAAATCGTCGGTAATATGTCGCTAAGCCTAGGAAGCTGCGCAACTGGTGTTTATCACTCGGAGTAGGCCAATTTTTCACCGCCAGTATCTTCTCCGGATCTGTCTTTACGCCAACAGCTGAAACGATGTGACCCAAGTACTTGACTTCTGCACTAAACAAAGTGCACTTTTTCGGACTCAGCTTTAATTTTGCCGCTCGCAGTCGCTGGAAGACTTCCTGCAGATTTTTTAGGTGTTCATTGAATGTTTTTCCGATAACGATCACATCATCTAGGTAAACGAGACAAGTTTTCCAACTCAGACCACGCAAAACGAATTCCATCAGTCTTTCGAACGTAGCTGGAGCATTGCACAGGCCAAATGGCATTACGATGAACTGCCACAGTCCACTGCCGACAGAGAATGCTGTTTTCTCTCTATCTTTTTCATCTATCTCCACTTGCCAGTAACCACTCTTCAGGTCCAACGTTGAGAACCATTTAGCATCGGTCAGGGTGTCCATGATATCGTCGATTCTAGGTAGTGGATAGCTATCCTTTTTCGTAACATCATTTAGTCGCCTGTAGTCCACACAAAAACGGGTACTGCCGTCCTTCTTCTTTACCAGCACTACTGGCGATATCCACGGGCTCTTTGATTCTTCGATGATTCCCTGATGCTCCATAGTTTTGACCATTGAATTGACTTCTCCTTGTTTCGCTAATGGTACTCTTCTTGGAGGTTGACGTATCGGTGTAGCACTTCCGGTATCTATACGATGTTTCACTAAGTTTGTTCTGCCATAGTCGTCATCACCGGTGGAAAAGACGTCGCTGAATCCTTCGATTAGATCTACTGCTTGCTTGTGTTGTTCTCCTCTAAGGTTGCTTGACTGAAGAAGTGTTGATGTTACATTGTCCTTCCTTCTTGGCTTATTTTTAGAGGGTACGTCATGTGGCTCTGCCTTGTCGATACTCGTCACCGCCGATATTGGTTCACAGCTGCCAATTACATCTCCTTTCTTTACGCTGGTAGTGCTGTCCGCAACGTTCAGGACTCTTATTGGTACCATCATCTTCTCATTCCTTTTTACGAGCGTTTTTCCTAGTATAAGACTTCGTAATGCAGGTGTCGTTTCCGGTTCTATGAGGTAGAATCGGTGGTTCCCGGGATCACCATCGAGCTCTGCCCAAATAACATTCTCGGATGACTTTGGTATATCCGCATCTTCGCACAATACAACTCGTAGCTTTGTTGTGTTGGATGATGTTATTTCCATCGGATTTCAATATTCCGCCACTTCATTATTCGTTGTTCTAAGTCCAGCTGGATACCGTGTGGTTTCAGAAAATCCATTCCAAGGATACACTCATCGGTAATGTCAGCTACCACGAATACATGCGAGAAGGTCAAATCCCCAAGCTGTATGTCACGAGCTATTTCTCCATGGACCGTTGTAGTTTCTCCTGTAGCAGTGCGAAGTGCGTACTTCTTGGTGTTGTGAAGCCAAGTACGATCTACAAGGTCAGATCTTAGCACTGACCGTGTTGCGCCTGTGTCGACTGTTATGATGCAGTTTAATTTGCCGACTCGACCACTCATACATAAGTCGTTTTCACAACGATGTAGTCGAGAAACTGCGATGATGGTTCCGGGGGCGTCGATTCTACCAGCCAACTTCTGCCCCATGAAGTTGGCCTTTACTCGTTTCCCGGACTGTCATTAGGTGAAGCGTGCTCTTGTGACGGTTCGCCTCTTCCTCCTCTTTGTTTAGCAGCGCAGCCGGAACAGTAGTTGATCGCTTTTCTGGGTTTGCGGCAGTCGCGTCTTAAGTGTCCTGCCTGTCCACAATTCCAGCATCGGAGAGCACCAGATCCTTCGCTCCGCTTGGTGTACTCGGCTTTCTGGCACACACATTCTTCTACTATTTCTCGAACTCGATAGTTACTCCGCGAGCTTTGCTTGGCAGCTTCGAACGTCAGCCCATATACTAAGGCTTCGCCAATCGTTTTCTTACCTGCCAGTTTTAACGCCTGTTGCAGCTCTCTGTCCTGTACAGCATTGTTAAATGCGAAAACAGCTGTATCGTTGCGTTGCTCTGTTTGCGCATTGGGAAGCGATAATAGTGTGAGTCGTTCAATATCGCGTGCCAGCTCTTGAAGTGTTTCACCGTTCTTTTGAGTTCGGTTGTACAGCTGTGTTTTGTAGATCTCTCGCATGTGGTCACTGCCATAATGAAGATCCAATGTCTGGACTAACGTTGAAAAATCTTGTTGTTGCTCCTGCGGAATCGTTTGAAGAACCTCTGCTGGTGGACCTCTTAGCGCCAATATAAGAGCTGTTCCTCGTTCCAGATCATTCCAATGTTTGTTTCTTGCGGCGGCCTCAAATTGGGTCTTATAAATAGCCCACGGTGTTTGTCCATCGAAGATTGGAGCCTTGAGACCCTTGTGCGCAACATGTTCTGTCTTGATGACGCCAGTCGCCTTCACGTTATCGAAGTCTCTTTTTAGGCGTTCGACTTCTTCTGCAATTCCGGATGTCTTTTCCGTAATTTGTTCTTCGAAGATTCGAAGTTTCTTCTCAACGTTTTCTTCTATGGCCTTACCCATGGTGTCTATTTTATTATTTTGTAGCTCCAATTTTTGGTTAAGGTCTTTTGAGGTCTGGTCTAATTTCTGATTAATGTCCGCTGATTGTTGTTTAATGTCCACCGATTGTTGTTCAAATTTCTGATGCATGTCCGCTGATTGTTGCTCTAATTTCTGATTCATGTCCGCAGATTGTTGCTCCAATTTCTGATTTATGTCCGTTGTCACAGCTGATTGTTGATCTAATTTGTTCATCATTTGTTGCATTAGTTGTGTCAGAGCATCCAATGTACCAGAGCACTCCTCTTCACGAGTTTCTTCGCTTTGGAACTCAAAACTATCTGCATCCTCGCCCTCAGCCTGGAGTGTCTCGATCATACGGCTGACAAGTTCAGACTTGCTCCCTGTCGTAGATAGCTTGCGTCTACTGAGCTCTTCCTTCAGCTCCGTTACTTTTAAGTCCTTTAAATAACGCGGCATTTTCACTACCGACTATTTTCCGCGATCGAATTCACTTAAATTTACGTCACTAATTAATGTCACTGCTCACTAGAGCACTCGAGAATATTCGATTTCACAAAATTCTCACTGTCCGTTCGAGAGTTTTAGTTTCGCGATTTTACTAATTAAAGTCACTGTTCACTAGCGCACTCGAGAATATTCGGTTTCACCAAATTCTCACTGTCCGTTCGAGAATTTTAGTTTCACTTTTCCGCTCTCACAAAATTATCCGTTCCGAGAATTTTTAATTTCACTCGCGATTTTTAACCCGAATTTATCCTTGAAATCCCACTCTTCTGACACCAATTGTTGCGAGCTAGGGGATCGCCGATTTCAAAGGAAACGCAATTCGTTTAAAAATAATAAAGTTAATTTATTTATTGCACTTTTACTTCGTTTACACTTTTACTTAATTCGCCTATTGTACGGCGGCACCACTGATATTGTTTTATCGTGTACTTGCACCGGTTTACGTGCTTTCGCAGATTTCAAAGAATGACTATCCTGTTGTCTGAAAGTTGGCGGATATTTATACTCCAGACAGATGTCGTTGTGTGTGTGTGTCTCGGCTATTCTAGATTGCGTACTTTATGGAGTTTATTAGAAGTGTCTGGAAACATGTTTATAGCGTTTTGACATGTTGATGGACTTCTCTCGGTGTTTCTGGCAACATCCAAATTGCGTGATTGCAAGATCTATAACAATATTTTTCGTGTATTATATTTATTATTGCATTGCTTAATTTTAAGACTAATTTTAACTTAGATCGAACTTTTGCTATTAGTGGATTGGAGGAGTATCATATTTGCTCCCATAATCCGTGTGGGACTAGAGCCTTCTTCACGTTCTGGATTGTGGATGAGGATGAGGATGAAGGATTTAAAAGCGAAGCAGTTTGTAAGTCACGATTCTGGTTTCCGTTAGTAGCGATGTATGAAAGAGGGCAGTATTGTATGATGTGTCTAACCGACAGTGTGCGTCCATTGCAGTGAGAGCAGAGCTTAGGAGGGTGTCCGTAAAAGTGTTCGCAGCTAAATATGGTACGTCGTAGTCGTGTGCGTAATAGACGTATACAATCTGGCCGAGAATAAGAAAAGTGATGTTTTGGGCGCGTAATAGAAGGGTTATGTGAGTGAAGGAAAGAAGTGTCCTCACACCAGGAGTTCTCGAGACGAGTGCGGGAAAGGTGTTTGTGAATGGCTGTAATGATGAGATGAAAGCTCGGGGACTCAGTAATCAAGGGTAGAGTTAGGGTCTCTCTGGCAGCAGCATCAGCTGCTTCATTACCAGGAATACCAACGTGTGCGGGAACCCATCCGATTGAGGTGGAGGGGTACAAGAAAAGGGCCTCTCGTAGTATGGTGATAGAGGGACATTTGTTAAAGGGGTTTGATAGGGCTCGAATGATAATGAGGTTATCACTATAGATAACTGCGGGCAAATTTTGGAGACTTGAAATATTAATGGCGGTATAGAGTGCCGCCAGCTCAGCTACGTAGCTACCTGAGTGCTCGGGAAGCATGCCTTGGTGAAGAATGATGGGAGGATTAATGCCGCAGTGTATATGATGGAATGCTGTCGGAGAAAGACCCGTCGGTGTAGAGTATTAGCTTATTGGCGGAGAATTCCAGGGAGTTTTTGTGTAGGGAAAGGTATGTACAGGCTGGAGTGGTTTCTTTACGGTAAGTGGAGAGCGATATGTCGCATGTGGGAAGATATGGAAGAGTTCGGGGTGAGGTTATGGAAAGGTCAGGTGGTGAGATTTGTGTAGATTGTGGAAAAGGGTAGTAATTTTCGTGAAGATAGGATGCAATTCGGGTTAGGGAGGAAGCAAGTTGACGTGGTCTGGGATGGAGAGAAGGCGGTAAAAGAGAGTTGTATTCATTAAGGAGAGTAATATGGAGTGGGTGTGAAGGGTATGATAGTGCCTTGCTGGCCAACATGAGAGATCTAGGAAGGGAGGTACTTTCGAAGTTGCTGAATTGTGCCTCGATACGGAGAGATGGAAGGGGGGTGGCGCGAAGCGCTCCCGTTGCCGTCCGAATGCACTGATTGGTTGCCACATCTATCTTATTTTTATTTTGTTGGGAAGTCCAGGAGTAGGATGTGATGCCGTGCTGTAGAATGCCACTGGTGAGGATTTTGGCGATATGAAGTGCGACTTCCAAGTGAGGGCCTTTCTTTTTGGAGCACAGCATTTTCAGCAGGTTATTAATAGTTTTGAGGCGATCGGAAAGTGAGTTTACATGTAGAGTCCATGATAGTTTGGATGTAAATATGACACCAAGGATACGAAGTTCGTGTTGGAGGGGGATTAAGGAGTCTGAAATTTCGATAGTATGACAGGTGCAGGAATTTTTCCGGCAAATATGGAGCGCATCAATTTTGGAGGAGGGAATAATTGCACCTATTTGCTGGGCCCAGATATCCAGAGAGCGATAGGTGGCCTGGAGTTTGCTCTGGACCGCAGCGTGATTGCCTGATGAGAGGATGTAAAAATTGTCGGCGTAGGCACCAACAAAGTCTACATTAGTATGTGAACTGGCGAGGTGGCGAAGAAGTAGGTTAGCATAGGTGTTATATAGAACAACCGACAAGGAAGAACCTTGTGGAACTCTATTGTCGATAGGGAGGGGAGAAGAGTAGTGGCCATCCACTTGAACTTTAATTTGTCTTGAAGAGAGAAAGGAGTGGAGTAGCACAAGACATTTTTTTGGTAAGCTCCAAGAGTGTAGTTGAGTTAGGGTAGGCGTCAAAAGTACGCGCTCGAATGCCTTTTCTATATCGATTGATAGAAGAACACTATGCTTGCTTGCTTTGAGATTTTGAGCCATGTGGTACTCAAGTAGATGTAGCAATGTGTATGCGGCCCGGACGGAAACCGTGCTGTTCATTCTCCAAATGTAACTCTGACGCTCTCGTGATCCTTTTAGCTAAAATCTTTTCCAATACTTTGGTCAGGACTGGCAGGAGTGAAATTGGGCGATAGCTGTCCAGCACATGTGCATCTTTCCCATTTTTTGGAATAGGTTTAAGGATGGCGGTTTTCCAAGATTGGGGGAAAATGCCAGTATGCAGAATATTATTATATAGACTAAGGAGACGGTGTTTGAATTCGAGGGAAGAATGCTTCAGCATGGCGTGAGACACTTTGTCTTCTCCAGGCGCAGTGTTTTTGGCAATTTTAAGCTGGTAGCTCAACTCGAGCATTGTGAAAGGAGCCTGGAGGCATTCGTAAACCAGAGGTTGAGGAGGTAGGGAATCAGGATTGAAATTGGATTTTTCATGGATGAGTTGGGAGGGGAATGAGGAGTTGGAACTGTAATTGGTCAATTTATTTGCGAGAAGGTTGGATATTTGTTGTGGATCGTCTATGATAATTGAGCCTGAAATTATGTAGGGGAATGTGGGGCTGGGTTTGTTAGCTCTGAGATATTTTACCTTGTTCCAGATGACGCGCGAGTCCAGAGTTGGGTCAAGGGAGTTGACAAAGGTGGTCCAAGAAACGCGTTTGGCAACTTTGGGCTCTCGGCGGAGTAGAGCTTGGGGATAGATTGCGATGCGGCGGAACGAAGAATCCTTTTCAATTTTGCTGCTTCTTGATTGGGATTATCGGATTGTTGGTATTCGTTGGAGAGGAATTGAGTAATTGATTTAAATAAGTATGATTTTATTACAGAGTAGTTAACTATTTGAACGACTTTTAAGAATTGTATTTCGATTCTACAGGATTGATGTCCTTTATTTATGTAATTAAATTAAAAATGATTAAATTTTCGCATATATTAATCTTACAACGCAGAAAAGAACTAAAGAACTAATTTATATTGCATTTAACTTTTTTTCATTTCGGCATTACAATTCATGGGATTGACATCAGCATCTTAGTTTTGTGGCTCTTCTTCTTCTTGTAGTTGCTGTTCTAGTTGCTCAATCTCATCATAATATTCCTTATGACTTTGCAAATGATTACTTAATCCTTTCATTTGGGGGTAAGTTCGTCCACATATTTGACATATGAATTTATTTGTGTTCGTATGCAACTGTATATGCAATTGCATTGAACCTTTCCGTTTGAATACTTTCTCACAAAATTCGCATTTAAAAAGCTTTTCAGTCGTATGAGTAGTCGCATGTCTTTTCAATTGTTCACCGCCAACAAATGATTTTCCGCAAATCTGTAAAATTAAGAAATCAGATAAAACAGCATGCCGATTGTTTTCACTGTATCGAATTTACTGTGCAGGTGTAAGGTTTTTCACCGGTATGTCGTCTTCTATGTGTTATCAAGTTACTAGAATAACGAAATGAGCTGCCACACAAGTCACAACGATGAGGCTTTTCACCCGAATGCGTTAGCATGTGTTTCTGTAAATTAAAAGGTATTTTTTTAAACATTAGTTATTTTAACTGTAATTAAGAAGGGACTTACTTTGAAACCGGATTTCTGTGTCATACCCTTTCCACATATGCCACATAAAAACGGTTTCTCACCAGTATGCGTAAGCATGTGACATCGAAGAGAACCTGCTTGCCGATATGTTTTACCACAAATATTACATTTGTGAGGATTATTTTCATCATGTGTGGTCATATGACCGTCATATGCATTTCTTGTTTTGAATCCTTCGCCGCATTCGCTGCATAAAAAAGGTGTTTTATCGGAATGCAATTGCATGTGATATTTGTACGAGCTATGATTGCTAAGAACTTTGTTGCATACTTCGCATTTGTATGGCGGTCCTGGTATACGTGTCGATGGTTTTCGCTGCCTTCGAGAAACTTCGTTTTTGATAGCATTTTCCACTTGGATAGCATAGACTGTACGATATTCTTCCGCCTTATCTTCAAATTCGTCCAGATGTTCGGTACTTTCGCCCGTTTCGATTCGATGAAAATGCGTTTCTTCGTCGATTCTTTCTTCCTCGACCATGGAATTCGATTCGGATGGTGCCGCTTCCTGTTTCAAGCAGATTTCGTCGTAGTCGTCCGATTGTACTTGTTCGTTGCAATCGTCGACAATATTTTCGGCTTCAGGCTCATCGTAAAAGTATAAAGTTCCAATAACATCATCTTCCTCGGTAGCTTTACATTTCATTCTTTCGCGCAGTGCTGTATCCGCTTTAATGCAACTTCGTCGAAACATGTAGGCTTTGCTAAGCGAAAGGACGCATTTATTGCAAATATGCGATGGCAGTTGATCATCTGGGCTTATCTGTAAAGAAGTACAGTTCGATTGGAAGTTCAATTTGAATATTATAGGAAACTAGCAGACCCCGCGACTTCGTCCGCGCTAAAATCGCATTAATAAGCTATTTTTGAGAATGCTGTTAGTAATACAATATCTGGGGAAATATAATCTGCTCACTTTAAACCTCTTTCTAAATCAATTGCAAGTATTTTTCAAATGAAAATAAATCGATTTGATATATTATTATTGAATGTTAAGGATTTACTTCAATTTAAAGAGAATTACTGCTGTTGACATAATTACACTGACATCAATTTGAACAGATCTCAGTTTGTTTCCTGTCATTGGAACAACAAAAATCACTTTTATTTTAAATAGATGTTGACATTAACAACAACGTTTGTTATGACTTCAAACAGAATGTTTTCAAATAATCTAGATGAAATCTGGGAGTATATTGTGTTTGCCTTGCCGTCTGTTACGCTAAGAAATAATGCTCACACAGAGTCGTTAAGGGTACAGAATTATTTGTTTCCGATCAAAAACCTCGAATCCGAGTGACCGTCTTTCTGCCCGTTCACGAACTTGGCATCACTTCTGAACAAAATCAGTGAGCACAAAATTTGGACTTTCTAGTTCAACGCGCTGTGGAATTATAGAGCGCACGGACGGACAAACGAACAGACGGTTTCGAGATTTTCGAGCAAAAATATTGACTTCTGTGTCATTCAGTTTTTTCTTCGAACGTTATTTCTTAGCGTTACAAACTTGAAAGAAAACATATAATACAGTCAGATTCATTCCATCCCGCTCCCCAATAAAACCCAAAAAACTCGAATTTTGCGAATTTTCTTGAGAAATATTTACACTATGGATCTGTAAATCATCATATTACAAATATATCATTTGCATAACAATGCTGGTCTATAAACGAAAATTGTATCGATATCCCATCACTTCTTATGCTCCCCCCTTCGAATACCACCACTACGCCACGGAAGCCTCATACATATCCATATACCTAGTCCTGCCATAAGTTCTGTCACATAATTTCTCACATTGGCAACAACTTTATTTTATGAGTGACATTTCAATATCGGCCAGTTTTATAAACGTCATAATGTTGTTGACAGTTGATGGTCATTTAAAGTGTGTTCGTTAACGTGTGAAGATGGAATGGGGTGTAATAGAAAACCGAACTACAGTTATTGCACTACATAAGTGTGGAAAATCCGCGAGTGAAATTTTCAAGTTGTTGTGCCCGTTAAAAATAACGCAAAGATTTGTGTATCGTGCGATCCAGAGATATAACGCGATCCAGACTATTGAAGATCGACCTCGTTCTGGACGTCCGCGTGATGTACGTTCTTCTGCTGCCATCAAAGCGGTCGAGAGTCGAATTCGTCGAAATCCGCTTCGTAAACAACGAATCATGGCTCGAGAGATGAACATCTCCACCCGAAGTATGTCTCGCATCATAAAATCTGACCTCGGGATGAGTGCCTTTCGACGATCAACGGGACATTTGCTGACTGAGCAGTTGAAGCAAATTAGGAGCACCAGATCGAAAGAGCTCCTTCGGCGGTACGGCAACAACAAACATCGAGAAATTTTATTTACCGATGAAAAAATTTTTACGGTGGAGGAACATTTCAACCGCCAAAATGATAAGGTGTATGCCCACAGCTCCATAGAAGCCCGAGAAGTTGCCACTAGGGTACAGCGAGGACATCATCCAGCATCAGTCATGGTATGGTGGGGTGTCAGCTACGAAGGGGTCACCGAGCTTCATTTTTGCGAAAAAGGCGTAAAAACTGCAGCGAAAAATTATCAAACGGACATCCTGGAGGGATGTGTGAAGCCGCTGAACTCTACGCTATTCAACAATCGACATTGGGTTTTCCAGCAAGATTCTGTGCCAGCCCACAAAGCTCGAACCACACAAGCGTGGTTGGAAACCAATATTCCACAGTTTATAAGGGCGACGGAATGGCCTTCTGGGAGCCCAGATTTGAATCCCCTGGACTACAAACTGTGGGCGGAGTTAGAGTCCATGGTGTGCACGAGACGACACCCAAATATCGAGAGCCTTAAGCGATCTTTGACAGAAGCAGTAGCTAATTTTCCGCTAGAAACAGTGCGTACTGCTATCGATGACTGGCCCAACAGATTAAAGAGCTGTGTTAAGGCTAAAGGCGGCCACTTTGAATAATTTGTTGCTTATTTTACTTCCATTAGTATACCAAAATAAAATATATTTTCCTTTGTCAAAAACTCTTTTTCATTTATACAAAAATTGCCCATATACGTGTGACAGAACTTATGGCACGACTAGGTACTACATATTTTTGTATATATGTAAGTATATGTATGACCATGCGGTCGTGTGCTCCGATTTGCGATTTTCCGGAATTTTTTTTTTTTTTTGTGTGTTGAGATAGCAAAGATTATTCCGAAGAAAAAAAATTCATGCAAATCGAGTGAATAGTTGCGAACAACAAACGAAAAAATTTCTCCATACAAAATGTACTGAAAATGAAATTTTCCAAATTTTCCAATTTTCGGGGAAAATTTGCTATTTTTGACTCCGTTAGGATCTAAGTTGGGCTTTAACGAACACAACAAAAGAAATTTGAGCCAAGTCGGACGAACGGTTGCTGAGTTACACGTGTACACACTTATTTTTATATACATATATGTATAAGAAGATAAGAAATAGTTCGCATGATTACTTACGAATCTCTACACATAAAAAAGAAATGGCGGAGGAACGCAAACCAAAACACACGGCCACATGGTCATACATATACATATGCATCTATATGCTATCTTTATACATAAAAAAAAATAAAAATTCGTGCTTAAAAAAATTCGGTTTGGAGTGGGAATCGAACCCACGATCTATTGATTGAAAAGCAAGCACGCTGCCCACTACGCCACGGATGTCTCGAATATCGAATGGAAAGTTGTGAACAAAAAACGAAAAAATGTCTCCATACAAAATGTACTGAAAACGAAATTTTCCAAATTTTCCAATTTTCGTGGAAAATTTGCAATTTTTGGCTCCGCTAGTATCTAAGTTGGGCTTTGACGAACACAACAAAAAAAATTTGAGCCAAATCGGACGAACGGTTGCTGAGTGATGCGTGTACATACGTAGACCACTTATTTTTATATATAAGATATGTATAAGAAGATAAGAAATAGTTCGCATGATTACTTACGAATCTCTACACATAAAAAAGAAATGGCGGAGGAACGCAAACCAAAACACACGGCCACATGGTCATACATATACATATGCATCTATATGCTATCTTTATACATAAAAAAAAATAAAAATTCGTGCTTAAAAAAATTCGGTTTGGAGTGGGAATCGAACCCACGATCTATTGATTGAAAAGCAAGCACGCTGCCCACTACGCCACGGATGTCTCGAATATCGAATGGAAAGTTGTGAACAAAAAACGAAAAAATGTCTCCATACAAAATGTACTGAAAACGAAATTTTCCAAATTTTCCAATTTTCGTGGAAAATTTGCAATTTTTGGCTCCGCTAGTATCTAAGTTGGGCTTTGACGAACACAACAAAAAAAATTTGAGCCAAATCGGACGAACGGTTGCTGAGTGATGCGTGTACATACGTAGACCACTTATTTTTATATATAAGATTATCCCCAACTCCTAGCGATTCTTATTTATAGCTTTGTCAGCTACACTATTAAATGTTATAATGCTTATAAAGTAGCAAATTTCTCGCATCTGTTCCATTATTTCTTACCCATTTAGGACATTTAGTGCAGATATTTTTAGCTTTCGTAAAATTTTCCCATATTTTCTAAGCTTGGCATTTCCTTAAAAATGTAGCTTTCACGTTTACTGTCGTTTTATCGCAACGAACTTGAAAATTTTACCAAAAAAACATTTTGACAAACTACTGGGAATTCGTCATTTAAATGAACCACTAAATAGATATCAGTTCAAATTTGTGTGTGTAAGCTACTAGATACTAACTCTAACTTACGATTACGCGGAGTTTCAGCCTTAGCTGTTTATTAACCCCTACTAGTTTTGTTAGTTGACTACAAGTGCGTTTGGCGATTTTCGCTATGAATAAAACTGTTAAACAAAGAATTTGTTTGAAATTTTGAGGAAAGGAATTACGAGCCTCGAAGTGGAAGAGAGTATTTAAAGACGATCGAAGTGATGGAAGAGTTGCCTCGTTCTGGGCGTCCGTAAACTTCAACTGAAAAATGGTGTTTGAAAACCGTCATTACTGCTTGAAAGAGTTAATATACAAACTAAACGACTCTCACATCAATTCGCAGCATTTTAATTTACCATTTGGGAATGAGACGACTTTTAATGAATTTCCTTCAAAAAAAAAGCAATTACTGTGAACGATTTTTCGGTCAACAACGTAGCATATTATCGAACAAGCGCCGTATTTACCGGATATGGCTGCGTCCAACGTCTTCATTCTCTCTAAGCTGAAATGATCGCCACTTCGTGGGACACGTATTGAATGGATACACTCCGCGACAAAAAGATGCTACACCCCTGAAATTTTTCCGATTCTCTGAACTGATCAAACTTGTGGTAAAATTTGTTTGCCTGTTGTAAAGATCCGTTATTAAGAAATCTATATGAGTGATGTTTTTACCAATTGATTAATTTTTCCATGAATTTTTCTACATTTACTGAAAAACTGGTGCGACAAAAAGATTCGACAGGGTAAGAAATTTAAAATTAAACCAAGTGATGTGTGAAAAAATAGAAAATATTTATTTAATTAATAATGTGTTTTTTCCCATGTTTTTTATTACTTCTAACATTCGGTTAGGTAAGGATTTAGATAGACTTTTTATATATTTTCGAGAAAGTAACGCCCAAGCAGTTGTAATTGTTTTTTCCAACTCCCCCACTGTTGCATACTGCTTGTTTCCTCGATATACTGGTCGTGATAATTGCCCCCAGACATTTTCAATGATGTTGAGGTCTGGTGATCTTGCTGGCCATTCGAGGACGCTTATATTTTTGCGACGAAAAAGTCCTTTACTGCGCGAGCTGTGTGTACTGCTGCATTATCCTATTGGAAAATATAATTTCTTCCGGAAACTCTCTCCGCATTGTTCGGCATTTCTTACTCAAATAATTTAATGTATTCATTTTCCCCTTTATAAACCGTATATTCGTTTTTCCGTTGCAGCCAATAGCAGCCCAAATCATTACTCCACTACCTCCCATTTGCCTTCGTTTTAGAGTTCATCTTTCCGTAAATCGTGAAAATAATAACTTCATCAATCTTGTCCATCCAATGTAAATCTCTTTTCATCAGAAAAAATTACTTGTCGCCACCGCCTTTTCTATCTAAGGTGTTGTTGTGAAAACTTCATTCTGTTTGCTATGTCTTGCTTGGTAAGCGGCGTTAAAACTAAAAAAGTTTTTTCCATTTATGCTTTGCGTTGTGTGGTGTGACGCGTTGTACGTTGCGTACATTTATCTGTACACCCGCTTTTTCTGCTATTTGTCTCGCAGTTCTTGAAGAATTTGACGCTACTCTCAAAATTGCACGTGAATCCGGATCATTAATCGCTCGAGGCCTTCCAGGACTTTTCTTCTTTCTATAATTTTCGACGTCTTGAAGTAAAGCCGCGATAGCACTCCTACTTATGTTTAATATTTTTGCTATTTTAGCAATACTCATATTTTCACTTCTTAATTTTATAACTGTTTGTATTTCACTGCCAGTAAGTTTTTTCCCATGACCCATTTTAATCAAATATTTAGCACAAAAAGAATCCTTAATACTCAAAACACTGCACAAAGATGTAATTTACAGAAAAAATACTGATAACACTTGTAAACCTGTCGACTATTTGAACACCAGATGTTAAATGCACCAGCTACCTCTCCTGTCGTATCTTTTTGTCGCACCACTTTTTAACAATGAATCGATTAGTAAAAGGATCATTTACATAGATTTTTTAGTAAAGGTTATTTCCAACAGGTAAACGAATTTTACAACATGTTGAGAGAATCGGAAAAATTTCAGGGGTGTCGTATCTTTTTGTCGCGGAGTGTAGAAGCCATGAAAGAAAAATCGCTAAAGGAGTTTAAGGTCGTTCCGGAATATGCTCTTAATTAATTTTTCGATGAACTGAATTGTACGTTGGAAGAAGTGTATCTCTTCTGGAAGGAGATAAAATAAGTTGGGATGATTGATTCCATTTTCTGTGTTTTTTTACGAATTCCCGTTAAGTTTTTTTTAACAGAATGTATATTGATAGGTATTTAATGTTATTGCGTAAAATGATCGATATGTGACCCTTATGACTGATGAAAACCAAACTCTTCTCAAAGTAAGTGGCTACCCTCAGCCTCAGGTCTCAATGGTCGAGATTTCTCTAATGTTATACAAGGAGCTTGAAAATGTGAAATTAATATTTTACGAGAGTTATAGTCATCCTTCCGAAATCTCTGGTGGAAACATTCGGAGAGTTTATTACATTTATCATATTCGACCCCTTTTTAAAAATTCCATTCTACTTATGTACTAACGTATACATATTTCAATGATCCGGTGATGTAATATTTTGAGTGTGCTCAAAAAATACCTTTTAATAAATGGAATTGGGACTGAAAAAGGTCGTCAAAAAATACCTGATTACTAAAACGGTAATACCTATTTCTGATTATTTACCAGCACACGAGAAAAAGTTGATTGCTAATATCATGAAAAACTAAATGCATTTCGAAAAACTAAGTTTTTTAACCCAAATCCCTCCTCCTTCGGGTCATTGTTGACCAAAATCTCTGTTAAACTATTTTCGTCCTTTATACTTTTAAACAAGTGCTGAAGAATCAGTCGCATATATGCAAAGCGGTGAGAAACCATGGTTGTCGCAAGGCACATGGAACAAAGATGGCAATTGGAAAATAACCAAATTGGCAAGCATTTCTCAACCCTATGTCGACCAAAGAACTCTCGGGTTTGAGACTGAACGACCGCAATGCTCATATATAGCTTAAAGAGGCTGTTAGACGCGACAGGAGGAAGACCATTGAAGATTTGACCGATGGAGCAGATAGAAAATTATGAAACAGCTGACGAACAGTGATTCTTCCGCTAACCGCTGCTAAGAAATGTCAACAGAACTCTCCTTAATATGAGTGAACACCAGTTGCGGCGATGGAAGGAATACTTTTCTGATATTTTAAGCATCTTGTCAAATGATGTTGCAGAAACAGAACAATTGCCAAATATCCAACCGCAACAATTCTCTATTAGGGACGATCTGCCATATAAGGAAGAAGTAGTTAGTTTCCCAAAGAACGAACGAATCGGTCGATTCGATTGATTGTAAAAGCACAAAGCAGTTTTTCATTGCTCATTGAATTTCGCAGTAGTTTCTACAATTTCTATGGTCAATTTTCGTGGGTATTATTAAAGAACGAAAATGGATTAAACGAGTCGAACCATTTCTTCGGTTTGACTAACGGAAAATTATAAAACAATTCACAAATTTTGGCGCAAAATGCATTCAAAATAATCAATATATGAGCAACCACGGTGAAAAATTCACAAAAATTTACCTCAAGCGTGCAGAATTCGGTCAGCATTTCCGACAGCGTCGTGATTTCCCCGCAAATTTTACCCGTCCGGAAAATCGATCGCAACTCATCATCCGTCGATGATAAGCACGTTCGGCAAGAATTTTCTGTTTTATCATCATCCGCCGACATTTTCTTAGTCCGTTTTGCGTAAAAATCTCGAAAAAGAATTGCGTTCCCTAAATGTTCACAATAAAAAAAGACACAATGGCGAATTTGTCAGGTCGATTTGACAGCTAGTTCTTCGAGATAGTCATTGTTGCTAGCTTCTTGTTGCGCTTGGTTTGCGATGTTTGTGTTTCGCTGGCAGCACTTTGTCATCAGCTGTTCAATTTCGGTTGTTGTTGGTTGGTTTCTCTGCGGAATAAAAAAAAAGTTTGTAAACAAAAAACGGTGAGAATGGATGATCTCCTTGGGTCAATTTTGAATTCAATGGACAAACCGCCAGTGGTTAACGAAAAGGACAAGGAAATCTTGCGAAGTAAAGGGAATCGGGCGAGTGAAATGGTGTCGATTTTTAATCGGACTGGTTTTTCTCTCTGTATCGTTTAGAACAAAAAGAACACGCGGAAAAGATACGGTCAAAGGAGAAGGACGAAATGAATCGGTTTCGAAAATATGCCGAGGACCGAACTGGACGATTTATCAAGGACGAGCGAAAATTCATTGAGTTTCAACCCTTGGATAAAGTTTACAGGACGATTATGTGAGTACTTTCATAGTTTGGCGTAGACATAACCTTGTTTTGATTGAGAATTGGTCAAATCTGCTGCTTTTCGTTTATTTTTCGGTCGAATCGCTTATTTCTTAATTTCAATAGAAGCTAGTAACTAAAAACAGGGCTCGCAATATGCGATAATATTTTTCATGGGTTTAAATCCTAGTATAGGGTGAGGGAGTAATTTCGGATGTTTTTCCTGAGTCTACATTGAGGAGTTGGTAGTCTGTCTATATCTGGGGCTTCCTTTCCAACACATTAAACGAATATAATACTTATTATAATACTATTGTGCTATGCAGCTTCAAGGTAAAGTGAGACTGTTTCATTTGTTATTTTATTCAAAGTTATTTTACACAACTTGCTATCTATTATTTTATGACTTGCCTACCTGGAATGCCTTTTTCTACAACATCTCTTTGTTTTTCTATTTTTGCAGTGATTAATTTTTTAAATTAATTCAAAGTTTTTACATACATTGTGATAATAAAGTATCGGGACTTTATAATTAAAATTAGTCTGGGAAATGATATATAAATTTTTTTTTTTGGTAAGCAGATAGGACTGTTCTTAATTATTATCCCAAACATTAGCGCGGTATATTTATCAGTTTGTTTACAGCAGCTGGTGGAATGGGTACACCTCGATGGAATTCATTGCTTTTTTCGCCTCAAATTCGGTCACAATTACGGCTCAATGAGATGGCGCATTTTCATGGTGGAAAATCCATGAATTCTCCTTCCATAATTCCGGCCGTTTTTCAAGGACCTGCTCACTCAAATGCTTCAATATGGTTAAATAGTACTCCTTTTGACCATTTGTCCCTCCGGAACGAATTCATGATGGATCAAACCTCGAATATCGAAAAAAAAAACAATGAGCATCGTCTTGATTTTTGAGCGGCTGTGTCGTGTTTTTTTAGGTTTCGGCTCGTTTTGTTGCCTCCATTCCGATGATTGTTGACTGGTTTGCATGTCAAACTCATAGACCCATGTCCCACCACCAGTTATGATGCGCTCCATGAAAGTGACCTGTTCACGGTACTTTTTTATTTTTAAATTCAGCTTTATTGGAACGAGCCGAGCAAGGACGCGTTTCATGGTTAAAGTATCCTCCAAAATTGAACGAACCGACTCGCGAGATATATCGAGCTCTCCTGCTATCTCTGTTGTATCCCGGGAGCTTTAAATTAAACGCTCGTACTCGAATTTCTTAATATTTTTATTCAATTTATTGTTTCAGCTGATTAGAGTGTTCGTCACTCTGTGGTTAATTCTTTATTAACTCTAATTTCTCCGGACATGATGGATCGCAGTCATACATAATTGCTGATTGGCAATATCGCTTCGCGTGTCGCGGATATCGACATTTGTCAACAGGTCGATGATATTGCCAGCTCGTGCCTCGCGGATATTCACCTTTGTAATCGAATAATGCACTGCCAACAGATCATATTTCATGTGAATGTCCGTCAGCAGTGCACATTCAACAGCAGGAAAGTAAATTGAGCCGATTTCCCGATCATCGTATTTTGATGATCACGAAATCGGGCCTCGACATCTCCTTGGCACTGGTATGGCGATTTTCGAGAACCATTTCCTTCACTTTTTGAATGTTTTCTCAAGTGGAAGAGATCGGAGGTCGTCCAGAACGATTTATGTCTTCAAGGATCTCTCGACTGTCCTTAAAGGCATTGAACTACTCGAAGTGTCGTGTTTTTTATATTACTGAATCACCGTAAGCCTTTTCCAACATTTGCAACAATTCTGCACACGAAATTTGGTTGGAAACAAAAAAATTGAGGCAAACTCTTTATTCATTTTTTTTCCATTGTAAAAATCGCCGTGGACTACTGAAGTGTACTCGTTCAACCAGCTGATGTAAACAAACTGATTCACAGACCGCGCTGATTTTTGGGATAATAATTAAGGACAGTCCTACCTGCTGACCAAAAAATTTTTGAAATAACATTTCCCAGACTAATTTTAATTACAAAGTCCCGGAACTTTATGGTCACAATGTATAATTGAAAAAAAATGTATATTCTCCGTTTCTCCGTATTTATAACCCACCTACCAATTTGAAATTATTTTCGCCTTGAAATAATTTTGCCCCAAATTAAATACAAGGAAAGATTGAGAAACTCTGTGCAATGATTTTTCTGGAAATCATTTCTTATTACCGTTCTTTTTGCTGCAGTTCTTGGAAATTCGTCATTTTTATGCGTTTCGTATTTATAACCCACATGGTGATTAGTACAGTTAGAAATCGACACACTGAATCAGTCTAGTTGTTGTTTACAAGAGGGTTTCGTAATAATCTAATTATTTAAAATGCCGCGCGGTGTTTTTTAGCGTACAAAGATGATGATGACTTATGTTCAAAGTGAAATTTCGAGAAAAGTTGCTCGCAGTCGGCGTGTAATTCGAAACTTTTTAAAAGATCCGAAGTTATATGGGAAAACGAAGCGAAAGGGAAGAAAAATAAAACTATCTCCGCGGGGACAAAGGGAAAATTGTACGGGCAGCAAGCAATTCGACACTAAGTTGCAATAAATTGGTAGCTCTTGTCCCAACAAAGGTCTCAAAAACAACGGTTTATAGAACGATTTAATGTAATCCTAACATTTCTAGAGGTAAAATGAAGAGTGCTCCACGACTATTAGATCGCCATAAGAAAGCTCGAATTGAATTCTCAGAAAACCACATGGCTACAGATTGGTTTTCTGTAAGACATACTGGCTTTCGTACTTCTTCATTGTTTAAGCTCAAGATTTCATTTTCAGGTGATATTTTCTGATGAAAAGAAATGGAACTTAGATGGACCCGGCGGACTTAGTACTTACTGGCGTGATCTGAGGAAGGAACCTCTCTATTTCTCGAAGAGGAATTTTGGTGGCGGTTCTGTGATGTTGTGGGGAGAATTTTCTGCTGCAAAGCGTTTGGATATACAATTTATTTCATCGGGGATGAACAGTAGAGATTACATCCAAGTACTCGAAAACAGTTTACTGCCATTTCTGGCAGAACACGGCGAAAAAGAACTGGATTTTCCAACAAGATAATGCCAGAATTCATACCAGTCGTGAAACAATGGGTTGGATGGAGGCAAATTCCATTAGGGCGATGAACTATCCGGCATGTTCTCCCGATCTGAACCCCATTGAAAACATTTGGGGAGTTCTTGTCAGACGGACATATGCTGAACATCGTTAGTATGAATCACTGGCGGAATTGAAAGCTGCAATCCTTGATAAATGGCAGAATCTTGACCATTAAATGTTAAATAAATTAATCCAATCGATGAAAAATAGGATTTTTGAAGTCATAAAATCCAAAGGAGGCACTATTAATTATTAAGCTTTTGTATAAAATTTCTTATTTAAAATTTATATGAAATAAACACTTTATTTTGTTATATAAATGAAACGAGCAAAAAACGTATAATAGCTGGAACTGTTGCAAAAATAACGAATTCTGGCAATAATTTACCTACAAATAATTTCAGCTCCAGGCTTTCTAGATTTAGCAATCAAATACAAAAGCATAATAATTTTCCGAGTGGGAATAAGCTAACATTTCTACGTCGGTTATAAATATGAAACGGAGTGTATATACCTACATATATATGCATATATGTGCATATACAGGGTGTTTGGTACTCCGTACATAACCTTGTAAGGGGTTATTCTTGGATATATTTCGAGCAAAAAATTGTTCTACGGAGATGGCCAATTTTCAATATCCACGGAGATACAGGGTGATCAAGAAAAGTCCTTCGGACCTGTACCCTCACTCATTCAAAACGCTATATCTTGAAAACCAATAATCGCATTTCAAAGTGTTATAGCTTGTTTTTTAGGGAATCAAATTATCTTTCATTTAGTGTAATAGTCCGTATTGTACCTGTACCCAATCCTGAGGTATTTCCTTCAGACCACAAATTTTTGATTCTTTGACCCTCAAAATTCTGTGATCAATGTAGTTTTTCTCAAGAAAACGCATTATAAAAATGTCACTTTAATGTTGTTTTTTTATGTGCCATATTATTGCCTACAAAAGATGCACACATACTTATGACTTAGGTTTTCCCGTTTTCCAGGTAATAAGCGAAAATACATATGGCTTAAAAATAAAATATGCCATAAACCAACCCTCGTTCTAAAAAAACTACCTGAAATGTTGTTAAACTGAAATATTCTTTGTGTCCTTTAATTACTATTTAAATTATCAATGAATGTCCTTTAGGTAGTATTAAAATTATCGAGAAAATGAATTAAATTAAAATGAGTTTCAACACAACTAGGTGCAGCACTTTGCCCTTTTTAATGGGTTACCTAACAAAATGAAAAGCCTATAAAAGCAAACCATACTTCATATTTTTATCAGTTTTAGTTAAATTTGTAAAAGAACAAGGTGTCACTAAAATTTAGAAAAGAATTTCGAAATGCCTGAGTTCACGAACGAAGAATATGCAGACATAATTTTCCTCTATGGAGAGTGTCAGGGAAATGAGCAAGCGGCGCGATCTTTGTATCATCACAGATTTCCCAATCGTCGAATACCTTACCCGAGAGTATTCCAAGACGTTTACAGAAGGATTAGGGAAACAGGCAGTGTTAGGACAAGCAGAGTGAATGCAAATCCTGCGCCGGTAATCGCTTTTTCAATTGATCAACGAATCCTAGCTGCAGTTCAAAATGATCCATCAACTAGTATACGACGCTTGGCATTGCGGCTTAACGTCTCTACGTGGAAAGTTTGGAGTGTCCTGAAAGCAGAACGTTTGCATCCCTACCACCACACACCAGTGCAGGAGCTGTTACCCATTGATTTACCCAAAAGGATGGAGTTTTGCAATTGGCTCCTTGAACGACAAATAAGTGACGAGAATTTTATCAGCAACATTCTTTGGACGGATGAGTCCCAATTCACCAGGGACGGTATCACAAACTTCCACAACTTACACACATGGGCTAAGAGCAATCCACATACAAGAAGAGAGGCATCATTTCAGCACAGATTCAGTGTCAATTTATGGGCAGGTGTGATTGGCAACGATTTTATTGGTCCTATTAGGCTTCCGCCTACCTTAAATAGTTCCAATTACTTGCATTTTTTGACAAATGATCTACAGGAGTTATTGGATGATATGCCACTGCAACGATTGGCTTCCATGTTTTACCAACACGATGGTGCTCCAGCTCATTACGGCCGACAGATCAGAGATTGGTTAAATTCCAATTATAGCAATCGCTGGATCGGTAGAAATGGACCGATACACTGGCCTGCAAGATCCCCTGATTTAACTATTATGGATTTCTTTGTATGGGGACGGATGAATGACCTTGTCTACGCAACGGAAGTAGTAACGTTGCAGGATCTAAACACCAGAATCGATGCGGCAGCAACAGAAGTAAGGCAGCAGTTGAGGAGTATGAACACAAAGAGAACACTGGCAAAACGAGCTTTAGCGTGCATTCAAAATGAAGGTAGCCATTTTGAACATTTATTGTAATTAAGGAAATTTGAAATAAACCGTAAAAACCATTCTTAAGTTCTTTTAGTTCAAGCGGAGAGTGTTGATCAACCTATTCTTGCTTTTTTGACAAAAGTGCTAAATTATTGGAATGATAATTTCTTCTAAACTATAAAACTTATGCAATGCAAGTGTATGCATCTTTTGTAGGCAATAATATGACACAAAAGAAAACAACATTAAAATGACATTTTTATAATGGGTTTTTTAGAGAAAAACTACATTGATCTTAGAATTTTGACGGTCAAATTGTCAAAAATTTGTGTTCTGAAGCAAATATCTCAGAATTGGATACAGTTACAATGCGGACTATTACACCAAATGTACCCAATCCTGAGGTATTTGCTTCAGACTACAAATTTTTGACACTTTAACCCTCAAAATTCTGTGATCAATGTAGTTTTTCTCAAAAAAACGCATTATAAAAATGTCATTTTAATGTTGTTGTTTTATGTGCCATATTATTGCCTACAAAAGATGCATACATACTTATGACTTAGGTTTTCCCGTTTTCCAGGTAATAAGCGAAAATACATATGGCTTAAAAATAAAATATGCCATAAACCAACCCTCGTTCTAAAAAAACTACCTGAAATGTTGTTAAAATGAAATATTCTTTGTGTCCTTTAATTACTATTTAAATTATCGATGAATGTCCTTTAAGTAGTATTTAAATTATCGAGAAAATGAATTAAATTAAAATGAGTTTCAACACAACGACGCTGTCCGACGCTTGGCATTGCAGTTGAACGTCTCTACGTGGAAAGTTTGGAGTGTCCTCAAAGCAAAGCGGTTGCATTCCTACCACCACACACCAGTGCAGGAGCTGGTACCCATTGATTTGCCCAAAAGGATGGAGTTTTGCAATTGGCTCCTTGAACGACAACTAAGTGACGAGAATTTTATGAACAACATTCTTTGGACGGATGAGTCCCAATTCACCAGGGACGGTATCACAAACTTCCATAACTTACACACATGGGCTGAGAGCAATCCACATACAAGAAGAGAGGCATCATTTCAGCACAGATTCAGTGTCAATTTATGGGCAGGTGTGATTGGCAACGATTTTATTGGTCCTATTAGGCTTCCGCCTACCCTAAATAGTTCCAATTACTTGCAGTTTTTGACAAATGATCTACAAGAGTTATTGGATGATGTGCCACTGCAACGATTGGCTTCCATGTTTTGCCAACACGATGGTGCTCCAGCTCATTACGGCCGACAAATCAGAGATTGGTTAAATTCCAATTATAGCAATCGCTGGATCGGTAGAAATGGACCGATACACTGGCCTGCAAGATCTCCTGATTTAGCTATTATGGATTTCTTTGTATGGGGACGGATGAAGGACCTTGTCTACGCAACGGAAGTAGTAACGTTGCAGGATCTAAACACCAGAATCGATGCGGCAGCAACAGAAGTAAGGCAGCAGTTGAGGTGTATGAACACAAAGAGAACACTAGCAAAACGAGCTTTAGCGTGCATTCAAAATGAAGGGAGCCATTTTGAACATTTATTGTAATTAAGGAAATTTGAAATAAACCATAAAAACCATTCTTAAGTTCTTTTAGTTCAAGCGGAGAGTGTTGATCAACCTATTCTTGCTTTTTTGACAAAAGTGCTACATTATTGGAATGATAATTTCTTTTAAACTATGAAACTTATGCAATGCAAGTGTATGCATCTTTTGTAGGCAATAATATGGCACATAAGAAAACAACATTAAAATGACATTTTTATAATGGGTTTTTTTAGAGAAAAACTACATTGATCCTAGAATTTTGAGGGTCAAAGTGTCAAAAATTTGTGTTCTGAAGCAAATATCTCAAAATTGGATACAGTTACAATGCGGACTATTACAGCAAATGAAAGGTAATTTGATTCCCTAAAAAACAAGCTATAACACTTTGAATTGTGATTATTAGTTTTCAAGATATAGCGTTTTGAGTGAGTGAGGGTACAGGTCCGAAGGACTTTTCTTGATCACCCTGTATCTCCGTGGATATTGAAAATTGACCATCTCCGTAGAACAATTTTTTGCTCAAAATATATCCAGGAATAACCCCTTACAAGGTTATGCACGGAGTACCAAACACCCTGTATATGTAGCGCAATGAAATAAAAATTAAAACGAAAACATTCACCAGAATACAATAACAGCACAACAGCGACAGCAAACACAAAATTGTCTTTTTTTTTATTTCTCGACTAGTTCATAGAACACCAAACACCAACACACCAACATTTTTTTTAACACCGAGTTATCAACTGCAACAAAACAAACTAAAATTTTTTTTAATGTTTTAACTTCACGGTTTCTTATGAAACCAAGGAGGACATATAAAAAGGAGTGACTATGAGCATGCTTTGCCTTGTAAGCAAAATGGGAATGAATGTATTTCCCTCCCTTACTACCGAAATGCTCGAAATTTTTCGAAAAAAATCGTTTCGCTATCTTTGTCTGCCACACTTAAAAATATTGCAACTAACTCTTTCCCACGATAAATTGTTCGAAACAGTTGTCAAATTTTCGAAAAAATTGTTTCGCTATCCTTGTTTGACATACTTAAACCCAAAGTAACTATCTCTGTCCCGCGTTAAATTGTCCGTTGCTAAAGTACTTAGCTTATACACAAACCAAAACTAATAAAAATTGAAAAAATAAAAATTTCTGAAATGAAACAGCAAACACCATTGTATTGAAAATTACTTTATTGCTGACTGAATATTAGCAACCAAGAAAGAATACAAATTATTGTATTTTTTTTGTAAAAGTTTGAAGCCAAGTTAAGCTTGGACACAATTTTCGAAAATTTCCGAATCAAAAAATATTCCCACATGAGACAGACTATCAGGTACCTTTTATATATCCTCCTTGTATGAAACGCGCTAAATAAGAACACTCACCAAAATTTTTTATTTCATCACGGAGTTATCTATTTTATCCAAATTTCAAAATTCTCTTGTGACAAGTTTCACATAACATTTAAGAATAATCCTAAAAACAGGGTGAATTTAGTACAACTTTCTTTTTAAATTTTGCAAACTCACGATATTAAAAGTAGGCCAAAATTATTTTATGACTACTTTTGTTTCTATATTCAAGCAACCTTGTTTTCATCAGTGTAATGAATGCGATTTAAAAGACAATAAAACAGTTTTTCTGTGTTTTCTTAAGCCGAAAAACAGCTCCATTCCTATTCCGAACTACCAATTTCTCTATCTACCTGATTTACCATTTTTGGGGGAAGTTTCGCGGGTATTAACATTTCAATACTTTCTTCCGAAAAAGGATTTGTATTTTCTTTGGGTTCGGTCTCAAACCGGTCGGTTAATAAGGGGCCTGTAATAAAACAGTTATTTCAGTAGTTTAAAACAAAGAATATGAAGACCATGAGCTACTTTTGGCGTTAATGTTGCCCGGTACATAAAGTGGCATAACGTTGCAAATAATTTTGTTGCCACTGCCACGAGTTAGTCCTTTGTATTAAGGCCCCGTGTATACCGACACAACGATTTCGTTCAAAAATGGGTATTTTCTTAAGGCCATTCCTGACAAACCACGCAACATAATGCAAATTTATTTTTATCATGTCAATCTTTGATAAGTATACTAGGATCGACATTGAATAAATTTATAAAATTATATTTAGGAAAAAAGTTATCAGCACAACTCCGGGTGTCGTTTTTGAAAAATAGAAAAAGGTCGCGACGGAAAATTGAAGCTCATTATGCCTTGAGACGGCGACCAGAGCAGATGTCGGTCCACGCCGATTTTTCAATCGGTTCGTCTCCTTTGTAAGATGTTCGTACGCTCTCAAGAGATTTGTCTTTTCCCCTTCGCATTTTCGATGATCGCTTGCATTCTTTGTATGTGTTGTCGCATATCAAAGTTCGCAGGTGTAGGTGGCAGTGATAGAGGACTGATCGGTCCCTTCAGCTAAGTGTGAAGAATATTGATGAGGGTTACAGATTGAAAGCTGAAACCCGACATTCGGGTATACTGATTTAAGGAAAAAAAGTGAAAATAAATTAATTTTTTTATCCAGAGGGGTGCAAAAAAGGGGCTTGCTAAAACTAAATTGTAGCCTTTTTTTTGTTTTCTACTTCAAATAACTATATCTTATAAACTACTTAATAGAATGAGTTCATATTTTACAGCTCCCTTTAAGTTGATACTTAAAGGGAGGCAATTTTTTTTAAGGAGGAGGGTCAGGGGGTGCAAAGAAAAACACTTAAATATTAAATATGTTGATAAATCACGCAACATAATAAAAAATTTATTCTCATCATTTTAATCTTTGATAAGCGTACTAGGATCGACTTTGAACAAATTTTAAAAATTATATTTAGGAAAAAAGTTATCAGCACAACTCCGGGTATGGTCTTTGAAAAACGCGAAAACTACACTTTCGGTACGGAGTTTTCACCTATAATTCAGGCGATACCTATATATCCTTTTTTTGCAATAACAATAGAAAAAGGTCGCGGCGAGGTAACGGTGTGATCGCATTTTTGATTTTTACTTTATTATTCTAATAATAAAGTATTGTGATCGACACAGAAAAAAAAATTTGCTATCCTGAAATTTTGTTTTTTCGCGTTTCATGACTAAATTAGCCTAAAAATGCAAAAAAAAAAAATCCGCGCCCCGCCGTACGCCGTGCGCTTTACATATGGATTCATATCTCCGAGACCGTTAAAGGTAGAATGTTCGTTTTTGGGCAGATTGTTGATTGGGTAAGTAAGCACCAATTTCTAAATTTTGGGGAGTGTTAGGTGGAAGGGGGAGGCGTGGGGAGGGAAAGAGATAAAAACTACACTTGCTAATATTTCCACCAGGAATGCGGATAGGAAGCTGAAAATCAGCAGAGATATAGAGAGGATTGTGGGACAAACTACAAAAATAATTTAATTTTTTTTTTTTAAATTGTCGGCCGAATTTTTTTTCAAATGATTATATCTTCGAAATTACTTACCGTAAAAAATTCATATTTTGAGACCATTAAGGCGGCATATATTTCCATCGGAATCAGCTTAGAGAGTGGCTAATTATTGTAAGGGGGAGAGTCAGGGGGGGTACAAAATATCTCAACTATCTCTTAAGCTCTGTAATTGAAACTTGCAACATATATTAATTTATACTAGCGAAATACGAAAAAAATATAACCTGTAGAAATAATAGTAGTAAGGGAAAATAGGGAGCATTTTAAAAATGGCGCACTTTTCAAAATTACAAATCGTTATATCTCAAAATTATATATATCTGTATATTAAATTGAAAATTTGTCAGATTTTAGAACTAAATAATTATTAATTTTGGTAAAAATTTTGAGTTGGAAGGTGTAAGGGGAGGGAGGTGGTAAGCAGAAATGCCCAAAGTTTTGAGTAATTTTTTTAGGGCTATGGTGAAAGATACAAAGTACAAATTTTGCATTTGGATCCATCTATTTGATATATTTATAAAAAAAAGTAAAAATTTGTTCCACAATTGTTATAAACCGACCCCCCGGTCTTACGTGCACAAGGTGTTTCATTTATTTTTCAATTATTTTTTCGACCATTTTCAAGAAATCAATTATCACCTAACTATTAAAAGCTATCAATTTAAAATTGTGCACAAAAACTTTTAAAAATACTTGAAATAAAATTGCGTCAAAAGTTTTGAAATCGCGCCTGTCCTTCTACCACCTCCCATACGAAACAATCATTTCGACCAATTTCATTAAATCAACTAATAACAAACAAATTAAAAGCTACAAAATTGAAATTTTGTACGAGCACCTTACAAGAGAAATGAAATAAAATTGCATCCCAAATTTTACGATTCCCTTACCCGCTCTACCCCCTCCCATAGAAATGTTCGGTTTCGTGAATGTAGAATACACCGAATTTTATGAAAATTCTATGCAGCTTCGCTTATGAAACACATTCTATACAGAGAATATTGGTCATGATTCAAGCAATCAATTAAGAAGCTATTAAAATCCACCCACCCTTACTATCACCCCTCCCGCTCCTCTCATAAAAATCCAAACTTGCATAAACGAATGAAATATTGTTAAATTAATAACAGCCCTGCCCAAGAATTCTCTTTCCCTTAGTCTCCCAAACCACACTAACCTGCATATTGACTTTCTATGCATCCGCAACTTGTCCCAAAAATAATAAAGTAACGTGCTTGTTTTACAGTCAATAGATCGTGGGTTCAATTTGTACTCCAGGCAGTAGAATTTTCTTAGCACGGATTTCTCAGCTGCTACTGGCACTAATAATGCTCTTCAATACGTACATGATTTTAAATCACCCCAGTCAGCACGGGCCTGTTCCATTCACACTCTTCTACATCTTCTACAATGGCGCTACAGCCCAAATCGGACCTTGTCTCACTCTTAATAATTCATAATTTTGATTACTACAAAACACATAACATTGTGTTCAAAGAGCCATTAAAGTAATACTATACTATATATACTACAATAACATTTTGAGTATTTCTTAATTACTCGGAAATCTTTTTTTATTAGGGTAACATATTTTTATGAAATAATTTTAATTGTATTCTCGATTTGCTGGAAATATCAATGATTTCGTAATAGACGTTGAAGTGTCATAAAAAGTCTCCATTCCACTCCAATTAATACTATATTTTTTTATATTTTATAAAAATTGTTACAAATTCATAATTATTTTCTCATTATTTGTATATGTATTGCCTTTTAAGAAATTATTTATTCAATTTATTTTTGATTAATTAATTCATTAGTGATTTCATATTATTTGAAGTCTATTTATTTTCTAGCGCAATCTGTTTAAGGGGTTATACTAGTCTGGCGTGCTGAAAAATGGATCTTTTTTTGGAAATTTTTTTCTCGGTTACTAATGAATGGATTGAAATGAAATTTTGAAGTATAATTAGACATATATTTAGGCATACACACAATTTTTTTTGTCAATTTTTTATACAAAATGGTGCCGTGAAACTATATTAGTTAAAACCATGTTTTTTCCGAGGCGGCAAACGGCGTAGTCGGTTTCAGCACTCCTATGGCACCTAGACCAAAATAATTTTTTTTTCTTAAAATATATTACTTCTTTGGATAATTTATTTTTTTTTTAAATTCGCAAATTTCGATTTTTGGGGCAAAAATCGACCGTAAATTGTTTATAACAAACGTAATTTTTTATCAATCAAAAAAAACCCGTGTACTTCCACAGATTATCTCTCTGAGAAGCAACAGTTAAAATTTCAAGTAAATCTGATGAAAATTGGCTGAGTTCCAGGCAACGCCAGTTCGAAAAATCCAGTTTCGAGAAAAACACGATTAAAGTTTTATGACGCATGCATGTGCGCTCTAAAGCACTTACAAAAACAGGCTAAAAAAATTATTTTCAGTCACTTTTCACCCAAAATTACTTTAAGATATTATTCTTTGATAGTTTATACATCATTTAAGCCAAAAAAAAAATTTTCGAAAAAATTTTTTTTCCAGACTAGTATAACCCCTTCAATTAATTTAAATTATAATTGTGTATGATTTGTATAAAGCATTTTAATAGCAACTCTAGTATGATGTGAACAAAATTAGTTCAATGCCGTCAGCCCTTCCACTACTCTCATTAGAAAATTTCCTAAAGTTGCGACAATTTATATTTTATCTAAAGTATCTTATGATCGAGCTTTATGCGCAATCGTTGTCCTGTTGTGTTTTTTTTAATTTCAGGCTTTAGTCATGAAACGCGAAAAAAAACCAAATTTGAGGGGGGTGGTAATTTTTTTTTGTGTCGATCACAATACTTAATAATTAGAATAATAAAGCAATTGAACAAGCTCTCAAAACGAAATAAGCCCTATTATAATTTCATTTCTCGATTACATAATATGCATACATACATATATGTATATGCATTATCATAATCATTACAAATGCCTCAAAACATGAGCAAAATTAAAAATATTCCCTTGATTCTACGATATATCACCTATCTGCAAGTCTACCTAAATGCTGGCTTACGAACAGATGATCATAGGAATTTGTTGTTGCTCTATTTCAAACTAGCAGGTAAGTTCAAGTTCATGCAAAATTCAAAACAGACGAAATAATTTCAGGATTTGTCACCTTTTTCTTTTTTCTTCGTTTACTTATATTTTCATGATTATCTTCTTTCACGTTCCTTCCCATCTTCCCGCTGCGAAGTAACCAAACCATTATTCATTGAAAAGTTTCCCCACCAGCACGAATTTACTTGACAAAGGGTACGAACAAGTCTTCCGCTATTTGCTGAGAGTAAATATTTTACGACTCTCTTGCTTTGAAATTAATGCAAAACTGACTGAAATTGAAATAGTCTGTCGGTATACACGGGGCCTTAAGATATAGATAATTTCTTATCCGATGATTATTTGTATTAAATCCACGAAGGAGCGCTCATTCTAAATTTCCATTCATCATTCATATCCGCAGCCGATAAATATTTACAAAACAAAAACTTGTCCTTTCTTGGTGATAAAATATGTGCCGAAATCCGCTAATCTGCGATTAAGGATTCTCGAATCAATCCCAATAGAAAAAAATAATAAAAAGAAAAGATTACTTCATTTGAGGTTGTTTATTTGGTTTTGTATTTAACAAGCTTACGATACGACTTTAATTCTGTATTTTATTAATTTATTGGCTTAGGTAGCATTACATTATCGTACATTGCGTTTTCTATTATAATTTATTGGAATAAAAATTTTGAGTTTGTTTAATTCTCATGGGAAAATATGCTTAGCCGAAATATTAAATTTATTACTGGATATGTAATTCGCGCATAAGACGATATGTCCTTCCTCGCCTCGATCTTCTCCCCAAGAATTTTCACCGCAGAATCGTCCTGATTAATTTAATTTAATTAAAATAGACTGCAGGTAATATAATGAGAGTATGAATAATTTACATCAACTGCAACTGCTGTGAAAATTTGTAATTACACGGTCGGCTTTCCGCAAAGTAATTTATAATCAAACATCAGTTTAAAATTGAGGTTATGAAAAATACACAATTAAATAAGATGATAATAGATCTTCAATGCTGACAACGCCCTCCTTATGGACCCTACCATGTGCGATCTGCGATTGACTTTTTTTTTTGGAGTGGGGGAATTTGCTCAGAAGCGCGGCATAAAAAAAGCCTGGCAAAAGACCGGCAAAAAAGCTATGATATATATATTTATGACTATCTATGTATCTCATGTCAAACGCGCGCTTTTACAAGCGTTTTTCGAGCGTAATTACAACCATACGATCGGCGGCAACATTGCAACTAATGTAGACACTTTCTTTCAGTGCGAATTCCTTGAAGTAACAGCCTAACAGAGGTCCCAGAACCGTTGTAGAGACCACTTCGCCGTTTTGCATAGGCATAGCCACTGCCATTTCGTCGTTGAACAATTAAAAACGGAATATTATAGCGTGTGTGTGGCACCAATTTTTACGGGATTGTTGAAAGAAGGTATAAGTTTGAAAGTTTTTTAAGTTCAATATAAAATTTTACTCGGGAGATAAACGCTAAGATATCTATAAGTTGGTGGAAGATGCAGATTTTTAAGTAGGATATTTTGAAAATTAGAATAGTAGTGAGAGGAAAATATAGCTAGGAACTTAGAAAAAGGCTTCTGATGAGGGCTAGTGGTGATTGATGCCCGAAACCGGTCAAGCCAACCAAAGATATGGGAAAATCCTACAAGTGGTGGTGCAGAAAACTGCAACCATACTATAGGATACAAGGATACTACCGCAGATGAAGAATCTCATAACAGAGGACCTATCCCCTTGACTTATACCCTATAATGAAGGAAATCTCGACGCAGACAGAGGTTAGGAGTGCGAAAACCGTGTTGCTCACGTTACGATTTATAGGATGACTGACGGGGTAACCAACTAGGGCGCTCAAATCTTACTTTGATGTTAACGAGAAGGTTTGAGAGTAGCATCTTGCTGTGCCTGATGAATATGCCTCCGGGAGAAAGGTGTTTTAACACATAATTAATATCTTGAAGTTGGTCCCAATATCGCTGAAGATTTTTAAGCATTTACCTCTTCTAGAAGTAAAACGGCGCAGTGCTACTAAAAATGCTTCTGATGATAGATCGGATATAAGTTCCAAGCCTAAAACCTTAGTTGTAAAGCAGATAAGTAGAGCGATGTAACCTTTTGTAAATTTTGGGTTTCTTCCTCGAACCAATCGTAGAGTCAAAGGACCAGCATAGTCAAAAGGTCTTGCATAAGTTACCCTCACTTCAGGTAGTTATTCCATAAGTTGACAGTTGTCGAAAAAAAGCTATGCAATTAAAAACAATACAACGAATGAAATTACGGCAACCGAATATCCAATACTCTTGACGAAGAATAGTGAACAGTTCTCCAACTCCAACATGAAGGTAATTTTTATGCGTAAATTCGGCGATCAGGTTTGTAATACGATTACCCTTCGGTAATATCATAGGATGTGTCACCGTATAAGATAAATAGGCTTGTTGGAGACGTCCACCAACACGTAGTAAGCCATTAGGGTAAAAAATTGGTGATAACTGAAGAAGTTCTCCTTGTTCTTGGAGTATCCTTAGTTCCATCGAAAAGGAAGATCTTTGACAGAATTTCAGACAGATAATTTTTGCATTGCATAATTCATCTTCCTTCGCACGAAGCTGCGAGTTTTTGACGCATGCGTCAAATCCGTGTTGTTATATGGTTGTACTACGTGGAAAGTGACCGTTCGACTTACCAAGAAACTACAGACTTTCGTAAACCAATGCCTCCGGCGCATTTTGGGAATATTCTGGCCGGAAGTAATCTCCAACGACGAACTTTGGAGTACAACTCGCCAGACTAAAATAGGTATTGAGATTCAACGGCGAAAGTGGCAGTGGATCGGTCATACTTTGAGGAAACCAGAGCGAAACATCGCCAAACAGGCTCTGGATTATAATCCTCAAGGAAGACGTCGGGTTGGTCGACCATGTAACACATGGAAGCGAGCAGTTGAGCAGGAGGCCAGAGGAATAAACAAGTCCTGGCAACAGCTTAAAGCTGATGCTCAGTATCGCGCCTTGTGGAAGAGAGTTGTTTCTGTCCTATGCCCCTATAGGGGGTCTTAACAGGAATTTGATTGATTGATTGATTGATAATTCATTAGTATTAAGTGGATTGATATTCCGATTACTAGCAATAGTGCACATATTGCTTATAAAACGTTGATAATATGCAACTGTACGGATCAATTTCGTCCTGGAAGATTGACCAAGATGAGATCTGCCCTTGCGACATCCTTCATTCAAAACATGTTGTTCAGCGTCTGTTAGATATATTCGAGGAACTGACCAGGTTGATTCTGCTGACCTTAAAAGTCAGGTCCGTTCCACCAAAGAGAATAGTTTAACAGAGGAGATGGTAATAAACCATGTGAAGCACAATCTGCTGGATTAAGATTCGAGGATAAAATGGTTCCAACACGATCCTGGAAGCACATTTAATATTTCTGACGTCCGGTTGGCCACGAAATTCTTTAGAATCCGCGGTTGTACGGATAACCAAGCTAGTACAATTTGAGAATCGGACCACGCGAAGCACTTTTCTAACTCAATTTGTAACAATGTTTTAATGGATTCAAATAATCGAGGTAGCAATACAGCTGCGCAAAGTTCGAGTCTCACAATTGTAATTTGCTTGAGAGGCGCTACCTTTGTTTTTGTAGCTATCCGATAAGTAGTTACAACAGTATATTACCGCGGAGTATGCCTTTTCGGAGGCATCACAAAATCCATGCATCATGCATCAGATAGGAATGATCGATTTGTGTAGCTATACTCGCTTGGCTAAGACCTTATAGGAGAAATGATCAGACACAGGATCGTAGTTCGAGTACCTTGATGGTTGTGTTTTCAAAGTTCAGTGGCGATATTTCTCGGTTTGCCATTGGTATCGAAGCAAGCAGAGAACAGCAGTTTGAGCTCCATTTACGCAGATTGATAACGAATTCTTGAGCTGATGATATAAATTCTTAGCAGTTTTCGCAGAATCGGCTCCTGATAAAAGATCATCCATGTAAAAATCGTTGAGAATAATAGTGGATACCTCTGGATATTGGTGTTGATAATCGAGAGCAAGCTGCTTTAAAGTGCGAACAGCAAAAAATGGCGCAGAAGTGGTGCAATAAGTAACAGTACATAATCGATAATGTTTAAATTGTTCAGCGCTCTGGCCATAAGATTCTTTGATAATCTTGATGACTACCTGCGATTAATATTTGCCGAAACATTTTCTCAAGATCAGTCGTAAACACGAACTGATGTCACCGAAATCGTAAACAGATTGCGAATAGTTCCCTCTGAATAGGAGGAAGCAAATGATCATTTAAGGAAGAGCCATTTGACGATTTTGCAGATCCATCGAAAACTACACGTATCTTGGTAATTGTGCTGTCTTCCTTAAAAACAGCGTGATGTGAAAGATAGTAGGAGTTCGGATTATTGATTTCATTCCGTGGTATCGGAGTCATGCGCCCAAGTGATATATACTCAGACAGTCTTGAGATCAGGATTCAATATAAATCGCCTTTCCATTCCCTTCATACGATTAATAGCCGCGTTGATAGAATTTCCAACAGCGTTTTATTTATTTTAGTTTCAAAGTAAAATACAATTGAACTAGCTTAAAAAAATAATTATTTATTTATTTAAGTATTAAGCAATTATAAAGCAAGAAAGACTGAGTAGTAGTTAGTGCATTACGAAACGTATTTTTTTTAAAGTAAAGTAAAGTAAAGTAAATTTATTTCAATTAATCCATGAGCTAAGCTCGTAAGGATAGTAATTATATACATTTTTTTTTACAATATTTAAAAAAAAAAATAGTTTATCAAATAAAAAGTAATAGTTTCAATACAATGAGACAAAAGTGGAGAAAAAAGGGTATGAAAGTAAAGCAAATACAATAAAATTCAATGATAGCTATGTGCGGAAAAAGAAAACATAAAACTCAATAACGTTACAAAATAAGAGGCGAAAACATACTGTGCTCAAAACATTAAGAAACATCACAACAATGTTAAAAAGCAGTGTCATACATATATTTCTAACAAATTTGGCAAAAAAAATGTGCAACAAGATATTCGAAATAGTTTTGTCATGAAATTGATTCTCTGATTAAGGCTCTTCTATTCCTGTCTTCTTATTATTTAGTGTTTTTCCTAAATATTACATTTCTAGTATTTAAATTGGTACTTTCGGCAGTCTCTGGCGTTCTTACATTAGATAAGAAGTGTTAGTAGTTTGAATCATTGGGAAAGCAGAAATTTTCACGTTTAATTTGGAAATTAGGAGTTGTATCCATTCGTTCTCTAAATTTCGCAATTAATTTAGCTTTCGCCGTGAATTAAATTGCAAAACTAACTAATGTAAGAACGTGGGATACTAGGCAAAAGTGCACATTTCTACTTTGAACTGTAAAATTTAACAATAAAACCAAGTAAGAAGAATACAAGTATAGAAAAGACTTAAACTTTGCTTTTTTCTGTTATGACGAAATTTGGCTACAGGGGCGGTTCCAAAGTTTATGACTGGGTTTAGCTTAATATATTGATCATGCCGCCCTTTAAACGTACCGCCCGGTACAATTGCTCGGCTTGGACCTTAGTAGTACCGGTCCTGTTCCTCTGACAAGATGTTTAAAATATCGGGGAAGTACGACAGATGTTCATCCATATTAAAGAGGGTTCCGTTGAGATTTCTCACCAGGTGGTTGACAGTGAAATTCCTATTCGTTAACAGTTTCATAATTTTAAATAGCGAAATCATATCCACAAGGTAAGACACATATTCCGCCTTATTGTACAAATCTTCCATAGCCTTTCTCTTCTCGCTTCTAATTTATATTCGTGTATCTTAATCCAGATCGTGACGCAGACCCAAGCGTCACCATACTTCCTCATTAGGTACGTGCTCTAGGCCAGTATTGTCAGAGCCAACCTGGGCGTTAATATCTCCTGAGATGACAATAATTTCACCTCTAAAAACACGCTCTAAGGTGGCGCTCAGATGATCTTTAAGCTCTTCCTTGCCAGTAGTTGCTGCGTAGCAGAATTGTGATGTTGCTGACCTTGGTTCTAAGTCTGACGAAGATCATCCTATCCGAGATTGGTTTCTAGATAATGAGACTGTTTCTCGCCGCGCGATTTTTGGCTTGACAGTCAGGACTAATGTAGGTTTTTGTTTTCCACTGGCAGATTTCAGTGCGACCTACCCCAGAGCGCTTTGTTCCACTGAGCGAAATACTTGCATTTTGCACGCTGAGTGCGAACTTTTGGATCTGTAAGAAGGCTAGAGTTCGAGTAGTGCCAAAAATTGCATTGGTTGCTGAGCGATAAAAAAATCATTTTATACTGCTCCGTGCAAGCGCTAGTCTTTACACCAGAAACGCGCTCGCTCCGTGCTAGAGTGCACTGTAAAAGTACCAATGGAAAACGCTATTAGTCTTGATCACGAGTGATAAGCCCATGATCCAGTGAGTACATATACGGCATTTTTAGGGCAAGCAGGACTGGCTGTCGGTGTATTCTGCTGCTTCCATCCCGAAGGGATACATACCACACCCATATTTTTAGAAAAACTTTACTTATATTCAAAAGTGCAGGAAACTACACAAATTATACCTGTCTTGCTAAACTATAAACTATTTATGTCATATAGAATTTTGTTTAACTTGTTACATTTTTCCTCTAACCACTATCATGTAGACACGATATAGCTGAAGTCGCGGGACTCGTTGCAATGAGTTTCGGTCAGGAAGGTGTCGATCGACACACAATCGTTTATAAAAAAGAACACGGTCCAACTGAAGACGAAATTACCGCCAGACGACTCGGTGACGAATGGAATGATGAAAAAGCCAAAGAATACGCTAAAATGGTAAATAACAACATTGATAAATGAAGTCTCCTCGTAGAAAACTTTTCTAAAAATTGAAAAAAATTTAATTTCAGCGTGAGCAATCAAAACTAGTTAAGGTGGAGAGAGAACGATCACCAGAGCAAATAACTCCTGCCTCAAATTATAAAGACAAATATGTACACTTAATAGGACAAGATGCAGCGTTAGAGGCAGCACGTAAAACGCAATCAAATAAGAACTACGGAATAGGTAAAAGAAAAATGATTATTTTACTGCATGTTTTTTATAATCATTTCTTTTCAGTTCCCAGCGAAAATAAAAAAGATTTGCGTTCAATTGAACAGACGATGGCCGACATTCAAGCCAAGAAGCGTCTAAAAACGCAACATTTGCAATCGACGACCGATGCAACTTTAAAAGATACCCTTTAGTATCGTTTTGAATGGATAAAACATCAGTTTCACAGTGGAACAGCTAAAAATAACAAGATGGCCATGTTACTTATTGGATTCTTTAGGCTTTAGAGTAACTTTTTCACGAAGAAACATATTCCCCACCACATCTGTTTTTTTTTGCTATGAGCTGTCAAAGCCTTGTAGGTGTGTTAGGACGGTTTCAATATTTGTTCTCGGTAACGGTGCAAATTTCGATTTTCATGTCCGAGGATTATAGAGCATACTCTAGACATTAATTTTGTCCTATGTGAAGTATTTATCTTATCATTTTTCTATACACTTCAGCTATTTTGGATAGATTCCACACACCGAGAATCCCGAATATGATGGAAGGAGTGAGAAAAGTATTATACCGTAGTGGACAACAATCTTAATCCCCGGAACATACTTTGGGTCTGCGAACAAATGGAAACGATCAGACTTTTCGTTTACAAAATATTCTACACATTTTCATGTTCATAAAGGTCATTTAAAGAGAATGTTCTAACAAATGATTTTGTATTTTACGTCAAGTTTTTATCTTTCGTTTTGCTATGAACTTTGGCTATTTTAGATAGGTTCCAAAGGTTCCACTGATCGGAAGCTTAAAGATTACTCAAATTTCCTTAATATTGCTCAAAAACAATTGCAATTAAATTTAAAAATACACACGTATGATACTCAAGATGAAAAAGAAATTTTTGTGATCTTAATAAATTTTGAAGAGAAGTGGAGACTGCATTGAACTAATTTTTTTCTTCATTTTTCTCACGCATTAGATTTAGTGAAATTGTGCAGTTTGTATGGGCGTGGGTTCTTTTTAATTTTTTCAGAAAAAACTGTAAACATAAAGAAATTTCACCCTAATAACATTCACACTTTTCAAGGAAACCGATTTTTTTGTAAATTCTTAATAAATTGAGTCACATTGTATGGGAGGGGTAGAAGCAATAAAGCTAATTGGTTATTTTTTCCGATCTTAATAATAATGCTAATTAAGTATTAAGTACAAAATTTGAGCATGATAAATGACCTTGTTTTTTTTTTGTCAAAAACGTCGTGTGGAAAATTTGAACTTTCTGGCTCGACGCGATTTCAACTTCTGATCAGTGGATCCTGTGGAACCTATATAAAATGTCGAAATTCCTAGCGAAACGACAAGATAGAAACTTAACGTTCAGGAGAAAATCATTCGCTAAAATATTCTCTTTAATTCAGACATGAAAATGATAACTTATTTTAATAGTCCACGGAATTTTTTATGAATAAGTGAAAATTAGAATTGTGTGTGTAGAATTTTTTGTAAACGAAAAATCTGATCGCTTCCACTTGTTCGCAGAACCAAAGTTTCTTATGGAAATGAAGATTTGACAAAATTAATGTTTCGAGTATCCTCTATAATCGATCCTCAGACATGAAGATCGAAATGTGCACCGTTTTCGAGAAAAAAAAATTGAAACCGTCGTAACTCACATATGAAACTTTTACAGTTCATAGCAAAAAAACCAATTGTGGTGGGGGATATGTTTCTTCGTCAAAAAGTTTCTCTCGACCCCAAAGAATCCAAAAGTAACATGGGATTCTTGTTGCAGAAATTGACCCTCAAATTGTTGCACAATGTGTTATTAGCGATTAAGATTAACTTCCATCGATGGAAACCGTCAAAACCATTTGAAATCGAGTTATATAATAGTTTAAGATCAAAATCGGCATAAAATATCAGCTGAAGTCATCATTATCCTTGCTTCACTATAAAGTTAAAGGAAAATTATAAGAAAGCAATCCAAATAAAGAACAAAATTTCATTAGAGAAAAAGTTGCTTTTAGATTTCATTCGCTTTGCGTCTTGACTTTTGGACGACTGTTTTGCGTCTCGACTAGATGCTGCTTATACAGGGTGTTTGGTACTCCGTGCATAACCTTGTAAGGGGTTATTCCTGGATATATTTTGAGCAAAAAATTGTTCTACGGAGATGGTCAATTTTCAATATCCACGGAGATACAGGGTGATCAAGAAAAGTCCTTCGGACCTGTACCCTCACTCACTCAAAACGCTATATCTTGAAAACTAATAATCACAATTCAAAGTGTTATAGCTTGTTTTTTAGGGAATCAAATTACCTTTCATTTGCTGTAATAGTCCGTATTGTAACTGTATCCAATTCTGAGATATTTGCTTCAGAACACAAATTTTTGACACTTTGACCCTCAAAATTCTAGGATCAATGTAGTTTTTCTCTAAAAAACCCATTATAAAAATGTTATTTTAATGTTGTTTTCTTATGTGCCATATTATTGCCTACAAAAGATGCATACACTTGCATTGCATTAGTTTTATAGTTTAGAAGAAATTATCATTCCAATAATGTAGCACTTTTGTCAAAAAAGCAAGAATAGGTTGATCAACACTCTCCGCTTGAACTAAAAGAACCTAAGAATGGTTTTTATGGTTTATTTCAAATTTCCTTAATTACAATAAATGTTAAAAATGGCTCCCTTCATTTTGAATGCACGCTAAAGCTCGTTTTGCCAGTGTTCTCTTTGTGTTCATACTCCTCAACTGCTGCCTTACTTCTGTTGCTGCCGCATCGATTCTGGTGTTTAGATCCTGCAACGTTACTACTTCCGTTGCGTAGACAAGGTCCTTCATCCGTCCCCATACAAAGAAATCCATAATAGTTAAATCAGGAGATCTTGCAGGACAGTGTATCGGTCCATTTCTACCGATCCAGCGATTGCTATAATTGGAATTTAACCAATCTCTGATTTGTCGGCCGTAATGAGCTGGAGCACCATCGTGTTGGTAAAACATGGAAGCCAATCGTTGCAGTGGCACATCATCCAATAACTCTTGTAGATCATTTGTCAAAAACTTCAAGTAATTGGAACTATTTAGGGTAGGCGGAAGCCTAATAGGACCAATAAAATCGTTGCCAATCACACCTGCCCATAAATTGACACTGAATCTGTGCTGAAATGATGCCTCTCTTCTTGTATGTGGATTGCTCTCAGCCCATGTGTGTAAGTTGTGGAAGTTTGTGATACCGTCCCTGGTGAATTGGGACTCATCCGTCCAAAGAATGTTGTTCATAAAATTCTCGTCACTTAGTTGTCGTTCAAGGAGCCAATTGCAAAACTCCATCCTTTTGGGCAAATCAATGGGTATCAGCTCCTGCACTGGTGTGTGGTGGTAGGAATGCAACCGCTTTGCTTTGAGGACACTCCAAATTTTCCACGTAGAGACGTTTAACTGCAATGCCAAGCGTCGGACAGCGTCGTTGTGTTGAAACTCATTTTAATTTAATTCATTTCCTCGATAATTTAAATACTACTTAAAGGACATTCATCGATAATTTAAATAGTAATTAAAGGACACAAAGAATATTTCATTTTAACAACATTTCAGGTAGTTTTTTTAGAACGAGGGTTGGTTTATGGCATATTTTATTTTTAAGCCATATGTATTTTCGCTTATTACCTGGAAAACGGGAAAACCTAAGTCATAAGTATGTATGCATCTTTTGTAGGCAATAATATGGCACATAAAACAACAACATTAAAATGACATTTTTATAATGCGTTTTTTTGAGAAAAACTACATTGATCACAGAATTTTGAGGGTCAAAGTGTCAAAAATTTGTAGTCTGAAGCAAATTGGGTACAGGTACACTACGGACTATTACACCAAATGAAAGGTAATTTGATTCCCTAAAAAACAAGCTAGAACACTTTGAAATGCGATTATTAGTTTTCAAGATATATCGTTTTGAGTGAGCGAGGGTACAGGTCCGAAACACTTTTCTTGGTCACCCTGTATCTCCGCGGATATTGAAAATGGACCATCTCCGTAGAACAATTTTTTGCTCAAAATATATCCAGGAATAACCCCTTACAAGGTTATGCACGGAGTACCAAACACCCTGTATATGTGGTGCAAATTTTTGCGCTGCTATTTTGCTGCGGCTATTTAAAAAAACTTTAAAACTCACTTTTTATCAACTGAAATTATTTGAGCATAAATTATGAATGAAAATATCTTTGTTTACACATTCTTTATGGTTTTTAATTTAGAATTGGGACAGCAATAAACGAAATAGCGCAGAAAACGAAGAAATATGAAAATTTCTCGTCAATTTTTGAGCCGCATTAACTCGTGATATAGATCATGTTAATTGCCACGTTCGTAGGGTAACCGAATAACTCTACATATGTGTGAAGTTGGTTAGCAATTTTCCATTTGGGCAACACTGGGTAGAATTTTGAAATGAGAAAAAAAGTACCACGAGTCGCTCAAAATACACGGTATTCTGACATCATTATCATCAATGGCGCAACATTCCGTTTGATTTCGTCTGTTTCATTACCGTTCTTTGCTGGATTAGCCCAAGATACATGAAGTTGTCCACACTCTCCAAATTATATTCCGCAATTCTTATGTTTTGTTTCATTGGCGTTCTCCTTCTTGTTTGCGTCATTACTTTTGTTTTGCTTTCGTTAATGCGCAACCCGACTTCTTTTGTGGCGGAGTCAAGATTGACAAATACCTTCCTAGCACTAGGAAAGGATCTTGGTAGGATGTTAATGTCGTCAGCGTATGCTACTAGTTGGGTGGACTTGAATAGTAGTGTCCCGTTGGTGTCGACTGGGATTTTTCAAACAACATACTCTAGTGCCAAGTATAAAAGCATGGGGGCTAGACCAACTCCCTGCTTTAAACCACATTCACGGTTGATACTTCCTTTGTTTTCGCCTGCAGGTATTTTTCGCATATCGCCTAAGGTCGTCATATCTTTCTTTTTTTGGCTCGCGTTGGTTGTTCAGTAAACATTTTGTAAGCCTCGTTCTCTCTGTCTATTGCATCGCGGCATTCTTGGTCGAACCAATCATTATTTTTCTGCCGTGCTTGATATCCTAACACCTCTTCTGCAGAGGATTTGATACCGTCTCGTATTTTCATCCACACATTCTCGACTGGCATATTTTGGATGTTTTCATTTATTGGTGTCAGTTGTTTATTACATGCTGACATGTAAGCCTCCGTTTCGTCTTTAAGCTTGTCGACATTAAATTTGCGAGCTCTGCTCGTTTTCGAATATACACGACAAGCTATTCGGCATCGATACTTAGCTCTGACCAAATAGTGATCAGAGTCGCAAATCGCACCGCGGAGGGTTCGTACATCAAGTATGCTGGAAGCAGCCCTTTTCTCAATTAGAACGTGGTCTATTTGGTTGAAGGTGTGACCATCTGGTGATGCCCACGTTCGTTTGTGAATATCGCGATGTGGGAAGCACGTAGAACTTATTATGATATTTTTGGTGCTTGCGAAATACGACGTTGGTTATGTCATGGAGACTGTGCCCTCCTATTGTTCCTCTATGAGCCTCCTCCATTCCAACTTTTGCATTGAAATCACCTAAGACAATTTTTAGGTCATTCGAGGGCAGTGAATAATAGGTTGTCTCTAGGGTGGCATAAAATTCGTCCTTAGTTATATCGTCCTTGTCTTCTGTTGGTGCGTGGACGTTGATCAACCAAGTGTTAAAAAATTTAGTCTTTATTCGGATTGCACACAATCTTTCACTTACTGGTTTGAAACTCGTGACCTGCTGTTTAAATTTTTTGTCAACGACAAAGGCGACTTCAAACTCTCTGCTTCCCGACAATTTGTGTGTGATCTCATGTCCATGATTTCTTTACCATTTCGTTTCTTGGATGGCAGTTATGTTGATGTTGTGTTTTGCCACTTCTTTGAGGCACACTTTCAGAGCTCCTGTCCTAAATAAGGATCGAACATTCTGTAAGGCGATATCGCTGTATATTAATTCAGATCACCCGAACGAGTCGGACGTCGTTTAATTTATACTAAGACCAAGGTCTCCGGGCCTGAGTCTATAAGAACCTGACATTATATGGCGACCGTGGCAGATTTTTTATGTGCGGCGATAACCGGACAGAGTGAAAGCTGATTAACTTGATACGTGATACGTGGAATACTTAGTGCAATATATTTAATTAAATTACGTGGAATATGAACGAGAAATTTGGGCAATAAAGACATCCGTATGATGAGAGGCACCCAAACAAAAACGGCCCAAGATGCCAAATCGACCGGCCAAGTCAATAATAACGTCGTGATAGACGAAACAACGAAGGACTGCGAAGACAACAAATACATCATAATACTGTTGAGTATTATTGCAATAATAAAAATTGCAGAGTTAATCACCACCGCATACAACGCACATAGAAGAACGCTGAGAAGGCGATACGAAAGCAAATCCCGGCAAGACGACATCACCTCGAGAGTGTAGGGAAGTGCAGGAAACAAGATTCAAGCGACATAAATAAAACAAATCGTCGAAATTAAAAATAGTAAGTGCATTGTAAAATAAGTGAAAATTGCAAAATTAAATTACAGTAAAAATCAAAATGTAACGGGACACCAAAAAAAAAATTTTTTTTATTTTCTGAACGACTCGATCATATGCTAGGAAGGATATGATATGATATGCGTATCCATTCGTGTTGTAAATTTCGTGTATGTGTCGGAAATTTCGTTCTGCGAATAATTGAAAATTGATCACTTCGTAATCTCTTTTTTTGCCTCTCTTAGCATTTCCATATGTCGTTATATTATGCTGACATATCAATATAAATTTTGTTATCCACTTTTCCTGTAAAGTGTACTTAATTATTTTGTGTTTCTTTGTCTTTTTTTGAGTTCTCATAGGCGTCGTTATGTTTCGCTGACTTATCAGCATATAATTTTATTATCCATTTAACAATTAAATGAAACTCGATCGATGCTAGTTATAGCAGTAGATCGTATTATCTTTTTTTTCCTATTCTCATGAATTCGTGTGTCGTTATAGATATTTCACTGACTTACCAGCATAGAATTTCGTTTGTATTTTGCAATTAAGTTGAAAATCATTGAATGCTAGACATAACAGTAAATCGAATTTCGAATGCTTCAGATGATTTCGCTGAATCGCACGCTATAAATAGCAGATATGAAATTAACTCCGAGTAATTACTTTCTCTTCTCTCTCCTCCTCCCTGATGACCGATCATAGACTAAAGGAACTAGGAGAAGAACTGGAAAAGGCACTTAGACAGAGAATCCCGACACACTAGGGTCTAACAAGAGCAGAATAACAGCATGCTATAACGCTTATGTAGACGAAATCGTCAGACTGTGGGAATTAGTCAACAATAGCGATAAAGCAAAACTTAACGACTATTTTGCCAAGGCTAGAGCAAAGCTCACGAGCATACGAAGCTCTAAGCCCCAAAATTGTAGAACAAAGCCCAGAACAAAAAGACTCAGACAAGGATCAAATAGATACTATAACACCACCAATAAGCCAAATCAAAGTGACGGATTTGACTAAAGTGGAACTTTTGAGGCTGGCGTCCTCCACAATTTCAAAGAATTTTACAGGCGATCCTTTATTCCTACAATCATTCAAAGACTCCATTAATCTACTGAAAACCTTTCCGACAGATTTAATAAAGAACGTGTTAATTAAGTTCATTCTATCAAAACTAGAGGTTAAAGCACGTGAAAGCATTACCAATAATAACCCTGAGTCAGTTGACCAGATAATTGAAGAGCTAAAAACAAAAATTAAATCTGAAAGTTCAAAAATAATCGAAGGCAGAATGCTAGCATTGAGGACGGATAGAGTCCCATTGCAAGAATTTTCACTAAAGGCAGAAGAATTGGCAGAAAACCTGAAAATATCACTTGTCATGGAAGGCATATCTAACGTGAAGGCTCAAGAAATGAGTATCGACAAAACAGTAGAGATGCGCCGTGCTTCAGCACGTACTGACCTTGTCAAATCAGTTCTAGCCTCATCACACTTTAATGAACCTAAAGAAGTTATTGCTAGATTTATAATAGAGATAAACTCCGAGCAGAAAGAGAAACAGGTTCTATCCCTCAGGGCATACCAAAGGAAAAATAACAATAATAGTAATTTTAACAATAGAAATAATAACAGACAACATTATAACAACCACCAAAATAATAACAACTACCGTTACAACTCTAGATCCCATAACAATAGTAATCGTTTCAACAACAATGGAAACAATAATAACGTCAACGTACGTTGCCTCAGAGTCAAAATGTTAGATACTTGGAAAACTCAGATACCTCCCATTGGGAAGTTCAGGCACAATCGGGGGAGAACCAACAACAACGTTAAAAAATATTTTCACCCTGGACCCTAATTTTTCAGACTACGTAATGCTAAAATCCGACCTAAATAACTCCTATCTTACTTTTTTAATCGACACCCAAGCCGACATTTCATTCATTAAAAATACCTCAATTGCCTCTAACCACAATATAGACGAATCAAATATCATCAATATGAAGGGTATATCCCAACACCATATACAGTCAATAGGAATAGTAAATTCAAATATATTTATTCAAAACTTTTCTCTGCCCTGCAACCTTCACATAGTACCCGACCACCTCGACATTCCGTCCGACGGAATCCTAGGAAAAGACTTTATCAAATACTATCGTTGTAACCTAAATTATAACAATATGGCTATTTCTATTAACAGCGATAACCACAAATTCACATTACCAATATTGGAAGGCCCAAAAAATTCAATAGTCCTACCACCTACAAGCGAAGTAATTAGAGCATTCTATTTGGAAACACCAGATGAATATTTCATCTTGGACCAGGAAATAACGGAAGGTGTATATGTATTACTGACAAAAACCCAGTCTACATTAAAAACTATCGCTTGCCATATTCTCAAAAAGACGAAATAGAGAGACAGACTAAAAAGCTTCTAGATAATAACCTAATCGAACTAAGTAAATCTAATTATAATAGTCCCATAATTCTAGTACCAAAAAAGGGAAAAACGAATAAATGGCGTATGTGTGTTGATTACAGACTCGTAAATAAAAAACTAATAGCCGACAAATATCCACTTCCGAGAATGGACGAAATTTTGGATAGCCTGGGTAGACCTAAATTTTTCTCGGTTCTAGACTTTTATTCAAGATTTCATCAATTCCCATTAGATGAAGATTCACGTGATGTAACTTCATTCAGTACTAACTCCGGATCTTTTCGGTGAAAAGTACTTCCAATCGGATTAAACGTTTCTCCAAATTCCTTTTCACGTATGATGAACTTAGCACTTGCAGGCGCCACACCCCTACAATGTTTTATATATATTGATGACATTATAGTCGTTGGCTGCTCAGAGCAACACCACCTCAAAAACATAGAATCTGTTTTTAAAAAATTGCAGAAAATATAATCTGAAACTGAATCCCGAAAAATGTCAATTCTTTAAAAACGAAGTGACATATATTGGACACAAGTGCACCGATAAAGGAATTTTTCCAGACCCATCTAAAATTGAAACCATCAGCAAATACCCAAAGCCTCACGATAAAGACTCAGTAAAAAGATTCATCGCTTTTATGAATTTTTATTGCAAATTCATACCTAATTTTGCTGCTCTGGCAAGACCACTAAACCTCCTAACTCGAAACAAAATAATTTTCCAATGGTCAGAAGAGTGCAACTCTTCTTTTATCAAACTTAAACAATCTAATTAAGTCATCAATTCTTCACTATCCAGATTTCTATAAAGAATTCACCTTAATGGTGGATGCTTCAAAATTTGCTGCAGGAGCATGTCTCACCCAAAATATTAATGGTACCTACCGACATATTTCTTTCGCCTCTAGATCATTCACTAAAGGAGAAACAAACAAATCTACTATCGAAAAGGAACTAGCGGCAATACACTTCGCAATTTTATATTACAGACCGTATCTTTTTGGAACACACTTTGTAGTAAAAAGTTACCATAAGCCCCTGACGTACTTGTTCTCTCTGAAGAACCAATCCTCAAAGCTTACACGAATGAGACTTGACCTTGAAGAATACAACTTCACGGTGAAATATATTAAAGGAACAACTAACGTAATAGCGGACGCGTTATCACGTATTAATATCCAAGAGCTCAAACAAATTACTAACAATACAGACCAGATCAATGAAGAAAAAACAAAATGAAGTTCTAACTAACCAAAAAGAAAATGAGGAAAACCTAGAAAAGGTCTACAATGGTAAAATTAATAGGAACGTTCCGAAAATAAAATTTATGGCCATTAAAGAAAATATTTATCTAGATATAAATTTTAAAAGAAAACGCGTGTATACATTTAAAATGGATCCCATCCCATTAACAAAAATATAGCACTAGAG